>JASPKZ010003874.1:0-1360000 GCA_030220185.1 Diploptera punctata | reverse complement strand
TTCCTCCGGAATTTTTTAAAAACCGAGCGAATTGAATCAGGGAAAAGTGTTTGAAATCACTCATCTGGTAGTCATGAGTTCAAATTCCAGAAGATGGACTAACCTGATCGATTTTTCCTTCCTCTCTCTCTCTCTCTCTCTCTCTCTGTTATCAATAAAATTACAAATGCCAGAATTCCTTGAATAAATATCAAAAGTTTTCGAGGCCTTTCAACGTTTATTCTGTAAATAATATTAATTTAATAATACTTTAAATATAACAACATTTAAATCAGGGAACGACAGAAATCACAGGCCAAATATAGCGATAGAAATTCAGCCTGCAAGATACAATAATAGATTTTAGAGTCGAAATCACCTACGTGAATGAAGTAAACATTCAAAAGTTGTGTATATTTCTTCGTTTCAGAAAAATGCTATTGCGCTCAAGACTTTATCACAGTCATCCAAAACTGGCTTTATCTAGTAAATAGGCCTACAAGTTTCATTCTGTACTAATCTGCCTTATTTACAGGATTAGTTTCAATTTCAACGAATTCGAAAGTAAGCCTAGCTACTGAAGTTCTACAGATGTATATATTTTTGAGATTTTTTTTATAAATTTTCATCGATCCTTCTTATTTGGCATCGAAAATGTCCACGAATATGTGTGAGTGTTTATATCAGATAAAGCTCCAGCAGCCGTACATTTTTCGGAACCAAACTAGGCATATAATAATTAAGGATAGTAAGGTGGAGTTCGAAGGTTAACCAACAAATTCGGATCAATAGGAGTAGAAATTATTATAAATGTGAACATTAAAAAAAAAATGTCTGTAGCAGTCACAATTATTGGTTTTTCGCAACGGAACTCGGTATGTGCCATTCAAATAAAATGAGTAACCTATTCTCTAAATATAAACTGAAATTAAATAAATTCCTCCTGTGGACGTCATGTTCGTTTTCTCTCAACGAAATGGACACATACGATTCAATTTATAATAGAAAGATATAGCCTAATCTTTAAACCGGCAAAATTGGACCATACATTTGTGTTGCTCAGATATTTGGTTATTGTTGTAGTTCCTGTATAGTGCACTTTTCGTATTTTTTTAATATAAGTCTATATAGTTTGTACTTTCTCCAATTCAGTTGCAAAAAAAAAAAAACACTTGCGAAATCCATGTAGTCCTGGTATTTCCAATACTACACATTTTCCTTTGAGAACAGTTATATGTTGTGTTCATAAGGTTAGTTAGCTTTGGTTTCACTTTGCTTTTGCTGACGTTGCTTTTTTGGTTAGACATGATTTAAGAGCAAAACGTTCTGTATTTTTTTTCTCTCCATGCAGCATTTTGTGGAATTACAAAACGGGCTGGGGGAGGGTCAGTACGTCACATTCTGGTTTAATGAAACTAAGCTATTCATGGAAACGGTCAAGAATTAACCACTTGGTGACATAACAGGCTGGCAACTAATTAAATTCAACGTAATATACGATGTCATGGTATGGTGTGTAGGTCGTATATTCTCTCTTAACGTATTGTATGACCTGGAATATGTGTGTGTGTCTGCATATTGAGGTTGGATTCCTTCTGCCTCTTTGCTCCCGCCGGGATTTGAGACGTATGTTTCCTAGTGAGTTATGACGAGCCTAACAACACATGTCTTACTACAATGATATTTTCATCTTGCTCTAACGATCTCTATTTGTATTTTCTAACTTTGTACGATACTTCATGATATTTTAGTATTTTTATTGATAAAAACTGTTAGCCTTAAGATACTGGGTCAATTTTTTTTTTGTAAGCCCATGTTTTTCCTTTACAGAGATTTAGGCGCTCTCCCCTACAGGGAAGAATTTGAACCATGCTAATTTAGTTACATTTGTTTTCGTATAGATGTCATTTTGAGTGGTCCGTGGTCAGCGTTCCGCCTCAGACATCTAGGAAACCAAGGTATTACTAGGACGGGAAAATTCGGTAAATTTTGCTTAGAGGCCTTTTCATTCAGGCTTAAGGATTTTTTACGAGCCTGAAAATCTTCAGACTCGGGACCCACGGCTTAAAGTAAAATGTGTAATATAAATGTAATAATGCTTAGATTCCACACAAAAAGTATTAAGAAACATAACCACTAGTCCACCGCGGCCGATGGGTCTAATTGTCTATAGCAAAAACTCCACAGCCGTACATGTCTACATTTATAAATTGTCCAGAAACCAAAAGGTCAAATATAAATATCCCAAAAAAATGTTTAAGTATTTCATTATATTAAGGAGCGGATTTTTATGTTCTAAAAGTTAAGATTGCAACATAGTATAGTGATACAATTAATAAGTCTTCATATCCAATCAACTGGGTTTTTATAATATAACTTACAAAACCGTTTATCAATATTTTTTTCTGTGGGATATAGCAATATTACATTTATATTTTACGTCTTACTTTTAAATTTAAAAAGAAATAATGCTAAATAGAACACTATTTCTTTTTAATTTAAAAGTAAAAATGTGTAATATAAATGTAATAATGCCTCTAGATTCCACACAAAAAGTATTAAGAAACATTTTTGTAAGTTATATTATAAACAAATATCAGTTGAGTGGAGTATAAAGAGCTTATTACATTAATATTACCACAGCGTCTACTATGTTGTTCCAATCTTAACTTTTAGAACATAAAAATCCTGGCTTCCCCCCCTGATAACCACCTTCTTTTTCGAAAGGAAAAACCTGTCACGTGGAAACCAGTATTTTGTTTTTTCGACAACCCTTTTTCCATTTCTTGATCTCGCATCTGACGAACTCATTATCATTTATCGGTTACATTATAAAACAATCTTTCTTGGTTTTCCCCTTAGTGTTTCCCCAAAATATTTTTCTTCTAGTAGAATATAGTAACAGAATATGTGGGCAAAAAGGATAGTTTTCTACCATTGATTTTGAAAATGAATGACCTATTTTCTTCTATTGCATACAGTTTTTGTTGGTTTGTTTTCTGATCTAATTTATCACCGAAAATAATCGTCTTTATAATCATATATCTATTGCTGGCAGTCTATGACTTTTTTTTTTGTCAATACCCAACTTTCATAAGAGTATAACGGTACACTCCAAATAACTTGTAATATTTTTAATGTATTTCCTCTTCTCTATTCTTAAGCTTTTCTTTGTAAAAATATTTATCTTATTAAATATTTCCTTAGCTAATGCAACTCTTTTCTTTATTTCAACTGTTGATTGATCGTAATTACACTGTTTGGGTAGTAACATTGTTATACATGTTTATTATAGTTGCGCTATAAAATGATTAATTTTCTTCATCTTAATTTTGAGATTCATTGTACTTTTTAACATTATAAGAGATTAATCTCAGCTATTGGGCAGCACCAATATTTGATTTGTAATCTTGTTATTTTCGGACTATAGCTTCGACATGCATTTGATTTGCAATGTATTTCTGTAAAATGAGCTTAGATATTTATGTGTCCGGCTTGGAGTTGTTAAATGAGGATTCCATTAGCAATCTATTCTTGTTAAATATTTGACAAAAATCTCAATACACTCACAATGATGGCATGCAACCATTTTTTTTTATTTCGAGTGAACGATAATGGTATCGAATCGTTTGATTGTTTCTGCTATGGAAATCATATTTAATAACTATGAACAAGCTATGTTATAATCGATCTGCTGAAATTATATTCAAGGATGTCTGCCGGATTAAAATGCTAGGCGATTTCTTTAAATAAAATATCAGTCATTCCTTAGAAGACTATTAATGATAGTACACTCTAATTCAGAATAAAGTACTTAGGAAAATTTTTGGACCAAAGAGAGATGAACAGACAGGCGAATGGAGAAGACTGCATAACAGTGAATTACGTGATCTTTATAGGAAACTAGATATAATGAGAACAGTTAAGTCTCGTAGAATGCGGTGGGCAGTATATGTGGCACGAATGGGGAATGAAACACGTGCATGGAAACTTCTTGTAGGAAAACGGGAGGGAAAACGCCCGTTGATAGACCAAGATTGAGGTGGGAGAATAACAATAACTATGATTTAAGGGAAGTAGATTATACAGGAGATGATTGGATAACATTTGTTTGTTTAGGGAGGGGAGGAGGAGGAAGATTAGCAGTACGATTTCCAAATCTATGTACTAAACATTTACAAAACATAATTTTTCTTTTACGGCATGAAAACTAGTTTTATAGTAAATATGAGAGTCAATACTTTCAGACAGGATAGTACTGGTCCATACGAGCTCAGTGACAAGTGATAATTGTTTTTTTCTTCAAGAGGGGGTGGCTCGGACGGCTACAACTTACAACTCTGTACCAGCTGTGTTGCATACTTCAGTTTTATTTAAGGGTTTCTCTCAAGAAAATACTATTAAAATGGCAACCCAGTTCCCTATTCCAAACACACAGTAACTTCCTGGGTTGAATTGTAGTAGAGTGTAGTAGTAGTAGTAGTAGGACTTTATTAAACTAAAAGTAAGAAACATGCAATGTTATTATTAAATATGGGTCGCATGGGTAGTAAGCCGTACGTGCTGTTGACAGTCCGTTACAATAAGGAAATGTTTGGTAATAATATAGGCCTAACGTAAAACAAAAAAGAGGGGCACGCCATAGCGTAGTGGTTAAGGCACTGCGCTACAAGCCATTAGCAGTAGAAATTGATTTTTGGAGGCGATCGATAAGAATTTCAAGAAGGGAAATTATGCAATTTGAAAGAAATATATTAGGAAAAATA
The DNA here is from genome assembly GCA_030220185.1 of Diploptera punctata. Lineage (NCBI taxonomy): Eukaryota > Metazoa > Arthropoda > Insecta > Blattodea > Blaberidae > Diploptera > Diploptera punctata. The sequence goes on along the minus strand of JASPKZ010003874.1, from coordinate 1,355,255 downwards.
GAAGAAAAGCGTTTGAAATGGTATGTACACCTCATAAGAATGGAAGGAGAGAGAATACCAATAAAGATCCTTAATTGCAAAGCTAAGGGAAGAAGTGGAAGATGCAGGCCTAGAGAACGATGGATGAATAGCGTGAAGAGAAGTATGGAAGCTAGAGATTTGAGGGAAGAAGATGCATTAGACAGGAACATCTGGCGACAAATCACTTTGTGTTCAAGGAGAAACACTGTTTTATGCTTTAAACTCTGTTTGGTGGAGCAAGAATATTAAAAAAAAAATTACAAATATATCATACCATAATTCAAAGCATTTTAACATATGGTGCTGAAGTCTGGCAAATTCCTACCAGGATGAAAATAATTTTAAGTACAGAAATGGATGTTTTAAGAAGATCAGCTGGAAAATCTAGTATGGATAAAATACGAAATAAAGAACTAAGGGAAATTATGGGTGTAGAATAGGAGCCGGACATCATAGACATTATAGAAAAGAAAAGATTACAGTGGTACGTCCATGTCAAAAGAATGCTAGAGCAAAGATTGCCTAAAATTGTAATGGAATGGATCACAATGGAAAGGAGGAAGAGGGGAAGACCGAAGAAAACTTGGACAGAAGGGGTACAAGCGGCTATGAATATCAGAGGATTGGACGAAGATCAATGGATGGGCAGAGAGGAATGGCGTTTGGTTTCCGGAAGACGGCGGCAGCTGCCATAATACCGGATTATTATTATTACTTACTTACTCACTGGCAGTATCGAACCCGTAGGTTCATGGCCGCACGGACATAAGCTCTCCATACATCCCTATCCTGAGCTAATGCTTTCCAATCATTCACTGTATAATCTACTTCCCTCAAATCATAGTTAATGTTATTCTCCCACCTCATTCTTGGTCTACCAACTGGGCGTTTTCCCTCTGGCTTTGGCATGGGTTCCCTGAAGTAGTCCCCGCCCGGAGAACCGAACGGGGGACTATTTGACCTCCGGAAAATTTTACCCTAGTTGAACCCATGTCCGTATTTCTTGACGGTTCTATTTGTACGGTGAAAGATCGTCACTCTTTGGACCAAGGTACTTTTTTCGTCTGGCTTATCACCTTCGACCAGTCCGGCATGGATAACCCTATCGGCAGCAATGCTACCGCCGGCATAGCTCTCAGGTTCATTTAAGCACACAAGCCACTCCACCACGACAAGGTAAAGATACCATGGAGGGGGATTATTATTAATTATTATTATTATTATTATTATTATTATTATTATTATTATTATTATTATTATTATTATTATTATTATTATTGAGGATTGGTTTGTCATAATTACATTGGCCCAGAGATCCAGTGATATGTAAAGGATACGTGAGACTGTGAACTCGTGATTTGCAGTGACCCTGTAATGTAAATTAGCTTCACCTAGACAGCTTAATTGATGTAAGATAATTATAATAACGGGGTGAATGGGTGAAGTTATGCATGATGGGGAAGTATAATGCATATTGGATAGACGTTGACGACTTATTGTATTTATAGAGGGAGGCGTCATCATGAGGTATAATCCTCTTATGCAAGATTACTTGCATTGTATCGAGCAGACTGAGTGTGAACATGTGGCCATTGAGCACACTCACAAAAACTGTGGGAACTGCTACATCCACTCCGCCATTGAAATATATAATTCAGGTATATGAGCAAGTTCACATTGTTTTCAACTAAAAGATCAACAAAACATTAGGCTAGGCTAGTCAGTCGGTTAAGGCAGAAACTTGCTGTGGATATTAAGAAAATACTGAAAAAGAAATATTAGAGAAAATGACAAAGCTTTGCCAATTCCCCTGAGAGCTCAATAAATCAAACATGTGAAGATTGGCACCAAAGTAAGGCCGCATGCAGATTTTTCAAAATGATGCAGTTTCTGAAAGAAAGATAATAAACGCGAGTTGCCAATTAATATTAAGCATCGACGCTACTAATGACCAGCGATGCGGATCAATAAATCTTTCATAAAATCATCAAAAAACAGTCCCTTGATGCAAAACATTTTTCATATGTTATTTTTGTTTATTTGCAAAACCCTCATGCAACATATAACGCGCTAAAAATCTACCACACAGCAATCAATTAATTGACAACTCGCGCTAATAAGTATCCTGTGAGATTATATATTCTGGATGCTCCGTCAAACAAGAAAAGGTGTGGGAGCAGATAGATACATCATTGATGAAGTACAGAAGCGACACCTAAAGAGGTATGGACACGCTGTTAGAATGGACAACTCAAGATGGGTAATGAAATCTTAGAATGGGTACTATTAAGAAGAAAAAAATTGGGACGATTTGAACACAATTGAAAGGCAGCCATTAAAGGAAGGAGATGAAAGAGAAAGAGCGCTTAGACAGAATGAAATGGGGATTGGGAACAGAGAAACAACTCCAGTTGTAACAATCTGTAGGACAAGTGAGGCGGTAAGACTGTTTCACTACGGATTGAATGTCCCGGGTTTCAGACCCGTGCAGCAAAAGATGGAGATGAATCGTCACTTGCTCCTGAGATGACTGGACCTACTGCCATAGCATGACAGGCCTAGGAGACTCTTAGCAGCTGGTGTGACATCTCCCAATCACAAATATAAATAATCATTGATATGTGATTAGCATATCAGGTCCTCCAGGCGTTTTAACCTGTGGTATTCAACCTGCAATAGCTGCTTATCGTAGTTGCTCAATTCTTCTTGATGGTGGTTTGGCACCGGTCCATTCACTCGATGAAATTCCATGAGAAAGTCTCCCACCCAATAGGATTCGCTTCGTGAAGGCAATATGCCTTAAACTGCCTGGGCTACTGTTGTAACAGGGTACGTTCAGTCCCATATAAAATTAATATCGAGCCATTTTCTGGGGTAATTTCGGGGCGAATGTTGGCTAGCCATGGTATTTACTTCTCATGAGGTTGGGTATGAGTCCTGCATTCATGTATTTACGTACCAATGGGTCTTCAATATTTGTTTAGATGTGTAATGTTATTTTTATGAACAAAGTAAGTTATCAGTTGGTATCGGTGAACTGGCAGTTACCATATTATTTTTTATAGGCATGTCAATTATTTATCTTTTATCCTCTCAAACTGTGATATGCTCCGTTTTTCGAGTTCGCGAGGTTATAACCGGCCGGGGTTAGTGGATTTTTAAGAACATAAAAGTCTGGAGTATTGCTTCCTTTGGAAGGAAAATAAAGTCGTGGGTCCCGGCCGTGAACCTCAAGCCTGAAAAAATACTTCTGAGCAAAATTTACCAGTCAGTTCTCTACAATATTTGAATTGTAGCGCTAATTAACTGAGATTTTAAGAGCGTCATTAAACAAAAATTCAAATTGAAATCTAATATATAAAAATGAATGTGTATTGGTTTGTTTGATTGATTGTTTGTTGGTTTGTTTGTTTGTGCTTTATGCGCGGCCATACCGTTGATCCGATTGTGATGGGGCTTTTTGCACAATGTTCGGGAGATTCCCGGGATGAACATAGGCTATATGAGACTTGTGATACACAACTCCTACACCTTTAAAAATCGCCCTTTGTAGAGGAAAACGTGAAACAAAGTAGCTCTTTGGACGCTTAAATGGCTTATGCTGCATAAACCATAACAAATACACAAAATTAATGTACTCAGAATTGAATATCTTAAAAAGCTCTTCAAAAAAGGCTGCGATAGCATATGTCTATCTCTTACGGATAACTCACAATAACAATTTTTGTCTTTCATTCATGCCATGAAGATCGGGACAAGTACGTAGATTTCTGTGCAAGCATAGCAGCATATGGCGGGTATTCTTTTACGGATAACTCACAACAACGAATTTTGTCTTCTAGAGCTCATTTATGCCAAGAAGATCGAGATAAGTAGATTCCGAGCAACACCAGGTAATCAGTACGGGAAGTCTTAAAATAATTACGATATACATTTATAATTATTTTTCATTTTACTTATTCGACTAATCATAAGAATTACATTAATTTTTGTCTTTCAGCTCATTTATGCCAAGAAAATAAGGATAAGTAGATTCCCGGACAACGCCGGGTAAACAGCACAGGGTATCTAAAAATAATTACGATATAATTTTTTTCTATTACTCATTTAACTAAACATAAAACACATTAATATTCGTATTTCAGCTTTATTTTACCTGGCAGAGTTAAGGCCTTAAGGCCTTGTCTACCACTCAACCAGGTTAAAAAAATACAAACAAATAAAGTCTTAAATCTAAATTACAATATATATATATATATATATATATATATATATATATATATAAACGATTACAAGTTATGAATACAATACAATTAATATTTATAATGTATTTTGATTTACTCTAAATTTAACGAATTAAATATATAATATGTACAAGATATATAAGAAAACGAGGAAAAGATTAATGACATAGTATAAAATTAAATAAATAGAGAAAAATTAATTATTAGACAACAGGTAACTGTATAAGCGTGACTTAAAGGTACCAAGTGTGCGGCAACCCCTGATATCTTGAGGAAGGAGATTCCAGGAGCGGGGCAGAGGCTACTGTGAAGGAGGTATAATAGGAGGAAGTGCTACGAAGAGGAATTGTTAGCAGACTGCTATCTTGTGACCTAGTGTCAATATTGTGGTAAGAGGACAACTTCTGAAATCTGGACGTGTCAAGAAGATCGGGATAAGTAGATTCCCGGGCAACGCCGGGTAATCAGCACAGGTTATCTATAAAATATAAATTTATATTTTTTTCATTTTACTTATTCAACTAAACATAAAAGCACATTAATTTCATTTATTTAGGCGTATTAGCTAGTAGGTATTATAAAAATAAAGTTGCTACTAAATGTTGTTATAGATATGCATATCGACAAATTTCTTATAGGATAAATGTAGGAAAATTGTCATAACAGAATTTAAACTAAGAATGGAATAATAAATTGTGATTGAGGCTATTAACTGTATTGAAAATTATAATTTTTTTTCTGGCATCGAAGAGATTCTAAGTTCTATCTTCGACTACACATTCTTCTTCAAGTGTATCCAACTGGATATATTCCCTCTCGTGAGGACAAGTGCTGTCCACCGTAGTGGTCTTGAATGTAGCCGACCACAGTTGGATCCCAGATCGGGACAAATTTCTTGTGAGTTAGATTTTTTCTGGGGGTTTCATCAACTGTAATAAAAATACCAGGAAACATTTTATGGTAAAATATTCCCCAAATGTCATCTGGCCGTAAGAGTTAACTATATCATATTTGCCTTGTTTAATATGAATGTATGATATATTGTCTTAAATGTTCGTGTTGTCTTGGAGGTGGTCCCGGGATTGAACTGGGGAGGGCCTCTATACCCTTGTGTGGTCAAAAATGTAAGCATGTGAATCAGAGTTCCATATCTTCTATCGACAGCTCGTGTCCCTGTAGGGTTCATGTGGTGTGGGGCACATGAAAGTACTTAAAAAGTAGAGGTTAAACTAAGGTACAAAGAAAAAAGAGAGAGAATAAGTGATGAGTATTTAATTGAATTGAAAAATATCGAAAACTGATTAAGAAACATTTAACTAAAGTGAAGGAATATATGACATCATGTCAGTTCTTATGCTATCAATTTGTTAGGCGGTGACAGCATCCTCTTGAGTCAGTCGGCGTTTCCATTTCGTAGATGTTTTCAATTCCCATTGAGGCTATGATTCCATCTCCTGCAGTATAAACCGTTTTCTCTTTTTCCTTTTTTAATTGGATCGGTTGTCAGATAACATCTTTTAAAGTTTATTCTCTGCAGGCACTATTATACGTCTATACACAATAAGCCAAAGGGAAAGATTTTATATTCTGGAATAGAGATTGTAAATAAGATTGGTGTAGGTCTATTGTTTACGCAAACGGAGTGTTATTTATTTTCAAATTCCAAAAATCTGTGTTTTAATGTCATCCGCTGTACTTTTCGTACCTCCGATTTTGCGCTAGGTGAATAGATGACGTTAATGCAATCTAATTTCAATTTACGTACCACTTCAGTAGACCACTTTACATACACGTAGAATAGATATTCTCTTTCCTAATGTGAAAGTAAAATGTGCAAATATCAATCTAATTACACTGGTCAACATGATTTTTGTCTCATGAGTACCAATAGTTGAACTTAATGCAGTTTGTTATCGTGTTTTCAAATATGTATTCGGAATTTCTCCATCACCCACAGTTTTTTTTATTTCAATTTCAATTAATGGATTTAAATAATTATTTTTTTAATAAACTTTTTTTCGTCCACTTGTCCATTGTAAAATAAAACCAATTGAGCTAACTCACGAGATTTCAGCTTGGAAAAGATATATCAAGGCAAATGGAATCCTAATATGCTGGCCGATTATTGTTGGACCATCAAGAGGGATGCTCCACAGGCGAACTATAGCAGAAATCGTCATTTCTTACTTTCTAGGTAAGTCCGAATGTTCGAATATTGTGTAGTTACGAATGTAGAAAACATTAAAGTGTTTGAAATTATAAATTCCTGTCTCTCGGAAACTTTTCGTGATGGAGAAAAACCGATATCATATTTGATTTCACGAGAAAATATACTATCAGAATCACATATTTTTCTTTCTGAGACAAAAAAAAAGTTTATTTTTTGTTGCTCAGTGTAAATGGCGTTAATGCAACCTGATTTCAATTTACGCACCACTTCAGTAGACCACTTTACATACACGTAGAATATGTATTCTCTTTCCAAATGTGAAATTAACATGTGCAAATATCAATCTAATTACCTGTAGATTCCAGGAAACGCATTTAGGGACTTTTTAAAAATATCTACAAAACATTTCCTCTCGCATCCACCTTCTAATCTCCAATAACAATTAAGTACATGGCCTCATCAAAACCATGCACTTCACATTCCATAACACAGAATTTCCCGTTATTCTAATTATTATACCAAATCCACTGATAGAACCGGAAGTCCTTACTACAAAGATTAGCAGCTCCATTGAGCAACAATCCTAGAAGGCCCTTGTTCTACCTGTGTGCTGCTGCCCTCACATCCACATGCGTTAATCACATATTTGTACGACCATACAGTCATAAAAATGATATGTGAGAGCATGATCTGTTTCTCAGTCGTTACAGCTGGTTTTCTCAATCCACTATTTATTTTAGTTATCTAATTCATCACAATGTCGGGTGCGACTAGTCCCATACTCGCCAAAATTCAATGATTAAATGTATTCTCCCATGAGGCTCAAACCAACGTTGATCCCGTAGCTCTGCACCAAGACATCATGCTTTGAACCACTAGACTACACTGCCGGAAATTAGCTTCTTTTAAAATAAATTTAAATTTATATCCTTTATAGCACTGAGCAACAAAAAATATATTTTTTTTGTCTCAGAAAAAATGTGATTCTGATAGTATATTTTCTTTTGAATTCAAATAAGATATCGGGTTTTCTCCATCACGCAAGGTTTCCGAGAGACAGGAATTTATAATTTCAAACACTTTAATATTTTGTACATTCGTTACTACACAATATTCGAACATTCGGACTCACCTAGAAAGTAAGAAATTACGATTTTCTGCTATAGTTCGCCTGTGGAGCATCTATAACACTGCGACCTTCTGGCTTGTAGCACATTGATCTAACCCACCATGGAACGACGACATAGTTTCAAGTAATTACAGGCACTCTTTATAAGCTTGAATATATCCAGTGGGTTTTCACCACAATACGTTCTGTTACCGGTGTATTCTGCCATTTTTTAGTCACTGATCACTTTGGTCACACGTACATTAATAGTCATCTTTTAAGTTCGTCATATGCATTATTGCTGGGCGATTGTCATTTAATTATATCTTTAAGTTTACAAATTGTGCCGGAGCTCAATGGTAGGCAAGAGATCTCAGGGTTATGAACTCTTTATAAGCAAAAGAACAATGTATAAATGTACACTCAATTTTAACGAATCCAAGAACTCTTTATTTTCGGAGAAATACACTTTTGTTAATACAGTTACAAGTTTTATCTAAGAGTGGAGTCGATGAAATACTTAGAGGTCCACGTGCTCGAGTCAATATTTTTAAAGTCCAAATGCTTAACGGACTATAACTTTAAATTTAACTATTTCTCGGACGAATCTAATATTAACACTGAATCGGAGATCGCGGTCTGCAGGTCTACGATGTTCCAACACTGAACACAGAGTCACTGAGAGTGATAGATTATGTTGATATAAGTTCTCGCTTATAAAGGCGGTGGCTCCTCCCACTTTTCTCGAATCCACTCCTTACAATTTAATATATATTTATGTTTTATAATATTATTTACTAGAATGTATAACATTTCTAAGAACTGGGTAAATTGGTTCTTTGATATTTAATAGAAAAATGTTTATCAGTTTCTTTGTAAACTGTCAATGTTAAGAGATTATCTTTTCTAGAGGTGAATGAATGTCTTTTGTTGTCTGTACTAGGCAGGTAGTAATTCTTTATCATCATTTCTTGGAATTCCTTAGTAGCGTTAATTGGTTTCTAAGAATTGGTCAATAGATTTTTAATATTTTTAATAGCTAACTAATGTTATCTTTTCTTATTAGTTGTATAGACTGATAATTGGAGTTATTTTGACAATACCCTTTCTGTGTTCCTATATTATTTGTAACTTGGGTAGTAGGTAGAGTTCTGACAATACCTCTTTATTTGTCAATTGTATAGCAGGTAGCGTTTTACAGTATTTTATTCTAGACAAATGTACGTGGAATTTTTACCTGGATATATTTCTACTTTTCCACATACATATTTTATAGCGATATTAGTAATATATTCTATTTTCATTATTTATAGATTTATTTAATTTTAATAACAATTTAATATATTTCGGAACATTTTAACTTCAGATTCATGCATATTAGAGTTGTATCTTAGTTTATATGTCTCCTATCATATTAATCGCTACAAAATACATCATATGACTGCGTCTTAATATTTATATATTGTACCATCTGAAATGAAATTCCTTAGACCAATAGCAGGATATCAAACAACAGACAAAAAAAACACAAGGCAAATAAGACAGCAACTAAAAGTAGAGGAATTAATCATAACAATAGTGAAATGTGGAATAAACTGAAAAGAACACCTAGCAAGGATGACTGAGAACAGAATACCAAATCAGTATATAACTATTCACCAAGAGGAAGAAGAAGTTTGGGAAGACCAAAGAAAAGATGGAAAGAGCAGCAATTTGGAGCCGGAGCTGGCTAGCAAAAGGCTTAAACCGTGATGAAGAAGAAGACAATCTAGAAGACAGTTGTGCTACTATATACTTTATTTCAAGCTGTTACACTAAATTTCGAGCTTTCTAAAAAAACACATGTGTTATTGGCTATTTGCCATGGATACTTACTTACTTACTTACTGGCACTATCGAACCCGTAGGTTCATGGCCGCGCGGACATAAGCTCTCCATACATCCCTATCCTGAGCCAATACTTTCCAATCATTCCCTGTACAATCTACTTCCCTCAAATCATAGTTAATGTTATTTTCGCACCTCATTCTTGGTCTACCAACTGGGCGTTTTCTCTCTGACTTTCCTACAAGAAGCTTCCATGCACGCCTTTCATTCCCCATATGCGCAACATGTCCTGCCCATCACAATCTACGAGACTTAACTGTTCTTATTATATCTGGCTTCTTATAAAGACAATGTAGTTCATTGTTATGTAGTCTTCTCCATTTCCCTTGGATAGACAAGAATATTATTGTTTCCTTTATAATTTTCATATACCGGTAGTTATCAATAGTTCCAGAGATCTGGTGTCAGTAGTAACGTACGTTGCTCGTATTTTCGTTTATTATTTAATCGTCGAGTGCCCTGTATGATTTCTTTCGATATTCCTATTGATTTCGGCTACCTTTGTCTGAAGCTGTTAAATTACATAATAGGGAGAGGGGCGCCTGTCGTGCCAAGTGTTGGTGGTTGTGGGGAGATTCACTAATTTACGTTCATAGCGATTCCTCGTATCCGGAGGAAAGAATGGTTGTTGCCAACTCCTTTTACGTCTTCGGCCTCTCAAATAATTACCCTCTATATAGACAACGATTGGTAGGAATTCTTGAGGTACAGCTTCCTGCAGCACTTCGAAGGCCTGAAAAATGTCTTCCTGAAGCACCAATGCCAAATATAATATAATTTTTCAATACCAATATTATTGATGATTTCGTGGAAACAGTTTAATTGAAACGTGTGAATAAAGCATTTGCAGTATTTGAGGAAATCTCATGTTTAGCAGAAATGTGTGACCAAAATGCAATATGTACGTAAGCACTGCTCTAGCAAAAAATAATATGCGACGAAAACACCGCATAACTAAAGAGTAATACGAGACCAAAACGTGTCAATAAAAATGTGACAAATACTTCCGCACCCATTTTTTAAAAATGTGAGATTATTCAATACTTTTAAACGTCATTTTATTGAGGAGATTATTAGATCTCAATCGTCCTTAATCATATACTTACTTACTCACTGGCACTATCGAACCCGTAGGTTCATGGCCGCGCGGACATACGCTCTCCATACATCCCTATCCTGAGCTAATGCATTCCAATCATTCCCTGTATAATTTACTTCCCTCAAATCATAGTTAATGTTATTCTCCCCACCTCATTCTTGGTCTACCAAGAAGCTTCCATGCAAGTCTTTCATTCCCCATACGTGCAATATGTCCTGTCCATCGCAGTCTACGAGACTTAACTGTTCTTATTATATCTGGCTTTCTATAAAGACCTTGTAGTTCATTGTTATGTAGTCTTCTCCATTCACCTGTCTGTTCATATCTCTTTGGTCCAAAAATTTTCCTAAGTACTTTATATTTCTTATTATTTTGCTCCTATTTTTAGTCTATTTTTGTCTTTGCTATTATGAATAATTTTCCCTTATTTATCAAATACCTGCAATCTCCTCTCCTCCCTTAAAGTAAGAGTCCATGTTTCGCACCCATTTAATATAACTGATAGAATAACAGTTGTATACATTTTCAGTTTAACGTTTTTTGAAAGGAGTTGGGACATCAAGAGTCTCTGCAATGCATAATAGCACGCATTTCCAGAATTGAGCCTATGTTTAATTTCTTTGTGCATCTCATTCCTATTTGTGATTATTGTTCCTAGGTATTTGAATTCAGCCACTTTCTCAAAATTTCCCTCATTTGTCATTAGCCGTCCATTTCCATTACATAATGAATCATATATCTTATTAAACAGATGTAGATAGAACATGTTCCGAAAACGCTGCAACCAAGTTTTTACATAGCTGAGGACGAATAAGATCTCGAGTACAACCAGTTTATAATATTTTAATATTTTATGAAAGTTTACGTTGAGGTAACTTGTTATGGTCTGTTTTTTTTAAGGGAGAAAAATCCCGCCAATATTTCCAAACCGTATAATGTCCCCATTCTTAGGGGTTTATGATGTAGGACGTTTTACAACTAATATTGCATTATTGATTCAGATCATATACACTTAAGGTTATAATAGACTTGCACATTACTATTTAAACATTACGCATATAGCTAAATAAGGAAAAAAAGAAATATGTCATTTATTAGGGCTTAAAGATAATAAAAAGTGCAATAAATGTGAAAAATTACCTCAAACGATCACTCAACCTGTAACCAAGAGCACCTAAACTCCACACACTCTCCTAAAAGATCATTGGTTTTTTTTTCTCTCTCTCTCTCTCTCTCTCTCTCTCTCTCTCTCTCACACACACACACACACACATGAAAGCATATATATATATATATATATATTTTTTTTTTCATTTACACGTATTCATCGATCCTACTTAGTAGACACCGAAAATGACTATGACAAAATATATATATGTCCACCGCTGTGGTCTCGAGGTAGCGTGCTGCCTTATCACGCAGCGGGCCCGGGTTCGATTCCTGGTCGGGACAGGTTCCTGGGTCAGGTTTTTACTGGGGTTTTTCCTCACGTGTAAGATAAATGTCACTAAGGTTAGGGCCCAACGGTCCCCAAAAATCATCCTGCCATCATTATCATTCTTATCTTTATCATCATCATCCATCACCGATGTGGAAAGCAACGGGAAGCTACCAGAAGCTGCAAAGCATAGCATGAAATTGCTATGATTGCTGTGAAAGACCTGCCCTCGGGCAGAATTACTATAGAATAGTATATATATATATATATATATATGTATATATATATATATGTGTGTGTGTGTGTGTGTGTGTCTATCTGTGTCTATAAATGCTCTAGAGGCAGTAATTTTGTTTTGCCGGAACCAAACTCGGTATATAGTAGTCAGTTGAACTGGATGATGTGAAAATCAACAACATCGGAGCATTAGGTGTAGGAGTTCATGTGAAATGAACATTAAATCGCTGTTTGTTTCCACTGCGACACGACACATTTAAATAACTGGCAAGAGAAAAGGCTGTTCCGTAATTTAAGGGTTAACAAATTAAATAAATACACCCTAAACCAGCAAAATTGGTCCATAAATTGGACTTGCTGAGATATTCGCTTCGTTTATAGTTTCTCCGTGTTGAAGTTTTCATCATACAGTTTTTCATATAAATTAAGAAAATATGTTGCATAATTAAACGAATGTAGTTAACAATAAGCACTGGATAGATATGTGATGCATTTGCGGTATTTTACCTCATAATTAGCGTGTATAAATGTTGAAATACATTTTAATTGGGTTTTATTAACTTCCGTTATAACCACATAACTTTTTTATAATCAGGTGGCGGTAGTTATCGTATCATTTTCTGTTCAGAACATCAACGTTTAAAAGTTTTCATTTACTGATTCATTTCGTTTTAAATCATATGTAGTCTATGTAATTTACTCTTTGTTTTTAAATAAATAATTTAACTTTAAGGCCATAATAGTCCCCCAACACCATTTGGCCATCGTAATAATGTATATGATACTGGTCTTTTAATATTATTGTGTGAGTAAATGGTGTGTTTTTTCATAAATGTTGACTTATCGTGAGAGATGCTACAATTCCTTGTGTGGTCAAAAATATAGAGTAGAATAGAGTAGAATAGAATAGATTTATTTAGCCTGGTGGGGTTAAGGCCATGTGACCTACTCTTTCACTCATCAGAACAGACATTTGTTAGATTTAAATAAAAAAATAGAATAATTGTTCATACTACACAATTAATTATCTGTCAAAGTGAACAATAATGAAAATAATGTCTAATAATACAATAAAATTAAATACAATTTAAATTAAACTAATGAAAGAATGTATACAGAAAAAAATAACAGTTCGAATCTACTATACATCATCATCATCATCAACAACAACAAGGATTAGGCCCAATGGCCTGTTCCGATTTCATTATAGGTCGAATTGGTTCTTCCATCTCTTCAATGGTCTTCCCAACGTTCTTCTCCCGTTTGGTTTATAATTATACATTCTTATTGGTATGCGCTGTTTATTCATTCATAATACATCTATTATACATAAAAAAGAAAAGAAAAATACAAAGAAAGCAATAAACTATAACGAATCAATCTATCGCTTATTATACAAGGCATTAGGTAAATATATTGACAAATCTTAAAACTATTTTTATTAAATAATGAAAAAACTAATTATTAATTATTAAAAAGTAATATTAGTGAGTTGTTCCTGTTAATAATTTTATTTTCAATTTTTATCTGAAAGATGGTAAAGTTTGGCAGTCTCTGACATAGGGTGGAAGGGAATTCCATGTTCAAGCAAAAGAAACTGTAAAATATTTAAAATAATAGGTCGTGTGATGAGGAGGGATATAAAGGATAATGTGCTGATTATGGATAAGTATCTGATTCAGAGTTCAATATTCTGTCCCGACAGGTTGCGTCCCTATGAAACCAAGGTGACTTTGGGCACCTTGAGAAGATGTTAAACTATGAAAAAAAAAACAGATTTATTTACTAAATACAATATATTTACCAGAAATGAACGTATATCAATGTAAGCAGTTTCGTAATTATATTAGAGGTTATATCATATTTTCATTGATACAGTGTCCAACTTTGAACTGAAAAGATAATCTCAATAATAGATTTGTTGTGTGGGCGTTAAAGGGTGAGAAAATTACGTCATCTTGATGTTATCTTAAAGAAACATAAACAACACAACAACAACAACAAAGGCTACTGTACAATGCAGTCATTGTGTTGTACGGGATTGTTCCAATTTGTGAGCACATCCATTGTTTAGGTTTACCAAAGCGTTCAAGAACCTGAGAGGAATCAACAAGATGATGGTGATGAAAGTAAAGCTGCCTGGCGCTATGAGATAACACTTCCTCCCTCAAACAACTTCATTTTCACCCAGCTCTACTAAAACAATTCAATACTAACACTGCTTGGCATCATCAGTTTCTCTTCTTCCTTCCGACAAAAATAAATTTTAAATTATTAAATTAATCACCCTCTCTCTCTCTCTCTCTCTCTCTCTCTCCTCTCTCTCTCTCTCTCTCTCTCTCTCTCTCTCGTTATACTTAGTTTAATCGTTCCCTTTGTATGTGCTTTTACATGCCTCACGCCATACGGACCTAACCGAAACATAACCTATTTCTTAGGTAAGATCCGTCGTCCTCAACTTATAAAATATGTATTCTTTATGCCTGTAGGCCTTTCAGAACATCCGTTCCATCTTCAGCAGGTTCTTCTTCGCTACAACATCTAGTATGATGGTTGATGCTGCTGGTCCTAATGTGGTGTTGTCGTGACACATTAGGGCCAAATGAAACACACCATTACAGGTTATTAATTAATGTCTGATGTCCTATGATATAAATATGTCAATTATATTTTTCTGCAACGTTAATTCCTGGGAAATAATACGTTTAAGAAAGTGCAAAGACTGGTTTATTTTTTTAATGGTATAATCAAATTGCTAGGAATGTTTTCTATTATATCTCGCAAGCAGAATCTGGTTACATTTGTGCTATATATATATATATATATACATATATATATATATATACATATATATATATATATACATATATATATATATATATATATATATACATATATATATCCATCCGTAGTAATTCTGCCCGAAGGCAGTTCCTTCACTGCAATCATAGCATTTTCATGCTATGCTTGCAGCTTTACTAGGGAATTGTGTAGGTGTGGTAGCTTCCCGTTGCTTTCCACACCGGTGAAGGATGATGGTGATGATAATGATAAGGATGATGGCCATATGATTTCGGGGACCGTTTGGGCCTTAAAGTTTTCCTGACATTAGTCGTACAGGTGAGAAAAAAAACCGATAAAAACCTCACCCAGAAAAACTGCCCCGACCGGGGATCGAACCCGGGCCCGCTGCGTGACAAGGCAGCACGCTACCTCGAGACCACGGCGGTGGACTATATATATATATATATATATATATATATATATATATACACACATATAATCTGGGAGCAATTTTATAAAATGAAAGAGCGATAAAATGGAAGTGATAAAATCGAGGCGAAAAAATCTGTGATTGATTGTAAATCATCAAAATTCATTGAAATATGATTGGTCATTGACTGCCATTTGGGGCATGAGTTAAATAGTCTCCAAGATTTGGCGTAGACGCATATAAAACTAAGAGTAGGCCTACGTTTTCTAGGTTTTAAGAAAGACTTGCCTGATCCCCCCCCCGTATCGTTCATATAATAAGTTGCACTTCAATTAAAATGTAAAATGTAACAATAAATTGTTAGGACAATGGCTACTTGTATTTACGAGTAATATTCCACTTACTCATTTCATCTATACTTATGAAATTCATTTTTTTTATATTACACAATTATATTATAAATAAATTGTATATACCTTCTTATTTTTTCTTTTGTATTTTTACACTCCGTCTTCCTCAATATTTATTTATTATTCTATGTATTTTATTCTGAAGCTTTTCGAAAACTTTATTTCATCTTCATGGCATTTAATATTTTAAGATAAAGAAACTATATCTGAATATGGATATGCGACGGTCAAACCTAGATTATTTAAAAAATAATTAAGTCTGATTGATTCAAGATATATAAACAATAAATTTATATGTTAAAGCTAAATGTAATCCTAATTAACATTTTTAAATTTTAGATTAGATGTTAGTTTTTACCCCTCTTGGTAACAGACTCTCCTTAGCTTCTATCTTAGAAAGCAACAACTAAAAAAGTCCATCACAGATGAATTACGCATGAGTGAATTAATCATAAGTAATGCCACGAGTGATTTCCAATTTATCTAGAGAATTTGGAAATCGAGAGTGGCATTTGTTAGGACAATTTAACGAATGAAATTAAGCTGTTTATTCACAAATCATTGTTTAACTATAGTTATTTTAAAATATTTATATATTTAATGTAAACGGCGATGTTTGAAAACAAATCAGAAATGTGAGGTTATGTTCATTCACTGCTGCTTGATATTATTTATTGCCAAATAAGATCGCAATATTGTAAGAGTGCACCCAAGTGGAAAAATAATTAAACACATCAAATTATATATCATAATCAACATTACGGGTTATTCATTTATTTTTTTAGTAAACAACTCAATAAAATCAAGGAATCTTTTCATTATTTGCTATATTCAATGTATTTGTTGGAGAAACATAATGCTTTGACCTGTTCAGAACATTAAAAATTTCTTTATCACAAAAGCAGGAGCTGATAAAGAGAAATCGATAAAGAGCGAGGTGAAACACGACTGTCATTGGTTGTAAAACAAGATTAGTTGAAACGTGATTGGTCATTGACTAGCATTTGTGGCATGAGTTAAATAGTCAGAAAAATTGAATTTATGATTCGATATTTCTAGTTTACGGAATAATTCATTGTATTGTTAATTAAATTGTGTGGTACACAGTTAACGTAGACAATCCAAACATGGCGGCTGATAGAAATCCTAATGGTCGGAATTCGCCGATATTCGTTGTATACCTTCTTCGTTTCATTTGAATAGCATATAACGTACTGAACTTCATTGCGAAAATTCGAAAATATTCACCGATACAGCCAGTTTTATTTTTTTTTTCAGGTGAACTCCTACTTATAATGGTCGGATTTTGCTTTTGACGAATTCGACCTTACTTTTTAATGGCCGATTTTGTTTCTAAAAATAAAATAACTGCGACCGCTAAGACGTTATCACACACATATAGGTCCGTACACACACACACACACACACACACACACACATATTAGATTTTATAAAGAAGAAACAATTAAATTGGTACGGACACATTAGAAGGATGGAAGAAGGAAGACTACCTAAGATAATCATGGATTTGGAACCACAGGGAAGGAAACAGAAGGGTAGACCAAATATTACATGTATTCAGGGAATCAATGAAACTAAGAGGGAATGGGAACTAGAAGAAGATATATGGATGAACAGACAAGAATGGAAAAATGCGTTGAAACAAATGTGTAGTTAACTGTGAACATGGGTACCGGAAAAATGTATATTCATTGTAAAAGTCGGAATAATAAAAATAAATAAATAAATATATATATATATATATATATATATATATATAGAGAGAGAGAGAGAGAGAGAGAGAGAGAGAGAGAGAGAGAGAGAGACGACAGACGGACAGACGGACAGACAGACAGAAGACGGCTTACAACGGGCAATTTACAAATTAAGTAAAATGTGTGAAACGTACAACTTGAAAATATCTACTCTAAAAACAAAAGTTTTAGATTTTCGAGAGTACGAACCACTAAGAGTAATAATCCAATTAGAAAATAAAATAATAGAACAAGTGAGCAATTTCAATTACCTGAGATACAATGTATCATATAGAAAAGGTGAAGACATTGAAAACAAAATAAATAAATTTAATTATATGAGTGGCACCCTAAAACCAAGTCTCAAAGAACTAGAAAGGATGCGCTTTTAAAATTTCATAAAACAATGGTGGTTCCAACACTACTATATGGATCGCAATACTGGGTACTAACAAAAAAAAAACAGGAACGAAAAATAGAAACGTCAGAAATGAGGTTTCTGAGGAGTGTGGCTGATTATACAATAACAGATCGAAAACGAAATGGAAATATACGAAGAGAACTAAATATATTCAAACTATTAGATAGAATTACACAATACAGAGATGAATGGATGGAACACATCAATGCAATGGATAACAATAGAATTCCCAAACAGATTCTTTATTACAAGCCACTAGGACGAAGAAATGTTGGAAGACTCAGTAAAAGATGGACAGACCAATTCTAACATGAGATCGGAACAGACCAGCAGGTCTAATCCTTGATGCAGCTGCTGATAATGATAAGTAGTAGTAGTAGTATTCAAATGTTGTGAAGCTCTTGATTTGTCATTATTCGCTTGTGGGCTTTTCAATAATATTCAGCAATTTGGAATGGTGTTCCAACTATTTTCTAAAGATCAGCGCAGAACATCAAGTAATCGCGTTGTTCATTATCGTGTTTGTGTCCTTGCATACTATGTAGTGTGGAGAGTCTAGTAGCTTAATTCTATGTAGATGTGCTGCCAAGCAATCATGACCAGTTTCAAGACGAAATGATGCAACTGCAATTGATCGGGGGCTGTTTGGTATTGTATCTTGTTCTAGTAATGTCTTCCATATCTTGGTTTCACATCGGATTTTGTTTTGTTCGGCTATATGGGATTTTATTTTATTTTGGTGTAGAGTTGTACTGATTTGTAAGATAGGTAATTGATCTTACTTTGTTGGATGAGTGTACCTTTTTTTGCAAGCATAGCTGATAATTATCATCATCATCATCTGCATTCATGGATTAGGTCTGTTGACCCGTTCCGACTTCAGCACATCTCTTTCTAGGTCTGCCCACATCTCGGGTGCCTTTAAGTTTGTATTTTGTTATTTGTTTTGGATATCTATCTTCATTCATTCTGTCTATGTGTTGCTTCCATTTTTGTCTAGATGTATCTATTTTATCAGTTATTGCAAATATTTCAAGTTCGTGTCTTATTTCTGTATTATTGATTCTGTCTTCCTTAGTGCACCCTTTAACAGATCTCAAAAATTTCATTTCTGCCACCGTTATCCTACTTAGATCTTGTTTTTTATGTAGTAGTAGGACTTTATTAGACAAAAAGTAAGATATTTACAATATTATTTACAAATATGGGTCGCACGGGCAGTAAGCCGTACGTACTGTTGACAGTCCGTTACAATAAAGTTGTTTTTTATGTATCCAGGCTTCTGAACCATAGAGCAGTACCGGTACTGTCAACGTTTTATGAAATTTCAATTGGGTCTCTCTTGTTCTTTTGTTATTTAGTGATCGTTTTATCGTACCATATATTCCCTGGAATTTTGCTATTATGATATATATATATATATATATATATATATATATATATATATATATAGTTTTTATCATGATGCTCATTTTCGGTGTCTGCCAGGTAGGATCGATGAAGATATGTCAATATTTTAATGAGAATAATCTCAATAGCTTAATTCCCTCGGAATTTGCTTGAAAAATGTAAATAATAGGCTACATGTATTAATGTACATTGCAAGTAGATACAAGGAAATGCTTGCGTTAATGTATGTCATTGAGCAGAACAAAGCTGGTCACACCACCACAGTGGCAAGTGAAGATCACATTGGTGTCAAAGTCGAGGGGAATGGATTGGAATGAATGTAGGATATTGGGGTAGGGATGGAACAATCCTTTTTTATACTTTCTCTTCTTGTGGGGGTTGACCGTTGAGCCTGGTGGCCGTGTCCGCAAAGGGAGTAGCCGAGAAAGAGGAAACCTTGGTCATTCAATCAATCTGAATCGGGTAGGGGGAGATTACAGGTCCAGAGCAGGGGCTCCCTTTGATTGGATCCAATCACTTGATCCGATTTTTCTTCTTCTTCTTTTTTTTCTTTACCGTCAGCCAAATTCCTCCTTTGTGTGGCCAAGCTCACTGTCCAGTTAATCGAATATTCTTCTTTTATACAAAGTCTTGGTCTCCTACTTCGGACACGTAATCCTTGCTACCGGTAGCAAGGTGAGCATTATTAGTTGGGCGGGCATTAAGAAAAATACTTGATGGCTGCCATGACTTGTAACCATGTCTTATTTCTAAAAAATCTTTACACTCGTCTAACGTGTTAGGTTAGTATTTCTCAGTAGACATCTTATTCACTATAGGCTACTCAATACATATTCGATAAATACTTAGGTTTTATAAATTACAAGCTAGCGCTAAAGTAAATGTCATTTTACAAAATATCGACAAATCACTGGGTTAAAGTTAACCCTTAAATTGGCAAAGCACTAATTCGGCCGCGGTGGACTAGTGGTTATGCTCCTTGCCTCTGGTCCCGAGGGTCGCGGGTTCAAACCCGGTCGGGGTCGATGGATTTTTTAGAACGGAAAAAATCCAAGGAGCAAGTCCTCCGGGAGGGACTTTAAGCCGTGGGTCCCGAGTCTGAAGATTTTCAGGCTCGTAAAAAATCCTTAAGCCTGAATGAAAAGGCCTCTAAGCAAAATTTACCGAATTTTCCCGTCTTAGTACTACCTTGGTTTCCTAGATGTCAGTATAAGGTGGAACGCTGACCACGGACCACTCAAAATGACATCTATACGAAAATAAGTGTAACTAAATTAGTATGGTTCAAATTCTTCCCTGCAGGGGGAGAGCGCCTTAATATCTGTAAAGGGAAAAAATAGGCTTACAATACAATACTGATTCCTAGTGTCAGTTATCTGAATGTTACGGACCGCACAGAAAATATCACACATAACTGTTATTATAGGGTACGAACAACAAACATTAATTTTTATATATTAGATTTCCATGTCCTCGACGTTTTCAAAATTATACCTGTCCAAGCTGAGATTTTACCTTAAATAGTTAGTTATTTGACTATTCGTGTGTAAATCCATCATTATCCTTAGAATTCAGTGTATCGATTTATATTTAAATCAGTTCTTCATATTCTTGATTTTATGTTGCAATAAAATCATTACATAGTCTTCAATATAATTTATAACTTCACATTTTGTATACATAGATGTGATGTATAAGATAATCATAAAATCAAGGAGTTCGACAAGGGTGTACATTATCACCTACATTTTTTAATATATATTTTGATGATGTTATATGAAGATGAAAAAAAAGTCCAATAGGAATACAAATTAATAAGGAAATGTATATGAATATTTTGATGTATGCAGACGATCTGGTAATTATACAGAAGTCAGAGGATGATTTACAAAGACCCATTTACACGTTGAATCGATTAGGACTCTATTATAATCTTAAAGTTTCAACCTCAAAAACTAAATATATGACTTTTCAGGGCAAAGTGCCAGTCAGAGCAAAAAGAGTGGTCAATAATGAAATAATAGAACAGATAGCACACTTTAACTATCCTGGTTGAGATATAACATATAGCTATGTTTGGGATATACATAATAAATTAAACCGATATCAAATGATGTGTGGTACCATAAGAAGAACCCTCCGAAAGACTCGAAGAGAAACTCAGCTCAGGTTTTATAAAATTATGGCTGTTCCTGTTCTTTTATCTGAATCTTGGGTACTTACAAAAAAAAGATAAAACTTTCTATTTTCCATGCGTATCATATTGTATTCGGTAGTTATGTTACTGCAACTAATTCTTATTTTCTGTGCCACGACGTGTTTTTATAATATGTTCTGTTACACGAATAAGTTTTAGATCTCTTGCTATTGAACTACTTAACTGATTGTGAATTCAAAAACTTTTCATAATTAATGCCACGAGTGATTTCCAATTTATGTAGAGAATTTGGAAATCAAGAGTGGCATTTGTTAGGACTATTTAACGAATAAAATTAAGCTGCTTACTCACAAATCATTATTTAACTATAGTTATTTTAAAATATTTATATATTTAATGTAAACGGCGATGTTTGAAAACAAATGAGAAACGATAGGTACGCTTCATCTGATTCTTTTGTTTATCACGCAACACAGCCAGGATAAGACTAGGTATTGACACAAAGAAGAGGAACGAAATATGGTAAGAATGCTCTCTGGTGGAGAAAAAATGAAACACATCAAACTGTATATTAGTTCATTACTGATGTCGTATGATGTAAATATTACAATTATATTTTTCTCGATTATCACCTGGGAAAAAATACATTTATGAAAGTGCAAACAGTGGTTTCTTTTTTTGGTGGTATAATACATTGCTACAAATGTTTTTATATTAACTCCTGCAAGCGCTATGTGTTGACATATATGCACTATATATACAATCTGGTAGCTGTATTTCTTATAGGCTCATTCACTGCAAAATAATGGTCAGACCTATTTAGAATATTAAAAAAGGAGGAGCTTTCTTAAATATGGTAAATTTAACACTAATAAATATTTGGTGAAACACGACTCTGATTGGTTGTGAAACAGAAATCATTGAAACGTGATTGGTCATTGACTCCCATTTGGGGCATGAGTTAAATAGTCTGTGTCATCTCTTTTCAGATTTCCTATCGGTCATTTAATTTCAAAGATTTTCTTTCAGTATATGTTTCTTGGCTAAATTCCTGTTAAATATAAATCATGTTATTTTATTTAAAATTAGAAACAACTATGTCAGTCCTGGTGCACCAAAGGTTACCACGCCCGCCTTCCGTTACGAGGTTCGCAGCTTTAATCAGACTGAGGTCGAGCGATATGTTCAGAGCAAAAAACCTTCTCTGCAGAAAATTAAACCCACGGGTCCCTTGTCGTAGACATGTATTTGTTTATATACCCATATGTCCCGCATGCGGGCATGGGTGCTCCCTAGCGAGAGTTTCTTAAATAGGCAAATTAAGTTACGCTTATTTACCTACATAGTCAACTAGTGACATGTTCTTCTTCTTCTTCACTTCCTGGTATAGGCAAGAGTTGCCTGTCCGTCTTCACTAATAGATCTAAGACCATCTCTTCCGAGGACGGCCGACATCTCTTCTTCCTCTTGGAAAATAATGGAAGGTTTTATTTGGTAATCTACTTTCTTCCATTCTTTCTACATGTTCTTTCCACTGTATCTTGTTAAATATATTTTCTTTTATGGAGTAGATCTGCAGTTCTTCACGGATATCCTCGTTTCTTATCTGGTTCATTCTAGTGCAGCTTTTTACTCTTCTTAAAAATTTCATCTCGCCTGCTTGGATTTTACTTTCTTGATTGGTAATTTTGGTAGATGAAATTTTGTTTATTATTTGGATTGTATAAAGAATAGAGTTGAAATAGAATTAATTAGTTTATTGGTTGTTTTGGCTGCTATAACAAAAAGAGCTCAGATCCCTTTTCCTTCTTGGCTTCCAGCAGCAATAGCTGCCCCCAGTGGTAATCCAAGTTTCACTCCCATACAAAAGGACAGGGACAGCCATTGTTTTATAAAATTCTAATTTTGTTTGTTTATGGGCTTTATTATTCAATATTGTATTTATTTATTGTACCACAAATAGCTTGAAACTGATGTGTTTTGTGTTCAATATCTCGTATTCTTATTTATTATTATTTTTTCTCCACTACAGGCCTCAGGAGGCCCTTGGGGTAGTAGGAGGTTAAGGCTCCCACTATTTATGAACAATCGGCACTTGATGTCAGCCGGGTTGTCAGCCCTGCGTGACGGCCGCCTTTACCCCCAGAACAAGCATCTGGTATTCATTTCCATTAGAGGCTGAGTCGACCCCAGGGCCATAGTGCCGCCAGAAGGTTTGGGGCAGTTTAAAAATCCTGACCACCGGGACTTGAACCCTCGACCTTTCGGCTTGTAGCTCAGTGCCTTAACCACTACGCTACGGCGTGCCCCCATCTCGTATTCTTCACAATGGAAAAAACTAGTGACTTGTGGTTAGCACATCATCTCAATGAGACATGTGATAGGTGACTAAGATATTACTTGGATGAATGAAGGTCGGTTAAATTTTACACAGAGGGTATTTTATTCAGGCTTGCGGTTCTTTTACGAGCCTGCAAATATTGAGACTTAGGACCCATGGTTTAATACCCTTCCCGGAGGACTTGGATTTTTCCATCATAATAATCCATCGACCCTGGGCGCGTTTGAAACAGCGACTCTTGGGACTAGAGGCAAGAATATAACCACTAGAACACCGCGGCCGACTGTAACAAATTTACGGCTCGCAAAAAAATATCAAGCCTGAAATAAGAGTACTATGAACAAAATTTGTCGACTATTTCCCGCCCACACTTTAATTACCACGTTAATCACATTCGCTATTAAATCGTGGAATGAAACGTAACTGCCTTTCTTAGAAACAAATGTGTATCGTATGTTCTAATATTCATTTTTTGCGAGACAGTGCGTTCTGTCATACTTACAGCTGTGGCAACCATGATTGAAAGTTCACTTCCCTACATTTCGGGGTTGTCAACCTAAATAACTATACTGTAATATTACATATTACAAACACGCGTGTGGGAAGTGAAATCACTGCCCTTTATGTATACTACATACAATGTATATACAAAAGTATATCCAAAAGGTAGTATTAATATACATTATACGAAACAAATCACTGCATTTAAATGAACTGAACATTATTTGAAGCAATATAAAACAAAAAAAAATACATACTTGCCGCCATTTTATAACTGATTGCTGTCACGGCTTTGCTGTAGTCTCAACTAATAAACATTGGCCACATTCTTAACGTTAGTCAGATGTTTATAATGAACGCAAATATTTCCAAAAAAGATGTTATTAGTTTACTATTATTTATTATTTTGAAAACACCATCGCGCAAAAAATAATGTACAATGCACGTTTGTGAAGTAAAGGTAAAAGGTAAAGGGATCCCACTACAGGCCTCAGGAGGCCCTTGGGGTAGTAGGAGATTAAGGCTCCCACTTTTTCTTGACAGTCGGCACTTGATGTCAGCCGGGTTGTCAGCCCTGCGTGACGGCCGCCTTTACCCCAGAACAAGCGTCTGGTACTCATTTCAGTTAGAGGCTGAGTCGACCCCAGGGCCATAGTGCCGCCAGAAGGTTTGGATCAGTTTAAAAATCCTGACCCCACCGGGACTCGAACCCTCGACCTTCCGGCTTATAGCGCAGTGCCTTAACCACTACGCTACGGCGTGCTTGTGAAGTGTTTTACAGAATTTCGGAAATTAAAACCTCGCTATCGCTCGGTTTTTAAACATTTTCCTCGATTCTGTAAAAACCACTTCCCAACCTTGCATCGTAATATATTATTATTGTCTTTAGTTTTTTCTGTCTTGTAGTAAAATATTTAATACTTCCATCAAATTCATCACATGTTAATAGTTTAATAGTGTCTTAAAAGCAAGGAGTTTGACAGACCGTCAAAAATCCTTATTTGTCCTAGTTTAATGGAGCATGATACACACGCGGATAGATTTGGCGTGTACGTACTGAATGTTCTCCACGTACTTTCTTGTCAGTAAGCCCTACTCACATATTTACCTTAAAGTCCAGCGCTGTGCAGAAACGTATGTAGGGTAACATAATTCAATTATACATAATATCATAATGCATTTTTTACATTAATTTATTTTGATTAACCCTTAAATTAGCAATATATCCTGTAAGATATTATCGCTTCGTTATAATGGTTATCCCTTTATATAAAAGCGGGTGCCGTGGCAATGATTAACATTCACGTAGCGGTAGTCGGCATCTTTGTAATTAATTATATATAACAGCTGCGGGGAAACAAAGCGAGCCGCTGGCAACTATCATAGTGAGGCGATAATACCATTGGATTAATTTATTCAATATTTTTAATACAAGAATAGAAATACAAATGAGATGAAATTATTTAAAATTGTGTTGAATTACACAATATACAGTATAACTTACATTTACACGTGATATTGCTTTCACTGCGGTCCGACACATTTAAATAACTGGTATGGGAAATTAGGGTTAACCTTCTGCATTGTGACACAGCCGCATGTTTTGACAAGATTTGAAATTAGAAGAGCCGGGAATATTGTTAAAAATACGGCAGTTACCTGCACTTACTTCATTAATACCAAGATTACACACAAGGATCAAAACATATTAATGCTTATTATACTATAAGATAAAAATTAAATTTAAAATGTACCTGTTGACATGTGCCGTCGTCTCAACTTTGGTAAAATAATGTATGTGAAATAGTATTAATTGTAGGCCTCTCGGAAGTTAACTTCCATCATCAGCAGGACGAGTATGCGCTACTAGTTGTTTTTAAGACGCTGTAGATGTTGATGGTCTTGATGCGTCTTCAGTAGGAACTCAAAACTCAGTTCCTACTGCTGATGATGAAAGTTAACTTCCGAAAGGCATCTAATTAATATTTTACATGCATTACCTTAACAAAGTTAGGACGACGGCACTTGCCAACAGGTACATTTTAAATTTAAATTTTTATCTTATAACTATTCACTTCAACGGGATTTGATATGGATTTTATTAGTATTAATTGTTTATTAGCTTGTAACAGAACAACTTTTTTCTTTCTACTTATATTATTGTTAATTCAATTTTAAAAATCAATTTAATTTGGTTGCATATTGTTGACTTTCTCTAAGCTGCTTCAATACTCAGGGTTTTAATCCGACTAAGTAGTATTGGAGATGACATTTTTCTTCCGTTTCATATAAAAGTTTCATCAATTTGCGACTAAGAGATGATTGATATGGAAATATAGAAGTATAAAATTTATTTCTTCAACCTTTGATCTCTTGACATTTGAACGAACTGGAAACTTTTATGACATTCAAAACCAATTCGTTAAGTATTTTTCTAGCCTCTCAGAAGCGGCTTGTTGCACTAGGCTGCGCTAACTACACCCACAACTATACCCCGATGCTAAATAAAATAAGGCAAAATCTCACGTAAATGGATACCAAGTGAAGATTTAGGATGTTATCTAGGAGCAATAACATCCTAAATCTTCACTTGGTATCCATTTACGTGAGATTTTGCCTTATTTTATTTAGCATCGGGGTATAGTTGTGGGTGTAGTTAGCGCAGCCTAGTGCAACAAGCCGCTTCTGAGAGGCTAGAAAAATACTTAACGAATTGGTTTTGAATGTATATATATATATATATATATATATATATCCATGCATAGTAATTCTTCCCGAGGGCAGGTCTTTCACTGCAATCGTAGCATTTCCATGCTTCCAGCTTTACTAGGAAATTATAGGTGTGGTAGCTTCCCGTTGCTTTCCACACCGGTGAAGGATGATGATGATAAGGATGATGATGGCGGCCGTATGATTTCGGGGACCGTTTGGGCCTTAAAGTTTTCCTGACATTTGTCTAACAGGTGAGCAAAAATCCCGATAAAAACCTCACCCAGAATCACTGCCCCGACCGGGGGATCGAACCCGGGCCCGCTGAGTGGCAAGGCAGCACGCTACCTCGAGACCACAGCGGTGGACTATATATATGGAATGTGGGAGCTATACCCTCTTACTACACCAAGGGCCCTAGGTATGTAGTCGGACCATTTCCTTTTGATATATACTAAACCCAAAGACAATTAAAAATCCAGTTTTCTTATTTTAATTAAAGAGGAAATAATTTAATAAGTACAAAATAACAAAACAAATCCAGTCTTTATAATACATTTAAAACAAATTTAATTTTGTAGAAATTTAGGTAACAAAATAAATAATCACGTGGATCCATTAAATATGTATTTGACATTTTAAGAGGAAAATAAAATATCGTGCAAGCAACTAAATTAATTACGCGCACTTCTAGAATGACAGGGTAATAAAACATACAAAACGTTAGGTCACATAATAAACACATTAAAAGTTTTAAATTTTAATATAAAATTATGAAATTGATACTATAAGGTTTGTCGTCCTGAATTTGATTTTTTAAAATTCTGTAGCTAAAACTTTTGGAACCGGTTTCATCTTCAACAGAAGATTGTTGTGCTACTGACATAACAAAGAGGAATTGGAATCGTTTCAGAGAACCCACAGAATTAAAAAGAAGCGTTTCACTGAGTTCAAGACTATTGAACAAGTATAGGCCTAAATGTTATAATTTTAAACTAAAATGTTATATTGTGACTGTCCACCGCTGTGGTCTCGAGGTAGCGTGCTGCCTTGTCACGCAGCGGGGGTTCGATCCCCGGTCGGGGCAGTTTTTCTGGGTGAGGTTTTTATCGGGGTTTTTCCTCACCTGTAAGACAAATGTCAGGAAAACTTTAAGGCCCAAACGGTCCCAGAAAACATATGGCCATTATCATTATCATCCTTACCATTATCATCATCATCCTTCACCGGTGTGGAAAGCAACGGGAAGCTACCACACCTACACAATTCCCTAGTAAAGCTGCAAGCATAGCATGAAAATGATTGCAGTGAAGGACCTGCCTTCGGGCAGAATTACGATGGATGGATATTGTGACTGATACCTCAAAGGAATTATATAATTCATATTTTTTAGTATTGACTTTAAAAAATGTAAATACAATCAATCCATAATAAAAAACCTACAATAAAAAGTACAAAAGAGGAATAAAGTGTACGAATAGAAGAGGAAGTATAAATAAAGAAAGAGGATAAGAAGAGAGGAAATAAAACATGCAGAATAGGCGTAGGCCTAAAAAAAGGCATAAGGGGTTGTTAATCAGTGCGAATGTAATTCTGAATGTTAATTTGGACAATATTTGGTTTGGCTAGTTATCTTCTTTAACCCTTAAATTGGCAAAACACAGATTTCTTCTGTTAGTTATTTCTGTGTGGCGAACCGCAGTGAAAACGGAATCTTGTATAACTGTTATTAGGTATATTGTTTAATTAGTAATATTTAATTGGTTTCTTTTTGTTCGTTTTCTTCTGATTTATTTAAAATATTAAATTAATTGAACCGACTGATGTATCCAAAAGGATACATTACGAATTTAAGGGTTAATATGAAGTCCTTAATGACACACTTACTTCAAGATAGACTTCCCAAAAATCTGTATAAGAGGATTTAAAATGTGTCACTCCATATGCGATGCAAGTGGGTATCAAATGTATATGTGACGCGCGAAGAACTTTTTCAATTGCGATTAATCTGTATAGAAACTGAACTCTATACATCCTGAATTATTTACAATGCACTTCTTTATGACATAATGAGTAGCTACGATTACGCGAGATATATCAGAGTACTTGCAATGAATGACGTTCCTTCTTCTTCTACTTGTACCTAGGTCTTTGGAATAAGTCCATGAGAATGTATGCTTGAAAGAACTGATGAGATTAAACAGTTGAATGTATATGTCCTTTTGATCTATGTATGAAAGGATGTGAGCTGGTTATGCATTTCACTTTATATATATTGGAAATATCTTTTGGGTTCCCGTTATTTTCATGTGTTTGTGAGTCCAATTTTTAATCTTGCAATGGTTGCTAGTTCTTTTCTATTATATTGACAGTTAATGGTAGCTCCGTGTCTCTGTTCTTTATACCATTCGTGATATGGTGATTGCTTCTAGCATTCATTTGTTTCTATTTTAAATATAAAACGTACCCAAAAGTATGCGTTTTCTTTAGCTGAAGTAAACGCTGCAGTGTCCAGAAGTAAATATGCTTTGAGCTTAATTACGGTGCTTGTGTGGCCGTGATATGAACCAAATTCAACAGTTCATCTATACGGATAAAAAAATTGTCACTAACAAGAAATTCCTCAAATTTACACAGGGTGTAAATGATATAAGGTTATACGAAAAAGGAAAAAAATCAAGTCCAATAGGAATACAAATTAATAAGGAAATGTATATGAATATTTTAATGTATGCAGACGATCTGGTATTTATACAGAAGTCAGAGGATGATTTACAAAGAGCCATTTACATGTTGAATCAATTAGGACTCTATTATAATCTCAAAGTCTCAACTTCAAAAACTAAAATTATGGCTTTTCAGGGCAAATTGCCAGTCAGAGCAAAAATAGTAAACAATAATGAAATAATACAACAGATAGCACACTTTAACTATCTTGGTTCAGATATAACATATAGCTACGAATGGGATATACATAATAAAGTAAACCGATATCAAATGATGTGTGGCACCATATGAAGAACCCTCCGAAAGACTCGAAGAGAAACTCAGCTCAGGTTTTATAAAATTATGGCTGTTCCTGTTATTTTATATGGATCTGAATCTTGGGTACTTACAAAAAAAGATATCTCACACATTCAAGCCGCTGAAATTAAATTTTTAAGATGCGTAAAAGGATGTACACGCATGAATAGATTACACAATGAATCAATAAGAAATGACCTGGAGATATTTTTAATAGTCGATAAACTAGAAGAGCACAAATGCTAATGGAAAGAACATTTAGACAGAATAGACAATACAAGATTACCCAAAAACATCAACACCTACAAACCACATGGAAAAAGATCTTTGGGACGGCCAAGGAAACGAAGGGCTTGAGACCGGAACAGGTTGCATTGACCTAGTCCTGGAAAGGAAGAAGAAGAAGGATATAA
Organism: Diploptera punctata; assembly: GCA_030220185.1. Lineage (NCBI taxonomy): Eukaryota > Metazoa > Arthropoda > Insecta > Blattodea > Blaberidae > Diploptera > Diploptera punctata. Next base: position 1,324,696 of record JASPKZ010003874.1, on the reverse strand, counting down.
ACCGTCATATTTATACAAAGATGTATTTCGGAAAATATATATATAAACTTTTTTCTTACATTTCACACTATTTTAGGAATTGGGTCAAATGTAGGGAGAATTTGACAGGGAGTCTTAAGAGAATGCCAGAAAACGGATCCCTTGAGCCACCACATGACAAGATATCAGTTCATCCGAGTTAGAAATGACTCGACATATTCAGACCGTAACAGTTTACCAGGACTAACACATTGGAGGACGATCATGATGACTTTATTTTTTATTTGAAATGGAACTGTAACCGATATCCAGTTTGTATTCCCGTTCTCTACTACTTAATTGTTTGAAGTTAAGCTCTTGGGATTGGTCAAGTGGGAATTGTAAAATGGTGGAGAGATGAATACCCATTTTCTTATTTGAAGGTCCACAGTATCACTTTAGACGTGACACACGATAACTCTGAACTTGACCAAAGTCATACGATAGATTGCAGGCAACTTCACTATCCGCTCTAACAATATTGACTTCTTGGGCTACAATTGTTAATACCGAACTTAAAATAAATCATGTTCTGATAAAACATTTAGATTTATATAACCTTAAAATTAAAAATATAATTTGAAAAAATGCACTTTGTTAAAACTTACTTCATTCGTACAAAGCAACAAAGACAAACTAATGTTTTCTTAGAAATTATACTTCCTGTAGAAACCTTTCTATGCAAATGTAGACTGTTTCTCTCTCTCTCTCTCTCTCTCTCTCTCTCTCTCTCTCTCTCTCTCTCTCTCTCTCTCTCTCTCTCTCTCTCTCTCTCTCAAATCAACCGTTCATGGGTGCAGAGTTATCACAATCCAAAATATTAGAATAATTAGAATAATTGAATAATTAATAATCTGAATAATTAGAAATTAATTTTATTATATTTTTATTGAGTTACTTAAGGTACATTTTAAAATATATTCTTTTCACTCTACAGCCTGTAGTTATCCTTGCTTGAAGGGCGGATGGGCGTTTCCCATTCTGCACAAACTACAATTTTCCGATCAAGGGATCAGATGAACAAGATATTTATATATGTATTTGATTTTATTTTAATTAAAGACGAAAACATATCTCTCAATTTTTAAATTTGCTATTAATAATTCAAGATTCATTTGGCTTATTTATAGATATCGTATTCTTTAATAGAAAATGTTTTTAAATAGGTGAATTCAGAAAACCACATAACATGTATTTAGCAGCTTTCGATTTGTTTGTATCATATGTTTTTTCAAAAGATGTTTGTGTAAACATTTAGACCTCTCAGTCGGTCCTGAGGACTAGTTGTTGCAATATTTCGTCTCCGGTTTCGGAGTTCGTGGATTCAAATCTTGCCGGGGACGATGAATATTACTTACTTACTTACTCACTGGCACAATCGAACCCGTAGGTTCATGGCCGCGCGGACATAAGCTCTCCATACATCCCTATCCTGAGCTAATGCTTTCCAATCATTCCCTGTATAATCTACTTCCCTCAAATCATAGTTAATGTTGTTCTCCCACCTCATTCTTGGTCTACCAACTGGGCGTTTTCCTTCTGGCTTTCCTACAAGAGGAATATTACAGATCATAAAAATCCGGATCATGGGTTCTTTCGGAAAGGAACTAAATCCGTGGGTCTGGTCGTAGATTTATGTCATGTAGAAGAAATTCAAGCCTGAAAACAATTTGACTCTGATCAAAATAAATGGGCCTTTCACGCCCAGAATTGAATTGCGACTCTAATGATTTGAGCTGTTAGAAAAGTGACGTTAAATAAAACCAGTATAAACTCATTTGTTTTCCTTTCTTTATAAATAGATATAGGAATATTGGTACTTTTAAATTTCATGACGAAACACCGTTGAGGTTACTATGTAATATTTATAATATAAAAGTAGAATACCTGAGATCTCAGTCTTCCTCAATTTTGGATGTGGAGTGTGGAGTACTTTCGAAGCATATGTTTCATCTTCAACTTGTAAATCGGGTTGTTCTGAGAATTTTGTAGAAGGGGTTGACGTCACTGGGTGAATTCTCATTCAGCAGGAGAGTGTTTTTTGTTTCTTTTAGTATCTCGATATCTTCGAGAATATTGATTTTCAGTTTGTTGTTTTCTCTATGGATGATGGATAAAGTGTTCTCGATGGTATTAAATGGGTGACCTGTTTCTATGACATGTTTTGCAAACTAATTTAATACCATCGACAACCCTTTATCCATCATCCATAGAGAAAACAACAAACTGAAAGTCAAGATTCTCGAAGACATCGAGATACTAAAAGAAACCAAAAACGCTCACCTGCTTAATGAGAACTCACCCAGTGACGTCAACGCGCTCTACGAAATTCTCACGAACAACCAGTACCGATTTACAAACTGAAGATGGAGCACATGCTTCGAAAGCACTCCACACCCCACATCCAAAGTTGAGGAAGACTGAGATCTCAGGTATTCTATTTTTATATTATAAATAGGAATATTGGTCAATAATGTACTGTCTTTTTAAGGTAATAATCCTCCACGTCCTTTCTGAGATAATAAAACGATGTATGTGATCCAGAGTTTAAAATCATCTCCAGTCGGATGGAGTCCCTGAAAGGCCAGGATGCGTGGGACACATGTAAGTACCAAGTAAGGGAGAGTTTAAAAAAGAAAAGAAAAAAAAAACCATAATGTTTGGTTTTGCAACATAGGGCTACATTTCAAAGCCAATAACGACTCGTGTATGAGTACGATGAGAGTTGGATAATAGTTTCGAGATTATCAGATGAATTATGCTAAAATAATCTACCATTTTAATAATGATATAATATAAATATAGTTCCTTACACTGCGCTACAAGTCGGAAGGTCGAGGGTTCAAGTCCCGATGGGGTCAGGATTTTTAAACTGACCAAAACCTTCTGGCGGCACTATGGCCCTGGGGTCGACTCAGCCTCTAACGGAAATGAGTTCCGGACGCTTGTTCTGGGGGTAAAGGCGGCCGTCACGCAGGGCTGACAACCCAGCTGACATCAAGTGCCGATTGTCTATAAAAAGTGGGAGCCTTAACCTCCCACTACCCCAAGGGCCTCCCGAGGCCTGTTGTGGGATTACTTTACTTTTTATAGTTCCTTAAACCCTGAAATAAAACGAATCGATTGTTAAAATAGATGTTGAATACTATTTTATTGTCGTTGAAATTTGGTATAGCATATAAACTAGTGTCAAAGCCGTGTACATTTTTCCTCCTGCAGATGATTGATAAAAGGAGGGAGGAAACACCTCATCTTTATATTTCTCTCTTGGCTTTCCTCTGATTCCGCAGTCTTGCTGCGAAAGAAAGTGCAGGGGGTTGGAAGAGGGTGTGAGATTTACGATGCCGAGTTACACGATATCTCCGCTCTGCAATTTCCAATCGACGGCTTGATGCGTCCCCCCCCCCCAAACTCCTTTACCCTGGCCAACTTGCGATGGACCACTCGAATTCTTCTCATTTTCTAGAATTCTTTCTTCGTGTCACATTTTTCACATTTTACATGTTGTTCTATTACAAGGTTTTTAATAACTTTGTAATAGCTGCATTTAAATAAGACATTTTTTTTAAATCTTAAAATTATTAGAAACTTTTTATCAGAACCACTTAAAGATGGTAAAATATACAGTAAAACCTGCCTATGAAGGAACATAACAGTTCCTTAAATGTATTTCCGTCGTGGCAGTTTTTCTTCTTATAAAGGATTCCCAAATTACAAGCTTGAATTTTCTCACGCAGCGTAAGGGGTTTACATGCACGCTTTAAAGACATAACGTATTGAACTGAAATACAGACAAAATTATGTATGTAACACAGCACAGTTTGCACGGCAATATAAAACAACTCTATTACACAAAAACGAGAAGGAACTCAACTACAGGAGGAATGAAGAGTTTCCCAACTCCCTCGCAGGTTTCGTAAGCAGGCAAGGAAAAGCGAGGTATTCGCCGCTGTCACACATAAGCAAGGGTATCCCCGCAATACAATGGTAACACAAGAAGATAAAACGATATAACGCAGTAGCGTCATATGCAGAATTTTCACGTGTGGTCATTAATACAGTAATTAGAACGTGTTTAAGAATAATTTTCCGTCTTATTGAGGTAAAAATTAACTATTGGTACTTAAAAAACCATTCCGTTTCCGCGTTAAGAAGGTTTCCAGCTTATACAGGACGATTTTACATATAAAATAATACCGTTCTGGAGATTTTTTTCCGTTTCTACAGGTTTCCTTCTTATAAAGGTTCCGGCTAAGACATGTTTCACTGTATAACATTGAGAAAGATGTAGTTTTCTATGTTTAGTGTTATATTTGAAATCAATGTTTGTTATGTAGAAAACAGAATAAATGTCTACATACAAGTTACTATCATTACCAATTAGAATGAAGTGCAGAAAATGATTGGGGAAAAGAATCTTATATACTCAACCTAGGATTTAAAGAGATCAGGGCTTGCTTGGTTTAGGTTAGGGGCATGGAAATTTCTAAAAAGCAGCGTCGATCACAATATGCCAATATGCTCTATGTCCGGAAGCTTTGGAGACGAGATACATATATTAGGAAAATGTAATGATTTAGAATATTGGAGGCGTCAGTTACTGCCGGAAAGATAGGCATGCTACGAGGTAATGGTAAATCCGGAAAATTGGATGAACTTGGGTAAATTTCTGGACAAAACGCGGAAAATAAGAACAACACTCATTCATGAATAAATACATGTTATCAAAATGCAATACCATTAATTCTTCATTCTATATAACTTAATTAATGTATGTTATATTATTATGTAATTGTAATATTATTGTGTTTCCTTTTTGTAATTGCAGTATTATTGTTTTATTTTTGTATTTCTTTATACTATTATCAAATATTACTTTATTGTAACGGACTGTCAATAGCACGTACGGCTTACTGCCCGTGCGACCCATATTTGTAATTAACATTGTATATATCTTACTTTTAGTCTAATAAAGTCCTATTACTACTACTACATTATCAATAGTTTAGGATTTTTCACTAAAGCAGTGGCTAATATGAAAGGAAATGATGGTAACTGATGTAACAAGGGAATGTAAACTGGCGTAACCCTTCTGCCTGGCATGGAAATTTTATTTTAAGAATCACAGTATTGAAAATATGTTTTTTCAATTTTTTTTTCCATCGTTTTATTTGAATATATCCACTTGCATATTCTTAATAGTAATAAAAATAAATAAAAATAGTCGGAAGTAAGTATCGTATCCGAGCCTTCTTGTTCCCAGGTAGATGCTCTATTGTTTGCTGTAAGAAAGCACACGGGATAGTTAAAGCAGAATGGTTTATGCTAGCCTTAACTAGCATTGGACGTCAGATCTCTCCCAAACCAAACCATAACTAATTAATTACTCTAAAGTTATTTAATTGTGGCCCATGTTTAAATGTGGTATGACTGATAGAATTGTTTACTTTTATTTGGTACCAGTTTCATTAGAATCCATTAGTTATTTTTGAGTGCTTCGCCTGTAAGAGAACATATTTCACAAACTTAGCAAGTATTACTAGGAGAGTTCGACGTACAATGACATGGACGCTTGTTTACGTCATAATTGAGTTTTTAAGGTAACATGTTTATTAATTTCATATAAGTCTTCTGTTAAATGGCTATATGAATCATGTGTGCCAATGCTTAATGTGTGTCGAACCAGGAACACAATAACAGACTACATATCACCGTAGAGTAGATTTCATCTCGTTCATTCCATAAAGTAAATGAACCAAAATAAGGGTGCCGTCTTAGAGTTTTAAAACCGGAACCCATCTTTACCAAACTAATCTAATGTCTTGTATCCTAAGTCCTCTAATTATGATTGCAATAACAATAGTAATAATAATTTTTATTTATAAACAGAATTTTAATGTTTACACATCTTTCTGTGCCTAAAGAAAGACCAAAAATTACCTGGTCCTCCAGGTTGGGGGTTGATGCATCAGGCACTCCCTGTTCGTCACAAAAAACATAACAATGCTAAAAAGCCTAAAGTAATAATAATAATACTAATAATAATAATAGTAATAATAATAATAATTTTTTATTTAGGAATATTCCACAATATAGTGTTTCTTCATCAACCCAAAAGAGATTTGTCGCCAGAGGTTCCTGTCTAAAGCATCTTCTTCCCTCAAATCCCTAGCTTCCATACTTTTCTTCACTCCATGCATCCATCGTTCTCTAGGCCTGATTCTTCCACTTCTTCCATTAGCTTTCCAATTAAGGATCTTCTTTGGTATTCTCTCTTCTTCCATTCGTATGAGGTGTCCATACCATTTCAAACGTTTTTCTTCTATTTTTCCTAATATGTTTTTTTTTTCAACTTGCTAATTTCCCTTACGTGCTGTTTCTGACCTTATCCCTTCTTGAAATTCTTGTTGATCACCTCCAAAAATACATTTCTACTGCTAACAGCTTGTTGGCTTGTTTTCTACTTACTGTCCAGATTTCGGACCCATATAATAAAATACAATAATAATAGAACAAAACAACTAATTTATAAATCCATACTATAAAATATATTGTTATATGGATCGGAAGTTCGGACAGTGACACAACAACATGTCAACTGAATAACTTCAGTTGAAATGGATTTTTCGAGAAGAGCTGCCAGATAATCTCGACTGTAACAAATTAGAAATGCAGAAATTAGAAAATGGATGAATGCAGACAGAAATATAATGGATGAGATTGAACACAGGAGGCTAAAATGGTATGGACACGTAAGAAGAATGCAGGATGGAAGGCTATCAAAGGCCGTCTATGCATGGGAAATTGAACGAAGGAACAGAAAAGAAAGACCAAGAAAAACCTGGAAGAACAACATTCAAAATTCAATGAGGAAATTTGGTGTAACAGATGAAGACACAGAGGACAGAGAATGATGGAGAACTTTAATTAAGGGAAATTAGTGAATGTTTGTTGCAAACTGATAAGTCCGTAGTCATTTATATTTATTTATTTTTTTTAAATTCATGTTAATTACTAGGATTAGTTGGAGAAACCCTCAGTGACGAGGAAAATTCTAAAAAAAAAAATAATAATAATACTTTTTTTTTTTTTGATTGCGGATGAGCCCATGTAGGACTACGCAAAGTACTTAGAGGCGTTTCCTTTGAGCCCAAATTTCTTTCATTCTTTTGCTATGATCTTGTTTTCTATCATCTGTCCAAGTTGTTCCACTGTTTTTTTTTCTTCGGTTTGTCCTCTTGGTCAACTTGCCACTTGTTCACCTTAATTCTAAATATATCTCTGTTTGTGATATCTTCTTTAGTAATTCCTGCCAATTTTAGTCCTTTTTGACTTCATCAATCCACTTCATAGTATCCACTGGAGCTTTACTTCTGTTTTCGTAGAATTCCATTATCTGTTTTGTAAGCCTATTTGAGTTCATTCGTTTAATATGTCCATACAGTTTTAACCTTCGTTTTCTAATATCACTATGAATGTCTGTATATATTTTTATTTCCTTTTTACTTCTGAGTCTAAATGCTTCACCTATGACTTGTGGACCTAAAACTTTTCTTATAATTTTGCATTCTTTTTTCACTATATGTTCGAAATTTTTTTTTCTGTCCAAAATTAATGTTTCTGCTCCATATAGAGGCATTCTGGTTTAATTACAGTGTTATAGTGTCGTAATTTTGTATGTAAAGATATGCATTATTATTATTATTATTATTATTATTATTATTATCATCATCATCATTATTATCATTATCATCATTATAAATTAGAATGTCCAGTTCACACGGTTGTCACATGCTGCTAGTAATCATTGATTACTACTTATGCACTCTTATGATATGAAAATAATTTTGAGTAACGGCAAGTCAGCAGTTATGCAGAATCTTGTAGCTAAGATTCATAGAATGTTTTGTAATGCACGAGGTAAAGGATTCATTCTAACGTTTCTTTTTTCTTATTAGAAAAGGCAGTAGATGTAGAGCAACATGAGTTTACGCGCATATTATACTCTTTCCATGTCTTTTATCTACCAGTCCTCAAAGATAACTGAATCTATGGGGAATGGCCCTATTCATCTTTTAAATATACGAAAAAGAGTATGCGTGTGTATGTGTGTGTAAAGGGAGCTTTACGACATAGCTTTAACCAGTCTCTTTCTCTCGCCTCACAACAACGAGAGTAGAAGCGTCTTGGCTGTTTAGAATCCCTCATTTGTTGGCTTTTCTGTGTGGATATATATTTTTTCTCTTCCTCTGCTTCTCACACCCTTGTGCGTTCTTTCATGTCGGTTTTGAGGTTGCACTCATGAAACGATTTTCTTTACAAATGTTCATCGATCCAATTTATTACACACCGAAAATGACCATGACAATCATCATCATCATCATCGTCGTAGGCCGTAGAATTCATCTTCCCATCATCTCCTAGGACGTCCCACATCTCTACAGCCCTGAGGTTGGCACAATAGTGCTTGTTTTGTTAGCCTAGAAGAGTCCCTTCTTAAATCATGATCATATCATTTTTGTTTATAGTTTTGTATTTTTTCATTTAGATTAAAAATTTTGAGTTCTTGCGTAATTGTTTCACTAGAAATGTGGTCTCTTAGAGTATATCCTGCAACGTATCTGAGGAATTTCATCTCTGATGTTTCTAGTAATCTTCTGTCTGATCTATTCATGGCTCAATTCTCTGATCCTATTTCACAATGGGAACTTCCATTACCTTATATAACTTTAGCATCGTTTCTTTTGTTGTTTTTGGTGGTTTTCTTTTAGTACTCCCACACATACTTTGAAATTTATAATTTTTTTTCATGTATATCATTTTCCCAATTGTAAGATATGTGACATCATAAATATTTAAAACTCTGTACTTTTTCGATAAATTCATCGTTCGAAACTATTTTCGATCAAACTGCATACCTTCCCCAAAAGGCCATTGTTTATTCTTCGTTGAAATCATGAGATTATATTTCTCCATGGTTTTTTTGAGCAGTAGTGTGACTTTTTGTAATTGGTTTTCTGATTCTGCACATATGACCTGTTTGTTTGCAAGATAATTGTGTATACAATGGTAGTTCCTACGTTAAAATGTTTACTTAGTTGTGTTTGCTATTCACAGCTGCGTCTAAATATATATTAAATAAAGTCGGCGAGAGAGGACAGCCCTGTCTTACTCCTAAATTAATTTTTTCTATTTTGAAATTAGTGTAATTGCCTTTGTCTATAGCAATTGTTGTATCTTTGTACATTGTTTTAATCACATTTATCAAATGTTTTGGGTATCTTTGCCAGTCATTATTGCCGAGAGTTTTCCTCTTATTACATTATCGAACGCTTTAATATAGGCTAGTCCACAAACAGCAAATTCGTTTCCAAATTAAATTATCTTCTTTTTGAACTAATTGTTGCATTATAAAAACAAAATCCGCGCATGATCGTCCTTTTCTAAATCCATTTTGATTCTCATTCAGCAATACTCTGTTAACTTGTTTAATTTTCTCGTTATTATTTTTGCAAAAAGTTTATAGGCTGTATTCAATAGACATATACCTCTGTAGTTACTTAAATCGTTCCTATTTCCTTTTATTGGTTTCACTGCTACTATATTCCATTCTTGAGGAATTTGTAAAGTGTACCAGCATATATATTAAATATATAACATATTCTTTTTTTAACTCTATCTGATGCATATTTAATTAATTCGACATTAATTTCATCAATTCCTGGAGTTTTTCTATTTTTAAAAATCTCCAAAATCTCATTAAATTCTTCAATTGTAATGGTGTCTATATTTGTGAGATTATAATTTTTTTGATTAAGTTCTGTTGGGGTCTGATCAGACCACAATGCTTTAAAATATCTCATCCGTTCATCTTCTGGTATATTATATAAACCCGCTGTGTCTTTTTTAGATTTATTTCGATATTTCATTATTTTCTATGCTTTCATTTGCATTCCATGGATATCGTGTTCTATTTCACTAATGTACCTATTCCAGCTTTCTCTACGTAATTTCCTTATTTCTCTCTTTACCAGTGCACATTTTCTTTTATATTCTATTTTATCTTCATCTGTTCAACTATTTAAAAAATTGAGGAATGTTTTCTTCTTTTCTTCAGTAAGTTTTGCTATGTCTTCATTCCAGATCCTTACGCCTTTTCTTCTCTTAATTTTCTTTCTTGTGTCTAACGTTCCATGGCTTCTTCTATTATGTTTTTAAAGTCATCCCACTCTAAATTAACATCGTATTTATTGCTCTCTGATCAATATACATATCTAAACGTTTCCTGTATAATTTCCTTATACTCTCCTCTTGGAATAGATGTACTTTAAACGTTTCTTTTATTTTTTGGTTTTTGTTTTTAACATTAACCCATCGTTTTAACAGTTTTATTTTAGCATGACGTATATATATATATATATATATATATATATCAAGATTAAAAGTATATAAAACACTGGCTCTTCCAATTCTTTTGTATGGTAGCGAAGTAAGGACATTGAAACAGAAGGATATACAGAGACTTATATCTGCTGAAATGAGATACCTTCGGAAGACTGCAGTATACACACTACTAAATCACAAAAAAATGAAGACATCTTAGAAGAATTACACATGGAACCTATAGAAAACAAAATTTCAGATTTATAAGTCAAGATGGATGCAACATGTCCATCGAATGCAAGATCACAGAATACCCAAACAAATGTTAAGATATCAACCTGCAGGAAGAAGAAGAAGACCAGGACGTCCACTCAAAAGACTTTTGAATGGTGTGTCTGTTTAGGCCGAAACAGGTCAACAAATGGCCTAAATTCGTGAATGGAAATTACTGCCGACGAAAATTGACTATTTACGATCATCTAGGAATTATAGATTGAAAAGAAAATAGGGGTACTGTACTGTAATCAGGCGAAAAATGAAAATTGTACTTAATTAATTATGCACAATTATAATAATGTTGAGGAAGTTTCGTGGCGCAAGCAGTTAGTCGCTCCTATTCATCGCTGTGGTCTCGAGATCGAGTCTCGGTCACTCCATGTGAGTTTCGTTGTGAACGAAGAGGAGCTAGGACATGTTTTGCTCGGATTTTCCGTTTTACTCTGCAACAAATTTCATTCCACCATTTTTCCATACTCATCTCATCCATTTTGATTAATTTCGTTCATCCGCCCTCAGGCATGTTCGACCGGCACCCTTGTCGCTCACAGACCTGTATAAATATAGGTGTTTCATCTCATCTCTTCCCTCGACCTGAAACTGATTTGGACACGAGTTGAGTATATATATATATATATATATATATGATAAGAGTGGTATATGCTGCTAAAAGGGTTACCCATGATGTTCAGGCCAAAGACGGTAAATCAGACGTAAAAAAAGTAGGTCTACCTTTCATTATAAACCTACAGCCGTCAAGTGACGCGGAAAACCAGAGGCAAAACGCCCAGTAGGTGGTAGGCTAAGTATGAGGTAGGAGAATAACATTAACTATAGTATAGTCGCTGAGTCTTCGACCCTGCCGTTTTCACAACCGTGTTGCCGATATGAATATTCAGTGGGAGAGACCGCTTTATGTACCACGCGGAATATCAAATCATGGCACTTTCTGTTTATATAGCTGACAACATCGCAACAATTTCAAACCTTACTAGGCGCCGTCAAGAGCAGTGATTGGTTGTGCTAGAAGTCCACTCACACCTCAACTATTTCCTTATTGGCAGTAGATGGCGAGTCTCTTCCTTTACCCCTCGTACAACCTAAACATCTCAGCGGCTGGACTATATGATTTCAGGGAGGTAAATTATGATTGGAAAACATTTAGCTTAGGATAAGGGTGTATGATTAACTTATGTACGCGCGGCCATGAAGCTATTTTTTTATTTTATATGACGAAACTCGACATTCATATATACATAGTGTTCTGCCCAAGAGCAGTTATTTCACTGCAAGCTCAGCATTATCCACTCTTTCCTTAACTCGGCTTTCCTTTTTGTATCTGCATACAAACCATTAATTTTAATATTGTCTATCATCTGGTGTATTTTTCTGCCTTTAAATTTCTTTCCGTTGACCATTCCTTCTAGGGCATCTGTCAGCAGGCAGTTTCTTCTTAGCCAGTGGCCAATCCAATTTCTTTTCCTCTACTGTAGGAGTTCCAGCATTGTTTTTCCTTCACCCACTCTGTCTAGCAGATCTTTAAAACTCGACATATGCTATTCAAATAAAACGAGGAAGGTATTCTACGAAAATCAATTAAATTGGATTATTAGGAGTGGGGATTTACTTGATAGCCGCGATTTAAAAAAAATCGCCTTAAGAGCCCCATTTTTTCGCAACGAATCGGCAAGATTGTACGGTAAAATTTGAAAAACAAAGTGAGATCGAACTATCAAAATCGGATGATAAATTCGACTTGCTGAGAAATTCGTTTATTCTACGCAGGCTCCTGTATGACAGACTTTTGTAAGGTTTATACGCGTATTTTTTTATTTTTTTATTTCTTGAAAGACCCCCAAAGAGCAAGATTGCTCATATTAAGGGACAATATACAACAAATAATGGCCATGAAACAATTAACAATAAAAACAAGAAAACAAAATCAGACTTAAGTTTAAGTAATACAAACTACTTTAAATGCATAACATATATATATAAAAGTAATACGTAAAGTGATCCCACAACAGGCCCGGAGGCCCTTGGGGTAGTAGGAAGTTAAGGCTCCCACTTTTTCTAGACAATCGGCACTTTACGTCAGCCGGGTTGTCAGCCCTGCGTGACGGCCGCCTTTACCCCCAGAACAAGCGTCTGGTACTCATTTCCGTTAGAGGCTGAGTAGACCCCAGGGTCATAGTGCCGCCAGAGGGTTTGGGTCAGTTTAAAAATCCTGACCCCAACGGGAATTGAACCCTCGACCCTCCGGCTTGTAGCTCAGTGCCTTAACCACTACGCTACGGCGTGCCCCCATATATATATATATATACAATATAAATAAAATATGTAAACAGGATATTAATAATAATTAAATTAACAAAATTAACTAAGAAAAAATGAGAAAAAATATATTTTAATACAATTAGAAAAACGTTTAACAATCGTGAAATGTTGATATTCAATAAGTATGGTAATGTAATGGTTTATTAATGCGCAACGAATCCCTTTCATACCATATTTTGTTGAGAAACTATTATCTTTGTGTAATAAAGTACAACCTCTAGTATAATATATATATGTCCACCGCTGTGGCCTCGAGGTAGCGTGCTGCCTTGTCACGCAGGGGGCCCGGGTTCGATCCCCGGTCGGGGCAGTTTTCTCTGGGTGAGGTTTTTATCGGGGTTTTTCTTCACCTGTAAGGCAAATGTCAGGAAAACTTTAAGGCCCAAACGGTCTCCGAAATCATTTGGCCATCATTATCATCCTTCACCGGTGTGGAAAGCAACGGGAAGCTACCACACCTACAATTTCCTAATAAAGCTGCAAGCGTAGCATGAAAATGCAATGAAAGACCTGCCTTCGGGCAGAATTACTATGGATGGATGGATATATATATATATATATATATATATATATATATGTATTAAAAATTAAGGGCATATTATGGTGAGATAGATTCTTAATAATTTTAAACATGTATATACAAATCATATAATTTTTTAATTCCTTTAATGGTAAAACATTCACATAGGTATCAGTATTATAGAGTCAGAACGTGTTAGGTTGGGCGGAACGTAGTTAGTGCGGTAATGAAGACAGGCTCGCCTCTGTTTTGCTTAGTACGTGTTCTAATTTGCACCAAGTGTATATGTGTGTATGGGTGTACGTGAGATACTGCAACAAGCAGTAATACAACTTAACGAATGGCCTCTATATATCTCTTAGTAATTGTCCTGAGTTAAGTGTATGTTGTTCTGTACGGGAATATAATCGAAAAGGAAACTCAAATTGCTGTATACTTTAAGTCACATTCATAACATGGACGTGAATATAGGACCGCTGCATTACAAGCACACACTCACATATATTAATTTCCTTTCCTACTGCAGGCTTTTTGTTATTTAAAGCGTGGGTCGCGGTTAAATTTTACCTGCACAAGTAATTTTGTATTCGGATATTTAACATAAGCAGTATTGAACTACTCTTTTAATTAATGCTATATACTTCCATGGTAATAATAATAATAATAATAATAATAATAATAATAATAATAATAATAATAATAAGTGAACACTGGATTTTAAATTGTAGACATAAATCATCATCATCATTGGTGCAACAACCCATTCCTCAGTCCTGGCCTCCTCAAGGAGCCTCCTCCAATTAGCTCGGTCCTGGGCCTCTCTCCAGGAATTTCACAATCCCAACTCTCTAGCATCTCCACCCACTTCATCCTTCCATCGCAGTTTCGGTCTTCCTCTTTTTCTTCTACCTTCTGGTTGAGTGGACTATATCCTTTTACATATATATATTGTGATTTGTCGACTTAAAAAAAGATCTTGAAACAAATTATGGGAAATATTAGGAAAGGTGGAATCAATTCAACCATTATAAATGACATCAGATCATTTATATGAAAATTCAACATCAAGGGATAATGTTGGAAAAAATTTGTGGGAAGGATTTTTGGTTACAAAGATAAAACATCAGTGTTGTATTTTGTCTCCCATATTGTTTTATATAATGTATGCTATAAAAATATGGAAGAAAAAATGCAGTGCAATAGTTGTATTTATTGTAAGTGAAACATGTATACATTTTTATTTGCAGTGACCAGTTCATTATAACAGATTGCTTATGAAAATATCACAATAAAATGGTTAGAGGAATATAATAAATAGCGACTAACATTCTTCTTCTTCTTCTTCTTCACGGTTTAGGCTTATTTCTAGCCTGTTCCGGCTCCAAATTGCTGCTCTTCCATCTTACAACTAACATTAAAATAGAAAAACAAAAGCAGATTATGACTCGTGGAGATGAAAAAAAAAATGTTTTATTTTGGCAAATGGAGAGGGTTATGCTAAAGACTGTAAATAATAAGTTACACTTATTCAGGTATTAAAGTTAACTAAACTAGTTATCAACAGTAATCTAACAAGAGGTTGTGTTTTTATGACTATTTAACTCGTGCCCCCAAATGACAGTCAATGACCTATCACATTCCAATGAATTTTGATTTACAACCAATCACAGTTGTTCTTCACCTCGATTTCATCATTTCCACCTAAAGCAATTATTTATGGTGTGGATTTGGTACCGACCTTCCGAAGTTGCTCCCAGATTGTATATATAGTGCACGGATGTAACCGGATTCTGCTTGCGAGATATAATAGAAAAACAACCATAGCAATTGATTATACCATAAAAAAAGAAACCACTCTTTGCACTTTTTTAAACGTATTATTTCCCAGGATTTAACGTTGCAGAAAAATATAATTGACATATTTACATCATAGGACATCAGATATTAGTTAATAACCTGTAATGATGTTTCATTTTGTCTCCACTAGGGTGCATTTTTACAATATTGCGATTCTATTGGGCAATAAATATGATCTGGTTGCAGTGATGAATAAATGAAACATAACGTTTCTCATTTGTTTTCAAACATCGCCGTTTACATTAAATATGTAAATAGTTTTAATAACTATATTTAAATAATGATTTGTGTGTAAACAACTTAATTTTAATAATCAATTGAGTTGGTGTTTACTTGATGAAAATCCATATTTATTAATTAAATAAAAATAAAACGTAGTTTTATTTGATTTTCATATTTATTATATAATTCAGTGACAGCTGTTTCGGTACACTGTACCTTCTTCAGACATGTTCCGAAACAGCTGTCGCTGAATTATATAATAAATATGAAAATCAAATAAAACTGCGTTTTATTTTTATTTAATTAACTTAATTTTATTCGTTAAATAGTCCTAAGAAATGCCACTCTTTATTTCGAAATTCTCTAGATAAATTCACTTATGACATCGTGAGTCGTGAATTTATGGATAATTTGGAAATCACTCGTGGCATTACGTCGCGAGTGATTTTGTCTAATGAAAAAATCAACATCGCATTAGATTTGGAGTGACTATTTTGCGAATAATACAATACCAGAAGCTAAAAATAATTATAATATTTAATATATACCAAATGTGAGGTTATGTATTCCGATCTTACTTCCAGGCGGTTTCTAAGCCGGCTGGATAATTACAAATAGCATATCTTTACTGTTAAATTTCTTCGGCCTTGGAAAAAATCAGTAACAGATGATTGTATTAGAAATAACTATTAACAATAATGCAGATTCATTATACAGCATTTCATAAATTTTTAGAGCAACATAACTTTTTTTTGGTAATTTTTGAAGTTGTTTTCTTTTCGCATTTGTTACTGTTCCATATCTATCGTACATTGTTGAATCCATATCCTTGTCAAAGAAGTTAATTTGCACAGATATCTCTCATTACGAACAGGAAGAGGCACGATTATCGGTCTGTGAGTTAAATAGTCATAAGTAATGCCACGAGTGATTTCCAAATTATCGATAAATTCACAACTCACGAAGTGAGGAGTGAATTTATCCAGAGAATTTGGAAATCAAGAGTGGCATCTGTTAGGACTATTCAACGAATAAAATTAAGCTGTTTACTCACAAATCATTGTTTAATTATAGTTATTTTAAAATATTTCTATATTTAATGTAAACGGAGATGTTTGAAAACAAATGAGAAATGTGAGGTTATGTTCATTCACTGCACCTTGATCATATTATTTATTGCCAATAAGATCGCAATATTGTAAGAGTGCACCTAAGTGGAGAAATAATGAAACACATCAAACTAAATATCACAATCAACATTACGGGTTATTCATTTATTTTTTTAGTAAACAACTCAGAAAAATCAAGGAATCTTTTCATTATTTGCTATATTCAATGTATTTGTTGGAGAAAAATAATGCTTTGACCTGTTCAGAACATTTAAAAGGAGGAGCTTTCTTTATCACAAAAGCAGGAGCTGATAAAGAGAAATCGATAAAGAGCGAGGTGAAACACGACTGTGATTGGCTGTAAATAAAAAATCATTGTAACGAGATTGGCTATTGACTCCCATTTGGGGCATGAGTTAAATAGTCAAAATAATTATATAAAACAAATAATAATAAAAAGAAATATAAAAATGTTACATTGATAATATACCAAATTAGAACCTTATATACACGTAGTGCAGAACCCAAAGCACGATAAATGTATTGGCTGGCATTCTCATTCAGAGATTCGGTTGTACATTTAGGACCTGAGTGTGAACACATTGTATTTGTGTTAAATTTGTAGAATTGTAATTTTAAAGAAAACTCAATCTTGTTTGTATTGGAAATGTCTATTTTTTCTTCAAGCTATTGATTTTTAAGTTGTACATAAGCAGGGAAAGCTTTCTAGTTTATATTTTTGTAGCTACAAAAGGCTTGGTTGTTGGTCCTCTTGGAGGATTTATCAGTTTGTGTAGGAACCCACATGAATTATATTTTCTCTCAGCGGTTGCACAACATCCATTTCTTCTGCGTCCGAGCATTTCTTTCAAACAATCTCGAATCGAAGTTTTCAACTTGTCAAACTATTCTTTAAGCTTAAAAGAAATTGTTTCTGAATATTAAATATTTTCCCTACTTTAGGGATATGAATAACAATACCAACTGAAAATATAAAGTTCTTAAAATAGTCAAGTTGATCTAACTATTATTGATTAGATTCTAGTGCAATGTTGTTGTTTAAAGGGGTTATATTTTTTCTTGTGTTAATATTGAGATCACATAACTAAATCTATCTCTGGAAGAATCAATATTTATCTTTTTGCTGGTGATATAGGCCTATTAGAAGTAAGAAATAAATTAAATAAATAATAGTTAAAAAACTAAAAAACACTCTTTATTAGAAAACTAAATTAAAAAATGAAAAATAATTTTAATTTCCAACACGCTTGGGATAAAATTAAAGAGATCAACAAAAAAAATCAATCTTCAACACATCTAGAATAAAACTAGAGTTATCTACAAAAAAATAATTTTACCATCAAAAGCTAACGGGCACACGGCGTTTATGTAGGATCGAATCCAGCACACCCAACCGCGCACAGGCAAAACGCCGTATGCCTGTTAGGTTATAAATGAAGAACTCTGTATAAGCCTATTGAATTATAATTTGTTATAGTAGGCTTTATAGTGTAGGTCTTGCAGTGATCTATCCCATTGTGTTATAACTGAGCATACTCTTTGTTAAAAGAATATATGATCTCGACATAAGCAAAACCAGGAGTCATATTTATTTTTACTGGAGAATTAAGGCCTTGTCTTTCACTGAAACACTAACAACTGAAACCATACAATATACAGGATGTCCCATTCAAACCTCCCACATTTTAATTAATCGTAACTAACGAAGTATGAGGAATTATGAAATGTGGCTGGTATTAAACGGAACAGAAACTCAAAGAATTGTCATTACCACACACTAAAACACCTCTATCCTGTTCTAATTTCATCAATCTTTTCTTCTGAAACACGTGAACGAGCAGCTCCTGATTCTTTTTTAACGCTTCCAGTCGCCAGAGCTTCTCATGCCATGCCTTAATGGTCTTCCCATCCGGTGCATTTCCTTCATATTCTCTCCAGTAATTTCTTTGCACTATAATTATTGACTTTGTCTCTGCATACCAGAAAACAGTTTGTGCTCGCTGCTGAGGAGTTGCCATTTTGTTTTATGTCATTATTGTCCAACATGTTACATATGAATTAACTGCAATAATGAAAACAAAAATTCTTTGAGTTTCTCTTTCTTTTAATATCAACCTCATTTCATAATTCCGCATATTTTGAGAGTTATGATTAATTAAAATGTGGGAGGTTTCAATGGGACACGGTGTATACTAATGTATATATACAATTCACACCTTTTAATGTACAAACTACACAGTATATAATTTACGTTTAATATTAAAACCTGATTGGTATGTGTTTACATAAGTTACTGTTTCGAAGTGGCATGGAATCTGATGTGGCAAGATGAGTTTTGAACTCGTGACAGCTGACTAGGCTGTCAAGAAAAACGCGGAGAATTTCCTGCCGCAACTGGAGCGTAGAACGCTGCATCAATCGATTTGACAGAAAAAAAAAACATGTAACGGCGGCCAAACAGGACAAGATGCTATATACACCCGGTTCGATTTCCTCTCGCTATGGATTTTATTTTTATTAATTTATTTTTATTTTTAAATACAAATTTAATACAACATAGACTATCACAGTAGAGCTCTTAATGTTATATAGCCTGCAAGAGAAAAACTCACCACATATAAGATTTTAATACGAAGTTCCTTTTATTTAATTCACACTAGTTAAAGAGTCTTCTGAAATAAGTTTCCAATTTCAGTTCACCTCGTACCGGTTTTATTCTACGATGATATTTTTATAAACTACTAGCTAATACCCGGCGTGCGCTGCTACGCCTAAATAGTTGAAAATTAATGTGCCTTTATGTTTAGTTGAATAAGTAAAAGGAAAAATAATTATAAATATATATTTTTAGATACCCCGTGCTGATTACCCGGCGTTGCCCGAGAATCTACTTATCCCGATCTTCTTGACATAAATGAGCTGAAGTACGAAAATTAATGTGTTTTATATTTAGTTAAATAAGTAAAAGGAAAAATTTGTATTGTAATTATTTTTAGTTACCCCGTGCTGTTTACCCGGCGTTGTATGGGAATCTACTCATCCCGATCTTCTTGGCATAAATGAGCTGAAAGACAAAATTTAATGTATTTCTTATGATTAGTTGAATAAGTACGATAAAAAATAATTATAAATGTATATCGTAATTATTTTAAGATTCCTCGTGCTGATTACCCGGCGTTGCCCGGGAATCTAGTTATCTTGATATTCTTGGCATAAATGAGCTAAAAGACAAAATTCGTTAATGTGAGTTATCTGTAAAAGAATAGGCCTACCCGCCATGTGTTGCTATGCTTGCACAGGAATCTACGTACTTGTCTCGATATTCTTGGCATCAATGAAAGACAAAAATAGTTGTTGTGAATCATCCGTAAGAGATAAACATTTGCTGTCGCGGACTTTTTTGGAGAGCTTTTTGAGATATTCAACAATTCTGTGTACATTAATTTTGTTTATTTGTTAAGGCAGCGTAAGCCATTTAAGGGTCCAAAGAGCGGTAATCTACTGGACATGTTGCAAAAAGCCCCATCACAATCGGATCAACGGTATGGCCGTGCATAAAGTACGAACAAGCAGACAAACAAACAAACATTTTTATATGTTAGATTATATTTTTATAAATTATTTATAAAATTGCATTTTCTCATTTTTTCAATCTATTATAACTTGCATGCTGAAGTCTGTATGTATTTGTAAATCTGTACAATGTGTATTTGAATTGGTGAGAAGTCCTTATGAACTTAATTCTTCCTGAACAAATAAAACATTGCAGATCAGAGATATTAAAAAGCAAAAAAAAAATTAATTTTTTGCCAATTTTTTAACACTTTCTTTAATTAACCAACTTGAGGAAGGCAGTACTTTACTAACTAACTCACTGGCACTATCGAAGTTATTAATTGTATATACAATTATTTTAATGGGTTTATTATACTAATCATTCTTACCTCAGTTAATGGCCGCGCGGACATAGGCTCTCCATACATCCCTAACCTGAGATAATGTTTTCCAAACGTCCCCTGTGAAATTCACTTCCCTCAGTTCATGGATAAATTATTCCTCCATCTCATTCTTGTCATACCCAGTCGGCGCCCTCCCTTTGGATTTTCCTTTGTCGTGGATTCACTGAAGCAGTCCCCGCATGAAAATCCGAATGGGAAATATTTTATCTGAGGAAAATTTATCCCAGGGGAAACCATAGCCTCGTTTCTTGACGGTTGAATTTTTACGGTGAAAGATCGTCGCCTTTTCGACTAATTGAATCACACTTTTTAGAAAGGAACTAAGTCAAAATTTGTCATTTTTGTTTTTCCTTGCTAAATGATTACTAGTGCCAAGACGCATTGATTGGCAAAGAAAGGAACGTAGTCAGACCCTTCCATGTGTTTCTAACAGCACTGTCATGTTTATAGTACAGTAAAGAATAGAACTAAGTCAGGAAGCTAGTGCGTTTCTTCACCGTTTGGATGTCGAAAGCATGACAGAATACAGTATGGGTTAATATATTTTACATTCATGATCTTAAAGCCCATCAATGTGTGCTGTTTGTGTACCACGAAGGGCAGGCTCGCAAGGGAGCAAATTATGCTTCTTCATTTTTAAATTATTATTTTAATGAATTTGTGCTCCAAAATATAGAAATCATACACATGTTCTCAGATAGCAGCTCGAGGCCAAAACAAAAATCATACAATGGTTAGGTTTGTCTTGGTTTGGCAGCTTCAGATTCAAAACTATAAAACATTATTTTCCTGAGAGAGGTCACTCTTACCTCCCTTGTGATAGGGGTAGGGATTTCGGCACTAAGAAGGGCGAATAGGGTGTACACAATAAAATAATATTTAATAAATAATAATAATAATAATAATAATAATAATAATAATAATAAAATAGACAAATACATTGGTTAAACTTGTAGACTCTGAAACACTGATCAGTAACTTTGATATTTGGTGGTCTAAATTTTTAAAAAATAATACCATATCGGAAGAAACGGCAAAGAATCCCCGTGAGAGAAAGATTCATTTCACACTCTCATTATATAAGGAATTCACGTACAACTCAAACAATCCTGATGTTGCAGAAGCACGGCCATACATAAAGAGTTATGTAAGCAATAGGTTTCATCTTGGGAAAGGGAATTATTGGAACAACCAAAGGCATATCCCATCAATCCCCAAAGATTGAAGATCTTAAGAAATTAACTAAGTAGATCAGTGATGCAAATGCTAAAGCATTTTATGAAGAAGTAATACTTTCAAATTATAATACAGATCCTGACGCACCATGAATGAGAAACGCCGATCATTTTACATGTGTTAGGTTTTTAAAGAAATATGTCTATTTTGATTTTTTAATCAAAATGTTATTTGAATGTTCTTAACATGTCAATTTAAACAAAATGCACGTAGATATACATTGAATAAATTTTGTTAACTATGTATTTTCATTTTATTATTTCAAAAACAATTTCCAGCGAAGAAAGGAACTATGTCTCAAATTTTAAGTAGCATATGTACCGTGGTAGCACATTATTTCCGTTACTAGTCTGTTATCATTAAATTCAGTCCCATATCATGTTTATATAATATATAACATAAATATTTTATTCCGCGATTTGTTCATGAAAATAAGTTTTTATGCTCTCCTGAAAAGTAGCAAATTTTGACTTAGTTCTTTTCTAAAAGTGCGATTCAATTTTAAATTCTGGTTTATCGCTTTTTACCTTGCCAGAATGGATTACTGTTTTGGCAGCAATGTTACAGCCGGTATAGTTCTCGGGGTCTTTTAAGCACGCGAGACACTCCGTCACGACAGGTAAAGATATAATTTCTTATTTAAACGTTGCTTTTTTAATACAGTATAAGCCTATTTTATTGCTTCGGTGATCTAGAGGCGAGGTTGCTTGTATCTGCTCTGAAGAGGCGCGTGTTCGAACCTAGCCGGAATTTATGTATTTTTGGGACGATACAATCCAATGGACAAGTTCTCCAGGAAGGACTTTAAACCGTGGGTCCCGAGTCTTCAAGATTTTTGTACTCATAAAATAATCTCATGCCCGAATTAGTGCCTGTGAGCTAGTAATACTTAAGTTGCCTGCTCGGTGACTGTTTGAGGAGTTGATCAGACCATTTATAACGCGCTGACTTCTGTAGAAAAATAAGCCTAACTAAATTAGTTTGGTTAAATAACACCCCCAAGCGAGCAACCTTGTCCCACATGGGGATTCAGACAGAGGCCTATTTGCAATTACCCAATGTAGCTGTACAAGTTCAAGGATTCATCTTTACTTGAGCATCAAACATATATTATATCTACTGAATGATTATCTTATTTGTAGTGTACGGTAGATGTCACAATATTCAAATCTGGATAGCTTAAATAACTGTTTTTTTATCCCGTAATTTCCATGTTGAAATCCTTGTCAATTGGAAGCCTTCAGTTGAAATCCCCGCGCTAAGCCTTGGAATTGACTATCGACAGCCTTGTGATGTCAAAGGGTTTATCAGACGTCCTTAATCTGTCATCAGTGGATTACTTGTCCTAGAGATGTTTAATGGCACAGTACGCTACAGGAACTGTTTGATGCCGAACGCGTCTTGCTGCCTACTACAATTAGTGTTAGTTAAATACTGAAATTTCGATAAATACTTTTTAAAAATAAGACTTTGATATTTTAGATTATTCACCAGTTCAGTAATTTTAAATTCCTCGCTTATAATTCGTTATTACAAGTTTATAACAATAAGCTACATTGCCTTAATGGTAATCAGATGTATTAACAATCAATACTTTAAAAAGCCATTTGATTAATTACACTGGTCAACATGATTTTTGTATCATGAGTACCAATAGTTGTACTTAATGCAGTTTGATATCGTGTTTTCAAATATGTATTCGGAATATCTCCATCACCCATAGTTTGTTTTTATTTCAATTTCAATTAATGGATTTAAATACTATTTTTTAATAGACTTTTTTCGTCCATTTGCCCATTGTAAAATAAAACCAAATGAGCTAACTCAGGAGATTTCAGCTATGGAAAAGAGATATCAAGATAAATGGAATCCTAATATGCTGGCCGATTATTGTTGGACCATCAAGAGGGATGCTCCACAGGCGAAATATAGCAGAAAATCATCATTTATTACTTTCTAGGTAAGTCCGAATGTTCGAATATTGTGTAGTTACGAATGTAGAGAATATTAAAGTGTTTGAAATTATAAATTCCTGTCTCTCGGAAACCTTGCGTGATGGAGAAAAACCGATATCATATTTGACTTCAGGAGAAAAAATACTATCAGAATCACAATTTTTTTTTCTGAGACAAAAAAAAACTTTATTTTTTGTTGCTCAGTGTTATTATTGATGTTTCCATATAAAAACAAACTAAAAGTGGGCTGTTCTCTACAACATGTGACGCGACATTTAGTTCCTTCGTAAACTCCAGTCAAATTCTATTCTTAGGATTCCATTTTTCAAATTATTTAAAAATTTACTAAGGATTGATTCAATATATTTTTCTACGATATTTAACTATATTCTAACAAATATTCTAAGCAAAAACAAAGTCGTGCATCAATGCAGCCAACATAGAGTATGTACTAATTAACTGTACACATATAGGCCTACTTCAAAATTTAAGAACTTACTATTTATTTTTGGGCGTTGCATTCTTTCACAGGTTAGAGTGTTTAAATAACATTAAGTTAGGTTAGCTTTAAGATTGGTCTTTCCAAGTTCGAGTACTTAAATTGCGTTAGGTTAGCTTTCAGGTGTATATATTGGCTGCATCCCATGATTCCATAGTGTAAGCCGCTCGGCGTTTGTTGGCGCATGCCAACAAACATGTAAAGAATTCCCTAAAATTGTACCTCAGATCTCAATCGTCTACAACTACGTAGTGTTAAGATTGTGCGCTGATGTCTTATATATAAGCACACTAGATTTTATTATTCTCCTTGCTTTTTTCATATTTAACAGGGGGAGCTGATCTTTATTTGTGTACATTTTAATTATTAGTTTTAATTATATCATTACTTTTATTGTATTATTAGATATATTTATTATTGTTCAGTTAGATCAAATACTTGTTTAGTAACATTATAGTGATTTGTGTATATTAACATAACATTTGTCGTGGGTTCGATTCCCGGTCGGGACAGGCTCCTGGGTGTGGTTTTTTCGGGGGTTTTCCTGTAAGACAAATGTGAGGAAGCTTAGGGTCCAACGGTCCCCGAAAATCATCCGGCCATCATTATCATCCTTACCATCATCCTCCTTATAATTATCATTAACATCCTTCGCCAGTGTGGAAAGCATCGGGAAGCTACCTCACCTATAATTCCTAGCAAAGCTGCAGAGCATAGCATGAAAGTGCTATAATTGCAGTGAAAGACCTGCCCTCGGGCATAACACTGTGGAATGGAATGAAATATTTGTCGTGATGAATGGAAGGGAAGATCACATGGCCTTAATTAAGTAAATAAAAATAAATTAAAAGAAACTTACATTAATTTTTTTGTAATTCTTTGGGAACATGTTCCACTTTCAGCTGCTGATAATATATTATTTATTGTAAATAGTAGGCCTATTGTACGTGGTATTGTAAGTAGTATTTTATGATAAGCTGAAGAAGGAACATGTTCCGAAAGACCTACAGCAAAGATTTTTAACCGAAGTAGTTGAGTTGGACCGAGATGCCAGGAAGATTTTTATAATTTTAACCTTTTTAAGAAAAAAATATTAAGTCTCGTAGAAACTTTAAGAGATCTGGACAATCTTTATGACAAATTTCGCGAACTGTAATATCTTAAGGATATGTTACATAGTGCTGTGGTTGTTGGCAATAGCTTTAAGTTTCTCTACAAAAGAAGTACGAGAAGGCGTGCGTGGGTTGTTTTGAGAATATATTCATATTAAAGGAATGGGGTGAATTATAGCCGTGATGTTTTATATATTGCCTTCTTATGGACTGACATAAAAACTGAATTTCCGGAGTTGTAAATATGAAAGGTTGGTAAAATGTGAGCACGGAAGGTGAGTGATGAAGGTACAGAGTTTCCTGTCTGTTATACTGCCTATCGCCAAACATAATTTTCTTCGGGTTCTTCCGGGCCTCCTCCTCTCTCAGAATTCTTCCAGATATCAGACTAAGGTGAACGTTCTCCCAACTCTTAAATTCTACGTATAATCTTGTATTTATGTCAATTTGTTTCAAGTTTCACATTAGATCAGCTTCCCTGAATGATATCCGACCTTCAAAAAATACATCTCAAGAAAAGCTATTTCACGATTATTTACACAAACAGAAACATTATTTACAGCAAAAATAAGAACATCAATAGGGGGAAAATCCATAAATTAGATGATCATAATTTAAATAGAATTTATGACGAGAACTCCCTTCCTAACACTGAATTCGATGTAATTATATTTTTGAATTTCTGTCATTAACTGAAGGTTGCAGAATATTTTCTCTTTTTCTGTTTTACAGGGAGGGCAAACTGTCCTATCACTGCGACTTTAAGATATCTATTGCGTTTTCCCATAGTTAATGGAATGAAATTCTACTTTATGGTGTAATGTAGTTTTTGTGGATCTTCTTCCTGGTCCAATACGTAAAGTATCGCACTCGTGACTCATACTGCCATTTTACTATAGGCTGGGACCATGATCAGGAGGAGGTACTACAACCCTCCCGTTTGCCCTCATTCTGTCTCCTAGATTGTTATTTAGGCTCCGAGTCATGAGGAAGCACATTGGAGTGCCCCATTTGATCCCCACAACCACACATTTTCAACGTCTGTAGTTCACCAAATCAAAATATTCTACCTAAAATAAAATTAGAATAAGGATAATATGACATGAATTAATGAGAAATGAAACTAAATAAAGACGATGGAAAGGAGAGTGTAAAGCGTTGGTGGGATAAAACTCGAGAAACGGGAGAACTACGAGAAAAAATCGAAAATAATGTTGCGGCCCTCCACCAATACCCCTCCGGAACCTCAGGATTCGAACGTGGGATAATAGTCTGGGTAGTCACACTCGCTAGCCACGTGTCCACCGAGACCGCCTCGCAGATATACTAATAAAATATAATATTAGAAACAAAAATCATAAAATTCTTTCTCTTCGCTCTTTCCTTAACCATTTTTAATTAATGTTTCCCTTATGATATATATATATATATATATATATATATATATATATATATATATATATATATATATATATAATCATACACACATATTATTTTTGTAACAACTCTTTCAGTTGTCTACACAATGCTATTTCAGATTTTACTGGCAGATGAAAACTGGAAATAAAGAAAACTTAATATATATTTTAATTAATCAAACTATTTTTACCTAAAATGAGATTAGAATAAAGATGATATTAAATGAATTATTGAGAAATGAAATGAGGAGGATGGAACGGAGAGTGGAGAGCGTTGATGGAATAAAATTCGAGATACTGGAGAACTACGAGGGAAAAAAATCGAAACTCGTGTTGTGGTCCATCACCAATACCCCTCCGGAACCACCAGGACATAAGATCTCCATACATCCCTATAGTGAGCTAAATATTTCAGTCATTTCCTCTGTATTCATCTCCAGCAAATCATGGTTATTATTCTCTTACTTCATTCTAGGTCTATATTCTGGGCAAATCCTCATAATTACGTAAATTCCTTAGCTTTAATTTCCTACATCAAGCAGTTCATTTACAATAATGTAGAAAATATTGTAATGACAAATAAAATAATAACCATGGCAAATCTAAGAATGTTACAAGTTCATAAATGTAAACAAAAGGTAGTTATTTAAACAATATGTTCTCCGATGATTTTTAATGATTATACCTCATAATGTTTACTTCCCAACATTAATTAAATATAAAAGGTAGTGAATTAAATTGTGCACACAGTTATAACAACTCTGTTAACATTGTGATGTTAGATTGTTGTGTTGTTTTTCTTATTGAATATTCTTAACTAACTGAATCACTGATTCTATCGAACCGGAAGGTTCATGGCCGCGCGGACATAAGCTTCATACATCTCTATCCTGAACTAATGTTTTCCAATTATCTCCAGTATATTCTACTTCCCTCAAATCATGGATAATGTTATTCTCTCACCTCATTATTGGTCTACCGACTGGGCGTTTTCCCTCTGGTTTTCCCACAAGAACTTTCATACAAGAAGAACTGAATACTAAGATATGCAATGGACCTAATATTAATGTTTTAATCATCAGTATGTAATATTTAAAATTTACTCCATATATTTATTACAGTGTCCACCGCTGTGGTCTCGGGATAGCGTGTTGCCTTGTCAGGCAGCGGGCCCGGGTTCGATCCCCGGTTGGGACAGTTTTTCTGGGTGAGGTTTTTATCGGGGTTTTTCCTCACCTGTAAGACAAATGTCAAGAAAACTTTAAGGCCCAAACGGTCCCCGAAATCATATGGCCATCGCAATCATCATCATTCATATTCATCTTAGGTTAAGCTTAGGATAGGGACTCTCCTGGCGCACCATTATCAGCATCACCTATCATATCATCGGGGCAACGTAACCCCGCCTTCCAGGCGCCCCAACCTCAGAAATGGGTTACAAGTACGCCATGCCAGGAGAGAAACCAGGAATGTCGAAAGACAAACCTGGGGCATTTGAAAAAATATATATACATATTTATTACAGTTGATTTTTCTTCTTTGTTCACAGGTAAGAAATTTACATTACGTTGTCCAGAATAAACAATAACTAATAAGGTAAGGCAATACATTCATTCAGTATTTTTATTTTGCTCATGCATTTCTTATGATTTGCGAGGATAAATCACTTAATCAAAGTCAAACTCATACACCTCAAGATAATATCTATTATCATTTGTTAAGTACAAGTGTATGACTATTTGTTATTTCTTAGCCTAAATTTAATAACTTGGTCACAAAGTACCAAAATTCAAAATAAATGATCAAACAATTAATTAGGAAAAATCAAATAAGTAGAATTTTGATGCCCTGATTTGAGTTCAGAATAAAAATTATACCAGAACACTTATTTCAGTGTGAAATTTATATATGATTAATGTCATTTATTAAATATATTTTTGTCGAATACACATCATTTAATTGTACTTGAAAATGTTAAGGAATTGATCTCACTAAATTACATAATAATTGTGGTTATATTTACACGTTCTTCTTTCTGCACATTTTTTGATCTAATGTCCTAAAAAAATCATGTTTCCTCGCTTCTACTTCTAGTTGACGTCACAACTTCTTGTTCAAAAGGTAGGCCCAATTGTACAGGAAGGCCAACTTTTCGAGCATTATTTTTCCAAATTGTTTTTGAGGTCAAATTTTAAAGCAAATCTTATGATCCATTTTTTCATCAATTAAAAACAAGATTCAAAAGAACATTTGCTAAGACAATTCCCAAATATTTACACCACCATCACTACGTTTAACGGTGGGTTTCAAATTGGCAGAATTAATTTATATTAGGTATTATCCTCAAATTAACTCTCCCATCTGATCAAAATATATAATACTTGCTCACATCAGCAAAGGTACCGTTTTCCATAAGCCGAAATTCGTATAACCAATGTTCCGTTAAGGGCAAATGCCTCCTGAAGAGGATGAATTCAACATGTTTTACACGGTAAGCTAATTCACATAAGATATGCTTGGGCTTGTACATTTGGTTCACCATTTGCGATGCTTTTCTTTTGTCTTCTTAATTAGTTCTAGCACACTGTTTTGTACTCAGTGAACTTATTATTTTAAGTTTCATGTGTTTAATTCTGTTAGTTTTCATTAATTAATTTACAATTGCAAATTAGATATTTTACTCCTAATATAGTAAATTGCTAATTAGGGATGCCGTGTATCAAAATTAAAGTGATATTAGGCCTTTGTAAAGATAATTTAGATTTAACATACATCTCTCTATAGCAGATAAGGGATTTCACTTACTGACCACAATACTCGGAGCATGATCGTCTACCTCTGTAAATGGCACATGTGGATGTGGAGTCAGCAGCCAACTCTTAGTTCAACGATCCTCTAGCCCTGTTGCGCCATGGAGTTTAATTTAATTGTATAGCCTATACAAAATGTTCAAGGGGCTCTTTGGTAGAACGTGTAAATAAGGGGCCTAATGATGAAATGTGGCAATATCACAAGTACAAAAAAGTTACCTTATCGTATAAACAACTGCCATAGAAACGTGATACAGTTAAATGTTTTTTTTTTTCAGACTTGTAAAATGAGTCATCTAATATATATAAATGAATGTTTGTTTGTTCGTACTTTATGCGCGGCCATACCGTTGATCCGATTGTGATGGGGCTCTATTGCCTAATGTTCAGGAGATTCCCAGGATGAACATAGGCTATAAGAGAGTTGTGATACTCAACTCCTACACCCTTAAAAATCGCCCTTTGTAATGGAAAACGTGAAAAAAGTAGCTCTTTGGACTCGTAAATGTCTTACGCTGCCTAAACCATAACAAATACACAAAATTAATGTTCACGGAATTGAATATCTCAAAACGCTCTACAAAAAAGTCCGCGACAGCGTATGTTTATCTCTTACGGATAACTCGCAATAACCATTTTTGCCTTTCATTGATGCCAAGAAGATCGAGACAAGTACATAGATTCCTATGCAAGCATAGCAGCACATAACGAATTTTGTTCTTTAGCTCCTTTATGCCAAGAATATCGAAATAAATAGATTTCCGGCCAACACCGGGTAATCAGCACGGGGAATATTAAAATAATTAAGGTATATTTATAATTATTTTACAATTTACTTATTCAACGAATCATAAGAAGTACGTTAATTTTCGTCTTTCAGCTCATTTATGTCAAGAATATCGGGATAAGTAGAATCCCGGGCAACGCCGGATAATCAGCACGGGGTATCTAAAAATATAAATTTATAATTATTCTTCCTTCCACTTATTCAACTAAACATAATAGCACATTAATTTTCATTTATTTAGGCGTAGCAGCGCACGCCGGGTATTAGCTAGTATAAAATATAAAATTCCGTAAGTGCATCTTCATAATCACTATAAAATGCATTCAAATATAGGGGTCTAGAAGTTTGCTTAATGACCAACATTGATCTTAATTCCTTAACTACGAATTATAATGATATATATATATTCCTGGTATTAATCATTAGTTTTTAATTGCTGTAATCACTAAATCATTTCCAGTATTAATTAAATTCTGAAAGGCTCATTCGTGACTTATGGATTGACTTAAACTGCATAAAAATCTATTCAATTCTATTTCTTAGAGATAGTCGTTTAAAAACTTTTCTTTTTACATTTGCATATTCTGGTAATATATTATAAGTTCTTTTAAAACGATTCCCATTTGACTTTTTTTCCTTACTCTTTTTCATATTGCGAAGGAATATTGGAATTGTCTTTGGTCTCGGATATGTACTAATAACTTCAGTTCAAGCTGTTCCGTTTATTCTCTTGACAAATGGAGGAGAGAGAGAGTTGGCTGAGGGTTTGCGAAATGGCATCAACCATTTCTTTTCTTCTTATCGCTTTTGGAGGAGGAGTGCCCGGGCCATTAGGCAGAAATATAGTAGGGCAATGAGTCCGCTGCAGTCTCGGTTAATTTTGGCAATAAAAGTGAGCGCAGACGCCGGTTTGAGCAGAAGAGTGTAATGTATGAAGCGACTTTATTTTTCGACCTGATGTCTTAGAGGAACAAGATGCATTTTTGGGAGTAAAACCTCTAGCTCTATATATTTGTAGTCCTCAGATTTAAATTCGCGGTCCATCATCTTGAACAGGTTTACAATGTACAATCAAATTCTCCTGTGACCTATGTTCTACAGGGGATATCTATCATCTGCAATGCTTTTTTTCTCATTTCGCTTGCTTTAAGTCCCACAGTTAAGAATTTTTTGGTCAGCCTCTACGTTTCTTTCCCGCTTGAATTCAATCAAAAACTATTCTTGCTCATCTGTCATCATCTAATCGTTTTACATGTCCATGCTATTGAAATTCTCTGAATTTTACAAAATCAATAATTGATTTTTTATTCATATATTACCTAATCGCTTCATATTTTATTCTGACCAGTCTAGAATGCCTGGCAGGAAGTCAAGAAATCAATTTCTGGACCTAATAATTTTGACCGCACATTTTGATTTAGTTTGCACATTTCTGATTCATACGTAGCCATACTTCGGATTACAGATTGTTATATATTTATTTTAATAACTTTAAAATATATTCTTGTTCTATAATATTACATTTAGCATTGCTGTTCATCCTTAATTACAATTTTAATTTAATTACAATTTTATTTATATTGTTTATTACATACTATTTTGTATTATTATTATTATTATTATTTTAGTACTATTAATACTGTTATTATTAATAACAATGAATGGAGAAAACTACGTAACAGTAAACTTTATGTTCTTTATGGGAAATGAGTAGGCCTATTATAAGAAAAGTTAAATCTAGTATGCTTGCAAAGGGTAGGGAAAGTGATATGAATGGACAATAAAAAAAGGGCGTGGAGACTTTTTAACTATGATTTGAGGAAGGTATTTTAAATATGATTTTTTTAAACATTAGCTCGGGATAGGAATGTATGCTTATTCCGCCCTACGATATACCTCCGTGTTCAATAGTGGCCGATTCGTAGTTTACTAAGATGATGATGATGATGATGATAATATTAATAAAAAATTATAACTTAAACCAATTATAATGTTTCGGCTCTTATAGGTTTGGCTCCATTTTTTAGCCGGTCATCCTCGACTCCTGTTTCCTTGTGGATTATGAGTAAAATTTTTATAAGGCAGCCTTTCTTCAATCTACTAACATGTTCAAATCATTTTCTTCTATATTCTTCAATTTTAGTTATTACAATGCTATTATTGTATTCTTTGTCGAATCTTAATTATTCTTATCTAAATGGATATACTCGTATGTGGCCACATATCGAAGGAACTTTATTTGTGTTGTTGCCACCGCTATTATTGTATTCTTTGTCGAATCTTAATTTTTCTTATCTAAATGGATATACTCGTATGTGGCCACATATCGAAGGAACTTTATTTGTGTTGTTGCCACCGCTATTATTGTATTCTTTGTCGAATCTTAATTATTCTTATCTAAATGGATATACTCGTATGTGGCCACATATCGAAGGAACTTTATTTGTGTTGTTGCCACCGCTATTATTGTATTCTTTGTCGAATCTTAATTTTTCTTATCTAAATGGATATACTCGTATGTGGCCACATATCGAAGGAACTTTATTTGTGTTGTTGCCACCGCTATTATTGTATTCTTTGTCGAATCTTAATTTTTCTTATCTAAATGGATATACTCGTATGCGGCCACATATCGGAGGAACCTTATTTGTGTTGTTGCCAACCTTTTTAATACAATCCGATATTCCGAAACATGCAGCAGTACAGGTAGGTATAGCTGATTATTACAATATTAATGTTATAATATAAAATTTATTAAACTTTTTAAATTTAATAAATAATAATAATAATAATAAATACAGCTTCATATACTGAATTGTGAAGTTTAGAAACGGAAATGAATGTCAAAAAGATGTCAAAATTATGTTTTTCGTGCTCTGATATATCTCCAAAACCTTTTTCCGAATTCAAGGTTCCTTCTTACTACTTACATGTAGAGCGAAGTTTGGAATTAGAGAACAATAAGTAATTTTGAATGTTTTGGCCGTCATTCCTAGAATGTGGTGCAGAAAGAAATTAAACGTAGTCTCGACTCTAGAAACGCATGCTATCATCCTATCTTACCTCAAAGAACCATAAAAATAAATTCATCCAGTTAGACCTATATTATATGGTTGTGAATCATGCACTTTTGATTTAAGGGAGGAGAAAATATTACGAGAAAAATATTTTATTGAGTATAAAATTCTTAGGAAAATGTTTGGTCCAAAGAGAGACGAACACATAGATGAATGGAGAAGACTGCATATCGGCGAGCTACATGATCTTTATGTACCAATATGTAATAAGAACCATTAAATATCGCACACGGCGATGGGCAGGGCATGTAACATACATAGGGAATGAAAGGGGGGCGTGAAAACTACTGTAAAAAAACATAACGAAAGCGCCTAAATGACAAATGAGGGAAATTAAAGCATTATCTCAGGATAGGGATGTATGGAGAGCTTATGTCCGCGCGGCCATGAACCTACGGGTTCGATACTGCCAGTGAGTAAGTAAGTAAGATACCGGTACGCTAAGAAATGCGATTTGGCAACTAAATTAACTTTTAAATAGGTGAATTATTGAGGGATGATTACATTACCTGAGAATAGTGATGTATGGTAAGCGTTCGATAGTTCCAGGAAGTTAAGTATTTGTCTTCATTCCTTTATTTTACTTAATAATTAAATTAATTGTTTGCCATAACTGGCCACAAGATTTTGTTTTCATAACTTTTATGTTGTGAATTGTAAAAAAAATATATATTGCATAAAATAATTTAAATGTTATGAATTTATAAATAATATTTCGAAAATATATTAAATATATCTATCTACGTATATCAGGCATTCTACAGCTGTTGGCGTCTTCCTGCCCCAATTCTCCACAGCCTTGTATCATCTTCTGATGTCAATCCTCTCCTGCTAATTTCTTCGGTTATCTCATTTTTTGCAAGTTCTTCTTGGTCTTCATTTTCCTCATCTCCTCCTAGGTTGCCTTTTTTATTTAATTTTGACCGACCTCTTCTATTCTTATCACTAGGGAGGGGATGTTTATGTTCTAAAACTTAAGAATACAACATAGTAGAGTGATAAAATTAATGTAATGAGCTCTGTATATCCAATTAACTGATTTTTTAATAATATAACTTACAAAACCGTTTCTTCATAATTTTTGTGTGGAATCTAGCATTATTACATTTATATTACGCATTTTACTTTTAATTAAAAAAATAGTTTTCTATTTACATTCTTTTTTTACATTTAAAAGTAAGACGTAAAATATAAATGTAATATTGCTAGATCCCACACAAAAATTATTGAGAGACGGTTTTGTGAGTTATATTATAAAAAATCAGTTGATTGTGTATAAATACTTATTAAATTAATTTTATCGCTGCAATATGTTGCAATCTTAACTTTTAGAACATAAAAATCCGCTCCCTACTATCAGATACCCAAACGATCTGAGATTATTGTTTTCATTTGGTTTTAGTATGGTTTCTTCTCCATCAATTTTATTCCTTTTTTTTCCTTTTTATTTCATATATGTTCCAGTCTGGAAATTCTAGCATTTCATCTCAAATAATGCATTTAAACTGGAAACATTCATTTTCTGTATTGTTCACTCATTGCCCTACACATGGTAGATAATACAAAACGAAAATAGTTTTCACTGATTTTTGTCATCGTTATTTAATAATGGCAGTAATTAATTGAATATTTTTGTATAATGTAAAACCCAGTATTGCATTCCAAAAGAGTGGATGTGGAAAATGAAAATCAGTGATCTGGATCACAGGAATGTGACACTTCGCTGAGTTTATCTTCCCCCCAAAACCATCACAATGTCATCATGTGTTTCTTAAGGCATCAGGGAAACCTTGACCCTCCATGTTCGGTCACGTGACAATTCGTGCGTGAATAATGGTGCCAGTTTCTCATACCTTGGTGTTTTTCCCTCTTCCTTTATTTTTGCATTTTTATGTGAGGGTACCGCAGACCTTTGTCTTGTGAGACTTGAAATGCAAGAAAGTGCTGCTACACTAAAGAAACTTAACGTGACATTTGTTTTTGGAATATTTATCACACTTAGCTATTCTTTGTTACAATGTTATTCTTCAAAATCATAATGAATGTAGTTTCTAATCTTGCATTTTGTTTGCTAAAAAACGGATGTACAAAGACCTTCAAATGAATTTAAAACTTGCTACATGAATACAATGTCACGTCAAAACAAATACAAAGGCGTTAACCGTTTCTTCTTCTCAAACCATATAGCTCAGGTCCCGGGATGAGGTGCGTTGGAGTCCCTTACATTGGAGGTATGCGAATAACAAAGATGTCGGCCGATCACGTCTGATGCTTTTTAATGAAATGAAATGAAACGAAATGAATGAGATGAGTATGAAGAAATGGTGGAAGAATTAAATGTGTGACAGGAGAAAACGAGGAGAAACCCCATCCCTTCATATTAGAA
This sequence comes from Diploptera punctata, assembly GCA_030220185.1. Taxonomy (NCBI): domain Eukaryota; kingdom Metazoa; phylum Arthropoda; class Insecta; order Blattodea; family Blaberidae; genus Diploptera; species Diploptera punctata. The sequence goes on along the minus strand of JASPKZ010003874.1, from coordinate 1,288,714 downwards.
ATTAATCGACAGTAAAAAAAAAAAGCTGTTGTGTCACTACCAGTCGAAAATGTCCCGGCTATGCTAGACTTCTCCTGCTCCCTATCTTTATAATTTAACTTTTAAACTTCAAAAGTGAAAGTTTTGGCCTTCTCAACAATCCTCCTCCATGCCAATCTGTCTATTGTCATATTCAAATTAGTCACTTCCATTTTCTTTAGATCGTTCATTGTGTCATCCTCCCATCTGATCTTCGGTCTTCCAAGAGCTCTGCCTCCTATAGGTTTCCATTTGTAGAGTTTTTTGATCATCCATTCTTATCAAATGTCCAAGCCAACCAATTCTGCGAGATCTTATATGGTTTACTATATTCTGATATTTGATTAATTTGTTTAGTTCGTTATTTGTTTTGATTCTCCAACAGTTATCAGTTCCTCTATTTTGTCAAAATATTCTTCTTAACATTTTTCTTTAAAAAAATAGTATTTTCTGTTTTATTGTTTCTTTTAGGACCCCAGTTTCACAAGCATTTGTAACTACTGGTCTAATGAGTGTTTTGTACAACCTTATTTTTGCAGTTTTTGATTTAGACTTAACCATACTAATATCCATACTTGGAGCTCATTTTGAAAAGTCTCTTGTCCACCTTGTACCAAGACTTACCCTTTGTATGTCCGCATTCTTCTTAGGTTACTCTATGTAAGAATGCCACAATTTGGCTTCAGAGCTTCCTTTGAATCATTACAATCCTGCGTTGAAAGTGGTCATTATAATCAAAATGGCTCTCGCTTACGTCAAAATGACAACCTTAGATTACTTTCAAGAAATTTAAAATTGGACAAGAAACGTTTTTAAAATAAGTCTTCCTTTATCTGTTTTAGTTTTATAGTTGATTTATATAATACAACAATCAGAACATTCCCTTACTCTATAACGTACAATATATGTACTGTAATATCCTGGTTTTAATTACAAAATAAAATTATAATATATCGTGAACTATAGCATATGAAATTTATGAAGCTAAAACGAGTTATTTCTCCAGAACATATCCCTGACAACCAGTATTATATTATATAGGCTTTCCTAGGGCAAAGAAATGTACAACGATGCATTGTCTTAACACACAAGCGCCGAGTGGCGGAGAAATCAAGCTGCTGGTAAGTAAAATATAGTATTCATCTTTGAAGAATTTGTTTGTATTTCAGTTAGTTCTTTATTCACACTTGGAGGGCAGACTACCCTGACCACGCGACCTGAAATATTTATTGCGCTATCCCAGTATTATGGAGATGAGTGGAATGAAACTCTACCCTCACGGTGTTGTGTAAGTTGTAGGTCGTCTTCAGGTCCGACACACCAGGTTCTACTCCCATAACCCATACCATCATTTTTGGGTTGAATCCGATGCTGCGAGTGGACTACAATCCTCCCGTCGGCCTGTTCTGCCCATTTTTTGCTTAGGTTCGAAAGTCATGAGACAGCGCTCTTGTGGGAACCCTCTAGATCCGTGCAACCACATATTTTGAACATCTATGCATCGCCAACCAAACTAATTTTTCCTAACATGAGATGAGGTGAAGGGCGATATGAAATTAAATGGCATGAAGGGGGAAGGTGGAATGGAGAGTGTTGGTGCGATGAAATTCGGGATATGGGAGAATCCCGAAAAAAATCCGAATATGGCTCACCACCAGTAGTCCTCTGGAACCGCCAGAATTCTAATCTAGGATCCCATTCGGGGCAGCCTCATACGCTAACAAATTAGATTTCGGCAGAATAAATTGCATAATATATTACCGGTCGCCCAACCAGATCTTTAACACGAGTTGATGGTGGTCAGTCCCACCCCCCGTATTGACACCTCTTGTATTACAATATCCGATTGAGGGTCTCTCCACTTTTCAGCGGTTGCCCTTTTACCAGCCGGCTGCTGGCCCTTCACATCCACATGTGTCAATCACAGAGGCAGATGATCAACAGCCAGTGTAGGGGTGACATGTGGTTAGCATGTCGAGTCCCCCAGCCGTTATAGCTGGTTCCTCAACCTGGAGCCGCTACTTATTGTAGCTACCCAATTGCCTCACGATGCTGGGTGGGCACCGGTCCCATACTGGCCGAAATACCATGAGAAAATTTCTTCCCCAATGGAGACTCGAACCAGTGCAAGTCCCGTAGCTCTGCGCCAAGGCTTCCTACCTTAACCGCTCGGCTACGGCGCGGGACTTGTATTACAATATGAGATTATAAAATGTAATACCCGTAAAGTTCTGTCTTCACAACTTAGTTAAAACATATTACAATGTTTAATCTTACAGGTATTCAAATTTATATTTTAATATAAAATATTTAGCCTAATTATATTATGACTAATGTCATAACGGAGTTTTTTCATGCATTTTATTATTTTATTAGTATTGAACCTATATAAAGATAAAATGTTCCCACATCAGGCCTAAGGACGCCCTTGGGGTGGCAGGAGGTTGAAAATATAATCTTTGTAGACAATCTATACGATATGTCTATCGGATTGTCGCGTGACGGCTGCCTTTACCCTTAGACTTATGACTGGTACTCATTTTCGTAAGAGGTTGTATAGATTCTAGGCTCTTGGTGCCGCCAGAAGATTTAGGGCATTTTAAAAATTGTAACTTATAATTATTAATTTATGCTTGAGTAGCTGTAGACACTGGTCTTGCGTAGATGCAGCCGTGAGCAACCGTCGCTGTGGCGTAGTCGGTAGAGTCCCTATCTTCCACTCCGGCGATCCGGGTTCGATTCCCGGCGGGGTAAGGGATTTTTAAAACAAATCTCAACCTTGGGACTGGGTGTGTGAAGTATCCAAGTTGTACCCATTGGGTTTAATTCCTCTAAAAAAAATTGTAACCCTATCGTGACTTGAAACCGCGATCCTGCGGCGGTTTGTAGCGTATTGCCTTAACCCACTGTTATTGCGTGCCCTCTATATATATATATATATATATATATATATATTATATAATATATATATATATATATATACTTGAGTATGAAATACATATCTAAACACACGTAGGCTACGTATATAAAAAATGTCCTGAAGATTGCATTGCGAAAAAGTTTATGTTTGATTGGAAAACTGACACCCTTGTATAATTTATTTGTTGAAGTGTGGAAAGAATTGAATTAGAGAGAGTGACTGGAAAATATACTGTGTCGCGGTTTGGGTGACACGTATTGACTGTTGTCAATCATGAGTTAGTTAGGGTGACAGCGGTTTGCTCTAAGCAGAACATGGATCCCCTCTTGTGCTACACACATTCCATACCGCAAGTTACACTGCATCCTCACATTTCTTCCTGAAACACAAAGTCATCAGTACAGAAAATATAGTGATGAAATACTCTCAACAACCAGGTCCTAACCATTTGCTGGTATTCTTGCACATCAATGTTCAGCTTTTCTGATTTGTATGTTAGTCATTCAAATAATCTCTTTATTTTATTTCTTTATCACATTATATAGGGTCTTTATTACATTATATAGAGCTAACTATATTTCATTCTCTTTTCTCCCTTTGTAGATATTATTTACATGTGTCACGACACCCTGACCTTATAGTAGTATCGCCACACTATTATACTTAACAAGCGGCTCGTTTTGTTTCCCTGCAGCTGTTATATGTTATTAAATACAAAGATCTCGACTGCCATGACTACCACGATATTGCCACATTGCAATTTTTCACTCAGTTTCAATTAAATCTCGAACGTGGAGCAGTCGATCCAGTTATAAAATTGTATACCGTAATCAATTGTTATAATTATCAGTGATTTACTGTGATATGTAGCTCGAATAATAATATAATATCTACATATTTTATTAGTTTAATATATAAGTGATTTGAACATATGGTGGTCATGGGAAAATATTTTAGACCGAACAGTTAATAATAATAATAATAATAATAATAATAATAATAATAATAATAATAATAATAATAATGGGGCACGCCGTAGCGTAGTGGTTAAGGCACTGGGCTACAAGCCGGAGGGTCGAGGGTTCAAGTCCCGTTGGGGTCAGGATTTATAAACTGACCCAAACCCTCTGGCGGCACTATGGCCCTGGGGTCGACTCAGCCTCTAACGGAAATGAGTACCAGACGCTTGTTCTGGGGGTAAAGGCGGCCGTCACGCAGGGCTGACAACCCGGCTGACATAAAGTGCCGATTGTCTAGAAAAGTGGGAGCCTTAACCTCCTACTACCCCAAGGGCCTCCGGGTCTGTTGTGGGATCACATTACTTTACTTTACTTTACTTTACTAATAATAATAATAATAATAATAATAATAATAATAATAATAATAATAATAATAATAATAATATTTTCAGCATGATGTGTGAATATTAAATGTAGACTTACAAACTATATAAAATTGGAATTAAATTATTTAATAAATAAATACATATATAACTTTAATTATAAAAGTTAAACAATACCAAATAATAATATAAAAATTAAATAATAACATTAATAATCAATGCATTCTGTCCTCGTGTAAGAAACGCCCATAGCACTATGAGAAACGTGACAACACCGCATGTCAAGCATTGCCTCTCGGCACCCGCTTTTATATAAACTGTTAACCATCAGAGTGAGGCAATAATAATACGACTTGCCGGTAGAGCACTTTTTACACTGGATCACATACTTACATATTTGACGATACAACGTCATGTTGGGCATACCCGGATGAGTCTTCTACTAAATGTCGGGGCCATCTCTGAGACAACATTTAATATACGATACACTATTCACTTTTACATTCATGTTGAACAAAGCGAATTATATATATATATATATATATATATAGATGATTATTTTGTTGGCCCAGATGGTCTTCGAGGACTATTCGGACCCTTGTGTTTCCCGATATTTGCTTACAAGCCAGGAAAAATCACAAAAATATCATCGAAATAACTTGTTTCGACCATGGATCGAACCCGTACTCGCTGCATTTGAGGCAACGAAGTTACCCCGAGAACCAGCGGTGGACTATAATACCTATTTTACCTCTCCTCCAGGACGTTAGTTGCGTCCATTCATTCTTCCACGTATTCACGTATTCGTGTCGTGTGATGAGGGCTGGAATATCGCAGGGCCGAGTTATCTCCCAAGTATTTTAATCCATTTGTCAATTACCTGCCACATTGAATTGGCCCAGTATGCGAATTACAGGGTCAGTATTAAAATCTTAAATTAACGTATGTACAATAAAATATCTGGATTACATGTGTTTGGCGGTCATTTTTAATCCACGATCTACTTACCACACCTAGACAGACCGAATCCATGCCGATATAACTATTTATATCTCTCCACATAGTTGAAATTGTTCTATAGATTATCTATAATAATTCAAAATAACTGACGGTCCTAGTGGAAAATTATCGCCCCCGGATCGGAGGTTCATGTGTTGAAACCCACCAAAGATCAAGAGGTTTTTAGGATCGTAAAATTCCTGAATACACTTCCTTCGCAAGAGAAGTAAAAACTTTGGTTCCTGTCGTAGATATGCGGTACGAAAAAGAACCTCAAACATGAAATAAGAAAACCGAGCAAAATTTGTAGTCCCTTTCATGTCCAGATGTCAATTGCGAAGCCAGATACTTTAAAGAGCGTGAATTAAATAAAACACTACCAAAATAAATATTGGTTTATACTGACTGTTTAACTTATGCCCCTAATGGGAGTCAATGACCAATCACATTTCAATGATTTTTTATTTACAACCAATCACAGTCATTTTTCACCTCGATTTTATCAGTTTAATTTTATCACTGTAAATCAAGCTCCTCCGTTTTAACATACTGAATAGGTCATGACATTATTTTGTAGTGACCGCATGTGGCTACCAGATTATATATATAGTGCACGAATTTTAACACAAAGTGCTTGCGGGAGATAATATAAAACATTTTGTAGCAATTGATTATACCACAAAACAAAAAAACAAAAAAAAGAAAGAAACCACTGTTGCACTTTCTTAAATATATTTTTCCCAGATAATAACGTTCCAGAAAAATATAATTGACATATTTACATCATGGGACATTGGAAATTAATTAATATACAGTTTTATGTGTTTCATTTTTTGTCCACTAGAGTGCATTCTTACAATATTGCGATCCTTTGGCAATAAATAATATGATCCCGTTACAGCGATGAACAAGTGAATCATAACGTTTCTCATTTGTTTTCAAACATCGCCGTTTACATTAGTTATAAATATTTTAATATAACCATATTTAAATAATGATTTGTGAGTAAAGAGCTTAATTTTATTCGTTAAATAGGCCTAACAACTGTCATTCTTGATTTCAAAATTCTCTAGATAAATTCACGACTCACGTTGGAAATCACTCATGGTATTACTTACGATAAATCTGCAGCAACAACAGCATATGTAATAAGCGATGGACTTGCTCCAACTTCGCTTAATGTAAATATTTTTGTGTGTTGTGTCCAAATTAATTCTAAGAATATTAAATTATTATCACAAAGAATTAAAAAATATTTACGAATTAGATATTTAGTAAATATCCCGAATCTGTAATTGCTAATGAATATTAATTCATCCCAATTTTCTTCCATATGTCAACGTACTCTCAACCATCAGGCGGATCCCTTCTACCGCTTTTAATTATATGAAAATAGCTGTAATAAAAATACTGAGAATCTAAAAATGAAAAATACTCATAAACGCTGTAATTAAAATATTAACGAGATTATTTATAGTTTTCATGATCATCATAATACAAAGTGTTCGTGGACAGATTCAACCCAGGAAGTTACTGTGTGTTTGGAATAGGGAACTGGGTTGCCATTTTAACAGTATTTTCTTGGGAGAAATCCTTATATAAAACTGAAGATTGCAACACAGCAGATACATAGTTGTACGTTGTAGCCGTCCAAGCCACCCCCTCTTAAAAAAAAACAGTTATTAGTCGTTCAAAATATCTCTGCAGACGGAAGAATTGCGAAGCTCTCTGTGTTGCTACACGTGACGTCATCTAAGGCAGTGTTCACTGTCAGCGTCCCACGTCCCGTTTCCCTCTGAACTCATAGATAGCAGTGTCACGTGTTCTATTTCTGCATAAACACGACTGCAGTGCCCTCCGTCAACAACTGCGCTTACTCCTTGAACGGGTAATACCACTTGTCACTGAGCTCGTGCGGATCTGTGCCATCCTGTGTGAAAGTGTCGACTCTCATATTTACTATAAAACTAGTTTGCATGTTGTAAAAGAAAAACTATGTTTTTTAAATGTATAATATATAGATTTGGAAAAAAAGTACTGCTAAACTTGCCCCTCCATCCCTCCCTAAACAATCAAACACCGTTATCAGTCTGGCAACATCTACACTCTGAAGGTAGGGGGGCACTGGTGTAGCCCATGAGGTCTGTAGTAACTTTCTGGGTTGAATTAGACTGTAGCAGTATGATTCGTTCTCTTAGGAATCGTCTAAGAGTTTCTTCATTGGGCGGCCTTCATTCAGTATTCGATTTTCCTGTTAATTGTATTGCATGGTTAGGTTGGTAGTCTACTATTATTCATTGTTCTATTATATCGTAATCACTTGGTTTTTTTTATAATATTCGACTTTTTCTAAAACTGGATCAAACTTTAGTACAGAAAGAATTTATAGACTTGTTCCGTGAATTTGCCATGTATATTAGCTTTTGGCACAGAAACTTAATTCCTGCTACTGCGATGCCTGATACTTGATGGTCCAAGTCTCACTTCCATATAACTTAATAAAGTGGAAAAAGCCAAGGTACTGTACAATTTTTAGTCCAGTATGTTTCTGGATGATGATATGAAAAACATATTAATATTTCCTATAATGTTGTTTTATGGAGCAGAGACATGGATGTTAAAGAACCAACACGCTCACATATTGTTACATGATGTAATTAACTTTTCGACGAGGGCTGCTAGGAAATCTGGATTTATTAAAGTAAGAAATTTTACAATTAGAGAAATAATGCGCCATAGCCGAGCGGTTAAGGTAGGAAGCCTTGGCGCAGAGCTACGGGACTTGCGCTGGTTCGAGTCTCCATGGGGGAAGAAATTTTCTCATGGTATTTCGGCCAGTATGGGACCGGTGCCCACCCAGCATCGTGAGACAATTGGGTAGCTACAATAAGTAGCGGCTCCAGGTTGAGGAACCAGCTATAACGGCTGGGGGACGCGACATGCTAACCACATGTCACCCCTACACTGGCTGTTGATCATCTACCTCTGTGATTGACACATGTGGATGTGAAGGGCCAGCAGCCGGCTGGTAAAAGGGCAACCACTGAAAAGTGGAAAAGACCCTCAATCGGAAATCGGAAAAATAGTATTTATGTGGTTGAAGAAAAAATATTGAAATAATTTGGACATATACGAAGATTGACCACAGACAGAATACCGAAGGTGATGTTGGTGTGGATGGTGGAGAATAGAAGAGAAAGGGAAAGACCTAAGAAACAACGGATGGATGCAGTGAAAATTATCATGAACCACAGAGGAATGAATGCATGAAGTGATGCAGTGGAGTGAGATTTGTGGATGTCCTTAATCAGACTGTAGGAAAAACTACAGTATTGTGGAAAAATTCGTTAATAAAAAATATGTATTGCCAATTGTAGAAATGTTGAAGTTTGTATATTTTTTTATTTTTTTATGAAACTGAATAATATAGAGAGTTAATATAGTGCTGATGATCAATTATTTTATTACTTGTTACAATTTTTCTTCTAAAATATGTCCGCGGAAAATGTATAGAAATTCGCGCATCATATTTGTGGGGATAGGGCTGAGCCTAAGAACGCATGCGCATTACTTTCCAAATCAGTCTGAAAGTGAACACTGGACAGTTACGTTCGCTCCGAGTTCTGCATAATCATTCCGTTGCGAGAATTCAACAATGCTTAAAAAAATCTTAAAGCTTACCGGAGTTTAGAAATATTGGAAAAATTAATATACTGTTATGTTGGATTTCAATACAAAATGGTTTATTTTCATATGGGATTAATACAACAAAATAATACAAACTTGAAATGTTGAAACTGTTAGGATTTTGAATACTTGAAATTTCAATTTAAAAAAAAAATGGCGCAGAAATTAACAAATACTAATAATATTCGCAGAAAGAAAAATAAGAGATTCTTTAGAACGAAAACTGTTAAATATTAAACATGACTTATTATGAGCATAAATAATTTATATTTTAAATGTGATTTAGAATAAGTCCGAATAATAGTAATAATATTAATAATATAATAGTACTTTTCATTTTTTTGGCTATTGCATTATTATTTTTAAATCTGTTTTATATTATGTATTGTCTTATTTTTAACGAAGCAGAAGGTTTGGTGCTTACTTACCTTCTTAATTAGTGTTCTTAAATGAAATTAAACAATGTTCCAACATAATAAAGATGGTGATGATGATGATGATAATAATAATAATAATAATACATTGTATTATTCTCTAGAAATAAATATATGTATATGGATGAATGATACTGTGTCTCAGTCTTGTTTATTTTGTCTGAATTTGTAATCAGGTGAAACAAACTAAAATTCAGTTCACGTGTTTTACGTAGATACTTTTATTTGTTTTATACTGTCTTGAAAATCACACCAATTTTGAAAATTCTTCAACTAGTACAAATATTAAATCAAATTATTTATTTTAAGTGAAAAAGTGTTCTGGGACCGGGAATTGAACTCGGAATCTTTGGTATAATACACCAATGCTCTGCCACTGAGCCATTGCAAGAACCATTCACGGCACCCAGTCCAGTTAATTGAATTTAAGAGTTTTATTATTTTATTATCACGAACCTAGTGAGAAGTGCGTGTGTGAATTATGTTGCGGACAATGCGACCGATATTATATACCGAAATGCCCAAGAAACACGAAATCGCTGAATGACTACAGCAAAGACTAAAGAACGATCAGTGCCCATTAGGGCGAACCTTTCTTCTTCTTCTACTTATTATTATTAGTATTATTATTATTTTTATTATTATTATTTTTATTTCTATAATGTCTTAAAATGTAATCAAAATCGGCTTTCATGTGATGGAGAACGTAAAATTAAGTCACGAAAATTCACACTTAAAAAATAAAACACATCTTGAAAACTTTCACTTTTTACAAATTTATTTTTGAAATCAGATCAAAACGATTTCGATGAAATGTGCAGTTGCTAAACATTATTATTATTGTATCCTACATTTTTTGTAATTTCTCACACAAAAACGTTATTTATTTTTTAATTTTCAATATACTATAAAGATTATAATTTATGTAAATCGCAAAAACAAATGAACTGAGGTTTATACTGTTTTATGTAGATTTTGACAAAATTGTCTCCACTTGTTTTGCTAGATTGTTTTGTTTGGATTTTTAAATGGTTGTATGACCTCCCTCCCCCCCCCCCAAACACACACATTGAGAACAATCTTCTGTTCTCCAGAACGCAATACCGTGCCAGTTTTCCGAGTAGACATCTTTCTCGCTTGAAACTCTACAGCGAAGTGAAGTAATGTCACATGATCTGTTCTCCTTCCAGCACTTCATACTGCGGCCTCGTTGACCGTGCATTTTTGCACGCCTCTTGCGCAGATGGCTTATTTCGAACAACTTTCTCTACTGATTCCTGGGAAATACTTTAATTTATTCCTTTCTGTAAGAGTCATAGTTGTTATTTTGTCTATGGGCATTTTGAATCCGTAATTCGAAGCAGTTATTCCTCGATACTCTGTCGAGATACTTTAAGGAACCAGTTCTACACGATACAAACTGCCTAATAGTGTAGTTACTTCTCGTAGAATAATCATCATTACTTTAAATTGACCCAACGTAATTAGCACAGATCTCCATGTGAACACAAAAACAAAGATGAGGTTTATGCAACTTGGAAATCTACCTTCCAACGCTTTGAATGTGTTTAAAAATGGCATCCTTACTTTAGAAAAACCAACGATAAATAAAATAATAAAAACTACTGTAAAAATCAATAAAAAAGAAATATCATTTCTTACGGATAAAGAACTTTCGGTAGAACATTCTATTTTCAATATTTTTTCATAATATTGTTATTATTATTATTTATCGCATTCACTTTTTTATTTTTATATCCTGTCCTGCTTTCCTCTAATGTTTAGTCCCTATACCCCATTACTGTTGCGCTTCCCTATGGCAAGTTCAATCCTGGAGGGTGTAAATTAAAAAATTTCTCTCCCGGCGAGAATCAAACTCAGGATTCCGAAGGTGGAAAATATTTACTTCATCGACAACACCACAGTGGCAAACAATTCCAAATGTTCATTAAATTTATTTTCAGTAGAGAAAATATAATTATTCTAAAGTTGTAATTATGTTTCATTTTGCATCCTGAAATCTGTGTATTTAGCCACCAGCAGCCAACTAGGGAATGGTGTTTGCTGAGATTATGTGCTTATATTCCAGTAGCAAGGCATGTAAACGGATTATATCTTTATGTGGAATCTAGAGTCTTGTATGTTGATATGGTAAGCATATACAGTGCTCAGAGGGATGATTACTTTATGATCTGTCTCATCATTTAACTTCTGTATATGTAAATCCGCTCTGTCGTTCAGCAACGGTTTAAAATTAATTTTTAACATCACTCTTAACTTTATGTTTACGTTCAAAACCAGCTCCATAATTATTTTTTATTTTTCTTATGAATTTATAATGTTTATTATTCAACAAATCTATTACAATGTTGTATTAAATTTCATACACAATCATCATAAAAAAAATTATTCCCATAAACAGTATATATAAAAGTATATATCAATAAAACTAAATATGTGGTCACACGTAGAAATTCATTATATAGTGGAAATGGACAGCTAATGACAAATGAGGGAAATTTTGAGGAAATGGCTGAATTCAAATACCTAGGAACAATAATCACAAATAGGAATGAGATGCACAAAGAAATTAAACATAGGCTCAATTCTGGAAATGCATGCTATTATGCATTGCAGAGACTTTTGATGTCCCAACTCCTTTCAAAAAACGTTAAACTGAAAATATATGAAACTATTATTCTACCAGTTATATTAGGCCTATATGGGTGCGAAACATGGACTCTTACTTTAAGGGAGGAAAGAAGATTACAAATATTTGAGAATAAAGTACTTAGGAAAATTTTTGGACCAAAGAGAGATGAACAGACAGGTGAATGGAGAAGACTACATAACAATGAACTACATGGTCTTTATAAGAAGCCAGATATAATGAGAACAGTTAAGTCTTGTAGACTGCGATGGGCAGGACATGTGGCACGTATGGGGAATGAAAGACTTGCATGGAAGCTTCTTGTAGGAAAGCCAGAGGGAAAACGCCCAGTTGGTAGACCAAGAATGAGGTGGGAGAATAACATTAACTATGATATGAGGGAAGTAGGTTATACAGGGAATGATTGGAAAGCATTAGCTCAAGATAGGGATGTATGGAGAGCTTATGTCCGCGCGGCCATGAACCTACGGGTTCGATAGTGCCAGTGAGTAATTATAAACAGTACATAAACCAAAAGATCTGATATTATACTACATGTTTAACGGAAACTGATTTAAACTCAAATTGTACCCTTTCATAATAGTAATTTTTTTCTGAGGTTCTCAGAAAAAAAAATCATGGAAGGGTACAATATCAACACAAACTCAGTTTGAAACTAATTGTTGTATTAACCAACTAACTCACTGGCATTTGGAACCTGGTGTTTCATGACCGCACGGATGTAAGCTCTCCGTAAATTAGGCAGTAAAATCAAAGTAGATCAACCAACTAACCAACTAACTCACTGGCATTTGGAACCTGGTGTTTCATGACCGCACGGATGTAAGCTCTCCATAAATTTGGCAGTAAAATCAAAGTAGATCAACCAACTAACTCACTGGCATTTGGAACCTGGTGTTTCATGACCGCACGGATGTAAGCTCTCCATAAATTTGGCAGTAAAATCAAAGTAGATCAACCAACTAACTCACTGGCATTTGGAACCTGGTGTTTCATGACCGCACGGATGTAAGCTCTCCATAAATTTGGCAGTAAAATCAAAGTAGATCAACCAACTAACTCACTGGCATTTGGAACCTGGTGTTTCATGACCGCACGGATGTAAGCTCTCCATAAATTTGGCAGTAAAATCAAAGTAGATCAACCAACTAACCAACTAACTCACTGGCATTTGGAACCTGGTGTTTCATGACCGCACGGATGTAAGCTCTCCATAAATTTGGCAGTAAAATCAAAGTAGATCACGGGGGGGGGTCTGAAAATACATACATTAATAATTATTTCATTAAATTCTTCCGGTTTCACGCTTCTTACACCAGCCTCATGGGCTAGTGGTCAGCGTTTCTGACTACTGTTCATGAGGTCCCGGGTTCAACTCCCGGTCAAACCATACGAATTTTTCCTTAAATGTAATTATTCCTATTGTTGTCCACGGTCTGGAATTTAGGTTAAGAACTCTCCTGGCGCTTCATTATCATTTATCATCCATCATATCATCAGGATAACGTAAATCCGCCTTCTACGCGCCCCGACTTCAGAAGTGGGTTACAATTAAGCCAATGCCAGGAGAGAACACCATAAATGTCGAAATGACAACCTGGGGCATTGGGAAAAAAAAATTCAAAAGTTTATTATATGCCCATATATTTGTGTCCAAAAGGACATATAATTAGTTGTAAACAAATATAAAACATCAATACTTACTAAATACTTAAATAGGTCAATGCAAAAATATTAAAATTTTATTGAATTTTCTTCAATTATGAGGACATTGCCATAATGTTATGAAATATTGGGATGATGTGAGTTGCGTCCAATATGGTCTGTTTACCTTTTTAAGTACGTGAGTTGCGGTCCGGCGTGCTTTTTTAAGTACGTGAGTTGCGGCCCGGCGAGCTTTTTGGAGTACATGAGTTGCGGCCTTTTCTCAAGTAGTCATCCAAACATATTTCAATTAGTTCACACTTTATTGGATATACAGTATGAGAAACATATATTTATTTAAAGAGCAAAGGGAAACGAACGAAATCCATCCTGGAAAAATATATGTTTTTACAAGAACAAATGCTTGCTCTGGAAGAAAAAAACTGTTACTAGATTTCAGTACATAAAGTCAGTTCCTTTTAAATTTTTGCCCGTTTCCAATTAATGAATGTAAAATAGCATGACAATACTTAATAAATGGCTGTTTTTAATAACATACAAACCAACATTTTAACCATGCCGCCAACAGTCCTAAGCCTGTAAATTTGAAGGGAGTGTAGGCTTGTCTTTATGATGGATTTGGTCACCCTTAAATTCTTTAAAAACAACCTACGTATCTAACACCACCCAAGGGTCGCAACTCACTTACCCAGCGAACTCATCTGGGCCGCAAATAGCGAGATTTTCTGGTTCTGGGACGCAACTCACCGTTCCCGAAAATATTATCATCTTTTATTCTCTCTCTCTCTCTCTCTATCTCTATCTCTCTCTCTATCTCTCTCTATCTCTCTCTATATATATATATCTCTTTCTCTCTCTCTCTCTCTCTATCTCTCTCTTTCTCTCTCTCTTTCTCTCTCTTTTTCTCCTCTCTTTCTTTCTCTCTCTTTCTTTCTCTCTCTCTCTTTCTCTCTCTCTCTTTCTCTCTCTCTCTTTCTCTCTTTCTCTTTCTCTCTATCTCTCGCTTTAGGTTCGTCTTTGCTTATAACGTAAGTCAGTTAAGTTCCTGCTACATCATTCTTGGTAGTTTGGTATACGAATGTCATGTTTTTACTCTCTCTACTCTTACCTGGTATAAGCAGATCGACTATTTATTAAATTAATTATGAACTCGGGACTAATGCCTAAGGAGAAAAACAGATTAATAAACATAAAACAGGTTAATGTGTCCAAATGATTTAGCTGATGGCCCCTTTTAAATGTTGTGTACTTAATTGTGGTTGAAGTTGATGTAAATTGTAAATATTTTTCTGACATTTACGACTTTAGTAAATGTAATCCTATAGACACAACTTCCGATCTGAATCACATCAATTTATTGAAAAAGCATGATGTGTTTTCGCCTTCTTTTTCCCCATAACTTCTTTAATCTGCTTTTTTATATATATAAAAGCGAAATTAAGTGATCATCGTTGAAGTTATTTCCTCTTTCTCAGGAATCTTGGGTTTTGCTCGATTCCCTATTTTTTTTAAGTACATAGGGTATATACCAATTTATTCCCCTTCCCGGCGATTTCCTCCCACTTTCTTTCTCTGGCGACACAGTTGCACTCTTTTATTACCTCAACTCGGTCTCCAGTTTATTTCCATTCGCTCTCCTTCTATTTGCTTTTATCCACTCCTGATGAGTATTTGAGGGAAAGGGCGGATGTGTGCGTTTCCAAGATCTTCTTTTATGACCTTTATTTTCTCTGTTTAAAAAGTTATGAAATATACATGGCAAAATGTTATACACATAATAAATACTCGTGTTATATGGCATTTTATCTAATTGTTAAACACAGGCGGATAAAACACACACACACACACACATACGCAATAAAATATTCTCATTAAAATGATCTATTGTTGTAGACCGTCGGATAGCACTGCGAGCGATGTCCCGTTGCCTCTTACGGTAATTAGATAATTGTATATTTCATAGTAATTCTGCCCGAAGGCAGGTCCTTCACTACAATCATAGCATTTTGATGCTATGCTTGCAGCTTTACTAGGGAATTGTAGGTGTGGTAGCTTCCCGTTGCTTTCCACACCGGTGAAGTATGATGATGATGATGGTGATAAGGATGGCCATATGATTTCCGGGACCGTTTGGGCCTTAAAGTTTTCCTGACATTTGTCTTACAGGTGAGGAAAAAACCCCGATAAAAACCTCACCCAGAAAAACTGCCCCGACCGGGGATCGAACCCGGGCCCTCTGCGTGACAAGGCAGCACGCTACCTCGAGACCACAGCGGTGGACAATTGTATATAAGGAAAGAAAAAAATGTTTGCACTGTATCCTGAGAAGCGAAGTTGGTATCGCGCTAACGTATGGAGTTAGTGGTCTCGGATTCAAATCTCGATTCAGGCGTTAATGTTTCTTTTCGTGCATTGAGAAAAATAAATGATTGTGCTGGAATGATTGAGTGGCGCAGTTGGGAGTGCGCTAACGTATACAATTAGAGTTCGTGGGTTCCAATCCAGCTCAGGCGTTTATTTTTATTATCATGTAATTTATATATATAGACGTGAAATTGAAAATTAGAAACCCATTTTCAATAATTTCATGTTCACCTTGTGTCCGAACTGCCTTTTATTGTGTCTGCGTTATTTTTAGATTACTCTATTGCACAAATGTTAACATCTGACTTCAGAGCATATATTAAATCACTACACATTTACATTAAGAGTGACTAGGGATTAAACTCAACGGAAGACGGCGGCAGCTGCCATGATACCGGATTATGATTATTATTATTATTATTATTATTATTATTATTATTATTATTATTATTATTATTATTAAAATGGGAAAGTACTTGTCTAAAGGTTTTCAAACAAATGAAGGATTACGACAGGGAATGCTGTATATCTCCAACATTATATAAGATTTTTACTGACTATTTAACTCATGCCCCAAATGGGAGTCAATGACCAATCACGTTTCAATGATTTCTGTTTTACAACCAATCATGAAGTCGTGTTTCCCCGAAATAATTCTCATGTATAAAAGGACTAACCATATTAAAGAAAGCTCCACCTTTTTAATATGTCTGAAAGGTGGTCTGACGCCTTATTTTGCAGTGACTGAGCCTGTGAAGAAATACGGCTACCAGATTGTATATATAGTGCATGAATGTCAACACATGCCGCATGCGGGAGTTAATATAAAAACATTTGTAGCAATTTATTATACCACACCAAAAAAGAAACCACTGTTTGCACTTTCTTAAATGTATTTTTTCCCAGGTAATAATCCAGAAAAATATAATTGTCATATTTACAATCATACGACATCAGAAATGAATTAATATACAGTTTGATGTGTTTCATTTTTTCTCCACTAGAGAGCATTCTTACAATATTGCATTTCTTTGGCAATAAATAGTATGATCTGGTTGTAGTGATAAACAAAAGAAGCAGATGAAGCGTACCTATCGTTTCTCATTTGTTTTCAAACATCGCCCTCGTTTATATCAAATATATAAATATTTTAAAATAACTATAGGCCTAGTTAAATAATGATATGTGAGTAAACAGCTTAATTTTATTCGTTAAATAGTCCTAACAAATGCCACTCTTGATTTCCAAATTCTCTAGATAAATTCACTCCTCACGGTAATTTGGAAATCACTCGTGGCATTACTTATGAAAAAGCTATTGAAGAATGGAAAAAGAAATGTAAACCGATGGGAATACCACTAGATGATAATTCAACAATATATACACTCCAGTTTGCAGATGACCAATTGATATTGGCTCAAGAATTTGAAGATATAGAATACCTCACTAGAAAATTAATACAAGAATATAGTTTATGGGGTTAAAGATCAATATGGATAAATCTCGATATATGACAATAGGGGATCTTCCTCAAGATTTAATACTGGAAGAAAATTTAGGGACAATTAAATACACTGAAGAATATAAGTATTTGGGAATTAAAATTACTAAAGATGGAAAACAAGAAACAGAGATAAGAAACAGGATCAATATATGAAAGTATGCTATATCTGCCCTAAATGGAATAGTATGGGACAAACATATCTTCAAAGAAACAAAAAAAAAAATTTTTAATTCAATAATCAGAAGCATTATTACCTATGGAGCTGATGTGTGGGCTTTAAATGCACAAATGAAAAAAAAAATTACTCGCCACTGAAATTGACTACTGGAGACGTGCTGCACGAATATCCAGGAAGGATAAAATCAGAAATTCATATATAAAAGAAAAAATGCAGGTACAATATTCAATATTAGATTTTATAAAGAAGAAACAATTAAATTGGTACGGACACATAAGAAAGAATGGAAGAAGGAAGACTACCTAAGATAATCATGGATTGGGGACCACAGGGAAGGAAAAAGAAGGATAGACCAACTATTACGTGGATTCAGGGAATCAATGAAGCTAAGAGGGAATGGGAAATAGAAGAACAGACAGGAATGGAAAAATGTGTTGAAACAAATGTGTAGTTAACTGTGAACATGGGTACCGGAAAAATGTATAGGCCTACTCATTGTAAAAGCCGGAATAATAAAAATTATTATTATTATTATTATTATTATTATTATTATTATTATTATTATTATTATTATTATTATTATTATTATTATTATTATTATTATTATTATTATTGTTGTTGTTGTTGTTCAGAGTTACATTACGTAAACATCTATATCCAAACTCAACACTTATTTCCTAAATTCGTTCATATCTTCAATATACTTCCTGCAATCTATTCTCCGCTATTTATATTCTAGTCTCTTTTATCTGTGTAATATTTGGTCGTATCTTCTTGTTTCTTCTCTGGGGAGTCCAACCAATCAAAGAGTTTTTAGACAATCCCTGCTCCCGGTATTTTTTTGAGTGTGACCATACCACTCTAATAATTGTCCATATTTAATTAAGTCTAGTGTAGAATTTTAGCTCTTTATAATTTCCTAAATTATATATATATATGGTACGGAAGTGAGACCTGGACATTTACCAAATGAATGGAATCGTACCTAATATTGAAAATATTGAAATTATAAATGGAGGATAAGATATAATTCTGAGTTGGAACATTAGTATAACTCCCCTGAGATCAAGGCACGAAGATTAGAATGGTTGGGACATGTTGTCAGATTGGAAGATAATCGGACTCCATAATTAACTGCAGTTTTGAAACCGGAGACGTAGATAGACGTAATGTAGGAAGGCAAAAATGTACATGGTTAGAGATGGTTGAGTCGGATTTGCGAACTCTGGAAGTGAGATGATGGAGAGTTAACGCTCGGGATGGAAAGTGGTGGTGGGCTGTTACTAGGGCGGCTAAGGCTAGACTCAAAGGGCCGTGAAACCAAAGAAGAGGAAGAAGAAAAATATAGAATTATGAACTCTCATTTTTTGCCTGATTACAGTGTTTCTATTTTTTTTAGATCTGGAACGCCTATTTGATCTTAAATAAATATATTATTTTGATTCGGTTGCCAAGTTTCAGCTCCATATGTTGCGGTACTCTTGACTACTGATTTATAAATTTGTGTTTTTATTGTATTTTTTATTTTTATATTTTAGTATTTTTTGTTATAATATTAAATTTAACTTGACTATTTAACTCATGCCCCAAATGGGAGCCAATGACCAATCACATTTCAATGATTTTTTATTTACAACCAATCACAGTCGTTTTTCGCCTAGAATATACCAACTGAAGTTTATCACAATAAAGAAAGCACCTCCTTTTTAACATTCTGAATAGGTCATAGCATTATTTTGCAGTGCCCCACCCTCTAAGAAATACGGCCACCAGATTGTATATATAGTGCATGGATGTGAACAGAAAGCGCATACGAGAGATAATATAAAAACAATTGATTATACCACAAAAAAATCACTGTTTGCACTTTCTTAAACGAATTATATTCCAGGAAATGACGTTCCAGAAAAAATGTAATTGACATATTTACAGTAGGACATCAGAAATTAATTAATACCTATAACGTTGGTTATAAATTTCTCATTAGGGTGGATTCTTACAACATTGCGATCCTTTGGCAATAAATAATATGACCTGGTTACAGTGATGAACAAAATAAGCAAATGAAGCATACCAATCGTTTCTTATTTGTTTTCAAACATCGCCGTTTACATTAAATATATAAATATTTAAAAATAAATATAGTTAAATAATGATTTGTGAGTAAACAGCTTAATTTTATTCGTTAAATAGTCCTAACAAATGCCACTCTTGATTTCCAAATTCTCTAGATAAATTGGAAATCACTCGTGGCATTACTTATGATAAATCATTACAAAGTGATATAACATATAAGTCTGGTTTATATCAGAAATGCCATTGGTTTGTAAACAATGTGCACTGAAAACAAATACATCATAAAGGTGTGCCTTTAGCACCTGGTGAAGGCTTACGTACGAGTCGAGACGTGCAAGTAAGGGAGAATATATTGACTGAAAGTCCCTCTGTCCATTTTGCTTCTAATCGCTCTTGTCCACTCTCTCCTGATTTATAGGAGACTGAACACAGTTTCTATTGTCTCTTCAAACATCTATCTAACGACCAGAATGTCCAGCTAGCTAATCCGTCTAAGTACTCACTGTTTCCTTACTCATGGAAATTTGTTATTGTTTTCCCTTAAACAAATGCTTTCTCAGCTTGAATTAGCATGTAAATTGAAATTCCAAACAATTGTTCTCCTCTATAAGCTCCACTTCGTGCAGATGAACACGAGCGTCTGAAGATTTTAATAAGTAAAGCCAAAATTTCACTCTTCTGCTTTAGATGTTCAATTTACAAGCCAAAAGGCATGAATTCAAGCTCTTAAAAGGGAAAGTTTCAGAAGGAATAATTGAGATTTAGGGATTTTGTGACCGTAAATATTTAAAACTGAATGTCATATGGATATAGACTAGCGCTTCCCATATTCAAAGTGAAGCAGATTATTTTGTGTTTCTAATGTATTATTTATTATGCCCTAGCAAATTTTGCTCTGCGTGAAATTATAACGAACCCATTAAAATGTAAAATTTTATTGAGAATTATATTCTTTGTTAGTTCTTATAACTACTTAAAATATTGATAATAATAATAATAATAATAATAATAATAATAATAATAATAATAATAATAATAATAATAATAATAATAATAATCATCATCATCATCGTCATCATCATCATCCGGTATCATGGCAGCTGCCGCCGTCTTCCGGAAACCAAACGCCATTCCTCTCTATCCATCCATTGATCTTCCTCCATTCCTCTGATATTCATAGCTGCTTGTACCCTTTCTATCCAAGTTTTCTTCGGTCTTCCTCTCTTACTCCTTTCCATTGGGATCCATTCCATAACAATTTTTGGCAATCTTTGCTCTGGCATTCGTTTGACATGACCATACCACTGCAATCTTTTCTTTTCTATGATGTCTATGATGTCCGGCTCCTCTTGTACACCCATAATTTCCCTTATTTCTTTATTTCGTATTCTATCCATTCTAGATTTTCCAGCTGATCTTCTTAAAACATCCATTTTTGTACTTAAAATTCTTTTCATTTCCCTGGTAGGAATTTGCCAGACTTCAGCACCATATGTTAAAATGCTCTGAATTATGGTTTGATATATTTGTAATTTTCTATTTTTTTGTAATATTTTTGCTCCACCAAACAGAGTTTAAAGCATTTATTGCTTGTTTTGTTTGTGCGATTCTATTTTTAATTTCCACTGTGTTATCGCCTGAATGGTCTAATTTTGTTCCTAAATAAGTGCATTCAATACTAGGTTTTAGTTCTTCTCCATTGTCGAAATTTATATTTTGCTAATAATAATAATAATAATAATAATAATAATAATAATAATAAAATTATTATTATTATTATCTTAGAACTTGTTACAAATTACAATTAATCCATACATAGTAATTCTGCCCGAAGGCAGGTCCTTCACTGCAATCATAGCATTTTCATGCTATGCTTGCAGCTTTACTAGGGAATTGTAGGTGTGGTAGCTTCCCGTTGCTTTCCACACCGGTGAAGGAATTGCAAGTAGTTATAAAGAAAATTTAATATTATCAACCGAATATTGGTCTGTATTTTTCATTATTGAAATATTTTTTAAACAATGACTCACTTCGTACCCAAGCGGTGTAAGGTGTAATTCCTTGGAACAGAGGTACTATATTCAGCTCCCCAGGTGGGAAGAAATTTTCTCATGGAATTACAACTGCTATGGAACGGGTGCCCAAGCAGAACCGTGAGCGGCTTCAGGTTGACAAAACCAGCTTTAACAGTTGGGGAATATATATATGTATATATATATAAAGTAAAGTGATCCCGCAACAGGCCTCAGGAGGCCCTTGGGGTAGTAGGAGGTTAAGGCTCCCACTTTTTCTAGACAATCGACACTTTATGTCAGCCGGGTTGTCAACCCTGCGTGACGGCCGCCTTTACCCCAGAACAAGCGTCTGGTACTCATTTCCGTTAGAGGCTGAGTCGACCCCAGGGCCATAGTGCCGCCAGAGGGTTTGGGTCAGTTTAAAAATCCTGACCCCAACGGGACTTGAACCTTCGACCCTCCGGCTTGTAGCTCAGTGCCTTAACCACTACGCTACGGCGTGCCCCAATATATATATATATATATATATATATATATTCTACGTGAAAATGAAATATTGACAGAAAATTCAAACTTTTTTGTTAATTTGTGTGTTCATAGGAACTGAAAATTAATTTACTTACAATTCTATTATATTTGGAACAATAATTATGTAGATAAAATTTACATTAACATTTTATCATCTGCAGTTTTAAAACTCTGTCACGCTCATGTGATAATGTTATTAATTTATTTCTATTTGTATTAATTCAAAATGCTATTTGTAGTCACCCTCGATTGAGTGCAGACAATTGGCCATTAATGAATACTTCTTTACAGATATCTTACAATGCTGTATAAATTACAGTACACAACTTATGAGTATCTTGTTTGTTGGCACTCAACTTGAGAGTACAGACATTTTGTTTTATATAATGTGTTATTCTAAATTATTTCACTAAACTCTGTACTTGATTTATTTATTAAATTCATTAAATTATTTACAATTGCAATTACATATAACTGAAATTCACTTCGCCCAGTTTATGTTTATTCATGGAAAACTGGGAATTTTAAAATAAAACTTGTAAATGTAAAATGCCTAATAGCTCTTATTTCTTTGAGAATGTGGCAGAACTGCTGATCATTTGAGTTTTCAGTGTCCAGTTTTGCAAGTTTTTAAGATTCGTTGTTCCAAATTGAACTTCAATTTAAAGGGTGACTACTAAAAAATCACAACACGTCAGTTAGAATGACTCAAAATCATAGCAAAACATGGACACGCATTTTTTCTTAAAATAAATTAATTTTGAAAATCACTTAGGATCAAATAGAAGATTTTTTTACCCATTTAAATTAATTCTTTAAAAACATTACGATGAACTAAAAATTACGAACTATATATATATATATATATATATATATATATATATATATATATATATAATATTACGTACAAAAATGAATGTTTTAAGAAGATCAGCTGGAAAATCTAGAATGGATAGAACATGAAATAAAGAAATAAGGGAAATTATGGGTGTAGAAGAGGAGCCGGACATTATACAAAAAAAAAATACAGTGTTATGGCCATGTCAAAAAAATGCCAGAGCAAAGATTGCATAAAATTGTTATGGAATGTATCCCAATGGAAAGGAGAAAGAGAGGAAGACTGAAGAAAACTTGGATAGAAAGGAGTACAAGCAGCTATCAATATATATATATATATATATATATATATATATATATATATAAGGATTGGAGGAAGATCAATGGATGGACAGAGAGGAATGACGTTTGGTTCCCGGAAGACGGCGGCAGCTGCCATGATACCGGATGATGATGATGATGATTATGTATATCCATCCATCCATAGTAATTCTGCCCGAGGGCAAGTCTTTCACTGCAATCATAGGATTTTCATGCTATGTTTTTCAGCTTTACTAGGAAATTATAGTTCCCCGTTGCTTTCCACACCGGTGAAGGATGAGGGTGATGATGGCCGGATGATTTTCGGGGACAGTTTGATCCTAAGCTTCCTGGCATTTGTCTTACAGGTGAGGAAAAACCCCTAAAAAACCTCATCCAGGAGCCTGTCCTGACCAGGAATCGAACCCGAGCCCGCTGCGTGACAAGGCAGCGCGCTACCTCGAGACCACAGCGGTGGAATATATACAGCCAAGTCGGCATATGATACCGGTATTTAATGCAACTAAATTTCGGGGAGAAAAAATAAATCTTTAGTTGAATTCAAATTAGCCAATAGGAATATAACAAAAAATCTGCGGTTAAATTTTTAAATATATCAAATGTTGCCTTTGTATAAAACTTCATACAAGTATACAATGAATATATTTTAGTTATGTAATAATTACAATAATTTTGTACAGTAATTTTAACTATTTTTAATTTGTATATCACTTCTAAAAAATAAAATTACTATTTTGATAATTTATATTTGAAAGAAACATCTCTAATTCTCTTGATAAATTGTTATGTTTGCTCGCATAGTTGTAAAATGAACATTTTAAAAACACACTCCTTATTTTCTTTCCTATGTATAGAAGACTTGTCTTTTAATAAAAATCAAAAACTAATCATAGATTCAGATGAAATTTTCTGATAGTGCATGTGTCCCTAGCTTTACCGATAAATAATTAATAGTATATTATTATATTATTATTATTATTATTATTATTATTATTATTATTATTTTGAATCCGAAATGGTAACAGAAAAAAAGTTGAGAAACTACAGTGGGAGAGATAAATCCTATTGAAATCCAAAGAATAGAAGGCTTATGAATGCTATGTTTTAGTTGAAGTTGGGAGAAACATCTAGACGTCTCTTCACATTGCAGAAAGTATTTAGAGCAGAAACTAAAATCATATCTGATTTCTCTTTAAAAAAAGTATGACGATACTTTTCCTTTTAATATGGGGTTCATAATATGTTCTTAAGTGTCTTTGACGCTTTACCTATTCAGTATTGTTTCTAAATTAAAATGTTAGCTAAATTACCTTTTTTATTAGTTCATAAATGTCTTTGTATAATATGTACTTTAAAAATTGTAAAAACAAATGTATTTAGTACATTAATACCTAGAAAAAAGTAAATTCAATTTTAACAATCAGAATTTAATATATATATATATATATATATATATATATATATAATATATAATGGAGAGTATAATACATATATAAGAAAAATAAGTGTTTGAATTGGATTCGCCTGGTAGTGTAATGGATATCACGCTGAGGTACAGACTCAGAGATCCGGGTTCGAATCCCGTCCAGGCATTTATTTTTCTTATCATACCATATATATATATATATATATAAGAAAGTTTTCTTGGGTTTTCCGCGTCTTGGAATCAAGTTCGGCCTCTGGCCACTGATTCCGACGTTTCGGCATGATCCCACATGCCATTATCAAGGAATGATAAGTTCGAGTCACAGGTTTAGGTCTTATATAATTAAAAACTGAAGGTGCTTAACTACATAAGAACTAAACCTTGGATAGGTGTACGTCTTCGGAAACGGACCACAGCGAAAACTCTGTGTTTAATTATACAAGACCTAAACCTGTGACTTATCATTCCTTGATAATTGCATGTGGGATCATGCCGAAACGTCGGAATCAGTGACCAGAGGCCGAGCGTGAATCCAAGACGCGGAAAACCCAAGAAAACGTTCTTATTCATACTTATATCCGCGAAAATCTGCAATATAACACACACACACACATATATATCTTAATATATAAAAATTACGTGTCGCGTTGTTTGTCCGCGATGGAATCCTAAACTACTGAACCGATTTTAATAAAATTTTGCACACTGTGTGCAGTTTCATCCAACCTGAGACTTAGGGTAGTAAGTAAAGTAAAGTGATCCCACAACAGGCCCGGAGGCCCTTGGGGTAGTAGGAGGTTAAGGCTCCCACTTTTTCTTGACAATTGGAACTTTATGTCAGCCGGGTTGTCAGCCC
Source organism: Diploptera punctata (assembly GCA_030220185.1). NCBI lineage: Eukaryota > Metazoa > Arthropoda > Insecta > Blattodea > Blaberidae > Diploptera > Diploptera punctata. Next base: position 1,262,873 of record JASPKZ010003874.1, on the reverse strand, counting down.
TGCGTGACGGCCGCCTTTACCCCCAGAACAAGCGTCTGGTACTCATTTACGTTAGAGGCTGAGTCGACCCCAGGGCCATAGTGCCGCCAGAGGGTTTGGGTCAGTTTAAAAATCCTGACCCCAACGGGACTTGAACCTTCGACCCTCCGGCTTGTAGCTGAGTGCCTTAACCACTACGCTATGGCGTGCCCCCGACTTAGGGTAGTTTATAACTAAATTTATAGTCGCATTATTTTTTATTGCAAATTATTTGTTTATTATTTAACAAAGAGTTACAATTATCTGTGAGTTCCATACGATTCTAACAGATGGCGGTGTAAGGTAATTTGGTAAGGTAATTGGTTAATTATTTAACAAAGAGAGATCCAGATGGCTGTGCTTTTTGTTGCAACCGCGAATTTCAATTGAATTACAAATATTGATTATTTCATAATTTAAGTGTGTTCAGTGTTTATTTTATTTTCAATATTATTAATTTCGTGTGTAAGTATTAGTTTTAAGTAATCTGGCTGAAACACAGGAATTTAATTTAAATTTTTAACGTATACCTTAGCCACAGTAACGCGTGCCGGGACTTCTAGTATATATATATATATATATATATATATATATATATATATATATATATATCATAGGGTACCAATTAGTTATTTGGTTGTAGCAAATTGCATAGTTTTAATAGTACCGCGTAAACTTTCTTTATGTCGGCAGTTTGCCTTTACGACATTACTATAAATTTTCCTGATGACTGACGGCATTGTAACCCATTTATTAGGTTGAAGAGCATGGAAGGCGGAATTACATAACCAGTGACATGGTGGGTGAAAAATGGAGAGTCCTTAAATCTAAACTTAACCTAAATTCCGGACCATGGATGAAATTACCTATAAGAAAAAATTGTGATCTGACCCTAGAATCGAATTCGTGGCTTCATGATCTGCAGTCAGAAGATTTGACCACAAAACCATGAGGCTAGTCGAAAACTAACAACAGATATAATGTATCGTGTCATATTTCTTTGAATAAAAATAATTTTTAAATATTGCACATGTTAACAGTAGACACCCTTTTAAGATAACGGTATATATATCTGTACCCAGGTTTCAAAACACAAAATATAAGAGGTGTTAATTATCATACTAAACGAATCAGGTATTAACTTAAATTTCATCATCATCATCAACAAGGATTAAGCCCAATGGCCTGTTCCGATCTCATTATAGGTCGAATTGGGTCCTTCCATTTCTTCAGTGGTCTTCCCAACATTCTTCTCCCTTTTGGTTTATAATTATACATTCTTCTTGGTATGGGCTGTTCATTCATTCGTAACACGTGCTGAAGATAAGCATTTTGATAATATTTTATTCTTTCACAATGATTAAATATATTAAGTTCTGTTCTTATATCTTCGTTTTTCTTTTATCGGTCCTTTGGTATCCTGCTATTGCTCTCAACATCTTTCATTGCAGCAGCATCTATTTGTTTACTATCTGCCTTTGTTAATGTCCAGGTTTTACATCCATAGATAAGAGATGGAACTGCCAATACTTTGTAAAACTACAAAATAGTTTCTTTTCTAGTCTTATTCAATAAAGTGCGTTTAATTGTGCCACATAGATAATTGAATCGTTGTAGTTTAGTGTGTTTATCTAAATTTCTGCCATTGCCTAAATGACATTCCAAATAATTAAAATTCTGAACTTGGTCTATAATTACATAGTTTAGCATTATTTTTGTTCTTATTGCACATTTTCCTTTCAGAGCTAATATTTTTGTTTTAGCAATAACACAACGAGGATATATACCCATCAATAGGAACCTCAAACTGGATGCTATTCTTTTTGCAGACGATTTAGCTCTTCTGGCACTTTCCGAAAATGATTTGCAACGATCAATTTATAATTTACAAAAAATAGGTGCCAAATTTAATATGGAAATATCAATTAACAAAACTAAAATTATGGCATTTCATGGGAAGAACCCCATACAAAGTAAAATCTGTCTCCAGAATAAAATTTTAGAGAGATCTAATCAATTTAAATATCTTCGATATTATCTATCTATCTGGGATGAAAAGGATATCCCTGAAAAAGTTACTAGTTATAATAAAAGTTTAGGAATTATTAATCAAGTTATGAAACCATCCCTTGTACAAAAAAAACACCAGATTACGTTTATATAATACTTTGGCTAGACCAGTGTTGACCTATGGTAGTGAAGCATGGACACTAAGAAAACAACATGAAAGCAGAATAACGGCTTGTGAAATGAGATTCATGCGCAGAACAGCGGGTTACACCAGATGGGATCGGAAAAGGAACACCGATATCTTAAAAGAATTGAAGACTACGCCAATTTTGGAATATATTAAACAGTACCAACTAAATTGGAAACACCATCTTGAAAGAATGAGTTCAAATCGGATCCCCAAAGCTGTTTATAATTATATACCAAGAGGACGAAGATCACTGGGCCGTCCTATGAAACGCTGGAAGGAAAATTTTGTATAGGATCGTAACAGGCCTTGGCCTAATACTTGGAAGGAAGAAGAAGAAGAGAAGCAAATTAAATTTCCATCTGCAATATCCACTTCTACATTGAATTCACCTGGTTAAAAATAAATGAGTTCTTGCTTGGTTCTATTTGGCATTAGTTCGTAATGTTTTGTAATGTTTAATAGAGAACAATGCTAGACAAGAGAAATAATAAAACTATTTTGTAAGCTGTCACTATGTTAGTGAAACATTGTTCGTTTTGCTATTCACATAAATAATAGTTATTTTCGTAAAGTTGCCTATAAATTAATCCTGTAACGCTGTATCAATAATGGATAATTCCTTTACATAGGAAATGAGAATTTAATTTTCTTTCTCTTGTCATTATTACATTTGATGTTGGACTTATTCTAGAAAATCGACGTGGTTTAATACGTTTGGATCGCAAACGGTCGGCGAAGAAGTTTATAACGCACTGAGAAGATTGTGGTTGAGAGAGGTAGTCATGGGGAATGCTATTTTGATTAGGTACAGAGTAGGGGAGGGGAGACAAGTTAAAGCATTAACTTAGTAATAACTTTTATGGAAACGAATTACAAAAAACTATGAGCGGATTTTGTAACGTTGATTAAAAACGTCACCACAACTAAACTTACGAACCCCACCATCTTTGTTTGAGTAGGGATTAAACTCAAATTGAGACTGTAAAGATCTTAATATCTGATGCGCAACGTTTTGAACCTTGGAGAACAAATTGAAAAGGAAAATGTTACTTATATTATAGCCTCACTCGGATGGTTAACTGTTTATATAAAAGCGGGTGCCGCGCGGCAATGCTTGACAGGCATTTTTGTCACGTTTCTCATAGCGCTATGGGCGTTTATTACTGATTATTTATGTTATTAACTAATTTTTATGTTATTATTTGGTATTGTTTAAGCTTTAAAATTAAAATTATATACGTATTTATTTATTAAATAATTTAATTCCAACATTATTACATAATTTTAATATCCATACAAAATCATGCTGAAAATATTATTATAATAATTATTATTATTATTATTATTATTATTATTATTATTATTATTATTATTATTATTATTATTATTATTATTAACATTAACTGAAATTTTTACCTATGGCCGACACATGTTGAAATCACTTATATATAAACTAATATAATATGTAGATATGGTATTATTATTCTAGCTACTTATCATAATAAATCATTGATAATTATACAATTAATTACGGTATACAATTATATAACTGGATCGAATGTTCCACATCGTTCCGAGTTTTAATTGAAACTGAGGGAAGAATAGCAATGTGGCAACATCGTCGAGGTCGCGGCAGTCGAGATCTGTGTATTTTAATAACATATAACAGCTGCGGGGAAACAAAGCGAGCCGCTTGTTAAGCATCATAGTGAGGCGATAATACTATAAATGTTCTATTAAAATAACATTTACTCATTTATTCATTAAAAGTTAAGCATATGGTAACCAATTTAAGGTTTATGTAACATGAAATAATTTGAAATATACAACATATACAGTGAATGTATGAAGTAATAGTTCAGTTGTGAAATTTTATTTATTTACTAGCTGATACACGGCGTGCGCTGCTACGCCTAAATAAATGAAAATGAATGTGTTTTTATGTTTAGTTAAATAAGTAAGAGGAGAAATAATTATAAATTTACATTTTTAGATATCCCGTGCTGACTCGGCGTTGCCCGGGAATCTGTTTTATCCCGATCTTCTTGACATAAATAAGCTGAAATACGAAAATTAATGTGTTTTATGTTTAGTTAAATAAATGAAAGAAAACATTTATATCTTAATTATTTCTATATGCCCTGTGCTGTTTATCCGACGTTGTCCGGGAATCTGCTCATCCCTATTTTCTTGGCATAAATGAGCTGAAAGACAAACATTAATGTACTTATTATGTTAATTGAATAAGTAAAATAAAAATAATTATAAATGTATATCGTAATTATTTTAAGATTCGCCGTGCTGAATACCCGGTGTTGCCAGGGAATCTACTTATCTCGATCTTCTTGGCATAAATGAGCTAAAAGACATAATTCGTTATTGTGAGTTATCCGTAAAAGAATACCCCCATGTGCTGCTATGCTTGCACAGGAATCTACGTACTTGACTCGATCTTCTTGGTATCTATGAAAGACAAAAATGGTTATTGTGAGTTATCCATAAGAGAAAAACATAAGCTGCCGCGGACATTTTTTTATAGAGCGTTTTGAGATATTCAATTCTGTGTACATTAATTTTGTGTATTTGTTATGGTTTAGGCAGCTTAATTCATTTAAACGTCAAAAGAACTATTTTTTTCACGTTTTCCACTACAAAGGGTGATTTTAAAGGGTATAGGAGTTGAGTATCACAACTCTCTTATAGCCTATGTTCATCCCGGGAATCTCCTGAACATTTTGCAAAAAGCTCCATCACAATCGGCCGCGCATAAAGTACGAACAAACAAACATTCATTTTTATATATTAGATTAATTTGTCTTTAATTGACAAACTGCTTCCTTCGCGCCAATCTTCTAAAGTAAACATTTTCTTTTATGAAATTTTGAACTGTGGATATACTGTCGATATTTAAGATGACTTAATTAATAATTTGGATTTATTAAGCAACCGAACAAAAATTTGTAAGTCATTTTCCTGTTGTTTCTTCTGTTTTCTTTTCGGAACCATTTAATTGTTTTGTGCATTATGTACTACTGCATACATTTGGGTGTTAGTACTGTGTACGTTGTGAAATCTTCATAAGGGAAGGGGGAGAGCATGTACATTCACTTCGTACTCCTACAATTATGGCTACAGATTATATATTTATTTTCATGACTCATTTAGCATGACTATTTAACTCATGTCGCAAATGGTAGTCAGTGACCAATCACGTTTCAATAAATGTTGTTTTACAACCAATGGCAGTCGTGTTTCACCTCGCTCTTTATCGATTTCTCTTTATCAGCTCCTGCTTTTGTGATAAAGAAAGCTCCTCCTTTTTTAATATTCTCAACAGGTTAGACCGTTAATTTTCTCCAACAAATACATTGAATATAGCAAATAATGAATAGATTCAGTGATTTTACTGAGTTGTTTATTCAAAATATAAATGATTAACCTATAATGTTGATTATAATAGTTCGATGTGTTTCAATATTTTTCCACTAGAGTGCATTCTTACAATATTGCGATCCTATTAGGCAATAAATAATATGATCGAGTTGCAGTGAATATACATAACCTCACATTTCTAATTTGTTTTCAAACATCGCTGTTTACATTAACTATATAAATATTTTAAAACATCGGTAACTATATTCAAATAATTATTTTTTAGTAAAGAACTTAATTTTATTCGTTTAATAGTCCTAACAAATGCCATTCTTGATTTCCAAATTCTCTAGATAAATTCACTCCTCACTTCGTGAAACGTGAATTTATCGACAATTTGGAAATCACTCGTGGCATTACTTATGACTATTTAACTCATGCCCCAAATGGGAGTCAATAACCAATCACGTTACAATGATTTTTTATTTACACCAATCACAGTCGTGTTTCGCCTAGAATTTATCAACTAAAGCTTATTATAATAAAGAATGCACCTCCTTTTTAACATTCTGAATAGGTCATAGTATTATTTTGCAGTGACGTATCCACTAAGAAATGCGGCTACCAGATTATATATATAGTGCATGAATGTTAACACATTGTGGGAGTTAATATAAAAACATTTGTAGCAATTGATTACACCACCAAAAAAAGAAACCACTGTTTGCACTTTCTTAAATGCATATTTTCCCAGAAATATATAATTGTCATATTTACATCATAGGACATCAGAAATGAATTAATATACAGTTGGATGTGTTTCATTTTTTCTCCACTAGAGTGCATTCTTACAATATTGCGTTCCTTTGGCAATAAATAATATGATCTGGTTGCAGTGACGAACAAAACAAGCAAATGAAGCGAACCAATCGTTTCTCATTTGTTTTCAAATATCGCCGTTTACATTAAATATATAAATATTTTAAAATAACTATATTTAAATAATGATTTGTGAGTAAAGAGCTTAATTTTATTCGTTAAATAGTCCTAACAAGTGCCACTCTTGATTTCCAAATTTTCTAGATAAATTGGAAATCACTCGTGGCATTACTTATGACAATGTTACTATACTTTTGTACATGAAAAATGTACTTATTACTAATTAATTTTATCGATTGGCAATATTTTGGGACTTTCAGTAAATTATTTTTAATTTTTCGATCACTTTTTACACTCACTGTATGTCGCAAACTTCCTCATATATTACAACAGTGCTTTGTGCCAAATCGAGCTTTCAATAATTAATAACATTTATTTCTGGCTTGACTCTAGTTGCGTAATTTAGAAATACACAATGTTTTTAATGTCATGTTTGATAAACTGTTCTTGCAATTATTTTAATTAATAGCTAAGGTCGCAATTTAAATACAGACATGAAAGAGCCAACACATTTTGCTCAGAGGCTTCTTTTTCATGCTTAAGATTGTTTAACATTTAGTGAATCTATGAAACGGAGCCCATAGCTTTACTTGCTGTCCGAAAGATGCCATATTCTGGATTTTTATGTCCTTAAATATCTATTGAAAAACAGAAAAGCCTGCGGACCTGACGAAATTGCCTTCGAACACCTCAAAGAAACAGAGCAAGCTCTCGCAAACACCTGGACAGAGCTTTTCAACGAATGCCTAAGACAAGGCTGCATTCCGGACAAGTGGAGAATAGCAACGCTGAAGGTGCTGTACAAAGCCAAAGGAGATACGAAGGACCCAAACTCATACAGGGGAATAGCCCTAGAGTGCATAACACTAAAAATAATGACCAGCATACTCACAGAGAGATTAAGAGCGATGACAGCCCACGTCATACCGGAACAACAGTTCGGGTTCGTAAAAGGGAAATCGACGACACAAGCAATTAAATGTCTACAAGAGAGCATCGAAATAGCCTTAGAACAACCGAGAGGAAAACTACATGCCATCGTCATAGACTACAAGAAGGCTTTCGACCTCTTAAACAGGCAGCTGATAATAAGAAGAATAGAAGAAGCAGCAGGGAGAAACCAAATAACTAGATTAATTGAGAACATCCTCTCCAGAAACCAAGTGCAGATAGACGATGGAGTTTCAAAAACAGAGCAAATAGATCAAACAAACGGCGTACTCCAAGGTGACCCGTTGAGCCCCCTACTCTTCATAATAGCAACAGCAAAAATACCCACAGAGATAGAAACAGAAAACGTCCAAATCTTGGCATACGCTGATGACATGGTGATTACATCCCAAGACATCGAAAAAGCTCAAACAGCGTTCGACAAACTCGTAGCATGGGCCGAAAAGAACGCCCTAGAAATAAATGAGAAGAAAACAGTAAAAATGACCTTCAGGAAAGGAGGAAGACTCGCAGCGAATGACTGCATTCGGTATAAGGGAGACCCACTGCAAAATGTAAACCACTTCAAATATCTGGGGATCACACTGCAGAGCCGAGGTGACACCTTCGATAAGCACATCAAAGAACGCGCATTAGCGGCCAGAATAGCAACGAACAGCATTAAAAGCCTGTCCCCGGAGACAGCAATGACCATCTTCCGCTTAAAAATAGCACCAATCATGACCTATGGAATAGAAGTGATTTGGAAGAACTTAAATAAGGCAAACCTAGAGGAAATAGAGAAAGTCAAAGCACACTTTTTAAAGATAGCGCTAAGCGTATCAAAATACACGCCTTCACGCCTAACATACATACTGACAAAGGAACCATTCTTCATAGAAGAGCTCCACCTGGACCTTCTCGTGCCGGCAACAGATGCCTACAAAGAACTGCTGTGGGAACTCAACGAGAAGAGAGAACAGATATGGCCTGAGTTCTACGCAACGGATGCGATGATCTACAGGGAATGGACAGCAGCCAGATACGACCTGAGACACACCGTGACGAGAGTCGCGGTCCATGGTTTCCACCACAGGATATGCACAACAGTGAAGCGCCATAACCCAGAAGAAAAGTGCAAGTGCAAACTATGTGGGTCGCACTGCGACCGATATCACCTATTACAGTGTAAAAACATAGGAACATCGATAACAAACTTTTGTAAGACATGAAAACAGTTCTTCTACATGGCCATTGGCTGCAATGATACCTATTATTAAATATCCATTTATCCTGGCAGGATTTGAGCATTCGAACCTCCGAATCGGAGATGAAAACATAGTAAGTACTATACCATCTGATCGACGCGACGTAATACCCAAAGAACCTTATCTGAAGGTATATACAAAATATTATAGAAATATATACGGTATTGATATATCGAACTGTGCTCAAGATCTGAATTGGCAGTCATAAAATAGAGTCGGGTAGAACTCGACTTCCGAGGCCAGTGGGTTAAGTCAACTTTTCATTGAAATTTGATAAAGTCATACATTTATTGAATTTAGTCAAACTTTACATAAAATTAGCTTTGATAATTTAAATTTTCTAATTATCTATTATAATAAGTAGTTATTATTTTATTTGAAGAGAAAAAGTATACGCTCAGACCGGGACTTGAACCCGGGACCCTTGGTTTTTTTTTCTCTTCAAATATGATTTATCCATCATTGAGATGTACGAAATCAATAATAAGTTATTATTATGTTTATTACTGCGATGTAGGATTTTTCTCATTTTCCAGTAAATTCACATTTAGAGTTTTCTTTTTTCTTTTTTTCTTTCTTTAAGAACAATAATTTATTCCAAACGTATCCACTGTCCATAATATTAAAATGACATGTTACGTTTCCTGTACATGCGTAGAAGTTGAAGATTTATTGAAGATTTTTGGATTAGAGAGTTCTTTCATTGTCTAAATATGTATTATAACAGTAGACCTGTGGAAAATACGGTTCGTCTTTTTACAGAACAAAGAATGTCGCCCGTTTACTCTCAGCTTTGAATAATGACTATAAATGGTATAAATTCTAAAATTAAAACGTGACCATAGAATAAACATAATTTGTGTAACGCTTAACGCAACTGAATGGTATCCTAGAGCAGCGGTGCCCAAACTTTTTCGACTCACGAACCCCTTCCACAACGATCTGAGTTGGGTGGACCACTGATTTTTAAAGATACATACAGTAGACATACATAAAATTTATTTCCAAGCAAAAAGTTTAATAACCTTAAATTAACTTCACCCTTAACTGTTAAAACATAAAGTTACTCTAGTTACGACTTAAAAGTTATACAACGTGTAGGCCTAGTTAGAATAATAAATACAAGTTTTCACTATTATTACTCATCAATCATTATTATTATTATTATTATTATTATTATTATTATTATTATTATTATTATTATTATTATTATTATTACAAAGCCCCAGAAATGAAGGAAACAATAATAGGCCTAACCTCGAAACCCGCCATTTATAAAAGTTTTGGCGAACCACTTGAAATATTTTGCGAACCCCTGGGAGTTCGCGAACCACAGGTTGGTGAACGATGTCCTGGGGGATATAGGATCGATTTTTGGCATATGATTTTTTAACCGAGTACTGTATATGGTTGCCCTCTAATCAGGAACTAAGTATTAGATCACAGAATAACTTAACACCTAACACAGCCTCTCACAATTCTATGTCTTATACAGTGACGTCCTCACGAACTAGGAATTCCGTCCTTCCTGAAACAGGGGTTCCTGGACAGTAGCGTCCTTAAAAAAATAATTTACCATGTAATGTCAGCAATTTATATTTATCTTATTTCCATTATTTACTCAGCTTTGTTTATATTATGGCTTCTTTATGTATATTTGTATGTTACTCTTAAATTGTTGTAAATATCAACTAATTATTCCCAATATGTAAATATTGTCATCGTTCAATATTTGTAATGATTTAACGCTGTATCCCACATTTGTACATAATTATATTGTACACTTTAATTGTTATTAGTTTAGTGGAAAAGAAGTCCTCATGGGCTTATAATAAAAAAAATATTATTATTATTATTATTATTATTATTATTATTATTATTATTAAATGAGGATGTTGAGAGCAATAACAGGATACCAAAGGACCGATAAGAAGAAAAACGAAGATATAAGAACAGAACTTAATACATTTAATCTCTGTGAAAGAATAAAATATTATCAAAATGCTTATCTTCAGCACGTATTACGAATGAATGAACAACGCATACCAAGAAGAATATATAATTATAAACCAAAAGGGAGAAGAATGTTGGGAAGACCATTGAAGAGATGGAAAGACCAATTCTACCTATAATGAGATCGAATCAGGCCATTGGGCTTAATCCTTGTTGTTGTTGATAATGATGATGATTATTATTATGATTATTATTATTATTATGATTATTATCATTATTATTATGATGATGATTACTATGATGCTTATTATTGTTATTATTATTATTATTATTATTATTATTATTATTATTATTATTATTATTATTATCGTCGTCGTTATTGAAAGGAGTAATACAGTAATTATCCTCATGAAGGTAGCTGAATTTTGAAGTAGCTTGATCATTTTAAGAAAATTAAAATAATGCGTACTATGTTCGTTACGTTACTCCATATGTAGTAAACAGTGAAAGCAAACACTTTAATCTGCCTTGGTAAACGTAAATAAACTTAGAAGCGATGAAGTGGAAGCCGATGAGGTATTTTAAGAAGAAGAAAATGAAAAGAGCACTCCTTCTAGAGCACATTGACACTTATGATAAAACAATAACTAATAAATTATCCCTAATTTTAATAGAATTTAACTTTTATTTTTATAAATTTTCAAATTCGAAAGCAAGTCGATTCTGTGATATAAAACTTCACGAAAGCAATAATAATCATAATGATGAATATTTTATTTGCAACTTTGACAATACACCATTCCGGTGCTAATAATAACAATAATAAATAATAAAAGAATAATATAATAATAAGAAGAAGAAGAATAAGAACAACAAGAAGAACAAGAAGAACAAGAAGAAGAAGAAGAAAGAAGAAGAAGAAGAAAGAAGAAGAAAAGAAGAAGAAGAACAAGAACAAGAAGAACAAAGAAGAAGAAGAGAAGAAGAAGAAGAAAGAAGAAGAAAAGAAGAAGAAAGAAGAAGAAAGGAAGAAGAAAGAAGAAGAAGAAGAAGAAGAATAGAATAATAAAAGAAGAAGAAGAAATAATAATGAATAATGAAAGAATGAATAATAAACAGAAGAATAGAAGAAGAATAAGAAGAAAGAATAAGAAATAATAAATAATAATAATAATATAATAATAATAATAATAATATAATAATAATAATATAATAATAGGTAATAATAATAATATAATAATAATAAATAATACTATAATAATAATATATAATAATATAATAATAATAATAATATAATAATAGTAATAATAATAAATAATAATAATAATAATAATAATATAATAATAAATAATATAATATAATAATAATAATAAATAATAATAATAATAATATAATAATAATGTTAATGATGATGATGATGATAATAATAATAATAATAATAACTGCATGCAAGTATTTTTATTAGTATCTAACTGGAGAAGCTGCCAAAGCGTGTCTGTAACGTATCCGGTAAGTGTTTTTATTTCTCAATCACGTCAAATTTAGATCTAACAAAGAGGACTGAGGTTGATTTATGAGCGACATAAACACATGGCTGAATATGTGAAGATGTTCTATTTTATTACGCGTAGCTCGTTATGATGACCGCGTACCAAAGAACGGAATATTTATGAATTTTAAAAGTGAAATAAGTAATATTTTTGGTTGTGATATTATTTGAAGTATGATGAAACGCTTTTTATGGTTCACGCTAATTTTGGAAATATATTAATTTTATTATTTCATTATGAAACGTTTGTGATGGAGAATTAATTGAAATTTACACTAAAATTATTGTAATTAGTTGGTGACTAACTTGTAGTTGTGTTCCATATGACCTCGAACTTCCGTGTCCATGATCACATATAATGTCACGAGTGATTTACAAATTATCGATAAATTCACGAATCAAGAGTGGCATTTGTTAGGACTATTTAACGAACAAAATTAAGCTGTTTACTCACAAATCATTATTTAAATATAGTTATCTTAAAATATTTATATATTTAATGTAAACGGCGATGTATGAAAACAAATGAGAAACGTTATGTTTCACTTGTTCATCACTGCAACCAGATCATATTATTTATTGCCAAAGGATCGCAATATTGTAAGAATGCACCCTAGTGGAGAAAAAAAAATGAAACACGTCAAACTGTATATTAATTAATTTCTAATGTCCTATGATGTAAATATGCCAATTATATTTTTCTGGAACGTTATTAACTGGGAAAAAAAAAACGTTTAAGAAAGTGCAAACAGTGGTTTATTTATTTTTTTGTGGTATAATCAATTGCTACAAATGTTTTTATTCCATCGCCCACAACCACTTACTGGTTACATTCGTACACTATATATACAATCTGGTAGCCACATATCATCACTGGAGAATAATGTTATGACGTATTCAGAATGCTAAAAAGGAGCCATCTAGAAATAATGAGTTCAAATCGGATTCCCAAAGCTGTTTATAATTATATACCAAGAGGACGAAGATCACTGGGCCGTCGTATGAAACGCTGGAGGAAAAAATTTCTATAGGATCGTAACAGGCCTTGGCCTAATACTTGGAAGGAAGAAGAAGGAGGAGCTTGATTTTACAGTGATAAAATTAAACTTATAAAATCGAGGTGAAAAAGACTATGATTGGTTGTAAATAAAAAATCATTGACATGTGATTGGTCATTGACTCCCATTTGGGGCATGAGTTAAATAGGCGTAGAAAAAAAGTGTTTTATTAAAAATTACATACCCTTCAAATCTCTATACTTGTCGCTCTCGCCTCATATCTTTCATATACCGGGCTTCCAATATAAACCCGGACCGGCCTCACGGGGTTTCACCCGTCAGGCAGCGCTCTCTCCTCGTCCGCATTTCACTCTGCCAGCCGCTCGTCCTTGAACTAGTCAGTTTACTATCGTTCGACAAGATGAGACGTCAGCTGACATTAGAGCATCGCATTTATGTGTGTAAATGTTATTACAAATACGAATCAGCTCGTCGCGTTCGCGAGGAATTTATTCGGAACTTCCCTGGACAATTACCTCCTTCCAGATCGACAATCCACGATCTTGTGACTAAATTTGAGACCACTGGTTCAGTACAAAGTAAGAAACACACGCGAAGACGTACGGTTCTCACCGAAGAAAAATTAGGGAAGTGTTTGAAGATAGAGTGATTAGTGCTGGTGTAAGGCCCCCTCGCTCCCCAGATCTAACAGTGTGTGATTTTTATTTGTGGGGTAGCCTGAAAGACAAAGTGTACAAAACAAATCCGCACACATTGGAAGAACTGAAGAACAACATAAGAAATTAAATCAGAAACTTTACAGTGCCCGAACTACAGCGTGTCAATCTAAATGTGTTTACTCGGTATAATGCCTGTTTAACTGCGGGAGGACAACATTTCCAGCATTTTCTATAAGGTAAGAAACAGTTCAAGGACGGGTGGCAGGCAGGGTGAATTGCGGGAGGAAGAGACAGCACTGCGTGCCGGGTGAAACTCCGTAAGGCCGGTCCGGTTTTATATTGGAAGCCCGTTATATTGTGAGTATAGTATCGCACCAGAACCTGCTCCTTAACTTCCCGCAACACAGAAACTCGATGTATTCTAACTCCTACACGTGTGTACTGCTAGACTCTGGTACTCGTTACCAAAGAAATTAGGGAATGTCTGAAAATAGCTTCATAAAAAAAACAAATGTAAATATAGTTCTTGTTTTATAACTGGTTTCTCAGCAGTTAGTTTATGATTTCTGATTTATCACTTCTCTAATAAAATTGACTTGATTAATTTTAATTTAGTTTAATTTGTATAAATACAGGTCTATTCAGAAAGAAGGAACAGACTTCAAACATTAATTTCTTCCAAGCTACAAAAAATACGGACTTACTTACTTTCTTACTTACTTACTCACTCACTGGCACTATCGAACCTGTAGGTTCATGTTCGCGCGGATATAAGCTCTCCATATATCCCTATCCTGAGCTAATGCTTTCCAATCATTCCCTGTATAATCTACTTCCCTCAAATCATAGTTAATTTTATTCTCCCACGTCATTCTTGGTCTACCAACTGGCCGTTTTCCCTTTGGTTTTCCTACAAGAAGCTTCCATGCACATCTTTCATTCCCCATACGTGCAACATGTCCTGCCCATCGCAGTCTACGAGACTTAACTGTTATTATATCTGGCTTCCTATAAAGACCATGTAGTTCATTGTTATGTAGTATTCTTCATTCACCTGTCTGTTCATCTCTCTTTGGTCCAAACACTTTCCTAATTACTTTATTCTCAAATACTCGTAATCTCCTTTCCTCCCTTAAAGTAAGAGACCATGGTTCGCACCCATATAATATAACTGGTAGAATAATAGTTTTATATATTTTCAATTTAACGTTTTTGAAAGGAGCATGCATAATAGCATGCAGAATTGAGCCTGCGTTTAAACTAGAAACACAAATTCCAACGTTCCTGGAAAGAGAAAAGTTCAAATTTCACTATTTTATGCGTTCAATATGAGCACCACGTGTTACACAACAAATATCAAAACAGTGGTTCATTTCTTGCCACACACGAATCAGTTGGTCTGTAGTTATCGAATTCACAGATTTAACAATTCGATGTCGCAGATTTTCAAGAGTGTCAGACATAGGGGGGATAAAAACACGGTCTTTTACGTATTCCCACAGATAAAGATCATACGGGATTAAGTCTTGTGACCTGAGAAGCCACCGGCGATGAAGTTGATTTTTTGCTCCTCCTCTTCCAATCCAATGTCCTGCTGTGTCACCATTTTCATACAAACAATCAACATGACAAGCACCAGCACCAATGCGGCCGAGATCGGAACTTCAAACTTTTCTCTTTCCAGGAACGTAGGAATTTTGTTTCTATTTTTTTGTAATTTGGAAGAAATAAATGTTTGAAGTCAGTTTCTTCTTTCTGAAGAGCCCTGTATTTACTTGTAATTTCTTATTTTATTTTATGATCAGGCAGCGTATTTTCGTTCAAATTAGAAATGTTATCAATTAGTGTAGCCTGGAAGTATCAGGATTGAAACTGTATCCCTGAATGTTTAAGTCAAGACGATACTGAAGGTATAGTTCGGTTAATGATAATAATAGATAACTTGGTGTTTTACATAAACAACAGTGATAATGGAGCATCTGTATTTACTAAGATTATTACTCGTCTGCGAGTACTTATATTTTTAAACTGGTTATACATTCACGTGAGGCAATAGATGCACAAGAAGAAACTAGTCGATCTGCTGTACGTTCGGGAATGAAAATCGCTGACTGGCTATGATATTGTGTTATTTTGTTCTATATATAATATTTTTCCATTGGTTGAGTAGAAGAGAAGTCCATATGGTCTTAACTTTGCCAGTTAAAATATACTATTATTTTACTAGCTAATACCCGGCGTGCGCTGCTACGCCTAAATAAGTGAAGATTAATGTGATTTTATGTTTAGATGAATAAGTAAAAGGAAAACTAATTATAAATTTATATTTTTAGATACCCCGTGCTGATTAACCGGCGTTGATTAATGTGTTTTATGTTTAGTTAAATAAGTAGATGGAAACATTTATATCGTAATTATTTTTAGATAACCCGTGCTGTTTGCCCGGCGTTGTCCGGAAATCTACTCATCCCGATCTTCTTGGCATAAATGAGCTGAAAGACAAAAATTTATGTACTTCTTATGATTAGTTGAATAAGTATAATGAAAAATAATTATAGGCCTAAATGTATATCGTAATTATTTTAAGAATCCCCGTGCTGATTACCCGGTGTTGTACGGGAATATACTTATCTCGATTTTGTTGGCATAAATTAGCTAAAAGACGAAGTTCGTTATTGTGAGTTATCCGTAAAAGAATACCCGCCATATGCTGCTATGCTTGCACAGGAATCTACGTACTTGTCTCGATCTTCTTGGCATCAATGAAAGACAAAAAATGGTTATTGTGAGTTATCCGTAAGAGATAAACATTTGCTGTCGCGGACATTTTTGTAGATCTTTTTGAGATATTGAATTCTATGTACATTAATTTTGTGTGTTTGTTATGGTTTAGGCAGGCATAAGCCATTTAAGCGTCCAAAAAGCTTCATTTTTCTCGTTTTCCACTATAAAGGGCGACTTTTAACGGTGTAGGAGTTGAGTATCACAACTCTTTTATAGCCTTATGTTCATCCCGGCAATCTCGTGAACATTTTGCAAAAAACCCCATCATAATCGGATCAACGGTATGGCCGCGCATAAAGTGCGAACAAACAAACATTCATTATTATGTATTAGATAAAGTCTAAGATTGTTTTACCTCTGTATAAGTAATTTCGTCGGCAGTAAAATTGGAAATATTGTTGACCCACTAATTTATTCAATTCATGGCTCTGTTTTTAATTTTGATTCATGTGACATTAACATTAAAGTAAGACTTGTTTGGTTACCGAATTTATTAGAGTACATTTTGAGTTATGTCAGTTTCTTCTGAAAAAAAAGTAAAGAAATGTGACTTACATGTCTGCAGTTGTTTATTTTTTTATTCGAACTGGGCGGGTAGACTGCTCTCAACTCCACGACCTGAAAGATATATAGCTCTATCCCAGTATTATGGATGAATGGAATTAAGTCTATTCTACGGTGTTATATGAGTGTTGTGAATTGTAGGTTGTCTTACGTTCCGGCACACCAGATTCTTCTCTCATGACTCATACCCCCAATTTTGGGTTGGGCCTCGTTGCGGCGAGGACCGACTACAACCCTCTCGTTAACCCCATCTGCACTTTTTTTTTGTTCAGGCTCGGAGTCACGTATCAGCACCCTGGTGTCTCACTAGATCCCCGCAATAATATATTTTCAACACATATGGGTGACAACCAAACTATTTTCCGTAATTTCAAATGAGGTGAACTATGGTATGAATTGAATGCATGAGAAATGGAATTACATCAAGGGGGGATAATGGGCAGTGTTGGTTAGATGAAATTTGGGAAACGGTAGAACCCCGAGAAAACTCGAAAATCCCAATTATAGCCTAGTAGTAATACCCTTCTGAAACCGCCTCGAATCAAACCTAGGCTTCTAGTCAGGTCAGCCGTGCGCGCTAGCCACGCATCCACCGAGACGGCTTAAGTTAACACATCCGATTTAAATCTATTCATCATAGAAGGCTCTTCTTGGTTTAACTTCAGCAAGATTACGGCTGTTGTTACTTAAACTATTTCCTGTCCAGCCTAAGAAAGACACTTCTGGAAAATAAATGGGTGGGCAATCCACGAAGCACATGACTGCTGCAGTTACTGCGATTCGTTCAGCGGAAGCGAAAAAATAGATCATCCATCCTTAGTAATTCTGCCCGAAGGCAGGTCCTTCACTGCAACCATATCATTTTCATGCTATGCTTGCAGCTTTACTAGAGAATTGTAGGTGTCGTAGCTTCCCGTTGCTTTCCACACCGGTGAAGGATGATGATAAGGATGATGATGATGGCCATATGATTTCGGGGACCGTTTGGTCCTTAAAGTTTTCCTGACACTTGTCTTACAGGTGAGAAAAAAACCCCGATAAAACCTCACCCAGAAAAACTGCCCCGACCGGGGATCGAACCCGGGCCCGCTGCGTGACAAGGCAGCACGCTACCTCGAGACCACAGCGTTGGGCATAAATAGATAATGTAGGCCTACTCGATTAATATAATTACCTATTTAAAGCTATTTATGTTACTATAATTGATCAGAATACAGTATATAGCCTACCTACATATTTCTTCGAAAGTCGGGGACTGACTAAAAATTGGCATTTGTTTGAAACTGAACGATTCTTGAGAGGAAGTTGAATGTCAGTTACAAATATGGCGGCTGTCGGGTAGTTTATGTTAACTTAACTCGGTGATAAAATGTGTGATCAAAATTATTAGAAGCACAATGAGAAATTGTTAAAGAGTGGTGAAAAACAATGTTAAATGTATTTTGTAAGTTTATAGAGTACCTACAATCCTGGCACTGTAGTGAACGATATAGTGCATTAATTTATCGGCTTGTAACAAACAGCTGACAGAGTTCGCTTGCACTCTTACACGTGCTGCGCGGAGTAATACATTCGGAAGTTATATGTCAAAATGTGCTTCTTACGTTGGACAGATAATAGAGTAGTCCTGTATGGACACTCTGAGTTGGTTATCCCAACATTTATGTTTTGACGCTTAATTCATTCATGTAATACCATACCAGTAGCTCATTTTTTTCTGATAAAATAAGGTAATTCATCTAATTTGCTGTGTTGCTATGAAAATGACGCGAAAAAGAAGATAGGGCCAATAATATGTTAACTGGAAGGATTGACTTTTTTATTTGCAATATTGTTTGTTTGCCGTTGGTAAGGTGCCGTCATTAAATGGGAACAAATGAAGAGCACGCGCGCTAGTATATTTGCTCAAGGAGGGGCTCCCTCTAATTGAAACATGGCGTGAGCGATTAAAAAAAAGACAGGCTATGACAGGAAGGCAAAGAATTGAAAGAACTACACTCGCAAAGCATGCGAAACAAATTATATCACTACCTTATTATTTTAGTACACCACTAGTTCTCTTAACACAATTTTAAAAGAAGCCAAGTAATTTTATTCCAAGAACCCCCACCTTAGACGAGAGGTTTAAGGCATAAAGCCTTGATGCAGAGCTATATGGGACTATGCTGGTTCGAGTCCCCATGGGGGAAGATATTTTCTCATTGAATTTCGGCCAGTATGGGACCGGTCCCCAAGCATCAAGTGGAATTATGGTACCTATAATAAGTAGAAGTAAAGCGGCTGGAAGACCCGACATATGTCACCCTTATATTGACTAGAAGATTGTTCATATGTGATTAACACATGTGGATGTGAGACATCAGCCGATTGGTAGGCCAAAGGTCTTCTAGCGGTGTCACGTCTTGGAATTACTTACAAGTAGAATCTTGGAAGCAGCTAACTGTCTGTGTTGAGGTGAAGAGGGTAGGGCAATTCTAGAATTAAGTGAAAGATGATGCCAGTAATTGTGTCAGTTTTTACACCTCACTGATGCCTTATGCTCCTAAATGGGCATACAGGATCAAGATAATTTTCTTCAATATTTAAGTTAGTTCACGAAAGGCAGTAGGAAGAACATGCCTGTGAGAATACACATAATTTCCACCGGTAGCATATACGCATTTAAAATTACATTTGTGACCAAGTACTATAATACATTTTACTGTATTTATCCCAATAATAATAATAATAATAATAATAATAATAATAATAATAATAATAATAATATAATAATAATGTTTTATTTATTCTGGCATAGCCCTAAGGTCTTCTCTTCCACTCAACTAGCACAAATACAAATAAATATTTGACAAATATAGATATACACTATACTAACTATAAATAGTTAAAAATACATTAAATGTTGCAATGTAATTTTCATGTAGAAACAACATTTTATACGATAATAACAATAATAATACTTACTACTAAAATCTATGAGCTTACATTACTTACATCCTGCAAACCTTTCAATGTTCAAGTTTAAAAACATGTGTAATTGTTTTAATGGAATGCAGTAAGTGACTATTGAAACCAGAGGTTCGTGGTCGTCCGAACATAACCTCTCCATGCGTTTCTAACATGAGGTAATATTTTCCAATCATTTCCTGTATAATTCACCTCCCTAAAATCATGTGAATATAATTATACCACCCACATTCTTGGGCTACCTATGGACGCTTTCCGTCTAGTTTTTCCAACAAAACGTTTCTGTGCTTCTCTTTCATGTCCTGCCCATCATATTATTCAAGGATTAACTATTCGCATTTTTCAGATTTCCCATAGAGATACTATAGATCACTTTTAAATAGTTTTGTACATTCACCTATCTGTTGATCTCTTTTTGATAAAAAAAATATTAAGCACTTTCTTCTCAAATACTGTTAATTTTTTCTCCTCTCTTAGAATAAGAGACCATATATCGCTTTCATTTAATGTAACTGTAAGAATAACCATTTTATATAGGTATATTTTATTATAGCATATAGTTGTATTGATGAGTATGGTCATGTCAAGTGTGATCAAAAAGTATGAGTGTGATCCTAGTTAAAATATCTCTCCCGACAGGTCGTTCCACTATAAGGTCCGGGTGGCATGTGGCACGTAAAAATACCTATAAAGCGAGAGGTTAAACTACGGTAATGGAATGTAGTAATAAAAAAATAGGTCAATGTGGATTACTTGAATGGAATTATTTCTTCATAAAATTCCTTTCGTTCGAACGACTTTCAACGATCCACATAGATTAAAGAATCGAGGTAGAGAGTGAAGAAACTATATACTTCTTGTGAGTAAGAAAGAAGAAGAAAAAATATAATAATTTTATGGGAAGGGGATAATTTTTCTCAGGTTTTTCCTTCATATTTGAGGGTTGTTTAATATGCATCATATATTTTGACACTGAATCTACTACTGCTTTTAGCTTCTCATTCGAAGAATCTTCGTCGTTCAATTTTCCTTATCCGGAAAATTCCAGGATGCAGCATTCATATCCTGAGGTGAACTCGATACCTGAGATCACAAAACAACAAAATATTCATACTCCTGGGCCTACTCATTCCCTGATGTGTTAATATGATACGGCTGGTTTAGTTTCTGATACTAGTTAACAGAAAGTTAGTGTACTGTTGCAAGCCTGGAGCAACTGCCGAGAAGTCTTGTATATTCTCAGCTGTACACAACAGTACACTGTACACTACGGGTGGATTTCTCAACGGAGGTCTAAACCACGACCGAAGTTTTCCGATTTTTATTGTTTCCATAACAACCATAACAACTGAATATCTTCTTCTTCTTCGGCTTTCCCCCACTTATAGGTTTGCCGTCTTCAGTTTCCATTTAGCTCTATCATTCCAATCTCCCTCTTCCAAATTCCTATCATCTATTATAGTTCTGACGTAGGTTTTCCATTTACATCTTAGTCTGCCACGTTTATTTCTTCCAGGGGGTGACCATTGGTATATATTTTTTTGGCCATCTTTCATTGTCCATTCTTTGTATATGGCCATACCATTTAAGCGTTTGATTTTCAATCCTCTTAACAGATGTGGTGACATTCATTTCTCTCCAAAGGAATTCATTTCTTATTTTATCCTGTCTTGTTTTTGGAGGCTTCTTCTAAAATAATCAAATACAGCTGTTCTAATTTTATTCTTTTGTAATTCCGTCCAAGACCAAGTTTCACTCCATATGACAAAATACTCTGTATTATGCTCTTATAAATTTTCATTTTAGTTTCCTTTGTAATATTTGTATTCCAAATTATTCCATGTATTGTCTTAGTTGCATTTTTTGCCATTGCAATTTTAGTCTGTACATCTCTCTCACAGATACCTAGACTTGTAATTATTGACCCAAGATATTTAAAAAATGTACACTTTTTTATTAAAACTGAATATCTACGGCTGTTAATTACAAATACAAATGACTGAGTCATGTCTATGGTTTGATAACAATTTCTGTGAATTTTTAGCCGTTTTGTAGTTGTTATGGAAACAATAAGCAATTGGAAAACAGGGGTCTTGGTTTAGACTTCGGTTGAGAAATCCACGATACGTGTCTGGAATCGAGGTTTTCAAAGGTGAAGATTCTGACTGAAGAACTCAATAAATTGGAATGAGATTTGTTTTAAACTTCATTACAACGAAATCGTACAGCAACATTCTATCTCTCTGCACAGCGCAGACCTAATCGAACAACAGTCTCAGTTTTATTAAAGCTTACCGTACTGTCATATGGTGAGCTGAACAACCTGCTGTAGGTGTAATGTTGTTGTAGTGACGACAGGAGTGGGGTGAGCGTGTTCAGACAAAAGTTTCAAAACATACTACTTACGTTATTCAAAACAGTATGGCTGGAGACTGCGGTTTGAGGGTCGATGTTCCTGGATTAATGCATACGATTTTTTTCCCTGCAACTGTGCTAGCTTCCCCACCTGGTTTGTTTACGTTCGGCCCCTTCCTAGAGCGGGCTGTTCAGCTCAACATATGGAGTACTCAGTATAGAGTACTTTGACAATGTTATGAAACAACGAGGTATTTGTAGAAATAATTTTATCGGGACAAAAATAAATAAGCATTGGGAAAATTAACTCACTTGGTAAACTTGAAATGTTCGGATGAAAGAATTCGCTGTAATGTTAAAAAGGTTGACTAACAAACTAACGATACTTCTAAGTCTGTAAAACATATATTACAGTATTACAATCAAGTTTATTATTACAAATTCGAATTTGGACCCGCTGCGTGTAGAGTAATAAGATAAGTATACAATATCAATTAACGTAGGTCAAGATTGAGGTGGACGAATAACATAAAGAAGATTGGAATTACAGTGAGTGTAAAAACTGTTCGTACAGTGAGTAATTTGATTTATTTATTTATTTTTCTTTATATGATAAAATTATTCTTTCGGACCACTCTTGGTCACCATTTTCTCTTAGAAAATCAGAAAATCTAGAATCACTCACCATATTTATGATGATTTGAATTTATGAAGTAATCGAATAATAATTTTATGTTTTCTTCTGTTGTTTCTCTTCGGAGATAGGCCAATATAACTGTTTTATGTATTCTTCATAACTGTACAGATAATTTTGTGTTTATTTTCTGTTGTTTATTTTCTTTTCGCAGCTGTTTAACTGTTTTGTGTATCTTGCACATATGTACCTTTTACTCTGCTGTGGTAGTTACAGTATAGGTACGTTGCGAAGTCATTATACTCACTTCTTACTCGTAGAATAATGGTTAGACCAGGCGTGTCCAACCTTTTTTTTTTGGGAAAGGACCACTGTTGTTAAGATGAATTGGTTTGCATGCCACATGATCCGATTTTTTACCGTATTAAATAGGATCTAAGATAAACCAATTAATTTAAATATAAAATAGGTAATATATTGTGATGTTGTTTTTATTAAACTAATATTCATATATATTAGTTATTTTATGTATAAAATTAAATAAAATATAGGCTATATTTTTTATGTAGGCCTATAATCTAATTCAAAAATATAAATAGAAAGATGTTGCCTTGCCGTTACACTTAGAAACCATAATTAACACTTATAACACTCACAGAATTAATTATATTCTTCAAACCTCTCACTAACACTGATACTACAATACGAGCGAACAATGCAAACTGGAAACTGATTTGAAATGTGCAAAATGTAACGATAATAAAACATCTGACACACTCGCCTTTGAAAGTAGTAACAGCACGGAGATTTCAAAGCGATGCGCTGTAGGTAGGATCATAAATAAAAATGTGGGCTGGTCGTTTCTTAAAACGGGTGTGATTTCTCCATGTTTTGTGTAAGAAAATGAGTAGGATGAACTTTTGCAAACACATGTGTTGGAAACAGAAAAAAGTCTTGCTATTTCAAGTTTATCTTATACCAAATACAATTACTTATTTAATAAATTATATTAGATTATAACTTACAAATATCACTGCGGGCCGAATGCAACGTGATAGAGCAAATATCATTTCGGGCCGCATGCGATGGGATCGAGGGCCGCAAGCAGCCCGCGGGTTGGACACACCTGAGTTAGACCTTTACATTTGTGTATTTTTATGACTCATAAATGCATGGCAATGTGACTATTTTCGTGTAGTTATGCGTATCGTAAAAACAAGTGAAAAATACATTTTATACTAATTATGTTTATCGATTGTTAATATTTTGGACTTTCAGTAAAAAATTGTTTAACTGTACGATCAATTTTTATACTCACTGTATGCAGGAAATGGTTGGGAAATATTAGCTTCGGAAGCAGTTGTGTACAAAACTGAAAATAAATTAAAATTTTAATACAATTATTCTATTGCATTCCATTAACGCAGTCTAACCTCTCTTAATACAAATATAAAATTATAAATATAGCATTTCATAATCTAATTACATCAATTTAGATATATTTCTAAGCCTTGTAGTACTTTAATAGTAAAGTCAAATTAATTAAACCTTTATGGTTATAAAAAGATTTATTATCAATTTACTTTGTTACACAATATTTATAAAATCGTATAATACATTGTAAAAAAAATGTTCCAAATAAGCAGTGTTATTACTATATTTTTAACCTTATATTTTACATGAAAGAATGGTGACTGGAAACTCTTTACAATGACGTCATAGCTGTAGAGAGCTTCATTACTAATCAAGCATTACTTTTTGTGAACATGAGTGAGATGGAGGAAGCGTTAGGCAAATGAAGAGGATTGCAGTACGCACTGTAGAGTTTCTTTTGTCTTTTCAAGCAAGCACATGTGTCTCACAAACACTTGGCTCTTTTCTTCCTAGCTCCTCCTTTCTTCTTCCGGCTTCACAGACAGTTATTATGGCAATTAATCACCAACTTTCCTCTATCATGTCACATTTTCCTTCCTTTGCTAACACTCTTTTGTTTTAATATAAAAAAGCGAGAGAAAATACAATTTCAGAGTTTGAAATACTTGGTACGCCAGTTCCCAGTAGGTTGTAGGTCTAATTAATTCTCTTTTACAGATACTTTGCAAAATGACTTCTACCTATCTTCTCTTTATACTTTCCTCGCTTGAAGGTAATTGTTGATTGAAATAATTAATCAAGTTACTCCTTCTTGTTGAGGTTCGTGAAAAAAGCCGAGGTTTCAGATGAATAAGCAGACCATCACAACTTACTGTTAAGTCAAATCTTATTAATGATGTTTGTCTCTAACTTAACGTAGGCCTAAATCCAAAATAAATAAAAATATAATTTTTAAATTATTAATTTACTTGTCCTATTGAACACCTAGAGGTTTTCTCTGAATATTTAATATGGTTATGCAGATATCTGTTTTGACACATTTCATACGTACAGGGTGTCTGACTCAAGTCGTTCAGTTTCTGGTTAGGCTATAAGATAGCCGTCGAAATATTGTGGTCAGCAATGAGTGGTATTGGTTCCGGGGGTTTGGAAGCTAACTAAAGAACAAAAAATAAATAAATAAAACGTACGTGTACATGAAACATGCGTTGAACATTATAAATGTAGTATAGGTAACTCAAAGTATTAGATGGCATTAACATGTGCAGAGAATGTCAACAAACCTAATTCCACAAATATTATACAACTATAGACGACGAGACGTTCGAGACGTTGAGCGGTCAAAACGACCGCGTTACCAGTTATCGACTTCATTTAACTATGATTAGAACAGGCCAGATGGCCTAACCTGTTACGTTTTTGGTGAACATTTTGAACTGGTTAAGATTCGAGTTTTTTTCTGTATAATTCTCTGTGTCTTGAATGCATGAGTTACAATATTTAATAGACTAAATTTTTGTTTCTGGTTCTATACAAAGTTACAATCAAAATAATTCTACTTCAGCCTAAATGTGGCCTAATCGAATATACGAATTTGTACTTATGAAAATTGAACTAGTCATTGTGTAATGTAGGAAATATCTTTGACGAATAAAATTTAATAGTATATTACGATGCAAGGTTGGGAAGTGGTTTTTACAGAATCGAGGAAAAATGTTAAAGAACCGAGCGATAGCGAGGTTTTTAATTTCCGAGATTCTGTAAAACACTTCACAAACGTGCATTGTACATTATTTTTTGCGCGATGGCGTTTTCAAAATAATAAATAATAGTAAAATAATATATTTGTTGAAAATATTTGCGTTCATTATAAACAATTGACTAACGTTAACAGTGTGGGCAATGTTTATTATTTGAAAAAACAGGAGGCCTTGAGAACAATTATTGATAACATGACCGCAAGTACGTATTTATTGTTATATATTGTTTCAAATAAAGTCCAGTTCATTTAAAATGCAGTGATTTGTTTCATATAATTTATATTAACACTATATTTTGGGTATTTTCTATATACACATTGTAGGCCTACGTAGTATACATAGAGGGGCAGTGGTTTTACTTCCCGCACGTGGGTGTAAATGTAATATTACAATATAGTTATTTAGGTTGACAACCCCAAAATATAGAAAGTTGAACTTTCAATAATGGTCGCCATTGCTGGTAAGTACGACAAAACGCACTATTGCGCAAAAATATACTTTATTTCCTTTTTACAAAACGTTCTAATCTCTTTGTCCTTGCCTATGAAAATCATAATTATGTTAAATGAAATACTATTAGTGGTACTGATCCTTTGCATTAAGGAGATATTTCTAAAACTCCCAAACAAAAACATAATGTCTTCATTAAATTTTATACAACACCAAATCATTAGAGAGAATTACCTTCCTGGCTTCCACACATTTAAGAAATGAATTCCATTACGTTTGATTGTGTTGAGATGGCAGAAAAGTTGAGATGGAATTATTTGTACCGCTTCATTAATCTAAGGGCGGTCATTAAACAAACACAGTGTACGCACACAAGAAAACAGAAGAAAAGCGTGACTGAGTTTTCATTGCTAGTTTTCACGTAACACGGCTATTATTCCACATGAAACACAACTTCCTCTCTCTCATTAAATGTTGGAAATGAGAAGTTTGAAACATTCCCAACAAAAATCTTAATTCTACCACTAATGGAATTCAAAAGAAGTAAATTTTAATCCTTTCTTTCATTATATTTTTTTCTTACCATTTAATTTATTTTCCTCAAAACAATTTTTGATGACGATTTTTGTTTGCAGAACTGAATTAACATTATCGGAATCAAGTATTTTTCTTGTCGTATTTTGTTTCCGTCTTTGATCCGAGGTTTGATCTTTGGGACTGCGAGCAATGATATAAGGTGCACCTTGAAGTGAGTTGCTAGCCCGTTTTCATGGCGAGTTTATTATTCGGGGGGTTCTCCCTAGGCTGATTGCCTTCACCCAGTTCCAGAGCTCAGCCTGCCCGAATTATTTCGGGGTTGTCTCTAGGTACGAACCCCATCTGTCCATTGGTCAATCTACAAGGCAGTAGATGTAGAATTGACTCTTCCGCCAGGTAAACCGTACCGAAGGACTCCTCCGCTTTATCTGCCGTTGAGGTCTTCACCGTAACCCTGGCAAGGAGCCCTCGTAAGGTACTATCAGCTGGGCAAACTGAACCAAGGTTTTTTACGGTGTTACTCCTCCCCCACACCCTTTTTCAGCCTGGCTTGGGCGAGTCAATAGAAAGCAAAACACGCATATACAAAACGATAGTTCGACCAGTTATCGTATATGGTGCAGAAACTAGGGCTGATACAACAAAAACTAAACGAATAATAAGCACATGTAAAATGAAGATCTTAAGAACTATTCAGGGTAAAACATTATTTGATAAAATACACAACAAAGAAATTAGGCGAAAATGTATTCAAGACATAACCAAATTTATTATAGAAAGACAAAAATATTGGAAGGGTCATATAGAAAGAATGGAAGATAGCCGACTTGCAAAAAGAGCTAAAGAAGATAGACCAGTGGACGGGAGAAGAACAAGAGGAAGACCAGCCAAGAGATGAATAGACAGTGAATGCACATCCAATACGCCTTCCTCCGAGGAGTGATTTTGTAAATAAACAGGATGAAAATCCTACAAATTATGATTAAGATGAACAAGAAGAAGGAATCAAGTAACTTCTATGTAGGCCTACGTTTAGAAGAAGTAAAAGACAAATGTAGACGAAAATTACAGTTGTCTAAGTTTCAAAATCTGATTTCTCAGAATAAATACTTTGAAAGTCGTTAATCATTATGAATCGCCGTTGAGGTCACTACGGAGGGCTGTTTCTGATATCTGATAACAAATGTTTTTTTAAGTTTTACCTTAAGAAAAGCCGTGTCTCCAAAATCCGTATAATTATTTCTTTATTTTTTATTTAGCAGGTTTTATGTGTACACAACATCGTCCTGTGCCCAATATTAAGTTTTGTTTCTATTCCTCCATTCATCTCTATCTTTCCAGTCACCATCCTGCAGTCCCCTGTCCTTCATCAAATTCATAATTCCCCCTATCCATTTCTGGTTAGGTCTCCCTCTTCTTTTCCTTCGATTTGGAATCCAATCCAAACAAATAACTGGCAATCTATCTTCATTGATCCTCTTCACGTGTTCAAACCATTGTAGGCCTAATTGTTTGTCTCCACAAATTCTATAATTGTTTCGTTAAAGTTTATTTTGTGATAATTGCACTTCAGAACTGAAGAGTTTGTTACAAATTAACTGTTTTTTATAAAAATGTATGTGCCTTGACAAGACTTGCTGTTGAAGTCGCATTGAGTTATCGACCTTTTTAATTAATAACGAGAAAAAATAATACAAATCTTGCTATTCTTGTCTCTTCTCTCTCTAGGCGACAGAAGTATAAAATGCACGTACCAATAAACCCATCTACCTTAATTGAAGATTATAATGAGACTAGATTTCCATGATATATGGACATCTGTCAATGTATGATATAAATTGAAGAAATAACACAGCAGAGTTGTATATGGCCGTGCCTCTCTCTCAAGTAGCTTCGGTCACGAGTTTACATGATATTGACCTAACGTAAGAGATACTATACTCTGTTGTAAAAACATGAGACCATCTTAATGCAAGTAACATGCCTGCCTTCATTTTACCTTGCTGCAAATAAAATTGTATAACTTATATTATTTTCTTATGTAACCTTTGCTCTGTTTCTGTATACATAGGTCTACATCTACATCGCATATAGTTCTTGCAGTAATATAAACCCTCATATCGTGTCCGGCGTAAAATTAGGTTGAAGGGTGAGCTAAGACGAAGCTCCTTTTATTGATGGTCTGTGATACATATATATTCACCGCTGTGGTTTCGAGGTAGCGTGCTGCCTTGTCACGCAGCGAGTCCGGGTTCGATTCCCGGTCGGTACAGGCTCCTGGGTGAGGTTTTTTTTGGTGGGGTTTTCCTCAACTGGAAGACAAATGTCAGGAAGCTTAGGGCCCAATGATCCCCGAAAATCATCCGGCCATCATCATCGTCCTTATCATTATCATCATCCTTCACCGGCGTGGAAAGCAACGGGAAGCTACCACACCTATAATTCCCTAGTAAAGCCGCAAAGCATAGCAAGAAAATGCTATGATTGCAGTGAAAGACCTGCCCTCGAGTAGAATTATTATGGATGGATATGCATATATCCATACATACATATACTAGGCCTTTCGCACTATCACAGCGGCAGGTGAAATTAAATGGATCGCAATGGATGGCATCAGTGTGGAGAAGGGTGGAATATTATTTGTTTTAGGGGAAAACGGGCGAAATCTCGACACGAAAACCTGCCCTGGCTAGGATGCGTCTACCACAAACTCCACATAGTCTAAGATCCGGCTGCAAGATTTCTACGTGTATGAACAAAATCTATTTTTTTTTTCTTAAAATTGTGAGTGACGGAATACTTTTAGCCGGGTTGTGTATTAAAATTTGGCCGCCAGTATGGTTAATTAAAATATAATTTATTTATTTATTAGAAAACATTTGATTCACTTGTTATTAAAATAAATTATAATTCAGTTCACAGAAATCGATGTACAGAACTTGAAAAGTCTTGGTTCTCATTGCAAACTTGGCCGTAACCTCCTTGTTTAGCTAACCAACGGTATTAGATCTCTCATTTCTGCAGCTTTAATTTTATCTTTTGTTTCTGACTTCCAAGTTTCAACTCCAGTCCAAGTCACTGGCTTTGATATCACTTTATACCGTTCCAGAAAGGTCTGCGAATTAGTTTTATTAGTTTAATGTTTTTGTAAATTACGACTTTTTATAAATTCCAATCTCTCTAATTTTAAATTTTGTTATTAATAGTAAACTAATAAATCAAATAATTTATTCATGTATATTTTATTAAGTTTATTATCAAATCATACCAAGTTTGTGTGATCAATAAATAAAAATCTAAGTTACTTTTACAAGAAAGATTTCGATTTTTGTTCCTTCTCAGTCTCGTGAAGATAGTTATATCTGACTAATGTAATTTTCGAGGGATTTATTTTATTTATCTTTTTGGCTGTAATTTATTATTTTTGCCTGACAACTGTATGTGCAGTATTTTGTTAATTTTGTATCATCTTTGTTTTCAGGTAAGAAATGTTTCAATTCGGTTCACAATATCATGATATGACAACACAAAGGTAAGACATTCAGTGTCCGATCATAAAATAATAATAATAATAAAATATCATAAAAGTCATGTAAACTCCCATAAAAGTAACATGTATAATTCATTTTACATTTAAGAAACATTAAATCTAAACTAAACTCAATGAATGTAGTTGTTTAAATTAATGGGCCGTTGTAGTGAACATGCATGTTAGAACGAGACTCAGTATTACAAACTGTAGGTTTTCTTAGGGCTTAAAGGACCTTCGGGACTTGGCATTTTGGTAACATAAGGTTCTAGCCGAGCGTTAGTATAGGGATGTATTAGTTATAAGGCATACGTGTTTTTGAACATAAATAAATGGATTCTTAATTTTAACTACTTTATTTCTAGAGAATAATGAATACAATAACCCTAAGTATTCTAACCCTAAATAACTAATCTAAGCTTATATTAAGAAATAGTAAGCTTATATTAAGAAAACCTACATTCGAACTTTCTTTAGGTTTGAGAGAGGGAGATGTGGGTTTATGAATCTACCCTAATCTACATTTTTAATAATTATCTAATAACCCTACACTCTTAGAAATATAGTATTAAACTATTTGAAATATTTGAATTCTTTTTCTAATTGTCCTAGCAAATTTATTAAGAAAAATAGTACGTAGACTTACCCATCAGATACTGCTTCCAATGACAGACACGAGTCCTCTATTTTGCAGGGTTAACTACTGAGCTTTTGACCTACATCTCCAAGTAACTGTACTACACATTCCATTAGTCTAAATGCAGAGATTTTACAGTTAGCCTTGCAATCTTTGTCCTGCCATAATCAAAAGTCTGTCCTGAAATATAATATGTCTAAGTGCTTATTTCAACAACTGTTTTATTTGAATAATTAAAATAATCTATGTAAAATACTCTACATATTCATAACACTCAGGTTGCAAACTATTGCGATTCTTCTGGATTATTTTCGATTCACAAACACAGCAGTTAGCTGAGGTAGGGGAGATTAGTCTTACTGAACTAGTATTATGTCAAAGAGGAGAAAAAGAAGCGCTGTGCCAAGTATGTTATTACCCGTTTAAGGAGTAAGCGCAGTTATTGATGGATGGCGCTGCAATCGTGTTTATGCAGGAATAGAACACGTGACACTGCTAACTCTGAAGTGCAGAGGGGAATGGGACGCGGGACGCTGACAGTTCAGGTCTAGTAGAAAATTTGTTAACGGTGAACATTGTAATATGTAAATTATCTTTCTGCCTTGTGAATTAATCATTTTTCTTGGAGACTTTTAGGCGTCTCCATACTTATACAATACAAACGTAGGTCTATAATACAAATTGTTGTATCGACGTGAAATAACTGTTCAAAAGCGAACGCTGTGGTTACAAATGCTGTTAAAAGGTAACTGTTATTTTTTGCCCACTGTAAATTGCCTTATATTACGTCCCGTGCAACAACAAACAGTTCTTCGCGATGCGTCCGCCTGCAGAGATATTTTGAATAAATAATAGATTGCATTACAATCAGTTGATAGGGAGGCGAGATTGAGACGGCTATCAAGCAAGACTCGCATGCGGCTATATAACACAAATATAATGTGAGCAATGCGGGTGCATGACTGTGGTATATTTGCTCGTTTATATCTTACCCATTATTCTATATATATTGATTATTTTTATGTGTATATTGTAAGTCTCAAGTCTAATGTATTACTTGGTTGGACGAAGTTTGGTTAAATTTTACACATATGTTTTTCAAATCTGAATTGAGCTCTTTTACGATCTGAAAATTTTTCAGATTAAAGTTCCTCCCGGAGGACTTATCTCTTGGATTCTTCCATCATAAAAATCCATCGGCTGTGGACGGGCTTATATCATTAAAATAAAAGAGAGAGACTTAAGTATTCCACAATATAAAAACCTGTTCGTTTGAATATAAGGCCAAAAATTAATAAAATGTGGCTAGCGCATGAAATTGCCCCGACTGGGAACTCAGGTTCGAATCATGGCGGTTCCAAACGGGTATGGATTTTGGGCTATATGGGGATTTTTCTGTTTTTTTTTCGAGGTTCTCCCTTTTCTCCTCATTTCATGTTGGTAAAATAGTTTGGATAGCAATCAACGAGTATTGAAAATATTTGGTTGCGGAAATCTCGTGAATTCTATGTTATTTACTCCGAGCTTAAGCAATACAATTTCAGAAGGAGCCAACGGGAGGGTTGTAGTCTCCCCTTGCGTCCACGGATCCATCCCAAAAAATGGCGGTATGGGTCATGGGAATAGAACTTGGTGTCAGACGTGGAAGACAACCTACAATTTACATAATACATAGAGTAGACTTTTATTCCAATCATCTCCACAATAGTGGGATAGCGCAATAGATGTTTCAGGGCAGTTTGATCTCTCAGTCTGAATAATTAGTATTGCTATTTGAATTTTTATGTTAAATCATTATAACTTTATTCACCTTATTTTTAGACGCTTTCACATAGCATCTTGTGATCTTTAAGCGTAGTCCGAATTCTGTTAATTTATTTTGTGTTTATGCAATGTGTGTATGAACAAGGAGAATATAAAATAAATTAGTATAATATACAGATGGTATTCGAACTATTTAACACTTCCATTTTCCTTAAATTAATATAGTAGTTGAGACAAATCTCGAAAAACGTCACCCAGGAACGTCAAACTAGAGATCAAATCCGAACCCACTAAGTATGAGGTAATAACTTTACCCCTAAACCACAGCGTTGGACTAGCGAAATTTGCGAATCAGATTGTTCTAGAAATTTTAGAGTAAAATTCCACAAGGATGACTTAAACAAGGTCATCTTTACTCAGCAGAGTTATAAACACTAGCTTCTGCCACCAAATAGAGAATTAACTTAAAATTTTTACTGATTCCAAATCGCATATCTTAAACGTTAATTGCATATATATTTACAAATTTGATATTTTAATGCATAGTACATATTGGGAAGTTTGAACGCAGCTTTACAATAAACTTAGTTTGTTAAAATTGATTTGGTACTAGCTGATTACCTGATTTATAATCTAATTCCTTGTTACCAATCTGCTTTGCAACTCCGAAAACTTTTTATTTGAACTAATCTCAGTCATTTTGGACATTTTATTTTCACCCCTCCTCACTCCCTTTCCCGAGGGCGACTGACCTTGAACTTAAACTGCCTCGGGAGTGTATCTTTTCACCTCAGCGATCACAGAAACAGTGGATTCGACACGAATGTCGGCCATTTTCGATTATTTTTACATATCGTAGCCTTCTCTTTGTCTCCTGGGGGTCCTAGGGATCTATTTCCCCTTACAACACATTTTCCAGATACACATATGTGTATCAAGTTTGGTTAATATTACTCCAGACATTCCAGAATGATGCTGGGGCCTATACATATGCATACACACACATATACAGTACATATACGTATGCAACAAAGTTGAACTATGGATCACATAACAGTTTTATAACCTAACTCTAATATTACTGTAGAAATAATTTAGATACAGGCATCCATTTTTATGTAGTCAATATATATTAGTCTGGATATGTGTTTGTGTATTATAATGTCAACCACTGTACTTTTCGTGCTTCGGTTTCCGCACTGGCCGATAGATGGCGTTAATGTGGTCTATTTTGAATTCACGCACCCACCTCGGCAGACCACTTTACATAGTGTAGTGTACAGAGAGGAGTGTATGATTATATGTTTGTCTAATGTAAAGTATGCTGTATGAGTGATGATAATGAAGAAATAATATAGATGAAACCCAGTGCCGGAACGTAGGCTACTCCTATCGAAAAAGTATCAATAGGGCTGTCAGGCTTAACTTACCCATCTGTCGTGAATGTCTATCAGCAGTACCACATGTCTTCTCGACGTATGTACCTACTCAGGAGGAATTTGCAATTTAATGGAGGAATCTGGTGCATATTCTAGCGATTGTAATTGTACACCACCACCCCTCCTGGCCCCGGGATTGAACATTTGAAAATTAAATCAACTCTACAATTAAATTTTGAATCCCGCCCTGTATCGAACCCGGGCCCGCTAATCAGGAAGCAGGTATGCTACAACCTGAGACAGCACAGTTAATTTAGGGAAAAAGTTGTCAGCTCTAATTTTTTTCAAAGTAAGTTGTAATATAGGTTGTTAGTTGAAATAAAGTTTTGATGCGATATGTTCTAGGTAGGTAGTATATAATCTATGGTAGATATTTGAGAATAATGGCTCCTTGGAACGGTAGTGTCCTCTCCATTAGTCTCCTGTCTGACTGAGCGTCCCCTGTCTTGTCTACTCTCGTCCCAGGTCCTGGCACAACAAAACACATTGAATATAATAAAACTTTCCATATATATTTTGACTGCTGCAGGCTTTTTCTCCTCGTAACACTATGTGGTACGGTTAGTCACGAAAAACATACAGAGATTTCGAATTCTCTGACCAACAAACTTACCTTAACCATTGTTTTCTGTCTGGTGTTTCCCGATTCTCATCGTTAATAATAATAATAATAATAATAATAATAATAATAATAATAATAATGTTTATTGTGACACAGTTAAGCAATAGATGTTTAATAACACAAGTAATCGTTAGAGGATATAGAGGGCATACAACGCATTGGTATTAATCATATATTTATATATTATGCTGATGATGTAATGATCTTAGACGATAGAAGAAATATAGGGAAGTTCGGGTAGTGTGGACCCTTCTATTTGAGTGGGCCCTGTTAATATATACTGTAATTGGTGTTGCCCTCGAACAGAAAATATTTTAACTTCTTCTCCTCTTCAACTTTGACGGGTTCATGGCCATTTTTTTTATTCATTATGCGAAGAAGGGTTTATTTTTTATATTTATGAAAATGACCACTTTAAAAGTTTTTTCAAGCTAAGAATCAATTCTTAATTTTTGCTATTGAATATTACACATGTTGATAAAACTCCTAAATATATTATGTAGATGCTGTGTTAATATACTGACGGGTTTGGTTTTTTATATTATGTGACATGGTGGCTGTATAATATAACCAAACATAACAAAGGAATTCGATTAATGTGGATCCTCCACGAGGACCTGAGTCCACTTTACACGAATAAGTATATTTTATCAATGAGGATGCTATCTGTAAACAATTATTCACTTAATTAATTTTATTTAATATCCTTGTGATTTTACTAAACACAAAGACCCTTGTTTTCTGCAGTTGAATGACGCGTGAATGTTATAATCAACAATATTTTTTCAAAACATTAAATACATATCATTGCTTTTTAATTATGACCAGTCACAAATATTTTGAGAATAATATGTGCCTGTCTGTATAAATTAATAGAGTAAATTAACTTAAAAACAGACTAAAATCTAAGGTGACTCTGGCGTTCACTTTATCCGAATATGGAGATTAAAGTGCACCTTTCTTGTAATGTAAAAAAGTTTATAAATTATGAAGATGTTTCCATATTTGAATAAAATAACAATGCCATTTCATAGTTACAACACTAATGATAATCACTGTAATTAAACAAAATTCAAATCCCTTAATTAAAAGAAGAAAAACAACAAATTCAAAACAGGGGTCCAAATTACCCGAAGTTCGTCTACTAAAAGCCAACACATTCTCTTAAATAACACTAGGAAACTAAAATCAATAAAATAAATACATTGTCCCAGAAAGAAATATATAATGGAAATGGACACTTTATAACAAATGTTGCAATTTTTGAAGAAGTGCCAGAATTCATTCACCTAGAAACAGTAATCACAAAGGGGAATTAGATACAGAGAGAAATCAAACGCGTTCAACTCTGGAAACGCATGCTATTATGCATTACAAGAACTCTTGTTATTCCAACTTCTCTAAAAAATAATAAATAAAAACGTTGAACTAAAATATATATAAATGTCTATTATTCCAGTTAAAGTCTAGTACATGGATCAAAATATACTCTTACTTTAAGAGAGGAGAAACGATTGCGATTGTTTTGTAATCAAGCGCTTAGGAACATGTTTACCTCAAAGAGAGACGAATGAACAAGTGAATGAATAAAACTGCATAGGCCTAACAGTGAGGTACGTGATCTTTGCGGGGAAAATAACAGATGTAATAAGAACAGTTAAGTCTCGTAAACTGCGATGGGTAAGATGTAGGCTATGACATACATGGGGAATGAAAGAGATGCCTGGAAAGTTCTTGTAGGAAACCAGAAAGAAAGCGTTTAGTAGTTAAGCCAAGAATTAGATGGGATAATATCACTATAAGGCATATGCTATTAGAAGACATATCGGGCAGAGCTATGCATGCCTAGTGCATTTCGTCTAGCCTATCATAATTGAGCGGTCTTGTATAGTTGGCGCTAGGCGACTCCTAGCTGTAAATGTACGTTTGGCATTTTTCATTGGGTTCGAAAAAAAATATTGGTCAGATCTCACTTTAAAGTGCACCTATGAATAGAGCATGAAATTACAAATCCGACTGTACAATGATTAACCATGTTTTCAGAGAAGTGAATTGTACAACGAATGCAGGAAAACGTTAGTCGGAATGTATGGAGAGCTTAGGTGCGCGTTGCAATGAATCTCCGGATTGGATAGTGCCAGATGGTTAATATAATGATGATGATGATAATAATATAATCATCAAAATTCCAGGGAATATGTGGTACAATAAAACGATCACTAAATAACAAAACAACAAGAGAGACCCAATTGAAATTTTATAAAACGTTGGCAGTACCGGTACTGCTCTATGGTTCAGAAGCCTGGATACATAAACAACAAGATCTAAGTAGGGTAACGGCGGCAAAAATGAAATTTTTGAGATCTGTTAAAGGGTGCACTGAGGAAGACAGAATCAAGAACACAGAAATAAGACAGGAACTTGAAATATTTGCAATAACTGATAAAATAAATACATATAGACAAAAATGGAAGCAACACATAGACAGAATGAATGAAGATAGATATCCAAAACAAATAACAACATACAAACCTGAAGGCACCCGAGATGTGGGCAGACCTAGAAAGAGATGGGCTGAAGTCGGAACGGGTCAACAGACCTAATCCATGAATGCAGATGATGATGATGATATCATCATGGCAGCTGCCGCCGTCTTCCGTAAACCAAACGCCATTCATCTCTGTCCATCCATTGATCTTCCTCCAATCCTCTGATGTTCATAGCTGCTTGTACCCCTTCTATCCAAGTTTTCTTCGGACTTCCTCTCTTCTTCCTTTCTATTGGGATCCATTCCATAACAATTTTAGGCAATCTTTGCTCTGGCATTCTTTTGACATGGTCATACCACTGTAATCTTTTCTTTTCTATAATGTCTATGATGTCTGGCTCCTCTTGTACACCCATAAAATAATAAATAATAATAATAATAATAATAATAATAATAATAATAATAATAACGTTTTATATATTCTGGCACAATTAAGACAATCTCTTGCACTTTTGTAGACATGTTAGGGTGAAATAAATAAGTATTTTACATTAATAAGAATAACATGCTTGTTAGTCTAATACATTTTATAAACGAAAGTAAAAATCTGGATAGTAAAACATAAAATGAACTCGGAGTAGTTTCAAGTAATGCAAGAAAAATTAAGAAGAAAAAAAATAAGCCGTTCATTTGTTGCAGTTAGCCTTTATTTGAAAATTCTTTATTACACTTAAACACTGTATGCACTATCAGTCATTTTTATATGTGAGTATAATTCTGCCATATTAATTATTAGTTTATTTTATATATGGTTACTGTATAAGTGAGATGCACATGGCTGACAGACCGACTTCTCGCGGCCAGTCAACAGCTGTGGGGGAGATGGAAGATCGGTAAATTTGTGTCTTACAGACGTGACCAGCATGTGGGGAATCCCTGTTGACCTTGATTCTCTATACACGTCTTGCTCTGACTCATATATGCATCCTACAACCAATAGCAGCAGTTTTTTTTTTTGTCCAGAAAAAATCTTTCTTGTTAGTAGGTTTGCTATTCTCTTAGCGCTAATGAAGGCAGCAAATACCCGTTCTCTTATACATATATAGAAATTAAAAATTAATGACTTAATATTTAGTTAATTGACTGCACTGTAGCGATTTTTCTCCAGTATAAATAAATAGAGAGTCCACAGCTGTGGTCTAGGAATAATGTATTTGGTTCAGACGCAGTCAACCCGCGTTCAATCCTCGATCGGGACAACTTTCAGGGTGGAGGGTTTATTTTATAGTTCTCCTTACCTGTAAAGACAAGTGTCGAGAATCTTGAAGATCCAAATAATCTCTGAACACCACCAGGTCGTTCTAATAAACCTATCATATTCGTCTTGTTTAATATGAATATATGAGTGGATGACGTGTATTGCCCTCAATGCTCATGTTTACTCGGAGGTGGCTTTGACATTGAGCTGATCATTCATCCGAGAAGGCACTGCGTATCCTTGTGGAGTCAAATTGTTTGTGATCTGAGGTTTAAAATCCTCTCTGATCGGAATGTCCAAAAAATTGTTTTCATATAAAGCTGCATAAAATGGGAGATGTACAAAGAAAAAGAAAATAAATAAATAAAATTATATTAACATCCTATACGATTTAGATGTAACTTTATAACTTAGAAATTAATTTCTATATCAGTGAAACATGATTTGTCATTTAGAACGAGTGACATTAAAATTAGGTTATTAATTTTTTAATTAAATAGACGAATATTCAATACAAATAGAGAATAGTATGAAGGCCAATAGTCACAGCGGAATGAAAATCGTAAAAAAAAGAAGATATCGACATCTTGATGGTTTAGTAAAAGTATCGCAACACACAAAATTGTCTATTCTTATTCAAGAATAGTTTATTCAATCCGACAATGTCATATCGGTACATTATTTTATTAACTGAAGATGTTATTACGTGTAATGTATTTGCGATGTAATGTTCTAACAATTATTTTGTATGAAAATTTGATAAAATGTGACATTGTGAATTTTATAAAAAAAAATGCCTAGAATATTAATTAGATTGAGATGGCCGTATCATATCTTTATTTATAACTTACGACCGTAAAAATGTTGGTTGAGGTTTTAAATATTTGTTTGATTTAATTACAGTCTAATTAAATATTTTCTCATTATATACATAAAAAAACACAAGAGCTATTCCTCACAAGGATTCATTATAACATTAGCTTACCTATTAATTTAATGAACTTTATATATATATATATATATATATATATATATATATATATATTTTGTTTTTTTCGAAAATTTTAAGGAGTGTAAGATGTTTCAGATGTCTGTGATTGGGAATATAAGTGTTTGTTTATAATATATTTTTTAAATCGATGATAACATTTTGCTCATAGCTTATACTAAAATTATGAATTTCTTTAAACTGTCCAGAGTATTCCTGCGAATTGTTCCATGGGAGCCAAAATCGAACGAGAAATACCTTCCAAGACTTGTCTTTAGATCTGTATGTTGATAGCGTGGCTCGAAAATCGCTTGCTTCACACAAATGTGTTAGTTTTACTAGACATAACCAAAATATTGGATTTATAAAATTTATCATCAAATTAAATATGAACATATAAATTTCGGATAAAATACTATTCATATTTCCATAGAATAAAAGTGACGATGATGTATGATATTCGTTATTAAAATTTCTTCTTCTTCTTCTTCATTTCCAGGATTAGGTCAATGCGACCTGTTCCGATCGCAAGTCCATCGTTTCCTTGGCCGTCCCAAAGATCTTTTTCCATGCGGTTTGTAGGAGTTGATCATTTTGGGTAATTTTGTATTGTACATTCTATTTAAATGTTCTTTCCATTGGTATTTATGCTCTTCTAGTTTATTGAGTACTGAAAATATCTCCAGGTCATTTCTTATTGATTCATTATGTAATCTATCAATGAGGGTATATCCTTTTACGGATCTTAAACATTTCATTTCAGTGGCTTGAATGTGTGAGATATATTTTTTTTGTAAGTACCCAAGGTTCAGATCCATATAAAAGAACAGAAACAGCCATAATTTTATAAAATCTTATCTGAGTTTCTCTTCGAGTCTTTCGGAGGGTTCTTCTTATGGTGCCACAGTTCATTTGATATCGGTTTAATTTATTATGTATATCCCAATCATAGCTATATGTTATATCTGAACCAAGATAGTTAAAGCGTGCTAACTCTCCTGTTACTTCATTATTATAATATTATAATGATATTGTGAAAAGAAAAATTAATATCTGAACCAAGAATCAAACCATGGACCTCTAGTTCTCCAGACTAGTGTGCAGCTCACTACACCATTCTATACCTGGCATAAGCACTAACAATTCTTTACAAATTCTCAAATGTAGATACTTATAAACGAATAGTATGAATATATGTGTGAAAATGATGTGTTTCGTCTTAATGTTGTGTTGTCTGATCACTTATTCGGGGAGGCCTCCGTGTCATTGTATAGTCAAAAACCTGTGTGTGTGTGTGTGTGTGATCCATAATTTAAAATCCCTCTCCCGACAGGTCGTGCCACTCTAGGGCCCAGGTGGCGTGTGACATGCATTGAGTACCTACATAAGGTGAGAGGTTAATCTGAGGTAAAGAAAGAAAGAAAGAAACAAACAAAC
Source organism: Diploptera punctata (assembly GCA_030220185.1). NCBI lineage: Eukaryota > Metazoa > Arthropoda > Insecta > Blattodea > Blaberidae > Diploptera > Diploptera punctata. The sequence continues at coordinate 1,221,379 of JASPKZ010003874.1, read as the reverse complement.
AAACAAACAAACAAACAAAATTCTTTTGGATCTTGAAAAGGGACGTTTAAAGGTATTTTCCTTATATGGAATACATAGAAAAATATAGTTTTCATTAGAACATGTTTAAAAAACGCATGGAGGGAAACTGTTAAAATGCATTTTTTTTTTGTGAAGTTGAAACGTGCTGTTAGGAAATGGTTGTATCTTGATCAAATTAAAGTGGTGTGGGACTTAATGCGACTTTATTTTTAAAAGTAAAATGTCGGTTTATTACATAATTATATTGTTTAATTTCGAAGATAAGATATTTCGTTTAATGTTTCAGTTTAAGACGAAAAGTCAAATGTTCAATATCTCAGATCAGTAATCTTAGAGCAAATTACAAACTACAATAGTTATTACACAGTTATTTCCAACAAGTGGACTGTTTAAATGGAAATAAACTGTATTCTAGTTACGTATCGAGCAGTCTCATTCATTCTTAATTGGAGAAGAAATAGTTCAAACTTTGGTTTACAGCTCATTGAAAATACATAAAATTGTTTGAATTGACACATAAAAAAGCTGTACAATCTGTTGGAATAACATTATCATCCTACTGTGTATTTACTTGGGAGTGGCTTTTATCTCTAGACTTGCAGTTAAATGTATTGTATTTTTGTAGTTAAAACAGGAAATATTATTCAGCTGTGACTATGGGCAATAATCGCATTTACTGCTTTATAAAATCGTTGGTAATCTGACCCACTCTTACTACAATTGACTGTTTCCTTATTATCGTGGGTTTCCTTCTTAATTCAAGAAAGTCTGGAGATTTTAACGTAATTTATCTAAGATAGTTTATTTAAAATACATTCATCTATTACCTCGATTGTGAAACATTGAGGTTGACATTTTTAAACTTTGTTCTCAATATTAGGTAGTTTTAACGACGGTCTTTAACAGCTTACGTAATTAACTCCGCACTTCAAATTTGGGCGTAAAAAATCAATTGTTTTTGGTCAAAGAGCTCTTACTTCCGGTTTCAGGTTCCCGTAGATCTACATCGCGGGACCCATAGCTTTACTTCCCTTCAGAAGAAATCTATTTTCCGGACTTTTAGCTCTGTAAAACTCCATAGACTCGGCCGGGCAATCCTCAGAACCAGAGATGATAATGTTAACTACTACTCCATCGAGACCAATTTCTTAATGATAGTTACTATATAAAGTAATGTGTTGAAAATAATATAATTAATCTTTCGCTAAAAGTATTTTCTCCCTGTTTTTTTCTTTCTTCTAGCGCATGATTTGCCATCCTCAAGGGATTCTAAGGATGGCAGAATGTTCACACAAGATAGAGTGGCCGTCCTTATAGAATATTCACTAAAATTAGTAGAAGGTATTGTTATATATGTAGTATATTTTGGATTTTATGGAAAATGGTTACTTACATAAAATAGAAAAACACGAGCTTTCCCTGTTGCAGGAAGCCCTACCCCTTCGTGAGACAGAGTGGTTTATTCATTCATTCAATAATAATTAATAAAGGATTTATAATAAAATTAATAACAACAGTAATTATACTTTATTTGTGCTGGTAATTTTATATTTGGAAAATTATATATAATGGTGCTGTTAAACCATTGTTATTATACCGTGCTGCTGCATATCGAGATGTTTTGAGCAAAAACTGTGTTCAGAAGGAATTATAACAATTCAACGAGGATTTGCATTACGTATATGTAAATATTGTCGTAAAATTTTCACGGATGGAGCACTTTTCATTGCTGGTATTCATCCTCTATATCGATGTGGATTTTATTCAGCTGGCTTAAACAATATCAAAATAAATCGTACAAAGATATTTCAACACTTTATTTTTGATTGTGATTATGTTATGTCTTACATGGCTGTTAGACCACACAGTATGGCAATCTATTCATGCAAAGCTATGGAAACACCCATACCTATACTTTGTAGCCTATACAGATGGATAAATAGATACTACAAGAGAAGAGGATGTACAAGTTGGATGTGCTTATGTGGTTTATTGTGAAGACAGTGAAGTTTTCTTCAAATTATTCGAACTCTCTCCTACCTGTTATGTTTTCCAAGCTGAACTATATGCTATCAAAATAGCAGTGCAGTGATGTCTTCAACACAAATATAGTGCACGTATTTTTTGTGGCTCGCAGGCTGCTCTTCAATCGATCGTTGATAAATTTAATTTAAATCCGAACTCAGTAGTAATTAGAAATAACACCAAAGATTACACAACCCTTGTGCCTGTCTTGGATATGAGGGCACCAGCGAACTGTGGGAGATGAAGGTGCTGATCAATTAGCTGAATCCGCGGCATCTTCTGAGCTTCATTATTCGTTTTCAAAGTGTCCAGTACCCTATATTAAAAACAAACTATTGGACTATATCATGGCTGAATGGAATGAACATTGGATAAGGAGTACAAATGGTGCTTTGACTAAAGAACTCTTCTTTTCTTCAGTACACCATAGACTAAATATAAAACATTTTATTCCAAATCTCTTCTTAACACAATTTATGACTGGCCATGGAAAGTTTGGAAGTTATTTTAGGAGATTTAATAATAAGCCAGACAGTGATGTCAAGAATCAGTCTCTTCTTCTTCTACTACAAGGTTTAGGCTATGCAGCCTGTTCCGGCGAAGTTAAAAGTGGAGTCCATCTTCTACGTGGTCGGCCAACATCTCTTGTTCCTCTGGGATTATACAGGAAGGTTCTTTTTGGTATTGTTTCGTTGTTCATTCTCATTAAGTGGTCTGTCCATTTGTCAAGAATCAGTACACTATGTAAAACGATTTATTTGATTGTCCTATATTCCAAAGACAACCATTCTGGTTAAACTTACATTTAAACGATGACGAGGCTTCTGCATCAATGTGTGAAGTGATTTTTAAGAACCAAAATTATTATAAACATTTTATGAAATTCATAACACGCAGTCATAACAATATGTAGTATTTTGCTAAGACCCTTATAGATGAGTTATGTAATTCATAATACTCATACAACACCATAAGTTAATATTTCTGTTTTACAATATATAGAGTAATATTGTTATGGTAAGCTATAACCCTAACATGCCTTTGTGGCGAAATGGGGTTTCAAAATATTTGGGTATTCAATAATAATAATAATGATAATAATAATAATAATAAAAATAATAACAATACTTACTTACTTACTCACTGGCACTATCGAACCTGTAGGTTCATGGCCGCGCGTACATAAGCTCTCCATACATCCCTATCCTGAGCTAATGCTTTCCAATTATTCCCTGTATAATCTACTTCCCTCAAATCACAGTTAATGTTGTTCTCCCACCTCATTCTTGGTCTACCAACTGGGCGTTTTCCCTCTGGCTTTCCCACAAGAAGCTTCCATGCACGTCTTTCATTGCCCATACGCGCAACATGTCCTGCACATCGCAGTCTACGAGACTTAACTGTTTTTATTATATCTGGCTCCCTGTAAAGAACATGTAGTTCATTGTTATGTATCTTCTCCATTCACCTATCTGTTCATCTCTCTTTGTAGCATTGCTGCCGATAGGGTTACCCATGCCGGACTGGTCGAAGGTGATAAGCCAGACGAAAAAAGTACCTTGGTCGAAGAAGTGACGATCTTTCACCGTAAAAATACAACCGTCAAGAAATGCGGACATGGATTCAACTGTGGTAAAATTTTCTGGAGGTCAAATAGTCTCCCATTCGGTTCTCCGGGCGGGGACTACTTCAGGGAACCCATGTCAAAGGCTCAAACACAGGGACATGTTCCTAGGAACATGGAATGTTAGAATAATAATAATAATAATAATAATAATAATAATAATAATAATAAGAATAGTTATATTTATATCACGAATTCAAAAAGTTCTAGAGATGTTATTAAGGAAAATAGTTAAAATAGCATTATGTATAAATATATATAAATATTAAAAATAAGACATATAACACTTAGAAAATTATTAGATTGCTAGCAAGAAATAATATGTTCTCCTCCCATAGAGCAAGGCTCTATGTTTCACTTCTAGGCTATACAGTAGAACTGGGTGGATAAAAGTATTATAAGATATATTATCATAAGTAATGCCACGAGTGATTTCCAATTTATCTAGAGAATTTGGAAATCAAGAGTGGCATTTGTTAGTACTATTTAACGAATAAAATTAAGCTGTTTACTCACAAATCATTATTTAACTATAGTTATTTTTAAATATTTATATGTTTAATGTAAACGGCGATGTTTGGAAACAAATGAGAAACGATAGGTACGCTTCATCTGCTTCTTTTGTTTATCACTGCAACCAGATCAAACTATTTATTGCCAAAGGAACGCAATATTGTAAGAATGCTCTCTAGTGGAGAAAAAATGAAACACATCAAACTGTATATTAATTCATTTCTGATGTTGTATGATGTAAATATGACAATTATATTTTTCTGGATTATTACCTGGGAAAAAATACATTTAAGTGTGCAAACAGTGGTTTCTTTTTTTGGTGGTATAATCAATTACTACAAATGTTTTTATATTAACTCCTGCAAGCGCTATGTTTTGACATCTCTGCACTATATATACAATCTAGTAGCCGTATTTCTTATTGGCTCAGTCACTGCAAAATAATGGTCAGACCTGTTCAGAATATTAAAAAGGAGGAGCTTTCTTTAATGTGGTAATTATAACACAATATTTCGTGAAACACAACTCTGATCGGTTGTAAAAGAGAAATCATTGAAACGTGATTGGCAATTGAGTCCCATTTGGGGCATGAGTTAAATAGTCAGTTTAACTTTATTTAGAGAATTCTGGATGACAAAAAGTCCACGTAATGCATAATAGCATACATTTACAGAATTGAGCCTATACTTCTTTCTATGCTTCGTTTCTGTTTGTAATTATCGCTCCTAGGTATCTGAATTCAACCACTTCTTCAAAATTTCATTCATTCCTCATTAACTCTCCATTTCCAGTATATAATAAACATCTGTGTGTTACCATATATTTAGCTTTATTGATTTTTTACTTCCAGCTCCAATTTCTTAGAGTTACTCAATAGAATAATTCCAGCCATGATTATAATCCAAGTAAAATGGAAGATTTTTGACATTGAAGCAATTGGAAAGGAAGAGTTTACAGTTGTTTATAGGGCACAAAGTTAGAGTTTCAGTTTGTTTGAGTAATACGCGTATTGTTGGCTTGAGTAGACTGTGTGCTGGCTCTGCAGATGTGGTGTGCGCAAGAATGTGAACCTCCTTCCTCTGTGTCTCTGGTTTATTTAGACAGTCTCAAGGCTTAAGAAAAGCGTTAGGGAATAGAGAAATGTCAACAAGACTTTCTATTATACCTAAAACACCGGAGCTTACACACAGCTTGGATTTCCAGAACATGTAATTCCGCTAAAACTTGTGGTAAATACTGCGTTTCTTCCCTTAACATTCTCTCCTTTCAAGCAAATTCTTCCAAAAGCAGATTGACCATAATGCGATGCTTTTATTGTTTACTCTTCTTGATTTTTCATACTTCATTCACTTGGATTGAAAAACTTGCTACAAAATATTTTCTTGAAACAAAATAAATTAATATTGATCATCATTATCATCATCATCATCAAGCCTGTTGCCTCGTTCCGGATTCATGAAAGCTACAATTGTTAAAATTGTTCAGACCATCTTCTGTGTGATCGTCAAACATTTCTCCTTCCGTGCGGTTTATAATTTAGCAATAATTTTGGAAATCTTCCTTCTGCCATTCTATCAATATGTTATTTTTAGCCGTTCCTATATTTAATTATTCGATCTGTAAGTTTGAAAATATTTAGTTCCTTTCTTATATCTTCATCTATTTTCTTATCCAGCAGAGTATATCCTGCTATATTTCTTAAAAATCTGATCTCAGCTGCTTCCAATCTTTGTTCTTGTCTTTTGGTTATCGTCCAACATTCTGATCCATACATCAATACAGGAACAGCCATCGCTTTATAAAATTTAATTATTGATTCTTTTCTTGTAGTTTTTAAGGGTTTTTTTAATAGTGCCACACATTAGATTAAATGTATGTATTTTGTCATTAATATCTTCAATTTTAACATATGATAAATTGAATCCTAGATATTTAAAACTGTTCATTAATATTTATATACTATATTTCGCTGTAGGCGGTCTAGGGTTAAGTTCCTTGCCCTCTGGTCCCCAAGTGCCCCAGGTTTAAATCCGAACGGGGTCGATGGATTTTTTAGGATAAAAAAATCAAGGACCAAGTTATCGTGGAGGCTCTTCAAGCTGTGTGCTCTGAGTCTGAAAATGTTCAATCTCGCGAAAGAACCTCAAGTCTTGAACAACATTTAATCGGCCTTTCCGTAGAGTAATACCTTCGTTGCCTACTAGATGTCTCATTGAGGCGATGAACTACTTGCTGTCTCTCGCTGACATCTATAAGGAAATAATCATAACTAAATTAGATTGGTTAAGTAACTCCCGCAAGAGATAAGCCTTGGCCCACGAGGGGATGTACGGATCTAGATAACATAATATGAAAAATTATTACTTTCTGAATGATCTTAGATGTGAATTTGGTAATTTTTCTTAATTACTTGTAATTAATTACAAGTTTTCAGTTTATCAAGTTAAAATCTTAAAGCAGTTTTCTTAGCACTGAATCTAATGGATCGATAAAATAAGTAACAATTAATATAAACAGGTATAGTAAAAAAAAGCTCTATTCATGTCCGTCATAATCCCAGGTTGACGGAGGTGTTTCCTCTATTTTAGGAGCCGTAAATTTAATTTCTACTATTATCAATATAAAACCTATTAGTATAAAGCCAGAGCGAATCACTCTATTTGTTTGAGCGTGAGATCATATAATGCCCTTTTTTAAGGTCAGTTATAACATATTATAGTAAGTTTATAACATTTATTTTGGATCCGTAGACTTTCATTGCGTTTATACAGTTTTATTTTAAGGGGGTAGAATTTGAAAGAAAGAGTAGGAATTATATAATTAAATTTATATTAATATAATCCTAAATTTGAATATATTCTTATATAGTAATTTATATATAAATATATATATATATATATATATGTATATAAGTAATATATGGCATATATTTTATATATTATGTATTAGTTAGATAAAGTAACACTAGTAATAATAATAATAATAATAATAATCCGGTATCATGCAGCTGCCACCGTCTTCCGGAAACCAAACGCCATTCCTCTCTGTCCATCCATTGATCTTCCTCCAGTCCTCTAATATTCAAAGCCACTTGTACCACTTCTATCCAAGTATTCTTCGGTCTACCTCTCTTCGTTCTTTCCATTGGGATCCACTCCATAACAATTTTAGGAAATATTTGCTCTGGCATTCTTTTGACATGGCCATACCACTGTAATCTTTTCTTTTCTATAAAGTCTATGATGTCCGGGACCTCCTGCACACCCATGGTTTTCCTTATTCTTTACTTTTGTATTCCAGATTTTCCAGCTGATCTTCTTAAAACATTCATTTCTGTACTTAAAATTATTTTCATTTCCCTGGTAGGAATTTGCCAAACTTCAGCACCATATGTTAAAATGCTCTGAATTATGGTTTGATATATTTATAATTTTCTATTTTTTGTAATATTCTTGCTCCACCAAACAGACTTTAAAGCATTTATTGCTTGTTTCGTTTGTGCGATTCTATTTTTAATTTCCACTCTGTTATCGCCTGAATGGTCTAATTTTGTTTCTAAATAAGTGCATTCAATACTAGGTTTTAGTTCTTCGCCATTGTTGATATTTATATTTTCCATTTCTTCTCCTATACACAGATAGGCCTATTTAATTTTCTCTATATTTATATAAAGTCTCCATTTTTCATATTCTTCTTTTAGTTTTTTTTTTATATATTCTATGCCACCATGGTTAATAATAATAATAATAATAATAATAATGAAATTTAAATTACTTTCCTTATCTTTATTTAAATATCCAATTTATTTGAGTTACGGTGAGTTTTAAATCATTGTTCTGGTGAAGTATTAGGTATGGATTTATCCTCTTAGGATTTCTTTAAAGAGTTTAAGGTAAAGTGTTTTTTGAAAGCTTCTCTTTATGCAGTATATCTCATTTCAACAACTAGGTAAATGAGGGCATGCAAGATTTCCAATAATACTTCTCTCCGTTCACGGTTTTTTCAAAACCACTTCTCTTTTCTGGCGTTGGAGTTGGTGCGAATTTCCCGTGTAATTTGAATGCTACGGTTTAGTTTAATCGAACGCTCTGAATCGCTCCTTCGATTGTAGAGAGAAACTTTGAATTTCAGATGTAATCAGTGTTACGTAGCATAGAAATCGGATTAAAATTGGCGGTGTTGATTAATTCTGATAGACACTCTTTTCTTTTTTATTATTGTTATTGGGCACTATTTTCACTCGGCTCAATAGAGAAGTTTTATATTTTCTTCGCTCTTATGAAGGACTGGTCACTTTCTTTCTGCCAAGTAACTTATTCTCCGGTGTGTAGACTTAATGATTTGATTTCCCTTGTTTTGTATTTATTTTATTTTTATTTTTTTTTACTTTTTTGTCTCAGCTTTAACAAAGTCTGGGAAGAAGAAAATCACACAGGGAAAGTGAAGAATTCCAATAGAATTTGATCGAATATTTTTTCCCGAAAGAATATTTTAATTTGACTGTGCAGCTTATGAATCGAACAACACATTATGCTAGCAAAAATAGGAAGTAGGCTATATACTTTATTTCAGCATGAATTTGAATTCGGTTGTAAAGAAAGGTGCAAAGTAACATGTAATAAAAAAAATTAGGGAATCTCATTCTGATTAAATTACTTTTTTGTGTTATTAAGGGTAGGCCTACATGTACCTATAAAATATAATTATTTTTTCTGGATGTGTTAAACCATCCAGTCTAACTTATTTAATAATTGAAGTTTAGTCATCGCAAACCTATATTAAGGTACAGTCATCTTATTTTATGTAATAAATAATAAACTAAATTTTAGCTACACCTAGTCACTATATATATAAAAATATTCCCTACCAGTTTTATTGTCGTATATGCAATTATTTTAAATAGAGGATATGATTGAAATTTAACTTTAAAAAGCAATTATTTTTTATAAAATTATTGATGAAAATATGATTATTTAAGGCCTATTTTATTTAATATTCTATGTTAAAAGGGCCCCATCGTGTGCTGTATAAAATGTTCTGAAATTTTCAAAGTTCTACTTCGAATAATTCTTGACAAAAGTTTAGCAACAGGGTTATATTTCAGAAAATATTTATAAATTGGTTCAGAGTAAATTGTATGTATATATATAATGTAGTAGTAGTAGTAGGACTTTATTAGACAAAAGTAAGATATTTACAATATTATTTACAAATATGGGTCGCACGGGCAGTAAGCCGTACGTGCTGTTGACAGTCCGTTACAATAAAGTAATAATTGGTACTAGTGTAAAGAAAAATAAACAACAAAAACAGCAATAACATTACAATTACATAAAGAAAACACAATAGTAATATTACAATTAAATAATAACACAATAGCATTATACACTAGAAAAACATTAACATTACAATTACATAAAGAAAATATATTAATATTACAATTTAAGATATGTCCTTAATTAATATAAACAGTTGTAATAACCAGGGTTAAGATTTTTAGGTGCAAATTTCATACAAAAAAAAAGGTAAGGGAAACAGTGCAAAAATAAGTTTAAAAAGGGATACAAATGTTTTGTTTTATTCAACTATTTCAACAAATCCTTTCTCATATTCTAGTTTATTGAGTTACAAACAAGTACATCAAATCCACTCATCAGGAGAAGTAAAAAAACATGAAACTGTTGTGCTTCAATACATTAAACGTCTCTATATATATTTTTAAATAAGTTTGTAGATCTTTGTTGATGCTAAAGCTTCTTTCAACAAACACAGAAACCAGAGGAGCAAATTTTGTTCCATGAGTTTCTATTGGAATCTTTTTTGAATTCCTGAGCCAGAACAGAAACTGGGCACTGGATACCTTCGGCATGGCAAATCTAGTAATACACTCTAATATCGAACTTACATTCACGAACAGTAGGCTACTCATACCGGTGAAATTAAATCGATAGAATGAAAAATATTTCCATCGTTGCAGGATATTTATTTCGACTATTTAACTCATGCCCCAAATGGGAGTCAATGACCAATCACGTTTCAATGATTTCTGTTTTACAACCAATCAGAGTCGTGTTTCACGAAATATTTATCAGTGTTATATTTACCATATTAAAGAAAGCTCCTCCTTTTTAATATTCTGAACAGGTCTGACCATTATTTTGCAGTGACTGAGCCAATAAGAAACACGGCTACTAGATTATATATATATAGTGCAGAGATGTCAAAACATAGCGCTTGCAGGAGTTAATATAAAAACATTTGTAGTAATTGATTATACCACCAAAAAAAGAAACCACTGTTTGCACACTTAAATGTATTTTTCCCAGGTAATAATCCAGAAAAATATAATTGTCATATTTACATCATACAACATCAGAAATGAATTAATATACAGTTTGATGTGTTTCATTTTTTCTCCACTAGAGAGCATTCTTACAATATTGCGTTTCTATGGCAATAAATAGTATGATCTGGTTGCAGTGATAAACAAAAGAAGCAGATGAAGCGTACCTATCGTTTCTCATCTGTTTTCAAACATCGCCGTTTACATTAAATATATAAATATTTTAAAATAACTCTAGTTAAATAATGATTTGTGAGTAAACAGCTTAATTTTATTCGTTAAATAGTCCTAACAAATGCCACTCTTGTTTTCCAAATTCTCTAGATAAATTGGAAGTCACTCGTGGCATTACTTATGATAAAGTGAGAGAAAGAGGATTTGCCGTACACATAATTATTTTCAATTGTTGCAGGCGTGCTTTCAGTGCCGCATTTACTATTCAATGTTAGACTGCAAACTGAGAAGATGTTAAATTTAAAATTACTTAAATATATTTTTGTTATTCAATACCGTAAAGAAATGGAATGTAACTCACAGATCATATCTGTTATCTTCTTCTTCCTTCCAAGTATTAGGCCAAGGCCTGTTACGATCCTATAAAAAATTTTCCCTCCAGCGTTTCATAGGACGGCCCAGTGATCTTCGTCCTCTTGGTATATAATTATAAACAGCTTTGGGGATCCGATTTGAACTCATTCTTTCAAGATGGTGTTTCCAATTTAGTTGGTACTGTTTAATATATTCCAAAATTGGCGTAGTCTTCAATTCTTTTAAGATATCGGTGTTCCTTTTCAGATCCCATCTGGTGTAACCCGCTGTTCTGCGCATGAATCTCATTTCACAAGCCGTTATTCTGCTTTCATGTTGTTTTTTTAGTGTCCATGCTTCACTACCATAGGTCAACACTGGTCTAGCCAAAGTGTTATATAAACGTAATCTGGTGTTTTTTTGTGCAAGGGATGGTTTCATAACTTGATTAATAATTCCTAAACTTTTATTATAACTAGTAACTTTTTCAGGGATATCCTTTTCATATCATATCTGTTATAAATTGTAAAACATGCTGTAAAATTTTATTGAAAAGCAAATAAAAAGGGGAAAAAGTGCGATTGTGGGCACGATTGGGAAAAAGGTTGATAAAGCTCCCAAAAGTAGGGAAAAAAGGAGCTTGAATAAATGCCTTCATCCTTACCTAGAGATAAAATTTCATGCTGTGCAATCTTTCCAAAGAGCTTTAATTTACCTTGAGAAAAAAGGTTCGCACCTAAAAATCCTAACTCTAGTAGTAATTTTAGGTAATTATAATCAGAGATATACTTTTTAAAAATACGAGTAACTTTTTACTTCTCTTCACAATCGACTCCACTTAAGAGTTAATCACTGTTTAAATATTCTGCTTTAATATAGTTCTTTAATTTTATTTCTTGACGCTTGAACATCTTAGATCATATCGCGTATACTATCTTTGGGCGTATTAGGCCTATTTAGATTTATTTTAGATTTATTTATTTAGCCTGGTGGAGTTAAGGCCATGTGGTCTTCTCTTGCAGTCACTAGGACAAACATATGTTACATCAGAATATAACAATCTCAAATAACTCTTAATATTAAATACTAAATAAAAATTTGATCAAAAATATAATATCTATTTTATAATGATCTATAATGCAACCAGTTAATGTTAGTTAAAATTAAGACTAAACCTAATAATAAAATGTATACAAGTAAGGCATATTAAATTGTCCCTGTCTAATGTATATAAAAAACAAAGAAAAATAATGAGATATAGAAAACTAATTTTACGATTATACAATATTTAAAACAAACCAAAAGAAAATATTTGTTAATCTTATATTATTTTCGTAAATAGTCAAATTTATTAATTGTTAAAAGAATACTATCAGTGAGGTGTATAAGTTAGTTTGTTATTAAATAATTCTTTAGTTTGTTTTTGAAGGATGTTATAGTATGACAGTCTCTGACATAGGACATATCGCCTCACTCTGATGGTTGTTCGTTTATATAAAAGCGGGTGCCGTGCGAAAATGCTTGGCAATGATTAACATGCGGAACTATTATAGTGGCGGTAGTCGGCACCTTTGTATTTAATTATATATAACAGCTGCGGGGAAACAAAGCGAGCCGCTGGGCAACCATCATAGTGAAGCGATAATATGTTTCAACGCGTGGGGAGATGAATGCTCCCTATCGGGAGTTCCCAATCAGGCTATTTTAGTTAGGGTTATTTACTTACAGATGTCAATTTATACGTGGTTAGCACATCACCTCAAGAGACATATAATTTGTAACAAGGCATCTTTGGGCATTTGCGTATAGTAGGCCTATTACGGTATGTAGAGCTACGTATATTTCTGCATGTTGTCCTAAACTTAGAAAATGTTCATTAAATTAATGTTTTTAAATAAATATGAAAGGTAAAGTAATGCCAAAATACTTCTTGAATGAAGTTGGGACCAACACTTTGCCTCAACATTAACGTATTTATAGTATATCGCCTAATGTCAGGTCACCATGTTTGAAATATGTTGTCAAAAAGTCGTTCTTGTATCTAGGTAGTAAGGTCATAGTGTCTGTAATAGTGGACTAGTTATTAGCATGCTCGCCTCTGGTTCCAAGATTCGTGGGTTCAACCCACGATGGATTTTTCAGTGCGTAAAATTCCGAGTACGGTTTCGTTCAAGAAAGAACTAAACGTGTGCATCCGAGTCATATATTTACGAGACGTAAAATAACCTCAAGCCTAAAAAATGTGTCTGAGAAAAATTTGTCGGCCCTCTCACGTCCAGATTTGAAAAGCGACGCTAATGAGATTAACCGTAAAAAAGAGCATTGGCAAATAAAATAATATAACAGCTTAGTGCCTGTACATTAAAAACATTTATTTCGAATCTAATAATTTTTAAATGTTTGTATAGAAATAATCATACACTATATTGAGAAGATTAGGGACCTGTAGAGGGGATTAAGTGTAGAATCGATAGTTTTACTATAGAAATTTATGATATCAGAAATAATTCTGAACCGGTAGAGGCGATCGACAATAATTTTTTAGATATGTATGGTCCGAAACCTGGACAGTACCTTTGTTTTCTACTTATGGTCAGAAACAGCCCAATAAGGGAAATTTTTGCAAGTTGAAAAAAAAAACATATTAAGAAAAATAGAAGAAATTCGTTTGAAATGGTATGGACACCTCATAAGAATGGAAAAATAGAGAATATCAAAGAAGGTACTTAATTGGAAAACTAATGGAAGAAGTGGAAGAAGTAGGCCCTGAGAACGATAGGTGGATGGAGTGAAGAGAAGTATGGAAGCTAGAGATTTGAGGGAAGAATATGGTTTGACAGGAACCTCTGGCGACAAATCACTTTGGGTTGAAGGAGAAACACTGTATTGTGGAATATTCCAAAATAAAAAAATATCTGTATGAATGAGAGTATTTGTTTACCCTCTCTAATACATTGATTAAGCATTTTCAAGTGTTGTATATATTGAGAATATACTAAAATAAATATTTGTGATTGTAATATTGTTATTAACTTTTAAAAATTATAAGAATGTAAGATAGGAACAGGATCTGAACTCGTATTAAAACAATGGTTCGCTGACATATATATACACGAACGGGAAATCACATTACTAACAGCTTCTTCGTGTTTGTCGTCTTCTATTTCAGGGGTTAGGCATTTCTGCCCGTTCCGGCCCCAACTAAATATACGACCTACTTTGATCCATCCATTTTGTCAATGACTTTCCTTGATTTCTTCGTTCTTTGGCTTTGCATAATAATGGCTGTTCTACTATGTTATATATTTATAGTCGGTTTAAATGGTCCGTCGGTATTGTCTTATTCTCAACTATTAACATTTCCATCAAGTTAAAATATTTTAATCCTGCCTTATTTCGGTATTTCTTTTTATCTAGCATTGATTTCCGAAATTTCATTTCAGCAGATTGAATTCGTAAGCGGTTCACTTTATTTAACGTCTTAGTTTTACTTCTGTACAACACTACATGCACTGTCATTAAACAACTTCTTTAGAAACCGTTTATTGCCTATGCCTTCTCTATAACATATTACACACATCATTACCTTATTATTTATCATACCGCTTCACTAAACTCTCTGATACACATAACTTAGATACCCGATCCCTTGAGCGCAGTGTCCTTTATATCCCTCCTCATCATGCTACCTATTATTCGAAATCTTTTACAGTTTCTCTTGCTAGAACATGGAATTCACTTCCACCCTATGTCAGAGACTGCCAAACTTTACCATCTTTCAGAAATAAATTGAAAATAAAATCACTAACAGAAACAACTCATTAATATTACTTTTTAAGAATTAATAATGCGTTTTTGCATTATTTAATAAAATAGACTTAAGATTTGTTAATATATTTACCTAATGCCTTGTATAAAAAGCATAGATTAATTCATTGTAGTTTATTACTTTCTTTGTATTTTTTTCCTTTCTTTTTATGTATAGTAGATTCGAGCTGTTATTCCTTTTTTTATTCATTGTATCATTAATTTAATTTTAATTGTATTTAGTTTCATTGTATTATTAGACATTATTTTCATTATTATTCAATATGACAGATAATTAATTGTTCAATGACTATTATTGTAACTTTTTTTTGTATTCATATGTAACATATGTTTGTCCTGTTTAATATGACTATTATTGTAATTTTTTTTGTATTCATATGTAACATATGCTTGTTCTGGTGAGTGGAAGAGAAGGCCACATGGCCTTAACTCCACCAGGCTAAATAAATCTATTCTATTCTATTCTATTCTATTCTATTTTATTCTATTCTATTCTATTCTATTCTATTCTATTCTATTTATTGTAATTATCTTATAGATAACACAGCTCTGCAAAAAAAATTGTTGCTCTGGATATCTCTGCGAATTTCTATGTTTTCAAGTGCACAGTTTACGAATAAAGTGCTGAATGTGCTCTAAATAATTTTAGAAGGAAATCTTATAGAAGGCGTTTCACTGAAGTATAACATGGGCTTTGGACATTTTTCTTTCTATGTACGTCGGTGTATATGGTACTAATTTTAAAAAAAATTGACAATATAAATGCGTGTGTTTTTTCATATTTTCCGATTTTTGTAGTGTAAAATGAAAATAAAGATTTAAAAAAAACAGAGCAAATCTTCCAAAATCATTGATTGTTTCATGAATTGTGAGCATAAATATATCCGAAATTAATCTTATATCATGGGCAACAAAACCACTGTTGACCAGTGTAATAGCTAATATTTGCAGAATGAATAGTATTGGCCCCAAATCCGTACTTGAGGTTAAAGAGCAGGTATCGACCCTTAATCTCACAAAGTTTCATTCAAATCAGTGATATACAGAGCGTGACCTCTCCTTGTCAGTATAAAATAAATTACGAATCTACTAAATGTGCAATTTTCAGTTGATTATAAAAACTTATTAACACTGGCAGATGGAATGAAAACATTGTTTGAACTAATAATAATAATAATGCAAAATTGACATATATTGTGTTGATTACAAGACTTAACGAGGATCTGCATGTCAGCTGCAAAGCCAATTTGTTTAACAAAGGATTATTTAAGTTTATTGAACCGTCATTAAACCCACGATATTGGGATCATTTTCATTTTATGCTAAAGCTTTCATACGCATCGGCTGTTATTAGAAGTTGATCTCGTAATAATATGCAGTGTAACATAAAATACGACTGAGTTGCCAATAATAGACTAATATTCACATAACAGAGTAGCATAATGTAGACAAATCACTGATTGCTTTGTTATTCATAGCCTATGTACCAAATTAATAATGTCTCTCTCAAATTGCACATTATAAAATTTCTATACAAAATAGGTATTGAAATTTGAAATTACTAAAACAACATCAATGTCATAGTTTATATTTAACTGAAGGTTTTTATTTCGAAATCTTTCTACAATAGCTGTAGTTTAAATTTGAAGAGACAAATACATGCCTACATCGGGATTTGAACCTAATATATCTGGTTCTGTACACCAGTGATTTAACTATTTAAACTATTAGGCATCACGATTTAAACTTAGATTTTTCTCTTACCAATACGATCCCTGTGCGCCAGATAGCAGTGAACGTTTTGTTCCACTAATCGTACGAGAATCGTATAAGAAAAAAATCTATGTTTAAATCGTGATACAATTAAGTGAAAATATTGAAATAGTGAAACAATTAAGCAAGAACTCAACATTTATAATCTAAATGAAAAAAATACAAAACTATAAACAAAAATGGCATGAACACATTTTAAGAATGGACTCTTCTAGGCTAACAAAACAAGCACTGTTGTACCAACCTCAAAGCTATAGAGATGTGGGACAACCTAGAAGACGATGGGAAGATGAATTCTGAGAGGGGAACAGGCCGACGGCCTATCATGAAGATGATGATGGCGATTAGATTACCACTTACTTACATTTCAGTCTTTAAATGTACTACCAATAATAATACATTTCATAATTGTCAAAAGTTTTTTTACTCACTTTCACTTCCACAATTTATGAAGATGATTGCTTTTGCAGTGCTAAATTTTATTTTAGGATCGTAGCTTTTATCTTACAATCAATATTTCTTCTAATATATCGCATAATTCTTCCAGTACACAATTTAAGTCAATATATCGTTACCTGTATTATTGGTTGCTTACTTACTTACTCACTGGCACTATCGAACCCGTAAGTTCATGGCCGCGCGGATATAAGCTCTCCATACATCCCTATCCTGAGCTAATGTTTTCCAGTCATTCCCTGTATAATCTACTTCCCTCAAATCATAGTTAATGTTATTCTCCCACCTCATTCTTGGTCTACCAACTTGGGTTTCCTACGAGAAGCTTCCATGCAAGTCTTTCATTCCCCATACGTGCAACATGTCCTGCCCATCGCAGTCTACGAGACTTAACTGTTCTTATTATATCTGGCTTCCTATAAAGACCATGTAGTTCATTGTTATGTAGTCTTCTCCATTCACTTGTTTGTTCATCTCTCTTTGGTCCAAAAATTTTCCTAAGTACTTTATTTTCAAATACTTGTAATCTCCTTTCCTCCCTTAAAGTTTATAAATTACATATTTAACGAATATAAAGAAATTGTACAAAATAATGACACTTTACTAATGCTTGCGTTTATGATTCAGAAGTAAGATAATTTGTTTGTCAACTTCAGGGATTTTATTCCAATTACGTCTCTTATTTTTTGTAGTTTATTCAAATTCTACAGAATGGACTTTACAGAAAGATATATTAAATGCACTAATTATTATTATTTTATGATTAGGTTGCATTCACTCATTCATAGTGCACGTTCTCTAGATGTGACGTAAATACTGCTTACACCCAGAGAATATCAGCATCTCTGAGTATGAAAAGATGAACCTGTAAGTAGTCAAGTATATAAAAATTGTTCCTATTGACCTAATTTAGAACACCATATATTTATAGCACATTGTTAGAAAACCCTTATTTCTTAGGTTCGTTACTCAATGTATTTAATGTGTATAAATCGATTAGAACTTAACGTGTCAGCTAGGCATAATTTAGGCAATTAATTTAGGTGCGAGAATTTGTCTTGTTGTGTGTGACGCAAGTTGATTTATCGACACAGTGCAATGGGGCGTAATGTCGAAATGCAGGATCTTGATAAATTACATGCAGACCAGACTTCACGATCTTTTTTATACTATTGCTCTACGGCATTATCTCCACTAGCTTCTTTTCATTATTAAATACTTATAAATTGCTTATGTCCATTATTTTAAATATATTTAGCGAAAATTTAGTTTTTATTAATGCTAGTTACTTAAGCGGTTATTAAACTGTGCGTTGCATACCCAAAGTTTAATATACTTATATAATTAAAAAATAAATTGCAAGTTTACAAAAAAAGATACAATCCCATTACATGACAGGATCCACATTTTTACAATTTAAATAAAAATGACAAATTTTCATGTTACAAACATTTTAGTAACATTTTATCGGTATTCAATCTACCATTCGATATATATATATATATATATATATGTACACATATATAAATGGTTTAGGGCAGTAACATGATAAGCCACATATTGTTCTTTCCGAAATATAAGGATTTTAATGGTTCAGAAAATTATAAATACTAATTGGGCAGTATTGGTGTTAATACATTGTGTGTCTGTATGTTTTAACTCATCACCGGAGCAATTACAAATGATTTTATGGATATTTCAATACATTTATTTGCTGTAATTGTAATAAATGACATTTCTTAACAGAATGTGGCTTATTATGTTACTGCTCTAAGCCCTTTCATATATATATATATATATATATGTGTGTGTGTGTGTGTGTGTAAATTCTGAAAATCTCTATGAAATATGTATTACTGTGACTTGTATTAATGTTAGAAGACTTGAAAGCCATAATAAATGCAATAGTAACTGCTTTTATCTCATGAAGTTAAGGCATAAGATCTTCCTTCCTCTTTACCATGGTTAAATTACACAGTTATTAATTATCAATTAGTTATAATTAAATTAGCAAAATAACTTAATGATAGAGGAGTGAGTGAATGCTTTTTTTAGCTAAGATAGAAAGGACGGAGGCTGGCCTAGATTGAGATGGTTAGAGTAGACTATGTAGATAAATGCTTACGGAACATAAAAAATAGGAGATAGAAGAGCAGAGCAGGAGATCCTATTGAATTAACTGTCATTCTGAAGAAGATTCTGGTTAAACTGTGAGAATAACATTCACAAGAAGCAACAGAAGAAGAAGAGAAGAAAATGAAGACGACGAAGAATAAACAGAGAAGAGAACTATAACTATTTACTTAAATAAACTTGCAATCTTGCTTTGACTATTTAACTCATGCCCCAAATGGGAGTCAAGGATCAATCACATTTCAATGATTTTTTATTTACAACCAATCACAGTCGTGTTTCACCTAAAATTTACCAACTAAAGTTTATCATAATAAAGAAAGCACCTCCTTGTTAACATTCTGAATAGGTCATAACATTATTTTGCAGTGACCGACTCCACAAAAAATACGGCTACCAGATTGTATATATAGTGCATGAATGTCAACACGTAGCGCATACGAGAGATAATATAAAAACATTTGTAACAATTTATTATACCACAAAAAAAACACTGTTTGCACTTTCTTAAACGAATTATTTTCCAAGAAATGACGCAGAAAAATATAATTGACATATTTACATCATAGGACATCAAAAATTAATTAATACCTATAACGTTGGTTATAAACTTCTCCACTAGGTTACATTCTTACAACATTGCGATCTTTTCGCAATAAATAATATTATGATCTGGTTGCAGTGATCGAAGAAAAGAAGCAAATGAAGCGTACCGATCGTTTCTCATTTGTTTTCAAACATGTTAAAATGCAAATTGTAGTCTATAGTCCATTTTTTATAAGATTCTGTTAGCACCAGAAGAGTGGAACATCTACTAATGGATTATAAAAATTCTGGTTGTTATTTAACAAAATGAATTTTATTGCCTTTAAGTTGAGAAAAGCCATGAAAAACTCAATCAGAATATAAGAGCCGACCGGGAGTCGAAGCCTCACATCCACATGTGTTCAACACAGAGAAAACAGAGTTATATTATCATGCAGCCAGTATGGGGGTGACAAGTGGTGAGCTTGTCGGGTCCCCGAACAATTTTAGCTGGTTTTCTCAATCTGATTTTAATTAAACAATCTAACAAAAATATAAGACCAGAGGTTTTATTGAAATATGCTATCATAAAATATTGTTCGATTCTTACTAAATCACTTACTCAAAACTGTGTTTATGTTCTTCTTGTTATATTAACAAGATGTGTTCTAGTAAGAAAGGGGTTAGAATTCTGATACATGTGATTTGATATACGCGGAGTCAGAAAATGCTTACTTCAATGTAAAGTTTTCAAACTTAAGCCGGAGCACCTTAAGCTACATAAATTAAGAGGCAAAACTTTTAATGTAATAGAGATATCTTATGAAGTGTACGCTCACTGACAAGGAAAATATGTAATCTATCTTCTTTGCGATTACATGGATCCAATCTTCTAAATGAATATTAAGTACCTTTGTTGCAGTAATATGTAAACTCACTCTGATTTGTGAATGTCAAGGCAGATTACACACTTTAAAAGCTATTTCAATAACAGTTTTCATACAACTTTGCGAATATATCATTTCATTTCACCTTGCTAATTCATTTAGTGCTTTACTTACGGGATGAATCATAAATATGGCTATACGTTTGATCGCGTTGTGTGATGAAAATATTACCATTACAGGAAATATGACATTATCGTTGGAAAGGCAATTATTCAAATTACACCAATGGAATAAAACAAAACAGTGTAGAATTTACGTCATTAGTCAAAATTGCGTTGAATATGCAACAGCAAATTACAATTGCTGCATGGGCAATAACGTATGCTAATGATCGTGAGGCCGCAAGATGGGCAAGACGTGAGTTTAACGTAGCATTGCAGCCGTCGACTGTGGGGAAGTGGAGAAAAGGACTGCTGGAAACGGGAAGGATGCAGAAAATCAAGCCTCCTGGAAGTCCTCGCATTAGCACGGATGCAGAATCAACGAAGAGAATTGTGGAGGCGTTCGACGCTAACCCACAAAAATCAACCCGCTAAGCTGCACGTGAGCAGTGATTAGTTTTGTTTTGTTCTAATGTTGTAATTAGAAGGATTCCCCTTCCAATGATAACATCGTATTTCCTTTAATAATGATATTTTCGTCACAAAATGCGATCAAACGTATAGCCATATTTCTGAATCACTCTGTATGTTTTAATAATACAAGACACTTATTGTGAACTGTTCCTAATTGTCTTTAGATGAGTCGATTGTGAAGAAGGTAAAACATATCACCCATTCAACAAGAATGTATCTCTCATTCCAATTACCTGACATTACTTACAATGTATTATTCTGTTATTACGGATACATTTAACGTAAACACATATATATTTATTAGATGTCTTAAATTCATTTTTTAAATTTAACATTAGCTAATACACAGCGTGCGCCGCTACGCCTAAATAAATTATAATGCGTTTTTGCGTTTAGTTGAATAAGTAAAAAGAAAAATTATTATAAATGTATATCGTTATTATTTTTAGATACCCTGTGTTGATTACCCGGCGTTGCCCAAGAATCAACCCGAAATACGAAAATTGTGTTTTTAAGTTTAGTTGAATAAGTAAAAGGAAAAATAATTATAAATTTGCTCTCTTCGTTATTGCAGCTAAAACAACAAATAAACTAATTCATTTTGTTTCCAAACTACCGTTCATACAATCCAAATAGTATATAAAATTTCATCTTCCAAAATTTAATATTCAAGCAATCACTGTAAGTAAAGCCATATCGTAATTACTTTTAGATACCCCATGCTGATTACCCGGCGTTGCCCAAAAATCTACGTATCCCGATGCACTTGGCATAAATGAGCTGAAAGACAAAGTTCGTTATTTTCAGTTATCCGTAAAAGAATACCCGCCGTGCGCTGCTATGCTTTGCCCGGGAATCTACTTATCCTGATCTTCTTGCCATCAATGAAAGAAAAAAATGGTTATTGTGAGTTATCCGTAAAAGATAAACACATGCTGTCGCGGACTTTTTTTAGAGATTTTTTATATTCTATTCTGTGTACATTCATTTTATGTATTTGTTGTGTTTTAGGCAGCGTAAGCTATTTAAGCTACTTTTTTCACGTTTTCACTACAAAGTGTGAATTTGGAGGGTGAAGGGCTTGAGCATTAAAACTCTCTTATAGCCTATTGCCTTTCCGGGAAAATCCTGAACATTTTGCAAAAAGCGCTATCACAATCAGATGATGCACGCTTGCCAGGGAATCTACTTATCCCAATCTTCTAGGCATCAATGAAAGACAAAAATGGCTATTGTTAATTATCCTTAAAAGATAATCATATGCTGTCGCGGACTTTTTTGAACAGTTTTTCTTTTAGATATTAA
The DNA here is from genome assembly GCA_030220185.1 of Diploptera punctata. Classification (NCBI taxonomy): domain Eukaryota; kingdom Metazoa; phylum Arthropoda; class Insecta; order Blattodea; family Blaberidae; genus Diploptera; species Diploptera punctata. The sequence goes on along the minus strand of JASPKZ010003874.1, from coordinate 1,198,783 downwards.
ATTCTGTGTACATTAATTTTGTGTTGTTTTTATGGTTTAGGCAGCGTAAACCATTTAAGCATAAAATAAGGGACTTTTCACGTGTTTCAGTACAAAGGGTGATTTTTAAGGTGTAGGAGTTGAATATTACAACTCTCTTATAGTCTATGTTCATCTCGAAAATCTCCTGGACATTTTGCAAAAAGTCCCATCACAATCGGATGAACAGTATGGCAGTGAATAAAATACGAACAAACAAACAAACAAACATTCATTTTTATATATTAGATAAGTGATGCAACCGTGTTTCACCAAGAGTAGGATATCAGGGGATATTTACAGTTTCATTATTGTTAAATTATTGTTGTTGTTGTTGGCATAAGATGATCGTGAGGAGTTCTGCAACGTTGACTGTGTTGAAATGAAACTTCAGAATGTTTAGCGGAGTAGCAGATTGTGGTATAGCTGATCGGTCTATGGACAACACGATGGTGGGCGTGCAGTGATTTTTCTAGGCAGTTGCAATAATGCGAATCAGTTTATTTCACCTTGTGTATGTAAAATTTAAATCAGTCATGAATTATATGATTATGAAGTTAGGCCATAGGGATGGCGACAGCCTATTGAGTATGTTGGCGATGAAATTTTTGTTACGAGAGGCGTCATTGGATTTGATGTAAATGGAATTCCATATTGGTAGTAAAAGATTCCGGGCTATGTGGCCGTGGTCTATAACTGGCGTTTCTTCCAGACGTTTCTCCCTCAACTGCGGAGGGCATCTTCAGTGGCGAGCGCTAGAAGCTGTTGTTTCCCTGTCGTAGACTCGACTGCGAATTCGTCTGGAAGAAACGCCAGTTATAGACCACGGCCACATAGCCCGGAATTTTTTACTACCATGATTACCGGCCGTGAAAGCCTGCATTCCGGAATTCCATATTGTTTGGTAGTACTTTATTATTAACTAGCGACGGTTGTAGAGAGATAGTCAACTCTCAATCCCTCGAAGATCTGCATGGCCTTTAACCAAGTGTATACCTATATTACTTACCTTATTCAGTGTGAATAGCTTTTCTCAGATTTGGATCGCCCAAGTATGGGTTGTTTTTCTATTGGATATGGCCGCACTGTTTTAAATAATTTAAGTTTGCCTATCACAGTTTTCACATCTTCTGTAATAAATAAAAACGTAAAATTGTATCTACAAGCAGTCATTATAAATACAAGTCTATCCTAGCAGTTTTATTGTTCATCTTATTTATCTAAGTTTAACCTCTCACCCTATAGATATTTTTACAAGGCGCACGCCTTGCAGGCCATGCAGTGGCACGACCTGTCGGGAGAAAGATTTTAAAATATAGATCACACTTTTGCCTTTTTTGACCACATAAGTAACATGCAGGGACTCCCCGAATGCGCCATCAGTTCAATTTTTGAGGGGCTTCTCCGAAATATCACAACATACGACGAAACATACCGTTCACACGCATTCATAATAAACATGGCGAAAATGATAATGGTTATTATGATGGTTAGATAATGTTTGGGGATCTTTCGGATCTTAAAGGTTCCTGACATTTCTCTTATAGGTGAGGAAATCCTGAAAAAAAAACACCCAGAAAACGTATCCTTAGACCACAGGTTTTGTTATTGCACTTGTATTGTTTCGAATATTACTTGACACGTTTGAATTATAACTTCAAAAAAAGTTTTTTATACAGACTAATGATGAAGATATGGTGTTTGGGGCCTTATTTTACTGAATCCGCTATAGGGTATTTATAATCCATCCATAGTAATTCTGCCCGAGGGCAGGTCTTTCACTGCAATCGTAGCATTTTCATGCTATGCTTTACAGTTTTACTAGGGAATTATATGTGTGGTAGCTTCCCGTTGCTTTCCACACCGGTGAAGGATGATGATGATGATAATGGCCGGATGATTTTCGGGGACCGTTGGGCCCTATGCGTCCTGACATTTGTCTTACAGGTGAGGAAAAACCCCGAAAATACCTCACCCAGGAGCCTATCCCAACCGGGAATCGAACCCAGGCCCGTTGCGTGACAAGGCAGCACGCTACCTCGAGACCACAGCGGTGGACGATATTTATAATGGAGTGAGTAAATTGTTCGTCTATCTCGTGCAGTGCCCAAGAAAAGTGCAGGCCTACAAATTGAGTAATTGTTTCATGAATTATTCGTGAAATAATTCAAATTGAATGGTTTAATAATCTAAAAATACATTTTTTTCAAGCTATATCTAAAAATAAATAAACATTTTCATGTATAAAATACCTGGAATTAACATAGTAAATTGTCATAATGGTCCACCGCTGTGGTCTCGAGGTAGCGTGCTGCCTTGTCACGCAGCGGGCCCGGGTTCGATTCCCGGTCGGGACAGGCTTCTGATTGAGTTTTTTCGGGGTTTTTCCTCACCTGTAAAACAAATGTTAGGAAGCTTAGGGGCCAACGGTCCCCGAAAATCATCCGGCCATCATTATCATCATCCTTCACCGGTGTGGAAAGCAACGGGAAGCTACCACACCTACAATTCCCTAGTAAAGCTGCAAAACATAGCATGAAAATGCTATGAATGCAGTGAAAGACCTGCCCTCGGGTAGAATTACTATGGATGGTCATAATGTCAGGTATTATAACAGATTTTTGTTTTGCGAATTTGTTTTCCTCTCTTTACTTTCCCTTAACCATTTTTTCGGGACATTTGAAGACCGCTTGATACACGTTACCTCTCTGTAAATATTGGAAACTTTTAAAAATACTTTGTGAGTGTATTGTATGTCGTTGTGTGTATTTCTACATTTTATCAGTTCTTATATCCCATTCATGAATGATGAACGATTACTAATTAATTTTGAATTTAAAACTAGCAGTAGAATTGATTGTGGAAATGAAAATGCATTGGTCCTAATTAATTAGAAAAAAGTTCAAATCGTGACCTCCCGAACAGTTATTTGAAAGCGTGCCTTCTGTTTTGGTGCTATTAAACATATTCCAGTTTATCACTAAGAAACGAATTAGTCATTAGTTCGATGTTTTGTTGTACTCTGATGGCCAACGGAATAAACTTGTCTGCTATTTGGTACGTTTTAAATGCATTTTGTCGAAAATGAAGAAATCTTTTGTGCATATGCAAACATGCTTTTCCTGCCCACATTCGTCGATTAACAATTCAAGAAATGTTCTTTGTTTGCGCCATTGCACGTGAAAGTATTTGGGACGTGTGTTATTTTGTTCATGTTGTCCCTAGGAACGTGATGCGGTAACTTAGGAAAATTCCGTAAATATTACACGTTTCCCATTAATTCGGATACTAATATTTACGCACGACTTGAAATTTGTGCAAAAGTATTTAAGCTGCAGAAATATGAATATACCCTGCACAGAAAAAAATGTAAATAGATTATAAGGGACACATGCGTTCACTGTATATATTAACCAAAATATGGAACAGAAATTTACTACTGTCGGTCATGGTAGACTAGTGGTTTCCATGCTCGCATCTGGTTCCAAGATCCTCTTGTTCTTCTCACGTCCATTGGTCTATATTGTTTAGCTATTTTTGCAAGTAGGTTGTCTCCCATTCTTTCTATATGACCTTTCCAATATTTTCGTCTATCTATAATCAATTAGGTTATGTCTGGAATGTTACATTTGTCCCTAATTTCTGTGTTGTGTATCTTATCAAATAATGTTTTCTACAGAATAATTCTTAAGATCTTCATGTCATATGTGCTTAATGTTTGTTTAGTTTGTGTTGTATCAGCCCTAGTTTTATCTGAAAGCCGAAATTTAGAATTCGCTGTAGATGCCGCCATATTTTTTCTTGCAATGCAGTTGTATACATTATGATTTAATTAACGAAAAATTGATATAAAATAATTTCATAAAGGAGCAAAAACGGACCATGAATTAGAGATGTTCTGGTATTCGCTTGGTTTACGCATTTACTACATGACGAACTTATATATACACGAGAGAGAGAAAGAGAGAGAGGGAGAAAGAAGATTAAGGATATTAGCTTGCTCCTTGTAATGCACAGTATTCTGCCAATGTGACGAAAGACTTCCAATTTGAATGTTTTGAATATCCTCATGGGATAGATGACATTGCATAGCTCGTAGGGGACACAAAATAATTACAATATTTTGCATCAGTACGTTAGGTTGCATTACAATGAACACGCGGGTTGACATTTTCAAACCGCACCACCTCAAACTGGTGGCAGAGGGTGGGATTACCCGTATCGACGCACATTTCTGTCCTTGTCTGGGAGGGGTGTTGTCTCATCCCTTCTGTCTCCCTCTCTAATTGCCCATCCAATGATCCTCGTAAATCATGGGGCCCCTTGTTCTCTAGGGGACCCAACTAATGTGATATAGTCTATATAGGACAGCCCGTAATTCCAATCTCTCAACAATGCTTTTCTACCTCCAAATCCAATCAGAATCTAACACAGTTCTGATTCTCCAGTTTCTTCAACTTCTGAGAAATCACAAAAAATAACAAATATGCCAGAACTACGGATATAACTAATCGGAGATTAAACCATTTTTGTCCAGAAACATACTCGCATACGTGTCTATAATACATCATCACGACGTGCACTAAGCTATGGCAGTGAAGCGCGGTTATTAAGGAAAGTGATAAAAGTTGAACTGGAGTTTGTGAAATAAAATTCATTCGCATAACAGCAGTGATAAGGGTGATTTAAAGAGAAATTACGCAATTTTAAATACATTGAAAACCAAACCAGTTCTGGAATCTATCCATCATTATCAAACACATGAAATGCGATTTAGAAAGAATGAGAATGACTAGAATTTTCCTACAATTCGGAAGATCGCGGTTTCGAGTATCAATTGCGTCAGGTTTTTTAAACTGGCCTAAATATTCTTGTGGAACTATGGCCCTGGAGTCAACTTAGCCAATAGGGCTGACTATTCGGCTGACATTTCGTGCCTATTGTCAAGAAAGATGGGAACATTAATCCCAAGGGCCTCCTAAGGTTAATTATATTCTGCCATTTAGCAGACAAATATCATACAATTTGTACAAGTTATACATAACTTTTATATTTTTCTTAAAAATTAAATCAAAATCTTAGACGAAATTGATTTAAGTATTTTGTTAAGATCCTGATAAATTTTGAATAATCTGTTGGTGGAAGCATAATCAAGGAATAATAATGACTTGTTTCTTTTAAGAGCACACTCTAAATATCTGAGTAATGATCCTCGCCGAGTAATGCATTTATACTGAATCTGCTCTAGCGTACGTAACTCGCATTTCACAACATGGGATGCGGATTATCTTTAAAATAAGAGCACGCTAGCGAATGTGAGAGAGAAAAATATCATGATGTGTTCGTATTCGTGTGAACTCAGCTGTATTTTAGGTGAAAATGAAGCTCCAGCTTCTCTGAAAAGATATAATGCCACAGCGAGATATTTATTTATCAAAATACTACTCCCAGGAAAAAGATATTTATGTTTGATAGAAGCCATTTCCATGCAAGAAATCTGGAATGTTAAATTTCTGTTTTCAAATAGTTTATTTTTATTTTATTATACAGGGCAATTTTTACAGTCAGAGTGTTAGGCTGAATCATAAACTATGGTCCATCCATTCATCCATAATAATTCTGCCTGAGGGCAGGTTTTTCACTGCAATCGTAGCATTTTCGTGCTATGCCTTGCAGTTTACTAGAGAATTATAGGTGTGGTAGCTTCCCGTTGCATTCCACATCGGTGAAGGATAATGATAAGGATGATGATGATGATGGCCGGATGATTTTCGGCGACCGTTAGGCCCTAAGCATCCTGACATTTGTCTTACAGGTGGGAAAAACCGCGAAAAAATCTCACGCAGGAGCCTGTCCCGACCGGGAATGGAACCCGAGCCCGCTGCTTCACAAGGCAGCATGCTATCTCGAGACCACAGCGGTGGACTAAACTATGGTGATGATGAAATATCGTTGTAATCATGTTAACATTTTTTTTCATGAAATATACCTAACACAATTTTTTGATTTGATCTACTCGTGCTTTCAGCCATACATTCAATATAACTTTCTGGGGTCACGTAAGGTCATTTGGAACCTATGATGAACACCAGCCTCAATCAAGGTCAATCAGAAACACGAAAATATCTTAGATTCGCCTTCTTAATACTGTATAGGCATCATGTCTACTAGCAGTGTCGGGAAAGTTGCCTACAATGCTCGGCGCTTTTACTTTATGAAGAACATAATATAGTAATAATAATACAAGAATATTACAAAATAAGTAAACAGCTTTAACATTCTCTAAAACGAAAACTATTTATGGCATCTGAAAGGACTTAGCACTGTTTTGTAGAAGGAAAAATAAATATTTAATTTACTTGGAAATAATTACACGGTTAAAATATTGGGCAGGAAACTGTTTACTTCTTACACCCACAATTCCTCAACGTATGACTCAGCGTCATAAGACACACAAGAAGACGAAAATCAGGTTCATTCCAAACTCCTTGTAACATAATATTTGCGTCGAAACTTGCCACTAGCACTTCTGTGACTTTTAGTTTTTGTAGATTTGTAAAAGATGGTGTATATGGGTCTGTTTTATCACGATTTAAATTATATTAATTAACACATCGATCAAAAGAGCTGTGGCAAGTGTCTTTCAGATTTGGTACATCTGGTTTGGAATTAACTTTTTTATTTTTTTTTTCTTGTGTGTCATGTGAGGTACGGTTTACACTATGAACATTTGTGAGTCCAGACACTGAAAAATCAAGAAATTCTCTACAAAACAGTACTAAGTTCTTCCAGACGTCATGAATAGTTTTTACTTAGATCGTTACAAATTATGTAGTAGCCCTGTATATTATTAGTGTTTGCAATAATCTTGCAGTTTACCTCTGAGGTACAGGCTGGGAGGTTTACTCGTCTGTAAGACAAATGCCAATAATCTTTAAGATACAAATTGTTCCAGAACACCATGTGCCCATCATAAGCATCCATATCTTACTCGCTTGTTTAACATATAACATTATGGATAAACGCAGATTAATGGTAACATATAGGCCTAAAAATTCCAAGATGCAATATGACCTTAATGTGAAAGCATATATAAGTAAGATGAAGCAAAAGAAAATTATACTGCGCAGTACAGTATACGAATAATGAAGATAGCCTAGAAACATTGTTTTTTTCAGGAAATGTTTAAGTATATCCTACATCGACTTAGGCTTTCACGGCCGGAGTTACTATGATGATCTTGTAGAAGATTTCCGGGCTGTTGGCTGTAGTCTTGAGACTTGTAGTTCCCCGACGTTTCGCCACAGACTGCGTCCGGCATCCTCAAGGGTTGTCTTGAGACTGGCAATTTTGTAGACTACCTGCCCTATTTATACATTTATCCGCGACATGTATAAATAGGGCAGGTAGTCGACAAAATTGCCAGTCTCAAGACAACCCTTGAGGGTGCCGGACGCAGTCTCTGGCGAAACGTCGGGGAACTACAAGCCTTAAGACCACGGCCTACAGCACGAAAATCTTCTATAAGATCATCATATCCTACATTGTTTGGGAATCATGGAAATATTCATTCAGCTGTTTATTAAAAACGTTGTTTCACGCCCAGCATTTCGCAGTTATTCTCTTCTACTAGTATTCAGTGCACTATATGTTTATATCGGGAAACATTCTTATAGTCATGTATTTTTATTCAAACATTGTGTATATGTAACTCGCTAATATGTCAATTAGTTTATAACATAAGTTAGTTTTAAAATAACTATTTTTAAATACAGAACAATTTAAAATTACATATCACAAAGTTGAACAATATATTTTCTATTTTTTGGTTTTTTTCCTGTACAAGTTATATATATATATATATATATATATATATATTAATTAGTGTTTAACAGACTGTTTTCAGACAAATATTCATTGTTTATCTTAGCATTATTTTGTCCCGACTTCTTTAATTGCATATTTCAAATACGTAAACTTAAATGAATCAATTTAATATGTGTCAGTAATCATATATTTTGATTCATAATCGGGGTTTTATTAAGTCATTACTAAAGCCACAATTCTCAGAACAGGATCGTATTTACCGGTCTCAATTACGTCGAATAGAAAGAGTTGAAAGACATAATCCATCTTTCACTAGTCGTAGAATCAATAATAAGATATCCTAACTACCTGGGTTATGTTGTCATTGGATCTGCGAGGACTGAAAAATGGAATATGTCATGTAACTTAATGAAGACCCGTAAACACGTTGCGGTTCTGAGAATTGTGGCTTTGTTAATTATTTGTTTAATTATTTTAATCTCATGCATTGTAGGATACATTCTTGAGATTGACATGTTATTTAATATTGTTCCGTTGTTTTGCCAATGCACGTCTAACTTTGTTTTTTTATGTTTTCATGAAATTCATAAAAGTCAGTCCATATTGGAATTTTACAAATATTTAACTAACTAGTTCAGATGGCGCCAAATTGATCCTCCATAGTGGAAAGACAGTGACTTTCTTTTTACAAATTCGTAGCCGCTCTGCTCCACATAGCTCCTTTAAACAGACCACCTGGTTTAAAGTTGGTCGTGCAGTTACATTAATCGCTCCATGTTTCTTTATGATCTGCTAACAGACTACACATATATCTAAAAGTATGTGGAATTCATAAATTTATTTGTTGGGTTTCAAGTGGTCTATTTTTAACAGACTACACATATATCTAAAAGTATGTGGAATTCATAAATTTATTTGTTGGGTTTCAAGTGGTCTATTTTTACTAACTTTGATTAACTTGGAACTTTTCGCAGTATTGGACACGAACATGTCCAAAAATAAAAAAAATTCATGCGACTTATCTCGGCAACAAATTATTAATATTTTTTCTGAGAGGAAACTAGAATCTCGAAATGTCTCTTTCAAACAAATAAAATCCGGCTAAAATTACTGGATTGTCTTCATGGGATACATTTTAAGGTTTTAATCGAACTTTAAATGCAGCATTAGTTTTGATAACTGAATGAAGTTTAAGAAAAAATCTCATTCAAGTTACCCAACCCCTGAGTTTGAAGCTGGCACTCCCGAATATCAATATCAAACGCAAGTCTGATCCAAATAATTCCGTTCAAAAATTAGACATATTTGTCACAAATTTACGATTCCAAGGAGAGTACAAGTACTAATTGAACAGTAGAGGTCAAGTGGGGAAAATTTTGCTTACTCGTAGCTAAAGTAGTTGGAGGTGTCGTACAGTAATTTTTCAAAGTCACCGAGAAGAGGCAAGTAATCAGACCCTTGCTCATTCTCTGGCGTAGCTAATAGAAAGCGAGGTAGTTGGGTGTTGCGAATTAAGACGTGTTTTTACGAGAGGCGTGTCTTGATGGAAGTCGACTGACTTCGGCGTCCCTAAAATCCCCCGGGAGAATTCAGTCATGTTCCCCAGGGTATTTTCAGGAGTTCGTGACCTTATCGAACTTCCTATTCCAGAACTAGAGGTTTTGCGAATACATCATGCTTCCCATCCAATTGTAGCAAAATTGCGGTCACAAAATGTTTGGTTGTTTAGTTATTATAAATTATGGTATTGCTTCAAACAATTAGCTACACAATATCTACTGTTCTATTGGGTCTCTTTGATCCTTAAATGAAATATTGAAAAAAATGATTTGATTTTATCTTTCGAAATTATCTTTCTATATACTGTATTATTGTGAAAGTTCAACGGAATTGTAGGTCCTCGCGTATTAGGTATTGACTTCATTTTTATGATTCCAAACGCTTTATATTTTCCTTAGTCGTTCTCTGTTTAAGCTATTGTGTTTACAATAATTATTGTTTTTTGTTTTAATTTTATTATAATCAATTTTTAAGTCTTCATCCCATTCTTCTCTTTACGGTTCATTCATATTTTGATTTTTATGTATATTTTCACTATGTGTTTTGTAACTTAATCCATTTCATAGTTTCTAATTTCACGTGATCACCATAAACCATCAGTTTTTCTAGTAATTCTCATTTAGCAGTGTATAGTATCTTCTTCTTAAACATAATTTGTAGGATTTTCATCCTGTTTATTTCCAAAATCACTCCTCGGAGGAAGACGTATTGGATGTGCATTCACTGTCTATCCATCTCTTGGCTGGTCTTCCTCTTGTTCTTCTCCCGTCCATTGGTCTATCTTCTTTAGCTCTTTTTGCAAGTAGGTTTTCTTCCATTCTTTCTATATGACCCTTCCAATATTCTCGTCTATCAATAATAAATTTGGTTATGTCTTGAATATGACATTTGTCCCTAATTTCTGTGTTGTGTATTTTATTAAGTAATGTTTTCCCCTGAATAGTTCTTGTGTAATATAGTATTTATATGTCATATTTCTTAAATAACAAGTTTTGACATCTCTATAAACTTAATTCTGAATGACATTACCTCATGGAGTGTAATTACATACGTTTTCGTTGTTTAGATTTCTCTGCAACGTGCTATAAAAATACTATTAAGTCACGATCTTTTGTTTGATTTTTTTGTGTGCTAACAAAATATTCAGTTCCGCAACAGCCGAGGGTCCTAAGGAATTTAGCCATGCGCAGATCTAAGGAAAATGTGCTTAACTTATTACAGAATTAGAAACAATTATGTACTTAATTTCGACCTAATTCCTTGATATTAACTTATCCGTTGCAGTCATCCTGGCAAATAATTTTTTCATAGAATATCTGAGCCGTATGTGACCGTTATCATCCAGAATCTTGAGAAATTTGGATAGTTATAATAAATAACGGCTCCAGGTCGAGAAAATAAACTATAACTGATATGCTGACTACATGTCATTCCTTTACTACTGCATGATCGTCCACCATTGCAAATGACACATGTGGATGTGAGGACAGCAACAGAATGTTAGGCCGAGGGACTTCTAATTGTGTCGCGTCGTGTAGTAGAGTGAAAAATGCATTTAATTCAATATTTGTTCAAATTATTATTAGAAACCCAAAGTAATTAATATAAAAAGTTGATAGAATATTTGGACAAAATTACAATTTCAGGTAGGTCTATGTCTACTGCGCAGGTGTAAATTTAAAATGTTCTAAAACAGACCTTAGTAATGATTCTTATGAAACAATCGCTACCACGAATTGATCAATACTTATATTTCTAGTTTCGTTTCGATCAATATACGCTTCAAATATAGGTAATTTTTATTTTGGGAAAATTAACTTTTATTTTTTTACATTTTTTATTTTTGACATATCCGTAACAAGGCAGTAACTGCAATGTGCAACCATTATACCAACACATTATACTACCTTTTGTAAGAAAATTCGATAGTCGGGTAATTGAAGAAGATAATAGGAAATTAATTTTAAAAATAAATGCTTGAGAATTGTACATATTATACTGTACAAAACTTTTTCGCCACATCCTCATTAAAACAATTTTTGAAGACATATGTTTGGGGAAATTTTGTACTAGAGCATGTCATCAAATCTTTAGAAGATGAAGAAGGTCTACAATTCAATGGTATTAATAAGCTGTTAGTTTATGCTGATGATATAGTCCTATTGTGCGATAGCGAAGATATACTAAACGCCAAAAAACACACACTATTGAGTAACACTGAAAAATTGGGACTTGAAGTAAATATCAATAAAACTAAATATATGGTCACATATAGAAATACATTATATAATGGAAACGGACAGTTAATTACAAATGAGGGAAATTTCGAGGAGATACCAAACCTTTTTAATTAATAATGAAAAAAAAACAATAAAAATCTTACTGTTCCTATCTCTTCTATCTTTAGGGGGTTACCTCCCTTGCAGGATTCAAATACCTAGGAACAATAATCACAAATAGGAATGAGATGCACAAAGAAATTAAGCATAGGCTCAATTTTGGAAATGCGTGCTATTATGCATTACATAGACTCTTGACATCCCAACTCTTTTCAAAAAACCGTTAAACTGAAAATATATAAAATATTATTCTATCAGTTATATTATATGAATGCGAAACATGGACTCTTACTTTAAGGGAGGAAAGGAGATTACGAATATTTGAGAATAAAGTTCTTAGGAAAAATTTTGGACCAAAGAGAGATGAACAGACAGGTGAATGGAGAAGACTTACATAACAGTAAACTACATGGTCTTAATAGGAAGCCAGATATAATGAGAATAGTTAAGTCTCGTAGACTGCGATGGGCAGGACATGTGGCACGAATGGGAAAACGCCCAGTTGGTAGACCAAGAATGAGCTGGGAGAATAACATTAACTATGATTTGAGGGAAGTATATTATACAGGGGATGATTCGAAAACATTAGCTCAGGATAGGGATGTATGGAGAGCTTATGTCCGCGCGGCCATGATCTTCCGGGATCGATAGTGCCAGTGAGTTGGATAGTTAGTTATATGTTTGGGGAAAATAATTAAGAGGAAAACCAAGGACTATTTTGGAAGATGTAAAAGAAATTATGCATGCCAAGAGTATTAAAAAATTAAAAAGGTACCTGAAAGACGAGAATTAATTGACAAGACCTTGCCTTTACAAGATGATGTTGCTGATTGTGCAGATGTTTACAATTCTTGAACTTAAGCCTAATAAACATTATAGTACATGCTGTACAGCCCTGAATACAGGCACTAATTCACTCGTAAACTATACTATGGGAGAGGGGGGTGTTGCGTTATTGTGTGGTCACATGCAACCAGGCAACCAGATCGTGGACTGGTTAATAGATAAGTGACAGGGAGCCCTCGGGATAAATGTACTGAAGTTATTTATTTGGACATCGATTGAACATGATAACTAGGATTTAGGGATGTGACAGTGAATGTATATTAGTTAAGGCCAGAAGTATCTAAGAGGGATGCATTGAGAATGAATATAGATGCGACTCTGTGGATTGAAGAACAAGTTGGTATATATTCAGAAGCTCCAGGTAAATCAGAGAACATGTCACTTTCAGGCGGATCGAGTTACATCTACATGGTCCTATTTCTCATTCTGTTCACACATAAAGAAGGCCAAAGGAATCAACAAACCCAGATTTTATTCACAAAGGATTTTTTCTTTGTATTTTCCAACTTTTTATTACTTTTCAGTAAGTTTATCACTTTCCTTCTGCGTAAATGCAATCGTAAAGATTCAACAAATATACACAAACTATTTTAGATTTTTTCGTCAGTTCGTCATTTCAGACAATATTAATGATTAACTAATGAAATCCACTTTATATATATATATATATATATATATATATATATATATATATTCCTATGTATAAACTAGTTCCGCACACTAGTCGATTGGTCTCAGGCATCATATCTTGATGCAGAGCTACAGGATATTCGCTGTTCGAATCCCCATTTGGTAAGATATTTTTATGAATTTTCTCTACCAAGGCATGATGCCTCAGATCACTCGGCTAGGACGCGGCATCCATATATATATATATATATAGTTGTTGAGACTTAACAAATAAAGGGAAAGCTATAAACATAGTAAAAAGTGGTTATTTATTTAATGCATATATATGCCAAATGTCAAAAATATAGTTATAACATACATACATATATATATATATATATATATATATATATTGTTGTTGAGACTTAACGGATAAAAGGAAACCTATAAACGTAGTAAAAAGTGGCTATTTATTTATTTAATGCAGAGGCATTTGTATGAATATCATTGGCCTTACAATACCAAAACTTCAAAAAAAAAAAAAAAAAAAAAACAGAAGATAATAATAGAATGTCGGGGTATGTATGTACTCATATTTTCTCTTGCTTCCCAATGTTTGTTGATTAAGGTTTTACTTCTAAAAGCAGGACAGACAAATATGTATGGCAGTCTCTGACATAGGGTGGAAGAGAATCCCATGTTCTAGCAAGAGAAACTATAACCTGAAAAAAAGTTACAAATATATAATCCGATAGTGAGAAGTACTAATATACTTGGAGCTGAAGTTTGGAAATTCAACATAATTGATGGAAATTTATTTCTTGAAGAGAGCAGCAAGATATTCATAATTTAAAAAATAGGAAATGCTCTAATACGAGAAAAAAATGAATATTAGATATTCAGTAGTAAATTAAATAAGATACAATTAAATTGGTATGGGTATGTACGACGAATGCAAGAAGAAAGGTTACCCACAAAAACATTGGAATGGTGTCCACCTGGAAGAAGAAGGAAAGGAAGATCTCGATAGAGACGAGTGGAGAAGGAAAATAAACTTTAGCAAAGAAAGATGTGCAAACATTGAAAATCTATATAACAATAAATATTATTATTATTATTATTTATTATTATTATTATTATTATTATTATTATTATTATTATTATTATTATTATTATTATTATTATTGCTGGTACTGCTAGTGTTGATTGTTATGAAATATAAATGTTTATGCATGTTTTGTGATTCGTCTTCGTTTTAAAATACCGGCTTATCTATATTCGTTTTTTTAGCATTGATTTTTTTTCTGACGGGAGGGAGCTGGCCTACCGCATCAACCCTCAACCTGGAGGACCAGGGTTTTTTTTCAGGTGTCCATCCTTTGATCAGTTACTTTCACCACAGCTAAGAGCCTGATCTGCCCTTGATAGGAATAATTGAACAGAAAAGCTAAGATCAAATGATCCCCTAGGCCTCGAATACTCTAAATCATCGGGGTCGGAAAACAAGTTTTCAGTCCAGAGAGACTGGATAGGAAAGATAAAGAAGAGATGTGTTATGGAAGTCAAAGTAATACCACATCGGTCAATATCTCACCATGCTGACCAGTGCGATTGGTGAATAGCCCATCCCGTCCGTTCACCACGTAAGTTATATAAAGGTTATAGTTACTAACAGCTGCACCTCGTGAAAGTGGGATTGGACACTACACTCTATTTCAGACGTCTACACAGCAATAATACACACAGTTGTCTAGCCTTGAGGCTGGCGTTGGACACTCATTGGCTGTTTGGTGAGATAATAAGGGAAACAGCCAATGAGAGTCCAACGCCAGCCTCAAGGCTTGACAACTGTGTGTATTCTTGCTGCATAGACGTTTGAAATAGAGTGTAGGAAGATGTGCAGGTCGGTTCCTCTAAGTCTTAGAAAAGCAATTAGAGACTCTCCTCCCTCTTAGCATCTTACATTTTAAGATACCGTTAATCTACAGTCGATAATAGATTTTATAATAATTAAGAAGCATTCAATTTTAAAGATCCAGGATGTAAGGGTATGTAGAGGATTATCATGCGGAAGTGATAATTATTTATTGAATGCAAAAGTAATATTTCCATTCCAAAGTAAAAATGACAGGCTAAATAAAACTAAAGAAGAAGAGGGTAATTACAATGCCTTATCAACAACTCTATATAACTTGGGTAATTTGGAGAATGAGAGCACATCATATCTGTATAAGAAAAGGTAAGATGATCAGTTATTAATCTCTGAATTTGACAATCCTCAGGGAGAATGCAACTATATTATAAAATGTATTCATCAGGCGGCAAAAGAAGCTGCAGGAGAAGCAAATAAAGAAGTAAATAAATTCAAATATTCTTGGAATGAGTTACTTAGCAGAAGAAATAGCAAACAAAAAAGAAACATATTTAATGCGGTTGAACATCAAAGATCTGAAAGACAAAATGCAATATAAAGAAGCTCAAGCAAGAATTAGAAAGAAAATTACGGATGATACAGTTCAGAGCTGGGAACAAAATTGTTTAATTGTATTGGAGGAAAACGAATTATTAAATCTTGGATAATTAGAAAATAAGAGAGAGAGAAAAAAAAAGAAGTAGACAAACAAAAGTTCAAACAATACATATGATTGAATGGGAAAAGTATTTCAAAACATTACCTTCAGAAAACGGGATATTTAAATTAGATAGCATTCAAAATATGACATAAATAAATATACAATTGGACATAGAGGATATTAAAATGAATATTCAATCATGAAAAAAATTAAAGAGCCAGTGGTCCAGGAGGAATACTAGCGGAACTATTAAAACATTGTTTCGACCATTTATTTGAACGATTGAGAAAATTATTTACAAAACTTATGAATGGTGAAATAATTTATGAGGAATGGATACTAGGATACATTTCGACAATCCATAAAAAAGAAAAAAAAGACCTATGTGAAAATTATAGAGGTATAACAGTAACATGTACTATGAGTAAGCTCTATGGACTTATACTAAAATATTATTTGAAAAATAATCTATAGTGATATGGAATTAGAGGAACAGTCAGGATTTAGAACAGATAGTTCCACAATCGACAATTTATTTTGCATTGCTCAGGTAATAGAAAAGAAAATGCAATATGGATAACCTTTGCATTTATTATTTGTAGATCTTGAGAAAGCAAACGGCAATGTCCCTATAGAAAAACTACGGATTCCTTTAAGACGTATGAGAATTAAGACTACAATTATTAAATCTATACAAAATTTATATGACAATTGCATATTTAAAATTGGTAATAAATTGTTACATGGTTTTACAGTAAGTAAAGATGTACGTCAAAAGTTGTTGTCTATTACCGACTCTGTTTAAAATATATACATGAAATTTTGAATAATTGGAGGAGAAAATGTTGAAGCATGGGAATTCCTATTTCGAACAATAAAACATTTTGCAGATTATCAATTATTATTAATTGCTCAAGACTACGAATATTTAGAATATATGAATAGAAAATTAATAGAAGAATATAATGAATTTTGTACATGAAGAAAACAAACTATTTGTCAATTGGTGAACCAGAACAAAATTTTATTTTGGAGACTGAAAAAAAAAATACAATCTTGAAGTGAAATCACATATTTAGGAATTATAAAAATAAAAAATGGAAGTTATGAAAAGGAAATAAGAAATAGAAATAATAAAGGAAATTTTGCAATTGCTTGCCTCAATGAAATATTGTGGGATAAAAATATAAGTAATAAAAATAAAATTATATATATATCGACTATCAAAATGTGTTTTGGAATGGAAACCTGAGGGAAGACGAGGCTGAAGAAGACCCAAAACTTCCTGGAGTCAGGGAATATATTTCTACATGAAGGAGAAACATCTACAACCAGGAGATTGGATGGACCGGCAAAAATTGGCTATTAGGAATCGGACGATGTCAAATACATTAAACAACCGATGATATATCTGTCTATTGTTCTGTGATAGGGAGTTTTTTTTTTTTTAATCTTTGCGGCCTACTTTATTTTGTAGGATTTTCTGACGATTTATTGTGGACGGGTAATGAAGGAATTTAGATAAGAAAGTACACTTGTACTGGAGAAAGGCCACGTGAAGTAGTACGTTTTGTTTAATGTGTCGTTAAGCTAGCACACATACGACTTGCGCTCTGAAGAGCTTTCCCTCTCCGGTCGATCCTGTGCCTTGCAACGCCATCGCCGACAAGTACTGCCAACCCTGTCGTATGATAAACAAAAAAACACACAAAACCACAATCAGAACTGGCGTTACCTGGACAACGGGAATAATGTGGTAGGATTATATGTATATTTTTTATTCATATTTGGTGTATGCCACGCTAGCATTCGTAGTGTCGCGCCCGCGTCGCTCGACGTCACGTGTAGGAGCGTCGGCGCACGTCTGCTCTTCCTCCCTAACCCCCGGCCAGCCGGTGCTGTGCTGCTGAATGTGCTTTCCCCGGACCTCCGCGCCGTCGTCCCCGAAAATCTTCCCCTCTCGACTGGCTGGTTCCCTGCCTGCTTTACCCCATTGCCGCCGACCTGATCGCCCGCTCCTACCAAACCTCTCTCCGAGACTACGCTAGCCCGGGCTTTTAGTGTCAATTTTGGGAAGCCCAAGTGCTGAGCCCCGATTCCAGCGAGTTTTCAACCTCCAGTAATCACAAAAAACCGTAAGTTTATTATCTCGATTATAATCGATTGTTCGTATTGCAGCAGTGTGACTATCGATCAATCGTTGTGTGTTGCGGGGTAGGTATATGTGTATGTGTTTGTGCATGTGTCGATGACGAGTGATGGGGGTAAGTTTTAAACGCAGTATAACACATTAAAATGTTTTGGAAAACGATGATTTCAAGAGGAGAGAAGAAATGAAATGTTGATCGTGTCATATCGATATATATCGAAACTTGCATAGTCGTAAAGGAAGTTGTGGAGATGGTCGATGGTGGTGCTAAGTGATGAGGAGGTATGATGGTGGTGGGGGGATGTACCGGGCAGTGGAAAGTGTGTAGCTGTCTTTTTGCACGGAGCCTGCGTTCCCTTATATGTGACACCTTTCCCAGTCACTAAATTAGTGCTCCCTCCACTCATTGTAGAATTTTCAAAATTTAACTACATTCTAATTAATTTCAATTTCAATTCATAACATTAGCTAACCTTTACAATATACATTAGACGAGTTGTTGTGTCCTCAAGTTAATTTAAACATTTGTTATGATTTTAGATCTTTTAGCTTTTGCATCGAGGAATATTATTGTGTACTTTTGTGGATTTATATATACATTTAATTTTATATATAGTTATTTATTTAGTAGTGAATTAAATGTTAAAAATATCGGTCTCTTATTATATAAATATAAAATTCTTGGAATCTTTGTTTATCACAAAGTGACCTGGGGCACAGATTCATTATTGTGGGAGAATATGGCTTCTGTGAGGCCTTTTCAGGGGCACCATATTCTGCCGGAATTACTACGTTCCAAATTTTTATTTTATTTTAGTGTTACTTTTAGTATATAGTAATAATATACATTTTAAAAAGTCTAATATGTGCATGAATTACAGACTACTTCCTCAGACTTAAATAGATATTCGTCTTATTCAACAGGACTAAAAAAAAATTTAAGCCATTATTTTTCTAATTATAAATATTTTGAAAGTGGTTGATCTACTTTGAATTTGTGTTTAAAATAATTTAAATGTAACTTTAAATTCAATATTGAATATTCTCTATTGATTTCTTGGAGAGGAAGCTTCGGTGTAACTAATTCTTACGTCATACTTTATTGCTACGTAATAAAAGTTAACTTCTTTGTTCACGGTACTCCAGTTTACGTCATCATCCTGAATTATGTATGATGCAATAAAACTGAATAATCGAAGGAAATGATCCATCTGAAATCACGTGTTTTACGATATTGGAATTTCTGCTCGATTTTAAACGAGAAAATTATTGTATTTGAAATAGTAAAGAAATATAAATCGTTCAAATCAGTTTTCTATCTACCTAAATATATTTATATTCTTCAAGAATTCTTCTATTGATTTTACACTTTGTGTTTATTTCTTGAATTACTAAGTTCTTAGCTACTATGCTAACATACTTATATTTAGTCGTACTCAGAATAAAAAATATATGAAAGTTTACACTTTAAATATGAATTCCTAGTAGAAAATATAATGAGAGGTAAAAAATATAAAATCATATATGAAATCTCAGCCGTCCGAATCAACAACTTAGGATAGAATGCTGTTATTATTTAACCTAAATTTTATTTGAGGGAGACAGATCTCGTACTTTTCTTTTTTTTTTAGTTTCAATCGATTATATGGTAACCTCAAATGTGGATCAGGATGATTTTTAAAATTATTAAAATATAATAAAGGTGTATTATAGATTTTTGGTCGTGAATGTGCAATTTTCTCTGAAAAATTATTTTTGAGTAGCGATTTAGTCACTCTTCATTCGTAAAGTGGAATTATGAAAAATAAAACATCATTTTTGTATTTAATAGATTTTTTAGCTCAAAAGTAAATTAAAATTTTTTAAACAATAATATTTTTTATTTGGAAACTTGACTGTCATTATGTGCGCTCTAAACTGATTTGAAGTGATACGTTTTTATGTAACAAAATAATTTACATTTTCACGAAAAAACAATAGGAGTAAATCCGATGGAACTAGGGTGATAATTATCACATTTTTGCAGTTGATACAATGCTGCCACTTAGTTGTGACACCCACAAATAAACATGAAACACAGTTATGTAAAATAATGATAAAACCAACTAGGAGATCTTGAGTTGTTTATAGAGTGAGAGAAAAATGAAACCTATATTGTATCACATAGGAAACATAAGAACTGAATGGATTAATGGTTGAGACAGTTGGGTTATTTTTACATAACAGGACGTACATCTGAACCATGAAGTGTAAGGTTTTCCTTTATCATTTTTCTATAAAATACATAGAATCGGATTACAATGTTACTTCTTGCATAATATTACTCGACAACTGTATTGGTTACAGTTAATTTAATTAATAATCACAAATAGGAATGAGATGCACAAGGAAATTAAACATAGGCTCAATTCTGGAAATGAGTGCTATTATGTATTACAGAGATTTTTGATTTCCCAACTCCTTTCAAAAAACGTTAAACTGAAAATGTATAAAACTATTATTCTACCAGTTATATTATATGGATGCGAAACATGGACTCTTACTTTAAGGGAGGAAAGGAGATTACGAGTATTTGAGAATAAAGTAGGCCCTACTTAGGAAACATTTTAGACCAAAGAGAGATGAACAGACAGGTGAATGGAAAAGACTACATAACAGTGAACTACAAGGTCTTTATAGGAAGCCAGATATAATAAGAATAGTTAAGTCTCGTAGACTGCGATGGGCAGGACATGTGGCACGAATGGGAAATTAAATATGTGCATGAAAGTTTCTTGTTGGAAAACCAGAGGGAAAACGCCCAGTTTTAGACCAAGAATGAGGTGGGATAATAACATTCACTATGATTTGAGAGAAGTAGATTATGCAGGGAATGATTGGAAAACATTAGCTCAGGATAGGGATGTATGGAGAGCTTATGTTCTCGCGGCCATGAACCTACGGGTTCGATAGTAAATAAGTAATGTTAAAACCGACCACATGATTCAAAATCGAGCAGTTGTATCATTTGCATCATATTTAAAACGAGAAGTCGATAATACACGTTACTGTAGATATTTTTTTTATCTTCTTCTTCTTCTTCCTTCCAAGTATTAGGCCAAGGCCTGTTACGATCCTATAGAAAATTTCTGGGAAATTCTCATATAAGACTTGAAAGCATAATAATAGTCCCTTCGATTGGTTGCTGGCCAAAGGAAGGCAAGACCAGTATGGGGCTGCCATCTTATAGCCTCTGGTCAGGCTTTTCTGGAGAAGAAAAGAGAATAAAGAAAATAAAGGAAAGAAGAAATGGAAGAAAGGAATGACTCCCTAGCCCTCGGATGCCCTAATAGCGTTGGGGTCGAAAAACAAGAGTTAACCAAAAGAGGTTAGATAGTAAAGTTAAGAGTGCAAAACACAAGTAAGTGGAAGAAAATTTACGATAATGCTTAATTACAAAATAACTTATATCTATTTTAGAATTTAAAATAATATTAACTGGTTACATTTCCAGGAACTCGCACTTCCAATAAAGCACGTAGAATATTAATGCAAATTTGTACATCTTGCTGGTTATACATAACATCAGTATTTACATATTTTTAATTGTATACGGTTTGAAAAATCTGTGTGGACTAATTATATTTACGGTTATTATTTACAAGGAAATGGTTTTATTAAGATTTACTGGTAAGCATGTACATTTTACCTAAGAAAACTGAAACAAATTTTCAGATTGGATTTTATTTACTTTTCAATTTTGCATTGAAATTATTTACAAAACATCTAAACCCAACGCAGTAATTGCCAAACCCTAACAGTTTCACAATCTTCGTAAAATATCACTGTATTTACTTATTTAATTAGAAATCAATTTATTGCGTTATCGGCTACATTTTACATTTGTCCACGGGGTATATTTTAACAAAGTTTGTCCTTAACTTTGATTGATTCATATTATTTTTTTGCGCGATAGTGCATTTTGTCGTACTTACAGCAATGGCGACCACGATTGAAAGTTCAACTTCCTACATTTAGGGGTTGTCAATCTAAATAACTATACTGTAATAAAATAACTGTACTGTAATATTACATTTTACATATCACGCGTGGGAAGTAAAACAACTGCCCTCTATTTATACTACGTACAATCTATGTATAAAAATATCCAAAAGGTAGTGTTAATATACATTATACGAAACAAATCACTGCGTTTTAAATTAACTTCATTTGAAACAATATAAATAAAAAAACCTACTTGCCGTCATTGTATCACTGATTGGTGTCACGGCCTCCTGTAGTTTCAACTAATAAACATTGTCCACACTGTTAACGTTAGTCAGTTGTTTATAATGAACATAAATATTTTCAACAAAGATGTTATTATTTTACTTTTATTTATTATTTTGAAAACACCATCGCGCAAAAAATAATGTTCACGCACGTTTGTGAATTTTTTTACAGAATCTCGGAAATTAAAAACTTCGCTATCGCTCTGTTTTAAACATTTTTCTCGATTCTGTAAAAACCACTTCCCAACCTAGCATCGTAATATACTATTACCCGTTTGCCACATTTAATAAGAATTACTAGTAAGCAAAAATCGGAATAGGATCGGCGACATTGAGAACTAACGCGCTGTTACATTATTTCTAATGTGATACTCGCTACACCAGCGCCATTCCTCCTTCCTAGTCTGAACTTGGTTCACCGATATATATATATATATATATATATATTATATATATAATCATATATTATAAATTCGATTGAAATCGTTATGTAATAATTATAGTAGAAAGTAAAATTCACATTTGCAGGATTCCCATCTTTTCTCAAAGGTTTTGTAATATGTACAAGTGAGATGATGGTAATAAAGAATATTTACCTAATAAAGTATGCTTTTGATTAGATAGTTACTTTCAAGGTACTGATTTTTGTACCTCGAATTACAGACACAATCCAAGCATTATTATGGTTTATATAAATAATAATAATAATAATAATAATAATAATAATAATAATAATAATAAAGTGTACAATTTAAAAACAATTGAAGAGATACTAATATACAAAATCAAATAGGTTAACTTTATAATTTTGTTTTTAGTAGACTACCTTACAGTTGTGTGAGAAGAAAAAAATTATGTATATTAAAACAGATGTTTCTGTACAGTGGAACAAAACTAAAATTACCAAATTATGCATTTTTTAACACAAAAATGTGACAAAATATTCTGATTCATAAAATGGTGTTTAGTGCATGTCGATTTGGGTCACTGACGATGTTCATGGAAAGTAGTACGTTATTAATACCAATATATTTGCAACATTGCTGTAAATAATATTTGTAATTTGAATAATTCAGAAACCTCTGTAATTTAATTTATCGATTTATCAATTTATTTGATTTCATGAGACTATTTCAGAAATACATAATGTGCCAAAAAATAATGTGTATTTGCTTCGCGATTTACAAAGCAGACTTCCGCTAAACAGACACTGTAACAGAATGTAACAAATTTAATTAAAACACATTAAAATATGAGTTGACGGCGCATTTTAATAGCTCAAATCATTAGGGACACAACTCGAATCTGGATGTGAGAATACCGACAATTTTTTTCTCAAATGCCTATTTTCAGACATGAGGTTCTTTTACCTGGCATAAATCCACAATATGGACACACGATTTTACTTCAATTCCGAACGGAGTCTTAATTTATATGTTTAGGCCCTTAAAGTTCCATCGACCTCAATCGGCGTCGCCGCGAACCTCAAAACGAGGGGCGAATTGGATAAACTTTAACAGTTTAAAACAAATCCAACTCCCAATTTCTACTATTATCCAATTGATAAATCTGTATATAGGCTACATATTTTTGATAATTTAATTAATTTCTGCGTTGTTTCACCAATATTTTTTTTTTCATGTCGAATGATTGAAAATATAATTTCACTAACTCGCTAACTCACTGGCAGTATCGAACCTGTAGGTTCATGGCCGCGCGGACATAAGCTCACTATACATCCCTATCCTGAGCTAATGTTTTCCAATCATTCCCCGTATAATCTACTTCCCTCAAATATAGTTATTGTTATTCTCCCACCTCATTCTTAGTCTACAAACTGGGCGTTTTCCCTCTGGTTTCCCTACAAGAAGCTTCCATGCACATCTTTCATGCCCCATTCGTGCCACATTGTCCTGCCCATCGCAGTCTACGAGACTTAACTATTCTTATTATATCTGGCTTTCCTATAAAGAGCATGAAGTTTACTGTTATGTAGTTTTCTCCAATCACCTTGAAAATATCAGTTAGACAAACAAATAAATGAATATGTATTAATTAAATAAAAATAAAACTAAGTTTTATTTTTATTTAATTAATATATATAGATTTTCATCAAGTAAACACCAACTCAATTGATTAAATAAATATGTGATAATGTGCTAAATTCCTTATAGTGTGCCAATGAATAGCTTAGTGATTTATGAAAATCTAACTTATTTAAATGAATTCTTCCAATAATAAATAGAAAATCACTTATCTTATTCGTTTAGTATGACTTTCAAAACCAACACGTAAAAATATACTTTTGTATGCCATTGACATTTCCTCAAAATAATTTTTAGAACTTATTGTTCTTGCAATTTCAAATTATACAATCTTCAGTCAACAAATTCCTCTATTTTTTTTTTTCACATTTGTGCACAATATAGTTTAAATGTAAATTGAGATTTTTCAGATGCTTAATATAGGGTATAAAATGTTTATTTCTGAACACACAAATTTCATCGTTTAAAGCATACAAGTTAAATTATCCAGCCTGATTATTGAATTTATGAAAAATGTTCTGGAATGGTGGTATACCAAAATCCAATTATGTAGGCTACTCTTAAAAGCAAGTTTAAACTATTTTTGCCAATTTACTTTGGAAAGTATTCTCTAAAAATTGTGTATATCAAATTATATTTACTTTTTCATTTTGCCTACTTGCAATGCACTGCTTGTCTTCGTAATTATATCCAGTCCTTCCTATTTCGCGCTCTATTTGACAAATGGTTTCTTATACATTCTTTAGAGTAATCAGCTCATATTTGTCTAGCTCTTCTGCAGGATCATTGACCAGTGTTGTGATTGTCGGTGTCCTTCTTTCGTCTCTAGTTTTTCAACATGATCTCACCACTTCCATTTGGTGTTGGTGTCTCGCTGCAATGTTGTTGTAAAATAAGTAATTAAATAGCAAAACATTTCAATTATTTTCTAACTTACAAGAAGAGTGCGATAAAGTGGTAAACATAGCTTCTTTTATAAGATTCATGATGTGTTCCATTGAGGTATTATTCAAAATTAAAATATAAAATTATGGAATATTCACCTGAAAGATCCGTCTCCTCAACTTAAGTAATTATGTAATTGTAGCGTTTTCGGGAAATCACTACAGTTACATAATTAATTAAGTTAAGGAAATGGACCTTTCAGGTGAATATTCCATAATTTTATATTTTAATTTTAAACATAGCTTCGCAGCGAAGAAAATGCAGTCGTGCTGCGCATGCACTAGATTTGTTAGTCGCATTGCTCACCTTCTAGACAGCTTGTGATTGGACTCACCGTAATCACGTGATTTAGTTTTAACTTTATTATTACTATTGTTGTTATTGGTTATTTCGTAGCATCGTTTTAATGTTGATACCAACTCCAGTTCAAACGATACCGATATTAAAGCTGATTGGTTGAAAAAAGTATAACAGACCATCCCTTGTACAAAAAAACACCAGATTATGTTTATATAACACTTTGGCTAGACCAGTGTTGACCTATGGTAGTGAAGCATGGACACTAAGAAAACAACATGAAAGCAGAATAACGGCTTGTGAAATGAGATTCATGCGCAGAACAGCGGGTTACACCAGATGGGATCGGAAAAGGAACACCGATATCTTAAAAGAATTGAAGACTACGCCAATTTTGGAATATATTAAACAGTACCAACTAAATTGGAAACACCATCTTGAAATAATGAGTTCAAATCGGATCCCCAAAGCTGTTTATAATTATATACCAAGAGGACGAAGATCACTGGGCCGTCCTATGAAACGCTGGAGGGAAAATTTTCTATAGGATCGTAACAGGCCTTGGCCTAATACTTGGAAGGAAGAAGAAGAAGAAGAAGTATAACAGAGGGAAACAACGGTCTAGGCCGTGAGAGGTGTACAGTTAAGGCAAGAATGTACTAGCATTGCATTTTGCTTCTAAGCTATAGTATGTGAAATTGATTCACAGTTGAGAATTATTGATCTTTCGTTAAAAATCCAGAAAATACACCAAGTTTTAGTGATCAAGTTAATTCTCTACTCGTGTATGGCGTAATTTCAAATCGAGGGATGAGATAAAATTAATCCCTTATTATTGAAGATCTGTGATATACACAAGTACCGGCTGACCTGGAAAGTTTGGGTTCTGTTCGGAGCAGAAAGAAATATCATTTAAATTTTAACGCGTCATGTTAGAAATTGAAACTAGAAATGCCCACCGATAAACTATTCCAAACAAACATAACTAACTAACTAATCCACTGGATCTATTAAACCCGTAGGTTCGTGGCCGCGCGAACATAAGCTCTCGATACATCGCTGTCCTAATCTAATGTCTTCCAATCATTCCCTGTATAATCTACTTTCCTCAAATCATAGTTAATGTTGTTCTCTCACTTCATTCTTGGTCTACCAACTGGGCGTTTTCCCTCTGGTTTTCCTACAAGAAGCTTCCATGCACGTCTTTCATTCCCCATTCGTGCCATATATCCTGCCCATCGCAGTCTACGAGACTTAACTGTTCTTATTGTAGCTGGCTTCCTATAAAGACCATGTAGTTCACTGTTATGTAGTCTTCTTCATTCACCGTCTGTTCATTTCTCTTTGGGCTAAACATTTTCCTCATCATCATCAACAACAAGGATTAAGCCCAATGGCCTGTTCCGATCTCATTATTGGTCGAATTGGTCGTTCCATCTCTTCAATGGTCTTCCCAACAATCTTCTCCCTTTTCGTTCATAATTATACATTCTTCTTGGTATGCGCTGTTCATTCATTCATAATACGTGCTGAAGGTAAGCATTTTGATAATATTTTATTCTTTCACAGAGATTAAATATATTAAGTTTTGTTCATGTATCTTCGTTTTTCTTTTTATCGGTCCTTTGGTATCCTGCTATTGCTCTCAACATCTTCCTAAGAACTTTATTCTCAAATACTCGTAATCTCCTTTCCTCCCTTAAATTACGAGTCCGTGTTTCGCATCTATATAATATAACTGGTAAAATAATAGTTTTATATATTTTTCAGTTTTTACGTTTTTTGAAAGGAGTTGGTACATCAAGAGTCTCTGCAATGCATAATAGCACGCATTTCCAGAATTGAGCCTATGTTTAATTTTTCTGTGCACCTCATTCCTATTTGTGATTATTGTTCCTAGGTATTTGAATTTAGCCACTTCCTCAAAATTTACCTCATTTATCATTAGCTGTTCATTTCCACTGTATAATATATTTCTGTGTGACCATCGAACATAAAAAAAAATTAATTCCCTTCCATTCAACAATTAAAAAATATAGAATTATAATTAAATCCTGATTTATTTGCTCAAAGTTAGATTCGTCACATTAATTTCTGCTATAAAATATCAGTTTCTCTGAAAAGTAGCTAACTGAAAAATGTTACAATAGGTGTGATATCAGGAGCAGCATTATGACATTACATTTACATATGACAAAGTTAGCAAGTTTCTCAGTAGTGTCTTGGAGTTGAGATAACTAGCTGCATACAAGATACGCTTATAGTTTCAAGTTATCGCAAATAAAATCTGTTCACTTGACGGAGTTTGCAGCATGCATACCTATACTCTTGTAATTTCATTGTGGGTGTGTGCGCAAATCGAATTTGATGGCGATTAACCTGCCTTCCACTAGTTTATCAGACGTGTAAAGTGGGTCATAATGTGTTCTTATCTCTTACAGCAATGTAATCTCGTCATTCAATTAAAATGCCGTTTGTTTTATTTGAAAGTTTAATCTTATGTCAATATTGTCATTTTTTTCCTTTTCCGTTAACAAAATTCGATAAAATCGAATTAATTAAAAGGAAGTGGTAAAAAATGTTACCTAAATAATAATAATAATAATAATAATAATAATAATAATAATCATAATCATAATAATAATAATAATTAATAATAATTTATTTTTTTATATACAGAATTTTAATGTTTACACATCTTTCTGTGCCTAAAGTTTTATTTTTCCTCTCGACTCGTCTCTCTCCATCCAATCCATGCCTCCCAGTCCTCTTGCTCTCATTCCAGTTCTTATTTCCTGCATCCACGAGTTTCGAGGTCTTCCTCTCCTCCTTCTTCCAGGTGGACACCATTCCAATGTTTCCTGGGTAATCTTTCTTCTTGCATTCGTCGTACGTGCCCATACGAATTTAATTGCTTATACCGTATATAATCTGATACTGAATGACCAATATTATTTTTTTCTCTTATGGCAGTATTTCTTATTTTGTCTAATTTTGAACATCTTGCTGCTCTCCTCAAGAAATCCATTTCCATCGATATACGTTTTTGTTCTAAGACCAAAAATTACCTGGTCCTCCACGTTGGGGGTTGATGCATCAGGCCAGCTCCCTGTTCGTCACAAAAAACATAACAATGCTAAAAAGCCTAAAAAATAATTATTATTATTATTATATTAATAATGATGATGATAATGATAATAATAAATATATTAATTAATAGTAATAATAATTAAAATAATATTAATAGTAATAATAATAATAATAATATTATTATTAATTATTATTATTATTATTATTATTATTATTATTATTATTATTATTGTTATTAAAATTCAATGCCTTACCTACATTATTTTACTGGCTACACTATACAAAGCTGTTAGCAAAATTAAACTACTAGTTCTAAACACCTTCTTTAAAATTGGATCATAAGTATTTAGTACTGCTAATTAGACAGAAATTAAACATAGACATAACTCTGTAAATGCATTAGGCATATAGGGGCACTCGTCATCCCAACTTTTCCCAAGAATGTTGAAATAAAGCAGTGATTCTTCCTGTTAAATTCTTTACGAGAGGGAAAAAGTTACAAGTATCCGAATATAAAGTGCTTAGGAAAATGTTTCTACTAAAGAGAGACGAACAATCAGGTGAATGAAGGAAATTTGATAATAGTGAGATACACGATTTTTATGGGAAAACACGTTTATTAAGAACATGTAAATGTCGCAAGATCGATGGACAGTACATAAGGCAAATTTGGGAAATGAAATATGAACTTCTTGTATTAAAGTATAAGGAAAGTGTTCTTTAGGTAGTCCAAGAACGACGTGAGAAAATAACATTTACCATCATTTGAAGGGAGATGATCTATGAAGGAAATTGTTGAAAATTATTAGTTAAGGATAGAGACGTGTGTCAACAAGACCATAAAACACCGGTTCCATAGTGTCACCGACTTAGGTTAATTTAACAATTTATTTTCATTCGTTATTAAATTAGGTTATTCCCAATTTATTATGTGCTATTTATCCCTTAAATTAGCGATTTGTTTTACAAGATACATTGGTTTAATATATTTGACATTTAAAAAACAATGGAAGCATGAAATCATTGAAAATTGTGTCATTTTGTACTATATAGCAATTGCCGTACGTTAGTCTCGCAAATGCTCGAAAATAGCTTGACCGATTTGAATAATTTTTGTTTTGTTTTGTTTGCTTCAAATCTGGGGTGATTTATAAAAAAATAGGAAAACCCAAACGAACAGCCGAAGAAATGAAATAGTCCATTTTTTGTGTGGGAATTGCCACTTCCGATCACTTTCAATAGATGATGTTCATGGTACATATTATATAAGGATCTATTGCCGTGCGGTAGTCTCGCAAAACTCGAGAATGGCTTGACCGATTTGAATAATTTTTATTTTGTTTTGTTTGCTAGAAATCTGGGGTGGTTTATAAAACATATGAAGTCGCAAAGGAACAGCCGAAACATCAAAAAAATCGAAATTGGTAATTTTGTCTGGGAATTGCCACTTCGGATTACTTTTAATAGATGGCGTTTGTGTTACCATCTCGCAAAAGCTCGAAAATGGCTCGACCAATTTGAATAATTTTTTATTTGTTTTGTTCGCTTCAAATCTGGAATAGTTTATATAAAAACAGGAAAATCCAAAGGAACATCCGAAAAATCGAAAAAAAAAATCTAAATTGGTAATTTTGTTTGGGAATTGCCACTTCGGATTATTTTCAATAGATGGCGTTCGTGGTACAGTCTCGCAAAAACTCGAAAATGGCTCGACTGATCTCAATAACATTTATTTTGTATTGTTCGCTTCAAATCTGAAATAGTTTATAAAATAATAGGAAAACCCCAAGGAACAGCCGAAAAAATCGAAAAAAATCATAATTAGTAATTTTGTATGGGAATTGTCACTCGGATTACTTTTAATAGATGGCATTCGTGGTACCGTCTCGCAACAACTCGAAAATGGCTTTACCGATTTGAATAATTTTTAATTTGTTCTGTTCGATTTAATAATCAATTATAGGTGGTACGAAGTTCACGGGTCATCTAGTATGCAATAATAACTTACTGTTATGAACATTTGAATAAGCAGGCATGAATAAGTTAATTGAGTTTCGCCAATTTAAGGAAGGAGTCTATTTTCCTCCACCCGTACTGTCTGTAGAGACTAGATAGCCTATTTAAATGAGTTTCAGGATCTTCTCTGAGGAGTTACATGATCTTGTAATCCGATAAAGGGACCTAACGTATTTTAGCTACATAGACAGAGCGTTGTAGTCATTTTTGGCCGTGATAAGGTGACTCATTGTAAAATATTATCCATCCATAGTAATTCTGCCCGAGGGCAGGTCTTTCACTGCAATCATAGCATTTTCATGCTATGCTTTGCAGCTTTACTAGGGAATTCTAGGTGTGGTAGCTTCCCGTTGCTTTCCACACCGGTGAAGGATGATGATGAGATGAGATGATAATGATAAGGATGATGATGATAAGGATGATGATGATGGCCATATGATTTCGGGGACCGTTTGGGCCTTAAAGTTTCCTGACATTTGTCTTACAAGTGAGGAAAAACCCCGATAGAAATCACACCCAGAAAAACTGCCCCGACCGGGGATCGACCCCGGGCCCTCTGCGTGACAAGGCAGCACGCTACCTCGAGACCACAGCGGTGGACGTAAAATATTATATGAACATATAAAATTATATGTGAACATTGTGAAATATTGGTATAAAACATGAATGTACGCCTACATTATACCTTTATAAACACACAAATTTCAAATCCGAAATATTATATATTTACCCGAGGTCTCGCAGTAGACCTGTTCTCTTGGTGATATTTTTTAATTTATCGTGAGTATACTTGGTCTTACGTATTTTACGGGTTGCGCGTTCAAATGACCCTGAGAGCAATACCGGCTACGACTGTAGGTTGGCTATTTACCTTGCCAAGCAGATGATTTCCAGACAAAAGGAGACACTTGGTCCTTCAAATTGGGGGTTGAGCGTTGGGTTGTCAACTCCACACCGTAAAAAAATAATACTGTTGAGAAATCAAACGAAGTATTAGCCGGACGGACATATTTATGACGACATAGCAAAAAAAGTAAAATACCTAAGGTTTTGATCAAGGAATCTACATCAGTTAGGAAAAACCGGGTAAGTCAACTTTTGATCGAAAATGAGTTAGGCCCTATTACATCTCCTGATAGCTTTTGGTCCGATGCACGTTCGGTAAAAACGGGTAAGTCGTCAAGCGAATAGTGACGGTGTTATTAAGCATTGCATTTTCGATGTATGCACTCTTTGATGTAAGTCATTGAACTAGTTTTTGCCCTCCTGTAAAAAATTACTTTGAAGACCTGGTTTTTCCTAACTGATGTAGATATTATCTTTGTACCGATCTAGAGCGGGGCACGCCGTAGCGTAGTGGTTAAGCTACAAGCCGGAAGGTCGAGGGTTCAAGTCCCGGTGGGGCCAGGATTTTTAAACTGACCCAAACCTTCTGGCGGCACTATGGCCCTGGGGTCGACTCAGCCTCTAACGGAAATGAGTACCAGACGCTTGTTCTGGGGGTAAAGGCGGCCGTCACACAGGGCTGACAACCCGGCTGACATCAAGTGCCGATTGTCCAGAAATAGTGGGAGCCTTAACCTCCTACTGCCCCAAGGGCCTGCTGAGGCCTGTAGTGGGATTACTTTACTTTACTTTACCGATCTAGAGCTGTAAAATGCTATTAGAGCTGTTACATTCTTATGAGTGATATATCTGTAAAGAAAGTTTTTAAATCAAAACCTGAAAGGAGAAAAAAATGGTAGACAGTCTGAGATGGAAGGATTGTGTATAGAATGGCATAAGGATTTTGGGTGTTAAGAACTGTGGCTCGAATAGAAAGACAGGCGTATACTTCCGCAGAAGGCCAATGCCCACATGGGGCTATCGTGCCAATAATGATGATGTCGATGATAATGATGATACTAGGGAATATTTCTCGCTACGTTGGAATGTTTCATTACGCTGTCTTCTGAGAATGGTCTGTTTTCTCGTATTTTTCTCGATGCGGAAGTTGGCTGTGTGAAGTTACAATAGGCCTATATAGGCCTAACTTAGGCTATCTATTTATAAATAAAATACTTATTGTTGAATATCAATGATAAGGACAGGCATTTTTCCGGTGTAGCTTAAAGAATATTCAAATTACTTTGGAAAAATTGTGACAGCGGTTTTCTCGGATGAAATATATATTTTCTAAGATTGGATTTATGTCGTCCTAACGCATGTTACGAAGGACATTTCGGAACTTTAAGATGCTATTGTACGTCAAAATAACACTCATCTTGTGATATTTATGCATAAAGGGGCGTATGCTAAAATTCAAGAGAGGAGAAATGTGATTTAATTAAACAAGGGAAACAAGAATAATGTAAGCAATTTAATAAAATTTGTAACAAGGAAACTGAATGGTAAAAACTATATCCCCTTCAAGATGAATTTCCCGTCGAGACTAGGGATGAGAATTCGACAGTAAAAAATGTAGGTTTGGGCAACTAAATGTGAAGAAACTGACCATCACAGTTTATGTTTGTGTTGAATATATTTTCAAATCCTTTTCATATTATGCGTGATTATATTATGACCTTACTTTATACTTTGAAATTTGCTTATTGTACTTGTGCAAAATTTTCGATTTTTAAGCCATTTTTCGAAAAATTCGTGCATTTTTTCGGATTTTCGAGTGCATCGGAATATCCTCCATACTAGACTTAAAATAATCTATTTTATTATACGAGTTCCATAACCTATGACCGAAATTTCATGAGAAAATATATTTTCTCTTAGGGACTCGATCGGCGCAAGTTCCATATAGCTCTGCGGCGGGTGTAACTTATATGTTAATTTTAATAGCCATATTATTATTATTATTATTATTATTATTATTATTATTATTATTATTATTATTATTATTATTATTATTATTATTATTATATCTTCTTCTTCTTATTCTTCTTCTTCTTATTCTTCTTCACTTCACGTGCTAGGCAAATTGCCTGTTCCGCCTCACAGTTGTTCTGTCCATCTTTTCTCTGGCCTTCCTACATTCCTTGAACCTCTTGGCTTGTAGTTGAATGCTGCTCTTGGTAATCTTGACACATTCATTCTTTCCACGTGTGTAAACCATTCCTCTCTATATTCTCTGATTTTCTCATCCAATGGATATATATTTAACTCTGTTCTTATATCTTCATTCCTTATCCGATCCAATCTTGTGCAACCTTTTGTTCTTCTAAGGAAGTTCATTTCTGCGCTTTGTATTCTACTTTGCAATTTTTTGGCCATTACCCAAGTTTCGCTCCCATAAAATAATGCAGGAACTGCAAATGTTTTATAAAACTTCAATCTAGTATCTCTTCTTGTTTTATTCTTTAATGTTTTATGTATAGTTCCGCATATCATTTGAAATTTCGACAGTTTCATATTATTATTACTATTATTATTATTATTATTATTATTATTATTATTATTATTATTATTATTATTATTATTTGTTTGATAAATATATAAATAATTAAATTGTAGTAATGGATCGTAAATTGGGTTCATTTTTTAAAGAAGTCGTGGTATTACACTGGCAACTTCATTAATTTATTTAAATGATATATACATTTTAGCTTATAAACAGTTTTAAAATGCATGATGAAACACCGTTGAGGTTATATTTATAATATAAACATAAAATACCTGAGATCTCAGTCTTCCTCAACTTTGGATGTTGGTGTGTGGATTACTTTCGAAACACATGCTTCATCAACAGCTTGTATATTGGTAAATCGAGTACCGATTTACAGGCTGAAGATGAAGCATTGTGCCTCGAAAGTACTCCACACCACAACATCCAAAGTTGAGGAAGAATGAGAAATCAGCGTATCCATTCCCCACTTTTATTTGTTTCTGTAAACAGTTTATGCCGATAAAATGTATAATAAAATCATATTGATGTATTAGTCACATTTTCGAGCTCGAAACCTTCTGATGATGATGGAAGCCATCTTCCGAAAGGCCTTTTTGGCTTTAAAAGATTATAATCAAGTTGAGGACGACGGCACCTGTCAGGTACTAATTTTATTATTTTTATATTTACACTATATATATAGATCTATATATCTATATATAAATAATTAGCGTTTAACAAAACTTTCTAATGTTGTAAATTTTTGCACGATACTATATTTTAGTTCACGTTACTGAATTAGGTAAATTAAAATTTTGCAGGAACTGATTTTAAAAATCTGAACATAGAAGAAAATTTGATAATTCACTTAAATTGCTTTACTTACTTCGTTTTCTTTCGTTTAGTTTCATTTTAATCTGAAAGTATGGAACATCTGTTTAGTAACTGTTTTCATGCCCCAAATGGGAGTCAATGACTAATCACATTTCAAAGATTTTTATTTACATCCAATCACAGTAGTTTTTCACCTCGATTTTATCAATTTAATTTTATCACATTACAATCAAGCTCCTCGCTTTTAACATTCTGAATAGGTTAGAGCATTATTTTGCAGTGACTGATTCTCTAAGAAATAAGTTGAATATAGCAATTTATATATTAAGATGTAATAATCCTGGAATCGAAGTGGCTGCCAGATTGTATAATTATATAGTGCACGAATGTAAACAGATATTGCTTGCGGGATATAATAGAAAAGCATTCTTAGTAATTGATTATACCACAATAAAAAGAAACCATTGTTTGCACTTTCTTAAATGTATTATTTCCCAGGAATTTACATTCTAGAAAAATATAATTTACGTCCTAGGACATGAGAAATTAATTAATAACCTATAATGTTGGTTCTAAACTCGGTATATATTAGCGTCACTTGGGAAGAAGAGAAACTTGGTCTAGTTTCCTCGCCAAGTCCACCTCGTCAGACCTGAAAGAAGATTGTAAAATTCGAGCGTCAAGTCTGATCCTATTTATCTTGAATTGAGTAGACGTCAAATTCTGTGTCGTAGGAAAGTTTCATATAAGCGTATTTTCAAAATGTCAAGCTGAAAAGAGAAAACAAAAGAATGTGACAATGGAAGTGAAATTAAATGTTCTGAAGATTCTGAATAAAGGGAAAATATCAATAAAATTGCAATGGGTCTAGGCACCGAGCAGAAAATGCTAGAAGCTGGATAATATATAGTTACAAAATAATCCTGAGACTTCTGAAAAATTCACTATTTCCGATAACACACTACCGGACAACAATAGGCCCTAATACAAGTTTGCGGGATTATTTTCTCAACATGCAGAATAGAATAGTTATGATTCAGCTTTATGCATAACATGTTTAATAATAGTGATAATAATAATAATAATAATAATAATAATAATAATAATAATAATAATAATAATAATAATAATAGTCCACCGCTGTGGTCTCGGGGTAGCATGCTGCCTTGTCACGCAGCGGGCCCGGGTTCGATCCCCGGTCGGGATAGTTTTTCTGGGTGAGGTTTTTATCGGGCTTTTTCCTCACCTATAAGACAAATGTCAGGAAAACTTTAAGGCCCAAACGGTCCCCGAAATCATATGGCCATCGCAATCATCATCATTCATATTCCATCTTAGGTTAAGCTTAGGATTAGGGACTCTCCTGGCACACCATTATCATCATCATTACTCATCATATCATCGGGGCAACGTAACCCCGCCTTCCAGGCGCCCCAACCTCAGAAGTGGGTTACAAATACGCCATGCCAGGAGAGAAACCAGGAATGTCGAAAGACGAACCTGGGGCATTTGAAAAAAAATACATTGTTTTGCCTGATCTATATTTAAAGAACATTTGTGCAATACTTAATGCGTATCCAAGTAATGAGGCGGATAGCAAGGAGGGCATTGCATATTTTTTGCACGATGTGCGTTATGTCGTACTTACCAGCAATGGCGATCATGATTGAAAGTTCAACTTCCCACATTTCGGGATTTCCCAACCTAAATAACTATACTGTAATAGTACATTTACACCCACGTGCGAGAAGTAAAACCACTGCCGTCTATGTATACTACGTACATACAAAAAATATCCAAAAGGTAGTGTTAATATACATTATACGAAACAAATCATTGCGTTTTAAATGAACTGAACTTTATTTGAAACAATACAAAACAATAAATACGAACTTGCGGCCATATTATCAATAATTGGTCTCAAGGCCTCCTGTTGTTTCAACTAATAAACATTGCCCACGCTCTTAACGTTAGTCAATTGTTTATAATGAACGCACATATTTCTAACAAAGATATTATTTTACTATTATTATTTATTATTTTGAAAACACCATCGCGCAAGAAAATAATGCACAACGCATGTTTGTGAAGTGTTTTACAGAAACTCGGAAATTAAAAACTTCGCTATCGTTCGGTTTTTAAAAATTTTCCTCGATTCTGTAAAAACCACTTCCCAACCTTGCATCGTAATATACTATTGTTTCGGTACTAGTATTCACGTAATGTACTGTCTACTGTCTATAGTGACGTAAGAAGTAGTTCACCAACTCGTTTCTCCGTCTCATTGCTTGGACGCACGTTAACTCACGGACATTATCGAACTCGGATACAATTCCATACAACGAGATTTAGGCGCTCTTCCCCTACACGGAAGAAATTGAACCATACTAATTTAGTTACATTTATTTTCGTATAGATGTCATTGGTGTGACCCGTGGTAAGCGTTCCGCCTCATACTGACATGTAGGAAACCAAGATACTACTAGGACGGAAAAATTCGGTAAATTTTGCTTAGAGGCTTTTTTATTCAGGCTTAGGGATCTTTTACGAGCCTGACAATCTTCAGACTCGGAACCCACGGCTTAAAGTCCCTCCCGGAGGACTTGCTCCTTGGATTTCTCCATTCTAAAAAAATCTTCGGGCTCAGAGGCAATGAGCATAACAACTATTCTACCGCGACCGATTAATCTTAAACTTACAATACTAAATTATTGACTCTACTTTACTACCGAAGAAACACGAGACATTAAACTAAAAGCGAGTACTCAGAAATTAAAATGTAGCATATTTAAAGAACATTGTAAATACCAAATAATTTTTATACCTTAAAGGCTGTCTGGACGTTATAAAAATAATTTGTGTTAATCGCAATTGTAATAATTTTATTTCGAAATAAACTTTTCACTTTTATTGTCTATGCATAGAATTAAATTTTAAATTCCCTGTAAGTTGATTGTCTTTCGGGGAAGCGTGAGAATTAAGTAAAAACAATAAATTAACAGAAATCGTAGTATCTACAATATTTCGGAAAAGAGAAGGAATGATATTTTAAAATCTTATGAAGTGAATTAATATTACTTCAAATAGTTATAAATATTATATGACAAATGATCAACCTGCAGGAAGAAGAAGACCAGGACGTCCACTCAAAAGACTTCTGGATGGTGTTTCTCTTGAGGCCGAAACAGGTCAACAAATGGCCTAAATTCGTGAATGTACTATGATGATGATGATATGACAAATGTCATAGATTCTGTTGTAACAAAATTTCATAGAATTTACAAATTTATTAGATACGAATGTATTTATTTATTTAATTATTCAACAGAATTACAATGTATAAAAATGTTACTGTATCCAGTGTTATATAATTTTTTCTCCCTCCATCCCTTTCTATATTCCCAATATTCTTATCTTTACTCTATTCTCCGCCATTTTCTCTTGCATCCATCTGATTTTTGATCGACATTTCTTCTCTCTTCCCTAGGAACTCCAATCAATTCTTTTAGGTAATCTCTGCTCCTGGATTCTTTTAATATGATTATACCATTCTGGGTATATTTAATTAAGTCCATTTCCTGCCTGATTACAGTATTTCTTACTATTTTAAATCTGGAATCATAACTGATCTTCTTAAACAGTATTGTCGCTAGCGGACCGTGGGGTCATCTTCACGTCCTATTGGCATAAATAATCAACACAGATGATAGTGTAATACTTCACAATAATTTTATTTAATTCTATAAACTATCAGTAGCAGTTTACACACAAGTTCTTCTTCTTCTACTTAATGAAATTAGGCCTTTTGGCGTGTGTTTCCATCGAATATTCCCATCTAGTAAATAGTAAATAGAACACTTCTATTGTCCAATTGGTTTGTACTTTAGTAACAGCTGAGGGATTCTATCTGTAAGCATTCTTTTAACATGTTCATACCAGTTGTTTGTCATGTTGTCAATTCTATATGTTAAATTAAAAATATTTGAAGCCTTTCCTAATACCCTCATTTCTTTTTCTGTCCAAAATAGCCACACTTGCTGTTGAACGTAAGAACTTAATTTCTGCAGTTTCTGTTTTTCTTCTTTCTGAACGGGTGTCCAATTTTCACTTGCATATCTATAAACTATCAGTAGCAGTTCACACACAATTTGCACGAATAATTAATCTTGTTTTAAAGTTTAACTATTATGACAATTATCGCAAATCTCTAACAATTTCTCCGTTTTCAATGCTCAATTTGTCGCTGCCAATTCACAACTCACTCGCATTCCGTCCGCGACCACAGATTACATAGAGCGAGTGGAAAAGCTTCTAGGCTCTCGGTCGAGACGTTTCTACTATGGAAATTTCTGGCTATCGAAATTTGACGACAGTGAGGGTCGAGGTTCGGAGATGCCTCTAGAACGGGGATCTCGACATAACGGTTATCTGCGCAGGTGTTTCAACTCGCGAGCCAATTACTCGCATGTTTATTTCTATCTATGCAAGACAACTATTACAGCCTTTGTCCGCGATGTTCAAACGTCGTTATTACGATGCATTACATCATATTTCCGTTGACAATAATTTTAATCTAGTGTTTAAAAATGATAGTACCTAATTCCCGCGTTAATATCTCTAGTGCCCCGCTATTGTATAAAGTCCTAACATTCCATGTTCCTAGGAACATGTCCCTATGTTTGAGCCTTTGGCATGGGTTCCCTGAAGTAGTCCCCGCCCGGAGAACCGAATAGGAGACTATTTGACCTCCGGAAAATGTTACCCCAGTTGAACCCATGTCCGCATTTCTTCACGGTTGTATTTTTACGGTGAAAGATCGTCACTCTTTCGACCATGGTACTTTTTTCGTCTGGCTTATCAGTCTTATCACCTTCGACCGTCCGGCATGGGTAACCCTATCGGCAGCAATGCTACCACCGGCGTAGCTCTCAGGATCATTTAAGCACGCAAGCCACTCCACCACAAAAAATGATCGATTATCGATTTTTCTCTTCTTCTTACTAATAATTTGTAGGATTTTCATCCTGTTTATTTCCAAAAATCACTCCTCGGAGGAAGACGTATTGGATGTGGATCATTGTTTAAATTAGAAAATAAAATATAATGCAGTAATGTCTCTGCTACTTAAAACGTGTAGCTTTTGTTTCTTTATATGTGGCTTTCTGAGCCAAAATTAAAAATGTATCCTATGTAAGAAAAATATATTTATAAATATTATATCATTATATTGATTGGCAATATCATGTGACAGTTGATCAACATACGTAATCGAATATGTGATGTTTTTATTCTGTGTGAGATATAAAGTAAAGTAAAGTAAAGTAAAGTGATCCCACAACAGGCCCGGAGGCCCTTGGGGTAGTAGGAGGTTAAGGCTCCCACTTTTTCTAGACAATCGGCACTTGATGTCAGCCGGGTTGTCAGCCCTGCGTGACGGCCGCCTTTACCCCAGAACAAGCGTCTGGTACTCATTTCCGTTAGAGGCTGAGTCGACCCCAGGGCCATAGTGCCTCCAGAGAGTTTGGGTCAGTTTAAAAATCCTGACCCCAACGGGACTTGAACCCTTGACTCTCCGGCTTGTAGCTCAGTGCCTTAACCACTACGCTACGGCGTGCCCCCTCTGTGTGAGATATAGTTTTTTTTTTCGTTTATACAAGTTTTTCTTTATTGTTTTACTTCTTCTTTGTTTGTTAACTTTCTTTAATTCTCACATAGACACAAGGACAGGACACACACACCCAGACCCAAGGTGGAGATTTAAAATCCCCTACACCGCCAGGAATCGAACCCGGATCGCCGGAGTGGAAGGTAGGGACTCTACCGACTACGCCACGGCGACGGACATTTTTCTCTCAATTGTCTTCAGTATAACATGTCCCTGAATTCAATGATTTTTTTTTTCGTTTACACCGTTTTCCTTCTTGTTTTACCTTTTTGTTAACTTTCTGTTATTCACACATATAGACGCAAGGACAAGACACACACCCAGACCCAAGGTGGAGATTAAAATCCCCTACCCCGCCGGGAATCGAACCCGGGTCGCCGGAGTGGAAGGTAGGGACTCTACCGTCTACGCCACGGCGACGGACTCATACACGTGATTTAGTATAGTTAGAATGCAAATATTTAAGTTACTTGTTCAGTGCTACAAAGAATATTGATACGCTATGCCTAGTTCCTTTGAAGCTCGCCTGTTTTCTTATCCCTGTGAATCTCGAATTTACTTGAAAAAAAGTTCTTATTTCCTGCATCTGAATAGAAAGAATTGCTGCAGACTGCAAAATGTTGACGCCAGCTTTCTTTCCATCTCATTAGACAGTTGAGCTCTGCTCATTAGTGAAAGATCATGACCAGTTCATTAGCGCCGATAATTATCTGACGTTCAATTCAATAAAATAATCAGTTTATAGTGTAATTCATTAAATTTCTTATTTATGCAAGTCTGAATATGGAAACCCATAAGACGATTTACTTGAAAGGTATGGTAATTCCACGTGATTTAAATTCAATACATCTACTTTTTGTATTAAAACATTTAGAAGATTAAAATTAACCGGTATAAGTTTTGAATACTTAATGATCGTTATATCACATTTGCATTGAATGTGTATAAAATATTAGTTATTCTGGAAAATACATTAAAATAAGTAT
Source organism: Diploptera punctata (assembly GCA_030220185.1). NCBI lineage: Eukaryota > Metazoa > Arthropoda > Insecta > Blattodea > Blaberidae > Diploptera > Diploptera punctata. Next base: position 1,157,337 of record JASPKZ010003874.1, on the reverse strand, counting down.
AGGAAATCAAACTTTGTAATTGTTGTATAATATAGTTTATTATGCTCAATACTTCTTTCAGATTCATAACATTTTATTATTATTATTATTATTATTATTATTATTATTATTATTATTATTATTTGATTTGATTTGGCTGAATTCAAATACCTAGGAACAATAATCACAAATAGGAATGAGATGCACAAAGAAATTAAACATAGGCTCAATTCTGGAAATGCATGCTATTATGCCTTGCAGAGACTTTTGATGTCCCAACTCCTTTCAAAAAACGTTAAGCTGAAAATATATACAACTATTATTCTACCAGTTATATTATATGGGTGCGAAACATGGACTCTTACTTTAAGGGAGGAAAGGAGATTACGAGTATTTGAGAATAAAGTTCTTAGGAAAATTTTTGGACCAAAGAGAGATGAACAGACAGTTGAATGGAGAAGACTACATAACAATGAACTACATGGTCTTTATAGGAAGCCAGATATAATAAGAACAGTTAAGTCCCGTAGACTGCGATGGGCAGGACATGTTGCGCGTATGGGGAATGAAAGACGTGCATGGAAGCTTCTTGTAGGAAAGCCAGAGGGAAAACGCCCAGTTGGTAGACCAAGAATGAGGTGGGAGAACAACATTAACTATGATTTGAGGGAAGTAGATTATACAGGGAATGATTGGAAAGCATTAGCTCAGGATAGGAATGTATGGAGAGCTTATGTCCGTGCGGCCATGAACCTACGGGTTCGATAGTGCCAGTGAGTAAGTAAGTAAGTAAGTAAGTAAGTAAGTATTTTGATTTGATTTGACAAAGTTGTCATAAAAAAGGTTCGCTCTAAGTAAGGTTATGTGTTTGGTGGAATTTTGAAGGTGTGATTCACTGGGAGTTTGTTTCAAACGGGCATGCAGTTGATGTGGATCTTTTTTCCCAACAAGTGGAAGAAGTTTATAAAATTGTAAGGATGTGATACCTATAATCAGTTAACCGAAATTGTTGTCTTGCAATAAGACAAAGCGAGACCACACACACTGCACGAACAACCACGACAATTCAGGCATTGGGAGGAATCGAACTGCTACAACACCCGGCATATAACCCTGATCTTCCGCTTTCATATTATTTTCATCTGTTTCGAACCATGGTCAATACCTTGCGTGGAACAAATTTCGAAAACATTGAAGCTATAGAAGGAAATTTCAACGAAGTCAGTGCATAAAAAATTGGAGACAGATATCATCGCGAGATAATAAACCTCGCTGAAGGATGGTTCATGAAGCTTACTTTATTGTCAGAAAACGTTCGAAATAAAATTTTGTTAAAAACACACAATACGTATGGGACAATATATATAGAAACAATATTCTGCTGCGGATGGGGCTGATCGCGAAATGCCTACTATATTTTATATATTTTATGCATTAAAGGACACTTAATTGTATAATTTTGTAATCTTTTATTATAGTTATAATTTATATAATTCTATCGAACCCATAGACTTTGGTGGGAAAGAGTAAACGGTAAAAATCACCGTGTTGTATTCATATATTTCGGGATTGTTGAATTGAATAGTGACATTCCCGATCCGTTTAAGTCCATGTTCAGCATTCATCCACCCTACGTCAGAGAATGCCAAACTTTACCATCTTTCATTAACAAATTGAAAATAAAATTATTAACAGAAACAACTTACTAATATTACTTTTCAAAAATAAATTATGTTTTTTCATTATTTAATAAAAATAGTTTTAAGATTTGTTAATATATTTACCTAATGCCTTGCATAATAAGCTATAGATTAATTCATTATAGTTTATTACTTTCTTTCTATATTTTTTTCTTTCTTTTCTTTTTATGTATAGTAGATTCGAGCTGTTATTCCTTTCTTTATTCATTCTATCATTAATTTAATTTTAATTGTATTTAATTTTATTGTTTTATTAGATATTATTTTCATTATTATTCAATTTGACAGATTGTTTAGTACGACTATTATTGTATTTTTTGTATTTAAATGTAACATATGTTTGTTCTGGTGAGTGGAAGAGAAGGCCAAATGGCCTTAACTCCACCAGGCTAAAAAAATCTATTCTATTCTAAAAAGAGAAAATTCACAAAATAACATCAGTTAGTATTGAATCCATAGTTTTCGGAATCGCTGAGCTAATTGAAATAAGCATAAATAAATATCCTGCAACGCCGGATAATCAGATAGTATTTAATAATAGATTTTTTAGATTAGATTAGATTAGATTAGATTTATTTAGCCTGGTGGAGTTAAGGCCATGTGGCCTTCTCTTCCACTCACCAGGACAAACATATAATACATCAGAATATAACAATCTTAATTAACTCTAATATTAAATACTAAGCAAAAATTTGATCAAAAAGATAATATCTAATATATTACGATCTATAATACAACCAGTTAATGTTAGATAAAATTAAGACTAAAACTAATAATAAAATGTATACAAGCAAGACATATTAAATTGTCCCTGTCTAGTGTATATAAAAAAACAAAGGAAAATAATGAGATAGAAAACTAATATTACGATTATACAATATTTAAAACAACAAAAAATTGTTATTCTTAATATTAAAGTAAAGTGATCCCACAACAGGCCCGGAGGCCCTTGGGGTAGTAGGAGGTTAAGGCTCCCACTTTTTCTAGACAATCGGCACTTTATGTCAGCCGGGTTGTCAGCCCTGCGTGACGGCCGCCTTTACCCCCAGAACAAGCGTCTGGTACTCATTTCCGTTAGAGGCTGAGTCGACCCCAGGGCCATAGTGCCGCCAGAGAGTTTGGGTCAGTTTAAAAATCCTGACCCCAACGGGACTTGAACCCTCGACCCTCCGGCTTGTAGCTCAGTGCCTTAACCACTACGCTACGGCATTTTCATAAATAATTCAATTTATTAATTGTTAAAAGAATATTATCAGTGAGGTATATAAGTTAGTTTGTTATTAAATAATTCTTTAGTTTGTTTTTGAAAGATGTTATAGTTTGACAGTCTCTGACATAGGGCGGAAGGGAATCCCATGTTTTGGCAAGTGAGACCGTAAAAGATAATGAATAATATACATTGTGATGAGGAGGGATATAAAGGACAATGTGCTCATGGGATCGAGTGTCAAGATTATGTGTGTCGGATAGTCTGATGAAGCGGCGTGATAAATAATTAGGCGATGATGTGTGAAGTATTTTATAGAGAAGACGTTACATAGCCTAGTAAACGAAAGCTATTTGAAAATGGGATGAAACGCCAAGAGTTCTACGCAGAATTTGTTGTTGTGAGAACATTGTTTCTTGATTGGCCAGTAAACATGCATAATCTCACGGCTTTAACACGCTATTATCACACTTGAAATGAGCCATTATTATTGACCACCTCTTGTAACTTGAACTAGATTTGCGATGCTGAGGGAAAGTTTGTAATACGTCTGGAATATAATCAAAAACTGACGTTGCGTTTCGCAGCTGCATGTGCTGGCCGCCACATATTTTCTTTTATCACGTTATTTGGCCTTATGTAACTTGTTCACGCTTTAACATTTTGCTTTTCTTCATCTTCTCTCTCTTCTGTGTTGCAAAGTTTGGTAATTAACGGCCCGTACATAATTTTTTTGGTTTCATTAGTGGCTATCCTCTCTTCCCTTCGTATTTCGTAAGCCTAAACTCCCTCAACCACGCATTCTCTTGCTCGGTTGGTAATAAGTCGGCTAGTAGATAAAGTTCCTGACATATTCCATAATGCGCTAACTTTCCTACAAACAAAACCAATGTTTACTCTAGTATCACATTACTTCCCCACTTAACACTCAAATTTTAACTTACTTCAGCGAATACTGAAAGAATTGAGGCTGTCATGAAAATATTTTTTTTTTACTATTACAAATCTTCACTGGTAGTAGGCCTACTTATTAAACACCGAAATTGACCAGTTAAACATGTATATACTTACTTACTTACTCACTGGCACTATCGAACCCGTAGGTTCACGACCGCGCGGACATAAGCTCTCCATATATCCCTATCCTGAGCTAATGCTTTCCAATCATTCCCTGTATAATCTACTTCCTTCAAATCATAGTTAATGTTTTTCTCTCACCTCATTCTTGGTCTACCAACTGGGCGTTTTCCCTCTGACGTTCCTACAAGAAGCTTCCACGCACGTATTTCATTCATTCCCCATACGCGCAACATATTCTGCCCATCGCAGTCTACGAGACTTAACTGTTCTTATTATATCTGGCTTCCTATAAAGACCATGTAGTTCATTGTTATGTAGTCTTCTACATTCACCTGTCTGTTTATCTCTCTTTCCCCTCCATGGTATCTTTACCTTGTCGTGGTGGAGTGGCTTGTGTGCTTAAATGATCCTGAGAGCTATACCGGCGGTAGCATTGCTGCCGATAGGGTTACCCATGCCGGACTGGTCGAAGGTGATAAGCCAGACGAAATAAGTACCTTGGTCGAAAGAGTGACGATCTTTCACCGTAAAAATACAACCGTCAAGAAATGCGGACATGGGTTCTACTGGGGTAAAATTTTCCGGAGGTCAAATAGTCCCCCATTCGGTTCTCCGGGCGGGGACTACTTCAGGGAACCCATGCCAAAGGCTCAAACACAGGGACATGTTCCTAGGAACATGGAATGTTAGGACTTTATACAATAGCGGGGGACTAGAGATATTAACGCGGGAATTGGATAAATCGCCCTTGGATATAGTCGCTTTACAGGAAGTTAGGTGGCCAGGAGAAGGTAGTCAGGAATCAGGAAGCTTTGCATTATACTATGGGGGTGCAGAAAGACCTGCATTTGGAACAGGTTTTTTAGTCAGAAGGAGGATCCTATGTGCTATCCGAGATATTAAGTTTGTTAGTGATAGGATATCATACATAATTCTAAAGGGTAAACGACATGATTTTATAATTGTAAATGTACATGCCCCCACAGAAGATAAAGATGACAAGATCAAGGATGAGTTCTATGAAGAATTAGAATGCTTATTTGATAGCCTTTCACGATATCATATGAAAATTGTCTTAGGAGATTTAAATGCAAAAGTGGGGCGGGAAGATATATTCAAACCAACAATAGGCAAATTCAGTCTTCATGAAGATAGTAACGACAACGGGGTTAGATTAGTCACATTTGCCACATCAAAGAATCTCATTGTTAAGAGCACAACATTTCATCATAAGGATATTCATAAATACACCTGGACGTCCCCAGATGGAGAAACTCGGAACCAGATTAATCATGTATTAGTGGATAAACGCTGGCACAGTAGCATCATTGATGTTAGATCAGTTAGAGGGACAGACTGCAATTCAGACCATCATCTGGTCAAGGTGAAAATCAGACAGCGGCTATCGCTTATGAGAGGAACAAACGCTAAAGATGATTCTGTAAAATATGAATTAAAAAACTTGAAAAATGATGAAATGCGGCAAGAATACCAAATCAAAATTGCTAATAGATTTGAAGTACTGGAATCTTCAGATGACAATGTGGCAAACGAAGAAGAAACTGATATAAATAAAGAATGGGAGGCTATAAGAGATACTATTAAATTGTCAGCATCAGAAAGCATTGGTTGTTTAAAAAAGAGGCAAAACAAGAAATGGTTTGATGAGGAATGTGCCGACATTGTAAAGAAAAGAAAGCTAGCAAAAATGAAATGGTTACACGTGCCAAATGAGGTAAATTTAGAGCAATTGGGTAGTGTTAGACGGGAAACCACCAAGTTACTAAAGAGTAAGAAGAGGGAATATTTGAGAGAGAAGATTACTGATCTTGAAATGAATGCAAAAAATAGGAACATCAGAGAATTATATCAGGGAATTAGTATAGAGAAGAAAGGGTTTCAGGCTAGAACAAACATAATTCGGAATGAAAATGGGGATATGATTGCAGATTCCAAAAGTATATTAAATAGATGGAAAAGTTATTTTAATCAGCTATTAAATGTACATACAGAACAGGACATTGAGGAGGATAAGTTACAGACAGCAGAAATGCTAGTCGCAGAGCCAAGTGCATTAGAGGTTGAAATGGCAATTGAAAAATTGAAGATGTATAAAGCATCAGGTTCAGATGAGATCCCAGCAGAACTGATAAAATCAGGGGGGAGAAAAATTGATGGACAAGATCTGCTGGTTGCTTAGTATGATTTGGGAAAAAGAAGCTCTTGCAGATGAATGGAAGGAATCAATTATCGTACCAATTTATAAGAAAGGAGATAAAACTGATTGCAACAACTATAGGGGCATCTCATTACTTTCAACTTCGTACAAAATTCTAACAAATATATTAGTAAGCAGACTTACTCCCTATATTGATGACATTCTAGGAGATCATCAATGTGCATTTAGAAGAAACAGGTCTACAACAGATCAGATTTTTAGTATAAGACAGATTTTAGAAAAGAAATGGGAGAAGTTATATTGTATCCTGCTGGAGTTCGGAATTCCTAAAAAGTTAGTTAGACCTATACGAATGTGTCTAAATGGCTCAACGAGTAGGGTGCGTGTAGGCAAACAGTTTTCAGACACTTTTGAAATCCAGAATGGGTTGAAGCAAGGAGATGCACTATCTCCTCTACTATTTAATTTTGTACTAGAGCATGCCATTAAATCTTCAGAGAATGAGGAAGGCTTACAACTGAATGGTATTAATAAGCTGTTAGTTTATGCTGATGATGTAGTACTACTGGCCGATAGCGAGGAGATACTAAAGGCCAACACGCACACACTATTGAGTAACACTAAGAAATTAGGACTGGAAGTAAATATCAGTAAAACTAAATATATGGTCACACGTAGAAATTCATTATATAATGGAAATGGACAGCTAATGACAAATGAGGGAAATTTTGAGGAATTGGCTGAATTCAAATACCTAGGAACAATAATCACAAATAGGAATGAGATGCACAAAGAAATTAAACATAGGCTCAATTCTGGAAATGCATGCTATTATGCATTGCAGAGACTTTTGATGTCCCAAATCCTTTCAAAAAACGTTAAGCTGAAAATATATAAAACTATTATTCTACCAGTTATATTATATGGGTGCGAAACATGGACTCTTACTTTAAGGGAGGAAAGGAGATTACGAGTATTTGAGAATAAAGTTCTTAGGAAAATTTTTGGACCAAAGAGAGATGAACAGACAGGTGAATGGAGAAGACTACATAATAATGAACTACATGGTCTTTATAGGAAGCCAGATATAATAAGAACAGTTAAGTCCCGTAGACTGCGATGGGCAGGACATGTTGCGCGTATGGGGAATGAAAGACGTGCATGGAAACTTCTTGTAGGAAAGCCAGAAGGAAAACTCCCAGTTGGTAGAACAAGAATGAGGTGGGAGAACAACATTAACTATGATTTGAGGGAAGTAGATTATACAGGGAATGATTGGAAAGCATTAGCTCAGGATAGGGATGTATGGAGAGCTTATATCCGTGCGGCCATGAACCTACGGGTTCGATAGTGCCAGTGAGTAAGTAAGTAAGTAAGTTTATCTCTCTTTGGTCCAAAACATTTTCCTAAGTAGGCCTACTTTATTCTCAAATAGGCCTACTCGTAATCTCCATTCCTCCCTTAAAGTAAGAGTCCATGTTTCGCACCCATATAATATAACTGGTAGAATAATAGTTTTATATATTTTCAGTTTAACTTTTTTTTTTAAGGAGTTGGGAGATCAAAAGTCTCTGCAATGCAAAACATGTATAAATACATATATACGGGCCTAGCTAAACTGGGTCCCTGAATTTTCTGTCCTTATATGTTAAATTGGGTCCCCGATCTATATAAATTGGGTGCTAGGACCAGGTAGTATCATCTGATTTCCTTACCTTCATTGCTTATTAATTTTGTACGGTACTATTATTTTGTTACAAATGGATACGCATTAATATTTGAAGAAAAACTATTAATTAATTAAATTAAGTGAACACCAAATTAAACGACAATTAATTTTTAACTTTATATTGATGTAATCAAACCGAAGTTTATATTTTATACAGAACGTCAGCAAAGCAGGCTGAAAGATGATAGGAAAAAGAAAAGTTTATTGCTGAAAAAATGACACTGTTGATAACGGGACAAAGTAGTATGTTCGAATTTGTTAAATCGGTGAGTTCTAAATTTTTGTCAGGAGATTAGAAATGGTTTAAGGCGTAACTTTTTTAACATCATACATTTTTGGGAACGATCCGAGCAACCTCGACACGGTATTTCTTGATTAATGATAGTACACTGTGACCCAATTAACTATAGCTACTTTCTTCGACCCGGGACCCAGCTTAACGTCGCCTATAGCTACATACATATACGCACACACACACACACACACACACACACACATATATATATATATATATATATATATATATATATAATCCACCGCTGTGGTCTCGAGGTAGCGTGCTGTTTGTCACGCAGCGGGCCCGGGTTCGATCCCCGGTCGGGGCAGTTTTTCTGGATGAAGTTTTTGTCGGGGTTTTTCCTCACCTGTAAGACAAATGTCAGGAAAACTTTAAGGCCCAAACGGTCCCGAAATCATATGGCCATCATCATCATCATCCTTATCATTATCATCATCATCCTTCACCGGTGTGGAAAGCAACGGGAAGCTACCACACCTACAATTCCCTAGTAAATCTGCAAGCATAGCATGGAAATGATTGCAGTGAAGGGCCTGCCTTCGGGCGGGCAGAATTACTATGGATATATATATATATATATAAAATTATATTTTATAACAGATACACACACACGTATATACATAGGTCCATATATATGGGAGTTCATCTGAAGTGATAATTAAAATTTCGCTCTAGCGGCCGCAATTTAAGTTTTTTTTTGCATCGAAACTCGGTACATGCCATTGAAATTAAACAAGAAAGATTATCAGAAAATATTAGACAAACCCAACCATTAGGATTGAGAGTTTTCTGAAGAAAACTGTAATTAAAAATCGCTCCAGCGATAGCCATCTTCGTTTTCTCATAATGTAACTGGATACACACGATTTAATTAACAAAATATATATGTATTTCGTAAACCATCAAAATCGGACCATAAATTCGACTTGCTGAAGTATTCGCTCAGTTTACGCATTTCCTGATTGACGGATATTTGCTTTTGACTGTTGTGGACCAATATTAATTTGTTTATTAATGGGAACCTTCATTCTTTCATTAAAATAAAATAAATTGCTTAATTATTTAATGAAAATAAAAGAAATTACTTCGAAATCAATATATTTTTTAATCCACCCATAATATATTTATATACCCACAAGGTAGTTGCACTATCAAAAGGACTGCTTTAAGATACTATATATCAATCTATCTATAATGGCGCGTAGCCGAATACTGAGCCATGACCTCTCCTTTGTTACGAGTTAATAGATCAAGTTAATTTTAGTTACCTTATTTGCCCATATATATATCACGAATGGCATACGATCAACATATCAACTCAATGAGACATCTAGCAGGCAACTAAGGTATTACTAGGACGTTAAGGTCTGTAAATGTTGTTTAGAGGCTTTTTTATTCAGGCTAACGGATCTTTTACAAGCCTGTAAATCTGCAGCCTCATGACCCATGGCTTGAAGTCCCTCCCTGAGGACTTGCTCCTTGGATTTTTCCGTCCTAAAAATCCATCTACTCCGGCCGGTTTTGAACCCGCGACCCTCGGGACTAGATGCAAGGAGCAGATCATAAACAAATATAAAATAGTTTTACAAAGTTGTAAGATTATTTTATTCAAAATGCCATAAAATCACATACAAAAATCTTACTTAGAACACAAAAGATAAATAATTGGTCTAAACAAGTAATATATTAAAACATAGAACCTTAGAAATGATTACGAACAATTTGAACAAAATATTTTATTACGGTAATTTGAATTTTTTTCGAAGTTTTCAGAGGTATTCTCAATTTGAAAGATTCTAACTAACTGATTAACTCACTGGCACTATCGAACCCATAGGTTCATGAACACGCAGACATAAGCTCTCACCATCTCAGTCCTGGCCAACGTTTTCAATCATCTCCTGTATAATTTATCTCAATCTTGATTAATGTTATTCTCCCACCTCATTTTTGGCCTACCTACTGGACGATTTCCCTCTGGTTTTCCTACGAGAAATTTCCACGGTCCTCTTCCACATGTCCTTTCTAGAAACCATATCCCTTTGTTTGAGCCTTTGGCATGTATTCTCTGAAGTAATACCCGCTCGGAAACCCGAATGAGAGACTGTATTTTACCTCCGGAAAATTTTCCCAAGTGGAACCCATATCCGCATTTCTTGACGGTCGTATTTTTACGGTGAAAATCGTCAGTCTTTCAACCAAGATGCTTTTTTTCTTTGTCGTCTTATCCCCTCGACCTGTCCGGCATGATACATCCCTTTCCGGCAGCAAAGCACTGCCGACATAACTTACGAAGCCATTTAAGCACGCAAGCCACTCCACCACAAGATGTTGAAGTTACCATGGCCAGAAAATGTAAAATTATATGTTTAATATTGCGGATATAAGTTTAATACTTGAGATTTTTAACAAAAATAAAATATTGTACAGAGGGCATATGTGTAGCCTACATGTTTAATAACTTTGCTCAAGAACTGGTATTTTGCTTCATATGGATAAACGTGTCTTTAATTGGTTTTAGTCTTTAGGTAATTTAATTAAATTCTTAAACAAAAGCTATTTCTTCTCCATTATATGTGTATCAACGCATTTTGCTGATTATTTATAAGTTACTGATGTGACTATAATACGGCTCTATTTTCTGCCCTTAAATATAGTAAGTGAAAATACGAATATTAAAAAAAATATTAATAATATCCCTCCATAAACTTGACGTTGTTCCCGAAGGAATAATGTGTCACACTTTAGTTTTTAAGGAAGTTTATTCTCCAAATCCGTGCTGTGAATAGGAGTGGTAGAATTTAAGTTTTGGCATTCTGTTGTGAATTATATAGCGTCTTATACCGCAGTCGCAGAGAGGGAGAACTCTCCTGAGGGCAGTAAGTTGTCAGGCTTGTTTACATTCTTCCCCGTTCTTCATATTTAGAAACGAGAAAGCAAACAAATGCATTAGCATTATGTAACAAAATAATTCCCTTGGTCTTCCAACTTTTCCTCTTCTTAGCTCTTCTCTGCTGTATGAAAACAATGGACGTTGAGGTTTGTCAACCATTTTTCAATCCTGTGATAATGAACCTCCAAGAAACAATATCATTACTTTGCTAATTAATGTTCTAGATGTTTACTCTACCGCATATTAATTCATACTTATCTTACTTCATTTTTTTTCAAATCGTATTAAACAGTTGGAAATGTTCATAAAAAATTAAGGTAAGACGGTAGGCCAAAATTTGAAAAAAAAAAATGTTTTTTTTTTTATAATTAAATGGTCTGTTCTTTTCTGAACATTTCTGTATATTATTTTTTACTGAACGCCAATTATAAGTGTATTATTTTTTTTAACTTGACAGTTGTCAGCCTGTAATATAATTAGCCTATATTTTAAACCTTGTTTTCTCGAAAGTGAAAGTTTTCGAACGTTTGCCCCATTATCTCAAAAACTATTACATATGACATTTTTACAGGCAGTAAACCTAGATATACTAAATATATGGAACCACAAGCATGATGATCTCTTCTATAAATCATCACTTATGACCATTAAAAGTATTTTTAAATAAAAAAAGAGACTCCATCCATCCATAGTAATTCTGCCCGAGGGTAGGTCTTTCAATGTAATCATAGCATTTTCATGCTATGCTTTGAAGCTTTACTAGGGAATTGTAGGTGTGGTAGCTTCCCGTTGGTTTCCACACCGGTGAAGGATGATGATGATGATGATGATGATGATAATAATAAGGATGATAATAATAAGGATGATGATGGTAGCCATATGATTTCAGGGACCATTTGGGCCTTAAAGTTTTCCTGACATTTGTCTTACAGGTGAAGAAAACCCCCGATAAAAACCTCACCCAGAAAAACTGCCCCGGCCGGGGATCGAAGCCGGGCCCGCTGCCTAATAAGGCAGCACTCTATCTAGAGACCAAAGCGGTGGACAAAAAGAGATTAGAGGCAAAAAATATATAGGACAAGAATATTTAGATACAAGTTTGACTGAGGTTCAGTGGTCTTTACAAATCACATTTAATATGCTGTAAAAATTTAATTACAATCCATCTAGTAGTTCCTGAGAAAATGGGTCTCAAATTCACATGTTTTAACATTGATGGGATAGGGCCTACCGTCTCATCTTAATTCTAAATAATCTGCATTCAATACTTACTTACTACGAGCACTTACAGTTTATGGAGAACCTTCATCACGTCCCATATTTCCTTCCATTCATGTCTATCAGATATTTTTGTCCTCGATATTTTAATATTCCCATTCTTCTCAAAACCCACATTTTACAATCATCTTGTCTGAGATCTTCCTATTTTCCTCCTTCCTAAAGGTTTTTCTTCTAACAGTTTTTCATCACTGTTATCTGGCATTCTATTAACATGTACTAACCAACTTAATTGCTAAGATTTGATGATGGTAACCAATTCTAATTATTGATATAAATCAGACAACTCTTTATTTAATACAATTTTCACTCTTTGATACGCTATCTAATACAAATTCTTCTCGATTACTTTCTTTCCCCTATATTTATTTGAAAAATTCATATTTCTTATTAAGGATCCACGTTTCACTTCCGTTTGTAAATAATGAAAGTCTAATTAATGTTTTATAGAAATTAATTCTCGTCTTTTACTAAATATTTTCACTTTTCAAGAGCCTATATTCTACAAAATCTAAAAACACCTATTAGAATATGAAACAATTGTTATTTCCAGATGTTAACAATATTGTTATTGCTGTTATTTATCCGAGATTCTTCTAAATCATATCCATGAGGATATTGTTTGAAGTAATTTTATTACATCTGCTGGTTTATTCCAGAGATCCGTTGTTGACTGTTGATGGATTGTAGTAGGCTACTCCGTATATTATGTTGTGATGATGTTTCATTGGGAATATCTTCTTCGCCATCTATTTAACAATGATTTCAATTAATTTAAATTACAGGAAATTTTTATTTCAATTAGCCCTTTTTGTTATGCCCGTGTGACCTGCTTGTTTTCAAGACAATTTCACAGTTTACATCAAAACAAAAATGTACAGAAATACAAATAGACTTAAAATATGGGCAGATTTGAAATAATAATAAATATGCGAAACTGCGAGAATACACAACACAGTTCCAACAAGAATAATAATTTATTTCGTTATATTTAATGATTCCTCTAGTAACATCGTTGCCTGAGACACAGTGAGCCTGGGTTAGATCCCGGTTGGGACAATTTTCCTGGATAAATTTATTTACAGTTTTTTAGTCCCCTGTAAGGCAAACATCACAATCACACATGGCCAATGTAGACCTGTATATTGGATATTTTTAAGATGTAAATTTCAACAATATGAACATATTAGGTTTAGGGTCACGTGAACCTGTTAAATCACAAAATGGCCATGTCAGTCCCACTGTTGTTTTCTTCTTCTTCTTCTTCTTCTTCTTCTTCTTCTTCTTCTTCTTCTTCTTTCTTCTTCTTCTTCTTCTTCTTCTTCTTCTTCTTCTTCTTCTTCTTCTTCTTCTTCTGTAGCCATTGGGCTGGTACAATATATTTTTCTTTTTGATTTAGGTCCGTTCGCTACAAATGCTTCTGTCAGCTATTACTACAATGTACGTAAAAATATAATTTGGACTCCTAATAATCTGGATTTATACTTCGAGTATAGAATACAGTTCTCACTGCTGTATTTTATAGCTGATTTTGCTATTATATACGTAATCGTAATTTTGTATTTATTGACATTGATGAATGAATTAATTTTGTTATATTTTGTAATTATTTATCATTTTAACTATGCATATCAGAAATAAAATGACCTAAATAAGTTAATTCAATGACATGTTCAATAATTTTCCTTCTGGATCTATTTTAAATCCATATATAGGCTACTCCTGGCATCTAAATTCATCAATATATATTAAATTGAAGATATGAATTTTCGTCTCGCTCTTCCAAAGCCTTCATTTCAGTTGTTGTGTGTTGATTGAGGAACAGAGCTCGTGTAATGTGGGAGGACAATCTCTGGTCCACTTTGTAATCCTCTTATCATTTGTGGCAAGTGAACCTCAGTTAAGTTCGCCTTAACTTAGAAATGAATTCTTGTATAAGCTTAGAGGTAATTATTGGAAATCTTAACTGATTATTTCTGTCTTCCTTCAGTACTTCAAAATAATTAAATAAGAACTTAACATTTTTATGATATTCTATTTATTATAACAAACACTATATAACACTAAGAAATTGGGGCTGGAAGTAAATATCAATACATCTTAATATATCGTTATAAGCAGAAATATATTATAAGGGGAAATTGAAACTTAACCAAGAAATACAGGAAATTTTCAAAAAGTGGCGGAATTCAAATTCCCAATACAAATAATTACAAACGAGAATGAAGTACAGAAACAAACTTGGAAAACACATGCTATTATTATGCATTACAGAGGTATTTGTCGTTCCAACTTCTACAAAAAATGGTAAACTATAATAAATGAAACGACGATTCTTCCAATATTATATATATATATATATATATAATATATATATATATATATTCGAAACGTGGACTGTTTGTTAAAGAGAGGAGAAATTAATATAAAATTATGGAATATTGAATCTTATAAAAGTTGCGAGGAGAAATGTTATGGTTATTATATCTGAGCATAAAGTACTTAGGAAAATTTTGGATCAAAAGAGACGAACAGACAGGTGAATGGAGAAAACTTCATAACAGAGATCTAGATGATATTTATGGGAAACTAGATGTTATAAGAACATTTATATCTCATGTACTATGACGGGCATAATATGTGGTTCGAATGGGGAATGAAAGTGAAGCATACAAATCGTGTAGGTAAACCACAAGGAATGTGCCTATAAAATAAGCTGGGAGATTAACAGAAAGCATGATTTGACAGAGATACATTTTAGAGCAAGTGAATGGAATATATTAGCTTGGGATAAGGATGTATGGAGAGTTCATTGTCAGCGCTGCCATGAATCTCCAGTTCGATAGTGTCAGCGAGTTAGTCATTATTTTAGATGAGCTGTATATATTAACCATCTCAGCGGTATCAGGTTTAATTTCCGAATGTACATAGAAACTATACTATGTGGAAAGTGATAGATTGAATCTCGTGAGGTCAATTAATTAATCAGTTTAAAAAAACTGAAGCCGAATCTAAAGAAATGCGCAATCCTGACCACGTAACTCCATTAATATCATAATATGCTAACCAGTGATAGCAATCACTTGAGCCGCTTTGGTTTTTCGAACATGTAATGTTACAATTGATTTTTATTTCTTAATTTGGCAAAAATAAGAACGGAAGAGAATTCTTTCACTCAACCAAAACATAGTCGATATGCGAAACTCAAATTAACACTGATTGCAAGTACTGTGAGTACAAATGATGAGTCGGTTAGCGATGAAGGCATTTCATGTTTTGTTTTGATGCTGAAATGTACTTAATGTTCCATGGATAGTGATGTAGGGATTCGTTGTTCACCAACTCTCCACTCCGTCTCTTCGCTTAAACGCACAGTAAGCGGTGGGACTTATTCACATTTTCGAAAAATAATAATATATACTATGTTCACGGATTTCTATGGCGTCCATGTATATTCCTGTTTCACAATTGAATATCGATGATATGGCCACTGGTTCCAACGTTTCGACATGATCCAAGATGCCGTTGTCCCATTCCTTGACAATGGGATCATGTCGAAATGTTGGAACCAGTGACCAGAGGAAATCTTAAATCTTTGATACGGAAACTCCAAGAAACCTCTCTCTTTTTTTATATGTACACTAGCTAATACCCGGCGTGCGCTGCTACGCCCAAATAAATGCAAATGAATGTGCTTATATCTTTAGTTGAATAAGTAAAAGGAAAAACAATTATAAATTTATATTTTTTAGATACCCCATGCTGATTACCCTGCGTTGTCCGGAAATCTACTCATCCCGATCTTCTTGGCATAAATGAACTGAAAGACGAAAATTATTATACTTCTTATGATTAGTTGAATAAATAAAATGAAAAATAATTATAAATGTATATCGTAATTATGTTAAGATTCCCCGTGCTGATTGCCCGGTGTTGCCCGGAGAATCTACTTATCTCGATCTTCTTGGCATAAATGAGCTAAAAGACAAAATTCGTTATTGAGTTAAAAGAATGCCCGCCATGTGCTGCTATGCTTGCACAGGAATCTACGTACATACTTGCCTCGATCTTCTTGGCATGAATGACAGACAAAAATGGTTATTGTGAGTTATCCGTAAGAGATAAACATATGCTGTCGCCGACTTTTTTATAGAGCTTTTTGAGATATTCAATTCTGTGTAGGCCTACATTAATTTTGTGCCTTTGTTATGGTTTAGGCAGCTTAAGCAATTTAAGCGTCCAAAGAGCTACTTTTTACACGTTTTCCACTACAAAGGGCGATTTTTAGGGTGTAGGAGTTGAGTATCACAACTCTCTTATATCCTACGTTCATTTGGGAAATCTCCTGAACACTCTGCAAAAAGCCCCATCAAAATCGGATCAACGGTATGACCGCGCATAAAGTACGAACAAACAAACAAACAAACATTAATTTTTATATGTTAGATGTATACAGATACCTTCACTCATACATAACAACTTGCTTATATAGTGCAACTTCGTCTGTTATGGGATTGAAATTTAGTGTATGAAACAAACTTAAAAGAACACATACAATTTAATACAATACAACAATTTAATATCAATAAAATCGGAAGCAAACGTTTTAAAATTCTCATTACCAATGATACAAATTTCTTGTTTAAAATCTGATTTTGCCCTGTCTCAATTAACTTATTGTATCTAATAATTTGTTTGACATCTCTTAAATACAGTAATAAAAGTTAATGTCAATAAATTAAATTTTGTCGAATAAATTTACTTGAATTAAGGATGTATACACTGCCTTGTTAAACCTTAACTAGATTAACAAATTGCAGAATCGATACGAGGATATGTTAAATAACATATAGGCCCTATCGTGTCATTAATAAAGGGGAGGTTGGTTCTACTGATTTCTATTAATGGCCACCTGCTGTTCTTCTTAATGCCTTCCCTATCTTGCTCTCTTTGTTCTTTTGTGACCTCTCTCTTTCGATGGGACTTTTAGAAGCCTATACCCTGGGCTTGTCGCCTATAGACAGAATTACTTGTATAAACTGATGGTCCTTCCTGAATATTAGATTACCTGTATTCAACGCCGCCGACAAAGACAACAGAAAACAAAATAAAACGGGGACATACATCCAAACTGAAGGTGGCGACTTTAAATCGTATTATGCCTGATATGATAATTAAAATTACTTCGAAATATTTTATTTTTGATAGTCCCATAATACGTATATAATAATTTTATTAGTTTTGATTGTCTTTAAATTTATTGTATTATTAGACCTTATTTTAATTACAGTTTAGCCAGATAATCGTTTAGTATAGGGAAGTTCGGGTAATGTGGACCCTTCTGTTTGAGTGGATTCTGTTAATATCTTCTTTAATTGGTGCTGCCCTCGAACAGAAAAATATTTTAACTTTTTCCCCTCTTCAACTTTGGGTTCAATGCCAGTTTCTTTTATTCTTTGTGCGAAGAAGAGTTTATTTGTAATATTTATGAACATGACCACTTTAAAAGTATTTCAAGCTAAGAATAAATTCTTAATTTATGCTATTGATTATTACAAATGTTGACAAAACTCCTAAATATATTATATTATGTAGATGCTGTTTTAATTTACTGACGGGTTTGGTTTGATATTATGTGACGTGGTGGCTGCATACATAATTAAACATAACAAAGGAATTCGGTTAATATGGACCCTCCACGAGGACCTGGGTCCACTTTACACGTATATTTTATCAATGAGGATGCTATCTGTAAAAGTCATTCACTTAATTAATTTTATTTAATATCCTTATAATTTTACTAAATCCAAAGACCGTCGCTTTCTGCAGTTGAATGACGTGTGAATGTTATAATCAACAATAATTCTTCAAAACATTAAATGAATATCAATTTTTTTAAAACTATGGTCAGTCATAAATATTTTCAGATTAATCTGTGCCTGTCTGTATAAATTAATTGAGTAAATAAACTTAAAAATAGACTAAAAGCTAAGGTGCACTCTGGGGTCCACTTTATCCGAATATGGAAGTCAAAGAGGAATTTTCTTGTAACGTAAAAAAGTTTCTAAATTGCCAAGATGTTTTCATATTTGAATAAAATAACAATGCCATTTCATAGTTACAACACTAACGATGATGACTGTAATTAAACAGCATTCAAATCCCTTAATTAAAAGAAGAAAAACAAATTCAAAACCGAGTACCAATTACCCGAAGTTCCTCTAAATCATATTATTGTGATTTTTGTATTTTAATGTAACATATGTTAGTCCTGGTAAGCGGAAGAGAAGGCCACATGTTCTTAACTCCACCAGGCTAAATAAATAAATGTACGAAGAATCTTAGTAAAATATATTGGATTTTATCCCTATTACGAAAATTGTAAGGTGAAGACAAACGAAATGAAGTCCTTGCAAAGTGCCATTATTGTTTTATCACAAAATTATTATTCTGCTAATTAGTCATTAGTGAAAGTGATTTAGTGGATTTTACTTTTCCAGACATCGGATTTTTAGAAAGCCGAATTCAGAATTTTGATTGGAAAATAAGTATTTGTAATGACAATATAATTAAGATGTGGATGCGAAAAATGGTATTTTAAATTGTTAATATGACAATAATTATTGTAAGAATTGATAACATGTTGTTTTAATTATAGGTTTGAAGTAAATATCAATTAAACCAAATAGGGTAATATGATCACACATGGAAATACGTTATTAAATGGGAATAAACACTTAACAAGAAAATGAGGGAAATTTTGAAGTAGTGGCTCAATTCAAATACCTATAATTACAGTACAATGATTACAAATGGGAATGAGGTGCACAAAGGAATTAAACATGGGATAAACTCTGATAACACACGCTATTATCTTACACAATAGGGACTCCTGCCGTACAACTTCTCTTAAAAATATTCTTTTTTTTTTATTATATACAACTTTACCTTAAGGACAAAGTGATACAGACAATTTTTGTAATTGATGAATACATTTTGTAAATACATTTTTAAAAAATTCAAATTGTAGGCCTAATTGAAGTATACATACTATAAAGCAGAATAACGGCTTGTGAAATGAGATTCATGCGCAGAACAGCGGGTTACACCAGATGGGATCGGAAAAGGAACACCGATATCTTAAACGAATTGAAGACTACGCCAATTTTGGAATATATTAAACAGTACCAACTAAATTGGAAACACCATCTAGAGAGAATGAGCTCAAATCGGATCCCCAAAGCTGTTTATAATTATATACCAAGAGACCGAAGATCACTGGAGGGAACGTTTTCTATAGGATCGTAACAGGCCTTGGCCTAATACTTGGAAGGAAGAAGAAGAAGATACTATAAAGTAGAAATGTTGTAAATATGGTTTCTTAAAATTGAAATTGATTATCTAATGGCAGCGATGGCAATTTGAGAAATATACACCCTGTCCAAATCTAAGGAATTCCAAAATTTGGCTAAGAATCGTGGTATGATTCTTCCGATTGATTAATATATGGATGTGAAACGCGGTCTCTTTAAAACAGGAAAAAATATTACGATATCTAAGAAGACAGATGAAAGTAGAACACTGTATGAAAGTGAGATACAGTAAAATATCCTTATTCCCTTTGATATGTTCCGCAAATATGCCGCGAATGCAGAAACCGCGAATATGGAATGGTAATTTGTATGGGTATGTAGGGGATACTTCCCAAGATTCCGAAATTTAAAAAAAATCAAAATAAAACCAATTAATGGGAGATTATGAAGAATTTTTCTTTTACTCGAAATTATAATTTGGCAACAAAGCAGAAGAGACGCGTGTTATTCAGTCAAAATTATTGCAACGAATGACAAATTGAAATAATGAATAACCGATCGTGGTGATGGCGGCATTTATCAACGGACATAGCGACATATGAAATACAATGGCCGTGGCTTTTAACAAGAACTTTAGGCTTAGTGACAGTAAGGTTTGCTTCTTTTATATTAATTTGTCCATTTGATTTGAATCACTATTTGTAAAAACCGCCTTCACATGTGCCTTCAATAAAGAAAGTTGCCGATGCGTTAACAAAGGATACTAACACTTCTAATATACTGACTGGATCCGCAAATAAATAATTTTGTACCCGCGAATACAGGAACTGTGTCGCAAATTTTTAACCCGCGAATAATGATAACATGAATAAGGGAACCGCGAATAAGGGGCGTTTACTGTATATGATTTTATGGGAAAGCAGATGCAAAAGAACAATATTAAGTGGAGATATGTCAGGACTGGGAATGAAAGAGGGACATGAAAACTTGTTAAAGGAAAACCAGAGGGAAAACTCCCTGTAGTTAGGAAAAGAAAGAGGTGAGAGAATAACATTAAGCATGAATTGACGGATGTGAATTATACAAAAGATGATTGGAAAAGATTAGCTCAGGATTGGGATGTTATGGAGAGCTTATGTTTACGTGGCCATGAACCTCCGTGTTCAATAGTGCCAGTGAGATATTTATTATAGTGAGCTTTTATTTTAAGATTTTAAGTTCAATACCTGTTAGGTACATTTGTTCTCAACTTGTTTATTTTGTTTTAAATAGGATTTGAACTGGACTTCTTGATTCCAGTGAGCTACCAGGCAAATCTAGTACAAACATTTATTTTTCTTATATATATATATATATATATATATATATATATATATATATAGCATACAATGTGAGACATGATAAGAAAAATAAATTTCTGAACGGGATTTGAACCCGGACCTCTGAATTGATACTTCAGCGTGCTATCCATTACACCACAGGACAAATCTAATACAAACATTTATTTCCCTCAAATATATATTATCCAGTGTTACGAGATATAGCGAGAACTCGGTCTTCACTGCCACCTGGTAGCTAGCTACTATAACAAGTAAGCAAATTAAAGATAATATTTTTATTTTATAGCAGTGACGGTTTATCAATGTTATAATTAAATATAATTAATTATAACATATATATATATATATATATATATACATATATATACTCTATTATTACAAGAAGTAGTGGGAACTCAGTCTCCACTGCCCTCTAGTAGCTCCTATACCAAGTAAGCAAATTAAAGATAATATTTTTACTTTATATCAGTGACGCTTTTTCGATGTTATAATTAATATTTTTGACATTGAGCAATGAAAGCTTAATATGACATATCTTTCTTCCATGCATATACACAATAATCAAGTCTATAATTACTAATTAGTCTTTAATTACTAGGCCTATTATATGACACCCACTTTATTGCGAGTTTGGTTGCACAAGTTTTTGCGTTTAGTACACCTGTGCAGGGCACTTGGAAATTCCTGAAGTATCTTAGCTGAATAGTCTTACCGCTCAAGGCGCTTCGTGCTTAAGAGCAACAGAGAATCTGTCTCTGATACATCATACTGATATACTATTTAAATTATTTCTGTATTTAATGCTCCTACAGTCCCATTATATATAGTTTGATCCAACTTTAACATTATTTTAATAAATTGTAACTAAAAAGGTACAAAAATATGTAAATATATTTATATTATCAATGCAATGATGATTTAAAAAAAAACTTCTAAGAGTTTATTGTTAACAGGTCGCTAAGATATTCCGTGTATGTTAGTGAGTTTAGTGTTAACAGGTCGCTAAGATATTCCGTGTATGTTAGTGAGTTTAGTGTTAACAGGTCGCTAAGATATTCCGTGTATGTTAGTGAGTTTAGTGTTAACAGGTCGCTAAGATATTCCGTGTATGTTAGTGAGTTTAGTGTTAACAGGTCGCTAAGATATTCCGTGTATGTTAGTGAGTTTAGTGTTAACAGGTCGCTAAGATATTCCGTGTATGTTAGTGAGTCTAGTGTTAACAGGTCGCTAAGATATTCCGTGTATGTTAGTGAGTTTATTGTTACAGGTCGCTAAGATATTCCGTGTATGTTAGTGAGTTTATTGTTAACAGGTCGCTAAGATATTCCGTGTATGTTAGTGAGTTTAGTGTTAACAGGTCGCTAAGATATTCCGTGTATGTTAGTGAGTTTATTGTTAACAGGTCGCTAAGATATTCCGTGTATGTTAGTGAGTTTAGTGTTAACAGGTCGCTAGATATTCCGTGTATGTTAGTGAGTTTATTGTTAACAGGTCGCTAAGATATTCCGTGTATGTTAGTGAGTTTAGTGTTAACAGGTCGCTAAGATATTCCGTGTATGTTAGTGAGTTTATTGTTAACAGGTCGCTAAGATATTCCGTGTATGTTAGTGAGTTTATTGTTAACAGGTCGCTAAGATATTCCGTGTATGTTAGTGAGTTTAGTGTTAACAGGTCGCTAAGATATTCCGTGTATGTTAGTGAGTTTATTGTTAACAGGTCGCTAAGATATTCCGTGTATGTTAGTGAGTTTAGTGTTAACAGGTCGCTAAGATATTCCGTGTATGTTAGTGAGTTTATTGTTAACAGGTCGCTAAGATATTCCGTGTATGTTAGTGAGTTTATTGTTAACAGGTCGCTAAGATATTCCGTGTATGTAGTGAGTTATTGTTAACAGGTCGCTAAGATATTCCGTGTATGTTAGTGAGTTTATTGTTAACAGGTCGCTAAGATATTCCGTGTATGTTAGTGAGTTTATTGTTAACAGGTCGCTAAGATATTCCGTGTATGTTAGTGAGTTTGTGTTAACAGGTCGCTAAGATATTCCGTGTATGTTAGTGAGTTTATTGTTAACAGGTCGCTAAGATATTCCGTGTATGTTAGTGAGTTTAGTGTTAACAGGTCGCTAAGATATTCCGTGTATGTTAGTGAGTTTATTGTTAACAGGTCGCTAAGATATTCCGTATATGTTAGTGAGTTTATTGTTAACAGGTCGCTAAGATATTCCGTGTATGTTAGTGAGTTTAGTGTTAACAGGTCGCTAAGATATTCCGTGTATGTTAGTGAGTTTATTGTTAACAGGTCGCTAAGATATTCCGTGTATGTTAGTGAGTTTATTGTTAACAGGTCGCTAAGATATTCCGTGTATGTTAGTGAGTTTATTGTTAACAGGTCGCTAAGATATTCCGTGTATGTTAGTGAGTTTATTGTTAACAGGTCGCTAAGATATTCCGTGTATGTTAGTGAGTTTAGTGCTAACAGGTCGCTAAGATATTCCGTGTATGTTAGTGAGTTTATTGTTAACAGGTCGCTAAGATATTCCGTGTATGTTAGTGAGTTTAGTGTTAACAGGTCGCTAAGATATTCCGTGTATGTTAGTGAGTTTAGTGTTAACAGGTCGCTAAGATATTCCGTGTATGTTAGTGAGTTTAGTGTTAACGGTCGCTAAGATATTCCGTGTATGTTAGTGAGTTTATTGTTAACAGGTCGCTAAGATATTCCGTGTATGTTAGTGAGTTTAGTGTTAACAGGTCGCTAAGATATTCCGTGTATGTTAGTGAGTTTATTGTTAACAGGTCGCTAAGATATTCCGTGTATGTTAGTGAGTTTAGTGTTAACAGGTCGCTAAGATATTCCGTGTATGTTAGTGAGTTTATTGTTAACAGGTCGCTAAGATATTCCGTGTATGTTAGTGAGTTTAGTGTTAACAGGTCGCTAAGATATTCCGTGTATGTTAGTGAGTTTATTGTTAACAGGTCGCTAAGATATTCCGTGTATGTTAGTGAGTTTATTGTTAACAGGTCGCTAAGATATTCCGTGTATGTTAGTGAGTTTAGTGTTAACAGGTCGCTAAGATATTCCGTGTATGTTAGTGAGTTTATTGTTAACAGGTCGCTAAGATATTCCGTGTATGTTAGTGAGTTTATTGTTAACAGGTCGCTAAGATATTCCGTGTATGTTAGTGAGTTTATTGTTAACAGGTCGCTAAGATATTCCGTGTATGTTAGTGAGTTTATTGTTAACAGGTCGCTAAGATATTCCGTGTATGTTAGTGAGTTTAGTGTTAACAGGTCGCTAAGATATTCCGTGTATGTTAGTGAGTTTATTGTTAACAGGTCGCTAAGATATTCCGTGTATGTTAGTGAGTTTAGTGTTAACAGGTCGCTAAGATATTCCGTGTATGTTAGTGAGTTTAGTGTTAACAGGTCGCTAAGATATTCCGTGTATGTTAGTGAGTTTAGTGTTAACAGGTCGCTAAGATATTCCGTGTATGTTAGTGAGTTTAGTGTTAAAAGGTCGCTAAGATATTCCGTGTATGTTAGTGAGTTTAGTGTTAACAGGTCGCTAAGATATTCCCTGTATGTTAGTGAGTTTAGTGTTAACAGGTCGCTAAGATATTCCGTGTATGTTAGTGAGTTTAGTGTTAACAGGTCGCTAAGATATTCCGTGTATGTTAGTGAGTTTATTGTTAATAGGTCGCTAAGATATTCCGTGTATGTTAGTGAGTTTAGTGTTAACAGGTCGCTAAGATATTCCGTGTATATTAGTGAGTTTAGTGTTAACAGGTCGCTAAGATATTCCGTGTATGTTAGTGAGTTTAGTGTTAACAGGTCGCTAAGTTATTCCGTGTATGTTAGTGAGTTTAGTGTTAACAGGTCGCTAAGATATTCCGTGTATGTTAGTGAGTTTATTGTTAACAGGTCGCTAAGATATTCCGTGTATGTTAGTGAGTTTATTGTTAACAGGTCGCTAAGATATTCCGTGTATGTTAGTGAGTTTAGTGTTAACAGGGTCGCTAAGATATTCCGTGTATGTTAGTGAGTTTATTGTTAACAGGTCGCTAAGATATTCCGTGTATGTTAGTGAGTTTAGTGTTAACAGGTCGCTAAGATATTCCGTGTATGTTAGTGAGTTTATTGTTAACAGGTCGCTAAGATATTCCGTGTATGTTAGTGAGTTTAGTGTTAACAGGTCGCTAAGATATTCCGTGTATGTTAGTGAGTTTATTGTTAACAGGTCGCTAAGATATTCCGTGTATGTTAGTGAGTTTATTGTTAACAGGTCGCTAAGATATTCCGTGTATGTTAGTGAGTTTATTGTTAACAGGTCGCTAAGATATTCCGTGTATGTTAGTGAGTTTATTGTTAACAGGTCGCTAAGATATTCCGTGTATGTTAGTGAGTTTAGTGTTAACAGGTCGCTAAGATATTCCGTGTATGTTAGTGAGTTTAGTGTTAACAGGTCGCTAAGATATTCCGTGTATGTTAGTGAGTTTAGTGTTAACAGGTCGCTAAGATATTCCGTGTATGTTAGTGAGTTTAGTGTTAACAGGTCGCTAAGATATTCCGTGTATGTTAGTGAGTTTAGTGTTAACAGGTCGCTAAGATATTCCGTGTATGTTAGTGAGTTTATTGTTAACAGGTCGCTAAGATATTCTGTGTATGTTAGTGAGTTTAGTGTTAACAGGTCGCTAAGATATTCCGTGTATGTTAGTGAGTTTAGTGTTAACAGGTCGCTAAGATATTCCGTGTATGTTAGTGAGTTTAGTGTTAACAGGTCGCTAAGATATTCCGTGTATGTTAGTGAGTTTATTGTTAACAGGTCGCTAAGATATTCCGTGTATGTTAGTGAGTTTAGTGTTAACAGGTCGCTAAGATATTCCGTGTACGTTAGTGAGTTTAGTGTTAACAGGTCGCTAAGATATTCCGTGTACGTTAGTGAGTTTAGTGTTAACAGGTCGCTAAGATATTCCGTGTACGTTAGTGAGTTTAGTGTTAACAGGTCGCTAAGATATTCCGTGTACGTTTGTGAGTTTAGTGTTAACAGGTCGCTAAGATATTCCGTGTACGTTAGTGAGTTTATTGTTAACAGGTCGCTAAGATATTCCGTGTATGTTAGTGAGTTTAGTGTTAACAGGTCGCTAAGATATTCCGTGTATGTTAGTGAGTTTAGTGTTAACAGGTCGCTAAGATATTCCGTGTATGTTAGTGAGTTTAGTGTTAACAGGTCGCTAAGATATTCCGTGTATGTTAGTGAGTTTAGTGTTAACAGGTCGCTAAGATATTCCGTGTATGTTAGTGAGTTTATTGTTAACAGGTCGCTAAGATATTCTGTGTATGTTAGTGAGTTTAGTGTTAACAGGTCGCTAAGATATTCCGTGTATGTTAGTGAGTTTAGTGTTAACAGGTCGCTAAGATATTCCGTGTATGTTAGTGAGTTTAGTGTTAACAGGTCGCTAAGATATTCCGTGTATGTTAGAGAGTTTAGTGTTAACAGGTCGCTAAGATATTCCGTGTATGTTAGTGAGTTTAGTGTTAACAGGTCGCTAAGATATTCCGTGTATGTTAGTGAGTTTAGTGTTAACAGGTCGCTAAGATATTCCGTGTATGTTAGTGAGTTTAGTGTTAACAGGTCGCTAAGATATTCCGTGTATGTTAGTGAGTTTAGTGTTAACAGGTCGCTAAGATATTCCGTGTATGTTAGTGAGTTTAGTGTTAACAGGTCGCTAAGATATTCCGTGTATGTTAGTGAGTTTATTGTTAACAGGTCGCTAAGATATTCCGTGTATGTTAGTGAGTTTAGTGTTAACAGGTCGCTAAGATATTCTGTGTATGTTAGTGAGTTTAGTGTTAACAGGTCGCTAAGATATTCCGTGTATGTTAGTGAGTTTAGTGTTAACAGGTCGCTAAGATATTCCGTGTATGTTAGTGAGTTTAGTGTTAACAGGTCGCTAAGATATTCCGTGTATGTTAGTGAGTTTAGTGTTAACAGGTCGCTAAGATATTCCGTGTATGTTAGTGAGTTTAGTGTTAACAGGTCGCTAAGATATTCCGTGTATGTTAGTGAGTTTATTGTTAACAGGTCGCTAAGATATTCCGTGTATGTTAGTGAGTTTAGTGTTAACAGGTCGCTAAGATATTCCGTGTATGTTAGTGAGTTTAGTGTTAACAGGTCGCTAAGATATTCCGTGTATGTTAGTGAGTTTAGTGTTAACAGGTCGCTAAGATATTCCGTGTATGTTAGTGAGTTTAGTGTTAACAGGTCGCTAAGATATTCCGTGTATGTTAGTGAGTTTATTGTTAACAGGTCGCTAAGATATTCCGTGTATGTTAGTGAGTTTAGTGTTAACAGGTCGCTAAGATATTCCGAGTATGTTAGTGAGTTTAGTGTTAACAGGTCGCTAAGATATTCCGTGTATGTTAGTGAGTTTAGTGTTAACAGGTCGCTAAGATATTCCGTGTATGTTAGTGAGTTTATTGTTAACAGGTCGCTAAGATATTCCGTGTATGTTAGTGAGTTTATTGTTAACAGGTCGCTAAGATATTCCGTGTATGTTAGTGAGTTTAGTGTTAACAGGTCGCTAAGATATTCCGTGTATGTTAGTGAGTTTAGTGTTAACAGGTCGCTAAGATATTCCGTGTATGTTAGTGAGTTTATTGTTAACAGGTCGCTAAGATATTCCGTGTATGTTAGTGAGTTTATTGTTAACAGGTCGCTAAGATATTCCGTGTATGTTAGTGAGTTTAGTGTTAACAGGTCGCTAAGATATTCCGTGTATGTTAGTGAGTTTATTGTTAACAGGTCGCTAAGATATTCCGTGTATGTTAGTGAGTTTAGTGTTAACAGGTCGCTAAGATATTCCGTGTATGTTAGTGAGTTTAGTGTTAACAGGTCGCTAAGATATTCCGTGTATGTTAGTGAGTTTATTGTTAACAGGTCGCTAAGATATTCCGTGTATGTTAGTGAGTTTATTGTTAACAGGTCGCTAAGATATTCCGTGTATGTTAGTGAGTTTATTGTTAACAGGTCGCTAAGATATTCCGTGTATATGTTAGTGAGTTTATTGTTAACAGGTCGCTAAGATATTCCGTGTATGTTAGTGAGTTTAGTGTTAACAGGTCGCTAAGATATTCCGTGTATGTTAGTGAGTTTATTGTTAACAGGTCGCTAAGATATTCCGTGTATGTTAGTGAGTTTATTGTTAACAGGTCGCTAAGATATTCCGTGTATGTTAGTGAGTTTAGTGTTAACAGGTCGCTAAGATATTTCCGTGTATGTTAGTGAGTTTAGTGTTAACAGGTCGCTAAGATATTCCGTGTATGTTAGTGAGTTTAGTGTTAACAGGTCGCTAAGATATTCCGTGTATGTTAGTGAGTTTAGTGTTAACAGGTCGCTAAGATATTCCGTGTATGTTAGTGAGTTTAGTGTTAACAGGTCGCTAAGATATTCCGTGTATGTTAGTGAGTTTAGTGTTAACAGGTCGCTAAGATATTCCGTGTATGTTAGTGAGTTTAGTGTTAACAGGTCGCTAAGATATTCCGTGTATGTTAGTGAGTTTATTGTTAACAGGTCGCTAAGATATTCCGTGTATGTTAGTGAGTTTATTGTTAACAGGTCGCTAAGATATTCCGTGTATGTTAGTGAGTTTAGTGTTAACAGGTCGCTAAGATATTCCGTGTATGTTAGTGAGTTTAGTGTTAACAGGTCGCTAAGATATTCCGTGTATGTTAGTGAGTTTAGTGTTAACAGGTCGCTAAGATATTCCGTGTATGTTAGTGAGTTTAGTGTTAACAGGTCGCTAAGATATTCCGTGTATGTTAGTGAGTTTAGTGTTAACAGGTCGCTAAGATATTCCGTGTATGTTAGTGAGTAAATATATTATCATAAGAACAATATGACAATTTTAACAATTCTTGCTTTCATGAAACCGGAACGAGCCAACAGGCTTAATCTCTGGATGATGATGATGATGAACAATATGTGATGCTGCGCCACTGCCAAGTGGTCTAAAGCATCATGCCTCGTTAGAGGTATAGGACATACTGTATACTAGACCGAGCCTCCATGGGGAAGACATTTTATCAACGAATTTCGTAATCATTCAGCATCGTGAGGAATTCTGATAGCTATAGTAAATAAGGACTCGAGGTTGAGAAAATACGGTATAACTGTTGGGAGGCAGTGCATGCTGATCGCATTACCTTTATACGTTGGCAGAATGATCTGTAAATGTAAGACTTGTAGTCGGCTGGTAGGCTGCACCATGGATTCAGAAAGTAAGGATGTCAGGTTTACAAACAATGATAAGAACCCTCTCCTCCGAGAAAACTTAATAGTTTAACAAGAATTATATAGATATGGAAGATAGTGTATATTTTTATACCTACCCTTTGATCACTATCCGGTCCATATCCTTGTTCAGTCAAAATCATTTGATCGAGAGTTAAAGTTCTCTCCCGATACTCGTGTCCCTACATGACCTGGGCCAAGAAAAAGTACATATAAAATTTAACGTTAAAGTAAATAAAAAAAGAAAATTAAAAGAACAACTTTCATAATTTGTGAATTACTAAACAGGATAGTCTTTAAATCGAAATCGAAAATAAAACTTACAATTCGTAATATAAGCCCTATGTAAAAAAAAAAAGTATCACACTACAGACCTTAGGAGGTCCTTGGATAGGCGTAAATCTCGCACCTTTCAAGACAATCGGCACGATACATTAGCCAGGTTTTCAACTCTTCCTGACGATCGCCTATACCATCAGAATATACGCCTTGTTCTCATTTTATGGTAGAAGCTGAGTCGACCCCAGGGGACCAGAAGGTTAAAGTGAATTAAAGATTTTTACACTATAGGGACTCAAACTATCGAAATTTCGGCTTACAGCCTATTGCCTCAGCCATCTAACCTACGGCGTAACTAGTTACGTATGTACATTTCTGTATGTTTATAGTTATGGGTACATTTTAGCGAATTCCGAAGGAATGAAAATATTTTTAAAAAATACAGATATTCATCGATCCTTTCAATTATACACCGAAAATTACCATGACGATATAGACCTATATATAGATACATACGTACATACATAATGTTCTGCGCAGGTCTTTCACTTTCCTTAATTCAGCCTTTCTTTTTGTACCCGCATACAAACCATTTATTTTAATGGTACCATATTTCATGGAAACTGTCCTATGGTGGTATGCTGTGTTTCACAGCGCCCAACGGCGTGGTTCATTCATTGCTTTCCGACTCTCGACTCGTCGGCAGTGAGGTTTACGATACCCCGTTACAGTATGTGAACCCATTACCACTATAGCAAACTGCGTCATCGAATTTTAATCTCCCACTTAACCGTCGTATAGGCAAGGGTTTCCAGTTGAATCCATTACAGGTAGAAAAAAAAATCAGCCTTCAAGAGGTACCAGAATCCGCTCACTGGACTGCGCAATGTTGCCAACACAGAAAACAAAATAGAGAGTTCCTTTCAATTAAGAAAAAAAAAAAAAGAAAATATATATTTCATAAACCAGTGAAATTGGACCTTAAATTCGATTTCATGAATTCGCTTAGTTTACGCAGTTGCTGCGTGACACAGGAAATGTTTTTTTTTTTTATATTGTGTTAAATTATATTTATTTAAACTTGATTGGATGAAATTATGTTTGAGCGAGTACATAAATTGTAATTAGTAAATGACAAAATGTTAATTTGTAGAATTAATAAATCTGATTATTTTTTCTCGGTATTCAATGCAGTAATTAAATAGCAATTGATTTGTTATTATAGCATGTTTTTTCAATGCGACATGTAGAAGGTTAGTAGATTGAGTATTAACAAAAAATATTATAAAATCAATTACTATAGAATATTTTATACATTAATTGAAAGTTAGTGTTTAGTTAAATTAAAATATATTTGCATTATGAGAACTTGTAAGTATATTTACTGCAATATATTTCTCTCACGTTCACAACTAGTTGGCAATTTTTAGTTCTAAATATTTAGTTACATATATTTATTTATTTATTTCAGATAAACTACTGTAAAATTAAATTACACTGGGAAATAATCCACGACCCTCTAAAATCAGCTTTAATCTTGACACCGGAAGATTTCCTTTGTGTGAAAATACAATAAAGCAGTACTTAAAACAACGCTTTTAAGATTATGGATTATTTCTTGAATGATTTTAAAAGTCACATACTAATTCCATCCATAGTAATTCTGCCCGAAGGCAACTGCAATCATAGCATTTTCATGCTATGCTTTCAGCTCTACTAGGGAATTGTAGGTGTGGTAGCTTCCCGTTGCTTTCCACACCGGTGAAGGATGACGATGATGGCCATATGATTTCGGGGGCCGTTTGTGCCTTAAAGTTTTCCTGACATTTGTCTTACAGGTGAGGAAAAACCCCGATAAAAACCTCACCCAGAAAAACTGCCCCGACCGGGGATCGAACCCAGGTCCGGTGCGTGACAAGGCAGCACGCTACCTCGAGACCACAGCGGTGGACACATACTAATTAGGGACTCAAAATTGCCAATATTTACCCTATACTGCAATTAATACTGATTATTCGTAAATTATATAACATTACTATGCTTATGGAGACGAATGACGTAAGATTGTGGCAAGAATACGGTTTGACTATACGTGACGTCAGTAAATTCAAGCCACCCTAGCCACTATCAGTACAAACAGATCTCGTAATCAGTTTGAACTTTTGTATTACTGGTAGAACACATTGCACCGTGGTACTTAATGAACATATTTATTCCCAAAAACTACTTCAGTTTTCATGATTACCAGATTATGGTACCTGGTTTATTTATTTCCGAAGTCTGTTCTCAAAGTGCGTTAAAAAGAAGATACAGTACACACGTTGGCAACTTCATAGTTAACTCATCCCGGTCCCCATACCTGGTAATCATCATTATCGTCATCAGCCACAAGGATTTATTCTTTCGGGATCCATTCTGGCTCCAGACTTAATATTGTTCTGGTCCGCCAATTTTTTTCTTGGCCTTCCTAAGTTTCTCTTGCCAAATATTCTTCCACCGATTATATATATTTATCTGAAGATAGTACTTATCGTGTCTATATAATGTTAGGTGATAACCTGTCTTTAATATTGATTAAATTGTATGAGAACATTTATTCTCCCATCGAACCAGTGCACGTCCCATAGCCCTGCGACAGGTCTTTAGATCACTCGGCCTAGGAGCGGGACAATTTACCGGTAACTCAGAAAACTTAGGTTTGATTTTCTGCGGGATAGGAGGTTTCAAATCTTCATCCTCATCTAGTTGTGTGTTGAAATGGAAATATGTTATACAAGTGTCAAACAAAAAGAGAACAATAGCAAACGGAGAGAAAACATAAAAACTGTTATAATAAATTTAATCTTAGCACACAATATAAAGGGAAAAAATACGAATGTCAGAATTAGTTTGCATTTATTTAAACCTTTTTGAATAGTAAACAACAGTAACGAGATAAATTCTACTTACTTCAGAAAGACATTCTGCTTTAGCGTGAGGAGCTCATTTTCAAAAATATCTTGCACCTTTTACCAAAACGGACTTTATATATTCTTGTGTTGCTTTCTTCTTAGATAAAAATATCAACATTTACCTCCAGAACATCCTTTAATCACAGCAAACTTGCGTTAAAAGTTGCTACGTATTGTAGTCAAACTCACTTGTTTACTGCAAAATAGGTATCTTAAATCACTTCCCACTACTTTATAAAAATGGACAAGAGACGTTTGGAAATAACCTTCAAAAGTACAATTACATACAGTAGTAAAAGTATGCAATACAATATAGATGTTATATAAGTGCGCAAATTTTAAGCGTGAATCCCTTATGGAAAATATATTCAAGATGTTTTATATAATGTAAGCACGCAAATGTATCGTTTTCTGGGAAAAAGTGTTGTACAGAAATTTCTTGTTGCGTTACTTTATAATGATGCTTAGAGAACTTCTATGTTATTCACATAGTCCATATATGGCATGTGAAAAGATACAACTTTTTCCTTTACAATTTTTTATCTCATTGTCTATTTTAGCACAAATCAAATTAAGAGAAACAAAATTAAATAGATTTTATTGATATTAGGCAATCGGAACTCACAGCATCAAAAGGACATATTATATATTTTATTGAAACATAGTTGTTTCACTTCATGTCACTTACATACTCTGTGAAAATCAGACACTAGAGTAAACTCGTGATTCAGAAAAATTCCTGATATTTTCATAAACACGCCAAACATCTGTGATAACAGGTTGTCTGGATCACCGCCTAAGACAGCACAGAACATGTCAGAGAAAAGACAAGCATCCAAACCATGATGATCGACTGTGACCCTGAAATACTGCAAACCTGCCGTAAGAATTTTATATACTTACTTACTTACTTACTTACATACTTACTCACTGGCACTATCGAACCCGTAGGTTCATGAGGTTCGATAGTGCCAGTGAGTGAGTAAGTATATACAATTCTTATGGGAGGTTTGCAGTATCTCAGGGTCACAGTCGATCATCATGGTTTTGGATGCTTGTCTTTTCTCTTGACATGTTATGTGCTGAGAAAAGACAAAATAATTTTATATTTTAGTTCTAAATACCGTAAGAATAATTTACAGTTCCCCCAGATGTAGTGAAGTATCGCTAGTTTGCCAATATCATGCGTTTACCTGATTTTACACACATTCTAAAGTAATTCACCAATAAACAACTGGCAATTAGCCGTCTGTGAAACTGTAAATTTGCGAGCCATATACAGTAAATATTTCTTCCATTCAGTCTATGGTAAGTTTAGTCTATTCTTGTTGTACTGTATTCACGATTAATTACAATATACAGAGTGAATTGTAAGTACACCGACAAACTGCAAGGACTGATTCCTTACTGGAAAAGGAGGAAAAAATGTCCTATGAATAAGTATCCATAAATGCATCATTGCAACGGTAGATGACACTGGCGAATTACGTTATTCTCTCGGCCCTGTTGCATAACCTGCTAGATCACCGGAATTAAACCCCCCTCGATTTTTATATCTGAAGGCATCCGAAAAGCGTTGTGTATGTTCATCTAGTTTCTGATGTGCTTACCCTTCCAACAGCGTGTCCACGGAGCCTGTGACACTATTCGAAGAG
The DNA here is from genome assembly GCA_030220185.1 of Diploptera punctata. Classification (NCBI taxonomy): domain Eukaryota; kingdom Metazoa; phylum Arthropoda; class Insecta; order Blattodea; family Blaberidae; genus Diploptera; species Diploptera punctata. The sequence continues at coordinate 1,123,170 of JASPKZ010003874.1, read as the reverse complement.
AGGCCGGAACATGCCAAAAGTGAGGAAATCCATTATGCGACATGTGAGCGCGTGCATTGCATCGCATGGAGGCCACGTTGAACATCTGTTGTGATGTGGATGGGATTATGCCATGTACTGTGTGCCGGGGCGATTTGTTGTCGTTCCACGCACATCGTTCATTTCCGGACACATGTTTATAGGGTCTTTTTGTCCTTCATTTCCAATCAAGAATCAGACCCTGAAGTTTGTCGTTCTAATTACCGTTAACCCTGTATATATCTTCCTAGGAAGTGTTATGAAGATTACTCTAGGAAATATGTCAATAACTATTTTTTACAAATGTTGGTATCCTTTTAGAACACCATTCTTTGAAGCAGTTATCACAATTCCATATATTTTCATTCACCTCTCTGAATGTATAAATTGACAAGCTGCACTTGCAGCCTCTTCAATTATACCACCCATACATAATTTTCGAATCAGCATTAAAAATAATTCAAAATGTCTGCAGACCCATTTTATATAATATAAACAACTTCCGTCGTTTTTTTATGTTATGAAGTGTTTCTGTTAGTTTCTCTCTTTTTGTTTTGTTTTGTTTTGTTTTACCTGTTTGTTAGCTTTTCTTTTATTCTCACATAGACACAAGGTCACGACACACACACCCAGACCCAAGGCGGAGATTTAAAACCCCCCACCCCACCAGGAATCGAACCCGGGTCGCCGGAGTGGAAGGTAGGGACTCTACCGACTACGCCACGGCGACGGACATGTGGAAACAATAAAAAAACTAGGCCTATGACAATAGACTGCAAATGATCAAATTCATCCATTAACTGATATGAAAGAATCCATCCATAGTAATTCTGCCCGAAGGCAGGTCCTTCACTGCAATCATAGCATTTTCATGCTATGCTTGCAGCTTTACTAGGGAATTGTAGGTGTGGTAGCTTCCCGTTGCTTTCCACACCGGTGAAGGATGATGAGGATGATGATGATGGCCATATGATTTCGGGGACCGTTTGGGCCTTAATGTTTTCCTGACATTTGTCTTACAGGTGAGGAAAACCCCGATAAAAACCTCACCCAGAAAAACTGCCCCGACCGGGGATCGAACCCGGGCCCGCTGCGTGACAAGGCAGCACGCTACCTCGAGACCACAGCGGTGGACATATGAAAGAATATATAATTAAAATTATATATCTTAAGTAACTACATTTAGATTCAGTAAGTGAAAAAAAAAAATTAAATTTGAGAAGAAAGGACTAATAACAAGTCTCGAACTCAATTTTTGGCCCGAACTTTCCGACTTGACTGTTGATAATGCCCCTAACGCCCTTGTAGCATAAATAATTGTTTTATCATATTTTCGACAAGCTTTCTCAAGTCAAATTAGCTTCCCTTTTCCTTCTAGCTTTCATGATTGTAGATACTATTCAGAGTTAAATACGAACTATATAAATTACTACAGTGTATTTAATAAACTAACTAACTAACTCACTGGCACTATCGAACCCGAAGGTTCATGGCCGCGCGGACATAAGCTCTCCATACATCCCTATCCTGAGCTAATGCTTTCCAATCATTCCCTGTATAATCTACTTCCCTCAAATCATAGTTAATGTTGTTCTCCCACCTCATTCTTGGTCTACCAACTGGGCGTTTTCCCTCTGGCTTTCCTACAAGAAGTTTCCATGCACAGTGTATTTAATAATAATAATAATAATAATAATTTAATAATAATAATAATAGCTTTATTTTACCTGGCAGAGTTAAGGCCTTAAGGCCTTGTCTACCACTCAACCAGGTTTAAAAAAATACAAACAAAAAAATAGTCTTAAATCTAAATTACAATATATATATATATATATATAAACGATTACAAGTTATGAATACAATACAATTAATATTTATAATGTATTTTGATTTACTCTAAATTTAACGAATTAAATATATAATATGTACAATATATATAAAAAACAGGAAAAGATTAATGACATAGTATAAAATTAAATAAATAGAGAAAAATTAATTATTAGACAACAGGCAACTGTATAAGCGTCACTTAAAGGTACCAAGTGTGCGGCAACCCCTGATATCTTGAGGAAGAACATTCCAGGAGCGGGCAGAGGCTACTGTGAAGGAAGTAGAATAGGAGGAAGTGCTATGAAGAGGAATTGTTAGCAGACTGCTATCTTGTGATCTAGTGTCAATATTGTGGTAAGAGGATAACTTCTCAAATCTAGACGCCAGGTAAGTAGGGATGTAGGAATTCAGAAGCTTGAAAAGTAGTGAAAGAGAGTGCAATTTACGTCTGTCATGGTAATAGTTAATAAATATTAAACATACAACACAGGAAAGATGAATCAATCTTTGCCTCTGATGGGCCCGGGCAAAGGAAAGTAAAATACTTAAAAATCTGCAAAATATGTCATACATTGTTTAGTTTTAATTTTTATAATTTTGTAATTAGTGCAATACTGGTATTAAAGTTGCATTTTTTTCGATAATATGATAACACATTATTAATTCAATGTTATTTGCTTGGTTATTAATGTGGTCATGCAAACGACTCGATGGATACCAATTGTGCCCTTCAGTTCTCTTGTATGCACTAATTACACCGAATGCTATAAAATTATCAGTTGCCTATTAAATATGAAAGTAACAGTTTTAATTATTCTCTTCATGCGAAATAGTTACAATAACTCATTGAGCCATTGTGAATAATTTGAATTTAATTGAGTTCCTAATTGTTTGGCGGCGTTGAAAAAAATCCATAGCGCATGCTCATAAAAGGGAAAAGAAAATATTCCATTAACATTTTCTATAATCAACCAACAATGAAGAATGTAATTTTAATTGCCTCTTGTTTTTTACAGAGGGAATCCAGCTTCATTTATTTGAGTAATTTGATTAAAAATTAGGGAATATTGGTAAAAGCTGAAAGAGCGTTTATTTTAGCAATGGCGTGCGCTGACCATTCAGACAGTTAAAACACAGAAAACATTTTAAGTGAAGAACAGTAATAAAATAAAATAAGTTAAAATATACCTTCTTAGGTAAAATACGTCGTCCTCAACTTATAAAATATGTAATCTTTATGCCTGTAGGCCTTTCAGAACATCCGTTCCTTCTTCAGCAGATCCCTCTTCGCTTAAACATCCAGTATGATGGTTGATGCTGCTGGTCCTAATGTGGTGTTGTCGTGACATTAGGACCAGCAGCATCAACCATCATACTGGAAGTTGTAGCGAAGAGGGATCTGCTGAAGATAGAATGAATGTTCTGAAAGGCCTACAGGCATAAATATTACATATTTTTATAAGTTGAGGACGACGGATTTTACCTAAGAAGGTATATTTTAACTTATTTTATTTTATGACTCTCCACCTCAACTGTAGATTTTATTAGTATTGAAGAACAGTAAATGGGGGGGGGAGTTTGTATTGATAAAAGTTACAACTAAAAGAAATTTAAAGTACACAATACAATAATTTAGCCTAATATCAATTTATATTTATTAAAAATACCGTTAAACGAAATTTTATGTAAGCAATTTTAGTAAATTGTCTCAAAGAACTATCTCTTCTAAGTTATTCTAAGACCTGTGCTTTAATTTAAATAAGTGGATGAATTTCTCTTCTCCTCTAGATTTCGGGAGTAGGTTTTACAATACTCAGAGAAATTATATGAAATAATGATACCAACATTAAATTGTTAAAATTTTTTGTTTAGCGCTCAATAGTTTACAAACACATATTTGGGTTCTTGCTATTCTCTCCACATGAACGTCTTCCCCTGTACAGTAGATTAAGATGGGAGCAAGATAAAACTAACCGAAGCTCGTTTCGGTTGTATCTGAAAAAAAAAATGCACACACACACACACACATGACAAACAGAGGGGCACGCGCAACTGTCTATGGCCACTGAACACTTACTGGAGTAAAATTTCTTTGGCTCGGTCAAAAATGCTCATACCAATAATATAACTTATTCAAACGTATAGTTCCGTATTTTTCTAACAAATATGGTGGTTTTATTTATGTTACTAGCTAATACCCGGCGTGCGCTGCTACGCCTAAATAAATTAATAATGTGCTTTTATGTTTAGTTGAATAAGTTAATGGAAAAATAATTATACATTTATATTTTTATATGCCCCGTGCTGATTATCCGGCGTTGTCTGATAATCTACTCATCCCGATCTTCTTAGCATACATGAGCTGAAAGACGAAAATTAATATACTTCTTATGATTAGTTGAATAAGTAAAATGAAAAATAATTATAAATATATATCAGGCGGGAAACCACCAAGTTACTAAAGAGTAAAAAGAGGGAATATTTGAAAGAGAAGATTAATGATCTTGAAATGAATGCAAAAAATAGGAACATTAGAGAATTATATCAGGGAATTAGTATAGAGATGAAGGGGTTTCAGGCTAGAACAAACATAATTCGGAATGAAAAGGGGGATATGATTGCAGATTCTAAGAGTATGTTAAATAGATGGAAAGGTTACTTTAATCAGCTATTAAATGTACATACAGAACAGGACATTGAGGAGGATAAGTTACAGACAGCAGAAATGCTAGTCGCAGAGCCAAGTGCATTAGAGGTTGAAATGGCGATTGAAAAATTGAAGATGTATAAAGCATCAGGTTCAGATGAGATCCCAGCAGAACTGATAAAATCAGGGGGAGAAAAATTGATGGCCAAGATACGCTGGTTGCTTAGTATGATTTGGGAAAAAGAAGCTCTTCCAGATGAATGGAAGGAATCAATTATCATACCAATTTATAAGAAAGGAGATAAAACTGATTGCAACAACTACAGGGGCATCTCATTACTTTCAACTTCGTACAAAATTCTAACAAATATATTAGTAAGCAGACTTACTCCCTATATTGATGAAATTCTAGGAGATCATCAATGTGCATTTAGAAGAAAGAAACAGGTCTACAACAGATCAGATTTTCAGTTTAAGACAGATTTTAGAGAAGAGAAATGGGAATATAATGGTACTGTACATCAACTATATGTAGACTTCAAAAAAGCATATGATTCAATTAAGAGGGAGAAGTTATATAGTATCCTGCTGGAGTTCGGAATTCCTAAAAAGTTAGTTAGACTTATACGAATGTGTCTAAATGGCTCAAAGAGTAGGGTACGTGTAGGCAAACAGTTTTCAGACACTTTTGAAATCCAGAATGGGTTTGAAGCAAGGAGATGCACTATCTCCTCTACTATTTAATTTTGTACTAGAGCATGCCATTAAATCTTTAGAGAATGAGGAAGGCTTACAACTCAATGGTATTAATAAGCTGTTAGTTTATGCTGATGATGTAGTACTACTGGCCGATAGCGAGGAGATACTAAAGGCCAACACGCCCACACTATTGAGTAACACTAAGAAATTAGGACTGGAAGTAAATATCAGTAAAACTAAATATATGGTCACACGTAGAAATTCGGTGTATAATGGAAATGGACAGCTAATGACAAATGAGGGAAATTTTGAGGAAGTGGCTGAATTCAAATACCTAGGAACAATAATCACAAATAGGAATGAGATGCACAAAGAAATTAAACATAGGCTCAATTCTGGAAATGCATGCTATTATGCATTGCAGAGACTTTTGATGTCCCAACTCCTTTCAAAAAACGTTAAGCTGAAGATATATAAAACTATTATTCTACCTGTTATATTATATGGGTGCGAAACATGGACTCTTATTTTAAGGGAGAAAAGGAGATTACGAGTAGGCCTATTTGAGAATTAAGTTCTTAGGAACATTTTTGGACCAAAGAGAGATGAACAGACAGGCGAATGGAGAAGACTACATAACAATGAACTACATGGTCTTTATAGGAAGCCAGATATAATAAGAACAGTTAAGTCCCGTAGGCTGCGATGGGCAGGACATGTTGCGCGTATGGGGAATGAAAGACGTGCATGGAAGCTTCTTGTAGGAAAGCCAGAGGGAAAACGCCCAGTTGGTAGACCAAGAATGAGGTGAGAGAACAACATTAACTATGATTTAAGGGAAGTAGATTATACAGGGAATGATTGGAAAGCATTAGCTCAGGATAGGGATGTATGGAGAGCTTATGTCCGCGCGGCCATGAACCTTCGGGTTCGATAGTGTCAGTGAGTAAGTAAGTAAGTAATTATTTTAAGATTCCCGTGCTGATAACCCGGTGTTGCCCGGGAATCTACTTATCTCGATCTTCTTGGCATAAATGAGCTAAAAGACAAAAATTCGTTATTGTGAGTTATCCATAAAACAATACCCGCCATGTGCTGCTATGCTTGCACAGGAATCTACGCACTTGCCTCGATCTTCTTAGCATCAATGAAAGACAAAAATGGGTATTGTGAGTTATCCGTAAGAGATTAACGTATTCTGTCGAGGACTTTTTTAGAGAGCGTTTTGCGATATTCAATTCTGTGTACATTAATTTTGTGTATTTGTTATGGTTTAGGCAGCGTAAGCCATTTAAGCGTCCAAAGAGCTACTTTTTTCACGTTTTCCACTACAACGGGCGATTTTTAAGGGTGTAAGAGTTGAGTATCACAACTCTCTTATAGCCTATATTCATTCCGGGAATCTCCTGAACATTTCTCAAAAAGCCCCATCACAATTGGATCAACGGTATGGCCACACATAAAGTACGAACAAACAAACAAACAAACAAGCATTCATTTTTATATAGACCTATTAGATTTATTAATCGTGTGTTCGATTTTGTTACGGAACGTGTTCAGTTTCTTCATCTGAATGCACGCCACTGATATTTGTGAGAATAATATAATATAGACCTAATATAATATAATAGGCCTATAATATTTGAATTTGAGTTTCTAACTTTTTGGTTCCGTTCTAAAAATTTATTACGCATGCTTATAAAGGAGAAAAGAAAATATCACATTACCATATATATCATCAATAAACGCTCTTTTATGATCATTTTTCTACACTCTATTCGTTTTTTATTTAACTCAAAGTAATTTTATTCTTCCAAAATTTCTACCTTGCGCACAACTGATGGAATATAATTGATGGAATAAGATGCGCACATAAAGCAATAAAGAGTATAATCATAGTAATTGCCTCCTGTTTGTACAGCTTCATTTAGTTAAATAATTTTATTAAAAATCAGGTAATTTTGGTAGAATCTAAGTGAGCGTTTATTTACGAGGCAGATACATGGACGAACACCATGGATTTGTGTGAATTTGTAAATGAAGAAATTATAGTTTGTACTAGAAGTTATTTGATTGCAGTTAACTGTGATCGTAGTGAGGGAAGATGATTGAAGGAATAATGGATGCTTAACTCTACTATTCAAATGGTTCTATTATTGTAACCATTTTACATTATTACTTCAAACGATTTTTAATCTGCTTAGTATTTATTTCTGTGAAAATATTGGCAATTACTGATCATTTAACGACTTACTGAATCAGCTGTAAAACGTTAAATACGTATTAGCAATTTGTTTTAATAGTGCAATTTTCCCCTAGTATTGTAACTAATGGCTTAACATTTTTTTATTACATTGTATTTGAATTTTGTTGTAACAATATCCTGGTGGGTAGTAAAATACACGTCAGGTGCTATTTGATACCAAATAGTATTAATAGAGAATCACACTTTTATATTCCACAGAGTCAGTGCATATAAAACTCCTTCCATTTACAAACCTGCTAGTGTGCATAAAGAAAAACCGTCGTATACAAATAAATACCGTTATATTTACTATTTTATTAAAATATTGACTCTACGCCTTGTACACTATGTTTTTGTATAATACAAAGTGATGCCAAGAAAAGTAGTAATATTTAGGAAGATGGCAGAATAACTTAGATCTGCTGAAATGAGATACCTTCGGAGGACTGCAGGATACACACTACTAGATCACAAAAAAAAATGAAGACATCTTAGAAGAATTACACATGGAACCTTTAGAAAACAAAATTTCTGATTATAAGTCAAGATGGATGCAACATGTTCATCGAATAGAAGATCACAGGATACCCAAACAAATGTTAAGATATCAACCTGCAGGAAGAAGAAGACCAGGACGTCCACTCAAAAGACTTCTGGATGGTGTTTCTCTTGAGGCCAAAACAGGTCAACAAATTGCCTAAATTCGTGAATGTACTATGACGATGATGATGATGACAGAATAACTCTCCAAATAAATATTTGGTATAATGTTTTTTTCATTCATAGTGTTCTGCCCAAGAGCAGGTCTTTCACTGCAAACTCAACATTCTCCACTCTTTTCTTAACTCAGCCTTCTCTTTTTGTATCTGTATACAAACCATTTATTTTAATATTGTCTATCATCTGATGTCTTTTTCTACCTCTAATTTTATTTCCATTGACCATTCCTTCTAGGGCATCCGTCGACAGGCAGTTTCTTCCTAGCCAGTGGCTAATCCAATTTCTTTTCCTCTTCTTTATGAGTTGCAGCGTTGTTCTCCCTTCACTCACTCTGACTAGCACATCTTTATTTTTAATTTTTGTCTGTCCATTTTATACGTTCCGTCCTTCTCTATATCCACATCTCAAAAGCTTCCAGTCGATTTTCCTCATTCCGTCGTAATGTACAAGTCTCTGCACCATACAATGCTGCACTTCACTAGACTCTTCCGTATCATGTAAAGACCCAAAATTTTCTTTCAAAATTAATGTTACTTGTACCAAAAAGAAAAGAACCTTAAACACTAAAGCAAAATCATCATCATCAAATTTCACGTATTAGGTGTTTGCCTGTTCCGACGTCACATCTGTGCTACTAAAGTAAAGTTTTGTCATAATTACACTTCAGAACAGAACTTATATTGATTTTATAACTTTAAGTCATCTAACGATAGTAAACTGGTGCTTGTATTATTTTTGTGTTTAATCGATTGTTTGAGAAAAAATAATATTAATATTACAAATAAAATTTATTCTTTGTATCCAAATTTTGACCACATGTCACCCCTACACTGGCTGTTGATCATCTACCTCTGTGATTGACACATGTGGATGTGAAGGGCCAGCAGCCGGCTGGTAAAAGGGCAACCGCTGAAAAAGTGGAAAGACCCTCAATCGGATCGGAGGAAAATTTTTGGATCAAAGAGAGATAAAACAGACAGGTGAATGGAGAAGAATGAATAACAGTGATTTACATGGTCTTAATATGAAGTCAGTCCACCGCTGTGGTCTCGAGGTAGCGTCTTGCCTTGTCGCGCGACGGGCCCGGGTTCGATCCCCGGTCGGGGCACTTTTTCTGGGTGAGGTTTTTATCGGGGTTTTTCCTCACCTGTAAGACAAATGTCAGGAAAACTTTAAGGCCCAAACGGTCCCCGAAAATATGGTCATCATCATCATCGTCCTTATCATTATCAGCATTATCATTATCATCATCATATTTCACCGGTGTGGAAACCAACGGGAAGCTACCACACCTACAATTCCCTAGTAAAGCTGCAAGCATAGCATGAGAATGCTATGATTGCAGTGAAGGACTTGCCTTCGGGCAGAATTGTTATGGAGTTAAGTCTCGTAGACTGCAATGGGCAGGACATGTGGCACAAATGGGGAATGAAATTGAAGCATGGCAGCTTCTTGTAAGAAAACCAGAGGGAAACGCCCAGTTGGTAGACCAAGAATGAGATGGGAGAATAACATTATCTATGATCTGAGGGAAGTAGATTATACAGGGGATGATTTGGAAAACATTAGCTCAGGATAGGAGTGTATGGAGAGCTTATATCCGCGGGGCCATGAACCTAAGGGTTCGATAGTGCCAGTGAATTAGTTAGTATCTTACGCTCTATTTTTCGCAGTCAGATTTCTTTCATAGGCTTTCTCCTCCATTTAGTGACCAATTTTGTCTGTCGTACAGTAGAAATGGTAGGAGCTATAATTTTAGGTTTTTCCTCTGAGATAAATTAGTTAGCATATGCTTTAGGCTCCAGATTTTTTTTTCCCCATTCTCCGATTACTCACGATGTTCATATGGAATTATATTTTGAGACCCAGACATATAAAATCGATGCATTTGAGGTAGGTGGACTGAAGATAAATTATATTAAAACAGAATATATGGTAATCGGAGCAAATTCAGAAGATCTACAAATAAATAATATGAAAATTAAATGTGTTGAAGAATTTAAATATCTTGGATCTAAAATAGATAAATCTGGTACTTGTGAAAAATATATTATTAACAGAGTAAATTATGCAAGAAAGGCGATTAGACGCCTGAATGGTATTTTATGGAATAGAAATTTGACCAGAAAAACAAAAAAAGAGATTATACAGACAATAATAGAAAGATTACTTACATATGGATCAGAAAGCTGGACAATAAATGAAAGGATGCAGAAAAGAATATTGGCGACAGAAATGGATGGATTACGGAGAAGTATGAGAATATCCAGGCCACAACATATTCTAAATACATATATTAGACAAGAAATGGATGCACAAGAAACTGTTATCGATAGGATAACAAAGAGAGCTCTACAGTGGTATGGACCTGTACAACGGATGTCGGAAACAGGTGTTGGATTGGATGGTACCAGGCAGAAGGAAGAGGGGGAGAAGTAGAAGAGCATGGTATGAGGGAATATATGAAGCCATGATGAAGAGGGGTATGGAAGATGGTCAATGGGAAGATAGGAGTCTCTGGAAAACAGGAATCAAGGGCAAACTGCTGTAAAGTGGAAAGCCTGTATTAAGTAATAAGTACATATATAATATATTATATTCCTATCCCTACATACTCTTGAATTGTGTAGGCTGGGCTTTATTTCTGAAAGTGACTGTTTTTTTTTTTTTGTTTCCGAACTCTATCCTTTCTCTTTCCTCTCCCAAATTTTCCATGACGCCACCTGCACAGCCTGTTATGTGCGTCAACTTTACCGTGGGAATGAATCATGCAACTTGAAGCGTAGTGTGTCTTGTCTTTTCCTTGCAAATACTCATATCTGGGAGGCAAAGACCTGGCTCGCCAGTGCCGCTCTTAGTACATACGTATCAAGCAGACTGGCATAATGCAACTTCGTGTTGTTTGAGAGCGTGGACAAGTAGGCTTATATATCGATGTATAGGGTATACTTGTGAAGAAATGTAGTTATGATTTCAAAGGCATTATGTACAGTGTCCAATAATTTATTTTTAATGCTGGTTCAGATTTGTGTGCATTCTTTAAATTGATATTGTTATTAAATTTTCATTTACTCGAGGAAAATCTTGGTGACTTAATTTAGGGAATTGATGTGTCCTAATTAAGCATAAACTGTAAAGTGAAGTCGTATTTATTATTATTATTATTATTATTATTATTATTATTATTATTATTATCATTCCTGGAAATAAGTAATATTGTTATTCTCGCAATTGCATTATATGGATGCGAAACATAGTCTCTTACTTTAAGGGAGGTGAAAATTTTACGATATTTGAGAATAAAGTTTTTAAGAATTTTTTTTGGTTCAAAGCGAGACGAACAGACAAGCGAGTGCATAATACTACATAACAATGAATTACATGTTATTTATGGGAAACAAGGGCGGAATTCATTAAACCATCTTTACGCAAAGAGCGACTCTTTCCCGCTCTCTATGATGTAGAGAGTATTCTATGAATACTATCTACGACTCATTAAACCATCTATGCAAAGAGCGACTCTTTCCCCCTCTCTATGACGTATACAGTATTCAATGAATATACTCTACGTCATAGAAAGAGTCGCTCTTTGCGTAAAGATAGTTTCATGAATTCCGCCCTAAATGTAATAACGGTTATGTCTCGTAGACTGGGGTGGAGTGAACATGTGGCACTAACGGGGAATGAAGGAGAGGGATAGAAACTCCTTGAAGGAAACCCAGACGGAAAAGCACCCAGTAGGTGGACCAAGAATGAAGTGTGAGAATAGCATTAATCATGATTTGAGGGAAGTAAATTATTCAAGAGATGAGTGGATGGGGATGTATTCGCACGCAAATGCACCTACGGATTGTGCCAGTGAGCTAATTAGATATTATTATTACACGCTGTGGCCTCCGACTTATTCGTTCTAACCGAGTCCCATTGAGGTCAAAGATTATTCTAAATTAATAACATATATATTTGAATTATTATAAATTACTTATTAGAATTTAGGTAAATCATCATCATCATCATCAACAACAAGGATTTAGCCCAATGGCCTGTTCCGATCTCATTATAGGTCGAATTGGTCCTTCCATCTCTTCAATGGTCTTCCCAACATTCTTCTCCCTTTTGGTTTATAATTATACATTCTTCTTGGTATGCGCTGTTCATTCATTCGCTGAAGATAAGCATTTTGATAATATTTTATTCTTTCACAGAGATTAAATAGGCCTATATTAAGTTCTGTTCTTATATCTTCGTTTTTCTTTTTATCGGTCCTTTGGTATCCTGCTATTGCTTAGGTAAATAAAAACTTTATTAAGAGCAACTGTTGTAGCTTTATGAAAATGGGGTTGTGATCGATACGAACAGAATATGTTGCAGAAATTTGAGATAAAATGGAGCGACATGAAACCACCAACTGGTTGACAAATGTAACTTGTCAAGATAACGCTCTGCTTGGAATTTGATATTGATCCTAATTAGTCTGGTTCTACTTAATCGACTTAGCGGTCTCTTTGTCACATGAGCAATGATTGCGGTGTGTTACCTTCCACCCACACATACCTACATTCAGCGGTGTCTTGTCATTCCAACAACCTGCCTTCTCTTTATATTTCATTTATGATTAATTTCAGCACGTGTATAACCTAACTATATGGATGCGAAACATGGACTCTTACTTTAAGGGAGGAAATGAGATTATGGGTATTTGAGAATAAAGTTGTTAGGAAAAATTTTAGACCAAAGAGAGATGATAGACAGGTGGATGGAGATGACTACATAACAGCGAACTACATGGACTTTATAGGAAGCCAGATGTAATAAGAACAGTTAAATCTCGTATACTGCGATGGACAGAAGATGTGGCACGAATGGGGAACGAAATAAGTGCATGGAAGCTTCTTGTAGGAAAACCAGAGGGAAAACGCCCCGTTGGTAGACCAAGAATGAGGTGAGAGAATAACATTAAGTGTGCTTTGAAAGAAATAGAATATACAGGGGATGATTGGAAAACATTAGCTCAGGATAGGGATATATGGAAAACTTATGTCCGTGCGGGCATGAACCTACGGGTTCGATAGTGCCAGTCAGTTAGTTAATTAGTATAACCTAACGAGTTGGCTTGAACACAAGTGTTTGGAACTCGCAATTCAGGATATATATATATATATATATATATATTATATATATATATATATATATATATATATGGTGGTTCAGAGCGAAATTGGTCCTAATCCAATAATTAAATCCTAGTTATTTGTGAATTTGGGTTCAAAATATCGGTAATTATTCAGAGCAAGTGAACCAAGTGTTGTATTTGCTCTTTTTCACCTAAAATGTGTTTAATTCTTCATATGTAATTAAATGCATTACAGCACTTTAACTTTATATGAGTTTTTCACAAAGTAGAATATGGACTTGGTACACTTTTGCTCTGAACTTATATAATATATGTATGTAAAGTGGCTTGCGACACGTAAACTGGGATAATGAATGAGATGTAAAGTGAAGGTGTATTTTTCTTAAAACTTATTTTTAAATTATTAAAACATTTTCCGATATCTTCTTTCCATTCTTCTCTTTTCCTTGCAAAATTATTAAACTAACTTGTAATTCTGCTAATCATGAGATGTTTATGGAGGAGCCAGGTCATGACATCACAGCAGCGCATGCGTATTAACTAATTCAGTACATGTTGCAACATGGCGATGATTGAGAAGCGAACGCATGTTATAATGAGAATAATTTCGTGATTGCTCGTAATTTAAAAGGTTTTGTGATATTTTAAAGTTTGATTGTGTTTTTATAATGTGTAACGATAGTGTTTATGATAAGTGAAAAACATGACGTGATGTGATTATTGTGATTTTCAACGGATATCCAAGTTGGTTGCAAACCGGCCTTTGCTGTAAACACGAGGCAAGTCTCTCTTTCTATATTTCATGCGAGATTTTGTGCCCAAACCGGAGCTTGAATTTATTCAAAAGAGATGTAGTTCGAAATCATTGTTTTCATTCTTAATTTATTATTAATGCCAATAAATAGTGCATGGGTGGGTAAAGTGTATTATCTCCAAACATTTTTGGCTATTCTATGCCACCATGTCACCACCTATTAGTATTCAATCGTAGAACAAGTGACTTTCAGAGTCGTATTGGCCAATGTGATAACACATGTTCCCGTTAGAACCAATTGCAAACATGTTTACTCACATAAGGGGATTCTATCCCATGACTTCACCTACATTAGTGGGTAAGTAAGGGTGAGAAAATGGATAAGTTAATGTTATATGGACAAGTAATAGTTTAACACATGGCCAAAGTGAGTAGAAATATTAAATTTCGTATTCTACACTACGAACACTCAAGCGGGTACAGAAATGTTTACATTAGACTATGGTGAATCTAAAGCACTTGAGGAAAAAATATATTTCATAATATTTTGAAAATATTTCATATATCATGAAAACATTTACATATTTTAGCATTTATTGATACTTTGAAGACATTTGCAAATGATTATATTTGTTTTTATTGACAATCCAACCATTATAAACAAGTTTATGAATAGAACAAACTTTCGAAAAAAAGTTATGGGAATGGAAGAGAATGGGTGCATGGGTATTTCCAGTCCCCACATTGAACTACTTTCTTTAATAGTGGTAGTGAGTCAGTTAGTTATAATAGGCCTAATAATAATACGTTACAGATAGTCTTTGTTGTTGTATTGAATTAATTTTTATATAATTGACCAGCTAATACCCGGCGTGTGCTGCTACGACCAAATAAATGAAAAAGAATGTGCTTTTATGTTTAGTTGAATAAGGGGAAAAATGTATGTTGTGATTATTTTAAAATACAAATTGGGACTGGAAGTAAATATCAATAAAACGAAATATATGGTCACATAAAAAAGTTTTATATAATGGAAACAGACTGCTAATGACAAATGACGGGAATTTTGAGGAGGTGGCAGAATTCAAATACCTAGGAACAATAATCACAAATAGGAATGGGATGCACAAAGGAATTAAACATATGCTCAATTCTGGAAATGCGTGCTATTACGCATTACAGAGACTCTTGACGTCCCAATTCCTTTCAAAAAACGGTAAACTGAAAATATATAAAACTGTTGTTCTACCAGTTATATGGATGCGAAACATGGACTCTTACTTTAAGGGATGAAAGGAGATTAGGAGTATTTGAGAATAAAGTTCTTAGGAGAATTTTTGGACCAAAGAGAGATGAACAGACAGGTGCATGGAAAAGTCTACATAACAATGAACTACATGGTCTTTATAGGAAGCCAGGTACAATAAGAACAGTTAAGTCTCATAGACTGCGATGTGCAGGACATGTGGCACGAATTGGAAATGAAAGACGTGCATGGAAGCTTCTTGTAGGAAAACCAGAGGGAAAACGCCCGGTTGGTAGACCAATAATGAGGTGGGAGAATAACATTAAAATTATTTGAGGGAAGTAGATTATACAGAGGATGATTGGAAAATATTAACTCAGGATAGGGATGTAAGGAGAGCTTATGTCCGCGCGAACATGAACCTCCGGGTTCATTAGTGCCAGTGAGTTAAGAGTTAGTTACCGCGTGCTTTTTACTCGGCTTTGTCCGGGAATCTACTCATCCCGATCTTCTTGGCATAAATAAGCTGAATGACAAAAATTAATGCACTTCTTATGATTAGTTGAATAAGTGAAATGAAAAATAATTAGGCTATAAATATATATATCGTAATTGTTTTAAGATTCCCGTGCTGATTACCCGATGTTGCCCGGGATCTACTTATCTCGATCTTCTTGGCATAAATGAGCTAAAAGACAAAACTATTTATTGTACGTTATCCGTAAAAAAGTATCCGTCACATGTGCTGCTATGCTTGCACAGGAATCAACGTATCTATCTCGATCTTCTTGGCATCAATGAAAGACAAAAAATTGTTATTGCGAGTTATCCGTAAGAGATAAACAGATGCTGTCGGGGACGTTTCTGTAGAGCTTTTTTGAGATATTCAATTCTGTGTACATTAACGTTGTGTATTTGTTATGGTTTAGGCAGCGTAAGCAATTTAAGCGTCCAAAGAGCTATTTTTTTCACGTTTTCCACTACAAAGGGCGATTTTTAAGGGTGTAGGAGATGAGCATCACAACTCTCTTATAGCCTATGTTCAACCCGGGAATCCCCTGAACATTTTGCTAAACGTCCCATCACAATCTGATCAACGGTATGGCCGCCTATAAAGTACGAACAGACAAACAAATATTCATTTTTATATATTAGATAACACTATAACTCTCTTAAAGTTGACAAATTCCTCGTTATGTAATTAGTGTCGCTCAAGAATGGATAATGAGACTCCCTTTGTTCCTACCTGCAGTATATCTTTCATCAGCTGTTAAAAACGGCCTACATGTGCCGTTTCATCATGAATGGCCCCCGACATGTTTTAACTTGATTCTTGCTTAATTGAGAATGATTGAAATCTCAGAACATGGGTATTTTATTATTTTGACATTTTATATAATAACCTGAGGTCCGGCGCGCTGGCTCAAGTGTTTGCATGCCTGCTTCCGGACTAGCGGACAAGGGTTCAATACCCGGCCAAATTGAAAATTTTAACTGTTTAATTAATTTAATAATTTGATTTAACTGTTTAATTAATTTAATAATTTGATTTAATTGTAAAATGTACAATTAAGGAGTCAAGAGGGCTGGTGATGATAAAATGTTTAATCGCTAGATTGTGTACCAGATTCGTGAATTAAATTGCAAATACATATGGTAGGCTACTGTTGATAGGAATTTATCCGTTGCGTCGGATGGGGACGACTAGCTTGACGCCCACTTAGTACTTTTTTGACAGGAGTAGGTTACATGCCGACACCGGTTTTCACCTGCTCCCTTCTCAACATTATCATCATACCTCATACAGCACACTTTACACTAGAGTAAGACATAAACATACTAAACATAGAGTCATCCTACACTCCTCTCTGAGCAAAATACAATAATACATTATTATCATAAGTGATGCCACGAGTGATTTCCAAATTATCGATAAATTCACGACTCACGAAGCGAAGAGTGAATTTATCTAGAGAATTTGGAAATCAAGAGTGGCATTTGTTAGGACTTCTTAACAAATAAAATTAAGCTGTTTACTCACAAATCATTATTTAAATATCAATCCATAGTAATTCTGCCCGAAGGCAGGTCCTTCACTGAAATCATAGCATTTTCATGCCATGCTTGCAGCTTTACTAGGGAATTGTAGGTGTGGTAGCTTCCCGTTGCTTTCCACACCGGTGAAGGGTGATGATGATGATAATGATGATGATGGCCATATGATTTCAGGGACCGTTTGGGCCTTAAAGTTTTCCTGACATTTGTCTTACAGGTGAGGAAAAACCCCGATAAAAACCTCACCCAGAAAAACTGCCCCGACCGGGGATCGAACCCGGGCCCTGCTGCGTGACAAGGCAGCACGCTATATTTAAATATAGTTATTTTAAAATGTTTATATATTTAATGTAAATGGCGATGTTTGAAAACAAACGAGGAACGATTGGTACGCTTCATTTGCTTCTTTTGTTCATCACTTCAACCAGATCATATTATTTATTGCCAAAGGATCGCAATATTGTAAGAATGCACCCTAGTGGAGAAATGTATAACCACAATTATACGTATTAATTGATTTCTGATGTCCTATGGTGTAAATATGTCAATTATATTTTTCTCCAACGTTATTTCCTGGACAATAATTCGTTTAAGAAAGAGCAAACAGTGGTTTCTTTATTATTATTATTATTATTATTATTATTATTATTATTATTATTATTATTATTTGTATAATCAATTGCTACAAATGTTTTTACATTATCTCCCGCAAGCTCTATGTGTTAACATTCGTGCACTATATATGCAATCTGGTAGCCATATACTGTCACTGCAAAATAATGCTATGATCTGTTCAGATTGTTAAAAAAAGGAGGAGCTTGATTTTACAGTGATAAATTTAAACTGATAAAATCGAGGTGAAAAACGACTGTGATTGGTTGTAAATAAATAATCATTCAAATGTGATTGGTCATTGACTCCCATTTGGGGCATGAGTTAAATAGTGTACGTAAAGTTGTTTGCCGAATTGGTGCGTAAATTAAAAGATGTACCACATTCACGTCATCTATCCGCCCAGCGCGGAAACCGAAACATGTATAATGCAGTGGGTGTCATTAGAAACGCATATATAGTAATTTCGACAGTAATTCATAATGATTTTTAAAAGTGTTAATTTTTAAGTTGTCAAATTCTGTAATGCACCGCAACTCATATCTGACGATGAAGTTTGTGAAACTTTATCACCAGGACTTTTACAGTAAACTGAACATTTTTAGGTAAGGAACTAATGTTCAAAAAAACATATTTCGGGCGTTACGATATCTAGAACTTTCGAGACATACGCCTCATCCTTGTACAATACGCTCTCTAGAGAATTGTGTTCTATAGAACAGAGCTGGATGAACTACTGAAAGAACTGAACTATAAGATGATACGAGCGTAATTACAGTTCCAGGAACTATTGACGTTTGCTGTCAAACTGCAACATTATTAGCTCTTTTTTTTTTCTCTTTTCGTTTACACTGTTTTCCTTCTTGTTCTACCTTTTTGTTGACTTTCTGTTATTCTCACATATAGACACAAGGACAAGACACAGACCCAGAGCCAAGGTGGAGATTAAAATTCCCCTACCCGTCGGGTATCGTACCCGGGTCGCCGGAGTGGAAGGTAGGGACTCTACTCACTACGCCACGACAACGGACTGTTCTGGAACCGGGCATCCAAAAAAAGAAAAAGAAAAAACTATTATATATATATATATGTTATAATTAAATGTTTAACATTGAGCAATGCAAGCTTAATATGATAAGAAAAATAAATGTCTGGACGGGATTCGAACCCGGATCTCTGAGTCTGTACCTCAGCGTGATATCCATTACACTACCAGGCGAATCCAATTCAAACACTTATTTTTGTTATATATGTATTATGTTCTCCATTATTACTAGATGTCGCGAGAACTCTGTCTTCTAATACATATATAAGAAAAATAAGTGTTTGAATTGGATTCGCTTGGTAGTGTAATGGATATCACGCTGAGGTACAGACTCAGAGATCCGGGTTCGAATCCCGTCCAGGCATTTATTTTTCTTATCATACCATATTAAGCTTGCATTGCTCAATGTTAAACATTTAATTATAACATCTATAAAGCGTCACTGCTATAAGGTAAAAGTATTCTCTTTAATTTGCTTACTTGTTATAGTCAGCTGCTAGATGGCAGTGAAGACCGAGTTCTCGCGACATCTAGTAATAATGGAGAATATAATACATATATAAGAAAAATAAGTGTTTGAATTGGATTCGCCTGGTAGTGTAATGGATATCACGCTGAGGTACTGAGGTACAGACTCAGAGATCCGGGTTCGAATCCGGTCCTGGCATTTATTTTTCTTATCATACCATATATATATAGCCTATATTTCAAATGCCCCAGGTTTGTCTTTCGACATTCTTGGTTTCTCTCCTGGCATGGCGTACTTGTAACCCACTTCTGAGGTTGGGGCACCTGGAAGGCGGGGTTACCTCGCCCCGATGATATGATGGGTGATGATGATAGTGTTGCGCCAGGAGAGTCCCTAATCCTAAACTTAACCTAAGATGAATATGAATGATGATGATTGCGATGGCCATATGATTTCGGGGACCGTTTGGGCCTTAAAGTTTTCCTGACATTTGTCTTACAGGTGAGGAAAAACCCCGATAAAAACCTCACCCAGAAAAACTGTCCCGACCGGGGATCGAATCCGGGCCCGCTGCGTGACAAGGCAGCACGCTACCCCGAGACCACAGCGGAGGACACTATTATTTATATAACAAATTGTTTCTACAATAACTGGCATTATTGTACTAAAATATTAAGTACATTCAATTAGCATAATAATGATGATGATAATAATAGAAATAATAATAACAATAATAATAATAATAGTAATAATAATAATAATAATAATAATAGTGATGTAAAAAAATTCCTAGCTATGTGGCCGTGGTCTATAACTGGTGTTTCTTGCAGACGTTTCTCCCTCAACTGCGGAGGGCATCTTCAATGGCGAGTGCTTCTAGTTGGTGTTCGCTTGTCGTAGTCTCTACTGTACATATAGACCTATTCAGAGCGCGAACACCTAATTAATAATGATGGTGCACAACAAGTAATGGTAAATGTGCAGATTTACAGTACAGGACGTGAGTGGACATTGTGATTACTCGCGTTGTGGTTTCTTAGCAAGCGAGACAACATTGTTTTGTAAGTAGTAAGGACTTAGTATCTGAGAACTCCACACGTGCGCCCTCTATTCTCACATTTTGGGTTTATTGCTTGAGAATTGTGGTTTTCTGTCTGCACTATATTACCTCTCCATGTTCTCGGAACACTCCTTCCCCTGCAATTGCTCTACAAAATCTTTAACTCTGTAACAACATTAGTAACTTATGTGGCAATAATCCAAATTATTCAACTCTAAATTATCTGGAGTATTGAGCGCAAAACTAATATATAAAAATGCATGTTTGTTTGTTTGTTTGTTTGTTCGTACTTTATGCGCGACCATACCGTTGATCCGATTGTGATGGGGCTTTTTGCAAAATGTTCGACAGATTCCCGGGATGAACATAGGCTATAAGAGAGTTGTGACACTCAACTCCTACACCCTTAAAAGTCGCCCTTTGTAGTGGAAAACGTGAAAAAAATAGCTCTTTGGATGCGTAAATGGCTTACGCTGCCTAAACCGTAACAAATAAACAAAATGAATGTATACAGAATTGAATATCTCAAAAAGCTCTACAAAAAAAGTCCGCGACAGCATATGTGTATCTCTTACGGTTAATTCACAATAGCCATTTTTGTCTTTCATTAATGCCAATACGTAGATTCCTGTGGAAGCATAGCAGCACATCGCGGGTATTCTTTTACGGATAACTCACAACAATGAATTTTGTCTTTTAGCTCATTTATTCCAAGAAGTTCGAGATAAGTAGATTCCCGGGCAACACCGGGTAATCAGCAACGGGAAATCTGAAAATAATTACGTTGTACATTTATAAATATTTTTCATTTTACTTATTCAACTAATCATAAGATTAGTAACTACATTAATTTTCGTTTTTCAGCTCATTTATGCCAAGAAGATCGGGATAAGTAGATTCCCGCACAACGCCGGGTAAACAGCACGGGGTATCTAAAACTAGTTACGATATAATTTATCGTTTTACTTATTTAACTAAACATAAAACACATTAATTTTCGTATTTCAGCTCATTTATATCACGAAGATCGGGATAAATAGATTCCCGGGCAACGCCGGGTAATCAGCACGGGGTATCTAAATATAAATTTATAATTATTTTTCCTTCTACTTATTTAACTAAACATAAAATCACATTAATTTTCATTTATTTAGATGTAGCAGCGCACGCCGGGTATTAGTTAATTATAAGACATACCACTCTCGTTTTAGAATTAGAGTAATTACAGATATACTGTGACGCCATTCGTATGAATTTTTATAGGCCTATAGCACTATATTGTGAATAAAGTTCTTAGGAAACTCTTTTTGACTGAAGATAGCGACGAACAGATAGGCAATGGTAAAGATACAGTGAGCTAATGATATTTATGACTATTTAATCCATGCCCCAAATGGAAGTCAATGACCAATCACGTTACAATGATTTTTGATTTACAACTAATCACAGTCGTGTTTCGCCTAGAATTTACCAATTAAAGTTTATCATAATAAAGAAAGCACCTCCTTTTTAACATTCTGAATAGGTCGTAGCATTATTTTGCAGTGACTAACTCACTAAGAAATACGGCTACCAGATTGTATATATAATGCATGAATGTCAACACGTACCGCATGCGGGAGTTAATATAAAAACATTTGTAGCAATTGATTATACCACCAAAAAAAGAAACCACTGTTTGATTGCACTTTCTTAAATGTATTTTTTCCCAAGAAAATATAATTCTCATATTTACATCATAGGACATCAGAAATGAATTAGTATACAGTTAGATGTGTTTCATGTTTTCTCCAATAGAGTGCATTCTTACAATATGATCTGGTTGCAGTGACGAGCAAAAGAAGCAAATGAAGCGTACCAATCGTTTCTCACTTGTTTTCAAACATCGCTGTTTACATTAAATAGATAAATATTTTAAAATAACTATATTTAAATAATGATTTGTGAGTACCCAGCTGAATTTTATTCGTTAAATAGTCCTAACAAATGCCACTCTTGATTTCCAAATTCTCTAAATACATTCACTCCTCACTTCATGAGTCGTGAATTTATCGATAATTTGGAAATCATTCGTAGCATTACTTATGATAAAGAAGATATAATGAGAACAGTTAAGTCTCCTAGACTGCTACATGCAGATCATGTGGCACGAATAGGAAATGAAAGAGGGACATGAAAACTTCTTGTAGGAAAAATCAGAGGGAAAATACACTAAATTGAATACTTTACACTACTAACCCCAAATAAACCTAAGTGTTTATCTTTAAGTTCGGAACCTTCGGTGCTTTAATTTGGAGTGGAACCCTAAATATGGTCCTTACGCATATATACAGAGTGATTCAAGAATTGTGTTTGCTATTGTTATGTGAAAACCATATATTTTATCATGAATTTGAAAGATGATTCTTATAATGTTGTGAGTATGCGGAGACGCTTAGGAAAGGTTTCTGTACATTTATAGAAAATATATAACATTGGCCACTGTTCTTTTAAATGCAACCTCCTATTGTATTTTACATGGAATGAAAGATATATTTATTGGCTTTACAATATAATTTGAATAATTAGTTATGCCATATTAGAACAGTTCCTACAAAATTTTGAATTGACAAGAACAATGGGCTGTATACCAATGTATAGACTTCATGTTTCAAAATACCTTACCTTATTACTACAGGAACAGGTATCTAATCACCAAGAAGATGTTCAAAAGTACCACCGTTATTGTTTACGCACTCCCGAATACGTTTCCAAAAGGATCTTACAAGGACTAGTTGGTGATCTGAAATGGACTGGCATGCTTCCCTGATCCGAAGTTGCATATCGTCAGGAGTGGTTGGGTCCGTAGCATAGACACGTTGTTCCACGTATCCCCATAAGAAGTCCAATTATTAGCAGACATTAGCAGTAACAGATGTCAACTTTCACACATCTGCAACACGTTAACCAATAAAGATAGAAACCGTATTCCAACGGCAGTGTATTTCTTTTTCAAGGGCACTTCGAACGAAGGAAAGAAATGCGCAATGGTCAATTTAAAATAAGGAAGTTCGAAGCCATCGCTTAAAGACAAATGAACATCAAAAATGTGCTGAGCATCTTCGCATAGAGGCACAGCAACCATTCACATGTTTCCACAATTCGTTTCACACTAATGTTCATAGTTTTGATATGAGACGAAACATGTTTCATGAATCATCCTGTATATATGTATGAATTTTTCAAAAAAACTTTGAACTGAAAATATATAAAACTATTATTCTACCAGTTATATTATATGGATGCGAAACATAGACTGTTACTTTAGCGGAGGAAAGAATATTACGAGTATTTGAGAGTAAAGTTCTTAGGAAAAATTTTGGACCAAAGAGAGATGATCAGACAGGTGAATGGAGAAGACTACATAACAGTGAACTACATTGACTTTATAGGAAACCAGGTACAATAAGAACAGTTTAAGTCTCGTAGACTGCGATGGGCAGAACATGTGGCACGAATGGGGAATGAAAGATGTACATGGAAGTTTCTCGTAGGAAAACCAGTGAGAAAACGCCCATTTGGTATACCAAGAATGAGGTGGGAGAATAACATTAACTATGATTTGTGGGAAGTAGATTATACATGCCACTCTTGATATTATATATACACTGCTCAAAAAAATTAGGGGATATTGTAGAATAACCTACTAAGACTATGTTTTTTGGAATAGTATTAGATGCAATCACTTTCTATTACTCCAAGATAATGTAAATAAGAGTCTAAAGTTGTTACGTAACCTCGGTACCACACCAGAGGGCAGTGTCTGTACTGTTGATGTGAAAGGGTGGTGTGGGGGTGAATGTTTTGTTGCTGTTTTTAAATCCAGTCCAGTTTTCAGTTAGTGAATGACTTGCCTTAGGGACAGTGATGCCTCGACAACGTGATTTACCTGAACCAATGGCTTGGAGGGCCATAGGAAGGATGGAAGCTGGACAGACACAACAAGAGGTGGCACAAGCCATTGGGGTGTCTCAAAGCGTGATTTCCAGTCTTTGGAATCATTTTCAAAGAACATACTGTTCACAGAAGAGCCGTACAAGGTCGACCAAGGGCAACAACAGCAAGGGATGATCGTTATCTCTTGTTAACAGCCCGTCGGAATAGACAGCAGAATGCAACTCAACTGCGAAATACACTTCAAACAGCAACAGGACGCAGGGTGTCAACTCAAACTGTCCCTAATCGACTGCATTGAAGTGGTCCCTATGCCCGTAGGCCCATGGTATATACCAGGTTAACTCCACAACACCGTAGAGATCGCAGAAACTGGGCGGAGGAACATCGTGGGTGGAGGCATGCTGAATGGAGATCAGTTCTTTTTTCTGATGAGTCGCGATTCAACATGGAATGTGATAGTCGGCGTGTATTCATCTGGAGAGAAAAACGGACATGAAACAATCCAGCTTTTGTACGTGAAAGATCACCATATGGTGGCGGTGGATTGATGGTGTAGGCAGGAGTCAGTAGTGGTGGACGTACGGACCTCTACGTTATCCAAGGTGGTACTTTGACTGCGGTAAAGTATAGAGATGAGATTCTCCGACCTTTTGTCGTGCCTTATGCTGGTGCCATAGGTGATTCTTTTCTTGTTATGGACGATAATGCACGACCCCACAGAACTGGCTTGGTGGACGACATGCTGGAAGTGGAGGGTATCGAGCGTATGCAATGGCCAGCTTCCTCCCCGGACTTAAATCCGATTGAGCATGTGTGGGATGCATTAGGCAGGTGCATTGCAGGCAGACCAGCACCTCCCTCAACTGTTCCAGAGCTGTACATTGCTCTTATGGAAGAGTGGCCACGTATCCCCCAAGAACTCATTGCTAACCTCATTGCATCAATGCCATACAGGTGTGAGGCAGTGCTGGCCGTTCCAGGAGACCATACACCATACTAAAGAAACATTTTCACCCATGTTAATGTTGCTTTGTTTGTTTGCCATATTCCTAATCAGGATCTCTTTGACATCTGGTGTGGTACAGAGGTTACGCAATGACTTCAAACTCCTGTTGACATTCTTTTGGAGTAATAGAAAGTGATTGCATCTAATACTGTTCCTAAAAACATAGTCTTAATAGGTTATTCTACAATATTCCCTAATTTTTTTTAGCAGTGTATATATGAATTGTAATTGATTGTTTTTCGAAAATTACTCCCAAGTTATTGAAACAGTAATTCAAATGTCAATTTTTCTGTAAAAATCCCTATTTTTTATGAATTTTTATTGTTCTCGTGCAAAAGATAGCCAGAATAATTACTATTGCATTTATAGGCTATCATTAATAGCATGAAGTTCACAGAATAAAGGTACTGAAATGTGTCCTTAGATTAGTCCAACTACTAAATAATTACAAGTAAAATTTGATTGTTTTATAAACGGGATTCCCAATGTTTTCTTTTAAAATTTTTTTAAAATATTCAGTACATATCTGCATGACGTTGATCTTGTCATTTGTTCAGGAAACGGTCAGAGAAGGAGAAGTGACACTCTATAAGCGATGTTATCCACAGCATGAAACATTAACACAACAACTGCAGTGCAGTAATCATATCATGTTAGGGTTATGATATTTGAGTATGTTGTATAAACGTGACGTCACCACTGATGAAATTCGTTTCCTAAACTCGACTCCGGCATATATTGTATGTACCTCTATTCTATCTCCCTAATTAAAACGGAATATATATATATATATATATATATATATATATATATATATATCCCGTCCAGGAATTTATTTTTCTTATCATACCATATTAAGCTTGCATTGCTCAATGTTAAAGATTTAATTATAACATCGATAAAGCGTCACTGCTATAAAGTAAAATAAATATTCTCTTTAATTTGCTTACTTGATATAGTCAGCTACTAGATGGCAGTGAAGACAGTGTTCTCGCGACATCTAGTAATAATGGAGAGTATAATACATATAACTTATAAGAAAAATAAGTGTTTGAATTGGATTCGCCTGGTAGTGTAATGGATATCACGCTGAGGTACAGACTCAGAGATCCGGGTTCGAATCCCGTCCAGGCATTTATTTTTCTTATCATACAATATTAAGCTTGCATTGCTCAATGTTAAAGATTTAATTATAACATCGATAAAGCGTCACTGCTATAAAGTAAAATAAATATTCTCTTTAATTTGCTTACTTGATATAGTCAGCTACTAGATGGCAGTGAAGACAGTGTTCTCGCGACATCTAGTAATAATAGAGAGTATAATACATATAGGCCTATAAGAAAAATAAGTGTTTGAATTGGATTCGCCTGGTAGTGTAATGGATATCACGCTGAGGTACAGACTCAGAGATCCGGGTTCGAATCCCGTCCAGGCATTTATTTTTCTTATCATACCATATATATATATATATATATATATATATATATATAGTGTGTGTGTGTGTGTGTGTGTGTGTGTGTGTGTGTGTGTGTGTGTGTGTGTGTGTGTGTGTTGTGTGTGTGTGTGTGTGTGTGTGTGGCTAACAGGGCTGAGTCTGATTTTAGAGATCAGTCAGCTGTCATTTTGAAAACTGATTTCATTTGATTAAATTTGTATTCCTATTCCAAAATGAAGCAGATCTTAACCCAATCGACTTGGAGCAACACTCGTAATATAACTTAACTACTAGATATCTGGATGTTAATTGATGAAAAAAAAATAGCCCGCCAGTGATTAGCAAAATTTAGTTTATAAATAAGTAATTAAATATATGTAGTTTATAACTTAGTCTGTAGCTGCTTTTCAATTTTGTATTTAAAGTAATATTTTTCTTGTGTGTAGACTTACAACAATTAGTTATTATTAAAAAATTGTTGTAGTAGCACAAATTACTATGTACAGTACACATGTGTCAATAGCTCACAGGTTACAGACTATATCATTACTTTCCATTACATATTCGATTGTAATTACATAATTTGCCAACATCTTTTTCCGTTCTTTTGTGAAAATTACTGACATCGTAATGTCATATGATTTTGGAACACATTTCTCCAACTAACATTCTGAATTATCATATATGTACAAATTTATCTTATATTTCTTTGTCAGTCATCAACATTTTTCAACATTGTAGCTCTAAAATCCATAAAAATAACCCTGTTATTACGATTCAGTCTAAGTTATAATTGACCTTAAAGAAGAATATACGAGTAAGATCGTAAATTGATTTTCCGCTATTTTTTTTGTTTTTTCATGTGCTAAAACACCCTCTCTCTCTCTCTCTCTCTCTCTCTCTCTCTCTCTCCTCTCTCTCTCTCTCTCTCTCTCTCTCTCTCTCTTCTCTCTCTCTCTCTCTACACACACACACACACACACATATATATATATATATATATATATTCCACCGCTGTGGTCTTGGAAGTAGCGTGCTGCTTTGTCACGCAGCGGGCCCGGGTTCGATTCCCGGTAGGGATAGTTTTTCTGGATGAGGTTTTTATCGGGTTTTTCCTCACCTGTAAGACAAATGTCAGGAAAAATGTATGGGCCAAACGGTCCCCGAAGTCATATGGTCATCATCATCATCATCCTTATCAGTATCGTCATCATCATCATTCACCGGTGTGGAAAGCAATGGGAAGCTACCACATCTACAATTCCCTAGTAAAGCTGCAAAGCATAGCAAGAAAATGCTATAATTGCAGTGAAAGACCTGCCCTCGGGCAGAATTACTATGGATGGATATATATATATATATATATATATATATATATTCCCTTGTCGGTAATTACGTTATAGAATCGTAATTTATCAGTTTTTGTTCTTTTTAATTGCGATAAGTAGTTATTTGCTCTACAATATTTAACTTAGTTTCATGCATTTCATTTTGTTATTTGTCCTTCCAATTTTCTCATTTATACATTTATCTAATCGAGTTTTCTATTGTTCCTCCACTTTCCTGAATCTTAACATGTTTTATACCAGTATGCAGTTTTAGAACTTTGGTATGGGCATATCATTTGTATGTAATTTGTTGATTATTGAATACAAGTATTAAATTAATTAACACAAGTTAAGAAGGAAAATAAATAAATAAAGTATAAAAAGAATAAACTAGTTTAAGGAAATTTGAAGTTGACTTCCCTCAGTTTATTGTTATGAAATCAAATGTTAACTTAATTTCACTTTATCAAAAAAAAACACGCCTATACAGTTTACGATTTTTTTATCTGATTCCTGTATGCCAAGTGTAGACTGTACTCAATTTGTAGACGAAATGCTTCTCTTAAAGTATATTTTTAGTTTATGTTCCTTTTGGAAGGAATTGCAGAGTGGACGGAGAGCTGCGATATATCTTGAACGTGACATAATCCGAGGCTAGCAGGTGGACATAAGAGAGTGTATTACAAACATACTCGCCCTACATAATCCCCTGCTGCAAGTAAAGACAGGAACCCTTCCCTTTCGCACCTCTTTCTATCACGTTTCTACTTTACAATGTTTACACTTTACACTCTTTCTGCATCGTGTAAATGCTCAAAAAATTGAGTGTGCATTTCAATGGCACCCGCTTTCATTTTTCGTGCTTTGGGTTCTGCGCTAAGGCAAAAGATGTATCTGTGGTCTATTTTCATTTGGCGCACCATTTCGGCAGACCACTTTACATGTCTTATTGTAATTTGTAACAGGGAAGAGTTGTATATGTTCAAGTGTTTGTGTAAAGTGTAAATGTGTTGTGTAAGGGATAATGAAGAAGAAAAGGCAGAAGCAGAAACCCAATGTCTTCTCCTGTCGATGCTATGTTGCCGTACAATTAGAGAAACTCTTTTGTAATTTTATAGTAGTAGTACCGGTAGTGATATTTATTAACATTTTCATAAAAATTAATTACATTAATTTACAATGATAATGCGCATGGACCTGTTTGGCGTTCGTACCTATTCCTGTTACAAGATTAAGTAGGACTTTATATATATATATATATATATATATATATATATATACTATATTATTTATGTATCTCGTTGAAGTGGGACTTCATTCTTTATAGATATAACATATTTAACTTACAAAACAAGTCCTTCTCGTGTAGCATACTGCATTTTTCTCGCGGCGGGCCCGGGTTCCAACCACTGTCGGACACGTTTTATATTGTATTATTTTTGGGTTTCTACAATTATCCATTCTTTTTATATGGTCTAGTTAGTTAAATTTATATCTGTTGAGTTTTTCTTTTACTGATTCTACTTCTAATTGTTCTAAAAGTTTTCATTCTTTTTTCGATCCAAAAGAGTGTGTCCTGCTGCCCTTCTGAGAAATTTAATTTCCGTTGCTTTGTAAAATGTTATTGATTTTTATAAATATTTATTGTAATCAACATTCACGACAGCTGTTTCTATATACTGTATCTTCTTCTGATGATTGCCAAAAATACAAATAAAAATTCTTATTTGTATAAACGAGTGTAATTATACAACACTTCAATAATTAAACAAAATGTTTATAAATCAAAATACATATTTACATAAATCGATAAAACTTAATTTTATTTAATAAATACACATATGGATTTTCATCGAGTTAACACCAAATCAATTGATTGCTTAATGTGATTTGTACGGATTTTATCCTCAGTTCTTAAGGTGGAGCTTGGTTATTTCCTCCCAAACTCAATAGTTACAGCCAGTACACGGGTAGCTGCTTGCAGTGAAATCCTCTGGGAGATGGGTTCGCCACTTCCAAACGCCTGTCTAATTTCATTTTGTTTATCAAATAAATATTAAAATGTAGTGCCCATAATCTCTACGATGGGTAGGGCATGTGACACGAATGGGGATTCAAAGAGGGATATGTAAACTCCATGTAGGAAATACCAGAAGGAAAACGCCCAGTAGGTACGCCAAGAATGAGGTGAGATAATAACATTAACCATTATTGAGGGAAGTGGATTATACAGGGATGATTGGAAAACATTACTTCAGGATAGGGATGTATAGAGAACTTATGTCCGCCAGGACATGAACCTATGGGTTCGATAGTGCCAGTGAGTTACGTAATTAATTAATTAGTTAATTGGTGTACATCGGCCGCGGTGGACTAGTGGTTATGCTCCTTGCCTCTGGTCCCGAGGGTCGCGGGTTCAAACCCGGCCGGGGTCGATGGATTTTTTAGGACGGAAAAATCCAGGGAGCAAGTCCTCCGGGAGGGACTTTAAGCCGTGGGTCCCGAGTCTGAAGATTTTTAGGCTCGTAAAAGATCCTTAAGCCTGAATGAAAGGCATCTAAGCAAAATTTACCGAATTTTCCCGTCCTAGTACTACCTTGGTTTCCTAGATGTCAGTATGAGGCGGAACGCTGACCACGGACCACTCAAAGGACATCTGTACGAAAACAAGTGTAACTAAATTAGTATGGTTCAATTCTTCCCTGTAGGGGGAGAGCGCCTAAATCTCTGTTAAGAGAAAACATGGGCTTACACTACAACAACTGGTGTACATAGCCTATTAAACAGTTGATAGAAAACGTTCTTAATACGGTTATAAGGAACGTGTTTCTATGGAATATTTAGTTTATTCGGGTTATTTCAATATAAAGTATGATTATAACCAATATGACTAAAATATATGCCAACAGAATTAATAATTGGCGTTAGCAAACTTCCTACAACTAAATCTCCTTGCAAATTTTAAATGAGCAAGTCTGCCCTATATCAAAACACTTGTCCAACATTCGTAAATAACATCTGAAAAGTTGTCGTAAATTTCGTTTCCATTATATATGTAGTTGAAGACACCGTCTTCCCGGTAGGCTATAAATATAAGCAGAGAGTAAACATGTTACAAATAAGGGCATTTTAACGTTCCCTAGCCCACCGTTCTGTGTTGCTCTACAAAACTTACGCTCTGAGTGATGACGTTGAAAGAACTTCACTGGCGTCGGCTTACGTATCGATCCTCCAGCTCTTATTTCATACAGGAGGTGAAATTCCTACAGTGCGCTCATAAAAAATATCCCTTCGTCGAAATTCTATCGCGAACAACAGATTCTACATAACTGAGTTTCAGATCTTGAATTTTCCAAATTATTCTTTATATATTTAGGCTACTAGCTGATTACCCGAAGTTGCTCCGGCACTTTTTTATGCCACCCTCTTGTTACTAACCAGCTTCGACACCCCGAAAACTATCGATTCGACACTAAACTCGGTCAATTTGGACATTTTATTTTCCCCAACTTCCCGCCCTCCTTTACCGATATTGGACTTCCGAATGTAATTATTCGTCTCACCGAGACTGAAAATGTGAATTCGACGCTAATATCGACTTTTTAGATTATATTTATATACCCCCTCTCGCCCCGTCCTAGGGATCCTATGGATCTCTTATCCCTTACAACATATTTTCTAAGTTGGAATTCATATATGTACGAAGTTTGATTGAAATTGTTCCAGACGTTCCAGAATTATACTGAAACACAAACACACACACACATATATATATATAGCCTATATATTATGTCCAACAAGAGAGACCCAATTGAAATTTTACAAAACGTTGGCAGTACCGGTACTGCTCTATGGTTCAGAAGCCTGGATACATAAAAAACAAGATCTAAGTAGGATAACGGCGGCAGAAATGAAATTTTTGAGATCTGTTAAAGGGTGCACTAAGGAAGACAGAATCAAAAACACAGAAATAAGACAGGAACTTGAAATATTTGCAATGACTGATAAAAATAGATACATATAGACAAAAATGGAAGCAACACATAGACAGAATGAAAATAGATATCCAAAACAAATAACAAAATACAAACCTAAAGGCACCCGAGATGTGGGCAGACCTAGAAAGAGATGGGCTGAAGTCGGAACGGGTCAACATACCTAATCCATGAATGCAGATGATGATGATGATAATATGTCCCGCGACGTAGACAAGGTGATTTGGCGCCGATTTACGGGACTTGAGCTGGTTCGAGTCTCCGTGTGGGAAGACATTTTCTTATGGAATTTCGGCCAGTATGGGACCGGTGCCCACCCAGCAGCGTGAGGCATTTAGGTAGCTGCTGTAAGTAGCGGCTCCAGGTTGAGAAAACCAGCTATAACGGCTGGTTACATGCCACCCCTGCACTGGCTGAGTGATCTTCTACCTCTGTGGTTAACACATGTGGACGTGAGGCCAGCAGTCAGATGGTAGGCCAAGGGCCTTCTAGGCCCTCGCACCATAGAGTTTATATATATATATATATATATATATATCCATGTCAAAAGAATGCCAGAACAAAGATTGCCTAAAATTGTTATGGAATGGATCCCAATGGAAAGGAGGAAGAGAGGAAGACCGAAGAAAACTTGGATAGAAGGAGTACGAAGCGGCTATGAATATCAGAGGATTGGAGGAAGATCAATAGATGGACAGAGAGGAATGGCGTTTGGTTTCCGGAAGACGGCGGCCGCTACCATGAAACCGGATGATGATGATAATAATGATGATATATATAAATAATTACGTCATGGATGTAGTATACTTACTTCAGAGTTTTTTAAAGTAAATTTTTAGTGATGGCGACTCATTTTGTATTATTAAAAAAGCAGTAGGCCTATATATGACGAAGTTACTTGCCTCTCTGGTTCAGGTGGTAATATACATACTTTCTTACTTGCTGGTTCAAGTTTGAACCTGGCGTGATTATGAGTATTAATGCAATGCCATCTCGTGGCTAGGAAGGGTGGTCATGTGCAATTTTTAATTGCTAGATTGTACATTAGATGTCTAATCGAATCACAAATCCCTCCGCAGTACGTACTTTATCTACTCTCGATATAACTTCGTCCATCAGATGGAGAAGTGAAGCCACAGGGTTTGGGTTCGATCCCCAGTCAGGAGAGTTTCCTGGGTGATGGATTTTTTCGGAGTGTTTCTTCACCTATAAGACAAATGCCAGGAAACGTTAAGACTAAACTGTCCCCGAAAACCATGCCATCATAATCGTTATTATATTCTCCATGTTTAGTATGAATATGTATGAGAATGATGTGTTGTCTCGGAGTTGGCCCTGATATTGAGATTGTCATGCATTCGGGGAGGCCCTCCATGTCTTTGTGTGGCCAAAATAGGTATGTGTGAGATCCCTCTCCTGATAGGTCGTGCCACTGAATGGCTAGGTGGCGTGTGACATGTAAACAGTTTATGTAAGGTGAGAGGTTAAACTGATATAAAGTTAGAAACAAATAAAGAAAAAAGTTAGATATATTACCCTAACTGGAATATTTATAATGATCTATGTATAAAAATGTGATATTACTAGTATGAATCAATGAATTATAATGGAAAGAATGGAGATTAACAGCAGCGCTAGAGAGGAGTTGGAAACACTTGTTCTGCGACGTACAAGGAGTGATGGTGTCTCACAACCACAACATCTGGCAAGCTCTTACTTCTGTAACTAGTGCTTTCCTATGCCTGGTATTAAGCCCCTCTGCTCAATACCTAGTATATTGAGCTCGGTTTTACAACTCCTGGAGCTGGAGGGAAGGGGGAAGATGCATGCGGGTTGCAACTTGAGTTAAACTGTTTGACTTTGGACTTTGTTCCTGGAGGATGGGGCTGCGAGATGAGTCTAGGTTGAGGTTTATCACGGAGCCAGGCGCACCAGAATCTAGAGAGAGAGAGAGAGAGAGGAGTTGTTGTAAGGGTACATAAACAGAGGGTAGCAATGCGCGACTCTGTACCCCTCAGTTTCACGACCAACATGGATTAATCTTGATGTCAATTCTCTTGGTCCCGTCCTATTCGTTTGGATAGAGAGAGGTACCGTCCTCACCACTGTTCTAAATCCTTTCTCTTGCAAATTTCCCACTTGAGCGCGCATAAATCACACATTACATTTCCTTTCCAATAATTAATTACAAGTGGCTTCCTTGTGTCTGGAAACTAATTGTCTTTATTCATTTCGGTACTGGATTCGATTCCTGTCTAATATTGGCGATTGTCTTTGTGGTCTACATATATAAATCCATCATTTCATTCTCAGTTAAAATTACGTGGAAAATTCTATATATTCAGTCCATGCAATGTGTCATTCAGTTAGTAAAGAAAGTCTATAAATTTGCAACAAACAAAAGCTAATATTTGCATCTATTTTCACAAACCTTTCCTGCGCTAGCTTATGTGGCACTATATCTTGCCAAATCTGGTTCAATACTCGGTAGGAATGAAAATTTTAATTGTAATATTTTCAAACTCGAGACTAGGACATGTGGTATAGAATTTACAATCGCTAATGCCTGGATTCAATTCCAAATTTCCAAAATTGTCCGCCGTTCTGACATGTAACATGTCTGTTTCCTGATTAAAGAGTCTGGGGTTAAAATTGTATTATTTAAATTTAAATTAATCGTTAAATTAATTTAGTTGCAAAATTTTCAATCTCGGGGCCAGGAGGAAAGATGGTGAACAATTTTTAATCGCTAGATTGTCCACCAGACTCCTGTATTAAATTGCAAACCTTTTCGTAGTTTATTAAATCCGCCAGTCTGAACACTGTGAGAGAGATGAGTTTGGAGATTTTTACGTGTTCGCGTTACCAGTTTAGACGCACAACCACATTCGCTAGAGGTTCAGGGATTTATTTAGGAGTTTCCTTCTCCAAGACGGGTTGCTAACCAAAGCTTTGGAGTCCCATTTACCCCTTATCTTGCAGGTTTCTTCTTCCTCCTTCTTTACCGTTGAGAACAATATTCTTCTACCGACAGAACAACTGTGAGGCGGAATAGGCAATTTGCCTATCCCGTGAAGTGAAGAAGAACAAGAAGAAGAAGCATATTTTCGCAGTACATAAGCTGAGAAGGCACGTCATACTGTTGATAATGATTTGACTGTCGGATGGGGACGTTAAGTTTTGCGGCCCCCTTGGTGCTTTTTGATAGGAGTAGGCTACGTGCCGACAGCGTATTTCATTTTTTTTAGCTTCATCGTTATCCCTCAATACACTATACATTTCACAAAAACATGAACATACACTCATCCTGTACTCTTTCTCTGAACACAATACAAGAATACATCACCTTCGTAAAGTGGTTAACTGAAGTGATGCGTGATTTGAAAATATGCCACATTAATGTCCGCCCAGAGCGGAAGCCGAATCACCTAAATTTGGGTGGCATTAAAAAAAAACATACACACACACAACAAACTCTCCGCAGCCTACATGTGTTGAGAAAGTGTATTACATTATTGAGAGCGATTCTTCTGTAGTATCAGGAAGTTAATCCAGCAGGTTCCCTTGCTTTACGACCCGGTGCCGCCGCTGATATCCTCGTTCTCACTTCTCATCGTTAACCGTCACACAACACACTTTGATATACACCTATCTATGTACGACTAAGGTGATCTGTCAATAAATAAATAAATAAATAAATAAATAAAGCCTGATATGTCCCTATAGGGCAAAGGCCTTCCTGTACAGGGGTTAAGCTCTATTTGAGAGTGTCAACCGGTGAGCTACTCCGTGGTGAGAAGTTGACTTGGATGTAGCACTTGGTTTGTATACACTGTTTGTTCTGTGATTAGTTAATACACAGTTGGCTCTCCATCGTTCTCCAGCTTTTCCTGCATCTGGCGACTCTGGACCATTGCGCCCCTGCTCGTTCTTTGAAGATGTCAGCCCATCGTCGTCTTGGTCTTCCGCGCTGTCTCTTGCCTGTGTACGGGTCCCACATGGTTGTTTTTATTGTCCACCTGTCGTCCTGTATTCTTGCGACGTGGCCTCCCCACTTCCATTTTTTCCTGATGGCTTGTTGTGCGGGGTCAGTTGTTTAGGATATCGCTTGAAGTGTTGTATTCGAGATTCTGTCCTTCAGAGTTATGCCTAAGATTTTCCTCTCCATTTTCCTTTGGCATACTTGGAGTGTGTACTTCAGTTTGGCAGTAAGATTCCAAGTTTGGCAGCCATATAACAGCGTTGGAAGAACACAGGTTTGTAGTGTTTCCATTTTGAGTTTCCGGTTGAGTGACTTGTCCAGCAGTATAAATTTCAGTGACCAGAACGCCTTCCAGGCGAGAGCTATTCTTCTGCTTATTTCCTTCTCTACTTTCTGATGGAAGGGGAGTAGTTGTCCTAAGTATATGTACTCGCTTACATATTGAAGATCCATTCCATCGACTTTGATTGGGTTTTCCGGACCATTAGACATAATTTGTGTCTTGCTTTTGTTCATCGAAAGGCCTGCAATTTTGCTAGTTTCTGAGAGCTCTTGTAGCATTGATTGGAGTTGTTTAGGGGATCTGGCGAACAATACCACGTCGTCAGCGAATCTTAAGTTGGATAGCCTGCTCCCGTTTATATTTACTCCGTATGTCTTGTTCCAGTTTAGTTTTCGAAATATGTCTTCAAGCACGCATGTAAAAAGTTTAGGAGAAATTGGGTCGCCTTGTCGTACTCCTCTTTTGAGTCTGAATGTTTGTCCCACAATTTCTGTCTTCACCTTGGCATAGCTTTGGCTGTAGATCTTATCCAGAACGCGGATGTCCTTGTGTTCGATTCCTTGGGTGTGTAATGCCTGGAGGACACTTGAATGTTCTAACTAACTAACTAACTGGCACTATCGAACCCGAAGGTTCATGGTCCCGCGGACATAAGCTCTCCATACATCCCTATCCTGAGCTAATGCTTTCCAATCATTCCCTGTATAATCTACTTCCCTCAAATCATAGTTAATGTTGTTCTCCCACCTCATTCTTGGTCTACCAACTGGGCGTTTTCCCTCTGGCTTTCCTACAAGAAGTTTCCATGCACGTCTTTCATTCCCCATACGCGCAACATGTCCTGCCCATCGCAGTCTACGAGACTTAACTGTTCTTATTATATCTGGCTTCCTATAAAGACCATGTAGTTCATTGTTATGTAGTCTTCTCCATTCACCTGTCTGTTCATCTCTCTTTGATCCAAAAATTTTCCTAAGAACTTTATTCTCAAATACTCGTAATCTCCTTTCCTCCCTTAAAGTAAGAGTCCAGGTTTCGCATCCATATAATATAACTGGTAGAATAATAGTTTTATATATTTTCAGCTTAACGTTTTTTGAAAGGAGTTGGGACATCAAAAGTCCCTGCAATGCATAATAGCATGCATTTCCAGAATTGAGCCTATGTTTAATTTCTTTTTGCATCTCATCCCTATTTGTGATTATTGTTCCTAGGTATTTGAATTCAGCCACTTCCTCAAAATTTCCCTCATTTGTCATTAGCTGTCCACTTCCATTATATACTGAATTTCTACGTGTGACCATATATTTAGTTTTACTGATATTTATTTCCAGTCCTAATTTCTTAGTGTTACTCAATAGTGTGTGCGTGTTGGCCTTTAGTATCTCCTCGCTATCGGCCAGTAGTACTACATCATCAGCATAAACTAACAGCTTATTAATACCATTGAGTTGTAAGCCTTCCTCATTCTCTAAAGATTTAATGGCATGCTCTAGTACAAAATTAAATAGTAAAGGAGATAGTGCATCTCCTTGCTTCAACCCATTCTGGATTTCAAAAGTGTCTGAAAACTGTTTGCCTACACGCACCCTACTCTTTGAGCCATTTAGACACATTCGTATAAGTCTAACTAACTTTTTAGGAATTCCGAACTCCAGCAGGATACTACATAACTTCTCCCTCTTAATTGAATCATATGCTTTTTTGAAGTCTACATATAGTTGATGTACAGTACCATTATATTCCCATTTCTTCTCTAAAATCTGTCTTAAACTGAAAATCTGATCTGTTGTAGACCTGTTTTCTTCTAAATGCACATTGATGATCTCCTAGAATGTCATCAATATAGGGAGTAAGTCTGCTTACTAATATATTTGTTAGAATTTTGTACGAAGTTGAAAGTAATGAGATGCCCCTGTAGTTGTTGCAATCTGTTTTAATCTCCTTTCTTATAATTGGTATGATAATTGATTCCTTCCATTCATCTGGAAGAGCTTCTTTTTCCCAAATCTTACTAAGCAACCAGCGTATCTTGTCCATCAATTTTTCTCCCCCTGATTTTATCAGTTCTGCTGGGATCTCATCTGAACCTGATGCTTTATACATCTTCAATTTTTCAATCGCCATTTCAACCTCTAATGCACTTGGCTCTGCGACTAGCATTTCTGCTGTCTGTAAATTATCCTCCTCAATGTCCTGTTCTGTATGTACATTTAATAGCTGATTAAAGTAACCTTTCCATCTATTTAATATACTCCTAGAATCTGCAATCATATCCCCATTTTCATTCCGAATTATGTTTGTTCTAGCCTGAAACCCTTTCTTCTCTATACTAATTCCCTGATATAATTCTCTAATGTTCCTATTTTTTGCATTCATTTCAAGATCATTAATCTTCTCTCTCAAATATTCCCTCTTTTTTACTCTTTAGTAACTTGGTGGTTTCCCGTCTAACACTACCCAATTGCTCTAAATTTACCTCATTTGGCTCGTGTAACCATTTCATTTTTGCTAGCTTTCTTTTCTTTACAATGTCGACACATTCCTCATCAAACCATTTCTTGTTTTGCCTCTTTTTTAAACAACCAATGCTTTCTGATGCTGACAATTTAATAGTATCTCTTATAGCCTCCCATTCTTTATTTATATCAGTTTCTTCTTCGTTTGCCACATTGTCATCTGAAGATTCCAGTACTTCAAATCTATTAGCAATTTTGATTTGGTATTCTTGTCGCATTTCATCATTTTTCAAGTTTTTTAATTCATATTTTACAGAATCATCATTAGCGTTCGTTCCTCTCATAAGCGATAGCCGTTGTCTGATTTTCACTCTGACCAGATTATGATCCGAATTGCAGTCTGTCCCTCTAACTGATCTAACATCAATGATGCTACTGTGCCAGCGTTTATCCACTAATACATGATCTATCTGGTTCCAAGTTTCTCCATCTGGGGACGTCCAGGTGTATTTATGAATATCCTTATGCTGAAATGTTGTGCTCTTAACAATGAGATTCTTCGATGTGGCAAATGTGACTAATCTAACGCCATTGTCGTTACTATCTTCATGAAGACTGGATTTGCCTATTGTTGGTTTGAATATATCTTCCCGCCCCACTTTTGCATTAAAATCTCCTAAGACAATTTTCATATGATATCGTGAAAGGCTATCAAATAAGCATTCTAATTCTTCATAGAACTCATCCTTGATCTTGTCATCTTTATCTTCTGTGGGGGCATGTACATTTACAATTATAAAATCATGTCGTTTACCCTTTAGAATTATGTATGATATCCTATCACTAACAAACTTAATATCTCGGATAGCGGATAGGATCCTCCTTCTGACTAAAAAACCCGTTCCAAATGCAGGTCTTTCTGCACCCCCGTAGTATAACGCAAAGCTTCCTGATTCCTGACTACCTTCTCCTGGCCACCTAACTTCCTGTAAAGCGACTATATCCAAGGGCGATTTATCCAATTCCCGCGTTAATATCTCTAGTGCCCCGCTATTGTATAAAGTCCTAACATTCCATGTTCCTAGGAACATGTCCCTGTGTTTGAGCCTTTGGCATGGGTTCCCTGAAGTAGTCCCCGCCCGGAGAACCGAATGGGGGACTATTTGACCTCCGGAAAATTTTACCCCAGATGAACCCATGTCCGCATTTCTTGACTGTTGTATTTTTACGGTGAAAGATCGTCAGTCTTTCGCCCAAGGTACTTTTTTCGTCTGGCTTATCACCTTCGACCAGTCCGGCACTTGAATGTTCTACTGAGTCGAATGCCTTGTTGTAGTCGACGAATGCTAGATATAATGTATGGTGGTATTCAACTGTCTTTTCTATTATTTGGTTAATTGCTTGGAGATGGTCTGTTGTACTAAAGCCTGAGCGGAATCCGGCTTGTTCTCTTGGCTGGTTTTCGTCCAGGACTTTTGTTAGTCTTCTTGTTAGCACTTTTGAAAATAGTTTGTATAGATTGGACATCAGGCTTATGGGTCGGTAATTATTCATGTCATCTTTTGTGCCTTTCTTGTGGAGAAGAATGATTGTGTTTGATTTCCATTGCTCGGGTATCTCTTCTGTCTGCAGAATTTTGTTAAAGATGTTTGTGAGTGATGGAAGTATTTGATCTGAAGCCAGTTTTAGCAATTCGTTGTATATTCCATCCTCTCCGGGTGTTTTGCCATTTTTCATTTCATCTATTGCAGTTCTAATTTCGCTGGCCAGTACTGGGGGAAAGGTGTCGGCGTGGTTTTCGAGTTTAGCATCGAATATGCCTATGCGATTTGTTGCCTGGGTTGTTAGGGAGCTTGTGTATAAGGATTTATAGAAATCTGTGGACTGTAGTAGGTCAAGATCTGTCAATGAGGTGCGTAAATTAAAAGCAGTCCAGGGACACCTCATTTATTCTTGAGCAGAAAATACAGTGGGTGACATTGTAACACACATACGCCAAATATAAGGCTTCTGGAGCCTTTAGATTTAAAATACCGCTTCATTAAGGCCCTCCATATCCCCAGTTAACTGATTTCAGTCAATATCTCCAATATCCATTCTCTAAAGATCCATCCGTATACTATACTCCCTAGAACTTCCAAATGATCTGTACCCCAAAGATTTTGTCATTATTAAAATTGAAACATATATGGGCGCTTACGATGTTATGATTAGACTAATCATACTTAATTGTGTTCTTTGCTTTATTTTCCGTTTCTTCATTTAACTTAATCCGTTATTACATTAATTTACTTATCTTGTATTCCGTATTGTGATGAACATTGCAGCAGAATATTTGTGTCTGTGAAATAAACATAATTAAAAAAAGAGCCTTATAGTACGAAACTCTACATTAGAGAAATGTCTATAATTTTTTTAATATTTACTATGAATATTGAACATGTCATCTAGATGGCTTTGATTTATCATTAAATGTTTGTTTAATTAATGTAATATATTTTCTTCTTAAAGAAGTCACCAACTATAGTCAAAAAATAATTTTAGAAAATGGTTATAGGAAGGTTTTTTTATCTAACATTTTTTTCTGAACACCTTGATTGAGAAACTCACATTTTTACTTAATTAAAAGTTAATGGCATTTCTGTCTTATCTACTTTACATACATGTGACGAAACTTAAAGAATTGAAAGCCATATCATGCAAAATAAGAGAAAATATGTGTAATTAATTTACCCCACTTTTAAAACTTGTGTAATGCAATTTTTATAAGAGCATGATGTAATCTAATAACAATATTAGTTTTTTATTTAATGCCACTTAAAGCTATTCCACACAGTAAAACAGTGTGAAGGAAGTTGGTGAGAAGACATATTAAGAATGTGTTGCGTTGTGTAAGAGTGTGTAATTGTTAGTTAAAGGAAAATTATCACACCTAAATTAAATTTGAAGGAACATTTGAAATAATATAGCGTGACTAATAACGAATTATAGAGGAACTTCGGGTAATGTGGACCAGTGTTTTGAATTTGTTGTTTTTCTTCTTTTAATTAAGGAATTTGGATTTTGT
This sequence comes from Diploptera punctata, assembly GCA_030220185.1. NCBI lineage: Eukaryota > Metazoa > Arthropoda > Insecta > Blattodea > Blaberidae > Diploptera > Diploptera punctata. Next base: position 1,081,142 of record JASPKZ010003874.1, on the reverse strand, counting down.
TTAATTACAGTGATTATCATTACTGTTATAACTATCAAATAGCATTATTATTTTATTCAAATATGGAAACATCTTCATAATGTATAAACTTTTTTACATTACAAGAAAGGTCCACTTTAACCTCATTATTCGGACAAAGAGGACCCCAGAGTTCATCCTAGCGTTCGGACTATTTTAAGTTTATTTAGTCTATTAATTTATAGAGAGAGGCAAAGATTAATCTGAAATAATTTTGGCTGATCGTAATTAAAAAGAGTTGATATTTATTTAATGTTATGAAATATTATCGTTGATTATAACATTCACACGACATTCAATTGCAGAAAGCGACGGTCTTTGGGTTTAGGTAAAATTACAAGGATATTAAATAAAATTAATTAAGTGCATGACTTTTACATATAGCACCCTTATTGATGAAATACACCTATTCGTGTAAAGTGGACCCAGGTCCACTTTAACCGCCTGTGGACCCAGGTCCACTTTAACCGCCTGTGGACCCAGGTCCACTTTAACCGCCTCGTCGAGTGTCTACATTAACCGAATTCCTTTGTTCTGTTTAATTATTTTATACAGCAGCCATGTCACATAATATCAAATCAAACCCGTCAGTATATTAAAACAGCATCTACTTAATATAATATATTTAGGAGATTTTTAAACATTTGTAATGTTCAATAAGCATAAATTAAGAATTAATTCATAGCTTCAAAAACTTTTAAAATGGCCGTCTTAATAAATCCTTTTTGGCAAAAAGAATAAAAAAAACTGGCCTTGAACACGTGAAAGTTTATGAGGGGAATATAAATTAAAATATTTTCTGTTCGAGGGCGCACCAATTAAAGAAGATATTAACAGGGTCCACTCAAACCGAAGGGTCCACATTACCCGAACTTCCTCTATTAATTGCATTAAAGATGTAAGGAACTATGAAATACTGTTACGTACAGTATACGACGTAATCATAAAATATGTCATGTAAATGCTGGATATTACCTTCTGAAAGGAGTATCTTAGTTGATTGGCTCATACCGGAAGGTCACAGGTTCGATTTCCTATGATGTTAGGGATTTTAAATCACCCTAAACTGCCTGGAGGCACCACTATCCAGTCTGTAATGGAAATGAGTATTATATATGTTCTGGGGGTAAAAGTGGCAGTCACGCAGAGTTGATATCTCCTGCAGATTTTCCGAATGCTGGGATCCTTAACCTTCTACAACACTTAGGGCGTCTAAAGATACTTTACTTTTTGTCTGACAAAATATGTACCATCAGAGTTACTAGTTCCCATGATCTTAACCGTACATATTTGAACCTGAAGACATTTAAACGGAAAGGTGTACGATGCCCATTAATAATGTAATATAATTTATCTTTTTCGTCTGACCCTTAAAGCCGGCGTCGGGTTCACCTTATTTGTTCTAATGGTGACAGAGTTATTAATTATCCACGTATGGCATTATATGGGCGATCATAGCGATATTAGATCCGACGGACTCACACAACGTACTTTTTTATCTAAATAGAAAAGTATTCTACGTTGCAGTTAAATTTAAATTCAAATTTATTATAAATTTAGTATAAAATTTAGTAATTCTAATATTTTCAATGCATTAGTAATTTTCTTAGATATTTCTCACCTTCATAGAGAATATTATAATCCAAATAGAAAATAATTCTCTTGTTCCAAATATATGTTTTTTATCGTCGAATATTTTACTAAATGTGTCATTACTTTGGTTTTGTCGGGAGAAATTTTGATGCCAAATTATTATATGATTTTATTTAATATTTAGTTATATTTATTTAGCAAATTTCACATTGTTCCACGTCTTCCTGTGTCCAATTAATCTACGGTGATTCCCCGCACATTTACCTCTCTGTCCAATCTCCAGCCCATTTCCCCCACTCATGCTACTTAAATCGCCGTCAATCTACTCTTCTTCTTCTTCTTCTTCTTCTACCTTCTACCCATTCTGGTATATTTCTTGGGAATCTCTCTTCTCTTAATCTTTTGCATGACCATAGAATTTTATTGATTTTTTATGGAATTCATAATTTAAATATGAACGTCCATCTTTCGTTTAATTACATTATTTCTTATTTTATCTCTTCTAGAAATTCCAGCTGAACGTCTTCAAAAGTCCATTTTTGCAGAATCTAAGTTACTTGTTCTTTATTCTAACTCCTTTTTTCTGCAAAAATCTATTTTTGCAGAATCTAAGTTACTTGTTCTTTATTCTAACTCATTTTTTTCTGCACCATATGTCATTTTAGGTATTCATTATTATTGTATATTTCTTTAGACTTATATTGAGATGCAATAATTCCGCTATTTAATGCACCCTCTAATTATTTTCAGTATTATGACTGCCATCTGCACTAAGTTTTTCCCCCAAATATACATATTCGCAACTACCTTTTATTTTTCATAATCGACATCTAAAACTACATTTTAATTACCTTTTATTGTTTCAATATTTAAATAGTTACATATAGTAACTTAAAATCAGATATCTGGTGTTAAAATATCAGTTTTGATTTTTAGGGTTTCAGTGCTACAGAATAATTTGAAACTAAATTATATATGAATCTTATAAGGTCGAAATTCCTTTGATATATTAAACCACTTGTATCCTATTTTACTAACAACTCTAATATATCTTCACAGTGCATATAATGGAATCGCAGTTATTGCCAGTTTAGATTGCAAGCAATTATGAGCCTTAACATCATAAATGGAATTAGTTTGTCCTGGAATATAGGTACATTTACGAAATCGATTAAATTTATTGGCAGGAGAGTGGAGCCAGGTACAGGAGAGATCCATGTCAGCTGACACATGTGCACCAATCAATCAGTATGTGACACCAATATATGTCAGCGGCTAGTGACGGTATAGCTACAGGCCGTGATACAATGCTGGCGTTGCGATTTGCATATGCGACCATGATTATGCAACTCCTCCCCTTACTCCAGTCATAATCGACTGTGATTGATCACACCATGCCTCACCGTGGAGTGGGCGAGCGTTCCATAGTCGTCAAACACCCAATAGCCCAAATGTGTATTGTTTGCTTTTCATTGTAAAATAATCCTGCGTCACAGAAGTGGTTACATTTGATAACAATTTTCACATTAATGGCAGTGATTGCTGCATCATAAAGAAATTCTCACACTCAACATCCCAATTCAAAAGCGATATTAGTTTACTCACAGCGTACTTTCGTCTAATCAAAATCTCCATTAGTTTCAACAGTTTCATTGTTGATAATACATTGCCGTCCTGAAGAATAATTTTCCACTCTACGTACCACACAAGCTATTACAAACAATGTACATAACTTTATTTAATGCATTATAAACAAAAAAATTGTAAATTTTAGACAACATATTTTTATATTTACAAAGAACTTGTATGTACATAAACTATTCTATAATAATAATAATAATAATAATAATAATAATAATAATAATAATAATAATAATAATAATAAAATAATAATAATAATAATAATAAAATAACGATGACAATAATAATGACAATAATAATAATGACGACAATAATAATGACAACAATAATAATGACAATAATAATAATGACAATAATAATAATGACAATAATAATAATGACAATAATAATAATGACAATAATAATATTGACAATAATAATATTGACAATAATAATATTGACAATAATAATAATGACAATAATAATAATGATGACAATAATAATAATAATGACAATAATAATGGCAATAACAATGGCAATAACAATGACAATAACAATGACAATAACAATGACGGTAACAATGACAGTAACAATGACAGTAACAATGACAGTAACAATGACAGTAACAATGACAGTAACAATGGCAGTAACAATGACAGTAACAATGACAGTAACAATGACAGTAACAATGACAATAGTAACAATGACAATAGTAACAATGACAATAGTAACAATGACAATAGTAACAATAATAATAGTAACAATAATAATAGTAACAATAATAATAGTAACAACAATAATATAGCAATAATAATAGTAACAATAATAATAGTAATAATAGTAATGATAATAATAATTTATCAATTGAACTTTCCTCAAAAAGTGTAAAACTAAAAATATACATCAACGGTTAATCCTTTAGTTATATTATGTGACCTTTTCTTGAAGCTCAGTGAAATGAAGACTTTTTTCCAATGGTTTTAAGTAAAAGTTCATCCATCCATTGCATAGGAAATATTTTATTTCACAAAAGTCGAAAAATGTATAACCCTAATATATATATATATATTTTTTTTTTGACATTTGGCAATGAAGGCAAATATGATATGAAAAGAAAAAAGAATGCTTGAGTCGGGATTTGAACTCGAGTCTCTAAAGTCTGTACCTTTAGCGCTCTAACCAACTGAGCTACCCAAGAATTCCAAGACAAGCATACAATTTTCTTATACATGTAGTATAATCCCGACTCAAGCATTCTTTTTTTCTTTTCATATCATATTTGCCTTCATTGCCAAATGTCAAAAATATATTTATAATATCTATATATACAAGCGTTACTGCTATAAAGTAAATATTCTCTTTAATAATTTGCTTAACTCTTATGTTAGCCGCTAGATGGCAGTCGGAAGATCTTTCCGCTACCTCTTGTGTGAATTGAGAATACTACATGTATAAGAAAATTGTATGCTTGTCTTGGAATTCTTGGGTAGCTCAGTTGGTTAGAGCGCTAAAGGTACAGACTTTAGAGACTCGAGTTCAAATCCCGACTCAAGCATTCTTTTTTCTTTTCATATCATATATATATATATATATATATATATATATATATATATATATATATATATACAGGGTGCTCTAAAATTCGCCTTACAAACTTCTAGGACTTGTTGAGGGGACTGAGTTAATAATATTCGGAATTGGAAATCATGTCCGGAAACTTACCGTTCCCGTGCTACAGCCGTTTGAAAACATGTTTTTAACGCGACCACTTTTACAAGTAATTTATTATGGGGCGTGACACATTACATCATTTGCTTCCCAATTCATCTCATTAATAATAATAATAATAATAATAATAATAATAATAATAATAATAATACTTTATTTATTCTGGCAGAGTTAAGGCCATAAGGCCCTCTCTTCCACTCAACCAGCACAAATACAAATAAATATTCGACAATTATAGATATACACTGTACTAATTATAAACAGTTAAAGATACAATAAATGTAGCAATGTAAATGTCATGTACAAACAACATTTCATAGGGTAATAACAATAATGATACGATAATAATAATAATAGTAGTAATAATAATAATAATAATAATAATAATAATAATAATAATAATAATAATATAAATATGATACATTATACGGGAAACACCAATTAATATATATATATCTTACACTGGATAATAATGAAGTCGAGTTTAGAGCAAATATAAATTTAGATTTCTTTTAAAAGATGCCAATGTCCGGCAGCCCCTTATTTCTTGTGGTAGGGAATTCCAGTTGCGAGAAGTGGAGATGGTATATGACATGGAGTGATGTGATGTCCTATGTTGCGGTATATTAAGTAAGAGACTATGTTGTGATCTTGTGTTTAAGTTATGGTTTGAGGATAGATACTGGAAACGGGATGATAAATAATTGGGAATCGAGGTATGTAGGATCTTAAATAGGAGAATTAGACAGTGCGATTTTCTTCTCTCTTTTAGATGTAGCCATGGCAATTCGTGGAATAATGGAGAAATGTGATCGTATTTTCGAACATTAAATATGAATCTGATACACATATTATGGACACGCTGCAGTTTGTCCGACAATCCGTCACTTATGTCAGTTAGTAGAACGTCACAGTAGTCAAAATGCGGCATCACTAAAGTTTGGATTAAAATTCTTTTAAGAGTTGTAGGAAGAAAATGTTTAAGTCGCTTTAGGGAATGCATTATGGAGAAGATCCTTTTAGATGTTTGTTTAACCAAAGAAACAAAATACAAACTGAATCATGACTGCATTAATAATCCCGGATACACCCTCCACAATCATTTTTTGCAGTTTTCAAAATTTTGAAAAAAAAAAAGAAATTTTTTGAAGAAAGTAACACCAAGTCTTGGAATACTCGATAGAGAAATTTTTGATTTTGACGAATCGCCAAGCTATTACTTGTTGAGACACTTGACGTACTTTCAGGCAATGCTTGTTTTCAAACGGCTGTAGCACGGAAACGGTAAGTTTCCGGACATGGTTTCCGATTCTAAATATTATCAACTCGGTCCCCTCTACAAGTCCTAGAAGTTTGTAAGAGGAATTTTAGAGCACCCTGTATAGGCTATATGCCACGAAAAGAAAAATAAAAGCCAGAGCCGGGATTTGAGCACGAGACATCTAACTCTATACATTTGCGCGATTCCAATTTCGCCTCGCGGGTATTCTAGCACAAACATATATTATTATTCTTATATATGATTCTCTATCATGATGGTTGAACTACCATCTAACAACTATAACAAATAAGCATTTAAAGAGAATTTTTACATTATAGCAGTGATTTTTGACATTTAGCAATGCAGGCAAATATGACATGAAAAGAAAAATAAATGCCTGAGCCGCGATATATATATATATATATATAATATATATGACATGATAAGAAAAATAAATGCCTGGACGGGATTTCAACCCAGACCTCTGAATTGGTACTTCAGCGTGCTATCCATTACACCACCGGGTAAATCTAATACAAACATTTATTTCTCTTAAATATATATTCTCCATTATTACGAGATGTAGCGAGAACTCTGCCTTCACTGCCACCTGGTTGCTAGCTACTATAACAAGTAAGCAAATTAAAGAGAATATTTTTACTTTATAGCAGTGACGCTTTATCGATGTTATAATTACATTTTTGACATTGAGCAATGCAAGATTAATATGGCATGATAACAAAAATAAATGCCTGGACAGGATTTGAACCCGGACCTCTGAATTTGTACTTCAGCGTGCTATCCATTATACCAGCGGGCATATCTAATATAAACATTTATTTGTCTTAAATATATATTTTCCATTATTACGAGATGTAGCGAGAACTCTATCTTCATTGCCACCTGATAGCTAGCTACTATAACAAATAAGCAAATTAAAGATAATATTTTTACTTTATAGCAATGAAGCTTTATCGATGTATATATACAGGGTGAACATAAAGTCCCTATCCATTTTAGTGAAAACGACTAATTATGTCAAATTTGTTTATGGGCGTAATGAACCCATATACGCTGCTGCACAGCACATTATCTCAGTTCAACATGGCCCCCCTCAATTTCAAAGCAGAGCTGCCAACGTTGTGAGGCATGTAGGAAAACGTTCCCCAACATAGCCGGTTTAATGGTATCAACCGCGTCTCTAATGCGCTGTTTCAAATCTGCAAGATCTCCAACCTTCGTTCGATACACAAGTGATTTGATGCAGCCCCACGCAAAGAAATCGAGTGGGATCAAGTCTGGAGAACGTGGTGCCCACGTGCGTTGTGATCCTCTGCCTACTCATCTTCCTGGAAATGTTTCAAGATTGTGCAGGACTTGAACATGATACGCACGTTTGTGCAACGTGAAGTGTAAAATCTTCCCCACAGTGGATTGTGGGGGCTCAAGCTTACGGCTGAGTCGGCGAGTTAATGCAAGAAGGCTTCGCTCAATGGCTTCTTGAATCCGTTGCACGGTGTCTGCAGGTACAGATGGCTTGCCTGAACACTACCTGCGATTAAATTTGTTAACAAGCCGACGTACGGTCGCAATTTTGGGGCCAAGTTTCCTAAATTGTCGTGTGAAATCCGCTCTCACTGCATCATACGTGAGTTCTCTATGACGGGCCACCACGGCAATCCTCTCTTCAAACGTGAACATTCTCAATACCTAAAACAAAAACAAGACATATTTGCGTTTTCACTAAAATGGATAGGGACTTTATGTTCACTCTGTATAAAGGCCTACATGACTTTTTGGTTCAATAATATCCAAGAATTTCGGAAATTTATATATTTTATCATCAACAACAACAAGGATTAAGCCCAATGGCCTGTTCCGATCTCATTATAGGTCGAATTGGTCCTTCCATCTCTTCAATGGTCTTCCCAACATTCTTCTCCCTTTTGGTTTATAATTATACATTCTTCTTGATATGCGCTGTTCATTCATTCGTAATACGTGCTGAAGATAAGCATTTTGATAATATTTTATTCTTTCACAGAGATTAAATATATTAAGTTCTGTTCTTATATCTTCGTTTTTCTTCTTATCGGTCCTTTGGTATCCTGCTATTGCTCTCAACATCTTCATTTCAGCAGCCTCTGTTTGTTTACTATCTGCCTTTGTTAATGTCCAGGTTTCACATCCATAGATAAGAGATGGTATATATTTTATGCTTTGTATAAAGGTATATAATTTACAAATAACCATGTTTCATTTATCTGAGGTTTTTAAGTTTTAGGTCATGCTAATGCACCTAATATATATTTTATACTTTGTATAAAGGTACATTAGCATGACCTAAAACTTAAAAACCTAATATATATGTTATACTTTGTATAAAGATACATTGTACTTTGTGTAAAGGTACATTAACATGATCTAAAACTTAAAAACCTTAGATAAATGAAACATGGTTATTTGCAAATTATTATTGCATGGATGTGATTTATGAAGAGTTGAATTGTTGAGGAAATGAAGTTGGTATTACTGGAGGCAGGTAAAGTTGATGACTGAAGACGGGGAAGCTGCTGCTTATGTATGCATGCTGCTCTCAGTAGAGTCCGAGCAAATTTGAATCTGAATAGAGCTGACCCGCGTCTCGGTACCGGAATACTGATTACTTGTTTGTCACTCGGAGCTGGTCAGCTACGCTTGTCCCTCTTCCGAGTCAAGGCCAACAAAAAATGTATAAAAAATAACAATTTTGCATTTCCCTCTATCCCCTTTCATCTTGATACTTATTCCAGTAGGTTTTCAATAGAACCTCCGTTTAATAACCTATGAAACAAAAGGTAAAACAATACAGCAACAAAACTAATGGTTTATTTTATTAAAATGGATATATCGTTATAGATAATCTTTGAGGAGAAAGTAAATATTAGCGAATCCCCAAGCAATCAATTTCTTGAGGTTGAAAATATTTACAGATCTTCACAGATCCTATCTTGTAGACACTGCAAATGACCATGACCAAAATTATATATATATGTGTGTGTGTGTGTGTGTGTGTATGTGTGTGTGTGTGTGTGTGTGTGTGTGTGTGTGTGTTCGTTAACGCTCTAGCTGGCACAATTTTTAATTCATCGAATCCAAACTTGGGATAACAATTCATTTAAAAAGTAAAGTCGAATTCATTAACCAGCAAAATCGAATTATTAGGTGTAGGATTTCACCTGAAACAAAAATTTAAAAATCGCTTTAGCAATCGCAATTTTCGATATTTTACAACGAACTCAATACATTGTATGCTATTAAATTAAACCAAGGAAGGTATTCTCCTAAAAGCTGTGAAATGCGATCATTAGAATTGGTGAAGGGTTTCCTGATACCCGATTTTAAAAATTTACTCCAGCGACCAGCAACCGCCGCGTTTGGTTTTCGCAAAGAGGCCTAATACCATACAATAAACCTTAAATTGGCAAGGTATCCCATAATATACATTTGTTTAATGAATTTAATATTTTTAATCACGTAATGAAAAAATGAATAGATATACATTACGAACATTTAAATAGGTGCCAATTATACAATATGCAAGTAGCTAATAACTTAGGATAGGCATGATTTGTTTTCTCTGCGGTCCGATAATTTTAAATAAGCTGGCATCAGAAATTAAGTTTCTCCAACTTAACAAAATAGATATAATATTCTGTAAACCAGCGCAATGGGATCATAAATTCTACTTGCTGTGAATTCACTATATTTACGCAGTTTTTACGTGACGGACTTTTTTAAATAGTATATTACGATGCAAGGTTGGGAAGTGGTATTTACAGAATCGAGGAAAATGTTTAAAAACCGAGCGGTAGCGAGGTTTTTAATTTCCGAGATTCTGTAAAACACTTCACAAACCTGCGTTATACATCATTTTTTGCGCGATGGTGTTTTCAAAATAATGAATAGTAGTAAACTAATAACATCTTTGTTGGAAATATGTGCGTTCATTATAAACAATTGAGTAACGTTAACAGTGTAGGCAATGTTTATTATTTGAAAGTACAGGAGGTCGTGAGACCAGTATTATTGATAAAATTGCCGCAAGTACATATTTATTGTTTTATATTGTTTCAAATAAAATTCAGATCAATTAAAATACAGTGATTTGTTTGTATAATGTATATTAACACTACCTTTTAGATATTTTTTTGTATATACATTGTACGTAGTATATATAGAGGGCAGTGGTTTTACTTCCGGCACGTGGGTGTAAATGCAATATTACAGTATAGTTATTTAGGTTGGCAATCCCGAAATGTAGGAAGTTGAACTTTCAATCATGGCCGTCATTGATGTAAGTACGACAAAACGCAGTATCGCGCAAAAATTATGATAGTCACACTTTATATCCATTGCTAAATGTCTACATTCAATTTTACCATCGATATAGGCTATAATATTATAAATACGAACATGAGTTTATCTATTTTCTTAATTCTTGATAGATTTTTGATAATAATTTGAAGCACGGACAATGACTAGGGTACATTTCATCCCAATTAAAATATATTTCGCGAGGAATAGCATAAATAAATACATAAATAAATGAAATGGCTTCGATTTCGCTACTATTCACCGGATTATATCAAGGTTGGGGGTTACCTATTCTGAGAGCGCCGGTGCGCTTACACAATCATTGGCGCACTGACTACAGATAAGAGAAAGTACAAACCAGTTCAGTTCTGTGTCTTTCAAAATGCGTATCTATAGTAGAAGTATACTCATGGCGTAAAATGCATTGTACCCCACTTATCAGGCTTCTGCCGTTTATATATATGCAACAAAGGGATCGAAAATTGTACACAGAGAGTATGTAGGCACCCGGGCCTGGATTAGATTATTACCATCGTAAGAAAAACCACTTTTTCAACCTGTTTCATCAAGAATATTGTTGGTCTTTGTGAGTAGTATTATATCAATCACGGTCTAAATGATCGTATGTCAGACTAGTACAATAAAACTTGTAACAGTTAAAATTAGATGGTAGCAACTGTACAATTATACAAACGTAGGCTATTAGGAAACTACAGTACTTCATCGTAAATGATGAACACCCAACCCTCATTAAAACTATCCCTCATTTTTTAAATATGTAAATCATTTTCCTAGTTGATAACTCAGATAACAAAATCAGAATCATCACAATCAGTTTAATGGATTATGTTGGGTTTGTTTAACTCTGTACGACCCATTTTTCCCCTGTCTACCAACCTTTCTTCTACCTTTTATCTTGTAGTTCAAAATCGTTATAATATTTGCTTTTACACTTTTATATGTTGTTTCCAATACGTTCTATATTGTTTTATTCTGTTTGGTATTTTTAAGATGTTTAGTCCCTCATATATATAAGAAACTTTTGAGGAAGTGGCTGAATTCAAATACCTAGGAACAATAATCACAAATAGGAATGAGATGCACAAAGAAATTAAACATAGGCTCAATTCTGGAAATGCGTGCTATTATGCATTGCAGAGATTCTTGATGTTCCAACTCCTTTCAAAAAACTTTAAACTGAAAATATATAAAACTATTATTCTACCAGTTATATTACATGGATGCGAAACATGGACTCTTACTTTAAGGGAGGAAAGGATATTACAAGTATTTGAGAATAAAGTACTTAGGAACATTTTTGGACCAAAGAGAGATGAACAAACAGGTGAATGGAGAAGACTACATAACAATGAACTACATGGTCTTTATAGGAAGCCAGGTATAATAAGAACAGTTAAGTCTCGTAGACTGCGATGGGCAGGACATATAGCACATATGGGGACTGAAAGACTTGCATGGAGGCTTCTTGTGGGAAAGCCAGAGGGAGGGCGCCCAGTTGGTAGACCAAGAATGAGGTAGGAGAATAACATTAACTATGATTTGAGGGAGGTAGATTATACAGTAATGATTGGAAAGGATTAGCTCAGGATAGGGATGTATGGAGAGCGTATGTCCGCGCGGCCATGAACCTACGGGTTCGATAGTGCCAGTGAGTAAGTATATATATATTAGATACGTACACTTTTTTTATCCAGTAAGGTGTAACCCGCTGCATATCTCAAAATTTCTCATTCCTACTGTGTCAGATCTTTTTTCTTCCTTTTGGTCAGGATCTAAAACTGAGAACTGTAATAATAATAATAATAATAATAATAATAATAATAATAATAATAATAATAATAATAATAATAATAATAATAATTTATTTATATGCAGATTTTTAATGTTTACACATCTTTCTGTGCCTAAAGTTTTATTTTGTCTTCTCCACTCGTCTCAATTTATCCACTCCATGTCCTCCAGTTCTCTTGTTTTCATTCGAGTTCTTATTTCTTGCACCCACGAGTTTCGAGGTCTTCCTTTTCTTCTTCTTCCAGGTGGACACCATTCCAATGTTTCCTGAGTAACCTTACCTCTTACATTCGTCGTATGTGCCCATACCAATTTTATCGCTTATATCTTATATAATCTATTATTGAATATCTAATACTCATTTTTTCTCGTATGAAAGTATTTTTTATTTCTTCTAATTTTGAACATCTAGGATTAGATACCCTATTATTTATGAATTAATAGCTTGTTGTATGGAAGCGAAAATTGGATAATGAAATCAAGGGATAAAAGCAGGATACAGACTGCTGAAATGCTGTTTTTACGTAATGTGAAAGGATGCACAAGAGCGGATAGAATAAGGAATGAAACTATACGAGAAGAATTAAATATATATATATATATATATATATATATATATATATATAATTGAAGATAAAATCAGCGAAAATAATAAGAAATGGACAGAACACTTAATGAGAATGAACAACGAAATAATACCAAAAAGAACCTTCCTGTATAATCCCAGAGGAACAAGAGATGTTGGCCGACCACGTAGAAGATGGACTCCACTTTTAACTTCGCCGGAACAGGCTGCGTAGCCTAAACCTTGTAGTAGAAGAAGAAGAAGAAGAAGAAGAAGCTTACACTGGAGTAGTAATAGTTATGAACTTCCTGCTCTTCCCTAGAAATTCATTTCCTTCGACATACGTTTTTGTTCTAAGTTTTTGTTGAATTTCCAAACTCCAGCTCTATATGTGACTGTACTTCTTACTATTGAATCATATATTTATATATAATTTATTATATATAAGCTTTATATAAATATAAATAATAATAATAATGATGATGATAATAATAAATAATAATAATAATAATAATAATAATAATAATAATAATAATAATAATAATAATAATAATAATAATAATAATAATAATAATAATAATAATAATAATAATAATAATAATAATAATAATAATAATGGAGAAGTGCGCACAAACCGTGCAGATATTACGTCTAAAGAGCATAATTGTCTTTGCTATATGCGACGATTGATTAAATATTTATTTACAATTTAGAATGTGGTACCTTTCACGTTTTTCTGAATATAAATTACATATACACTTGCTATCAGGTTCCTGAAAAGTCTTGTTAGAGCGTAGCTTCTGGTGGAAGCCGTGGGCTGCCAGTCTTGAAGTGACATGACTGAGAATTATAAAGCACTCGCATTACTTTATAACATTTAATTTTATTTTCCTTTTCCAAATAAGTTTTGCTCTTACAAGAAAAAAAATTCCTACACGTGGAGCCGAAGAACAACTTTTGCTGTTAATGAATATTACTTCTTCTTCCTTCCAAGTATTAGGCCAAGGCCTATTACGATCCTATAGAAAATTTTCCCTCCAGCGTTTCATAGGACGGCCCAGAGATCTTCGTCCTCTTGGTATATAATTATAAACAGCTTTGGGGATCCGATTTTAACTCATTCTTTCAAGATGGTGTTTCCAATTTAGTTGGTACTGTTTAATATATTCCAAAATTGGCGTAGTCTTCAATTCTTTTAAGGTATCGGTGTTCCTTTTCCTATCCCATCTGGTGTAACCCGCTGTTCTGCACATTAATCTCATTTCACAAGCCGTTATTCTGCTTTTATGTTGTCTTTTCAGTGATGAATATTACTTTGCGCTCAAAAATCCATTAATACAAAAATAATTGTCACAACTCCATTACAGAACTGAAGATGTTAATAGTCATATTTACGTATCTACTTGAACGTGATATTTTTAGTTAGAATAAAATTGGCTATAATTCATTTACAATTGACATTGATCCTAACGGACATTGAAATCCTAAGGATTAAGAAGTGGTGTTGAGTGTCTCTACCTGTCCGCTTGCCGCCCTCAACTCTGATACGTAATGCGCTATCAAAACAATGTGCTAGCAATAATATACAGCGCCATGATATTTTGTGATAATGTACGCCTAATGCTTTTATCAGTCAAGGCCAGTACTTTGCCAAGATATTTTATACACGTAATGCAGTGATCGAATTTAGAAAAAAAAACAGTTTAATGTCTGATGTTATAGAGATTTATTATCATAAGTAATGCCACGAGTGGTTTCCAAATTATTGATAAATTAATGACTCACGAAGTGAGGAGTCAATTGATCTAAATAATTTGAAAATCAAGAGTGGCATTTGTTAGGACTATTTAACGAATAAAATAAAGTTGTTTACTCACAAATCATTATTTAAATATAGTTATTTTCAAATATTTACATATTTAATGTAAACGGCGATGTTTGAAAACAAATGAGAAACGTTAGGTTTCACTTGTTTATCACTGCAACCAGATCATATTATTTGTTACCAAATGATCGCAATATTGTAAGAATGCACCCTAGTGGAGAAAAAATGAAACACATCAAACTGTTTATTAATTATTTTCTGATGTCCTATGATGTAGGTATGTCAATTATATTTTTCTGGAACGTTATTACCTGGGAAAAATATGTTTAAGAAAGAGCAAACAGTGGTTTATTTTTTTTTTGGTAAATCAATGGCTACAAATGTTTTTATATTAAATCCCGCAAGCACTGTGTGTTTACATTCGTGCACTATATTTATACAATCTGGTAACCACATGCAGTCACTGCAAAATAATGCTATTACCTAATCACAATGTTAAAAAGGCGGAGCTTGATTTTGAAGTTATAAAATTAAACTGATAAAATAGAGGTGAAAACGACTGTGATTGGTTGTAAATGAAAAATCATTGTAATGTGATTGGTTATTGACTCCTAACTGGGGCATGAGTAAAATGGCCATTTTAAAATGTTCCCTCATCTGATATTTATATTTTTAAATATTGTAGATATTTCAGCTGTTCCGCGCCTTAGACGGTTTTGTGTCTGCTTCTTGGATATTAATGTGGAATTGCAGTTTATTATAACAGCAGGTGTCGGCCGCGGTGGTCTGGTGATTGTATTCCTTGCCTCTAGTCCCCTGGGTCAAGAGTTCAAACCCGGCCGATGGATTTTTAGGTTGGAAAAATTCAAGAGAACAAGTTCTCTGGGAGAAACTTTAAGCCACGAGTCCCGAATTTGAAGACTTTCGGGCTTGTAAAAGAACCTCAAGTCTGAATAAAATGCCCCTAAGAAAAATTAGTAATATTTTAGTTTCCTACTATATCTTCTCGAGGCGATGTATTAACCACATGTCCCTCGTTAACATATGTAGGGAAATAAGCGTAACTTAATTCGTTTGATTAATAAACTTCCTACTAGTGCGAAACATGGACTCTTACTTTAAGGGAGGAAAGGAGATTACAAGTATTTGAGAATAAAGTACTTACGATAATTTTTGGACCAAAGAGAGATGAACAGACAGGTGAATGGAGAAGACTACATAACAATGAACTACATGGTCTTTATAGGAAGCCAGATATAATAAGAACAGTTAAGTCTCGTAGACTGTCATGGGCAGGACATGTTGCACGTATGGGAAATGAAAGAGTTGCATGGAAGCTTCTTGTAGGGAAGCCAGAAGGAAAACGCCCAGTTGGTAGACCAAAAATGAGGTGGGAGAATAACATTAACTATGATTTGAGGGCAGTAGATTATGCAGAGAATGATTGGAAAACATTAGCTCAGGATAGGGATGTATGGAGAGCTTATGTCCGCGCGGCCATGAACCTACGGGTTCGATAGTGCCAGTGAGTAAGTAAGTACTAGGTGAGTACCCGTGTCCGGAAGTGGAACAAATGGGGATCAATCAATCACCATAGCAGCATATATCGCTTGTTTGGAGTTACGTTCCTTCCCTTTGGTTCTGAGTGATTGGGTTCTAACTCCCTCGGGGCCGATGGATTATTTAGGATGGACAAGTCCAATATTCAAGTCCTGGAGAGAGACCTTAAGCCATGAATCCCGAGTATAAAGATTTTCGAGCTCGTAAATGCACCTCAACCCTAAATTAGAGCCTCTGAGTAAAATTTATTGCAGATGGCATTGTGTTTATAGCGAATTCAGAAGATGACCTACAACGTTCAGCCCACTCTTTTCACCAAATTGCAATAAACTACAACATGGAAATCTCGACAGAAAAATCTAAAGTCATGGCTTTCCTAGGAAAAGACCCAGTTCGCAGTAAAATTGTTATTAAAAATAAAATATTAGAACAAACCAACACATTTAACTATCTCGGATACCAAGTTACATACGAAGAGGAAAAAGATTTTAGTCAAAAAATTATAAAATTTAAAACAGAGTACCAGGACTTATAAATAATATTTTCACAAGCCCAACACAGTACTACAAGCAACACACAACACTAGAATTTATAAAAACACTGGCCAGACCCATATTATGTTTACTGCCTGGACAATTCGCAGTGTAGATGACCAAAGACGAACTGCGGCAGAAATGAAAATTGCTGAGACGTACTGTAGGCTACTCAAGAATAGACCATAATAGGAATTCTAAGATTCTCAAAGAATTACAAACAGAATCAGTCATGGAATATGTATAAAAAAAACAGAAACAACTGGAAATCTCACGTACGAAGAATGAGCAGAAGAATAATACCACGTCAGATCTTAAATTACCAGCCACCAGGCAAGAGATCTTTGGGCAGACCCTTCAAACGTTGGATTGAGACCGTAACAGACCACTAGGTCTATCACATAAAAGGAAGAAGAAGAAGAGGAGTAAAATTTAATAACCCTTTCCCATCCAAGTACGGATAATACCTTAATTACCTAAGTAGGCGTCTTTAAGAGACGGAAATAAGTGTACTTAAATTATCTTGTTTAAGTGATTCCCGCAAGGGAGCGCCTTTTCCTCATGTTGTAATATGCGAGCATAGATAGATTTCGAATGGTACAAGTTCACTAAAACTCTCTTCAGTAACGTTGTTCCCACTGTGGATTCTTTTAGGACACAATGAAAATTCTGTTTTGTGTTGTGATAACAATAAAGTTGTAGTGAATTAGAGTTATTTAACGCATGACTTAGTCGGATGTGTTAAAAACCAGGCAGTAATGAAAGGGTGTAAAACTGCTCGCGTGTTTTACTTTAATAATCGTGCGGCCCAATTAAACCCGTTTGTTTAATGTTTCGTGATACGACGACACTGCAAGTCCCTAACACTTTTCAAAGTAATGCAAGGAATTTCGGCAAAACTTTCAACTTGCTAAAGATGGGTATCACCTTCCCTTCTTTTTAACAAAGGTCAGTGTTTCTTACATTCCACTTTAATACATATATTTTTAATTTATTTTATGTCCTATTTTTTTCAGCATTTTACGATCTTATAAAATGGCCAATCCATTGCTCGGGGTTACTCGTTCTCTGTTAAGCAGCGAGCCCGAGTTCAACCCCCCGGTCAAGATATGTTTCCTGGTTGAGATTTTTCGGGGTTTATCTTCACCTGTAAGAAAACGTTCATGAAAATGTAAGGTCCAATAGTCCCTGAACATCAACTGGCCATCAAAATCATAATATGTATCAATGACTGAGTAAATGGTATGTCTTTCTTAAATGTTGTCTCGGAGGTGGTACTGGGATTAAGCCGATCACTCATCCAGGGAAATTCTCCAAGTCCTTGTATATTCAAAAACGTATGTTTATGATACAGAGTTACAAATCATCTTTCGATAAACCCTTTCTCCGTAAGATCATTGAGATGTATACGTGCCTACAAAAGGAGAGGTTAAATTAAGGTAGAGAGAGAGACAGGGACATGAAAAATGAATATTGCATAGTCATGTATGTTAATTCTTGGATTAACTATATCATTATTATTTAAAGGTTGTAACCAAATATTTGTTCCTTCTAACTGGAAAATAATAATAATAATAATAATAATAACAATAACAATAACAATAACAATAATACAACCTTTAAATTTTCCATTCTTTGCTGTAAAACACAAGTTGAAAATACCATAACCTATGGGTAGCTTACCGATTAAATTTTATCAGACTCTTATACGACAAACACGAGATTAAAATACAGAAGCCCATCAAAACGGTCCAACTTTCCCCAATATACGATGAATCTTTTTCTTCACTTCACAGTTTAGGCCCTTGGCCTAAAGTCAATGCATCAACTTTCCCATCATTGCTATATTCTTATTTTATCCGCGACACACGTCCGGAAACAATTGAATACAGGTTACTTGTCCAAAATTCAGAGTTCTTAATTTGTCATGATATTTGAAACGACCATTTTATTTGTTAATTATCAGTTCATATTTAAGCGGCCAGTGATTGTTCAGTCTGTGAGGCAAAGGAATGTCCTTCACAAACAGTAACATTATGGAAATATAGTTGCCTAGAATAATATGCTGATTGATCGGGGACACAGGGAAGAACCACATTCGTCTGGCAGTCAAAACTCAATATCATATCTGGTTCCTTGAGCATTCCATAGAATTCTTTTGCCTTCAGCTTATGTAATCTTAACTGACATGTTAAGTTTCCTTTATAGGATTACATGGACTGGTTGATATTAATCCTTACAGAGGAATGCATTCAGAATAAGCATCAGTTTATATATTTCTGAAGCTGATGATAAAGTTTTCGAACAAATGTTTAACGAAAGTAGCCATACTTTACCTTCAGGTTAACATTTTCTTGACAACAAGCTATCCATAATTTACGTATACCACAGTCACTTTCAATATATTGTCGTAATGTTTTACTTCTGCCATAGAGATAATTTATGTTTAAAAATCTAGAGAGATTAAACAGCAGTTAGGGTATCACGAAGTAAATACTGGGTGAATCATAAATATGGCTATACGTTTGATCACGTTGTGTGATTAAAATATTACCATTACAGGAAATATGAAATTACCGTTGGAAAGGCAATTATTCAAATTACAAAAATTGAATAAAACAAAACAGTGTAGAACTGAAAATCATTTAAGCTTTCATACTTAATAATTAAATTCAATTTCATCAAAATAAGACAGTATTTATTTCGTCATTAATCAAAATGGCGTTGAATAAGCAACAGCAAATTACAATTGCTGCATGGGAAATAACGTATGCTAATGATCGTGAGGCCGCAAGACGGGCAAGACGTGAGTTTAACGTAGCATTGCAGCCGTCGATTGTGGGGAAGAGGAGAAAACGACTGCTGGAAACGGGAAGGATACAGAAAATCAAACTTCCTGTAAGGCCTCGCATTAGCACGGATGCAGAAACAACGAAGATAATTGCGGAGGCGTTCGACGCTAGCCCAAAAAATCAACCCAAGCTGTATGTGAGCAGTGATTTGTTTTGTTCTATTGTTGTAATTTGAAGGATTCCCTTTCCAATGATAACATCATATTTTTTTTAATAACAATATTTTCGTCACAAAATGCGATCAAACGTATAGCCATATATCTGAATCAGTCTTGGAAACCTCAAATACTACCCGTTCACCAATTTAGTATTGGAATGAATTATTTTGAAAGCAATTCGTAAGCTTGAAATAAGAGCTTTTCAACAGTATACAAAAAGGAAAGAAATAGTCTTGAAGCACCACATGATTTATAAAACAGTAAAAGGATAAGGAAAAAAAAAAATAATTTTACCATAGTTAAATGTATTTTTATTATGAGGGACTTCAAACAGAAAACAGCACCATCACTATCTCATTTCTTGAAAAACTGTTTCTTACCAAACTATTAATGGAATTGTAAAGTTTAGGATTAATGAAATACCGTATTTTGATAACAAATAATTAAATTCTTAAATATTTACGTCAAAATTTACCGGCATATATTTCACCTACTTAGAACCAGGTTCTTTTAACTCTACTTAAAAAAAAAAAACTTATTTTTGTAACCTCTTCTCCTATGTATCAGCTTCGTACTTAACATCGTACATTTTGTAATCAGAAATTAATATTTTTTTCTCAAAACAGTACTATTATTGTGAATTGTGTAGTATCCAAACTAATTCGAGCTCTCCTGAAAAATAAATAAGAGCGGTTTATTTAATTTATTAGTGGTTAAAAATGATCTATAATATATTTTTAGTCACTTAAAAAAAAATGTTTCACAATTCTGAAGCAACATATTAGATGGATTCCATGTACATTTAACATAACACATGATAATTGAAGTTTCTTCCACATTTTTCAAAGTTGTATATGCAACTATTAAAACGATTTTCAAGTGCCTAAATCCCAAAATGTTGCAGAATATGAACAAACCCATACGTAACAAGAACTATATTTTTATTTTAATTAAAATCTTACAGCACGCAGAAGCTTTAGTAGTTATGTCAGTTAACTTGATTTGTGTAATTAGTGGCTGAAGTTTATTAGAGCATGAAACTCAAAACATGAATTTTATAACTCCTTCTATATATATATATATATATATATATATTCGCAATTTCTCATGGAAGTGAAGTTAAAATAAATAAATAAATTCCATGACGCGACAGGCCTAAAAGGCCCTTAGCCTACCAGCCGGATGCTGGCCTCACATCCACATGTGTCAATCACAGAAGTAGATGATCATCTAGTCAGTGTAGGAGTGACATGTGATCAGCATGTCGAGTCCCCCACCCGTTACAGCTGGTTTTCTCAACCTGTAACCGCTACTTATTGTAGCTACCCAAATGGCTGACGATGCTGTGTGGGGACCGGTCCCATACTGGCCTAAATACCATGCGAAAATTTCTTCCCCCATGGAGACTCGAACCAGCGCAAGTCCCGTAGCTCTGCGCCAAGGCTTCCTGCCTTAACCACTCGGCTATGGCGCTGGAAGAGTAAAGTTAAAACTTCACAGAAATTATTTTTTTACTCTCACTCTGTAAAACATGTCATTTTACAGTTATACTGTTACGGTATAAAACCGTACATTTTAAATGCAATTATCAAATGTAGAAATTTCATATTTTATGTTAAACAGTTTGAAACCTATATACAGTCGTTTTGGGGAGAAAAGTATGTTCCTATCATCTGAAGGTGCCGCCTCTGTAGACGCATGGCTAGCGCGCGCGGCTGCCTCGACTGGAATCCCGAGTTCGAATCCTGGCGGTTCCGTAGGGGACTTTGTTGTAGACCATAACGATTTTCGAGTTTTTCTCGAGGTTCTCCAGTTTCCTGAATTTAATCCCACCAACTTTCTCCATTCCTCTTTTCTCCCCTTTCATATCACTTCATTCTCATTTATGGTCCGACGCCATGGCGTAATCCGGCGACCCAGATTCGATTTCCGTCGGGATAGGGAATTTGAAATCTTCAATTTTGGACTAAATGTATGTCCTGCCTTTGTGTTTATATATGCGAATAAGGCAAAATGCTAACACATGCAAAACTACAAGGAAAAACAGTTAAACGAACGAAAACAACAAAGAATATAAATGTGTGGGGGAAAAAAAGGCTAACAAATTAAAATGCTATTTTATTTTATTTGTTGCATTAGGCGACATGTGATTCACCATAAGTGCTTTAATTTCCATATTAATGTAAACATGTATTCGATATTTATGGACTCATGCATAAAATATTGCGCAGGCTTATGAAGTCTAATTTTATTATTATACTCGTTACATGCCGACATACGTTTTGTTGACAGCCTACGTGTGGGCATGTAGGTAACATATACTTTAAATGCATGGGTATAATGGAACAGAGATCACTGCTTTATTTAGCCACTATTGTAACAGTGATAAAAATGGATGTTATTATTACAAAGACAGAGACAAACTGTAACCATGTGCACTCGCTCATTAAAATGTTATTGGTCGAGATTTGCAATAAATTGATTTATGGGAAATTACATTAAACTGGTAAACAATAAAGGCACAAAATCCCTTTTATAGCTTTTCAAAGTTGACATTTCCTAGCTCCACAAACAAATATGGTATGGTACAATTCACCTCCATCATTTTATGATGTTCTTTCAGCGTACAAATCCTTTCACCACATTATAACATTTAATGTACGTCCATCATAACATGACTTCGTTTTGATTGATTTTTATTATTAATCTCTCTGTTTGTTTAAAATAACTAAAAGGTCTGACAAAACATATGCAAAGATCACTATTCCCTTTCTCTAACTTACGTTACAAAATGTTCCAATAACTTACGATTAAAATGTTAAGCGTTCTATTTTATGACAAAATAACTTTCGAAAACAGACCACATGCCGTACCTAAAAAAAAAATCCAGTATTCTATGGTAAATTTTCATACGTCTCACTTTATTAACAAATATGCTGTATATAATACTACCGGTACGAGTTTTTATGACACCACACTATGTTAACAAATATGTTGTATTTTATATTACCGGTAGGAGTTTTTATGACTCTCGCTATACATACATATATACACATGAAAAGAAAAATAATGCCTGAGTTGGGAGTTGAATCTGAGTTACTAAACTCTGTACGTTTAGCGCTCTAACCAACTGAGCTACTGAGGAATCCTAACACAAACTTAATTTACACGAGAGGTAGCGGGAACAATAATCACAAATAGGAATGAGATGCACAAACAAATTAAACATAGGCTCAATTTCTGGAAATGCGTGCTATTATGCATTGCAGAGACTTTTGATGCCCTAACTCCTTTCAAAACACGTTAAACTGAAAATATATAAAACTATTATTCTACCAGTTATATTATATGGGTGCGAAATATAGACTCTTACTTTAAGGGAGGAAATGAGATTACGAGTTTTTGAGAATAAAGTTCTTAGGAAAATGTTTGGACCAAAGAGAGAAGAACAGACAGGCGAATGGAGAAGACTACATAACAATGAACTACATGATCTTTATAGGAAGCCAGATATAATAAGAACAATTAAGTCTCGTAGACTGCGATGAACAGGACATGTTGCGCGTATGGGGAATGAAGGACGTGCATGGAAGCTTCTTGTAGGAAGGCCAGAGGGAGGACGCCCAGTTGGTAGACCAAGAATGAAGTAGGAGAATAACATTAACTATGATTTGAGGGAAGTAGATTATACAGGGAATGATTGGAAGGCATTGGCTCAGGAGAGGGATGTATGGCGAGCTTTTCGTCCGCGGCTTGGCCATGAACCTACGGGTTCGATAGGGCGGTTGAGTAATATGTTTTTTCCCCTAGCGGGATATCGTTCTAACTGCCATCTAGTGACCACTATAAAACAAGTAAGCATATTTAATAGAGACACTATTTACTTTATAGCAGTAACGTCTGTATATTTAAATGTTATAATTATAATTTTTAGCATTTAACATTGATGGCATATGTGACATGAAAGAAAAATAATTGCCGGAGTAATACTTATAGCATCTATAATATAGTATATTATATATTTTTATATCAGCATTGTTTTAAAACTGACGTGGAACTATGGTTAAATTATTTATGAACAAGGAAATCATTATTTTAAATTGCACTCCTCGTGAATCCAAATAAGGTATTTTTTCTGCCTCTACATATAACATTGGGATTGATAAAAGTGCGTAGTAAAAGCAATATCCCGAAGACCATTTTCAAGGACTTCTGAGGAGCACCACGTTTCCTGGACGTAGTGAAATAAAATTAAAGGACGGTGTCGTTATTTCAAACTTCAATAAATCTTTTAAAGTTGAAGCTGTATTTGTAACTACCTCATCTTACAGATAAAGATATATTGGAACGATGGGAACAATTGTGAAATGAGTCTGTAGCTATATGTATATGGTATGAAGAAATTCTTCAATTATTATAAAGCATCTTAGGTGTTTAATATCATTAAAAGTTCATTTCCTGCATTCCTCCCCATCTAGATTCTTTTCTTTCTTATTCTTCCCCAGACACATTCCCTGACCTTGTGCAAGCCTCATGAGCAACAAGGAGGTTCTTCACCAGGAGCTAAAGATAATGGAGCAAAGTTAACAAGGTTCCTGGAATGAGTTCCTTTTTTCTGCGTTCCATTGTACAGCACACCAGTTTCCCTTAACAGAGATTTTAAGGCGCTCTCCCCCTACAGTATGAAGAATTTGACCCATACTAATTTAGGTACACTTGTTTTCGTATAGATGTCATTTGAGTGGTCCGTGGCCAGCGTTCCGCCTCAGAATGACATCTAGGAAACCAAGGTAGTACTAGGACGGGAAAATTCGGTAAATTTTGCTTAGAGGCCTTTTCATTCAGGCTTAAGGATCTTCTACGAGCCTGAAAATCTTCAGACTCGGGACCCACGGCTTAAAGTCCCTCCCGGAGGACTTGCTCCTTGGATTTTTCCATCCTAAAAAAATCCATCGACGCTGGGCGGGTTTGAACCCGCGACCCTCGGGACCAGAGGCAAGGAGCATAACCACTAGTTCACCGCGGTCGATGGAATGATTCCAAAATGGTAGATGACTGCTGGATGCTGTACAGGGATGATCCAGAACCCATGTACCAGATAAATAGGAAAGCAAACATAATTTATATCACACACGGTATGTTTATTTATTATTTAATAATGTTTAGGTCTTAGATTTATTGATATCAATATAATCTGCCGCAATAACATATAATATCGGTATAGTAAAAACTGTACGTGCTAGAGAAAATTGAAAAGTATTTTCATAATCAGCATGAAAAACTGGTCTAGATAGGCCTACACTTTTTTTTTATTTCCGATAATTTAAAAAAAAGTGTTATGTTTATATATTCGAAATATTTTGGACTTTTAGTTTTTTTTTTTTGCGCGATAGTGTGTTTTGTCGTACTTGCCAGCAATGGCGACCATGATTCAAAGTTCAACTTCCTACATTTCAGGGTTGCCAACCTAAATAACTATACTGTAATATTACATTTACACCCACATGCGGGAAGTAAATCCACTGTCCTGTATGTATACTACGTACAATGTAAGTTATATACAGAAAATATCCAAAAGGTAGTGTTAATATACATTATATGAAACAAATCACTGCATTTTAAATGAAGTGAACTTTATCTGAAACAATACAAAACAATAAATACGTATTTGCGGCCATGTTATCAATAATTGTTCTCAAGGCCTCCTGTTGTTTCAACTAATAAACATTGCCCACACTGTTAACGTTAGTCAATTGTTTATAATGAACGCAAATATTTCCAACAAAGATGTTATTATTTTACTATTATTTATTATTTTGAAAACACCATCGCACAAAAAATAATGTACAACGCACGTTTGTGAAGTGTTTTACAGAAAATCGGGAATTAAAAACCTCGCTATCGCTCGGTTTTAAACATTTTTCCACGATTCTGTAAAAACAACTTCCCAACCTTGCATCGTAACATACTATAACCGTCTGATCTATAAAGATACACGTCATATCAAAATGGATTCACCTCGTACCTGAAGAATATGGTTATTGTGTAATGGTATCTCAAAAGGATATCTACAACCATCAATATATCCACTCAACAAAAAATGTTAAAATTGTATTACTGTAATTTATCTTTTATGGAATCCAAAGCCCTACATTTCGTTTGAATAAATTCTGATAAACATTTTATTTTTTTTCAAGAAATGAAAAATAAAACAACTTTTTAACGACTGATAAAATTATATAAGCATATATCGATAAATGTCTTAATTATTTAGGGTTTTGATTGTTTACAATTAATAAAAAATGATTAATCATAAATGACCTAAATCCATAAATAGCTTGAAAGTAATTAATATTAAAAATATAGTATTAATTTATTTGTATTATTTCTGAATAAAATGTTCGTATTGTCTCGCAGGTGGCTCCGGCATTGAGGTGATCACTCATCCAGCGAAGCCTCGATGTCATTTCGTGGTCAATAAAAAGAGTATATATATGTGATGTCGAGTTTAAAGCCTGTTAGGCCCGGTTGCGTAAGTCATGTAAAAGTACCTACAGAGGGAGAATTTTTAAAATGAGGAATGTAAAGAAAAATCTGAATATAAAGTAATTATATTTTATAATTATATGTTGTACCTCTCCATAAATTAATACAAACTGGCATTCATAAAATCCCCACTATAACAGAAATATGCACAACGGTATGTTTTAAACAAATATAATTAATAAGGGAGACTAATATAAATGAAACGACTTTTAAATATGAAGAATAAAAATAGTTAATATCGGAAAAACTGCACTTAAAACTAGCGTGAAATATTTTCGAAGTCCTATAGAACAACAGTGCGCATGCGCCAGAGTTTATAGAGCCAGCGATAACTCACAATCGAACCACATATCGATTATCATCCTCGATTAGGCCCTACTATCCGTCGCTATGAAATTTAAATGACCAATAATTGCAATAAATCCCCAAATCTATGTTAAAATATATATTAATAATATTAAAATTACCAAACGTTTATTAGAAATGGTTGTACACTAACTTATCACTCCCTAACGCTGATCCAACCAGCGATAAGCCAAAAAAGCGATAGAAAAATTATAGACTAAGTGATATACTCTGTGGAGAAAATATCAGTTAGCATCACAATATTGTCTAACAGTGTCATAATATTGTGATTTGCATATTTAAATGAATACTTCAGAATTGTCTAATAATGTTATAAAAATTGTTTGAAAAAGTTTAAAATATTAAATAATGTTAGTAAATACAAAAGAAGAGCTATAGTTTATAACAATATAACTGAAAATTAAGCGCTAGTTGAAGTGCAGTTGAGCCGTTAATGTACTTCATTTAAATTAAATATTATATATGGACTATTTTTATAATAATTTTATTGAACTTCTAAAATAAATACAAAATACTGGAAACTTCCATGTTTGGAAATTTAGCTATAAATCTGTAAATAAATACTTGGGTCAAAACTGATGTTACAAGTATTTTTTTTTTAAGTTCTGTCGTGTGTATGATTGATAAGCATGTAAATTGTAATATTTCAGCAAATGGAATGCTATTGTTTTACTCCACCCAGTTTGCATAAGAACTATTTGTACAGTATGAATGTCTATATAGTGCTTGTTACAAGGAAAGGAAGGAATCGCAACTGAAGTCCTCGTTTAAAAATAATGTACATTTTTTTTATTGTAGAACAGGACGGAGCAGCTGTAGTGTATAAGCGTACTAAATACTTGAAGAGTGAGCTTGCATCCCCCGAGTCAGTTGATTGGTGCTTCCTAGCAGCTGAACTCTGCACAACCCTCGGGTTCTGACCAGTATTTTAGCAATAGTCCATTTTGTGTGTGAGCGTGTGGTTGTTGTACAAGTGTCTCTCTCTCACGTAAACAAACCGAAAGGAAATATAAATCAATTCTCAGATGGTGAGTTCAAATATATATAATATATATTAATTCCCTGTTGTTATGAGTACTCTTATATACTTTGATCTGTTCATAAAGTTTAAAATCAAGAATATAAATATAAGTGATGTAAATTTACCGTGAATTCAGTGATTTTACAACAGAATTTCCTCATTTTATGAATAATTTAATATATAAAAATTGTTTGTTTGTTCGTACTATATACGCTGCCATTCCGTTCATCCGATTGTGATGGGTTTTTTTGCAAAACGTTCGGGCGATTCCCGGGATGAACATAGGCAATAAGAGAGTTGTGAAACTGAACTCCTACACCCTTACAAATCACCCTTTGTAGCGAAAAACGTGAAAACAATCCCTTTTTGACGCTTAAATGGCTTACGCCGCCTAAAGCATAACAAATACACAAAACTAATTTACACATAATTGAATATCTCAAAAAACTACAAAAAGTTCCGCGACTGCATATGTTTATCTTTTACGGATAACTCTCAATAGTCTTTCATTGATGCCAAAAAGATTGCGATAAGTGGAGTCCCGGATAAGCGTGCACTGCCGATTGTGATGGGGTTTTTTGCAAAATGTTCAGTATTTTCCCGGGAAGGTTATAGGCTATAAGAGAGTTTTAATGCTGAAGTCCTTCAGCTTTAAAATCACCCTTTATAGTGAAAAAGTAAAATAAAAGTACGCTTAAATGGCTTAACGTAACAAATGCACCAAATTAATGTACACAGATTTGAATATCTCAAAAACTCTACAAAGAAGCTCGCGACACAATAACCATTTTTTGTTTTTCAATGATGCCAAAAAGATCGGGATAAGTAGATTCCCGGGCATACAGAGCAGCAGCACGGATAACTCGAAATAACGAATTTTGTCTTTCCGCTCATTTATGCCAAATACATCGGGATACGTAGATTCCCGGGCAATGCCGGGTAATCAGCACGTGGTATCTAAATATAATAACGATATAAATTTATAATTATTTTCCCTTTTACTTATTCAACTAAACGTAAAAACACATCGTTTTTAGGCGTAGAAGCGCACGCCGGGTATTAGCTAGTATCGAATATAAATTAGCGTGTTTTTAATTTAGGTCCTATTTGCCTCGAAAGTCGGAAGATCTGTTGCGTCTGTTTTATGACATTTAAATCCAAAATACGAGAAAGCTCGACAAAATTTAAATACATTTCTATAATATTTCATATTATATCTTTTGACAGGCCTGCCTTTCGTTAGTTAACATGTCTGTCCTTGTGGACTACTGTTACCATGCTCCCATTTGGTTCTGGTTCGAAGGGTTTAAACACGGCCGTTACGATGGATTTTATGGGCATAAATTCCTAAGTATAGCCTTTTTTCGGAAGGGAAGTAAACCTTTGGTCCCGTGTATTAGATTTAAGAACTTCAACTGAAAAAAGAGGCCTTTGTGTAACATTCGACCCTTTCACCTGAATTACGATGCTGAATTGTAACTTAGCGTCGTTAAATAAGAGTACTAGCTCTGGTTATCATTTATAACTAGTACAAAATATGACGTGGTTTTCATTTTATTTTACATACGTTTAGAATTTTGAAACACTCAAATTGCACATGTTATCTCCTAGTTTAATAAATAAATGTTTGGATATTTGAATTTTAAATCTGAAGCGAATGGGTTAAGTCAGCGTTTGGAGATTGAAACACTGATATCTGCTTACACTAGATTTAACGAATAAAATATAATATGTACAAGTTAGAAAATAAATAAAAGTGCTGAAGACACAAAATAAATTTTCATTGTGGAGAAAAATTATGAAACAAGAAATATTATGGTATAAGCTTGTATATATATGTGTGTGTGTGTGTGTGTGTATGTGTGTGTGTGTGTGTGTGTGGTTTAGGTCCGAACAAATAAATATAAATAGTGAAAAAAAATAATAATTAGAAGAGGAGATAGAAATAACGAAAATACGTGACACTAACAATGTGTAAGGTGCACTCATTGCTAATGTAACTATGAATTATTGATAAGGCGTTAGAAATATATTACACTTAAAAGGCTGACAAAATATACTCATTCTAGCCTTGAATATTTTGAAGATGGTCGAAAATAATCACAAAAGTTTGTAATCTGTGGCTCGTTCTAACATGGGCATGTAGATGCCAGATATACAATATATAAAATAATCTGTTTTTCGGAACTAATTTAGAGGAATCCGAAGGAAAATGAGTGGGGAGGGGATGAATCAAAAAGCATATATTAGAATGTATAATATTTAGAGATTGTTAGTGCGATACGCTTATCAGATATATGGATTGAACATAGAGATTCACATATCTTGGTCATACGGAATAACCTAAGCTTAAAATCGCTATTTTTCAGGAAAGTGCTTTTTTAATTGAGAACTTGTGCTATTCTTAAAATATGTCAATAAACAAATATAATTATATTTCGATAGTATCAGAGTTGTGGTAAACTTCTTCACAATGAGCTCAAGCCTTGGGAGATGGTTATAGTAGGTCCCTACTCATTTTGGGGATCTTTCGATTTAAGAACTTACTCCCTATTATTACAGAAATATGTTTGATGGTTAATATGACAATGGTGTAGAAAATATCAATATTTGGAATAGTTAATTAATTATAGTGTACGTACTTTCATTAGTCAGATCAAGGTCACTCCTTAGCTGCCATATTGAATCCAATGATACTTTTATGGTACGAGCAGTTGCATGGGTTTAGAATCATGCAACCCTGCACTGAGTTTTAAAACATGAAAGTAAAGAGGATTGACACTCCAGTATGACATTGTGATAATTGTTGTTGATCTATATTTCTTATAGTTGCCATGGAAACAATAACATTGAAAAATGGTCTTCCCGATCCAGACTTTGTTAGTCCATTGACATAATTTCTAACCTTTTACAAAAATAACCGAACTCTGCATACACTTCCTGAAATATCAGAAATGCTCTTCATTGCAGAGGATAATAAAAACTAGACAAGCATAATGCTTACAATAATGACGAAACTTTATAAAGTTGTAATCCATAGCTTGTTGCTGTATGGCTGTGAAGTCCAGAGTATCCTCGCTGCTTGTCACAAAAAAAAAAGTTTATATTATTAAAAATGGATGCCTCAAGATTATCTTTTTGGCCCCGATGTACATGATGATCGCAGAGCTGCATAACCTAGTACAAATGCCATACATTTCGACTACAATTGAACAAGTGATAAACATGTTTAATGTTATTATAATTCACACCAATCTAATTGTTCGCAATATAGGACATGTGCTATAGGAATGTGCTGTTCACCGAGGCATATTTCTCCACCTCTTCCCCTGATGGATCCATCAATGAGTGCTGTGATACAGCTGGAGTAGTGTGGCTCATTCTACACAGCCGGGTTTCGAACTCTCTGCTTGACCGCGCGCCGGTTGTTTCTGATGCCCTGCTCTCTAGAGGGGTAACACCTCATTTCTGCCATATTTACGTCATCTTACGGCTGAACGCCGACGCCGTTAAATACGCAGGAGTTAAGTGGTTGGAACTCCTTACTGATAACTAGGGCAAGGCAATTAATGATTTTGCATCTTTTTCTTATGAAGGTTGAAACATTGCTTGCATATGTGAAAACGTACGGTATTAAAAAAGGGATTAAATAAATCAATTCATTAGGGCATTTTTTTTGCATGTTCTTAACTTTTTTAGGAATAGGTAATTTTTTGGCAATTTTTAGGTCAATTTGAGCATTTTTACACTTTTCCAGAAGGCTGTAACATTATTTGTATTTGATTTAAGATTATTATAATTCAGTATTTTTCCTTGTCAATACAATTTCTTGGAATTAAGTAGTTGATTTGCTAACTACTACCCCTATTTTTCAAGGTATATGCATAATTAACTTGCCCACTTCTAGGACTCTTATTCAATTTCTTAGAGCTTATGCTAGCTTCTACCCTTATTCTGATTATTAACTGCAATTCAAAATTGCTGTAAAAGTGCACTGTGTAATTGAAATGGATTTTCTACAATAAAAGGTACTGTAATATGTATATTTTAACTACTTTTCTTTTAATAATTTGATGTTAAGTTAAATTTTATGTAATTCAGTAATCAAGTGAGTAAAGTAAAGTAAAGTAGTCCCACTACACGCTTCAGGAGGCCCTTGGGGTAGAAGGAGGGTAAGGCTCCAACTTTTTCTAGACATTCGGCACTTGATGTCAGCCGGGTTGTCAGTCCTGCGTAACGACCGCCTTTACCCCCAGAACAAGTGTCTGGTACTCATTCCCGTTAGAGGCTGAGTCGACCCCAGGGCCATAGTGCCGCCAGAAGGTTTCGGTCAGTTTAAGAATCCTGACCCCACCGGGAATTGAACCCTCGACCTTCCGACTTGTAGCGCAGTGCCTTAACCACTACGCTACGGCGTGCCTACTTAATCTAATACATAGTATTTTTATTGGTAATTCCTAACTTTTTATTCGTCATTTTTTTATTTTATCGGTCATTTTTTTGCATTTTTAGGTCATAAATGCATTTTTTATTTTGCATTTTTTACCACTTTATAGGTCATTAAATGCCTTGTCCTACTGATAACACCTAATAATTGGCTGCCATGGAACTTACGTTGGTTCCTGTATTCAACACAGTGGGCGATGTATTGTTTTCGCCGCCATCTAAAGTAGGCCCTAGTAGTAGTAGTGATGATTAATTGTCGTGAAATCCTACAAAGTTATATAAAGTCTAGCATTTTTTATTTGCATTTTATTTCAGACAGTGTGGGTTACAACTCATCTTTGATGTTCGGGAGTTTAACAAGTTTTGGAGAGTTAGCTAATTTGCATATTTTCCAAATATTCAGAAGTTGACCGCTATATTTAGTGATATGGTGAGATTTCGCTGTTCATTAATGATGCGTGATATTGGTTTATAAACAGAAAACAATTAACAGATGGAAAGTATTGACAGCTGTATGTAAACTAATTATCTGTTGATTAGAATAGGTAGTTAGTGTTTTGTTTTGTTTTGTTTTGTTTGATGACGCTCTTTAACAGTTGAGGTCACGTTGTCGTTGCAATCCAAAGGTGAGCGCTGACTGGTTTAAACTAAAATGAACTTCACAGAACATACGAAACAAATTTGATCCAAATCAATCTTCACAAAAATAATCAATTTGGAAAAGTATATGACAGACAGGTGAATGGAGAAGACTTCATAACAGTGAATTACATGGTCTTTATAGGAAGCCAGATATAATGAGAACAGTTAAGTCTCGTAGACTGCGATGGACAGGACATGTGGCACGAATGGGGAATGAAAGACGTGCATGGAAGCTTCATGTAGGAAAACCAGAGGGAAAACGCCCAGTTGGTAGACCAAGAATGAGGTGGAAGAATAACATTAACTATGATTTGAGGGACGTAGATTATACAGGGGATGATTGGTAAACATTGGCTCAGGATAAGGATATATGGAGAGCTTATGTCCGCGCGGCCATGAACCTACGGGTTCGATAGTGCCAGTGAGTTAGATATATGACGGACATTAACATAGATAGATTTTGAATACACTATACTGTTTCGGATACTCGTGCTTTCCTTCACAGGGTGTACAGCAATTGGTGTTTGTCGGTTATTTGCCCCATTATTCTAATATATTGATAGTTATAATGGAGTTTTCAAAACCTACATGTGTATAAGTATTGATTTTTACAGGAAAAGTAAAAAGCTGAATAGACATTGTTTTTTTAAGTAATTTGTTAAAATTTAATCCTTACTTTTACTTTTGAGGGCCTCTCCACTTTTCAGCGGTTACTCTGTATTCCCATTCGCCATTCTTGCCGATCACGCCATTCATCCTCCTCCAGACCTCGGTCGTTCATCAATCTATGGATCTCTCCTCTCCAAGTTGCTCTTGGCCTGCCCCGTTTCCTTCTACCAGAAGGTGACCATTCCGAAAGAGTTTTGGGCCACCTATCATCCTCCATTCTCCTTACATGGCCATACCACTGAAGAGCTCGTCTTTCGATCCTTTCCACCACTGTCTCCTCCATATCCATCATCTACCTCACTTCTTCATTTCTTCTTTCCAACCTGGATACCCTGGCACTGCGTCTTATTCCATCCATCTCCACTGCCAAGATCTTGTTAGTTTTTTGTCCCTCTACCAAAGTCCATCCCTCAGCACCATAAGTCATTTAATCCTTACATCTAAAAAAAGAAACGGAATATTTTTGTTTTGTAATCATATATGTAACCTTCTGGTATTAACATGAAACACTTACTATTTAAAATCGATTCAATTAGAAACAGTAACTTAACTCTCTTAGTAAGTAGGTGTAGGCGGCTCCGTGGTGCAAGCGATTAGACGCTCGCCTTTCACTTCTGAGGACCCGAGATCGAGTCTCGGTCACTCCATGTTGGTTTCGTGGTGGACGAAAGGGAGCTTGGGCAGGTTTTTCTCGGGGTTTTCTCTCGTTTTCCCCTGCCCCAATTTCATTCCACAATTTCTCCATACTCATCTCATTCCATTTCGCATCTCATCCATTTCATTCTATTCATCTGCCCCCGTGATGGTGGGTCAGGCATGATCGGCCGCCACCCTTGACAGTCAAATACCTCTATATAGGGGCTTCATCTCACCTCATCCCTCGATCCGACCCCGAGTTGGACACGAGTTGAGAATATTTAGTAAGTAGGTCTGATACTGATTATGAGATAAAGTTTCAAGTTTTTAATAATCAATTGGTATTGTGTCCACCGCTTTGGTAGCGTCGTTACCTAGAATGCATCAGGCTTGGGTTCGATCTCCTATCGAGACAAGTTTCCTGAGTCAGGTTTTCTCGTTTTTTTTCTCACGTATAAGAGAAACCTCTAGAAACTTTTAGGCCCAAATATAGCCCGAACACCATCTGGTCATCATAGTATTAGCTTTCATTAGTGTGGATGTGGAGTGAATTGTGTGTCTTTTCTTAAATGTTTGTATTGTCTCGGTGGTGGCCTGGTGTTCAACTGATCACTCATCTAAAGAGACCCTAAATGTTCTTGTGTGATCATAAAATATGTTTGGATTTAGAATTAAAAATACTGTAGAGACAGGTCGTGGTTCTTGTAAGGTCCGATAAGCGTGGGACACTTAATAGTGCCTGCAAAAGGAGAAGTTAAACCAAGGAAAATAAATAATAATAGTAATAATTCATTCATTTCGAGAATTTTCCTAATCATTGAGGGTTTTCTCCAACCAATCTTAGTAATTAACATGAATTTAAAAAAATACATAAATGACTACGGACTTATAGGCTATCAGTTTGGAACAAACAATCACAAATTTCCCTTAATTAAAGTTCTCCATCGTTCTCTGTCCTCTGTGTCTTCGTCTGTTACACCAAATTTCCTCATTGAATTTTGAATGTTATTCTTCCAGATTGTTCTTGGTCTTCCTTTTCTGCTCCTTCTGTCAATTTTCCAAGCATAGACGGCCTTTGGTAGTCTTCCATCCTGCATTCTTCTAACGTGTCCATACCATTTTAGCCTTCTGTGTTCAATCTCATCCATTATACTTCTTTCTAAATGTATCCATTTTCTAATTTCTATATTTCTAATTTTTTCCAGTCGAGATTTTGTGGCAGCTCTTTTCCAAAAATCCATTTCAACCGCAGTTATTCTGTTGACATGTCGTTGTCATTGTCCAAACTTTCGATCCATGTAACATATTTTTTTTTTATTTTTCTTATTTTTATTTTATTTTTATTTTTTATTTTTATTAGTATTATATTATTTTTATTATTTTTATTATTATTACTTACTTACTTACTCACTGGCACTATCGAACCCGTAGGTTCATGGCCGCACGGACATAAGCTCTCCATACATCCCTATCCTGAGCCAATGCTTTCCAATCATTCCCTGTATAATCTACTTCCCTCAAATCATAGTTAATGTTGTTCTCCCACCTCATTCTTGGTCTACCAACTGGGCGTTTTCCCTCTGGCTTTCCTACAAGAAGCTTCCATGCAAGTCTCCCATTCCCCATACGTGCAACATGTCCTGCCCATCACAGTCTACGAGACTTAACTGTTCTTATTATATCTGGCTTCCTATAAAGACCATGTAGTTCATTGTTATGTAGTCTTCTCCATTCACCTGTCTGTTCATCTCTCTTTGGTCCAAAAATTTTCCTAAGTACTTTATTCTCAAATACTTGTAATCTCCTCTCCTCCCTTAAAGTAAGAGTCCATGTTTCCCACCCATATAATATAACTGGTAGAATAATAGTTTTATATATTTTCAGTTTAACGTTTTTTAAAAGGAGTTGGGACATCAAGAGTCTCTGCAATGCATATTATTATTATTATTATTATTATTATTATTATTATTATTATTATTATTATTATTATTATTATTATTAATATTAATATTATTATTATTATTATTATTATTATTATTATTATTATAATAATAGTATATATTTTAATGTAGATATTCATTCAAGTACAGCCTTTACTTAAAAGGAAACATTAAACTTGGAAGGTTGGTGGGGAACGAAGTATTTTCCTGCTAGCATGTGGTTGGTCAATTTGTAACGTTCTTCTATCCATTTATGGAATACGTTATTCTTTACTCTTTTCGAATTGTACGGAATGGAGCCGGAGTTAAGGATTTATTTTTAGAAATGTAATTTATAATTTTGAACGAATACAATAAATACCAACGAATTTTGTTAATAACATCCAACAGGATTATTTTAATGACAGGCTATATTTCGTTTTTCCGGTTATCATATTACTATTCATTATTGATTTTGTTCCATTTATTGAATTGTTCCAGTCACTGATATCAAAGACCCGTAACATTTCCAATTAAAACAATAAATTAACTTAATTTCACATTGTTTTCCGGTTTTTGTAGAGATACAAATCACAACAATTTTCACTTTATAATCATATAAATCTGCAAATAAAGAAGTTAGACGCAAAAATGTGTATTTGCCGATAAACTGTATTGGTTAAATCAGATTATTAATAATCTATTTTTACGATGGAAACTGCTAATATTAAGGGGGCTGATGGGTGAAAAATTGACATTTGAGATCAAAATTGACATTTTTTTGTTTTTATAGTAAAAAACTAGCCTGTAATCTAATGTATATGTTGGCAAAGGTTCAGAGGCCTATGACGGTTCTAAGAGCCCTAAAGTGCTGATTAGGCCTGTATGTTATATTCTGTATTTAAACTGCTTGCAAATTTTTAAACTTGTTTTCCACACTTTTATTTTCACTGCATTTTTGTAGATTCAAAATTAAATGGAATTCACAAATTTTATCCTAGAAGCTTCAATTTTTTACTGCATGTCCTAAGAACAATGATTAACAAAGTAGTGCATGGGTTTCATGATTGAAGTAGTATTTTAAGAAATAAAAAATAAAATGCATGCAATTATTATTTTTTTTTGTAATTCCACGCAAGGGGTACAACATTATTTTTTTCAACATTTGTATTCACATTATAATAATTATAATGCATGATATTTTTCTAAACCCTCCATGGTATCTTTACCTTGTCGTGGTGGAGTGGCTTGTGTGCTTAAATGATCCTGAGAGCTATGCCGGCGGTAGCATTGCTGCCGATAGGGTTACCCATGCCGGACTGGTCGAAGGTGATAAGCCAGACGAAATAAGTACCATGGTCGAAAGAGTGACGATCTTTCACCGTAAAAATACAACCGCCAAGAAATGCGGACATGGGTTCTACTGGGGTAAAATTTTCCGGAGGTCAAATAGTCCCCCATTCGGTTCTCCGGGCGGGGACTACTTCAGGGAACCCATGCCAAAGGCTCAAACACAGGGACATGTTCCTAGGAACATGGAATGTTAGGACTTTATACAATAGCGGGGCACTAGAGATATTAACGCGGGAATTGGATAAATCGCCCTTGGATATAGTCGCTTTACAGGAAGTTAGGTGGCCAGGAGAAGGTAGTCAGGAATCAGGAAGCTTTGCATTATACTATGGGGGTGCAGAAAGACCTGCATTTGGAACGGGTTTTTTAGTCAGAAGGAGGATCCTATCCGCTATCCGAGATATTAAGTTTGTTAGTGATAGGATATCATACATAATTCTAAAGGGTAAACGACATGATTTTATAATTGTAAATGTACATGCCCCCACAGAAGATAAAGATGACAAGATCAAGGATGAGTTCTATGAAGAATTAGAATGCTTATTTGATAGCCTTTCACGATATCATATGAAAATTGTCTTAGGAGATTTTAATGCAAAAGTGGGGCAGGAAGATATATTCAAACCAACAATAGGCAAATTCAGTCTTCATGAAGATAGTAACGACAACGGGGTTAGATTAGTCACATTTGCCACATCAAAGAATCTCATTGTTAAGAGCACAACATTTCAGCATAAGGATATTCATAAATACACCTGGACGTCCCCAGATGGAGAAACTCGGAACCAGATAGATCATGTATTAGTGGATAAACGCTGGCACAGTAGCATCATTGATGTTAGATCAGTTAGAGGGACAGACTGCAATTCAGATCATCATCTGGTCAGGGTGAAAATCAGACAACGGCTATCGCTTATGAGAGGAACAAACGCTAAAGATGATTCAGTAAAATATGAATTAAAAAAACTTGAAAAATGATGAAATGCGGCAAGAATACCAAATCAAAATTGCTAATAGATTTGAAGTACTGGAATCTTCAGATGACAATGTGGCAAACGAAGAAGAAACTGATATAAATAAAGAATGGGAGGCTATAAGAGATACTATTAAATTGTCAGCATCAGAAAGCATTGGTTGTTTAAAAAAGAGGCAAAACAAGAAATGGTTTGATGAGGAATGTGCCGACATTGTAAAGAAAAGAAAGCTAGCAAAAATGAAATGGTTACACGAGCCAAATGAGGTAAATTTAGAGCAATTGGGTAGTGTTAGACGGGAAACCACCAAGTTACTAAAGAGTAAAAAGAGGGAATATTTGAGAGAGAAGATTAATGATCTTGAAATGAATGCAAAAAATAGGAACATTAGAGAATTATATCAGGGAATTAGTATAGAGAAGAAAGGGTTTCAGGCTAGAACAAACATAATTCGGAATGAAAATGGGGATATGATTGCAGATTCCAAGAGTATATTAAATAGATGGAAAAGTTATTTTAATCAGCTATTAAATGTACATACAGAACAGGACATTGAGGAGGATAAGTTACAGACAGCAGAAATGCTAGTCGCAGAGCCAAGTGCATTAGAGGTTGAAATGGCAATTGAAAAATTGAAGATGTATAAAGCATCAGGTTCAGATGAGATCCCAGCAGAACTGATAAAATCAGGGGGAGAAAAATTGATGGACAAGATACGCTGGTTGCTTAGTATGATTTGGGAAAAAGAAGCTCTTCCAGATGAATGGAAGGAATCAATTATCGTACCAATTTATAAGAAAGGAGATAAAACTGATTGCAACAACTATAGGGGCATCTCATTACTTTCAACTTCGTACAAAATTCTAACAAATATATTAGTAAGCAGACTTGCTCCCTATATTGATGACATTCTAGGAGATCATCAATGTGCATTTAGAAGAAACAGGTCTACAACAGATCAGATTTTTAGTATAAGACAGATTTTAGAAAAGAAATGGGAATATAATGGTACTGTACATCAACTATATGTAGACTTCAAAAAAGCAATATGATTCAATTAAGAGGGAGAAGTTATATAGTATCCTGCTGGAGTTCGGAATTCCCAAAAAGTTAGTTAGACTTATACGAATGTGTCTAAATGGCTCAACGAGTAGGGTGCGTGTAGGCAAACAGTTTTCAGACACTTTTGAAATCCAGAATGGGTTGAAGCAAGGAGATGCACTATCTCCTCTACTATTTAATTTTGTACTAGAGCATGCCATTAAATCTTTAGAGAATGAGGAAGGCTTACAACTGAATGGTATTAATAAGCTGTTAGTTTATGCTGATGATGTAGTACTACTGGCCGATAGCGAGGAGATACTAAAGGCCAACACGCACACACTATTGAGTAACACTAAGAAATTAGGACTGGAAGTAAATATCAGTAAAACTAAATATATGGTCACACGTAGAAATACATTATATAATGGAAATGGACAGCTAATGACAAATGAGGGAAATTTTGAGGAATTGGCTGAATTCAAATACCTAGGAACAATAATCACAAATAGGAATGAGATGCACAAAGAAATTAAACATAGGTTCAATTCTGGAAATGCATGCTATTATGCATTGCAGAGACTTTTGATGTCCCAACTCCTTTCAAAAAACGTTAAGCTGAAAATATATAAAACTATTATTCTACCAGTTATATTATATGGGTGCGAAACATGGACTCTTACTTTAAGGGAGGAAAGGAGATTACGAGTATTTGAGAATAAAGTTCTTAGGAAAATTTTTGGACCAAAGAGAGATGAACAGACAGGTGAATGGAGAAGACTACATAACAATGAACTACATGGTCTTTATAGGAAGCCAGATATAATAAGAACAGTTAAGTCCCGTAGACTGCGATGGGCAGGACATGTTGCGCGTATGGGGAATGAAAGACGTGCATGGAAACTTCTTGTAGGAAAGCCAGAAGGAAAACGCCCAGTTGGTAGACCAAGAATGAGGTGGGAGAACAACATTAACTATGATTTGAGGGAAGTAGACTATACAGGAAATGATTGGAAAGCATTAGCTCAGGATAGGGATGTATGGAGAGCTTATGTCCGCGCGGCCATGAACCTACGGGTTCGATAGTGCCAGTGAGTAAGTAAGAGTAAGATATTTTTCTAAATATTTTAGGGGTCTGGTAAAAGAAAATCAGACAATTTTACTAAAAAATTGTGGAACCCATTTAATTATAACATATGCAAACTTTTTTGAATATAACATTTAATAACTCATAAAATGAATGTCTTACAAGAATGAAACTTACACATGTCATTATGTATCATACGGTGAATGTTTATACAAAAACTCAAGTCTCTGGCTCATCAAATGTAGAAAATAGAAATTGCACCCATTACTCCCCTTAAGTGAAAAAAAAAATGGGAATATCTTATGAGTTGCAAAATATATAAATTTAAACTAATTATAGTACTCATTGTAATAAATAAAATTAATGGAACTAAGGTAAAGCACTTTTATTCTTATATACTCTCGGAAACATCTCGGTGAGCTAATATTAAAATCATATTAAGTTTCGTTCTAAGAGTTCAGCTAATAAAATGTACATTGCACTTAAAACACATACCTACAATACTATGAAGTGACACAAGTTAAAGTTGTAACTACTAACACATAATAAACTATTTTTTTTAAATTAACTTTAATATGAACATAAATATTACTTCAGCATTCCATGACTCTAATTTTATTGAATTACAAATTGGTTCATCATGTCAAAACTTCATAATTGGAATGTCAAAATGACTTCAGTATTCCAAAATTCCAAATTTACTGAATTGCAAATGGATTCAACATTTAAAAACTCTGTGACTTGGGATATTCGGAAGCTCAAAAGCTGGTGTAATAGGGAGTTCAACATTCAAAGCTTATACAGGCTGCTCTAAAATTCCCCTTACAAACTTCTAGGACTTTTAGAGGGGACTAAGTTGATAATACATCATCATCATCGTCCTTTCAAGTATTAGGCCCGGTGGCCCGTTACGGTCTCCCGCCATCTCCGAAAAGGTCGACCCACAGATCAGGAATGTAGTGAAGAATTTGTTCTGGTATTCTGTGACGATCCATGCGCTGAATATGGGCTAGCCAATTGTTTCTATATTCTTGGAGGTATTCAGATATAGGTACGATAATTAACTCTCTGGCTGTTGTTGAATTTCTTTGGTGGTCTAGAAGGCTATAACCTGCAGTTCGTCGCAGAAATTTCATCTCCGTGGCTGTAATATGACGATCATCCTGAGTTCTGATGGTCCAAGCTTCACTGCCATAACAGATTATGGGTCTAGCGAGAATCTTATAGATTTTCATTCTTGTGTGTCTCTGCACTTTTGATGGTTTAAAAACTTGGTTGATAATTCTTAAAGCTTTATTATAGTTTTGTATTTTAAAGGATATATCACATTCATCATTATAAGTTAGATTATATCCTAAGTTTTTAAATGAATTAACTTGCTCTAATATTGAATTCTGAATACAAATTTTACTTCTTACTGGGAATTTCCCTTGAAAGGCCATAACTTTAGATTTTGTTGTTGATATTTCCATGTTAAATCGTTGGGCTATTATATTAAGATGAGTGGAATATTGTAATTCATCTTCATTATTGCCGAAAAGAGCCTGATCATCTGCATATAAGAGTGTGTCTAAAATTGTGTGTCTTGAGAGAGGAATATTACCATGAACTGTCAATCTCCAGTGTCTGATGATAGCATTAATGTATACATTAAATATAAGTGGTGATAGAGGCATCCTTGTCTGACTCCGCTATTTATATGTTTCCAATCTGACAATTATGTTCCTATTTGTACTGCTATGATGTTATTTTTATACAGATTAAAAATTGTTTGGATCAGTTGAT
Organism: Diploptera punctata; assembly: GCA_030220185.1. Taxonomy (NCBI): domain Eukaryota; kingdom Metazoa; phylum Arthropoda; class Insecta; order Blattodea; family Blaberidae; genus Diploptera; species Diploptera punctata. The sequence continues at coordinate 1,038,776 of JASPKZ010003874.1, read as the reverse complement.
TTGGTGTTCCATCATCAGTTAAGATATCTAAAAGTTTTTGTCTGTTAACTCGATCAAATGCTTTGATAAAATCTATAAACGCTATATGTAGTTCTTTATTGAATTCTTTGTGCTTTTCGACAAGAAGTTTTAAGGTGAAATAACCATCGGCACAGGATCTTCCCTTACGAAAACCATTTTGTTCTTCCCCCTAATAAGTTTTCATAGTGTTTTTGTAATTTAGAAGCTAGAATTTTTGTAAAAACTTTATATCCACTGTTGAGAAGGCTAATGCCTCGATAATTATTACAATCTTTGAGGTTACCTTTTTTAAAAATTGGTATGATAATGGCTTTCGGCCAAGATGATAATACACCGTGTTCTAAAATGATGGACGGGGTTTTAAGTAGTTGGTATAGCTTTACAAACGAAATTGGATGCGATATTATTAGCTGTAATGAAAGAAAAACTGTGAACGTTTCATATCCTGTATGCAATAATTTGTTTCTTGTCATCATTACGTCACAGCGATAAATTTGTGCAAATGGCGACTCTGTACAGAAGTCTTTCTGGTCTTGCAATTTGCGAGGTCTGGTTCCATTGTTGCAATGCAGCGAGCTTTCAGACGACAATTTTGAATTCATTTCTCCGACAGATAAGAATATAGACAGAAACAAACAACTTAATGTGTCTGTAAAAAGGAAAAGATGTGCAACAGTGTTTGAACGATAATGTTCTCCAACGATGGATAGGACGCGCCGGTCCGGATGACATGGTTTATTCCAGATGGCCTCCACGGTCTCCCTATCTCGCACTTAGTGATTTCTTCTTGTGGAGGTATGTTGAGGACTATATGTACGTACCACCACTTTCCGTCTACCTTCCCGACTCCAGAAGAAGGATTGGTGCTGTTGTTGAATCCATTAGTCCAAATATGCTGACCAAGGTTTGGGAAGAATTCGACCATCGGCTATATGTGTGTTGTGTAACTAAAGGTGCCCATATCGAGCACTTGTAATGTATGTTATGAAAACTCGAAGAGATTCTATTTAATTCCATGTAAGTTTTGTCCTTATCCTATATATCATGTAAGGGAAATTAAAGAACTTTGAAACCCCGTCCATCATTTTGGAACACGGTGTATTTAGAATCGGAAACTTACCGTTTTCGTGCTACGGTCGCTTGAAAACATGTTTTTAGCGCGACCACTTTTACAAGTAATTTATTATGAGGCGTGACACGATACATCACTTGTTTTACAATTCAATTCATTAATTACCAAAGAAACAAAATGGAAACTCAATCATGACTTGCATTAATAATCCCGGATACACCCTCCACAATCAAGTTTTTTGCAGTTTTCAAAATGTCGAAAAATGTTGGCATTTGTTCAGGCAATTGTTTTGAGACGGTAAGTTTCCGAACATGGTTTCCAGTTCTAAATATTATCAACTCAGTACCCTCTACAAGTCCTAGAAGTTTGTAAGAGGAATTTTATAGCCCTCTGTATCTTGGTATATTGTTAAAAAGTTCAGCGTTTATTTCTCCACACCTTGGTGTAAATGAAAGGAAAAAAAATCAATGAACAAAAATAATTATTATCGTCAATAGGTTGCAGTGTCAGTTACCATAAAAAAACTAAACACAAATGATTATTTTTATACATAATCTAACTGATCTATTAATATCCAACACTCTACCAATCTACCATTAGAATTATTATTAATTAATGTTTATCAGTTATCATACTTGGTGACAACATTATATTATGTTATCTAAAGTGAAATACAATTATATGAATTTATTTTGCTTATCACATATATGCTATACATGAACATTTAAAAAATAAATATATTTTTAACATAGATAATAAAAATATTATAACTATAATGCGCAGAATAAAATAATATTTAAAATACATTACGTGTGAATGAGAAGATGCAAAATGTTACACAAACAATTAAAGTATAGTATAACATCACTGATTCAGAATAATTACAAAATTCGACTCTTATTTAGTGAAATTTCGAATATGATGGAATTTCTGGAACAGGAGTACTTGATTAATTTAAAAAAAATAATCTAAACAGTTGTTAATTAATTAAACCTTCAATTCAATGTCTTGCCAGGCCTCTTTAAAACATGTTTAGTCACTCCTCTTTAAAAAAAAATAAGTTCTACAGCCCAACTCATCTCCTACCCCTATTTTGCTGTACTTTATTCCTTACTTAAATACATTTTATAAAAAAAGTAAATGAAATAAAAACAATATAAATGACACGAAGACGATGATTAAAATCCTATTAAGGGTTAGAATTGATTTTTAATTATGATGATATTGGTACATAATTTTGTGTTATGGAAATCGAAGTTTGTTTTGGTGTAATAATTGTCTTGTAAACATCTACACAGATAAACAATAATATTATTGATTGATTATTGATTAGAGAATTATTTAGAATATCACATTTCTGGGCCTAATCTTTCAGGTATTCTGCAAACATATTGTAACATTTAATCATCATAGACCATACTAACCCAATTGCTAACAATATAGGACATATGCTACAGGGACGTCCTCTTCAACGATGTATGTTCCCCCCACACCGAATGTATCTAGACATATGAGATGAGTGATGGCTTCTAGAGAAGTGCGGCTCATTCCATGCTACCGGCTCACGAACTCTCTGCTCGTCCGGCTGTGCGGTTTACGATGCCCTGCTCTAGAGAGGAAACACCTCATCGCATACCCAATTAATCTCGACTTTTCGGTTCAATATCGACGCCGCTAAATAGCATTGACTATGTGAGGAAAACACTGAACTGATTACAAATTAGGCTGCCAAGAAGCCTCAACTGGTTTCAGCAAGCAGCACCCAGGGCGATGCTTAGTCATTTCCATCACTCGTCAGCAGCAGCAGATTGATGCTTACAATAAAATTCTGTCATTTAATATATAATAAATACATTCAAACGTACGTGTTTATTAAATTCTTTAAACTAACTATATCACTATAGCATCAAGAAAAAAATATTAAAAAAAATATCCTCGCTTTAGATAAAGCAAGATACATGAATATGTGTCGTGAATGGTTCGTGTGTAGAGCTAAGGTTGAACATGCCTGCCCACACTGTATATTGAAATATTAGTCTTGGTACAGTCACGCACATAATAAAATATTGCCTTCCAAGTCATGCAAACGCAGCAAGTAAACAAGAAAACTGAATCATGCAATCTATACATCATATGACTCCTAAACTCCTACCTGTAATATATTTTCGATTTCATTTCTCATACGGTGGTAGTAATGCTTATTTTTAGAATTCAATCAAATTGAGATTAAAACTTATTCTAGGTGAATTTGACTTTCTGTTTGTCCCAGTTTTCTAACTCTTCCTGCATTGTGAACAATTATTGTTAATACTATTTATATTCGTGAATATAGCCAACTATAAGTAGGCTATATCTATATTCAATTTACTATCAGTTAATGTATGCTGTTTCAAACCAAACTGGGTGTATTGTCTCATTCATAAAGATTCTTACAACTTTTGTCTTTACATGTAGTTTTAGTTGGCCGGTGTTTTTTATCCTCGTGAATAATAAATTTTCCATTTCTGTCAGTCTCGTGTTCTTTTGTCCATTTGTGACCAAGCCACTCTTCACTACGATCATCATATGCGGCTATTGATACATTGTTCTTAATTCTCTCATCATTATTATTCCCCGCACTTTATTTTCTTTAACAGCCATGCCATAACATTGATTCGTAAAATATTATTTTCAAAAGTAATAAGAATTTTTTTTGGGGGGAGGGGAGAGTTCACGTTTTAGCTGAATATAACAATGTTTTCACATTATGGTTTTATATCAGTTAAGATTCGTTGTTGTATTTGAGAACATACGGCTTAAAACTGTATTCAGACTGTGGTAACTTTTATTGGCTCTGACTGAACGGAGTTCAGTTTCTTTTCAGGAATTTTTTCGTAAAAAATGGTTCTCAAAATTTGTATTGTTTAGCCTTTTTTAAATTTTCAAATATCTATTTTCTAATAATACATGTATTTTAACGCGTATCTCTTAATTATTATTTTATAGTTATGACGATATAAGCTCGTTCATTTTTTTAAATTAGGAATTTTTTAAAATTAGGAAACAACAAATATTATATAATGGAAATGGACAGCTAATGACAAATGATGGAAATTTTGAGGAAGTGGCTGAATTCAAATACTAAGAACGCTGGTTATTAGTATTTATTAAAGCTTAATTTAACTTTCACAGGAAAGATTTTAAGTTAAATTAAACTAATAACCTTCAAAGTTATAAATAGAGGAGCTTCTTTAAGTCTTAAGTTCTAGTAGTTTCTAGGAACAATAATCACAAATAGGAACGAGATGCACAAAGAAATTAAACATAGGCTCAATTCTGGAAATGCATACTATTATGCATTGCAGATACTCTTGATGTCCCAACTCCTTTCAAAAAAACGTTAAACTGAAAATATATAAAACTATTATTCTACCAGTTATATTATATGGGTGCGAAACATAGACTCTTACTTTAAGGGAGGAAAGGAGATTACAAGTATTTGAGAATAAAGTACTTAAGAAAAATTTTGGACCAAAGAGAGATGAACAGACAGGTGAATGGAGAAGACTTCATAACAATTAACTACATGGTCTTTATGGGAAGCCAGATATAATAAGAACAGTTAAGTCTCGTAGACTGCGATGGGCAGGACATGTGGCACATATGGGGAATGAAAGACATGCATGGAAGCTTCTTGTTGGAAAACCAGAGGGAAAACGCCCAGTTGGTTGACGAAGAATAAGGTGGGAGAATAACATTAACTATGATTTGAGGGAAGTAGATTATACAGGGAATGATTGGAAAGCATTAGCTCAGGATAGGGATGTATGGAGAGCTTATGTCCGCGCGGCCATGAACCTACGAGTTCGATAGTGCCAGTGAGTAAGTAAGTAAGTAGGAAACAACAAATATATGATGTACGATAACGGTACGATTTATTTTAAGACGATTGCTACGAGATTTTGATTTTTGTCGCCCACCTAACGTTTAATATTTTAAAGAGAATAATTACAAGGCATCTTATTTCATAATGTTGGAATTACGTAATGGAAAGCTAAGAGAATTCGGGCAGCATAGTCAGGGTAAAAGAATATTTCTAGTGGTGCCCGCACTACTTTTTCTTGATCCATGCATCTCTGAACGACAAGGTCGCATATTACCTTATTCGTGATGAGGGGGTTATAACATGTTACTTAGAGAATGTGCGCGTCGACCATAGAATGTGTGCTGACATGACACTTACAAATACATTATTAAATGCTAATGTACACTTAACAAAACATGAGGGAAATTTTGAACAAGAGGAGGAATTCGAATATCTGGAAGCAATCATTATAAGTAGGAATGAAGTGCAGAAAGAAATTAAACATAGGCGCAATTCTTAAAACATACGTTATTATATGCTGCCACAACTTATCTCAGGAAGTGTTTAACTAAAGATGCATAAAATATTATTCTTGTAGTTATAGAATATATGAAAGCGAATATGGTCTCCTATTTTAAGAGAGGAGAAAATATTACTAGTGTTTAATAATAAAGTGTTCTGGGAAAATGTTTGGACGAAAGCGAGAAGAACAGATAGGTGAATGGAGAATACTGTATGAAAGTGGCTTACATGATTTTTATGGAAAACCAGATGTAATAACAGCAGAAAGTGAGGATCCAGCATTGTCTAAAATAGTCAATAAAGAGATGTCCTGCAATTATATTAGCTGTAATTCTCATAAATCCGATAGCCAGTACATGTGGCACGAAGAGGTAATTAAAGAGGGTCATGAAAACTTGTAGAAAAACCAGAGGGAAATCTCATAGTGGATAAATTAATAATCAGATGGAAAAACAATATTACCATGATTTGAAGGATATAAATTATACAAAAAATTGTCGAAATATTTTATCTTAGGATAAGGATGGTCTCTATCCATAGTAATTCTGCCCGAGGGCAGGTCCTTCACTGCAATCATAGCATTTTCATGCTATGCTTTGCAGCTTTACTAGGGAATTGTAGGTATGGTAGCTTCTTCTTGCTTTCCACACCGATGAAGGATGATAAAGATAAGGATGATGATGATGGCCAGATAATTTTCTGGGACCGTTGGGCCCTAAGCTTCCTGACATTTGTCATACAGGTGAATAAAAACCCCGAAAAAAACCTCACCCAGGAGCCTGTCCCGACCGGGAATCGAACCCGGGTCCGCTGCGTGGCAAGGCAGCACACTACCTCGAGACCACTGCGGTGGACGTAAGGGTTGTATAGGGATTTTATTTCCCCGCGGCCATGAATGTGTGGTTCGATGGTGCCATTGAGTTAGTTGTTAGAAGTAATGACCTTTTTATTTCAGTTAATTAATTTAGAAAAGATTTGTAATTAGAATCAGGCTTCATGCTAATGGAACAAAGTTATAATTGTTACTGAAAACTTCATCAGGGATATTATTTTATGTTCGCACAATTTTTCCTCCTATAACAGTCATTGTGACAGTGTCCGCTGACATCCATACGTATGTGCTCTTGCCACAGGTCATGCACATGCGCATGACTCTATTATTAATTATTGGCCATTATATAACTTGACATGGCATCAAATCGGCGGATGAATGTCCTAGCAGCGTACAGATAGAATTCGCCGCTACTTTTTTAATATGAAACGCGTGGAATAAACAAGGGTCAGTGCACATAGGAGGGTGAGAAACCCTACTGAACATATGAAATGTGATTAAACCCATTCCCTTGCAAACATGTTCCGATATAGGGGAGGGAATGGTATTTTGTAAAGGTGGTAACACTGATGGTTTGACAGCGTTCGCTTTCTGGTAGCAGTTATCATTTAAATTAGCTCTATATTGGTGTATGTTGTGAAAGGTTTCGCTAATGGAGGAAAAATATCCATTCTCATACGTATAGTTTCCGCCATTATAGTTATTCCGCTCGACAGATTTGATAAAGTTTTTTATCCCGATTTTTTGTGCGTATTTATAAAATTTTAGGCGGTTATCAAAAACTTACGTTATAAGGTATTTCACAAGATGAAAGTCTGCTTATGAAAATCCGTCACGCAAGAAATAAATTCCTCAGAAAGTACATTTCTACAATTTATGAAATTTATTATAGAGCGCTGGGATAGATAAGATACATACTGAGTTGCAAAGCATTTTTAAATAATTAAATTATAGGCATTTACTTTTATATGGATCTGAATCTTGGGTAGTTACAAAAAATATATCTCACACATTCAAGCCACTGAAATGAAATTTTTAAGATCTGTAAAAGGATGTACACGTATGGATAGATTACACAATGAATCAGTAAGAAATGAACTGGAGATATTTTCAATAGTTGATAAACTAGAAGAGCACAAATACCAATGGAAAGAACATTTAGACAGAATGGACAATACAAGATTACCCAAAAAGATCAACACCTACAAACCACATGGGAAAATATCTTTTGGACGGCCAAGGAAACGGACTTGAGACCGGAACAGGTCACATTGAGCTAATCTTGGAAAGGAATAAGAAGAAGAAGATAGGCATATATATATAATCAGGTTTTCTTGTGAGAAAATAAATTTAGCACCTGCTAAAACTAATAAAACGTTCCGAGTTATCAGGTTAGCCTGACTCCTGCAGATTAAAAACTCGATATTTATATTCTTATCAGACGTTACATGCAGAGATGCTGCGAAAAAAAAATTGTGACGGCCACTAGAGCCATTTTTAAATTTTGGCTGTTAGGTAGACCTAAATCGCCACTCCCAATGACTCCCAATTTTGCTAATTTTCGGATAGTGTGTTTATCATTTTAAATGGCATATACCTAGTTTCGTTACGAAAAAAGGAAAATTGACTTTTCTGTTGAAATTTATAAATTTTCGATACAAGTTAACCCCCCACTCATAATAGATTTCCTGATTAACGAATTCTGTTTTAACTTTTTATTTGATTGCTATATACCGAATTTCGTTGCGAAAAAAATTGTCTGCTATAGCTTCAACAAACACACACATGCAATCACAAAAACACACACACACATGTGGGTGCTATTATACATTACATGGATTCTTTTCGTTCCAGCTTAACTCGAAAAAATATGAGGTCAAAAATATATAAAACTGCTATTTCTCAATTTAACTATACGGATGCGAAATATGCTAGGTAACTTCAAGGGAAGAGAAAATATTTCTCGTATTTGAAAATAAAATGGCTACGAAAATGTTTGTACCAATGAGAGACGAAAAGATAGATGAATGGAGAAAACTTTACAGCAGTGAGTTACATGATACCTTATGAGAAACCAGATATAGGCCAATAAGAACAGTTAAATCTCATAGACTTCTTTGGCAGGACATGTGGAACGAGTGGGTAATAAAAGAGGAGCATGGAAACGATATGTAGGATAGCCATAAGGAAATCTCCCTATAGGTCAATAACAAGACTGGAGAAAAAACATTATGATTTGAGCGTGAATGGTACAGAAAATGATTGGAACAATTTGAATAATTGGCTTAGGTTACAGAGCTTATGTCCACACGGGCATGGATGTCCTGCTTTAATGTTTGCAGTGAGTTAGGCCTATATATTACTTACTTAATACTTAATACAAGCTTTCCACTTTACAGCAGTTTGCCTTTAATTCCTGCTTTCCAGAGATTCCTATCTTCCCATTATCCATCTTCCATACCCCTCTTCATCATGGCATCATATATTCCCTCATACCATGCTCTTATACTTCTCCCTTCTGCCTGGTACCATCCAATAAACACCTGTTTAGTCCATTGGTCTTCCGACATCCGTTGTACATGTCCATACCACTGTAGAGCTCTCTTTGTTATCCTATCGATAACAGATTCTTGTGCATCCATTTCTTGTCTGATATATGTAACCTATATACACGCTTCGCCGCGCATGGTTTCCACTGGAAAATATGTCAGAATACGTCATACCACGACCCGAAGGAGGACTGCAGATGTAAGCTTTGCGACGAGCCATGCTCCAGGTACCACCTAATGAAATGCCAAAGCAGAACTGAGCCTCTCACCAAAATTACAAAAGACTGGTGAAAACTCTAAATGTACACATTGTGTTTAATAAAATCAATATATGTATTTAGAATATGTTGCAGCCTGGATATTCTCATACTTCTCCGTAATTCATCCATTTATGTCGCCAAGATTCTTTTCTGCATCCTTTCATTTATTGTCCAGCTTTCTGATCCATATGTAAGTATTCTTTCTATTATTGTCTGTATAATCTCTTTTTTTGTTTTTCTGGTCAAATTTCTATTCCATTAAAGATCATTCTGGGATCTAATCGCCTTCCTTGCACAATTTGCTCTGTTAATAATATCTTTTTCACAAGTACCAGATTTATATATTATAGATCCAAGATATTTAAATTCTTCAACACGTTTAATTATAATATTATTTATTTGTAGGTCTTCTGAATTTGCTCCGATTACCATATATTCTGTTTTAATATAATTCATCTTCAGTCCACCTACCTCGAATGCATCTATCAACTTTCTAATCATATATTCTATATCTTCATTACCTTGTCCTATTATAATCTGGTCATCAGCGAATAATAAATTGTGCAGTAAATGACCACTAATGGCTTATTCCATTTCATTAATACATCTTCTAAATACATCTTGAACAATGTTGGTGACATCCCGCATCCTTGTCATAATCCTTTTGTTATATCAAATTCTCAGGATGCTCTATTTCCAACCTTAATACTTGCTTTACAATCATACATTCTTTTAATAAAACGTATAAAACATTTTGGTATTCCAAACTTCTCCATAGCCACCCAAAGCTTGTTCATGGGTACAGAGTCATATGCCTAGTGAGTTATATATACGGATATAATATTAAAACATCGGTGGAAAGATCAAGACCATCTTCGTTAGGTTTACCATCACTGGCCACACGGCCTAAAACGGATTTCTTTAATATTAGTTTCTACAAGGAGTTTCTATGCACCACTTTCATTAACCCTCCGTGTCTTGTACCATGCCCTCTGCAGTCTTTGTTGGTCGTATTAAATCGGGTTCGGGTTTCCATAAAGATCATGCAGTTCATTGTTATGTCATTTCAGCCATACATATGGCTGTTCGTTTCTCTTAGACTATTTAACTCATGCCACAAATGGCAGTCAATGACCAATCACATTTCAAATAATTTTGATTTACAACCAATCACAGTCGTTTTTCGCCCCGATTTTATCGCTTTCCTTTTATCGCTTTCATGTTATCAAATGGCTTCCAGATTGTATATATAGTGCACGAATGTAACCAGATATTTATTGCGAGATATAATAGAAAAACATTCTTAAACGTATTATTTCCCTGTAATTAACTTTGCAGACAAAATATAATTGACATATTTACATCATGGAATATCAGAAATTAATTAATAAACTGCAATGATGTGTTTAATTTTTTCTCCACTAAGGTGCTTTCTTACAATATTGCGATTCTATTTGGCAATAAATATGATCTGGTTGCAGTGATGAAGAAACGAAACATAACTTTTCTCACATTTGTTTTCAAACATCGTCGTTTACATTAAATATATAAATATTTTAAATTAACTATATTTAAATAATGATTTGTGAGTAAACGGCTTAATTTTATTCGTTAAATAGTCCTAACAAATGCCACTCTTCATTTCCGTCGTGGCATTACTTATGATAAAAAAATTCCTAAGCACTTAATTCTCAAATATTCTTCTTCTTGTACCTTGTTAGCCCATGTTTCCCTTAACACAGATTTAGGCGCTCTCCCCCTACAGGGAAGAATTTGAACCATACTAATTTAGTTACACTTGTTTTCATATAGATGTCATTTGAGTGGTCCGTGGTCAGCGTTCCGCCTCATACTGACATCTAGGAAACCAAGGTAGTACAAGGACGGGAAATTCGGTAAATTTTGCTTAGAGGCCTTTTCATTCAGGCTTAAGCATGTTTTACGAGCCTGAAAATCTTGAGACTCGGGACCCACAGCTTATAGTCCCTCCCGGAGGACTTGCTCCTTGGATTTTCCCGTCCTAAAAATTCCATCGACCGCGGCCGGGTTTGAACCCGCGACCCTTGGGACCAGAGGCAAGGAGCCTAACCACTAGTCCAACGCGGCCGATCTCAAATATTTTTTAGTAATTTATATGTCAGATTGAAGCAAGGAGATGCACTATCTCCTCTACTATTTAATTTTGCACTAGAGCATGCCATTAAATCTTTAGAGAATTAGGAAGGCTTACAACTCAATGGTATTAATAAGCTGTTAGTTTATGTTGATGATGTAGTACTATTGGCCGATAGCGAGGAGATACTAAAAGGCAACAAGCACACACTATTGAGTAACAATAAGAAATTAGGGACCAAGGAAGACCAAAACATCGGTGGAAAGATCAAGACCATCTTCGCTAGGTTTACCGTACAGGCCACATGGCCTAAAACGAATTTGTTCATGATGATGATGATATATTTTTAGTTTAACATTTTTTGAAAGGAGTTGGGACATCAAGAGTCTCTGCAATACATAATAGCACGCATTTCCAGAATTGAGCCTATGTTTAATTACTTTGTGCATCTCATTCCTATTTGTGATTATTGTTCCAAGGTATTTGAATACAGCCACTTCCTCAAAATTTCCCTCATTTGTCATTAGCTGTCCATTTCCATAATATAATGTATTTCTATGTGTGACCACATATTTAATTTTATTTATATTTACTTCTAGTCCCTATGTCCAGTTGGGGTATATTGGAATGCCAATTTTGGAAGTCTATTTCTTGCCATTCTTCTCAGATGATTTTTCCATTCTTATTGGTATCTTTGTATATCTTCATTTAAACTTGTTACTCCAAGTTTTCCTCTGATAGTAGTGTTCCTTTGGTGATCCAGTCTATTAACTCCTAACAATGATCGTAAGAAGCGCATTTGGCTTACTTGAAGTTTATGAGAGTTTCTTTTATTTAAAATCCAAATTTCACTTCCATATTTTAGGGCAGCTTTTGATGTGATGTTATGTAATCTTAGTTTTGTCTCTGTCCTCATCTCTAAAAATATATAAAACTATTATTCTACCAGTTATATTATATGGGTGCGAAACATGGACTCTTACTTTAAGGGAGGAAGGGAGATTACAAGTCTTTGAGAATAAAGTACTTAGGAAAATTGTTGGACCAAAGAGAGATGAACAGGCAGGTGAATGGAGAAGACTACATAACAATGAACTACATGGTCTTTATAGGAAGCCAGATATAATAAGAACAGTTAAGTCTCGTAGAATGCGATGGGCAGGGCATGTGGCACGAATGGGAAATGAAAGAGGTTAATGGAAGCTTCTTGTAGGAAAGCCAGAGGGAAAACGCCCAGTTGGTAGACCAAGAAGGAGGTGGGAGAATATCATTAACTATTACTTGAGGGAAGTAGATTATACAGGGAATGATTGGAAAGCATTGGCTCAGGATAGGATGTATGGATAGCTTATGTCCGCGCGGCCATGAACCTGCTGGTTCGATAGTGCCAGTGAGTAAGTAAGTAATTTATATGTCAGAATATTTTGTTTTGAACATATCACTCTGTATTTAATATAAGAATGTGTGTCGGTTAGTGTAATGAGTTTTCTGAGTAACTTGCGTTAATACGATTAAGAGATTGCGCTCCGCACACAACACAGTAACCGAACTTAAAGACCAGGGGACAGTGTGGTTACAGCTACATCGATTTTTGAGTGCATTCTACAGTAGTGGTCACTTTTTCCCCCATGAATATCTCTGTCTAAATGCATCTTCCTGGAAAAGCTTCAGCACTAGCAGATTTTAGACCCAGGGTCATGAACACAGTCTAATATAGGATGGTTACAAATTGCGTTCTTCTTTTCATTGGTGTCGCATTCATTAATTACAACAACCATTTAACATTAAAAAAAAAAAAGTAAATGGATGAGTACAAATATGTCATCCAGTTTGTAAATGGAGTGATTGGGCAATATAAAGATCACGAAAATGTAATTTTTTGTTTTTTAAATAGATATAAAAATATAAAACTATTATTCTACAGTTATATTATATGGGTGCGAAACATGGACTCTTACTTTAAGGGAGGAAAAGAGATTACAAGTATTTGAGAATAAAGTACTTAGGAACATTTTTGGCCCAAAGAGAGATTAACAGACAGGTGAATGGAGAAAACTCCATAACTATGAACTACATGGTCTTTATAGGAAGCCAGATATAATAAGAATAGTTAAGTCTCGTAGACTGCGATGGGCAGAACATGTTGCACGTATGGGGAATGAAATACTTGCATGGAAGCTTCTTGTAGGAAAGTCAGAGGGAAAACGCCCAGTTGGTAGACCAAGAATGAGGTGGGAGAATAAAATTAACTATGATTTGAGGGAAATAGATTATACAGGGAATGATTGGAAAGCATTAGCTCGGGATAGGGATGTATGGAGAGCTTATGTCCGCGCGGCCATGAACCTACGGGTTCATTAGTGCCAGTAAGTAAGTAAGATATAATAATTACACTGAGCAACAAAAAATAAACTTTTTTTTTGTCTGAGGAAGAAAAATATGTGATACTGATAGTACTTTTTTCTGAATGCAAATATGATAGCGGGTTTTCTCCATCACGAAAGGTTTCCGAGAGACAGGAATTTATCATTTCAAACACTTTAATATTGTCTACATTCGTAACTACACAATATTCTAACATTCGGACTCGCCTAGAATGTAAGATATGACGATTTTCTGCTATATTTCGCCTGTGGAGCATCCCTCTTGATGGTCCAACAATAATCGGCCAGCATATTAGGATTCCATTTGCCTTGATATCTCTATTCCATAGCTGAAATCTCCTGAGTTAGTTCATTTGGTTTTATTTTACAATGGACAAATGGACGAAAAGACGTCTATTAAAAAAATAATTATTTAAATCCTTTAATTCAAATTGAAATAAAAAAAACTGTGGGTGATGGAGAAATTCCGAATACATATTTGAAAACACGATACAAAACTGCATTAAGTACAGCTATTGGTACTCATGAGACAAAAATCATGTTGACCAATGTTTTTATATATTTTATGATTATAATCATCATAATCAGATTTACATTGTATTATCACATCTTCCTGTTACCAATGTTCTACATTATTATCATATTCTTTTAAAACTCACCGTACAGGCCACATGGCCTAAAACGAATTTGTTCATGATGATGATGATCTTTTAAAACTCCTCCATCTTCCCAGTCCCGGTCTTACAATTCTTTTTCATTCATCGCTTACTTTACGTCCTGCAGCTTAGATGTATTTTTGCTCAATCCAAAACTCTTCTTGGTAATAGAATGAACTCAACAGAAGCACTCTTACAATAATACGCAAAGAGAGAAACCCAACAAAAATTAATATATTGGAAGACCTGGAAATTATCAAGGAGATAGACAACAAGTTGTTAATAAATGAAAGCACTCCCAGACTAATCCCACAATACGATATCGTCAGGATGAAGCTTTAGTCACGTACAACATTACATTAGGACCAGCACCGAGAACATCAAGTAATGTAGCGAAGAAAGGCCTGCTGAAGATGGAATAGAGATTCTGAAAGGTCTCCAGACAAATGAGCATAGATATTTTATAAGTTGAGGACGACAGGTCTGACCTAAGAAGGTACATTTTAACATTATTTTATTTTGTGATTTTTATGTTGCCCAATCACTCCATTTCTTATTCTGACAAGCTTAGAATGTCTGATTCAACGACGTAAGAAAATTTATCTATTGTGCTAAATAATTTTGATAGCAAGTTTATATTTATTTTCCAGGTTTCCTTCCGTATGTATCCAGACTTTGAACTAACTATCTAACTGACTGGAAGTATCGAAAACGTTCATGGCCACGGGGACATAAGCTCTCCTTACATCCACAACCTGAGCTAATGTTTCCCAATCAACCCCGTTATAATGTTCTTCCTTCAAATCTCGGTTAATCTTAGTCTCCCATCTCATTCTTGGCGTATCTACTGGGCGCTTTACCTCTGGTTTTCTAACAGGGAATTTTCAGGCCCCTCTTTCTTTCACCATTCGTGCCAAATATCCTACGAGACTTAACTGTTCTTGTTACATCTGGTTTCTCATAAGCTGGTAGCTCACTGTTAAGCAGTTTTCTCCCAGTCTGTTCATCTCCCTTTAGTCCATAATATTTCTTAAGAACTTTAATTCTCAGATACTTGTAATATTTTATCCTCCCTTAAAGTAAGAGTCCATATTTCGTATCTGTATAATATAACTAGGAGAATAATAATTTTAGGCCTATATACATTTTTTTCAGCTTATTGTTTTTTGAGAGAAGTTTGGGGTGACAAAAGTCCCTATAATGAATAATAGCATGTACTTCCAGAATTGAGTCTATGTTTAATTTCTTTATTTGTAATTACTGTTCCTAGGTATTTGAATTCACACACTTCTTCAAAATGTCCCCACATTTGTTATTATCTCTCCATTTCCATTATATAATGTCTTTCTATGTGTGACCATATATTTTGTTTTATTGATGTTTACTTCCAGTCTCAATTTCTTAGTATTGCTCACTAGAGTGTGCATGTTGGCCTTTAGTATCTCCTCGGTATCGCCTAATAATACTACATTCTCATAAGTAATGCCACGAGTGATTTCCATATTATCGATAAATTCACGATTCGCGAAGTGAGGAGTGAGTTTATCTAGAGAATTTGGAATTCAAGAATGGCATTTGTTAGGACTATTTAACGAATGAAATTAAGCTGTTTACTGACAAATCATTATTTAAATATAGCTATTTAAAAATATTTATATATTTAATGTAAACGGCGATGTGTTGAAAACAAATGAGAAGCGTTTGGTATGTTTCACTTGATCAACAGTTCAACCAGATCATATTATTTATTGCCAAAGGATCGCAATATTGTAAGAATGCACCCTAGTGGAGAAAAAAATGAAACACATTAAATTGTATATTAATTAATTTCTGATGTCATATGATGTAAATATGTCAATTATATTTTTGTGGATCGTTATTACCTGGGAAATATGTTTAAGAAAGTGCAAACAGTGGTTTTTTTTGTGGTATAATCAATTGCTACAAATGTTTTATATTATATCCCGCAAGCACTACCTGTTTACATTCGTGCACTATATATACAATCTTGTAGGCGTATTTCTTAGAGAGTCAGTCACTGCAAAATAATGCTATGGCCTATTCAGAATGTTAAAAAGGAGGAGCTTTCTTTAATACGATAAACTTATTTGATAAAATCGAGGTGAAAAATGACTGTGATTGGTTGTAAATCAAAATTCATGGAAACGCGATTGATCATTGACTCGCATTTGGGGCATGAGTTAAATAGTCAGTGTAATTGTTCGGATTTGTTAGTTACAGAACTGTGTTTAACGCTAATATTTTATGTAAAACTTCCGAGGGTAAATTATATTATTGTTATCTTAATAACATTTTTAATTAATGATAAACACGCAACCCACATCAAATTAATGTAGTCAAAATGGAAACTGACAGGTGTAAAATATGAAGTTTAAAAAAAGCTACTTGATACTGATTAGTTTTTCGTTCGACAAAACATTTTATACGTATGTTCAGATTTTATGTTTAGGGTCACAAGTTTTTTTTTACTGCCAAAGATAGGTACCGGGTAATCGTATTTTTAAAACCATACATTCTATGGTATTAGTACAACCCAAGTCAGGCCCTAGCCTCCCTTTATGGGATTTCTTGAACAATCTGATTTTACGTACATTTATTTACCTACAGATGTCGTGAGTAAAATGTGGTGTGAGCATGTTGCTTCAAGGGTCAACTATTAACCCATTCGCTTCAGGTTTAAATGCCCAATGCATTTTCCCCGAAATAGGATTTAAGTTACCGTAAATTATATTGTCTCGGGCTTCTTTGTAGAGTTTTTTTAGATATTCAATTCTGTGTACAATAATTTGGTGTATTTGTTATGCTTTAGGTAGTGTACCCTTTAAGCGTTAAAAAAGGATTATTTTTCACGTTTTCAGGTTGATTTTTAAGGGTGAAGGGCTTGAGCATTAAAACTTTGTTATAGCCTATAAAACTTCCCGGGAAAATCGTGAACATTTTACAAAAACCCATCACAATCGGCCGATGATTATTTTGGACTAATCATAAGGATATTGGAACTTCGTTTCATTTTTAGAGCCAGTGTATGCTTGTCCGGGAATCTACTTTTCCTGATCTCCTTGGCATCAATGAAAGACAAAAATGGCTATTGTGAGTTATTCGTAAAAGATAAACATATGCTGTCGCGGACTTTTTTTTGTAGAATTTTTTGAAATATTCAATTCTGTGAAAATTACTTTCATGTATTTGTTATGCTTTAGGCAGCATAAACCATTTAAGCGTAATTTTTTTTTCACGTTTTTCACTACAAAGGGTGATTTTTAAGGGTGTAGGAGTTGAGTATTACAACCATGTTATAGCCTATGTTCATCCCGGGAATCTCCTGAACATTTTGCAAAAAAAACCCATCACAATCGGATGAACGGTAAGGCCGTGCATAAAATACAAACAAAAAAACAAACAAACAATAATTAATATATATATATATATATATATATGTATTATAGTAAAAATCTGATCTGTTGTAGATCTTTTCTTCTAAATCCACATTGATGATCACCTAGAATGTCATCAATAAATGTTAGCATTTTGTACGAAGTTGATGCTCCTGTAGTTGTTGCAATCAGTTTTATCTCCTTTCTTATAGATTAGTACGATAATCGATTCTTTCCATTCATTTAGATGAGCTTATTTTTCCCAAATCATACTAAGAACCCGACGTATCTTTTCCGTCAGTTTTTCTCCCCCTGCTTTTTTCAGTTCTGCTAGGATTCCATCTGAACGTGATGCTTTATACATCTTCAGTTTTTTTTATCGCCGTTTCAATCTCTAATGCATTTGGTTCTGTGCTGTCTGTCTGTAAGTTATCATCTTCAATATCCTGTTCTGCATGCAGAATTAATAGCTGATTAATATAATTTTCCTTCTATTTAATATACTCCTGTTATCTGCAATCTTATCCCCATTTTCATCCCTAATTATGTTTCTTCTAGCCTGAAACCGTTGTCTCTAGTAATTTCAACAAATTCGGTACGCACATAACTTACAGTCTCGAAAATGTTCCATGGAGGGTAAGAGATCCCTAGATTCCCTATGAGGGGAGGTGAGAGGGGATGACATCTAAAAATAATCGAAAACGACCGATATTAGTGTCGAATTCATAGTTTTCGGAGTTGTGAAGCTGACAAGAAAATCGGAATAAATAAATACCCGGGTAATGAGCTAGTGTTAAATAATTTAACTCAATGTAGGAGTTTTAAAATAATCTGTAGGGAATTTAATTTATTTTAATATGATGTGTAACACTAAGAAATTGGGATTGGAAGTAAATATCAATAAAACTAAATATATGGTCACACGTAGAAATTCATTAAATAATGGAAATGGACAGCTAATGACAAATGAGGGAAATTTTGAGGAAGTGGCTGAATTCAAATACCTAGGAACAGTAATCACAAATAGGAATGAGATGCACAAAGTAATTAAACATAGGCTCAATTCTGGAAATGCGTGCTATTATGCATTGCAGAGACTCTTGATGTCCCAACTCTTTTCAAAAAACGTTAAACTGAAAATATATAAAACTATTATTCTACCAGTTATATTATATGGATGTGAAACATGGACTCTTACTTTAATGGAGGAAAGGAGATTACAAGTATTTGAGAATAAAGTACTTAGGAAAATGTTTGGACCAAAGAGAGATGAAGAGACAGCTGAATGGAGAAGACTACATAACAATGAACTACATGGTCTTTATAGGAAGCCAGATATAATAAGAACAGTTAAGTCTCGTAGACTGCGATGGGCAGGACATGTTGCACGTATGGGGAATGAAAGACTTGCATGGAAGCTTCTTGTAGGAAAGCCAGAGGGAAAACGCCTGTTGGTAGACCAAGAATGAGTTGGGAGAATAACATTAACTATGATTTGAGGGAAGTAGATTATACAGGGAATAATTGGATAGCATTAGCTCAGGATAGGGATGTATGGAGAGCTTATGTCCGCGTGGCCATGAACCTACGGGTTCGATAGTGCCAGTGAGTAAGTAAGTAAGTGCCTCTCCATAATAATTATATTGGCTTATCATGTAACTTTCTTTTAATTAACTCTATTATAATATATATTTATTATAAATTTTAATTAGTAACAGTTTGAAGTCTTGCTACTTGTTCTGGGTGAGTAAATATCTCTGTAACAGACCAGATACTGGCGCATGAAATGATTTCCTGTTAACACAATCCTCAGCAGCAACATTATTGTCTCTGGTTAATCTGTTTTATCTATTTTTATTGATAGTTACCTGCCATTACACGCTCATACCGATAAGAGTAACAGTTATTGTAGCGGTTCATGTACATAGCGCCGTTATCTGAGCGTCCATTCCCACACACACCATATGGGTGTTCTTCTCATTTTGTGTTTTAATTCCTTCATTATTGCCTGCACACCTTACTTCATATGTTGAGAAAAATACGCTTATAAGTGAGTAAATATTTTCGTGTTATAGTCTAACCACAAGAGCCATTGCCATAAATATTCTTGAATGTGCTATTTGCATCAGAAATAGATACCCAAGGAAATGTGTTGGATCTCCCATAGCTGTATGTTTGTGTGTTAGAAAATGATCTGTATCAACACATGGATGATGGTATTTCAAAATATGATTTTTTACGTTAGAACAATATTATTATTTTACCAAATATAATATATTGCTGAATTTTCTATACGAATCTCTTCACAAAAGTTATTTCATTGTTGTTTGTTTATAGCTGCTTTAATGTATAAGGATTTTAAGTATGCTATATTTGATTGTCTTCAGCAGGCAACGCAAATCTATTGTTTTGCGTAAAAAAATAACCTGTTAACATACTATGAAGACACACTGGGGACGATTCATAACCAACAGGAGAAGAAAATAATAACTGGCTATCCTTCCACTTTGGATGGCGTAGTCCTGGAAATGTTTCTGAAACTTACATATTTTATAGGAAGCTGTATCTGTCCAAGAACCAGCATGTTCCCTCCAATGCCCAGGATCAGGTTCAGCCCCCCCCTCTCTGATTTCCTTTCTCTTATCCTCCTTATCCTTCGTCTTCATCTTCTAATTCAAGAGAAAGAGAGAGAGAGAGAGAGAGAGAGAGAGAGAGAGAGAGAGAGAGAGAGCGGATATTCTCTTCTTTCTTTCCCTCCCTCCCTCATCTCCTTACTTCTCCTACCCAACATCCAATGTTATCTCTTTAATTTCTACTATTTACCCTTTCTTTATTTTCTGCATTTTTGCGATTTCAAAGGAATAAAGTTACAGACGTGTTCCGATGAAAAGGGTTTTTTTAAATATTTTTTTACAGATCTTTACCGATTCCATCTAGCAGACACCGTAAATGACCATGACCAATATATATATATATATATATATATCCATCCATCCATCCATCCATAGTAATTCTGACCGAGGGCAGGTCTTTCACTGCAATCATAGCATTTTCATGCTACGCTTTGCAGCTTTACTAGGGAATTGTAGGTGTGGTAGCTTCCAGTTGCTTTCCACACCGGTGAAGGATGATGATGATGATGATGGCCATATGATTTCGGGGACCGTTTGAGCCTTAAAGTTTTCCTGACATTTGTCTTACAGGTGAGGAAAAACCCCGTAAAAACCTAACCCAGAAAAACTGTCCCGACCGGGGATCGAGCCCGGGCCCGCTGCTTGACAAGGCAGCACACTACATCGAGACCACCGCGGTGGATATATATATATATATATGCCTATATGTGTGTATATGTGTGTGTTTTAATACTCTAGCGGCAGCAATTTTTGTGTCAACGAAACCAAACTTGGCATAGCATATAGCTGTTGATTAAAAAAGTAAGATCAGCAAAATAAACCATTAAGTTTAGGAGTTCGCCTGAAACGAAAACTTTAAAATCGCTCTAGTAGTCGCAAGTTTTGACGTTTCACAAACGAAACTCAATAGTTTATATTAAAATACACCGGGGAAAGTATTATCTAAATAACAGCTAAATCCGACCATTAAAAGTGGTGGTTTACCTATCATCGCAATATATGACTTACCACACAATCTAATTAACCCTTAAATTTTACAATGTACCGTATAAGATGCATTAGTTTAATTTATTTAATATTTTTAGTAAAATAGTTGAAATATGATTCGATAGATATTTAAATTGCTGTCATTTTATACAATATGCATAGGTTATGTGTTAGTGATTTATTTTAAATATATATTTTTGTATGAATTTTATTTTAGGTCTATTGTTAAGTTATGAAGTTAGCAGTAGAAATGGGTTTTTGGAGGCGATCGACAAGAATTTCAAGAAGGGATAAGGTCAGAAACAGCACAGTAAGGAAAATTATGCGAGTTGAAAAAAAAAAACATTAGGAAAAATATAAGAAAAAACGTTTTAAATGGTGGACACCTCATAAGAATGGAAGAAGAGAGAATACCAAAGAAGATCCTTAATTGGAAAGCTAATGGAAGAAGAGGAAGAAGCAGGCCTAGAGAACGATGGATGGATGGATGGATGGATGGATGGACGGATGGAGTGAAGAGAGGTATGGAAGCTAGAGTTTTGAGGGAAGAAGATGCGTTAGACAGGAACTTCTGGCGACAAATCACTTTGGGTTGAAGGAGAAACACTGTATTGTGTAATATTCCTAAATGAAATAAAAAAGTTGTGAAATTCATTCTGCTAATTAAATTCCGGCCTTGGTCTTTCCTGCAAATTGTTCTTTTCCCGTTGGATCATGACTTTTAAACTGGTCCAAGACTTGTGACGGATCGTGACACTCGGGTCGACTCGGCATCACTAACGGAAATGAGTCAAAGATGCGTAGTACATATGCTGTAAACCAGGTCTGAGAACACCCTACTCTCCCAAATGCCTCATAATGGGTGCAGCATTTACCTAGCACTTCCTTTATGGGAAAGTAATTAAGAATATCCTATTATATAATCTTCATCATCATCTGCATTCATGGATTAGGTCTGTTGACCCGTTCCGACTTCAGCCCATCTCTTTCTAGGTCTGCCCACATCTCGGGTGCCTTTAGGTTTGTATTTTGTTATCTGTTTTGGATATCTATCTTCATTCATTCTGTCTATGTGTTGCTTCCATTTTTGTCTATATGTATCTATTTTATCAGTTATTGCAAATATTTCAAGTTCCTGTCTTATTTCTGTGTTCTTGATTCCATCTTCCTTAGTGCACCCTTTAACAGATCTCAAAAATTTCATTTCTGCCGCCGTTATCCTACTTAGATCTTGTTTTTTATGTATCCAGGCTTCTGATCCATAGAGCAGTACCGGTACTGCCAACATTTTATAAAATTTCAATTGGGTCTCTCTTGTTGTTTTATTATTTAGTGATCGTTTTATCGTACCACATATTCCCTGGAATTTTGCTATTTTATTAATTATATCATTATCATAATTAATGAAATGTCACATCCTAGATAATTGAAATGATTCACCTGTTCTATGATTTTGTTTCCTATTACTATTTTCGATCTGATTTGATTTTTCCCTTGGAATGCCATTGCCTTAGTTTTTTCTATGGATATTTTGAGATTATATTGTTCACATATATTATGTAGTTTAAAAATATTCCTTTGAAGTTATATTGAACTGGTAATTTATTTGAAAGAAAATAAGAGTCTCAATAGCTTCAGTATAAGTCAGAGTTCCGAACTTGTTATATAGTAGTGAACAGAATAAAGGATAATTTGTGAACGTGAAATATCAATGACAACAGAAGATATATTTGTATCACTTGTTTCGTTTGAATAGGTCCTTTCCCTTTCCCCACACCGCACTAAGCCAGCCTGAGGCTGCGTAGCACGCACTGCGCGGTATTAAACACATACCATATCACAACAGTAGCTGGCGAAATTCAAGTGTGATAATTGTATTATGTGATTTGATGTGTGTCCCTCTCTCTTCCCTGATAGCTTTGACTATTCCTCTGGAAACAAGGTCTGCCAGTTCTCACTCAATTATCGCCATCGCACTTTGTTATTGTAGTAACAAGCTTGTTCTACCATCTTGTTATCCCACCTTTTATTCGTTATATTTGCTATTTTTTTATTTTAGCACAACGTTTTCTGTTATTTCTTAATTCCCTTTATTGTTTATTAGACTAACATAAATCTGCGTGTTTCAAAAATTATTTTGCTATAGTCACGGCAGAGTTTGTCCGATCGAACTCTTCTCCTCTTTGTTGTTGAGTGAGCCTTTACGCTGCTCTCGGGTTGCATCAGTGGCGTGCATTACTAAATCACAGCAGATCGAACTGTCAACGTGTAAGTAAAGTAAAGTAAAGTGATCCCACAACAGACCCGGAGGCCCTTGGGGTAGTAGGAGGTTAAGGCTCCCACTTTTTCTAGACAATCGGCACTTTATGTCAGCCGGGTTGTCAGCCCTGCGTGACGGCCGCCTTTACCCCCAGAACAAGCGTCTGGTACTCATTTCCATTAGAGGCTGAGTCGACCCCAGGGCCATAGTGCCGCCAGAGGGTTTGGGTCAGTTTAAAAATCCTGACCCCAACGGGACTTGAACCCTTGACCCTCCGGCTTGTAGCTCAGTGCCTTAACCACTACGCTACGGCGTGCCCCCCACTGTCAACGTGAGAATGTAATAATAGTGAACCAGGATTATAGATTTATAACATTGCAAATTACATGTGAGGAAGTTATTTTCAAAGTGTATCTTGTCCATTTTCATAAATTTGTTGGAAATAATATAAAGTCGCTATTTTGGTTAAACAATAGTCAGTTTAAGTTTTAAAATTTATTTATCACCTCACCTCTTACTTTGTCTTCTATTTAGACGGGTTTTCGAACAAGTTTCATTCCATCTTCCGTCTTCAATCTGCAATTTCCGCTCATGCTTGGTCAGAAAAACATAACCAAAAGAAAGGCTAAAATAATAAAACAAATAGAAAAATTGCGATCCTATTTGGCAATAAATATGATGAATTTGCAATAAATAAACATAACCACACATTCTGATTTGCTTTAAACATCGCCGTTTGCATTAAATATATAAATATTTTGAAATACTGATAACTTATTTAATTAGTGAGTTTTGAGTAAACAACTTAATTTTACTCATTAAATAGTTCTAACAAATGCCGTTCTTGATTTCAAAATCCTCTAGATAAATTGGAAATCACTCGTGGCATTACTTATGATAATTATTCACTGTTATGTTCGTGAATAATAAAAGGAAAAATATCTGCAGATGAATTGTTTGTAAACCTTGGAAATATTTCATTTCTCTCTGGATTTTAAAATAAACTGATTAATTAAGAATCCGAGGTAGAAAGAGGAAAATGAATATCCCAGGCATCTTTTGTTACGGCACAATTAATAATCAATTTTCTCTCACCGCCTCTGTCTTGGTTTTTGAAAAGAAAGAAGGGGTTTTGTTGGTGTGATATTTCCACGAAAAAAAAAGCTAAAATAATTATGACACAACCCTCTTATTACTTCGCAGTTCTATTCTTCGTGATGCTAAAGAAAGGAGTACATCGTGCTTAGCACAACACATTCATTAAAATGTTAGAAACAATACCGAGCTTGGCTTGCATGCGAGAAGACTAGGTGCGGGTCACTGCCTACCTTATACTGGGTAGTGATGTTGTTCTTGTATATTATACAAATGTGCGAATAAAGCATTTAATTTTCTGTTTTAGTTTCCACATTTCCGTACTCATTTAATTGGTATTGTTCGAAGAAGAAAGACAATAAATAAAAGGAAACCTGTATGTGTCTAATAGTTTGTGTTGAAATAAATTGTTAAAAATAAATCAACTGCACGCAGATGGCAAGCCTAAGTTCATTTTAATATTACATTAAAAAACTAAGCAAAGCAATTGTAAAATAAATAATAGTTTTAGAAAACTAAAACAACACGCTTTATTAGAAAACCTAACTAAAAAAATGAAAAATAATTTTAATTTCCAACACGCTTGGGATAAAATTAAAGTGGTCAACTAAAAAAAACATCTCCAACACATATAGAATAAAACTAGAGTTATCAACAAAAAGAAAATAATTTTACCATCAAAAGCGTGGGGTGCTCTATATCAATTAATATAGTTGATAATAAACAAATATTGGTCAAAGTAAAATCTCTAAGAAGAAAATGTAAAAATCATAAATGCACCCCACGCTTTTGATGGTAAAATTATTTTCTTTTTGTTGATAACTCTAGGTTTATTCTATATGTGTTGGAGATGCTTTTTTTTGTTGACCACTTTAATTTTATCCCAAGCGTGTTGGAAATTAAAATTATTTTTCATTTTTTTAGTTAGGTTTTCTAATAAAGCGTGTTGTTTTAGTTTTTTAAAACAATTATTTATTTTTTATTTTTTAGTTTTAATATTTTACAGAATACGATAAAAATGTAAATATCTTTAAATTCGATACTATTGTAGTATGAGCTAAAAGTAATACACTTCTAAAAAACATCCTCCCGGCCGGGTTTGAACCAGCGTCCTATGGATTACTGAAATTATATACTACTAGAGTTTACCGCTCTACCAACTGAGCTCTTACAACGATTGACTGAAAAGGCGACAAGTCCGCAATCTATTATACCAGTTTTCATTTTTTTTTATTTCTGATGATTCTGGCCAGGATTTTAGAAACAAAATATGAAATTCTTGTGGTGTCACGGGTGCTTTACAAGTATACAAAGTTTCAAGTCGATCCAATGTTTCTAAGTGGGTGAAAATCGTGTTGAAATATTCCATTACATAAATACAAAGACAGTTTTTTGATTTCCTGATGATTCTGGACAGGATTTTCGAAAATAAATATGAAATTATTGTATTGTCACGGGTCCTCTACAAGTATGCAAAGTTTCAAGTAGATGCAATGTTTCTAAGTGGGTGAAAATCGTGTTCAAAGATTCCGTTACAAAAATACAAAGTCACTTTTTTTATTTTCTGATGATTCTGGCCATAATTTTAGAAAATAAATATGAAATTATTATATTGTCACGGGTCCTTTACAAGTATACAAAATTTCAAGTCGATCCAATTATTTTAAGTGAGTGAAAATCGCGTTGAAAGATTCCGTTACATACATAGATAGATATATAGGTAGATAGATAGATACAGGTCAACACCATTATGCGATGAAAACTTCCTCTTAGAATAAACATTCACGCATATGATTACATTTTTTTCAATGTTGAGTATCTCAATTAAGAGTGAAAAGTTGTATAGTTCGGATTTCCTAAATCGTTAGTTAGACTTGTACGAATGTGTGTAAATGGCACAAAGAGTGGAGTACGTGTAGGCAAACAGTTTTCGGATACTTTTCAAATCTACAATGGGTTGAAACAAGGAGATGCACTATGTCCTCTACTAATTAATTTTGTACTAGAGCTTGCCATCAAATCTTTAGAGGATGAAGTAGGCTTACAACTTAATGGTATTAATAAGCTGTTAGTTAATGCTGACGATGTGGTACTATTGGGCAATTGCGATGGGATACTAAAGGCCAACACGCACACACTACTGAGTAACACTAAGAAATTGGGACTGGAGGTAAATATCAATAAAACTAAATATATGGTCACACATAGAAATACATTATATAATGAAAATGGACAGCTAATGACAAATGAGGGACATTTTGAGGAAGTGGCTGAATTCAAATACGTAGGAACAATAATCACAAATAGGAATGAGATGCACAAAGAAATTAAACATAGGCTCAAATCTGGAAAGCGTGCTATTATGCATCACAGAGACTCTTGATATCCCAAATCATTTAAAAAATCGATTAATTAAAAATATATAAAACTATTATTCTGCCAGTTACATTGGATGCGAAACATGGACTCCTACTTTAAGGGAGGAAAGGAGATTACGAGTATTTGAGAATAAAGTTATTAGGAAAATTTTTGGATCGAAGATAAATGAACAGACGGGTGATCGGGGAAGACTACATAACAGTGAACTACATGGTCTTTATAGGAAGCCAGATGTAATAAGAACAGTGAAGTCTCCTAGACTGCGATGGACAGGACATGGGGAATGAAAGACGTGCATGGAAGCTTCTTGTACTAAAACCAGAGGGAAAACGCCCAGGTGGTAGACTAAGAATGAGATAGGAGAATAACATTAACAATGATTTCAGGGAAGTAGATTATACAGGGGATGATTGGAAAACATTAGCTTAGGATAGGGAGGGATGTATGGAGAGCTTATGTCCGCGCGGCCATGAACCTACGGGATCGATAGTGCTAGTGAGTTAGTTAGTTGAGTATCTTAATATTTGTAGGAACGATTCATTTATTTTTTACGAAATTTTAATTCATAGTTATGTATACACGGTCGAATTTTCAGTTATGGACACGAAAACTATTTATTGTTGTTTAAAGTCATAGGTTTTTTATAGAAATTTGCAGATTTAATTTTATTATTATTATTATTATTATTAATCGATAAAATTGTTCCCATCATTTGACAAATAAGAAAAACTACAAATAAAAACTAAGTGTTGTGTGTTTCGGAATTTAACTGCAGGTCTAGATCTCTGAATACGAAACTCAAATGATACTACAGGGACCTCATTGTAATTATACTTAACTGAGTCTTTTTCATATCGGGCTCGGTGGTCTAGTGGTTATGTTCATTGCCTCTAGTCCCAAGGTTCTAGGAGTCATCCCCGGCAGGGATCGATGAATTTTTAGGATGGAAAAATTCAAGAGATATGTCCTCCAGGATTAACTATAAGCCATGGGTTCCGAGTCC
Source organism: Diploptera punctata (assembly GCA_030220185.1). Lineage (NCBI taxonomy): Eukaryota > Metazoa > Arthropoda > Insecta > Blattodea > Blaberidae > Diploptera > Diploptera punctata. Next base: position 1,010,771 of record JASPKZ010003874.1, on the reverse strand, counting down.
GAAGATTCTGGAGCTCATAAAAGAATTTGAAGCCTTAATTCGTGCCATTAAAAATTCATAATGCACTCATATCATGCGTGTATGTTTTAATCTTGAGGACAAAATATGAGGTGAAGCTTGAATTCTGACTCATTTTAATGATATTAAATAAACCTCACAGGTTTACTTCCTAAAAATAAAACTTAAGTAGTGTCAGTAGTTCTATGGCATAGAATTATATGCCACTAGTTCTCCCTCGGTCTCCTACATGCGGATCATTCTCTTATAAGAATTGTCCATATTCATCTGTGGTTGATCTACAATGTTTCAGTTGATATGTATTTCCAGTAGTAAACAAATAAAATAACAAGGTAATAAAAATACAGTCAATACAAATAAATGCAATAAAATGGAGCTAAATCTTATTCTTCTTCTTCTTCTGCTTCATGAAATTAGGCCTTTTGACCTGTTTTCACATCAAGTGGGATTTAATGAATCCTCCCATGTAGTAAATGGGCGTCCAACATTTCTATGTCCTATTGGTTTGTACTTTAGTAACAGCTGAGGGATTCTATCTGTAGGCATTCTCTCGACATGTTCATACCAGTTGTTTCTCATGTTGTCAATTCTATTTGTTAAATTGAAAATATTTAGGTCCTTCCTAATATCCTCACTTCTTTTCTTGCCCAAAATTGTCACACCTGCTACTGAACGTAGGAACTTCATTTCTGCAGTTTCTATTTTCCTTCTGTCTGAACGGTTAAGTGTCTAATTTTCACTTGCATATGTTAAGACAGGCACTGCCATAATTTTGTAAAATTTTAGTTGTGTGCTCCTCAAAGTTTTATTTTTTCAGTGTCCGTCTTATAGTGCCACACATTCTGTAAAATCTATTTAATTTAATATTAATATCTTCCTTCTGGCAGTATGATACGTTGCAGCCTAAATAATTAAAATTGTTCACCTGTTGTATTATACTGTTATTAATATTGATTTTACACCTCATATGGTCTTTCCCGTTGAATGCCATTAGTGGAGCTAAATAAATAAATAAATCGCATATAATTATTTCCTTTTTTAATTTTTACGGAATGTATGATAGATAATTAGATAGCTTTGAGGCTGGAATATAAGTATAGACATTTCATTACAAATTTATGCTCATGTTTTAATATTCATGTATAAGTATTGTTGGTTAGGATATGAATAATTATAGTCTACTGACAATATTTTATCTTGAAAACATTTTTACTCAATAACTGACAAATATCGTGATAAGTAATTGGATTTTTTATGGACTGCAATACAACTCGGTGTTTATTAATTAAATTATGAAATCATATATCAGTAAAACACGTCTCTTGTTTTGTTTGGCAGAATTTATTCAAATTGGTAAAGTTGATTATTTGCTGATAAATTATTAGACAAATGTTTTAAAAAATAATGGCTGAGAAATTCGGATTCATCAGGTAACAAATTAAGCAACCGCGTGATCAACTAGCCTATATTGGTATCTATTATTATGCATTTAGCATAATGTAACCTTCTCTTTTACTCAGCCTGGACAAACATTCCATTCCACTACCGCAGTTGAACTTCTGAACTCATAGGTACTTTTACGTGCCACACTCCATCCGGACCTTAAAGTGGCACGATTTGCAAACATAATAATTTATTTTAAGTGAAAATAAAACAATCACAATACAGTTTTAGATGTTATGGAAAATTGCTAGTAATATTATTATTTAATAAAAATATTCATAGTAATAATAATAATAATAATAATAATAATAATAATAATAATAATAATAATAATGATAATAATGGCCTAATGATTCATGGATTAATCCTAATAAAGCTTATTCCGGTCTCATTCTTTAACACTGTTGAGCCCATCTTGCCTTCTGTCTTCCAAGTTTTGTTCTACCCTTTGGGTTGTAGTTTATCAGTTTTGGTATGCGGTCGTTTTTCATTCTGTGTACATGATTTTTCCAATAATTTCTACCTTGTTAAAATAATAGGCTAATAACATTAAATAAATAAATAAATAATAATAATCCATCCATAGTAATTCTGTCCGAAGGCAGGTCCTTCACTGCAATCATATCATTTTCATGCTATGCTTGCAGCTTTGCTAGGGAATTGTAGGTGTGGTAGCTTCCCGTTGCTTTCCACACCGGTGAAGGATGATGATGATGATAAGGATGATGATGAAGATGATGGCCATATGATTTCGGGGACCGTTTGGGCCTTAAAATTTTTCCTGACATCTGTCTTACAGGTGAGGAAAAACCCCGATAAAAACCTCACCCAGAAAAACTGCCCCGACTGGGGATCGAACCCGTAATAATAATAATAATAATAATTATTATTATTATTATTATTATTTTGACAACAAAGGGATGCTTCGATTAATTACTCGTACGAATAGGTAAACATATGTCAACAATCTTGCGCGTCAAGAATTGACTAAAACAAGGAAGGATATTCCTTAACTCTATTGCTATTCAATTCAACGCTTGAATTTGCCGTTACGAAAATTACCGAGAACATTTAGTTTTAGATATGCATAGCGTTCACTTCGGTTTGACTTATGCAAATGACAAGAATATAATAGGACTATTTTTAATTACCTGAAATGAAATTGTTTTAGATATAAACACAGAAAAAAAAGTAGATGGAAACATGGCGTGATAAAAAAATAAGAGATTATGACAGGAATAACCATTGATTATAAATCTTATGAAAAAGTTAAAACATAGAGGTATCTTATTGTTACCAGATCAAAATCGTATAAATTAAGAAATTAATGGTAATTTAAAGTAGGAAATTTGTGTTGGATTTTAAGGGAATAAAAAAGAGGTCTAAGGGAGTAAAACTACGGAGTAGTTAAAGTTATTTGAAAATATGATTAGATTACGAATATTCGTTTTTGTAAATGATAAGAATGAGGGAACTTCATAATGAAGAACTCCAAATGTTATATCCTTGTCCTTACATTGTCAAGGTTATTCAGTTCAGGAGATTAATATGTACGAGACTAGTCATATAACTGGAATGGACGGCAATAAACATATTTTTTTAGAGAACTTTTAGGGGAAGAAATACCATTGTGTAGATAGGATAATAATCAGAGGTTCATAATGAACACTTAATTTCTGAAACAAAAGTGATAGGGTTCAAATTACAGAAATGTAATAATATAATTAGATAAATACTTCTACAATTGTAATTACAATTGAGGTTATGTAGTAAGATTTTTGAAATATATAAAATAAGTACCTGATAGTCGTGTATCAGTCCTCCTCTACTAAAATGTTCCATCTTCTGCATGTACCATTAGTACCAAATGATGTGTCGAAGATGGAACATTTTCTGAAAGGCATACATGGTTTTAACCAATTGACGAAGTTTTTTTAAACAAAAAGTATTAATTGAGGACGACTGATATATCAGATATTTGTTTCAATATTTAAGACATTAAATGCAATCATTAAAAGACCATTTGTGAAACAAATGTCCACATGAACTATTATTACGATTACGCAATATAACAACAAAATCCTGAAGTAAAGCAATGAGTGAAAACTAAATTCCATACATAAAACCAAATTAAAAGCTGCACATGGTCTAAATTAGGTCTAATTAGTTGCGTAAAAAGATAAATATTGATATTAGTGAAAATGCTAACTTTTCAAAACATAGTGGAAAAGTAACCAAGTTTATCATAAGTAATGCCACGAGTGATTTCCAAATTATCGATAAATTCACGACTCACGAAGTGAGGAGTGAATTTATCTAGAGAATTTGGAAATCAAGAGTGGCATTTGTTAGGACTATTTAACGAATAAAATTAAGCTGTTTACTCACAAATCATTATTTAACTGTAGTTATTTCAAAATATTTATATATTTAATGCAAACGGCGATGTTTGAAAACAAATGAGAAACGATAGGTACGCTTCTACTGCTTCTTTTGTTTATCACTGCAACCAGATCATACTATTTATTGCCAAAGGAACGCAATATTGTAAGAATGCTCTCTAGTGGAGAAAAAATGAAACATCAATCTGTATATTAATTCATTTCTGATGTCGTATGATGTAAATATTACAATTATATTTTTCTGGATTATTACCTGGGAAAAAATACATTTGAAAGAAAGTCAAACAGTGGTTTCTTTTTTTGGTGGTATAATAAATTGCTACAAATGTTGACATGTATGCACTATATATACAATCTGGTAGCCGTATTTCTTATAGGCTCAGTCACTGCAAAATAACGGTCAGACCTGTTCAGAATATTAAAAACGAGGAGCTTGTTTAATATATGGTAATTATAACACTGATAAATATTTCGTGAAACACGACTCTGATTGGTTGTAAAACAGAAATCATTGAAACGTGATTGGTCATTGACTCCCATTTGGGGCATGAGTTAAATAGTCATAAGTAATGCCGCGAGTGATTTCCAAATTATCGATAAATTCGCGACTCACGAAGTGAGGAGTGAATTTATCTAGAGAATTTGGAAATCAAGAGTGGCATTTGTTAGGACTATTTAACGAATAAAATTAAGCTGTTTACTCACAAATCATTATTTAACTATAGTTATTTTAAAATATTTATATATTTAATGTGAACGGCGATGTTTGAAAACAAATGAAAAACGATTGGTACGCTTCATTAGCTTCTTTTGTTCGTCACTGCAACCAGATCATAATATTATTTATTGCCAAAGGAACGCAATGTTGTAAGAATGCACTCTAGTGGAGAAAAGTATGAAACAACATCAAACTGTATATTAATTCATTTCTGATGTCCTATGATGTAAATATGACAATTATATTTTTCTGGAATGTTATTATTGGGAAATAATTACATTTAAGAAAGTGCAAACAGTGGTTTCTTTTTTTTTTTTGGTGGTATAATCAATTGCTACAAATGTTTTTATTTAACTTCCGCATGCGCTATGTGTTGACATTCATGCACTATATATACAATCTGGTAGCCGCATTTCTTAGAGAGTCAGTCACTGCAAAATAATGCTATGGCCTATTCAGAATGTTGAAAAGGGGGTGCGTTCTTTATTATGATAAACTTCAGTTGGTAAATTTTAGGCGACACACGACTGTGATTGGTTGTAAATAAAAAAATCATTGAAATATGATTGGTCATTGACTCCCATTTGGGGCATGAGTGAAATAGTCAAAATAATTGTTTGTCAGCTCCATAGAATGGATTCAAATCGTTTACCATATAAAATATTGAAATATTAATCTAAAGGACACAAAAACGTGGAAGACCTATAATATAATTCAATGCATGTAGTTTCATTTGATTTAGTTTTGTATATTTATTTCATATATTATTTTAATAGAGAAATCAAGAACATCTTGAGATACTGGGATAGGCTGAACTGAGCCTGAACCTAATATGTTTAGGATGGTGATGTCTCTTAATGAACTAGGTATCGAAGATATGAAGGGGATTCACTTCTCTCAAGTTAGGAACCAGTGGAGGCCCATATTGAATCTGCAACTTAAGTGCGGATGCAGTACAGTTAGTTGATATAAGGCTATTCAAAGAAGGAACATACTTCAAACATTTATTTCTTCCAAACTAAAAAAAATAGAAACACAATTCCAGCATTCCGGGAAAGAGGGAAAATTTCAAGTTCACACTAGTTAATGCATTCAGTATGAGCACCATTTGCTTACACGACAAATATCAAAACGGTGGCTCCTTTTCTTGGCCACTCACAAGTGTCAGCTGGTCTCTCTTGTCCAAATTTACACCTTCAACAAGTTCAATGTCGCAGATCTTTAAAAAAATGTCAGATATCAGGGGGATAAAAACGTGGTCCTTTTACTGTAAAACTCATATAGAAAATTCGCAAGAGGTTAGGTCTGGTGACCTGGGAGGCCACCGGCGACGAAATTGATTTTCTGCTCCTCTTCCATTCCAACGTCCTGGAATGGTGTTGTTCAGGTAACGTCCGACATGGTTAGAGAAGTACGGCCGTGATCGGAACTTCAAACTTTTCTCTTTTCAGGAACGTTGGAATTGTTTCTATTTTTTGTAGTTTGGAAGAAATAAATGTTTGAAGTCTGATCCTTCTTTCTGAATAACCCTGTATTACGTAAATAAAGTTTACTGTATTGTCTTATAAGCCTGTGTTTAAGTCACGCTTGCTTGTTCACATTTGATGGATTTTCGATTTACACCGGATTCTTGATAGGGCGAAAACTTACTCTACATAAAATCAAATTGAGTTGGGGAATATAAGATTTTATAGTGAGGACTATCAAAAGAGAGGGAAATTGCTGTAATGAAAAGTTGGAATTTATTGGTTACAATCTAAGGATTAAAAGTAAATACCAAGTTTACATAAAACGTACCAGCGGTTGTCAAGTTTTAAATTCGTGTCATTTTATCTTTCTAACAAAAGAGAAATGTATTTTCTTTATATATGAACGTGTTGAGTGGCGTATGAAATTTAAGAAATATTTTATATTTTAATAGAAACATGTACGACACCAAAGCTATTTTCAAATATTTTTTTTTTGTGAGCCAATGTTTTCCCTTTACAGAGATTTAGGCGCTCTCCCCCTACAGGGAAGAATTTGAACCATACTAATTTAGTTACACTTGTTTTCGTATAGATGTCATTTTTTTTAGTGGTCCGTGGTCAGCGTTCCGCCTCATACTGACATCTAGGAAACCAAGGTAGTACTAGACGGGAAAATTCGGTAAATTTTGCTTAGAGGTCTTTTCATTCAGGCTTAAGGATTTTTTTTCGAGCCTGAAAATCTTCAGACTCGAGACCCACGGCTTAAAGGCCCTCCCGGAGGACTTGCTCCTTGGATTTTTCCTTCCTAAAGATCCATCGACCTCGGCCGGGTTTGAACCCGCGACCCTCGGGACCAGAGGCAAGAAGCATAACCACTAGTCCACCGTATTAATAAAGATAATCATAATATTAATAATAATGATAATCGTAATGATAATCATAATAACAGTAATAATAATAATAATGGTAATAATAGTAATCTCTTTACCTTAGTTTAACCTCTTCCTTTGTAGATACTTTTACATGCTCTACATTATTGTATAACTGTGTATTGGTAGCGTTTGTTGACTTAAAAGATTGTAGGTGATTGGTTTAAAATTAATTGTGCGGATCAAATAATTGATATTTATTAATACATTAAATGATGCTGGTGATTGGTGCATAGGATCAGGATATCGAACCTGATGAAGTTCGAATTGCACAAGTCCATTAAGTAGGGAAGGGGGGAATAATAATAAAAAATATAATTGAACTTTATTACTCAATAATATTTTAAGTCGATTCTTGTATAAAAATATAACATTCAGAGTATAAAAATTCTCTGCCTAAGGTAGTTAATCTCTATTAAGCCCGGGTGGCGTAGAGATGTAACTAACTCTAACCAACTCACTGTCTCTATGGAACCCGTAGGTTGATGGCCGCGCGGACATAAGCTCTCAATACGTCCCAAACCTGTGAGATAATTTTTTCCAATCATCCCTGCGGTATCTTTATCTTGTAGTGGTGGAGTGGCTTGCGATCTTAAATAACCCGGAGAACTATGCCGGCCGTAACATTGCTGCCGATTACCCATGGTCGAAGGCGATAAGCCAGATGAAAAAAAGTATCTTGGTCGAAAGAGTGACAATCTTTCTTCGTCAAAACACAACCGTCAAGAAACGCAGACATGGGTTCCACTGGGGTAAAATTCTCCGGAGGCAAAATAGTCCCCCATTCGGTTTTTGGGCGGGGACTACTTCAAGGAATCCATGCCAAGGCTCAAACACAAGCTTAGGGGTATAGTTATAATTAGGGCCCGGATTTTGATGAAATGTCTTTTTTCATGAGTTGTCAGAGACGATGTAGATTAATAATTAAGTGCATTGTGCAATGAATATGTTAGATATGACGTTTTTATAGGTCATTAAAATACATTTTTTTCACATTTTTTTGATAGTCATTTTACAAATTTTATTTGTAATTTTAGGTCATTTTATTTACTTTTCGTACTTTTATTCACCAGTTTTTAAATAATCGATGGTTAAAGGTTCCTTTTTTTTATGCTCAGGCAAGTCAGTGAGAAGCCACAGTGCGCTGTCTCTATGTAACGTGAAACCACTGTGCTCTGCCTCCACGTGGATTGATTCCGGACTTACCCTTCAATGCGAGGACCCTTCGATTTGTAATACTTCCGTTTGTCTCTCTAGAGTATGGTTTCTGCATAGTTGTGTTGATTTTCGTGCAGTGCATGTCCTGCCCATCGCAGTGTCTATGAAACTTGACTATTCTTATTATATCTGGCTTCCTATACATACCATGGAGCGCACTATTAGGCAGTTTTCTCCATTCACCTGTCTGTTTTTATATTAATACTAAGAACATGAATTGTTTTAGAATAGTTGCCCCAATCGTAATCATTATTAGTCTTATACCATTTCTAGTTAATAAATTAATAACATTAGTTAATTACTATCGCATTTGTAATTGGTCATTTTTTTTTACAGTTTAGAACATTTTAAGAGAATTTTAAGGGGATGTTATAGGTAATTTTTAATCATTTTAAGGTCATGCACATCCGGGCCCTAGTTATAATATTAGGTTACGTTAATTTATTCAATATAATCTAATGATGGGTTCATTCAGGAAAGGAAGAAAAGTGAAGGAGGCACAAATATCCAAATACATTGATGAAACAGATATATAACAGGGCAAATAACTCTTGCACAGTTCAAAGTTTCCCGACATTGTATTACAGGTGAGGAAAATTTCCGAAAAAAGTACCATCAGCGAGGAAATTATTCCGACCGGGAATCGACATTGAGCCGGCTGCTTCCGAGGCAGCGACGCTCCCCCAAATCACAGTGGTGGAAAATTAACTGTGTCGTGAAACAAATAAACGAATGATCCACAACTTGGATAGCGTAATGGATTAAGGAATGGCGCATGGATGAGATGAAATGAAGCCTCAATTATTGAAGGTCTTTAATCTTAAATGCCGGCTGACCAGGCCTGACACCATTACAGGAGTAGATGAAAGTAAATGCAATGAGTTACACGAGTGTGAGAAAGTAATGGGATATTTTTTTCGCAGTGGAAAAAAGAGGACCCCGAGAAAATTTTCCCACCACGAACCTCATATGGAGTAATCGAAAAACGAACTCGTAACCCAGAGGTAGAGGACGAGTGACTAACCACATGAGCCTCGGTTACGCCTTGTAATAACACTGGTCAACATGATTTTTGTCTCATGAGTACTAATAGTTGTATTCGGAATTTCTCCATCACCCACAGTTTTTTTATTTCAATTTCAATTAATTGATTTAAATAATTATTTTTTTAATAACAGACACTAAAGGGATTACGTCAAAATCAAAACATACAGTGGTGTATCCTGACTTGCAATCTGTAATCAGACCAGTTCCACACTGCAAAGAATTGCCCATACCAAAGTCTCCAGAACATGTGGCATTAGATGAAGAGAGTTCAGATTCTGATGGAAGTAAGGAAGAAGAAGAAGAAACAGATTTTGGTGATACAACTTGAACAGAGCTGTTCATCTGAGCCTCATTTATTGACTTAAGAAGATCTTAACGATATCATACGAGATTTAAAGTTATCCAAAAAACAAGTCTCAAATGCTTGGTTTCCGGCTAAAAGGGTGGAATCTTCTTCAAATCTTGCGTGATGGAGAAAAACCGGTATCATATTTGAATTCAGGAGAAAATATACTATCACAATCACATATTTTTCTTTCCGAGACAAAAAAAAAATAGTTTATTTTTTGTTGCTCATTGTAATCGGTCACCATAATCTTACCGTGTCTCCTTAGCGTGAGGTCGATTCAATCTCTGTCTTTCCATACTTTTTTTTCTTTTTTTAATTCTTTCCAATCGTATTCCCTATCTTATAAATTCGTCTTCACATGGTCAATCCATCTTTCCCGTGGTCTTCCTCGTGGCCGTCTGCCTAATAATAACTATATTATTTTAAAATATTGTTCAATCAATATTTTAAATGGAAATGACAAAGTTGATAATCGGTTACATGTTAGAAGCCCAAGAGATGTCTACTATATAAATTAGTGAAACTGGACAATTTTAACTGACAAGTATTTTAATGGACGAGGAGCGGGACTCTCGTCAGCATCGTTGAGTACGTCACCAACACGGACAATAAATAACGTTGTGCATGTATTTTGTGATATGTAGGACTCCTAGTGTAAAACTTAACTATCATTTATTCTGTCATCTTGTAGAAGAAAAAAAAATGTTCAGTTTTATCAGAGCATGGAGCACTTACTTTTGATTAATGACTTGTTTGTTCTACTGAATTCATTTTTATGGAGACCTGTTCTTTTATAAAATATCATTGTTAAATAAATTAATTTTAAATACATTATATCATGTCCCGATATCAATCTATTCGATCACGTAGAAATTCTAACACCTCTAATTTTGTTTTCAGACCATTATTGCCTATATAAATTCTCTATTTACAGTAACAACTGATATTTTTATTACTTGTATTCTGATATGTTTCCATGCTTCAAAAATATCGCGACATAGTGCCGCATGCAAAAAGCACCTCCATGTACATCAGTTTATACTTTAACATGTTATAGATTTTTTTTAATTCATGGATGCTTATTTTATTAGGCCACTTTTTAAATTCACATTTTCAGATTATTTATTCACAATACGTTTTTATACTTGGTAATGACATCATAATAAGCAAGTGCTCGTGCTCGAGTGAAATTCAGTTACAGAATTTAATACATATGTAAAATATAAGTTACAGCTTCCTTCGGTACGGTGTACCTGACGGAAGAGGCAACTCTACATCTACTGCCTTGTAGATTGACAAACGGGCGGATGGGGTTCGTTAGTCCTGCAAGACAACCCATCTAGGAGAGACAGCTCCGAAATAAAACGGGACAGGCTGAGCTCTGGAGCTGGGTGAAGGCAATCGGCCTAGGGAGGAAACCCCGAATAATAAACCCGCCATGAAAACGGGCTAGCAACCCACATCAAGGTGTACCTTATGCATTGCTCGCAGTCCCAAGGATGGATAGACAGTGAATGCACATCCAATACGTCTTCCTCCGAGGAGTGATTTTAGAAATAAATAGGATGAAAATTCTACAAATTAAGTTTAAGAAGAAGACAAAGTTAGAGTTAATGAGAGAAGGAAAGGAGAAAATACAAATAATACAGGAGCAAGTTTCATAAACGAAATTGCATTCTAAAGAATAAATATTAATTAATACAGAGAAAATAAAATACAAAGAATGTACGGTGTATTAATATCAAATTGAGTAAGATATTAAAGATATAGTATGTAATATCAAACACATTTAAAATATTTAAATAATTAATTTAGTTCTTTTCTTAAATATATCTCCGTTTAGCTTGAATTAATTAATGCATTACATAATTTGGGTCCTGAAATTCTATTGTGCTTAAATCCGGCAGTTGTGTAGAATTTAACTTCATGTAGCAAGAAAATACTATTTTGTCTGTTTCTGTAAAAACTTGGAATATTATCTTTAATTTAATTTTTTGTGAAAATCAGAAATACAAAAATGTTTAAAAATGATTCGGTATTTAGCAGTCATAATTGAGGATAAATTACTTTTGAAGGGTAACCTAAAGCCTTGTGCAAGTACATTTTTATAATTCGTTCCTATAGTACTAAGTGAGAACTAATAGACTTTTCAACTCTACTCTACCAAATAACATGCATTTGATTATCGATTTAACCAGAACTGAGCAAACAATACGCAATTTACGAGACCTAATTGGTAAATATGATACACAATGGTTAGTTTGTGACCTAATTGGTAAATTGATATAAGAACGGTTAGTTTGTGAATAGTTTTGGACAGTATAATACACAAAAAGGAAACATTTAGTGTTTTTGGTAATGGTAGGATTTTTTTGTACAACGTTTCATTAAATATAAGATAGCTTTGTATGTAGAACTGGAATGAGATGACAAACTAATAGTAACTATGATTTGAGGAAGGTAAATTATACATGAAATTATTGGAAAACATCTCAAGTATAGGGATGTGTGGAGAGGCTATGAACCTTCTTGTTTCATATTGCCAATGGCTTAGTTATATACTTTTAGAGCCAATGCTATTATATCTTTCGCTTAGATTAAGTTTGATGTATTAATTTATTTTGAGAAGAAAGGACAACCCTGTAGTGAGAGTTTTGTGTCTTTTAATTTAGAATTAGATTTCTGAGAGCACATTAAAAGTTTCTGGAAAGTTGTGATTTACCCGAAATCTAATATGAACTACATCGATCTGTAATTTATTATTTGTCAATATTCTGGAAACCAGAATCGCAATTTTAAAATCAACTGTTAAATGGCTAGGAAATTTATATAAGCTAAAATGTTAGACTGCAACCCAGTTGGCATATATTATTCAAATGTTTGTATATGGAATCAAGACAAAATACAGAAATCTTACTTCTTTCTATTGGAATCTTAACTTTTAGCTCATAAAAATCCTATTTAATATTTATATTTATTGTAAAGAATTGCATTAATATGTTTTACATAGTTACCAAATAGACTTGAAGTAAGAATTTCTAGAAAAGATGTGTGGATGATGAATCGCGGACGATGGGTTGTTAATTCACAGTTGGACATTGTCCAGACAAACGGATTGCAGCCATAAACTGAAACCGAAATGTCAGGTTATTAAAAGCACATGATGGCCGACAATATGCACTTACACTGTGCCACTAAATTCTCGCCAGCCAGTTCACACGTTTTTCTTGACAATAAACGATTTATAAAGCGCACGTTTTATTACTCCAGCTATGCTACACTTCTCTGTGAAAACATAAAACATACACACTTACAGTTAGTCAAGATGAAGAGATCTCTGTTAATAATTGTAGACTATAAAACCTGTAATTGGTATATGCAAAATGTTAAACTCTAAAACAGTGCTTTGTTCATATTATCTGGGGTTAACTTCTGTCTACACATCAAATACGTAGATTTTTTGTTGTCTTTAAAATTTGAATCTAGTTATTCTATGCTTTCCTTCGCATCAATATACTTGTACTGTCAGCTTGATATCCACTCTTTATGATTTAAATATTTTGAAAAATTATTATTATTAATATTATTATTATTATTATTATTATTTTTACTATAAATTATCAGATGAAAAGAAAATTAATGGTAACAGAAATGGACTATTGGAGAAGATCTGCTAGGATATCAAGGAGAGAGAAAATTAGAAATGAAGTTATAAAAGAGAACATGAATGTATAAAACTGAAATTTAGAATTTATCATAAGTAATACCACGAGTGATTTCCAAATTATCGATAAATTCACGACTCACGAAATGAGTCGAATGGAGGAAAATTTTAAAACGAAATTGAAGACAAATCATTGGTGCTAGAAAAATGTGTTGTTAAAACCGGAAATATATTATCGTAGTTATTATTATTATTATCATTATTATTATTATTATTATTATTATTATTATTATTATTATTATTATTATTATTATTATTATGAGTCGACTGTTATTATTTATTAACTGACAGCGGATACGAACTCTATCTCAGGACATAACCTTACTTTAGGCCGTAGCGTCCCTGTCTGCGCTAGCTCCAGATACTTCTGACCCGAAAGGTAATAATAATAATAATAATAATAATAATAATAATAATAATAATAATGGTGTATTTTAAGTGATGAAGTTAAAACCTTAAGGTCTTCTCTTCCACTTCAGCAAGGTTAAATTATACATATATTAGTATCTGTTAAGTGTACTGACTGTAGGATTTAGTCTTATGTAGAGGGTAGAATGGACTTTAGTTATATATCATCATCTGCAAGGATTAGATCTTTTGGGCTGTTCCGATTCAAAATTTCACGCCATGTCTTTAAAGGTCGACCTATATTTTTCGCCCCCCCCTTCGGATTATAATATAAAACAGTTTTTGCATCCTATGTTTAGCATTAGTAAGACATGATCTCTCTAATTTATTCTATATGTTTCTATTAACGTTGTGATTGGTTCTATGTTCAATTCCTTTTTCGTATCAGTTCTTTTGAGATCTAATAATGTATTTCCTGTTACAAAGCTGAGAAATTTCTGAAACTTCGATTTGTCTTAACTGATCAGAAGGTATGTGCCCAACTTTCACATCCATATAATAAGATTGGAAATGCAACCATTCTATTTAATGTTAGCAATGCTTCTCGTCTCACGTTGTCCTTCAATTTTGGCTGTATTTTACCACAGAAGTGCCTGAATCTATTCAATTTTATTTCGACGTCTTGTGATTTTCTGTATCCTAAAGAAAATCCCAAACAATTAAATTGATATATTTGTTCTATAGTTTTTCCATTTATAACAATTTTAGTTCTAATAAGTTATTGTCCTTGGAATGTTACATAACTTCAATTGTATTTGTTCAGATTATCATTCCATATTGCGCAGCAATCTGGCTTAACTTATAGGCAGCTTCTTGAATTTAATTTACTGTTTTTTCCAATAACAATTTGGTCATCATCGACGAGCATTTTTATCCGTATATAATGAAAATATTTTAGGAGAACACGACTCCAAAATCGAACTCCTGATCCTTCAGGTTGAAGGTTATCTCAGAGGGTTGATACCTGAACAGAGTAAAATAACTTATATTCAGAATTCAAATACAAAACATAACATATGTGGCTATTATTATTATTATATTATTATTATTATTATTATTATTATTATTATTATTATTATTATTATTATTGTCTATTTCTAACAAACATTTATAATTTACAATAAACGGAATTAGAACTATTTAGAATTAGATTTGTTTATTCGTTTATTTCGAAATTTAATACTTTGCCCAATAATAAGTTAATGGTAACCACTATCGTGACGGTTTAAAGTTAATGATGTTTGTGGGAGCACTGTAATGTCTTCTTCTTCACTTCCTGGTTTAGGCAAGAGTTGCCTGTTCCGTCTTCACTAATAGAGCACTGTAATGTAATTTTCTTTATTCTATTTCAGAAGTGCCAATCCTAAAAACAATCAGTATTTTATCTACTTTGCATGACTCGTATTATGCAATATATTTTAAGTTGAATGTTTTGTGCTTTGCTAAAAATGTCTGGTTATTGATTCCTGTTTTTAATACTGAGTTTACAGTAATCAAACAGTATCTAAGTTTAGACTTTTTAAAGCAATCTGCTTGTACAATAACTCCCTTCTGGTGCACTGTATATGATATAGGATAAATAGTTGATTATTTTGTGAGAGAACAAAATGTCCGAAATTAATGGTTTGTCCGCTATGGAGCTTCATATTCTAACAACGCTTCGGAAGTAAGACGTACAAACATAACACCAGGCTCGCGATTAGCTTTATTAATAGACGTGGAACGTACAAAAGAGGAGATCTGTGATATAATTATTTCGTATGTTCTGAATGTAAACTTCATTGTTACATGGATCATTACATTCTTAAAATGTGATTTTAAATTCTTTAACGTTTTATTTTATGGATTCGATCTTATTTACCTCTATCTCTTTTAACTATATGAGTCTAGTAAATTTTTTGTTGTTGTTGTTTCTCAAAACTTACATTAATTTTGTTACGAATAAAAATAACAGTTTTGAAAGAAATGCACATTATTACAAAACTCCATCACTATAAACTGGACGGGTTATAAAACTTTATTTCTTAGAAATTTACATAAGTTGTTTGATGTATGTAAGAAGAAGTGATCTTTCATTTATAATAGCTCAATTAAGTAGGAAAGATAGTGACGGCAACGGAAACATCCATGTTTTATTAGAACTGATTTAATAATTTATATTCAAAGTGCCATGTTAAGGACGCACATTTTTGTAAAAATATGTTCTTTTATAAAATATTACAGTCTAATTTGAAGAATTGTGCTACCTAAGACACAGATAATAAAGAAAAATAGTTTAATGCTGATAATTTTTTCTGAATATTTTTTAAACTTTTGTTGGGCATAACATTTACTGTATACTTACTGTAAATTAATTTAATTTTAATTTTATTAGACTACATACGCATATTTTGTTTATGTATTTATTTAATGTGACAGAGTTATGGCCGCGTGGCCATCTCTTTCACTCAATTAGAATAATTATATATTACGTTAAAATTCACAATAATGATTATATTATTTAGTAAATAATATGAGTAATATTTATAGCATAATAGGCCTAATTTAAATGATGATTAAAATTAAACATACTAATATAATATAACGGACGATAACGATACAGTGCACGCTTCTATACATAGAAAATACACAAAAATAATAAAATATACTCTAATATAGTCCCAAATAATTTATATATAAATCATCAATCTAATATTGATCAATTCAGCCATTCTCGTGAGAAGTAGCTAGTCGATATGATAGGCAGCTAAATCTGTTTAAGAAAGCTGAAATTAAAGTATAGCATCTGCGTCTTGTTAACCACACGATTTCGTGAAACGTTTGCTGCAGTTCAGCGATAGTTATAATATTTCAGTCGTCATTTAGTTTTTCGGTCTTGTCATGTCTCGAATTTAGTATTATGCTAATTTTGTGGGATAACAATATAATATACTGTATAACCCTGTTCCATGTATACTTTTATTCTCTCTTTATATTTTAAACTTTTTTTACCAAGCCATTTACTTAATCTAATTATAGGTTATTATTTTGGTTATTATCATTATTATTATTATTATTATTATTATTATTATTATTATTATTATTCGATAGTGAGTAAGTAAGTATAATAATAATAATAATAATAATAATAATAATTATTATTATTATTATTATTATTATTATTATTATTATTACTATTATTATTACTATTATTCTTTCTTACCCTTGTCAACTTTATATTGTGTAATGTATATCTGTTTTGTATCAATCATAATTCCTATTGTATGTATAATTTAACCCTGCTGAAGTGGAAGAGAAGACCCTACGGTCTTAACTCCATCGGGTAAAATAAATAAATAAATAAAAATAAAATGGTTAAATGTATAGCATGGGATGTTAAAGCATGTGTTAGACCTTGCAGATTTATGATCTTCATATGAAACATCCAATATTTAACGTTATGAATCACAACACAGTTAAATTAAAGATAATGTTAAGAAAACGTCGAATATTAAAAATATGTGTGGGTAATTGTAACACTACTCCATTGTATTGTACAAACACAAGTCTCCTTTTTTTTTTTAATTATCGTGCTAACATTTTCATAAATAACGATCATTTACGTTATTTATATTTCTCAGCAACTGTAGGTTATACGTATTCCTTTAGACAATTGCAGTGTGGATTTTTCGTTTTACAATATATTCATTTACAACACTTTTAATGTATCGAATACGACTCACAGGATAGCATTTAAGTCTCTTATTTGAAAGACTTCGAGTTCCAATTCCCGGGCGGGCGAACGTGAGGGCTTGTTCTTGATTTCACGACCTAATTATTTATATTCTAAAATCATAGGAAACTTCTATCGTTTATTTGTCGTCTAAATACCTTAAAGTAGAGCACAAATATCGTTTTTAATGTTACCTTGTGTATTTGTTATCCATGAAAAAAATTGGAACAATACAAGTTCTTGAAATGTTTACTTATACAGTTGTGCATGTCTTCGTGCTGAAGTAATAAACTTATTTGTATTAGACTGCTCTGAGGTCTGTGTGCTAGGCTTATTAAATAATTTGCTTCTGTTATTTCAGATGGTCACACGAACGAAGAAGATATTTGTCGGTGGGTTGTCGGCGCCCACGACGCTAGAAGACGTCAAAAATTACTTCGAGCAGTTTGGACCGGTGAGTACTGAATTTTTCTTTATACAGATTATAACGAAAACAACTTGTGAATCTCCACACACGTGGAGATTTGAAGACAAATAGTTCCTGAGGCTATTAGGCATGTAAATGGATACCCAAAGTAGAAAGGAGAAAAGAGCCAACATTTTTTAATTAAATTGTGTGAATGGTGCAACATGCCTAAGAGAACGATGTAAGAAAGAAATTATATTCACCTTGTTTCATATCCGAGATATTTGGCTTTTATGTTGGCAGCACCAGCTAAAGTTTGTTTTTTATAGCATCTGTCTATATTATCTCCACACTTTCATTTTGCTACTTTGTACCTACGTGCAGCTTTAATTGTGATGGTCATATAACGACTTTCGCTACAGAGTTTAGGAACTTGATCTCTGCGGGAGGAAATCATTGGATTCTGAAAAAAAATAAAATAAAATAAAATAAAATAAAAGAGAAACCTATTGAAGGTTTGACGAGTTTGTTGAAGAGTTTGTGTTGTGAGTGAATTATCCTGGCGGGCTGATTTCTACTGTACCGACATTCCTTAAACTAGGGCTTTATTGTTGCAATTTAAATGTAGGGGTTAATATGATGACAAATTTTGCTTAGTGTCCTCTAATTTCTGTTTGAAGGATCTTTTATGTAGTGTGAATATACGATACGAAACCTAGGGCTTTACGTCCCTCCCGAAGAACGTTTACGCCATTAAAATACATCGAACCAAGCCACATTTTAACTCGCGAACCTCTGAACCATAGAAAATACGTCGTTCCTGGCTGGGTGTGTATCCGCGACTCTCAGGACTAGACTCAAGGAATGTAACCATGAACCACTGAGATATATATATGATTAAGAACGTTTTCTTGTGTTTTCCGCGTCATGGATTCAAGGTCGGTCTCTGGCTACTGATTCCGACGTTTCGGCATAATCCCACGTGCCATTATCAAAGAATGATAAGTTCGAGTCACTGGTTTAGGACTTATATAATTAAACACATTGAGTTTTCATTGTGGTCCGTTTCGGAAGCCGTACACCCATCAAAGGCTTAGGCCATCATAGTTAATGGCATATGAAATCATGTCGAAACGTCGGAATTAGTGGCCAGAGGCCGACCTTGAATCCATGACACGGAAAATCAAAAAAAAAAACTTTCTTAATCATGCTTATATCCTCGAAAATCTACAATATAACACCCACAAGCACGCGCGCGCGCGCGCGCGCACATACACACACACACTATATATATACACACACACTTATATATGCCTTTATATATGACTTTATTGGAGGGAAAATGTTCTATAGGATCGTAACAGGGCTTGGCCTAATACTTGGAAGGAAGAAGAAGAAAGAAGATTAGTCTAAAAGTAAGATACATACAAATATGGGTCGCACGGGCAGTAAGTCGTACGTGCTGTTGACAGTCCGTTACAATGAAGTAATGTTTGGTAATAATATAACGTAAAACAAAGAAAGAAAACACAATAATATTACAATTAGAAAATATACAATAATATTATACATCAGTTATGTAGAATTATTAAGAATTAATGGTATTACATTTTGATAACATATTTATTTATGCTTGAATGAGTGTTGTTCTTATTTCCCGCGTTTTGTCCAGAAATTTACCGAAGTTTATCCAATTTTATGGATTTACCATTAACTCGTTTCATGCCAATCTTTGACGATTTGAATTTTAAAATCTTTCCGGTAATAACTGACGCCTCCAATATTCGAAATCGTTACATTTTCCTAATATATGTATCTCGTCTTCAAAGCTCCCACACATTGGACATATGTATATGTGTGTGTGTGTGTGTGTGTGTGTGTGTTGTGTGTGTGTATGTATGCGTTTACGAAAGTGATAGTTTTATTGGTAGAAATGTTATACTAGTCAGATCAATTATTAAAATATGAGCCATTACATTTAATCATCTTTCTTTCTTATTCTTAGTTTGACCTGTCCCTTTTAGTTACTTTTACTTGTCCCACACCACCCAGCACTTACAGTCTCTTGGTAGATGATCACATTCATACTATTTTGTTTTTACCAAAGAAGGGCAAGGAGGGTCTTCACGAATGAGGACCACCTCCAAGATTGGACAAAGATTTAAGATAAATCACACCTTCCTCACTAAACAAGGGGCATATGATAAGATGGTTATGATAGTGATATGGTGTTTGGTGATATTTAGGCTTTAATGTTCCTTGAAATATGCCATACCCCAAAAAGTTACTCAAGAATATGTTTGCCGACCGGGGATCGAACTCGGGTCTACTCAGTATGAGGCAATTATATTACCGGAACCACAGCGGTGGACATAGCCGATTTGATATAATAATAATAATAATAATAATAATAATAATAATAATAATAATAATAATAATAATAAAGTTTGTGCTCTTGGAAATGTGATTATTGGAAAACGGGACTGCGATAGGAAGTGGAGTTTGGTATCTGGTAATAAATTGGAGCACCTAATAAAATTGAAACGGGATCCGGAAATTTGATTACTATATCACAATCCGTAGTATGAAATGAGATAATAGTCTGCAACTTGACTTCATTAGTTGCCAGATAGCGGTTCCTCTTGAACACTTTGAGGTCTTAACTCCTCCCCCCTCCCTCTTGTCTATATACTTAGTTAACATTTAATACAAGAAACATCTTGTTAACTCCAGTTTCACGACTAATTAGACCATTGCATTATATAACTGTCGCATTTCTATATAAATATTTGGTTTTACAAACATCGGCACTGTTACATTGTTTCCCAGATTTTTGTTATCTGCACTTTGGATATTAGATTTGATGCTTGTATTTTACTGATGAAAGGCTACATAAAAACTCCTGATGTGGATAAAAGTTTCAAGGAACGTTAAGGAGGAGTTACGTTGTTCCTTAATGCCTATTCATCATCATCTGCATTCATGGATTAGGCCTGTTGACCCGTTCCGACTGCAGCCCATCTCTTTCTAGGTCTGCCCACATCTCGGGTGCCTTTAGGTTTGTATTTTGTTATTCGTTTTGGATATCTATCTTCATTCATTCTGTCTATGTGTTGCTTCCATTCGTGTCTATATGTATCTATTTTATCAGTTATTGCAAATATATCAAGTTCCTGTCTTATTTTTGTGTTCTTGATTCTGTCTTCCTTAGTGCACCCTTTAACATATCTCAAAAATTTCATTTCTGCCGCCGTTATCCTTCTTAGATCTTGGTTTTTATGTATCCAGGGTTCTGAACCATAGAGCAGTACCGGTACTGCCAACGAGGGTAACAGAGTGGAGGGTAACAGAGTGGAGGGTAACAGAGTGGAACCCTTGAAAGAGGTAGTCCACTCCAGGGTGTAGGCCCTTTTGTGAGCTCCAGGTCCCACTCGCCCAGTGGGTAGTACCTGGGTAGGGCCCCGTCCACAGGGTTACGTGGGGAGAAGAGAAGTCCCCAAAGTCGTAGTGAAGGCAACTTCTCTAGGAGACGAACACTCCGAAATTGCAGTTCCCTGCCCTCCAGGAAGAGGGGTTTGGCTAGAGGCTGGTAACCTTTACTAGTAAAATATAACTTACTCATAAACTTCAGCAGAAGAAAAGCCGGATTGATAAACCTTAATGCCTATTTTACTCATTAATAGCTATTTCGTTATATCTGAAATTGTTTTTTACTTTCTACTGTGCCTAAAAATACGAATATTTTTAGACACATTAGCATCTGTTTAATATTCTTTGAATCTGAAATCCTATTTTTAAATTTTACTGTCCCTAAAAGTCCATCGCTGCGGTCTCGGAATAACAGCATTCACTTGTTAGCAGCGGGTCCGAGTTTGATCCCAGTCGGGACAAGTTTCTAGGATGAATTTTGCGATGTTTTCCTCACATATAAGACAAATGTTTGGAAACTTTAAATCCCAAATGGTCCTCGAACATCATGTGATCATCACAATAATCCATATAATATTCGCCTTGTTCAGTATAAATGAATGAGTGAATTGTGTGTCTTAAATTAAGTGTTAGTGTTGTTTCGGAGGTAGCCATTGAACTGATCACTCATCAAGGGATACCCTCCATGCCTTTGTGTGCTCAAAAAATTGTGTGTGTGATCCAGAGTTAAAAATCGTCTTTCCACAGGTAATGTTCATTTAAGGCCCGTATGGCATGTGGCACATAAAAGTTAAGTAAGGAGGAAGGAGAGATTAGTGTTTAAAAATGATTATTTTTCCTATTTATACTAATTTGTTATATTACAATCTAATTGCCTTTTTTGTGTTACTCTGCCTAAAATACATATTCTATCCATTTAATTTTGTGTTTATTCAGCTTAAAATTACTATTTTTATTATATTTATAGTACAGTTTTGCTAGAACTCGAGATGTTTCGGAATTTTATGGGAGAGTTGAAAAGAAAAAGGCGCAGTAATTTTACTCTGTGATCAATCAGTGGATTTAATAACCCATTACAAGATAAATAATTTTCATAATAACAATCATAACCTTATTCATCATTATTTTATCTACGATCGTAATAAGTTTAGCCTCAATTTTATCAAAAAAAATAATTGAAGACCGAGAAAAGTCATCTCCATTTGAATGTGGATTTGACCCCAAAACCTCTGCCCGTCTACCATTTTCCCTGCGATTCTAACTTTACTAACTTTATTATTTTATTAATTTGCATAATTACTTATGCACCCATTTTGCTGTTAAATATTGTAATTTACTTTTTAAATTACTAAAATAGTTTTTGTAACATAAGTTGTTCAAATTATATGTCGGTAACTTGTAAAACAGTAACATAAACTTAGAAATATCCGAACATGATTTAAGAAACTGAATACAGGAGATTCATTTCTAACATGTTTCAATTTAATTAGGCTCTTTAGGTTCAGAAATCCATAAGGGTCATCTTGTTCTATTCTGGTACTTGGAAATATGTGTGCATTTATGATAAATGTTGATCTTACGATAAACTATATACATCTCCTACTTATAAGATTTTTGAACTTCCATAAACACACATTGTTCGGTAGTGTCAGTGTGTTACTTAGTTATTAACACTTGTCTTACTGTAAGACTATTTCAGAACATAACAATAAATTGTAGCATATAACTGATTGATGCAAGCCAAACAGTTGCACGTTACTATGTCGAAGTAAATGGTAGCTGCAGCTTTAAAAATAATTGTGTTGATAATAAACTTATAATAAACTTATATTTATTTATTCTTATATTATTCATATACAGTATATAGACGACGATTTAAATAAATGAAAACTTTGGTGAATCCAGGAATAGGAGTAGATAATAAACTATATATAAATAATATTTTGTTTGCAGATGATTTAATTAGTATACAGAAAAATTAAGTTGACTTACAGAAATCTTTGTATAATTAAAATAAAATATGTATATTATCGATCTAAATATATCAGTAAGAAAAACAAAGATTATGGCTTTTAGAGGAAAAGATCCAGCAAGACCCAAAATTATTTTAGAAAACTAAAGTGTAGAACAGGTGTCTAGTTTCAACTATTTGGGCTGGGATATTGGCTTCAATATGGAAAGAGATATTGTTTCCAAAATAAATAAATAAGAACGTTCAAGAATAAAAAGGAAATAAAAATAAAAATGTATAAAGTTACTACAATTGCCACAATATTGTATGGATGTGAAACTTGGGTTCCAACGAAAAAACAGAGAGATAGGATACAGACGGCGGAAATGAGGTTCCTCAGACAAGTTAAAGGATGTACATAACTTGTTGGAATTAGAAATGAAGATATAAGAGAAGAATTAAAAGTGCAGCCTCTATTGGATAAAATCAGGAATTATACATAAAAGTGGATTGATCACATGAATGGAATGAGTAAGGAGAGATGTACATTGCTAGCAAGAAATTATGAAGCAAGAGGAAGGCGAGATGTGGGAACACCTAGAAAACGTTGGGCTGATGCATTATGAAGTCGGAACAACTTATACAGACTGTATCCGTGTATATCACGCCAAAATACAGATATGACTACAGAACACACATACACACACACATACATATATAACTTTTTGTTATAGTTGTATACAATGTCTGCTATAAAGAATCGATGAATATTAACCATTAAAATAATCAATTGACAGGTACAGTCTCGACACCTTTATTTTTTCGAATAAGAGCTTCAAACTAACCTGTCCTAGATAATTTAATATTTTTCCCCTCTAACATGATATCCTACCATAATACAAACACATGGCCCAACTTCAGGTAAATAGTACCGAGATACGAAGTTACGAACAAATGAACTCAGTTTGTTTACAAAGTGCAAGCAAATGACTCAGAAAATATCAAGAAAGACGGCAAATTAGTGATGCCTATAGCTCTGTATACATGTTGTAGTATGCTTACTCTGACAACTGGAACTCTGTATAAACTTGCCTTGCATATTCATATTTGTGTTAATTCATCTGTTGTTCAGTCCTGAAATGAATATTACTTCGGCTATATTAACTGTGGATACTATGGCCCTGACATAATTGCCATACTCCCTCTATTTGAGTCTAAAGTTAGTCGCACAGTACTTGTAAGCATGTAAACATACTATTTCCTTACTATTACCCAGCAGTCTGGACATGATTATAAAAATGCAGGTTCCTAGTCACCAAATGAGAAAACGCGATAAAAAAAACAGCGTAGATTAACATAAAGAGAAAAATAAATATAATTTGATCTGTAATTCTTGCTCTTTTGCTGATTTTGAAGTACCAGATCTTTGTTATGTTCTTTATGATTAATTTTGTCTATAATATATTGTATAAAAGAATGTGTAAGAATGTTAGTTATAATTAATTAAAGAAGGAACCTTTTATTTCGTTCTGTTTTGTAGGGATATATTCTTGTGCTAAACGTCACAATTTTTCATTCATGAGTCTTAAACCATTATTCAACTGAAAAATCGCGACTACTATTAACTTTTTATTTATCATTTAAAACAAGAAATATAACCCATCTCCTTTCATTGTCCGAATCTTTTCTTTAAAGCTCACTAAGTCTTGAATTATTACACATAGCTGTGAGTGCTACATAAAAAAAGAAATAAGAAGTAGAAATATGGAGAATGAGAGGGCTTTAACACTTTTCTCATTGAATCGTTAATTAAAAACAAGTGGAGTTTTACTTTTTAATTGTTTTTCATATGGGTTGTAGGTGAAGTTTGATGTCGAGAAGTTATATTAAAGTTTAGAGTCGGAGGGAGAGAATAAAATACGACTTTCTCACATTCTCTTGGATAAGGAAAATTATCCACAAATCCTCTTGGAAGATGTTAGTAACCCACATAAAGCGAGAAGACAGATATTTTGAGTGACTAATAATGAAGGTGGAAGGGCGTATAATTTCCTGCGCGACGTACACTCAAGCACTCCCTGTTAATATATGCACTTTTTTAATGTTCTACTAACTACATAGGGACTAACACACTTCTGGTTTTATTGCAGCCCATTTAAACTCTAACAGCTCTCAACTGCTTGCTATAGTTAATTATAGGTTACATGGATTTTATAACCGATTTTATATTGCACAGTGATAACAGTTACTGCTGAGATTAGTATGATGTATTTATTTTTATACGCTAATTAGCTATTTTAATGACGAAACTTCCTTTTTGCAATTACTAATTACTAATGTCATGAGTGAAGTTACGAGATACATTTTTCGTAAGAGACAGGTAATGTTAAATACCGTCTGGGAACTCAGCTTCGATTCCTTACGATTCCGTAGGGCAATGGTGGTGAGTTATAACAGGATTTTTCGGGATTTTCTCGGGATTCTCTTGTTTTCCGAATTTCATCTAACCGCGGTGGACTAGTGGTTATGCTCCTTGCCTCTGGTCCCAAGGGTCGCGGGTTCAAACCCGGCCGGGGTCGATAGATTTTTAGGACGGAAAAATTCAAGGAGCAAGTCGTCCGGGAGAGACTTTAAGCCGTGGGTCCCGAGTCTGAAGATTTTCAGGCTCGTAAAAAATTCTTAAGCCTGAATGAAAAGGCCTCTAAGCAAAATTTACCGAATTTTCCCGTCCTAGTACTACCTTGGTTTCCTAGATGTCAAAATGAGGTGGAACGCTGACCACGTACCACTCAAAATGACATCTATACGAAAGCAAGTGTAACTAAATTAGTATGGTTCAAATTATTCCCTGTAGGGGGAGAGCGCCTAAATCTCTGTAAAGGGAAAACATAGGCTTACAATACAATAGTCTACAATCTAACCAATACTCTCTACTCCTCTCTCCACCTCCTGTAAAATCATTTCGTTTTCGTCTATTCATTCATTTCGTATGACTTTTCGCCTCATCTCATTTAGGAAGAATAGTCTGGTCTGGCAAATCTCAGATATTTTTAAATATGTGATTGTGGTGATCCAGGAGAAGGGGCACATTCGTGAACATCCTCACGACCCTGGGACTATATGACAACTTAG
The DNA here is from genome assembly GCA_030220185.1 of Diploptera punctata. Lineage (NCBI taxonomy): Eukaryota > Metazoa > Arthropoda > Insecta > Blattodea > Blaberidae > Diploptera > Diploptera punctata. The sequence continues at coordinate 984,416 of JASPKZ010003874.1, read as the reverse complement.
GGCAGAGAAGGGCCAAAGGGAGAGTTTGTTGCCCCTCCTTGAGGCTCTGGGACCAAACCCAGAAAATGGCGATATGAGTCGTGTGTGAAAGCTTGATGATAAGACTACATAACACCCAACATAAGTAACTTATAATAATTAGGGAGCGGATATTTATGTTCTTAAAGTTAAGATTGCAACACAGTATAATGATAAGTTAGATTTATGACTGTGTTTTGTTTTGGTTTCACACACAAACAGTTGAATAGTATTATGAGAAGTATGACTTTGGATTGTCTTTTATCTTGTTTCACACAGAAACAGTTGAATAATATATACTATCTGCATTGCAACCTTACCTTTATTACATAAAAATCCGCTTCCTATTTATAATTATTCACTCCAAACAAACAACGTCCATCCATCCATAGTAATTTTGCACAGCCCGCTTGTATTATAACGAGTCTAGAAAAGTAAAGTAAAATAAAATAAATGAAAATAAAATTTGACAGTGATTGAAGTACATATCGTTGTTGATCGTTTATGGGTAGGCTATAGTAAAACGATATTGTTTCTTTAATACACAAGTGATCTTCTTGGTGATCAAATATTAAAATATATATACAGTCAATATGCCCATATTTATGTTTAAAAAAATCCGGTATTTATGAAATTGGATGCAATGACTGTGATATGAAATATGTTGGGCAGACCAGAAGATCCATTTTAACTAGATTTAACGAACATATTGCCCATTTTAGACTTAACAGAATTGAAAAATCTGGGGTTGCCCAGCATATTTCTGATTACGGTCATGCTATCAATAAAAGTAACCTTAGGCTGATTCGTTCGGTCATTGATTTCAAATTCCTTGACGTCCTTGAAAGTTTGGAAATTTATAAAAATAAGGATAAAATCATGAATAAAGACAAGGGCCGTACAGCGCCCTCTTTTCTTTAATTGAAACAAAAGAGGATTAGTTTTATTATGTTTTATTGTTTACTTATTAATGATTGCGTCATGTGACATTTGTTTTTAACTGAATTTGTTTATTATTTATTATCAATTTTGTCTTCAGTCAATATCTGGTCTTGAGAATGACAGCTTGGCTGTGGAAACTTGTTGACCTTTTTAAACATTAATTGGTGAAATGGGCATATTGACTGTATATATATTTTGATATTGTTTCTGTTTTACTGCCAGTTTCAACTAACCCTGAAAAATGTATTGAAGTTGTAGCTATGAAACGATTTTTGAAAAATGTGTACTGTTATTGATTCATTCTTCTATTAGGCATCGAAAATGAAAACATGGGCCTGTATATATGCATTTTAAGGTTCTGGCACCTGCATTTTTCGTAAAAATCTCCCCATCTTCTTCTTCACATCCTAGTTTAGGCAAGAGTTGCCTGTTCTGCTTCACTAATAGATCTAAGACCATCTCTTCCGAGGACGTCCGACATCTCTTCTTCCTCTTGGAAAATAATGGAAGATTTTATTTGGTAATCTACTTTCTTCCATTCTTTCTACATGTTCTTTCCACTGTATCTTGTTGTTAAATATCTCCCCATATACCAATAAATTAAGATAAATATGTTGGATGTCGTTAATAAGCAAAATCATTAAACATCTGGGTGTTAATGTGAAGCAAAATTCAAAAATGCCTCTAATGGTAGCAATTTTCGTTTTTTTTACAACGAAACTAGGTATGTGCCATTAAAATAAAATGAAGATATCAGTGAAATAGGGCCGTTAAGAGTGAACTGCATTGGTGATTTGTATTAAACTTCACAAATTCGACTTGTCGAGGAGTTCGTTTAGTTTACGCAGCTCCTGCGTGACGTAATATAACAGTATATTGTAGGAATGTTAGAAATTTCTCAGTTTTGGATACTAAGCCGCATGCATAAGTAGACAAAATTTAATTATTTCTCTGAAATATAGACTACAATTTGAATGATACTACCGAAGAATAAGTTAGTACTATTGTTATTGTTTATAGGACAACCATTTTTCTAAGAGAAGTAAATGTCCCTCCCGCTCTCAATTAAACACATTCAGTTCTTTAACTTAATGCAAATTATTAAATTAAGCTTTTTCTCAGCAACTTGTTATATTAAAAGCATGCAATTTTTCACACATATTTAGTGCAAAACGCCCGACCGTTCATAAACATGCGAAATCTTAAATTTAAGAAATAAATGGGATATAGCTCTTTTTTTGTCCTGGTACTTCTTGGAAAAATTTGCTTTTTTAAAGTTTTAAGTCATTATTTGTTCCAAATATACTAATATATAAAAATGTTTGTTTGTTTGTTCGTTCGTACTTTATGCGCGGCCATACCGTTGATCGGATTGTGATGGGTATTTTGCAAAATGTTCAGGAGATTCCCGGGATGAACGTAGGTCATAAGAGAGTTGTGATATTGAACCCCTTCACCCCTAAAAATCACCCTTTGTAGTGAAAAAAACGTGAAATAAAGTCCCTATTTTGAGGTTTAAATGGCTTAGGCTGCCTAAACTATAACAAATAGGCCTACACCAAATTAATGTACACAGAATTGGATATTCCAAAAACTCTAGAAAAAAGTCCGCGACAACATATATTTTTCTTTTACGGTAGCCTAACTCATAATAACCGTTTTTGTATTTCATTGATGCCAAGATCAGGATAAGTATATTTGCGGGCAAGCGTGCTCTACCATGCCGTTCATCCGATTGAGATGGGCCTTTTTGAAAAATATTCAGAAGATTCCAGGGATGACCATAGGCTATAAGAGAGTTGTAATACTCAATCCCTTCACCCCAAAAAAAATCAGCCTTTGTAGTGAAAAATCTGAAAGAAATAAAGTACCATTTTGACTCTTAAATGGCTTACGCTGCCTAAACTATAACGAATACACCAAATTAGTGTACACAGAATTGAATATCTCAAAAAACTCTACAAAAAAGTCCGCGACAGTATATGTTTATCTTCTACGGATAACTCGCAATAACCATTTTTGTCTTTCATTCATGCCAAGAAGATCGGGATAAGCAGATTCCAGGGCAAGCATAACAACGCACGGTTGGTGGTAACATTTATTTAGGAGTAGCAGCGCACATCAGGTAATAGCTAATACATTAATAAAATCGTTTCTTTAAGAAATGTATACATTACTTTTGGCTACTCTGCTGGAACATACTTTAATTTCCTCTTTACATTTTGAAATCCGGAATATCTCTTGTCTTCCAATTTAAAAAAGACTTGGAGCAATTCATGAATATTCTTTGTTTGTATACTGTATATGTAAATCTTTACTTTAGGGCACTTTTCTTGTTTTTGTTTCATTTCAGTAATATTTGTTGCCTTTACATATTAATGTATTTGCAGAAAAGCAGTTAGCTTTGGGCAGTAGCATCTTCTTTTGTTTTCTCAGATCTTTTTTTCCTTCTGAGAGGGAATGCTTTCTATGTATGGAGTATAATTTTCTTCAATAACTTTTAAATTGTTCTCATAATTTCCTTATAGAAAGATTTTGTCTTCAATGTAGATTTTATTGTAATTTTAATAAAATATTCTGATATTTCTAAGAAAAAAATTACTCGCTTTTTTATGATAATCTTCTTATAATAAAGACTTTTGTTCTTTAATGAATTTCGAAGCTAATTAAATAATTTGCGTTTTTAAAATCGCATTAAGTGTATCATTCTTAGTTTTTTTTTGTGAAAACAAAGGTTTGTAATTATTGTCAAAAAGGGGAAAAAAATTAGTGAGATTAAATATTCAATTCTTAAAATACAAATTAGAAACTGATTGTATTAAAAACATAAAAGCATTGCACTTCCCAAAGACTATGGTATGGGAATCAGTAAATATTGTATACCTATGTATTCTTCTAACCATCCAGCCCGTGGTTGGTCCTGACATCCCCCAATCTTCCACCTCTATTCTTTGCTGTTCTAGCCAATCCTCACTCCAGAAGTCTAATGGCGTCTGCACGCATTGTTTCCTTCCATCGTCCTCTCGGTGTTCCACTCTCCTTCTGCTTTTAAAATGCGCTTGCAAACCGTTTCTTGGTGCTCGTTGTTCATCCATTCTTAGCAAATTATCAGATCATGGGAATCGTTTTTGCCTAATAACAGTGGTCAACATGATTTTTGTCTCATGAGTATCAATAGTTGTACTTAATGCAGTTTTTATCGTGTTTTCAAATATGTATTCGGAATTTCTCCATCACCCACAGTTTTTTTATTTCAATTTCAATTAATGGATTTAAATAATTATTTTTTGATAAACGTTTTTTCATTCATTTGTCCATTGTAAAATAAAACCAAAATGAGCTAACTCTAATGGTTTCAGCTATGGAAAAGATATATCAAGGCAAATAGAATCCTAATATGCTAATCGATTAATGTTGGACCATCAAGAAGGATGCTCCACAGGCGAAATATAGCTGAAAATCATAATTTCTTACTTTCTAGGTGAGTCCGAATGTTCGAATATTGTGTAGTTACGAATGTAGAAAATATTAGTGTTTGAAATTATAAATTCCTGTCTCTCGGAAACCTTGCGTGATGGACAAAAACCGATATCATATTTGAATTCAGGAGAAAACTACTATCAGAATCACATATTTTTCTTTCTGAGACAAAAAAAAAGTTTATTTTTTGCTGCTCTGAGATATAGGCTGCCTCAGTTCATTTTTTCTAATTCTCCAATTTCTTTGAACTTTAATTCAGTCGCTTACTATTTTCCTTTCGAATATATCTATTAACTTAGTGTAATATTGGGAAACAGTAGCTACAGGTTTCTTTTCTGTACATTATTGTAGATGGAATTACTGTTTTAGTTGAGACTTTTTTCCCTGCGATGGACATTTTTACGTTTTAAAATCGGACGTAAATACTGGCATATATGATTTATTTAACTTCTTCAGATCCTTTGTATCGTATATAATACGAGTTTTATTTTTTCACTATGTAAACAACTTAAGATCACTGTAATTTGTTTTATCATGATATTAATATGTTCACATTTACATTTTATTTATAACTGTTAAGGTTAGTAGCAGCACTGTATTAACAGTGTAGGTCTAAACGTTATAAAAATCTACTGTATCGTAAATTATAATCACTCAAACCCCATCAATGTTTTCTTCAGTTTGTTTTGTTAAAATTTAAATTATTTTGATACTTGATGTCTCAATTGAAGGTACGAAAAAAACAGGGGTAAGCCATTTTTTCCTTGAAAACTCGCTTTAGTTGTACAACATGCATAAGATACTTCCTTACCTTGCCAAATTTTGGAGGTAAATAAACTCATGGCTAAACCGTATATTTAACTGTTTACATTTCTTAATGATACTGCTTTCTATGGAGAATCTAATGACTCTTAAAATCCATTTCGACAAATAAGAAACTTACCTGGTTGTTTCCCTGTACCCTTCATTTAACATAATAACAAAGTTATCACTCTCTAAATCACCTTTAGGCTCACATAAAAGATCCAAGATAAACGCTTGGCTTTAAAATTAATATTAATTCACACTAAAAATATTTTAAACACAAAAATAATATTCTACTTGTTCTAATTTCACTACAGGATTCGAAAAATTTAAGCACAATAAAACATTTGTTCAATTTTGTGCATAATCCTCCTTACATTATTCAAGAGTGTTGAGAAAAACGTTGCTCTTGTCAAAATCCTGAATCGAAACGAGTTTGGTCAAACGATACAGTTCGAGATTTGATTTCTGGAGGTACAAAGTTTAAATCCACTGTCGATTAATATAATAATGTTTATTTTTATTTATTTTTATACTCGATAAAACAAATTCTATGTTAGAATTTCATTACCACGACCCATTTCATCATGAATCATTATTTTAATAGGTATATTAAATATAAGCTGTAACATCAGTATCATTTACATAAGACAGACAACAGTCATAAGCAGAGTACTGGTATTCACTCAGAATCCTAGACGATATGTTCAAGCGTTTTTTAATTGAAATAAAAATAATTCACATTGGATTATAGCCTATGTTGTGTAACTGAATATTATATCGTTTGTAACTATTTTTAGGTTTAACAAAACTCACGAGTTTACTTTTTTTTTTCTAAATTTAAGTCTCCCTTCGTAGCATGTTGAATGTGAGTAGGCTATTTGTTTTTTTTATGTCTACGGCAGATTTATTTATTTGTTTATTTATTTTACCTGATGGAATTAATCACAAGATCATATCAGAGAACACATAATTATATATAAATCGGAGAGTCTATGCCACGGTACCACCTACATACTACATAAATTCAAATAAGAAACGGAAAAACACATTATTTATTGTTGCATTATATGAATAATTACCGGGAGAAGTATATATGTCATGCTTATACAGTTACCTGTTGTCAATTAATTTTTCTCTATTTATTTAATTTTATACTATGTCATTAATATTTTCCTCTATTTTTTATATATCTTGTACATATTATATATTTAATTCGTTAAATTTAGAGTAAATCAAAATAAATTATAAATACAGGGTGCGGCAGCATAACTTCCTTTTTTTAAAACTTAATAAAATGCATTGTATGAATCAGAAAATTTTTATTCGTTTTTTATAATATAGGCACATACATAAAGTTTTGTTTTACTCAGTTTTGAAGATCAAATCAGGTAGGTGACGTCCCCCTTCTCCATACACTGAGTAAACCGATTTCTGGCGTTTGTCATGACTCCTGCCAGCATAGCAGGCGTTATGTTGGCAATTTCTTCCTGGATGTTGGTCTTCAAATCTTGTAGGGTCCTTGGACGGTTCACATAAACACGGGATTTCAAATAACCCCATAGAAAAAAATCACAAGGGGTCAAATCGGGAGAGCGGGCCGGCCACTTCAAATCGCCCCTAATTGAGATAAGGCGCTCTGGGAAGTGTTCCCTCAAAACAGTCATCGATGCTCTTGAAGTGTGTGCCGTTGCACCGTCTTGTTGGAACCAAGTGTCCCCTAAGTCCAACTCATCTAGCCGTGGGAAAAAAAAATCCTGTAACATGTTTACATACCGGTCCGAATTCACTGTCACTGTGACTTCATTTTCCTCAAAGAACCAGGGACCAATAATTCCACTTGAGGAAATTGCACACCACACTGTGGCTTTAGGTGAATGCAAAGGCCTTTGATGCAATTGTCGAGGATTGGTGTCAGCCCAGTAGCGCATGTTTTGTTTGTTGACGGATCCACACAAATGAAAATGGGCTTCATCACTAAAAAAAACAATAGCGTCCTCAGGAACGACTTCCAGAAGAACCTCACACACGCGTTCCTCCGAGAATTGAAGTCACGTTCAGAAAGTTCCTGCACAATTGCCATCTTGTATGGATGGAAATGAAGATCATCATGAAGTATTCTCCTTACAGAACGATCGGAAAGTCCAAGGGCAGACGCATGTTTGCGCGCAGAACGCCGTGGTGATCGCAACATTGAAGCTCTCACTACCTCAATGTTCTCAGGTGATCTAATCGGCCGAGGGACTCCAGTTCTTCGTCTTGTCGCACTTGCAGTTTGTCTGAACGTAGTGACCCACGTAACAATTGATTTCCGGTCCGGGACAGGGGCCAACGGGGCTAATTTAAAGCGATTCCGAAAGGCGCGCCGGGTTGCGATCACAGAACATCCGCTCGAAAAGTAGGCCTCAATGGCAAACGCACGCTCCTCACTGTTCCAACGCATGATGGCGACTGAACTGTGTCAGGACAAAACTTTATAGTCCCCCCTCTCGAACGAGACCACTAGCGCTCCGCTACGACATCAACCGACTAAATGGCGCACATTTTAAAAAAGGAAGTTATGCTGCCGCACCCGGTATTAATTGTATTGTATTCGTAACTTGTAATCGTTTATATATATAGCCTATATTGTAATTTAGATTTAAGATTATTTTTGTTTGTTTGTATTTTTTTAAACCTGGTTGAGTGGTAGACAAGGCCTTAAGGCCTTAACTCTGCCAGGTAAAATAAATTTATTATTATTATTATTATTATTATTATTATTATTATTATTATTATTATATGTTGATTTAAAAAAAAGAGAAATGCCCTAAAATGAAGTGAGACGTTGAGCTGAAAGTAACCTGAAATCATCATATAAACAATGTAAAATATGTATTACAGTAGTCATTACTCAAACAGTGTAGCCAACTTACCACAAATACACACTAACAAACAAGTGAACCCTAAACTAATATGATGTACACTAACTTGCCAATTTTCTCTCCCTAACTTGCCCACTAATGTAAATGGACTCCTAGGATATAATCGCCTTATAGGCTATGTGAGTAAACATGTTGGCAATTGGCTCCAGCAGTAAGTGTGTTTACCATGTTGGCCAACATTACGTTAGCATTCATTTATTCTCCTATTGTATATTCGCAGATGATATTCTAGTATAGAATAGCCAATAAATCTTTATACAAATTAAACTGAAATTAAATTGATGTAATTGGAGATTAAAATATTAATATATTAACATATTAGCATGTTAATTAACTGACTCACTGGCTCTATCAAATCCATAGGTTCATTAAGCTCTCCACGCATCTATATCCTGAGTTAATGTTTTCCAATCATCGCCTGTACAATGTACTTCCCTCAAATCACGTTTAATTGTATTCTTCCACCTCATTCTTGTTCTACCAACTGGGCGTTTTCCTTCAGATTTCTTACAAGAAACTTTCATGACCCTCTTCCATTCCCCATTCGTGCCAAATTTTCTATCCATCGTAGCCTATGAGACTCTACTGTTCTTTTTATATCTGGTTTCCTATAAAGCTCAAGTAGTTTAATGTTATGTAATCTTCTCCCGCCTGTCTCTTCATCTCTCTTTGGTCCAGAAAATTCCCTAGAAACTTTATTCCAAAATACTCGTAATTTTTTCTTCTCCCTTAAAAATGAGAGCCCATGTTTCGAATCCATATAATATAATTGGCAGAATAATAATTATTATATATTTTCAATTTAATGTTTTTTGAGAGAAGTTATTGTTTCTTTAAGTAAATCAAGAGCGAAAATTGAGATGGTTGCGCATGTGGATGGGAAAAGACAGAATATTCCGAAAATTGTTTTGGTGCGGAATGTTGAAGTCAGAAGGAGAAGAGGAAAACCACGAGAAAAATAGATGGATTGGATCAGGAGGAGTATGGGTAGAATGGAATTGGCGGAAGAAGATGCGCAAGGCAGAGACTTTTGGAAGAATTAAATTACTTTAGGATTAAAGAAAAACTTCTGAAGTGTATGAAAAGCCCTAATTAAAGAAAGATTTACGAATGGATTGGCCACATCAATAGAATAAATAACAACAGAATTCCGAAACAGATTTTTCATTACAAACCACTAGGACGAAGAAATGTGGAAGATCCAGTAAAAGGTGGATAGACCAATTTTAACATGAGATCGGAACAAGCCAGCAGGTCTAATCCTTGATGCTGCTGCTGATGATGATGATGAAGAAAAATTAATGTGAATTTCAATAAATATCAGCTGACGGACTATGTTAACAGTAAAAAAAAACTGTCATCATAACGACATAGAAGAGAATAATTCTTTATTTTGGGTTGAAAAAAAAAATATATATATACTAATATATAAAAATTTCGTGTCACGTTGTTTGTCCGCGATGGAATCCTAAACTACTGACTCGATTTTAATAAAATTTTGCACACTGTATGCAGTTTGATCCAACTTGAGACTTAGGGTAGTTTATAAATAAATGTATAGTCGCATTATTTTTTTTATTGCAAATTATTTGTTTATTATTTAACAAAGAGTTATAATTATCTGTGAGTTCCATACGATTCTAACAGATGACGGTGTAATTTTCTGTGAGTTCAATACGATTCTAAAGTTGGCGGTGTAAGGTAATTTGGTAAGGTAAATGGTTTATTATTTAACAAAGAGAGATCCAGATGGCTGTGCTTTTTGTTGCAACCGTGAATTTCAATTGAATTACAAATATTGATTATTTCATAATTTAAGTGCGTTCAGTGTTTATTTTATTTTCAATATTATTAATTTCGTATGACTGTGCTTTTCGTTGCAACCGCGAATTTCGTTTTAATTACAAATATTGATTATTTCATAGTTTAAGTGTATTCAGTGTTTATTTTATTTTCAATATTATTAATTTCGTGTGTAAGTATTAGTTTTAAGTAATCTGGCTGAAAGATAGCAACTTAATTTATATCTTAGCCACAGCAACGCGTGGCCGGGACTTCTAGTATGTGTGTATATGTGTATATATATATATATATATATATATATATATATAGAGAGAGAGAGAGAGAGAGAGAGAGAGAGAGAGAGAGAGAGAGAGAGAGAGAGAGAGAGAGAGAGAGACAGACAGAGATGCTAACATAGCTATGGCAGGAAGTATTTAAAATAGAATAGGCCTCCTTCATATAGTTTTTATCCTGAACAGTATTGTGTATACTGTATGTGTATGGACCTTTCAGAAAGATTATGAGTAAATGAAAGCTGAGTGATTGTTTGAAATTTCATAAATTGTATCCATCTCGTCTTTTCATTGAAGAATTTTATTGGCCGGATTAGAGTTCTTTTTGTCCCCATTGCTTCGTCAGCCTCATAGGCTTTTTTTTTAAATAGTTCCTTTCGAATCCAACGATAAAAGCCATTGAAGAAGCAATTGTCGTCGGATGCGTGGAGCGGAAACGTTTTCTGCAGCGACCAACAGTTTCTTTCTGTCCAGTTAGACAGGCAGTGTGGGAGCTGAGCGACAGCTGGCGGGAATGTGCTGACCCCGCACACCATTTCAACCAAATGATACGGAAACTCCGGAGCTCAAAGTACGGAATTACTCCAAGACAAATTGTATTTTCTATCCGGATATTAGGTTCTCTATTTTCCAGAAATGAGTGTCTTTTTAATAAAAAAAAAGCTTCCACTATAATTAAAACGTTTATTGTTGAAACTTATTTCTTATACTCGTACATAATCACCACTATCGATTCTCTACAACCGTGAGTGGGTCTTGTCCAGCTATATCTGCTGCATTTTTGTCGATTTTTTCAGTTTTTCGGCAAGAATCTTCGAATATTCATCCACTCATTTTTTAGCCTCGATTTTCCACCCTATATAGTTCTTCCGTCGGCCACGGTGGACTAGTGGTTTATGCTCCTTGCCTCTGGTCCCGAGGGTCGCGGGTTCAAACCCGGCCGGGGTCGATGGATTTTTAGGACGGAAAAATCCAAGGAGCAAGTCCTCCGGGAGGGACTTTAAGCCGTGGGTCCCGAGTCTGAAGATTTTCAGGCTCGTAAAAAATCCTTAAGCCTGAATGAAAAGGCCTCTAAGCAAAATTTACCTAATTTTCCCGCCCTATTACTACCTTGGTTTCCTAGATGTCAGTATAAGGCGGAACGCTGACCACGGACCACTCAAATGACATCTATACGAAAACAAGTGTAACTAAATTAGTATGGTTCAAATTCTTCCGTGTAGGGGGAGAGCGCCCAAATCTCTGTAAAGGGAAAACATAGGCTTACAATACAATACAAAAAAATATAGTTCTTCCTATACCTTAACAATCTCTCTTTTTTTTCATTCGTACCACGTTACATCTTCTTTTTCCTGTTTAATGCCCGAGTCTTCTGGCCCGTTCCCAGATCAGAGATTTTGTATTTGCTGCCTACATCTTGTAAGGTGGACGGCATACATTCCGCCTTCCAATTGGGCTATAAAAAAAAAGATTGCCAAGGTAGTCAACTAGAGAGCATTATTTGTATATGTTCATGTGATTGATATTCTTACATCTCTAATATAGTTGTTTTACTTCTAATTGGGCTTGGACGTCTTATTTTTTTTCATACCTCGAACATTTCTGGTGTATTAAAGCCGGTACTCGCCAGCTAAGGGAGTAAACCCTACAGAAAATTAAAATCAGCTAAATAAGGAGGTTGCATGAGAGGCTGGTAAGCTCTCCAAGTACATAAACAAGACACTCATAGAAATAAAGGAATGAATGATCTACATAACTGATTAATGTATTAATTTTAATGGATTTAAAACTCTATAAATATGATCATTAAATATTTTTCTCCGTTATCAATTATAGTATAGGAACTTTGGGTAATTTGGACCCTGTTTTGATTTTGTTGTTTTCCTTCTTTTAATTAAGGGATTTGAATTTTGTTTAATTACAGTAATTATCATTCGTGTTGTAACTATGAAATAGCATTTGTTATTTTATTCAAATATGGAAACATCTTCATAATTTATAAACTTTTTTACATTACAAGAAAGTTCCACTTTAATCTCAATATTCGGATAAAGTGGACCCCAGAGTCCACCTTAGCTTTTAGTCTGTTTTTAAGTTTATTTACTCTATTAATGTATACAGACAGGCACAGATTAATCTGAAAATATTTATGACTGATCATAATTTTATTAAAAAGCGTTGATATTTATTTAAGGTTTTGAAATTGTATTGTTGATTATAACATTCACACGTTATTCGACTGCAGAAAGCGGGGGTCTTTGAGTTTAATAAAATTACAAGGATATTAAATAAAATTAATTAAGTGAATGGTTTTTACAGATAGCATCCTCATTCATAAAATATACGTATCCATGTAAAGTGTACCCAGGTCCTCGTGGAGGGTCCATATTAACCGAATTGCTTTGTTATGTTTAATTATCTTATACAGCCACCATGCACATAATACCAAACCAAACCCGTCAGTATATTAAATCAGCATCTACATAATATCTAGGAGTTTTTTCAACATTTGTAATATTCAATAGCAGAAATTAAGAATTGATTCTTACGTTGAAAATCTTTTAAAATAGTAAATTTCATAAATATCATAAATAAACCCTTCTTCGCACTAAGAATAAAAGAAACTGGCCTTGAATCCGTAAAAGTTGATGAGGGAAGGAGTTAAAATATGTTCTGTTCGAGAGCAGCGGCAATTAAAGAAGATATTAACAGAGTGCATTCAAACAGAAAGGTCCACATTAGCCGAACTTCCCTATACATATCCCAGAATATGCACCTAGTCTCTTCAGTACCTTTCTACTCTAAAAGTATATGATACTTGGCTGGTAAAACAGTAACAGTAATGTGAAAATTAGAGTCTTTAAAATTATTTTTCTCACTTTATAAATGACTGATTAGTGTACACTTCATACCCTGTCCTTCAATTATATATGGGTCTTCAATTATGAAAACTGTAATAGAAAAACATGACACAAATTTTAAACTCTCATTAAGAATGTATCAACAGCTGATTTATTTACTGTGATATTAAATACGAGTATTTGAGATTTCGATTTAAAAATACGTACACTATTATTTTTTTGTGAAATGGTAGGCCTCATGAGTGTCCGTACTGTTAGATTAACTATTTTCAATGACAAGAAAGAAAATGTTAATATTTTCACATTTATACAAGTAGACTATATATATATATATATATATATATATATATATATATATATATATATATATGATAAGACAGATTGTATTTTTATACATGTCAGTGACTCATTTCCTTCCTCCCCCAAAAAGTCATTCCACCACCATTCCAAATCCATGTTATCCATTTCGTTTCATTTCATCTGCCCATGTGGTGGTCTGATGAACTGTCCTAGTTTATCACAGACTTTCAATTGTCATGTCAAACTCATTCCTCGACCTGGCATTACACAGGATACGAATGGAGGATAGATTTTACATGTGTGATAAGTATGGATCAAATTAATGAAGTCTATCTTCTTAACATGATACTCTTATGAATAATCATACAGGATGAGGATCGAAGAGACAATCTTATAACATTTTGATATAGTATTTTTAATTCAAGTTTTTCAGTCAATTAATAATAATAATAATAATAATAATAATAATAATAATACTTTTACAATATTTATGGGAAATTGCTTATCACATGAATTTTGTACAACAGAAATTCTGGTATAGGCATGTTGTTTATCTCGATGCTTTTCGAAATATACATTGATATCTATTTATGAAACTGATCCAGAAAAATCTAAAGGTATGGGAGTACCAATGAATTACCAATATTTTCTACATCACTTACATTTTATGGATGGCCAAGTTCAAATATATCGGGATAATAGAGGATGCTTCGTATTGACAAGAACATTGGTCCAAGAATATAAAACATGGGGTTTAAATATTAATTTTAAGAAAGCTAGAGACAGGCATGGAAGTCCAATGTCATACCACGTTACGTTTCCATGACACACTATTTGTTATCAGTAATTTGAGTGTATAAAAACGCTGTAAGATTGGAAAACAAAGATTAGGAGGCATTCTACATTTTTCTGCAGGCTACTTTTATGTAGGCCTATATCTCAGTAAATTCTTCACCTTAGCCCGATCTTGCATTTGATTATGTTGTTAAGCTTGGTCTTGAAACCAACGGACTTCAAGAAAACTTATCCTTATACTCAATACCATATAATGTACATTGTATTGTATTGTAAGCCCATGTTTTCCCTTTACAGAGATTTAGGCGCTCTCCCCCTACAGGGAAGTATTTGAACCATACTAATTTATTTACACTTGTTTTCGTATAGATGTCATTTTGAGTGGTCCGTGGTCAGCGCACCGGCTGACACTGACATCTAGGAAACCAAGGTAGTACTAGGACGGGAAAATTAGGTAAATTTTGCTTAGAGGTCTTTTCATTCAGGCTTAAGGATTTTTTACGAGCCTGAAAATCTTCAGACTCGGGACCCACGGCTTGAAGTCCCTCCCGGAGGACTTGCTCCTTGGATTTTTCCGTCCTAAAAAATCCATCGACCCCGGCCGGGTTTGAACCCGCGACCCTCGAGACCAGAGAGGCAAGGAGTATAACCACTAGTCCCCCAGGGACCCACTCAGCCCATTATTGTTCACCCTGGCCACAGCTGACGTCATAAGAACAATCCCAACAAACGTAAATATCTACCTCTATGCAGACGACATGGCTCTGTCATCCACAAGTCTTGGGGACTTACAGAAAGCCTTCAACGGTGTAACGGACTGGGCAGAAAGAAATGACCTAACCCTCAATGAATCAAAGACAGTTACAATGGCCTTCAGAAAAGGAGGTAAAGAGGCACACCTAACATACAAAGGGAAAAACCTGACATCAGTAAAACAGTTCAAATACCTTGGAGTAACGATGCAGACGACAGGGACAACGTTCACAGCACATATTAAAGACAGACAGAATGCTGCAGTAAGAGCAATGAGCGACATTAGGCACCTCCGGGAGATGTCACTACAGACAGCATTGAAACTCCTTTCAGCTGAAAATAGTCCCGTAGCAACTTCTGGACTAGAAAATATATGGACGCACCTAAGTTACCAGAATCTAGCAGACCTAGAAAAATTTAAGAGCACGTACCTGAAACGAGCTCTGGGCCTATCGAAGTTCACACCCTCACGCCTAGCATATGTACTGACAGGAGAGTTACCATTGGTGGAGGACTTTGAGACAACAGCTTCTATTGCAATCCACCCCCAACTATGAGAAACTACTGAAACACATGCAAAGGAAGCGCAGAGAGATATGGGATGACTTCTTTTGCACGGACGCGATGGTACACAAAGACTGGATGAAACCCCTGTATGACCTTCGACACGCTGTGACAAGACTAGCGACGCACGGTTTCCACTTCAAAGTGTGTAAGACCAAGACATATCACCAACCGACGAACGAGTGTAAGTGCGAGTGGTGCGGGAAAAAGTGTGACAGATACCACGCCATATGGTGCGAGAACAGACAATCATCCCTGACCCAACTGAGTGACAAGTGAGCAAGATAAACTATTTACTAATAATGCATATTTTGTGCTTTACACTGATAAATAACTAGTCCCCCGCGGCCGACTTATAATGTACATACGAATTCCATTATCACAAGAAAAGTTCCTACTTAGAAAAAGTCCACACTATTGATATCATACAATTATTTTACTTTAATATACAGAAAATAGTACTTTCTACCATATCTGTAGTTTATGTATTTAGTTCTTTATTCAGACTGGCAGGACAGAATGTTTGCGACCTGAAATGCCTATTGCGCTATCCCAGTGTTATGGATATGAGTGAAATCAAAGTCTACTCTACGATGTTATGTTGTATGTCATCATTTAGATTCGAAACACCAGGTCCTTCTCTCATGAACTATATCACTATTTTTGGATTGCGCTCATGGCCGCGAGGAGGGATACAACCCTCCCGTTGGCCCCTTCTGCCCCATTTTTTATTGATTAGGCTATGAGCCATAAGCCAACATCCTGGTGAGTCTTATATAGATCCACGCAACCATATATTTTCAATACATGTAGATTGTCAAACAAACTATTTTTTTCGGTGTGTGAAGGATGATATAAAATTAATGAGATAGACATGAAGGGGAGGGAAGAGTAAATGGAGTGTTGGTGGGATGGCTTCGGGAAACGGGAGAACCCCGAGATTGACCCACCACCAATACCCTTCTCAAACTGCCAGTATTTGAACCTGCGATCTTAGTCAGGGCAGCCCGCGCGCTAGCCATGGGTTTGCCAAGACTTTTCACCGTATCACTAACAAGGAAAATGTCATCTGTTGCATACCGAAACCTACTTTGGCCGTGTCAAATATATATATGCCGATTTTTAACTGCAATGTACAGAAATCGAAGCCAGAATCCAACAATGGCAACACACTGTTCTAAGCAGATGGACTCCCTGTATGAGTAAACCGGAGTGATGTGTGGCGGGACGCGACGCGCGGGAGGTTGTTAGGGTTATTCATTTCATCACGTGTGGAATTGTGTTTACATCTCTGAGTTTAAATGAGAGATTTGGCGCTGGATCTTAGTGCCTTGCCGTTAAAAACGGCAGATTTTGGCCTTGATGTAGAAGGAAGAAATTCTCTGGGTGAAATTTCAAAGTAGGTTTTGGCATGCAATGTTGACAGTTCCCTAGTAAGATTATGTAATTAAAACATTATAAACCTGATAACGGCATCGATGCCTCTCAACCCATTGTAAGGGGCCTCTAAGGAGTTCATTTTACGTCAATCCCAAACAACTAGGCGTATGTATTTAAAAATTAGTTAGAGCAAACTAAGGTGGACATCGATAATTGTAAAAAAGCACAAATTCCAGGGAGGAAGATGTAGGAGGAGTTGGAGTCACGTATGGGTGGAGAACTGTCACAATCGCTGAGGTCAGGTTGTGGCTCACAGATGCGCCATTACAACTCAGTGGTCACATGCATGAAATGAAGGCGGAGTTTCCCCTTAATGACCTGGATTCCCCTAATGATTCCTTCCACTGACACAAGCAACCTCCAATTGCCTCTAAGAGATTCGCTTCCGTGTGATGTTCTCCATTACATTCATTGCTCTATGCATTTCCGCTTGTCTTCTGCTACAGTAGATTGAATTTAATGCCAGTTTTACTTAATCCAAAAATAATGTTAGAAAATGATACATCACATTCTTTAAATGTGTCCATTATTATGAGATATTTTGTAAATGTGACATGTATC
The DNA here is from genome assembly GCA_030220185.1 of Diploptera punctata. Taxonomy (NCBI): domain Eukaryota; kingdom Metazoa; phylum Arthropoda; class Insecta; order Blattodea; family Blaberidae; genus Diploptera; species Diploptera punctata. The sequence continues at coordinate 966,899 of JASPKZ010003874.1, read as the reverse complement.
AGTTACTGATTTCATGAAAAGTAAACAGCTGAAATGTATGATCATATAAAAAGTGTACCGCGCGATCCTACCAGTTTTTTTATTACATTGAGTTTAAAAGTTTTGAGTGACTATATCGACATTCCTTTGCCCGGGCCCATAGAAGGCAAAGATTAATTCCCCTTTCCTTTGTAAATTATTTAACATATAGTACCGAGTGCTAAATAGTATTATAATCGTGGAAGCTAGACGGAAAAAGGGGATTAGTTTGGCTTGACAAAGCTTTAGAATTTATATCAATACGAAACATGACTAGCTACACAATTAGTAAACATACGTTAACTAAAAAAGTAACTTTTAATAAGAATCATGAGTCAGATAATTTTAATACAAATAATATAACAAAGATTTATCTTCTTGACCATTGAAAGAAAATATATAAATTAAATAATATAAATAAACAAACTCGGTCATCAATAATTCAAAAAGTAAAAAATAATAATAATAATAATAATAATAATATTCATACATACATACATACACACACACACAATCCTGTCCAGCCAAGGGCTAGGGTTCACAGTCCTGGTTGCCCTACCCTGGCTTATGGGACTGAAGAAAACCAAACAGCTCCTTTGAGCTACAGTCGACCTGACAACGACGATCCCAAAGTTGATGATGACACTGATACTAACTTGCACAGCTTATTTGAGGCTTTCTATAACAAGGGGAAGATGCGGAGTCACACGCAGTGCATAGAGAAGGAAGGGGAGGGGTTATGTAGGAGAGAGCACAACGAAGACTGGAATTTGGCACTGTTCTATAACATCACTGTAAAGGGAAGACACAATGACGTAGTAGTTATGTAGTTTTACGTACAGAAAAGGTGATTTCGGTACAAAAGAATGTCAGAAGTCAGATTCACTTGGTAGAAGAAGAAGAGAACGGTCAAAAGTAACATAGATAGATGATGTTTTAAGCAACATGACAGAAAATATGGAGGAGAACGTCAATAGAGTAATTGGGCGCAGGAAGATACATGAATTATTATGATACCTGGTAATACTAAAAAATACGAAAGGCTTAATAGGACTTATCACAATTCCGTTTTCAATTTACTGACAAACGGCGATCTACTATCATGCATAGGCCTATATCTCAGAGTATAAAATTCGTATAATTTGTTCTATAGACCCTAACATAGTTTTCTGTTCACCTTCGAAAGTAAAGTCCATTGCAGGAGAGTATAAAATATCTGTTATTCACGCATTCACATGTGTAAATCATACGTAAACACTATCCAGTCACTATTGTAGTAATATGATGGTCAGCATCTCGAATCCCCTATACATTATAGCTGTTATCTGAACCTAGAACTGCTGCTTATCATAGAAAACCAAATTTCTCACTATACTGCAAGGGAACTGGTCCAATATAATGACCTAAATTTGATCAGAAGATTTCTTCCGTCATGGGTAGACCTGCTTCAACCTGGGGGTATTCTGTATAGCTCTGTGCCAAGTCTTAATGCCTTAGACTCTTCTGCCATGATGCAGGATTGTGATCTCTAGTATGTGCAGGATTATTTTCTAGCGTAGAAATGCCATTATACTCACTTTATTTCAGCTAACAGAATCTTATGAATACCGTACTAAATGTAACTTTTATGTTATCTTATCGATTAATTGACGAACAATTTTGTTGCGATTGTATTTATTTGCAGCTAGCCTATAGAATCTTAACCATGAGCTATATTATAATTATTATGACTATTAGTGAATACAATAATAAATTCAAATGACACAAGTATATCCATAAAATACGCGCGTGAAATATAAATACTTAGGCTACGATTATGAATATTCAGTCCACCATTTTCATTTCCACTAACAATTGAACAAATGAAGTTCGAAATTATAATTTTATATTTTCAACTTTACTCATTGAAACATTAAAATAACTTATGAAGCGTGATACCGCCCATAGCCACCATTGTTTTCATTGAAGAGCATGTGGAAATATGTGCGATGAATTAGCTAAAAAATCACTAAATGCGATAATACGAAAATTATATCAGAAAAACAATAAATTTGTGGCAATAGGTAGCTGAGATTGGTTGAAAGTCAAGATTTTTAGATCGGTTCTTAAGTATAGGAAACTCGAATAGGTAAGCCTAAACTATTGAAATAAACGTAGGCCCTAAATGAAAACCACGAAAAACATTGGAAGATATTATACACGAACTTCTAAAGAATAGGAAAGTGACACAGCAAAATATCAAGAAAATGTCTTTAAATAGTAAATAATTGGAAGGTTTTCTCTAAAATGTAATCTACTAATCACTCCTATTTAGGTATAAGAGGAATCCTGGCGGTTCCGTAGGGGTATTGGTGGTGGACCACACTGAGGATTTTTGAGTTTTCTCGGGGTTCTCCCGTTTCCCGAATTTATCCCACCAATACGCTCCACTCCACTTCTTTATCCCATCATGTGATTTCTTATTCATTCATTTATTTCATACCATTTTTCACCTCATCTCATATTAGGTAAAACATAGTCTGGCTTATAAAACATATGATAGGTGTTTAAAATATGTGGTTGTGATGATCTAATGATATCACACTTATGTACTTCCTCATGACAGAGCCTGTGTGTCAACTCAGTGCAGAACAGGGCCGAAGGGTGTGTTGCATTCCTCCCTCGATACTATGAGCTCAGGCCAAATAAATAGCGTTATGAGTCATGTGTGTGAATTCTTTATGCACGTCGAATCAAGAAAAGCACTATAACATCACCGTAGAGCATATTTCATCTCATTCATTCCATAAAATTAAAGAATAAGGTTGTCGTGTTAGGGTCTTAAAACCCGAACCCATATCTACTAATACAAGGTGCGGCAGAAACAATGACCCATTTTAAACATGTTATTTTGGCATGAAGAAATTTAACTGCATATTATTAGTGTACAATGTTTCTAAAGAACACATCCTACCATTAAATATACAAGTCACTTTTTGTAAATTATGTCCTTTAGGTGTCCACCATTGTTGGCGATACAATCTTCTGCACTAACATGCACATTCTCCATAACCTTAAGAAGGGTGTCACCTGTTATGGCCTCGATTTCGGCGTGAATGTTGTTTTTCACGTCTTCAAGAGTTGTTGGCTTGTTAGCATACACTTTGACTTTAAGAATCCCCACAGAAAAAAATCACAAGCCGATAAATCGGGCGAACGGCGTGACCAGTTGACATTGCCAAAGCAGCTCTTACTCTTGCAATGTTGTCCGGGATGCGAACCGTACGTGGCCTACCGGTGGCTTATTGTTTGTTGCAGATGATGTTGCTCTGAACTGTTGGACCCATCTCATAATCGACTTCCGAGACGTAGCTTGATCAATCATAGTCACCATATTAAAAAAAAAGAAGTTTCTATTGCAAACGCACGGTGTTCGTTTGACCAACGCTCTATACTGTCTGGCAATGATGTGAACTGCACTACGCATTGGTACCAATATCAACTCTATAGGAAGCCGTGTCCAATAATGGTGGGCATTTAAAAATGAATCGTTGTTTCTGCCGCACCCTGTATAAGGTATAAGAGGATTGATATAGGCTAAGTAAGTAGACCTAAGTAATCACTGTTGCATGAGCTAAATATGCATTACGAGTTGTGGAATTATAACCTATTTGTATTTCGCATTCTCAAACGATTCTTTCAATCCCTTGTTTGTGTGGAGATGTTTATAAAAGTGAATATATTTTATTGTGCTCCTCCACGAAGACTTGAGATTTGCAGAACACGATTTTTCTTTTCTAATACTATTTTAGTGTATTAGTTTCCCTATGATGCAAAATTGTTGATAATTATAAGTAGTGATTGGGTTTGTCAGTAATTTGTCTCAACAGTAGAAAAAGTTACCCTTGATTTTTCAGTTTATTGTTGTAAACTGTAGCTCTTCTTCTGTATTTACTAACTTTTTTTTAACATTTTAAACTTTTAAAACAATTTTTATAACATTATTTGATAATTTTTAAGTATTTATTTAAATACGCAAATCACAACATTAAGACACTGTTAGACAATATTGTTATGCTGATTGCAATTTTTTCCACAGAATATATTACTTATTCTATGATTTTTCCGAACGCTGGTTTGGGTTATCGCTGGTTAGAACGGGTTAGGAAGTGATAAGTAAGTGTACACCCATTTTTAATAAACGTTTGGTAATTTTAATATTATTAATATATTTCTTTAACATAGATTTGGGGATTTAATGTAAAGATTCGTCATTTAAATTTCATAGCTATGTACTGCCACCTAGCGTAAGCTGTATAAACTTTAGTACGATAACGATAATAATCGATATGTGACAAGGAAGATAATCGATATGTCGTTCGATGGTGGGTTGTCGCTAGCTCTATAAACTCTGGCGCATGCGCACTGTTGTTCTATAGGACTGAAAAAATATCATGTAACTTAAAGTACTGTTTTTCCAGTAATTTTTGAAAATGTCAGGAAATTGTTCATAATACTTTTCTACTGTTAAGTAAGATACGAGAACCGAGCTGAAAACTGAAGGGTTGGAAACATGAAGGTCCTGCTATATTGATTTCGTTGCAGGATTGTCTGCCTTACTCTGTTTTTCTTGTAGATCCTGGACGTTCACTAACTTTTCTTGTTACTTCAATTTTCTTGAATTAGAATTCCTTGAATTTTATGTGTAATTAGTTGCAGTGGCACTGGGTGCTTCCCGGCCAGCTGTATGTACTTGCAAACAGCACGTACTCGCCAAATTACTCGGTTCAACTTGACTTTCAAATCTTGTGCATGTGATTGTTGAACTGGAGAAAATGCTGGGTCTGTTTTACTTCATGTTGTCAACTGGAATGTAGAATTGGGAATTCTTTGGACAATCAGTTCCACGTGTGCCTCAAACAATTCCCTATTCTATGTCTGAAAAGATTATTCTTTTAAGTTAGTTAAGTTTTAATTCATTGTAAGTTAGTCGCGGTGGACTAGTGGTTAAGCTCCTTGCCTCTCGTTCCGAGGGTCCCGGGTTCAAACTCGGCCGGGATCTACGGATTTTTTTAGGACGGAAAAGTCCAAGGAGCAAGTCCCCCGGGAGGGATGTCAAGCCGTGGGTACCGAGTCTGAAGATTTTCAGGCTCGTAAAAGATCCTTAAGCCTGAATAAAAAGGCCTCTAAGCAAAATTTAATGATTCGACGTCCTAGTAATACCTTAATTCCCTGTTAGTTGAGTTTACATTAAATGTATAAATATTTAAAAATAACTATATTTAAATAATGGTTTATAAGTAAACAGCTTAATTTTATTAGGTAAATAGTTCTAACAAATGCCACTCTTGATTTCCAAATTTTCAAGATAAATTGAAGTCACTCGTGGAACTACTTATGATAATTTCCGATATAAACATTATTATTGATAAATTTGATATTATTATTAATGTTGTAATTGTTATAGTTGTTATTATAATTACTTGTATTTATTGTTATTATTGTTATTATTAATTGTATTTATTATTATTATTATCTTCAAAGAAATAAAAAAAAACTATTTTTAATACAATAATCAGAAGCATTATTACCTATGGAGCTGATGTGTGGGCTTTAAAGCCACACATGAAAAAAAATTGAAATGGACTACTGGAGACGTGCTGCAAGAATATCCAGGAAGGATAAAATCAGAAATTCATATATAAAAAATGCAAGTACAATATTCAATATTAGATTTTATAAAGAAGAAACAATTAAATTGGTACGGACACATTAGAAGAATGGAAGAAGGAAGACTACCTAAGATAATCATGGATTGGGAACCACAGGGAAGGAAACAGAAGGGTAGATCAACTATTACGTAGATTCAGGGAATCGATGAAGCTAAGAGGGAATGGAAATAGAAGAAGATATGTGGATGAATAAACAGGAATGGAAAAATGTCTTGAAACAAATGTGTAGTTAACTGTGAACATGGGTACCGGAAAAATGTATATTCATTGTAAAAGCCGGAATAATAAACATATTATTATTATTATTATTATTATTATTATTATTATTATTATTATTATTATTATTATTATTATTAGCCTATTACTTCAATGTTACGATAGGCTCTACTTAAGAAATAGCCATTTGATGTTACATTTGGACCATAGTCACATAACCTACTGTAATAGGTCCACCCATTGTTTGTAATAGACAGAGTTACTATGCTATTTCTCCCAATGTTATATTAAGTTAGTATTTTGATATATAGTTGAATTATACAGTATACAAAATATATTTTCATACCATTAGAATTTGAAAATTGGCGTTAGAAATGGTCTCGCAGAAGTTGTGTAATGAGGATAAAGTTACGGAATGTTGAGGAATGGATGCAAGTGGTGTAATGGAGTGAAACCCGATAATCTGAAGCTAGTCATTTCCTCGTTACAGGTTCGCTTCTTTATTCCGAAGCTCATTACTGGAACTGTGATACTGTATCAAGATAACGAACCGTTATGACCTCTAACCTGCATTTCTCTAACAATATAAAAAACTTGCTCATGTGAAAAAAAAATATTTTAACGATGGTACGTGATGTTTTGTGGAAATGGGACGCGGATCAGATCCTGTAATTTTCTTGGAATTATATGATACAAAATAAATTTTGTTTTTGTTTAACTTTACCCATTTTAATCACGCTGACTAGTAGTGAATTCCTAGTTCTAGACTTTTCTCATCCCATTGTACTTTAACAGAGTACAGGTCTCTGTGATGTAATATCCCTCCTTCCGAAGAATAACCGGGATGTTTTCATTGGTAATACATTTTAGAAATTATCATTTGAAATAGTATCATTATTTTTTTTTAGAATTCAAGAAATCCAATGCGTGACATGGAGAAAAGAGAAATGAACTTCAAAATTGAAAATAGACTATCTACTCTACGACACCTCTGAGATGTCACCGTTATCATTATCATGTCTGAGTATAAAACCTAATTTCTTCTTCTTCTTCGGCTTTCCCCCACTTATAGGTTTGCCGTCTTCAGTTTCCGTTTATCTCTATCATTCAAATCTCCCTCTTCCAAATTCCTATCCTCCATTATTGTTCTGACGTAGGGTTTCCATTTCCATCTTGGTCTACACGTTTATTTCTTCCAGGGGGTGACCATTGGTATATATTTTTTGGCCATCTTTCATTTTCCATTCTTTGTACATGGCCATACAATTTAAGCGTTTGATTTTCAATCTTCTTAACAACAGATGTGGTGACCTTCATTTCTCTCCAAAGATTTAAATTCCGGGAAGACGAAATCTTCTTTTGACTTCAGGAGGTCGGCTTAGCCCATTAGAGCATTGGATATTTTATGATATGACAAAGACCTTGCAATGCGGTTATAAAAACTCGAATTAATATTAAAATACTTCTTTTTAGCTTTATACTTCCATCTTGTTACATTGATTAATTATTTCTTATGACATGTTCTTACATCCTGGCTTTGTTCTTCTTTTTTCCTTTTCTTTTCCTTTTGGTATTTATTTCGTTACTCGCTTCACCAATCTTGCGTTTTTTTCTTGCGATCGACGATTTTATTTAATTTTGTTTCCAGCTTGATTTCCAACTGTTGATATGCTCTATTTCAAAGTTTTCCTTAATATTTTCACTTTTGATTAAAATATTACTTATGGCAGATAATGTGGCTTCGTTTCCGATAATCTGATAGCCAGTGCAACAATCGTACCAGTCACAATATTGACATATGTTACGTCACATGCATAGGCCTAGTTGTATTGCGCAAGTAGGCCTACTTGACTTACTTACTTACTCACTGGCATTATCGAACCCGTAGGTTCATGGCCGCGCGGACATAAGCTCTCCATACATCCCTATCCTGAGCTAATGCTTTCCAATCATTCCCTGTATAATCTACTTCCATCAAATCATAGTTAATGTTGTTCTCCCACCTCATTCTTGGTCTACCAACTGGGCGTTTTCCCTCTGGCTTTCCTACAAGAAGTTTCCATGCACGTCTTTCATTCCCCATACGCGCAACATGTCCTGCCCATCGCAGTCTACGAGACTTAACTGTTCTTATTATATCTGGCTTCCTATAAAGACCATGTAGTTCATTGTTATGTAGTCTTCTCCATTCACCTGTCTGTTCATCTCTCTTTGGTCCAAAAATGTTCCTAAGAACTTTATTCTCAAATACTCGTAATCTCCTTTCCTCCCTTAAAGTAAGAGTCCATGTTTCGCACCCATATAATATAACTGGTAGAATAATAGTTTTATATATTTTCAGTTTAACGTTTTTTGAAAGGAGTTGGGACATCAAAAGTCTCTGCAATGCATAATAGCATGCATTTCCAGAATTGAGCCTATGTTTAATTTCTTTGTGCATCTCATTCTTATTTGTGATTATTGTTCCTAGGTATTTGAATTCAGCCACTTCCTCAAAATTTCCCTCATTTGTCATTAGCTGTCCATTTCCATTATATAGGCCTACTGAATTTCTACGTGTGACCATATATTTAGTTTTAATGATATTTACTTCCAGTCCTAATTGCTTAGTGTTACTCAATAGTGTGTGCGTGTTGGCCTTTAGTATCTCCTCGCTATCGGCCAGTAGCACTACATCATCAGCAAGACTAACAGCTTATTAATACCATTCAGTTGTAAGCCTTCCTCATTCTCTAAAGATTTAATGGCATGCTCTAGTACAAAATTAATTACCCCAGATGAACCCATGTCCGCATTTCTTGACGGTTATATTTTTACGGTGAAAGATCGTCACTCTTTCGCCCAAGGTACTTTTTTCGTCTAGCTTATCACCTTCGACCAGTCTGGCATGGGTAACCCTATCGGCAGCAATGCTACCGCCGGCACAGCTCTCAGGATCATTTAAGCACGCAAGCCACTCCACCACGACAAGGTAAAGATACCATGGAGGGCTACTTGACACTGGTAAAAATCAAACTAAGAATGTTATTCACGTTGCACAAAAATTTAACGTCATCACAAGTCAACCGCTGCCGTTTAGTGGAAGTCTTTGCTTATTAGACCAACGGGATTGTATTTTATCTCAGCTCGGAACAGTTTTCCTGGGCGAGGGGTTTTCGGGCTTTGCCTGTCCTGTACGAAAAACATCAGGAAACTTTAACGCTCAAAAAGTCCCCAAACTAATTCGACAGCATAACCACTCATATCACATTCGCCTTATTATGGCTTGTATACATATATGTATGATCGGTTTAAAGCGTCATACCTTGATGCAGAACTTAAGAGGCTTGCATCGGTTCATGTCTCCAAGGAGAAAGACATTAAATTTACTCGTGGAATTTCGCGGTCAGTCTGGAACCGGTGAGCACCCAGCATCGAATCATAATAATAATGTTTTATTTATTCTGGCAGAGTTAAGGCCATAAAACCTTCTCTTCCACTCAACCAGCATAAATACAAATACATATTTGTCAAATATTAACATACACTATACTAATTATAAGATACATTAAGCAAGAGCTCCAGATTGACAAAAAGGTATAACGGCTAAGGTACCCGATATGCTGATAGCATAACGTAACCCTATACAGGCTGAATGATCTTCTACCTCTGTGATTAGATGTGAGCCCAGCGGCCTACTGGTAGTCCAATGCATTTTTTTAGGCTTGTCACGTCATGGAGTTTATAAACGTTTGAATGAAAGGCGTGTTTAAGACAAAATGTCGTGTTGTGCCGGAGAAGGCCTTGGCATTGAGTTAATCATTCATCCAGGTCTGGCAGGTCTATCCCTATAAGGCGTGAGGTACCTAAAAAACGCTCACGGGGTAGAGTAAGTAAGAGAGAGAGAGGGAGTATTAATATATCTGTATATTAATAAAAATTATGAATTTTATTAGGATCTATCAATAAAACAATTTCCTTAAAACTGACGATAGCTAGTAATAATTGCTTTCCTAACTGTATCCAATTTGAAGATCTTAGAATCGTGAATGATTTTTATAACCATCGATGACTTCTTTGAATTCTGGAGAACATCGTTAGAAGTAGCTATCAATTTTAAAAAACAATGTAGGATGAAGTTTTATTTGTTTTGACTGATTTACAATTCGGAGTGGGGATTGAAAGAACGTGTAGTAAAGGGACGTACTAATGAAAGAGCGTAGAGAGTGGGAAGGTAAAGGATGTGAGATGAGGATGTTTTGTAGAGTGGATAGCCACAGGGAAGAGAACAAGACGTAATCTAAACCAAACAAGGAAGAGCAGCTACGCCATGGATTGCATGTTGCGCCCTCCAATTGACCACAACAAAACGAACAGCAAATGTAGTAAGCTTTTTTTAAGACACTGCAATTTCTGCATTTCCATAAAATGTATTTCAAAAACAACTTTTTTACCTATTTTATTTTTTATTTTATTTATTAATCGGCCACGGTGAACTAGTGGTTATGCTCCTTGCCTCTGGTCCCGAGGATCGCGGGTTCAAACCCGGCCGGGGTCGATGGATTTTTTAGGACGGAAAAATCCAAGGAGCAAGTCCTCCGGGAGGGACTTTAAGCCGTGGGTCCCGAGTCTGAAGATTCTCAGGCTCGTAAAAAATCCTAAGCCTGAATGAAAAGGCCTCTAAGCAAAATTTACCGACTTTTCCCGTCCTAGTACTACCTTGGTTTCCTAGATGTCAGTATGAGGCGGAACGCCGACCACTAAAAATGACATCTATACGAAAACATGTGTAACTAAATTAGTATGATTCAAATTCTTCCCTGTAGGGAGAGAGCGTCTAAATCTCTGTAAAGGGAAAACATGGGCTTACAATAATAATTTTATTTATTTATTTTTCTGATGTCTTGATAAACCAGTAAAGAGCCCGGTTCGATTCCCTGACTTGGACATGCGGATTTTGCGCTGAACAGGTTTCTTCTCAATGACATCTGTACGTTTGTGCTTTGGGTTCTGTGTGCACGTGAACAGTATAAAAATAAAAGAACAAGAATATACATCGAAGAACAATGAATCAATGAAAAGGGAATTAATAAGACAGGCATATGTAACAATGATACTACTTGAAATTTCAGTTAACCTGATCTGTTCCTCTCCGTGCAAGACGAATTCAACATCAAACGCAGAGGTAATACAATGCAGTAGTGAAGGTAGAGTACAGCAAGTGAATGCCAAAGTTTCCTACTAAAGTTTAGGAAATATTAAAAATAATTAAAATAATATTTAGAGGATTTCTACTTTTTATTCTTGTTTGTTTCATCAATTATATCATATGGCAGTAGTAGCAAATCAAATTATTTAATAATGATAAACTAGAAGAGCACAAATACAGATGGAAAGAACATTTAGACAGAATGGACAATACAAGATTACCCAAAACGATCAACACCTATATACCGTTGAACAAAAAAGGACTGTTGTCGGGGTAGGTTTTAATTAGGTGTCCAAGGATGTGGGTTCATGGACAATTGCGCTTCGGACTAGTTGGGTTCAGGTTTCGGTAGAACAATGGACTTAACTCTCGGGAATCCGTGAGAAAGGATGTTCACTTGGGGAAAAACAGTAGGCCCAGTGTGCTGTCTTGTAATTGATCGATGCACTTTTATTGTCACTTGTTGTTTACATTTGTCGTATTAGACGACGATTTGACGAGAAGGCTTTTGGTGAATCAGAAATAATAATGGTTATAACACTCAACCAAGTGATGTAACTTATATAAAGCGATGTAACTTATACAAAGCGATGTAACTTATATAAAGCACTGAAACTTATATAAAAGCGATGTAACTTATATAAAAGCGATGTGTCGTCTCTACCAGCACTTTCGCTAGTCGCGACTCTGCTCGCAACCGACTACTGGCTGCCTACTCCACGCTACGGAACTGCCTACTCCACGCTACGGAACTGCCTAACTGACACACTCTGAACTGACTTTGGTTTTCGCTAAATAAAAATATTTATTAATCCTGAGTGGGGCCGGCATTAGTCCCTTCCACCAAAAGTCTTAGCGTCTCACAAACAGTTTATATGTTACATTAATTTTGATTGGTAAATTATATATCTGAAGGGCGTTGTCGTGGATGTTAAACTTAGGCGTTTGTGGCCTCGTCCCCCCCCCCTTTAAATTAGTTGCCTCATAATATAAAAATTTTCAGGGTTGACCAAATGGAGTTTTCTTTAAGAGCGCGGCTATCGACAGTCGGCATCTACCTCAGGCCGCCAAAGAAGGCACCCGCTGTTAGCGACATGTACTAGTTAAAATTGGTTCGGGGATAACTCTTTCCACAAGTTACCTAGGAAAATCCAATTGCTTGTTTGTGACTTCCCAAGCCTTTTGTAAGAAGTTTTTGGGCTTAACATTGTTATAGCAATATGATAATAGTGCAGTCTTGTAAATACTCTTAACAAAGGAAACTGCAGACTTTTTCCCCATTGTATAAGGACTTACGGATCCATTGTATGATGTTTACTAATTTCGTTCGCTACAATAGCAAGGGTCCAGGTCTATGACCGGCGCTAATTGCTTGGTACTACTGTTTTATTTATTGCTTATTAAATTATTTTGTGGTAGGTTATATCATTTTAATGTTGTTACTATTGAATTCCTATTTTCATTCCAATTAATTTGAATATAAATATGCCCTACTTCTGATAATAATTACAGGTTCATAAATTATTCACCTTTGATAATAGTACTTATTTTTCTGAAATAAGAGGCTGAGTGAATGACTTGTCACACCGTATGGAAAAACGATCTTTGGGACGGCTGAGGAAACGATGGATTTGAGACCGGAACAGGTCGCATTTACCTAATCCTGGAAAGAAAGAAGAAGAAGGAGACATTACTACTACTCTTACTAGTGTGTAGAATAATCCATATTATAAGTTTTGAATCATCCAGATGCAATGAATACTAATTTAGCCTTTCTTGCCCAATGCGTACTATAGTGAACATGATTCAAATTTCGATTTCTTCTCAAAATATACGGTACTTGTTATAGAGCTTATATCTGTGTGTGTCGAATATATATATATATATATATATATATATATGTATTTTAATTCAATTCGTTTTTACGGTTATTACTGTTAAATGTTTCAATTTACCTTATGGTATTGTGGTCAGAGCTTCTCCCATCAGTTTATGAGATTCCGGTTTCGATTTCCGGTCAGACCACAAGAATTTTTCCTTAAAGGGAATTATTTCTGTTGTCGCCTGTTGTCTGGAAATTTGGTTATGTTTATGTCGAAGGACTCTCTTGATGCTTCGTTATCATATTATCGGGGTAATGTAAGTCTGTCTTCCAGGCGCCCCAGCCACAGAATAGGTTACAATTCCGTCAATGCCAGGAGGAAACACTGGAAATATCGTAAGTCAACATGGTGCAAAATCCATTCATGGTCGGATAACTCTTGGGGGCCGCAAAGTTCCATTAACAAAAATTGAAAGATCTGAAGAATGTGTTCGGGAGGATCAGTTTTACATTTAAAATTATGATTTTTTCAATGAAATAAAAACTTGGGCTAGAAAGGGACATGATTCCGTTTGTGAATCTGATAAGATGAAATATAAGTACTGCCTGGACCTGAATTTTATTTCTCGGTTGTATTATACACCCAGGTGTAAGACATCTGTCCGAATACCTTGGGTGTGGTGTCAGATGAAGAGGAAAATAGAGCGAAAAAAGAAAAACAGGAGACATGCTGCGGAATAAAGATAGAAATTAGCTTTTCTTTATCTTTACTGTTGGTCTTCTGCTCCAGCAACACACTAAATACGAGATAACGTTTTCATCTTCTTTCTCCAGATTTATTCCTGGGTTTTTAACTGTATCCTTTTCTTACCAGCCTGTCTTCAAATAAACATTTTACGCTAATAATAAAAAACTTTTCCAATTAAATAGGCTTATAGATTTTTTTATTCAAACAAATGACAGAATTGTATATGCAAGATGTGTTATATAGTGAAGATTATTGTATAATAGTTGTAGAGGATATGATACTGTGATAAAACGTATAGTATCATAGGAGAGAACATGTTAAAAATTCCTGGTTTTGTAAACAGGGTGACATTTATATTTCAGATTTAAGTAAAAATTATTCACGGCAAATATAATTAGAAATTGATATTTTAAGAGGTTCAACCAGACGACGTAGTGATTAGATAACATAAAAAAATAATTCGATTCTAGATTTTGTAAAATACACACAATTGCAGTGATATGGGCTTGTAAAACGAATTGATTTCAAAATGTGCCAAGAAGAGTTTTGGATTGGATTCCAGCGGGAGGGAGAGATAGAGGTAGACCAAAACAGATTTGGCTGTAGGACATAAAGAAAGCGATTGATGAAAAGGATTGCAAGACTGGGACGATGTGTAAACAGTGGTCACAACAAGATGTTGTAACGCATTGTAAACCGGTTGATGAGTAAGATAAAGTGTAATTATATATCTTACATTCTAGAGTTCAAATTGTACGGCATTCTGGGTGAACTATTATTTTACGTAATATAATTAATGTTTTCTTTATTAATTCAAAAGTAGACATTGAATGGAAACCGGAAAATTGAAGGGAGGGGGGAAAGGCCGAAAAAACAGAGATTTCTGAATTTTGGTAAGGATTAGGCCCACAGATATTTACCTTAATAAATTATATAAAAATGTAAAACAATTATACATTTATCTAATATATAAAAACGAATGTTTGTTTCTTTGTGTCTTTGTTCATGCTTTATGCGCGGCCATACCGTTGATCCGATTATGATGGGGTTTTTTTGCAAAATGTTCGGGAGATTTCCGGGATGAACATAGGGTATAATAGAGTTGTAATACTCAGTCCCTTCACCCCTAAAAATCACCCTTTGTAGTGAAAAACGTGAAATAATGTCCCTATGTTGACGTTTAAATGGCTCGCGCTGCCTAAACCATAACAAATACACCATATTAATGTGCACAGAACTGAATATCTCAAAAAACTCTACAAAAATGTCCGCGACGGTATAGCTATGTTTATATTCTACGGATAACTGCCAATAACCATTTTTGTTTTTCATTGATGCCAAGATGATCAGCAGATTGCCGGGCAAGCATAACAGAGCACGACTGCTGGTAAAAACACATTAACATATTTTATTTAAGAGTAGCAGCGCATGCCGGGCATAAGCTAGTAAAGAATAAATACAAAAGATGAAGTAACACATCAAATTATGAGGAAATATTTTGGTCTTTTTGGATTATACTCGCATATAAACATTTTTACGTGCATCATATTTCTATATTTTTAAATCATAGGAATCTGCCCCTTAATAATTATAAAGTAATTAACGAATTAATTTTTGCATAAAACTAGATACAATCTTCTGTTAAAGATCAAAGTCTAGAAGATTTTTTGATTATATTTACCACAAAGAACTAGTTATCAAAATCTGCGCAATACATCCACCTGCAATGTGAATAATTTTAACGTAGAAGAGGAAAATAAGTCTTGAATTTTGAAGTGCATGTAAAAGCATAGAAGTAAAAGCAATTGTATTGTTGTAAAGGCTGTAGACGTGTTTTCGGACTGTCATTAGAGTTGTGGCTAATTGCACGTATTGTTCTTGATACATTTTCATTCGATGGATTTGAAAGCTCGAGCTTTTAAGTTATAATGGTTGTACTGCATTCATTGAACGAGCCGTAATTCGACCAAATCGTATAGTAATTCCATCATGCGTGTGATAGTCTAATGTAACTACGAATTCCAACTGGTGTCACAGTTTTTTTTTCTCTTCTTTCACTCTGTTTTTTTCAAACGTTCGTTTGATGAATATCTGCTTTTACATCGCCGAGAGTTATTAGTAGGGCAAGGATTTTAATGCACTAAAAGCTAAGTTTGCATCACAGATAGTATATATTATTCAATTCTTTTTGTGTGAAACCAAGACAAAATACAGTCAGAAGTCTAACTACTCATTATGTTAATCAATTGTTTGTATGTGAAACCAAGACAAAAGACAGTCAGAAGTCTTACTTCTAATTATACTATATTACAATATTACTTTTACTGCATTAAAATCCTTGCCCTAGTTATTAGGATAAGGGCCGATATATCATCATCATCATCATCAACGACATCGAGGCTTAGGAGTTCTGGCCCGTTTCGACTTCAAGAGATTTGGTCTTTCCATCTAGCAAATGGTCTTCCTCGACTTCTATATCCTGTAGATCTGTAGTTTAAAATCATTTTAGGTGGTCTATCATCTGTCATTCTTAGTAGATGTTCATACAAATTTTATCTTTGTTTGTCAATTTTATCCATCAATTTAAAAATATTTAATTTATCTCTTATCTCAGACCTTCTTTTCTGGTCCATAAGAGTGTAGCCTGCCATTAGCCTTAAAAATCTCATCTCCCCTGCCTCTATTTTTCTCCTATCTGCACAAGTAGAAGTCCAATTTTCACTGCCATACATAATAGTAGGAACGGTCATGACTTTATAAAATTTCATTTGAGTATCCTGAGTTGTTTTATTCTTTAGAGTTCTTCTTATTGTTCCACACATTCTTAGACATTTCTGTATTTTTATATTTATATGATATATTGAGCAATAAATGGTAACTAAGTTTCAGGAGAATCCTTAAACCTACACGTAGCCTATATTCTCCTGATCATGGGGCGACCATAGATTACTAACATTTATAAAGAAAATTTATTGTGAGCTGACCGGGTTTTTGAATGTGATTCGGTAAAACAATCTGGTAACCGTGGAAACTGAAGCTACGTAGGGCCTACATTATACATTCATTTAGTAACTCGGCACAAAGTGTTTTACTTGCAGTGGACCAGTTCCTACTGATTACGTGATACAATTAACAAATGGCACAATAAAAAAGTATCAAACTTGCAATGTTCCTCGTTCTCAACTTGTTTTATTTTATTTTTTTCAGTTTTGTTAATGTTTAAACAAGTTTAAGACGACGGAGACCTTACAGGTATTCATTTCATCGCACTGTATTATGGCTAATACCTCAACGTAATTTTATCATAAGTAATGACACGAGTGATTTCCAAATTATCGATAAATGTACTCCTCATGTCGTGAGTCGTGAATTTATCGATAATTTGGAAATCAAGAGTGGCATTTGTTAGGACTATTCAATTAATAAAATTAAGCTGTTTACTCACAAATAATTATTTAAATATAGTTATTTTAATATATTTATATATTTAATGTAAACGGCGATGTTTGAAAACAAATGAGAAACGTTTGTTATGCTTCATTTGTTCATCACTGCAACCAGATCATATTATTTATTGCCAAATCGGATCGCAATGTTGTAAGAATGCACCCTAATGGAGAAAAGATGAAAAACCTCAAACTGTTTATAACCAACATATTAATTTATGATGCCCTATGATGTAAATATGTCAGTTATATTTTCTGGAACGTTCTAACCTGGGAAATAATACGTTGAAGACAGTGCAAACAGACTTTTTTTTTGTGGTATGATCAATTGCTACAAATGCCGCAAGCACTATCTAGTTACATTCGTGCACTTATATACCTGGTAGCTACATGCGTCCTAGAATTCTTACATCTTAATATATAAATTGTTATATTCAACGTATATCTTAGAGAGTCGGTCACTGCAAAAATAATGCTATGACCTATTGAGAATGCTAAAAAGGAGGAGCCTGATTTTAAAGTGATAAAATTAAATTGATAAAATCGAGGTGAAAAACGACTGTGATTAGTTGTAAATCCATTGAAATGTGATTGATCATTGACTCCCATTTGGGGCATGAGTTAAATAGTCACTAATAAAAAATACTCTTTTCAGGTCCTTTGGTTAGGCCTACGCTCCATAATTATTAAAAACTTCATATTGACGGTAACACTGAAGCAGGATTTTAATATTACCGAAATAATAAAGTTAAAGTTAATAAATGATTTATATGTTCTCCGATGAATTTTAATGATTATACCTCATAATGTTTACTTCCCAACATTAATTAAATATAAATGATTTTGTATTTTTAAATTATTTTTATACTTACATATAACTTTAAAATAAAAATCTAATAAGTATTTCATTGTTGGTTATTGTCAAATAAAAAATAAAAATCTCTTAACAAATAAAAATATTTTACTAAATAAAGATGTTTTAATAATGCTTTTAAAAAAATTTGTTTTAATTCATTGTTGTCGCAATTCTAAATATTTCTATTAAACTTAAAATAATAACTGAATGAATGTGTACTCTCATGAATTAAAGTAAACTAAATTGTGATTCAAATTAAATGCACTTGTCTTTTTAATGTGCCCAATGGGATTTAACCATATATTTTAATAGAATTATTAACCAATATAAATTTAAAATAATTTCATTTGACGTAATAATAAACTTAATGCTTTAAGCATGTCAAATTTATTCATTCTGTATCAATGTTTTGTTCTGAATGGAAGTAAGAATAGCTCTTCAGATAAAATTGTGTAATCTCTCCGATTGTAGAATTGAGAACAGTTTCATTTTATACATAACTTTTTTATACTTAAAACACTTTTTACTTTATACTTTTTAAGCTTAAAATGAAAATAAGCAACGTTGTGAATAAGAATAATTGATTTTAAATATGTGGTGAAGAATATTGTCACCAGAATTAACTTGATCTTCTTGGAACTCAAGACTTCGAATAAATCTCAATTATTTCTTCAACAAACATTTTTTTTTCATGAAGCGTCTCCTGTGTTCCAACTTCCGACCCCTGAGAAGAGAATCCAGCTCTACCACAATCTACCTGAATTAATTCCGATCCAAATTTAAACCTAACCAGAAATACTTTTTTCGGCACACTAAATCCTCAATCAGCATATTATGATTATTCTATGTGAAACAATTGACATTTCTAGTGAAATTCGCACGAACATTACCACAAGAGATTTTTCTTTTCGACAATACACCACCGGAGCATATCGAGGATTGTGAAAAGATATAAAAACTCGGGTGGTAATTAAAAATATTCAGTGAATGAAATTAAAAGTTTATTCAGTGAATGAAATTAAGTTTATTCAGTGATTGAAATGTTTAATAAATGATAATAAAATGGAAATGAGTTGCGTATTTTGTATAGGCATTTTTAATTGAATTTATTCTGCAAGAAAGATTTGGCAGAACACCGTATGTGTTGTGTAACTTATAATTCGTTAGGTTCCTTAATTTCCGAACAATTGTGCATGATTATTTCTGACAATTTTATTTTGCCAATATTTCAGTTAAAGGCGACCGTGATTTGTTCAAACTGGAAGACACTCTATATTAGATTCCTCAATATTCAAATGTCTAGCGTATGAAAAGAAAAAAATAGTTAAAAGTAACTTATTTTTAGTGAAAAAGTATTAATCTTTAGATTGGTTTTAAAATTTTAAATTATTTAACTACTCAAAGCTTTATTGTTAAAACTGAAAAAAATTATACAGTATATATATATATATAAATAATTGCCGAACAGCCATATTTATATTTTTATGCGTCCGTTAGGGAGATAAAAATAACTTATAACAAAAATACCTGGTCCAATTAATTGTCATATTTCATGTTAATTAAGGGCACATTTAGCTTTACATTATATTTATTTTTTATATTTTAAAACATTAAGTCTGAATTAATTTTTAAAACATAATTTGGTAAACACATGCCTATATTGAGGTATAGCTTTATCATCTTCGATAATAAACAAGTAGGCGAAATTTAACAAGTGGTCATAATTTATATAAAATCTGATATGATTGATGTTCAACTGCCAAATTTTTTTCTTAATGTAAACCATAGAAAAATAAATATGGTTTAAAAATAATATTTTACTGAATTAGTATAGGACGTTTATCATTTAATGATTAACGCGTTCTGAATGTTTAATAGCTCTACCTTATGTAGTTCTTGATATAAATGAATCAATAAGGTGATTTTGTAAGAGTGATATATAAATTCAGAATGAATGGTTTAAGATATCACAAAATAATAATATATTGTTAAAGGGAAATATTCCGATTTCCTTAATTCGCAATAAACATGTAATTAGAATTAGGTTTTATTGCGAGTTACCTTTTTTTACAACCGCTTCCCGTAACCACTTTTTCATGAAATGACAATTTGACAAACATAATGCGCAATTTATGTTAGACTTTCCTTATTGAGCTGGTGTAGTGGAAATTCCATGTTCACACACACACACACACACACACACACACACACACACACACGCGAGATGAAGGAGAGGTAGGAATCATGTTGACTTGAGGAAAACAGAAAACACCAATAACGTGGAGTCCGGAATCCGCTTTATTCCTTTTCCTCGTCTTGAAGGAATAAGTTGAAAGCCGCAGCAACTGCTTTGTGACCCCAGGTGTTGCTGATATTGAAAACATTCTTGGTCACACTTTTCGTTGCTTATGTACTTAGACCCAGATCTTGTTGACAGCAGCAATTGATTGTTCTTGGTTTCTTGACAGAAATTTAGATACCCGGTTTCTTATTAAGTTGGTCATTCTGTACGTACCAATATCGCTTTGAGCTTATATTTCGTCGCAACTTATCCCGCGCCAAAAATTAAATGTCTATAAGTGAGATTGTTAAATTTAATCGAAGGTAATTTTGAAAATGAGTTGATAATAATTGTTTAAATGACAACGCTGTTTAACAACCCAGATCATAGCGTTCCAATTGAAACCTGGGTATGAAAGAGGTGATACATTTTGACCAAAGGAATCTTATTTCAGATCAACATCATCGCCATCCTCAAGCATTGGCCATTTCGATCTGTTTCGTCCTCATCAGACAAATTAATATGTCATTCTCTTAATGGGACTTATCTCTTCGTTTTTTTTTTTTTTTTTTGGTTTATATTATAGGATTTTCGTGGGAATTAAGAATTCTGACATCAGTAATATATGATCATAGTATTTATCTGATATTCTTTCGTTTAGTTGTTTAAATCGAATGTGTTTAATTCTTCTGTTTTTTGTTTTATTTCATGTTCAGTCTTTTTATATGTCGTAAATGCATGCACGGGGATCGCAGTTTTAGAATAGAATTTAGAATAGATTTATTTAGCCTGGTGGAGTTAAGGCCGTGTGGCCTTCTCTTCCACTCACCAAGACAAAACATATGTTACATATGAATACAAAAAAATTAATTAATTATCTGTCAAATTGAATAATAATGAAAATAATGTCTAATAATACAATGAAATAAAATAAAATAAAATTAATTATACAATGAATACAAAAAGGAATAACAGCTCGAATCTACTACACATAAAAAGAAAAGAAAAAAAATACAAAGAAAGTAATAAACTACAATGAATTAATCTATGTTTTTTATACAAGGCATTAGGTAAATATATTAACAAATCTTAAGTCTATTTTTATTAAATAATGAAAAAACACATTATTAATTCTTAAAAAGTAATATTAGTGAGTTGTTTCTGTTAGTTTTACTTCCCTTCCAAAGGCCCTTAAACATCCATTGGCCACTATCGGGTTCTTACCGCTGAATCCAAACCATTGTTCTACCGGGAAAAGCATGCATCTATCGTTTCTTTGTAATAATACCTTCCTTTGTGCTAATACCTTAATATCACATGTATAATATTTAATAATTTATATTATACATCTGTCTACCAAAACAAATGTTTAAAATTTTATTTTTTATTTTTATAATGCTACTTCATAGTTTCTGCGAACAAATAGTAAGACTACATTCATGGTTTTGAAAGTGAAAAAGGAGCTGCGATATTTTTCTTTCTTATTGGTAATATTACATATTATTACACGCTTTATATTAGCTTGACCTGTATCTATCCATCTATGTAACGGAATCTTTCAACACGATTTTCACCCACTTAAAATCATTGGATCGACTTGAAAAACTTTGTATACTTGTAGAGGACCCGTGACAATACAATAATTTCATATTTACTCGTATTTTCTAAAATCCTGGGCATAATCATCAGAAAATCAAAAAAAGTGTTTTTGTATCAATGTAACGGAATCTTTCAACGCGATTTTCACCCACTTAGAAACATTGGATCGTCTTGAAACTTTGTATACGTGTAGAGGACCCGTGACAATACAATAATTTCATATTTTGTTTCTAAAATCCTGGCCAGAATCATCCGAAAATAAAAAAAACTGAAAACTGGTATAATAGGTTGCGGACTTGTCTAGTTTGTAGTCAATCGTTGTAAGAGCTCAGTTGGTAGAGCAGTGAACTCTTAATGGTATATAATTTCAATAATCCATACGTCGCTGGTTCAAATCCGGCTGGGAGGGTTTCTTTTTATAGAAGAGTATTACTTTTAGCTCATACTACAATAGTATCGAATTTAAAGATATTTACATTTTTATCTTATTCTGTAAAATATTAAAACTAAAAAATAAATAATAGTTTTAAAAAACTAAAAGAACACGCTTTATTAGGAAACTAAAAAATGAAAAATAATTTTAATTTCCAATACGCTTGGGATAAAATAAAGTGCTCAACAAAAAAATCATCTCCAACACATATAGAATAAAATTAGAGTTATCAACAAAAAGAAAATAATTTTACCATCAAAAGCGTGCGGTGCTTTTTATGATTTTTGCATTTTCTTCTTAGAGAGCTTACTTTTACCAATATCTGTTTATTATCAATTATATTAATTGATATAGAGCACCCCACGTTTTTGAAGGTAAAATTATTTTCTTTTTGTTGATAACTAATTTTATTCTACATGTGTTGGAGATGATTTTTTTGTTGAGCACTTTATTTTATCCCAAGCGTATTGGAAATTAAAATTATTTTTCATTTTTTAGTTTTCTAATAAAGCGTGTTCTTTTAGTTTTTTAAAACTGTTATTTATTTGGTAGAAAGTATGTAAATATGTATTATTTAGTCCAGAGACCTCATATTTCAGACATAGGTTGCTTTCATGTGCCGTAAAGCTACTTCACGGGACCCACGGCATTATTTTCTTTTCGAAAAATGTATCTTCAGAATTTACGCCTTTAAAATCCCACTTTACCTGATTACTGGTATAATTGGTCAATATGTTTTGCTCAAAATAAGAGATTTTTACCTTTATTTTTAAATTATTTATTGTTTTTGTATGATTTAAGATTTTTATCTGTATTAATTTAATGAATATATATAGGACTTCAGCAGGGTTAAAACCCGTGAACTTGGAGGCAGAGTTGGTAAACAGCAGTTCATAGGACCAAAATGTCCACTTTCTACATTTTATAGGTCCTTTGAAATTGCAAAATATATAAAAATTAAGTAATTTCAAATATGTAGCAGGCACATTAGTTGTTATCAATATAGCTGTAGCTACTGATTATAAATCATTGGAATGTCGCTGACGATTTTAACATTATTTCTTTTAGCTTAATATAACTATTCGTTGTAAAAGCCAATGTCATATTTCCACCTAGAAGCCCAGAACGACAAATGTATCTCATTTTAAGAATCGAAAATGACTAGCCTCATGATCTTCTGGGCAAAAGCTTTTGCGCACAGTTCATAAAATTCCAAATTATATTCCCTCTCTAACTACTAGATTTTTTCCTCAAAGAGATTTTACAGAAATCTTCAATTGTTCTAAATTAAAATATAAAATTATGAAATATTTACCTAAAAGGTCCGTCTCCTCAACTTAAATATTATTAATTATCTGCAGCGCTTTCAAGACTAGTCCATCATCAGCAGAAGTAATTTTAATTTTGTATAATTTAACCACAGAGTTTAAAGTTGGCGGTACGATTCTAAATACCATACTGTTTGAAGACGATCAGACAATCCTTAGCTCTTCAGAAGACAATTTACAAATAGCAGCATATAAATTAAACGAAATAGCAAATAAATTCAATATGACAATCTCTGAAAGTAAATCGAAAGTAATGGCATTAAACGGGAAAGACCATATGAGGTGTAAAATTAGTATTAATAACAGTATAATACAACAGGTGAACAATTTTAATTATTTAGGATGCAACGTATCACAACGTATCATACTGCCAGAAGGAAGATATTAATATTAAATTAAATAGATTTTACAGAATGTGTGGCACTATAAGACGGACACTGAAAAATAAAAATTTGAGGAGCACACAACTAAAATTTTACAAAATTATGGTAGTGCCTGTCTTAACACATGCAAGTGAAAATTGGACTCTTAACCGTTCAGACAGAAGGAAAATAGAAACTGCAGAAATGAAGTTCCTACGTTCAGTAGCGGGTGTGATAATTTTGGACAAGAAAAGAAGTGAGGATATTAGGAAGGACTTAAATATTTTCAATTTGACAAATAGAATTGACAACATGAGAAACAAACTGGTATGAACATGTCAAGAGAATGCCTACATATAGAATCCCTCAGCTGTTACTAAAGTACAAACCAATAGGACGTAGAAATGTTGGATGCCCATTTACTAGATGGGAGGATTCATTAAATCCCACTTGATGTGAAAACAGGTCAAAAGGCCTAATTTCATGAAGCAGAAGAAGAATTTTGAATAATGCCTCAACAGAACTTTCTCATGAATTTTATTAATGTTCAATTGTTCTGTCTAAAAAAGTAAGTTAAATAATTCCTGTAGTCACCCATTATCCAATTTAATTTTATCCCCCTTTAAATAATGTTATCATCATCATCATCATCACCTTCAAGCTGTGGGCCTGTTGGCCCGTTCCGCTCCCCGCAGGTCGTCTTTCCAACGGCGTTTTGGCCTTCCTACATTTCTTCGGCCTAGATGCCTGAAATGAAGCAGCTGTTTTGATAAACGATTATTTGACATTCTTTGTATATGTTCAAACCAATTACGTTTATTTCTTTGTATTCTCTCGTTTATATTATATATAATAATGTTATAAAATAATTAATTAATAATAATGTTCACTTATTTATATAAATTTTAATAAATATATTAGTCATCAATCCATATGTTATGTTAAGGTTTAAGACTCTCCTGATGTAGCGTTAACTGTTTGTTCTTTCTACATGTTTTATTTTTATTAAATGGTTAAGAGCCGTAATATTCATATTTTGTCCATAATGCATATTGTGAAAGTCAGTCATCGCTGTAAGTTTACACACTTTTCGTAAATCTAATTAATAAAGGTGTATTAATAACAAACGCTACAAATTTAACAGAAGGAGTAAATAAACAAATTGATAAAGTAGCACAAATATCAGGATATATGAAAGATTTAATTTGGCCCAACAAACATATGTTAATAGAAAGCAAAATCCGCATAAACGATAGTTCGACCAGTTATCGTATATGGAGCAGAAACTACGGCTGATACAACTTATATAATAAGCACATGTGAAATGATGATCTTAAGAACTATTCAGAGGAAAACATTATTTGATAAGATTCATAACACAAAAATTAGGGACAAATGGCATATTCAAGACATGACCAAATGTCTTATAGATAGATTAAAGTATTGGAAGGGTCATATAGAAAGAATGGAAGACAACCGACTTGCAAAATAGAGCTATAGAAGATAGACCAATGGACGGGAGAAGAACAAGAGGAAGATCAGCCAAGAGATGGGTAGACAGTGAATGTACATCCAATACGTCTTCCTCCGAGGAGTGATTCTGGAAATAAACAGGATGAAAATCCTACAAATTATGATTAATAAGAAGAAATTGCTCTCCGAGGAGAGAAATAAAAGACAGTACCCTGTGGTTCTAACCTAAATATGTATCATTATTCATATCACGGGCAAACTTAGAACCTCGTTCCAAAAATATCCGAACTTCAGATGTTGGTTACAATTTCGTAAATGCTATGAAAAATGCCAGAAATGTCATAAGACAATCTGGTGGCATCAGACAGAATGAACAAGTAAATATTTGTATTAATAAAATAAAACTCTAAAAGTTCTATACGATTTTCATATTTATTTCAGTACAAATTCGAATTTGTATTGAAATAAATATGAAAATCTTATAAAACTTTAACTGTTTTATTTTATTTGTTAATAAACATAAAGGATTTTCATCAAGTAAACGCCAAATGAATTGATTAAATGAATAATTTGAATTGTTGCAGTGTAAAAGTACTGCATTACTGAAATAATAATCTCATCAGATTATTTTTTAAGTAGGCTATTCAACTGGTTAGGATGGCAGTGGATTAATTAAATTATGTAATTTTTATGCAGATCTCCTCTCCTAGTTTTCAGAGAATTATATACATTGAAGTTGGGTAGAATTTGCAATATCGACACAACAGAAATTGCTGAGAAAGATATAAAATATAATGTACCAAATTTTACACCTTAATAAAATTCTCCGGTTACTGCGTTATGTTGTGTTAACTACGCTCCAGATTACGGGCATAAAAACAAAGCCGTATCCCCCAATGTCACGAACACTTGGGGCTAGAGATATGAACCAAATACAAGAGAAAACAAAATTATTATTTTCCAGTAAATGATATCCCTCTCAACAACATCTGCAGGTTTAGTGTTGTACACCATTTTTGAATGTTTTTTATTTATGTTTTACTCTCTGGTTTCTATAAGTGTTGCAGCCAGCGCGAGAAAAGCCCTCGGCGTCTTGTGTCCAATAACCACTGTGTCATTTCCCGGGTTGTAACTTCTCGGACATTCCTTTGATGGTATCGACAGCTGTTTCTGTTTTACTGACAGTTCCTGTAAACTAGAAATCGATAGTTTACTTTTCTTTTGAGCAAAGTCCTCTTCTCTTGCACGTTACCTAACTTTTGATTGACATAATTTTTAATTCCCTCAGTTTAGGGAGATGTTATAGAGTCATGCAATCTAACTTTATACTCTGAGAAATAAAGGCATCATTCCACCAGTACTTGGAAATTAAACTTCATAATTTCGCTGGTTCAGTGGAAAAGATCAGTGGCCTTAAGTGTGCCAATTATTATTATTATTATTATTATTATTATTATTATTTATTTGCTTGCTTGCTTACTTACAGGATGTCTATATTTTTACACGCTTTATATTAGCTTGACCTGTATCTATCTATGTAACGGAATCTTTCAACAAGATTTTCACCCACTTAAAAACATTGGATCTACTTGAAACTTTATATACTTCTAAAGGACCAATGACAATACAATAATTTCATAAATAATACATAATAGGTTGCGGGCTTATCGACTTTTTAGTCCATCGTTGTAAGAAATTGATATTATATCCTCTGGTAGCTCAGTTGGTAGAGTGATGGACTGTAGTGGTATATAATTTCAGTAATCCATAGGTCGCTGGTTCAAATCCGGCCCCCCTGAGGATTTTTTTAGAAGAGTATTACTTTTAGCTCATACTACGTAATAATTGTAAAAAAACTAAAACAACACGCTTTATTAGAAAAGCAAACTAAAAAATAAAAAATAAATAATACTTAAAAAAAATTAAAACAACACGCTTTATTAGAAAATCGAACTAAAAAAATGAAAAATAATTTTAATTTTCAACACGCTTGGGATAAAATTAAAGTGGTCAACGAAAAAATCATCTCCAACGCATCTAGAATAAAACTAGGGTTATCTACAAAAAAAAAATACCGTCAAAAGCGTGGAGTGCTTTTTATGGTTTGTACGTTTTCATCTTAGAGACTTTACTTTTACCAGTATCTGTTTATTATCAAATATATTATTTTGATGGTAAAATATTTTTTTTGTAGATAACTCTAGTTTTATTGTAGTTGTGTTGGAGATGATTCTTTTTGTTGACCACTTTAATTTTACCCCAAGCGTCTTGGAAATTAAAATTATTTTTAATTTTTTAGTTTGGTTTTCTAATAAAGCGTGTTGTTTTAGTTTTTTAAAAACTATTATTTACTTACAGTTAGAATTATATACGAGGGGTGTTCAATAAAGAATAATTATTATTTTTTACAATCATAATTGAACACGCAAACATTTGATTTTACGATATTTGTTAAGTTAAAATGCTTGATGTACACATGGTACAAGTTTCAAGATCGTCAATCTAGGTTCATTTCAGTGAATGGTTTGTATAGTAGTAACATGTTCACTACCACATACGGCTACAATGGAGTTGAATATCATGCTTCTATAAAATTTTGCTTTTGTCACAACATATCTTCAACTAAGGCCTAAGCGGTATTACAGAAACCCTATGCGATGTTTCAGAAGGTCTATGGAGAGTTTATTCTTCCCTATAGCACAGCTCGAAAATGGTACTTTTTTTTAATGAGGAGAGAAAATCAATTAAAACAAAAATATGGATCGTTCGCTCCAATTAATGCTCATAAGAAAGCAGAATTCAAACCACTATTGCCATAGTATCAGTGATCCATGAATAAACTTACGATCACTTCCTGATATCCTAAAATTTTACAGGGTGCCACCCGCAAATTGTTGGCAGAAAACAAGCTGGAAGCTGCACTCCGATAATGCGAGGCCGCATTCGCAAATGTGGTTCTTGAATGTCATGTAAAAATCAAAGTGAGGTGTGTCCCACATATTCCGGATATAGTCTCATGTGACCTTTTTTTTCTATTTCTAAACCCGAAAAACACCTTCGCGGAAGCTTTTTCCATCTTCAGAAGCAATAGTAAATGCTGAGGAGGCGATTTTGAAAGAGCTGTCAAAAAAAGGTTTCCAGCATGTCTTGCAGACTGCCAAATGCTGGGACAAGTGCATTTTCATTCTAGGGAGACTCCTTTGAGAAAGGCCAACAAAAAATTCTGAGGATTCATCATTCAGTAGGTCTATGATTAATAAATTATATTCGTTTTAAATTATCAACAACAACAAGGATTAAGCCTAATGGCCTGTTCCGACCTGATTATAGGTCGAATTGATCCTTCCATCACTTCAATGGTCTTCCCAACAATCTTCTCCCTTTTGATTTATAATTATACATTCTTTTTGGTATGCGCTGTTCATTCATTCGTAATACGTGCTGAAGGTAAGCATTTTGATAGTATTTTATTCTTTCGCAGAGATTAAATATATTATGTTCTGTTCTTATATCTTCGTTTGTCTTTTTATCGGTCCTTTGGTATCCTGCTATTGCTCTCAATATCTTCATTTCTGCAGCCTATATTTGTTACTATCTGCCTTTGTTATTGTCCAGCTTTCACATCCATAGGTAAGAGATGGAACTGCCAATACTTTGTAAAATTTTAAAATAGTTCCTTTTCTTGTTTTATTCAATAAATTATGTTTAATTGTGCCACATAGATAATTGAATCGTTGTATTTTAGTGTGTTTATCTAGATTTCTGTCATTACCTAATGACATCCCAAATAATTAAAACTCTGAACTGGATCTATAATTACATTGTTTATCACTATTTTTGTTTTAGATGTAGATATTCTTAAATTGTATTTTAGAGAGATATTATTTAAAGTCTAATGGAATTGTTTTAAATTGTATGAGTGTAAATACGGCTTCCTTAGTAATCTCCAACGGTGTGCATTTCGTGTGCATGGCCAAATGCATCATTACTTCTGTCACAATCTGACTCTGGCCAATTCATGTGCTCTCAAGTTTAGCATAGCGCTGGGTAAATTACTGAGAGAATCGGACTCTGTAATCGGGGTACAGAATCATTTGGTGCATTAAGTATTCGATTTAGATGGTGGAAGTTTAATTAGTAATTTCCGAAAGTATGCATTTCTTGGGCATGTTTACACAATTATACACCATATCACTCATAGTCTAGTCAGCAAACAGTTCTTTATTTAAAGTCTTGGCCAATTTCCTGGACTATTTAACTCATGCCACAAATGCTAGTCAATGACCAATCACGTTTCAATGATTGTTGTTTTACAACCAATGACAGTCGTATTTCACCTCGCTCTTTATCGATTTCTCTTTATCAGCTCCTGCTTTTGTGATAAAGAAAGCTCCTCCTTTTTAATGTTCTGAACAGGACAGAACATTATTTTTCTCCAACAAATACATTGAATATAGCAAATAATGAACAGATTCCTTGATTTTACTGAGTTGTTTACTAAAAAAATAAATGAGTAACCCGTAATGTTGATTATGATATATAGTTTGATGTGTTTCTTTATATCTCCACTTGGGTGCACTATTACAATATTGCGATCTTATTTGGCAATAAATAATATGATCAAGGTGCAGTGAATGAACATAACCTCACATTTCTGATTTGTTTTCAAACATCGCCGTTTACATTAAATATATAAATATTTTAAAATGACTATAGTAAAACAATGATTTGTGAGCAAACAGCTTAGTTTAATTCGTTAGATAGTCATAATAAATGCCATTCTTGATTTCCAAATTTATTGATAATTTGGAAATCACTCGTGGCATTACTTATGACTATTTAACTCATGCCCCAAATGGGAGTCAATGACCAATCACGTTTCAATGATTTCTGTTTTACAACCAATCAGAGTCGTGTTTCACCAAATATTTATCAGTGTTATAATTACCATATTAAAGAAAGCTCCTCCTTACAATATTGCGTTCCTTTGGCAATAAATAGTATGATCTGGTTGCAGTGATAAACAAAAGAAGCAGTAGAAGCGTACCTATCGTTTCTCATTTGTTTTCAAACATCGCCGTTTACATTAAATATATAAATATTTTAAAATAACTATAGTTAAATAATGATTTGTGAGTAAACAGCTTAATTTTATTCGTTAAATAGTCCTAACAAATGCCACTCTTGATTTCCAAATTCTCTAGATAAATTCACTCCTCACTTCGTGAGTCGTGAATTTATCGATAATTTGGAAATCACTCGTGGCATTACTTATGATAATTTTTAGATACTTTTGGTAATAGGGATTTGAGATACATGGGAAAAGGAGGGTGAGTTAGAGAGGCGGAATGTATAATTGAAGTGAGTAGCGTGGATGTAATTTGGTTTGAAAATGTTTCAGTTCTAGAGAAAGAAACTGTGTTTAGAAATGTAAGTGGTAGGTGGGACAGTACACAATAATGGTCGACACCCGGGCGCCATGCCGCCAGGGATTCAGGTCGCTCCTTTCTTATTATTCTGAAATGTCTCCTCTCTCTCTTCTTGTCACAACTCTACGAATTCTGGGCTCTGCTCAAGCCTTTACAGGGTGATCCACAAAGCGCACTCTTTTACTTACTTATCACTTTATATTCATTCACACTTCGTATCCAGAGACTTGTTGTTTTCATGGAAAATTATTTTTCAGCCTCATACATCTACGGGTTAAGTTCTGTCTTTTGCCCGTAGGGTCGCTGGTTCAAACCCGGCCGGGGTCAATGGTTATT
This sequence comes from Diploptera punctata, assembly GCA_030220185.1. Classification (NCBI taxonomy): domain Eukaryota; kingdom Metazoa; phylum Arthropoda; class Insecta; order Blattodea; family Blaberidae; genus Diploptera; species Diploptera punctata. Next base: position 935,653 of record JASPKZ010003874.1, on the reverse strand, counting down.
AAGGATGGAAAAATATAAGGGAATTTGTAGATTTTTTGGCTTATATAAGAATCTCAGCCCTAAAGTAGAGATCTGAGTATTTTCCTTCCAAATAATATCTTAGTTATAATAAAAATTTGGGAATTATTAATCAAGTTATGAAACAATCCCTTGTACAAAAAGCACCAGGTTACGTTTATATAACACTTTGGCTATGCCAGTGTTGACCTGTGGTAGTGAAGCATGGACACTAAAAAGACAACATGAGAGCAGAATAACGGCTTGTGAAATGAGATTCATGCGCAGAACAGCGGATTACACCAGATGAGATCGGAAAAGGAACACCGATATCTTAAAAGAATTGAAGACTACGCCAATTTGGAATATATTAAACAGTATCAACTAAATTGGAAACACCATCTTGAAAGAATGAGTTCAAATCGGATCCCCAAAGCTGTTTATAATTATATACCAAGAGGACGAAGATATCTGGGCCGTCCTATGAAACGCTGGAGGGAAAATTTTCTATAGGATCGTAACAGGCCTTGGCCTAATACTTGGAAGGAAGAAGAAGAAGATATCTTAGTTTCTTAACATCTAGTGTCTCTTTGAAGCAACGAACTAACCACTTGTCATTCAATGACATGTGTGGGGAAATAATCAACTAAATTAGCTTGTCAAAATAACGCCTGCAAGGATGAATGGGTATATGCAGACGACACATGTTATTTACTTCATATAATTTATGTGATATGTAACATTTGGGAATCATATTTTAAATATTTTTGCAGTTTTATAACCTAAGACGTATTAATAAATATGATACAAAAAAAAGACAGTAATTATTAGTAGTAATAATAATAATAACAATAATAAAAATCTGTCTTTACCTTGGTTTAACCTCTCCCTTTTAGGTAATTTTACATATCCCACCGTCAACGTGGTCTTACAGAAACACGACCTGTCGGGAGAGGATATATAACTCTGGATCATACATATCCTTTTGAGCAAACAAGGACATGGAGGGTCTCCCTGGTTGAATGATCAGCTCAATACCAAGGCCGCCTCTGAGACAATATGAACATTTAATACAAGACACATCTTCAGCTTTATTTTTCATACTAAACAAGGCAGATATACTGTAGACAATGATTATGATGGTCAGATGATGTTTGAGTACCGATAGGGCTTTAAAGTTTCCCAACATTTCGGATATTTCATACTGGAATTGATGTACTCAGACATGCTATTTGCATAATGTAGTTAATATAATTGCTTCTCCACCTTCTCATAATTCGTGTCCGACTCTGGATCGGGTGGAGGGATGAGATGCAATGAAGTCCATTACATTGGAGGCTTGCGAATAACAAGAATGCCTGCCGACCACGCCCGACGGGTACCATCACAGGGGCAAATTAAATTAATGAGATGAGTGTGGGTACAATGAAATTTGTTGTAGGGAAAATGGGACAAACCCCCAGAAATACTGTCCAGACTGCACCACGAAACCACATGAAATGACCAAGACGCGAAGTTAATACAACTAAAGAGAAAAACTACCTAAACCGAGATTTGAACCCACGATCTGCAGCTTTACCTCGCTACTTCGGCAATCCTGGTGTAGATACTTTTTTTTTCTATATTTGAAGGTATACACGGGGATTTAAAATAGAAAAAAATGTTTGCTCTTGTATTGCCTAAGTACAACAATTATTAATATGCGACCTCGTAAAGCTGAAGATCTTGGTTCAAATCTCGATTTAAGGATTTTTTCTCCTTAGTTTTATTTCTCGACTTCAATATTACAGCTGAAGAAAAACACGAAAATAACGTCACTCAGGATACTTGTCCCAACCGGAAATCGAACCCGCTGCGAACGAGCCAACGACGTTACCCCGAGACCACAGCGGTAGACAATAATAATAATAATAATAATAATAATAATAATAATAATAATAATAATAATAATAATAATAATAATAATAATAATCATCCAACCATAGTAATTCTGCCTGAAGGGAGGTCCTTCACTGCAATCATAGCATTTGCATGCTATGCATGCAGCTTTACTAGGGAATTGTAGGTGTGGTAGCTTCCCGTTGCTTTCCACACCGGTGAAGGATGATGATGATGATAATAATGATGATGATGATGATAATAATAAGGATGATGATGATGATAATAATAAGGATGATGATGATGGCCATATGATTTCGGGGACCATTTGGACCTTAAAGTTTTCCTGACATTTGTCTTACAGGTGAGGAAAAACCCCGATAAAAACCTCACCCAAAAAAAAAACTGTCCCGACCAGGGATCGAACCTGGGCCCGCTGCGTGACAAGGTAGCACGCTACGTCGAGACCACAGCGGTGGAAATAATAATAATAATAATAATAATAATAATAATAATAATAATAATAATAATAATAATCAATATATTTGTAGATTTCTAAGGGCAATTAATAATTACCAATCATAAAATATTACTATTGATTTATTATTATTTTATTATTATTATTATTATTATTATTATTATTATTATTATTATTATTATTATTATTATTATAACATGATTTAAATGTTCTTTATAGGGGATAAAATTTAAATTGGAATATATCATATAGGCATAAGTAGAAAATAGTTAACAACAATATAAATTAGATTATAATTTATATTATTAATATAATTGTCTATCACTCAGAAATACATTATATTGCTAACATTTTTATATTTTTCAATGTTTCGGTGACGTAGTTATTTTTTAATTATCCAGAAGGGATAATTACGTTTAGTTCTTACCAGAATTGATTGTTAATGCTTGGGAATTGGGATCGCGTGTACACGTGTTCAGAGAAGCCTGTCTGAAGCTCAGACAGATGCTTTCTGGGGCACGCACTTTTCTTTCTTTGCCTATCACCCTCTCTGTCCATAACCTCTCTTTTTCCTATAGAAACTGTAAATACCAAGCCTAACTTTGTTTATGGATTTTCATCCATAATATTGACATTAAATTTATTGAAGAAATTAACAACTCTAATTATTTCAAAATTATAAAACAGTACCTCAGATCTCAATCGCCCTCAACAAACAGCAGTTAGTTTTGTAGGAGGCCTGTCGAAAACTTAAGTTTCATGTTCTGCTTTCAGTTTGGTACTGACTGTTGCTGGTAATGATTTTTACAGAGGGTTCACATTACTGGGTATGTTCTCATTTAACATGTGTTTGTGGTTTCCTTGACTATTTAACTCATGTCGCAAATGGTAGTCAATGACCAATCACGTTTCAATTAATTCTGTTTTACACCAATGACAGTCGTGTTTCACCTCGCTTTTTATCGATTTCTCTTTATCAGCTCCTGCTTTTGTGATAAAGAAAGCTCCTCCTTTTTAATATTCTGAACAAGTTAGACCATTGTTTTTCTCCAACAAATGCATTGAATATAGCAAATAATGAATAGATTCAGTGATTTTACTGAGTTGTTTTTTCAAAATATAAATTATTAACCTATAATGTTGATTATAATAGTTTGATGTGTTTCATTATTTCTCCACTAGAGTGCATTCTTACAATATTGCGATCATATTTTGCAATAAATAATATGATCGAGTTGCAGTAAATATACATAACCTCACATTTCTAATTTGTTTTCAAACATTGCCGTTTACATTAACTATACAAATATTTTAAAACACCGGTAACTATATTCAAATAATTATTTTTTAGTAAAGAGCTTAATTTTATTCGTTAAATAGTCCTAACAAATGCTACTCTTGATTTCCAAATTCTCTAGATAAATTCACTCGTGGCACTACTTGTGATAATTTCTAACCACAAACAGACACGTGGCCACCGTGACAGATTGTTCAAGGATATCATTGGCTTCCCTGTGACATAGGATATAAGGCTTTTATTTTTCTCTCCGAAGAAACTCATGTCGTTGAATATTCCTCACATAAAAAAGTCCATTGATCTGGACAGAGATCGAACGTGCGACCTTTTATCAATGTGGACCTAACTGAATTTGCATTAATATCACTATTTAACCGATTAAATCTTTCACGTTAGGATCGTGAATGTTTTTGTAGTTACGTCGTCAAAGAAAATTCGCAAAAAGCTTATTATTATGACATTTTATATTTCACTTTTAATGGAAATTATAAACTAGTTTAATTTTCAATTGTTTTCTCAGAATAATTTTTAAATACAATAACGCAATAAGAGGGTTTTACAACTTTTCAAATTAATGTTTAATTAGATACTGGAAATAGCTTTAAGCAGAAGTGAGTGGCTTATACCAGGATAAGTGCGTTACTCTGACGAAGCTTATCTCTTGTAGGTCATTGTATTTATATTTAATCCCCGTTATGAATCCTTACTTTTAATACAGCAGGAGAAATCAAGTATTTTACAAAAGTTAGCTAACATTTGAGATGTTTACTCACGCTTTACTTAGATAGGCCACTACAAGCATAAGCGTAAAATGATCATTTCCATGTTTATAGTTATGTTTTTATTAATCTAAAAATATCTTAAATATTTTATATTAAGAGGTGTATGAAATGGGTATTCGGCTATTGTTAAATTACCCGTATCTATGTATAATTATATGTGGATCGTTTAAGATAATTTTATGGTATTTTTACAGTGTATATCCTAAATTCTTTATTTGTCACTAATTGTTTGCAGAGATTTGGTAATATCGCAACTGTTTGTCATATTTCTATGAAAAATAGATTTTGTTATTTCAAATATAAATTAAATACATAGCTAATATTTATATCCTAACTCAAATGTTTAGTCTCTAAAAAGTGTAAATTTAGGCACCTAAATTCGTTTTAAAAACTTTAAATAGTTTCTAAAAGTACGTGTAACATTGATATTTAACAGCAACCTTGTTGTATGAATTGTGAAATTAATAAATAATACCAAGTTAATTAAAATGTACTATGTATGTTTATTGACCACAAAATAAAAGTGTCATTTTTTTTTCATTATTTAGGTACTATGATCGAATTCCGAAAATTTTCGGAGCCTTGACAACGCTTTTAGAGGAAAAAAAATCATATAAAAATGTCAAATTTAGATTAAAATTACAAAATATAACCAATAGTCAATACTTGTAGAAGTCAGTATTAACCAATATTACTGTATGAAAGGTTAAAATAATGAAATATGTAACTAATATCTCAGTCGATCTCAACTCAGTAAAATTCTGTCAATACACCTTGTAGGTCTTTTGGAACATTTTCCATCTTGAGAAGTTAAAGAGGAATATTTTCTAAACAGCTGGAACCTGTTAACTGGTTTCAATTAGCTTAAGACAGATCACGGGTACATATTTTATAATTTTAACCCATTTTTACCAATGGGTAAAATAGTCATTTTTATAAACAAAAACTCTTCCAGGTGGTACAACTTTTCATAAAACATATATCTACATCTTTATCTTTATTTGTCATTTCTAGAAAAACATGACATAAAGCCTAAAATTCAATATCTCAGATTTATCAAAATAATTAATTAATACGTGGCATTAGGACAGAAAACATAAATTTATAGTATAAAATTATGAATTAGGGCATGTTGCACGGATGGGGAATAAAAGAGAAGCGTGAAAACTCATTGTTGGAAACCCAGACGGAAAGTATCCAGTAGGTAGGCTGAGAATGAGGTGGAAGAATAACATTAACCATGATTTGAGAGGTATAGATTATACCAGGGATTGGCCAAAACTAGGGATGTATTGAGTATTTACGTCCGCCCGGCCATGAACCTACGGATTCGAAGTTACAGTTAGTTTAACAAATTACAGTAGCTAAGCAACCTTCTGCTGAAGATTGAACCGATTGTGAAATGCCTACAGCATTTTAAAAGTTTTAAAGTATTTTATACTGTCGGTTTAGATACTAACTTTACACTTATTCAGTTTTATAATTTTATATTATGACTAATATCTCAACGGAATTTTATCACGAGTTTTAATAATTTTGACTAAAACAAGTTGATTATTAAATATTCGTGCAGAATTCTGGATAGTTCAAACAAAAATTTCCAATTAATATAGTAGACCAAATAAAGAATATCTGATTGTGTAATGTGAATCAGGAAAGATGAAATAAACGAATTTAATTCGAAGCTATTCGAATGAAAACATTGAAACGGAGTTTTTATCATCTTATAGGCCTCCATCTCTTATATTTATTTACTAAATCGAAATGAGTTGTAAGTTAGAAAGCATTTGGAATAACAAGTGCCACATTTATATGGATTCCACTTTCTTTATGCATCGTCCAGACTACGTCTTTTAAAAGAAGGATGCATATATTTTATTTTATGACTCTAAAATTGAATATGATAATGTTTGATGAGGAATAAGGACATATATTCCAGACATTACATATCTTTTTTCGGTGTAATAAAATTTACAATTTTTATCATCGATAACGCGACAGCAACCTTCCAGCTAGTAATATTTTGTAGTGATATAAATCTGGTCATGAAATTGTCAATTGTGTAGAAGGTAAAACTATTTTAATAAAACAGTTATGGAAGAGTCGGTTTTATGGCCCAGGTACTCTCCTTCCAACTCAAGTTTCTGAGTTCGTGTCTTCGTTACTTTATGTGTGATTCGTGGTAGACGAATCTGAGCCAAGGAAGATTTTATCGGGGTTTCAGCTGTTTTATCCTGCCAAAACATTAATTCGCCATTTCTACATTCTTATGTAATCCATTTTGTTACATTTAATTTTATCTGTGAATTGCGAAAAGCCTGGTCAGCCAGCATCCTTCATGTCGCAGTCCATCAATAATAGGGTTGTATCTCATTTCATCCCTCGACTTGGTATTACACCGATCAAGAGTAATGACGTTTACTTTTTACTTGTGAAAAATTGAATTATTAGAATAATTTAAGTTTCATTAATCATTCCGTGGTTGTTATACACATTTTATTTTTCCAAAAAAAAAAAATTAAAATTTTAATATTATAGAGTCTGTTAATATCAAATAGTCCCCCATTCGATTTTCCGGGCGGGGACTACTTCAGGGAACCCATGCCAAAAGCTCAAATGTTAGGTGGCCAGGAGAAGCCATTAAATCTTTAGAGAATGAGGAAGGTTTACAACTCAATGGTATTAATAAGCTGTTAGTTTATGCTGATGATGTAGTACTATTGGCCGATAGCGAGGAGATACTAAAGGACAACTCACACACACTTTTGAGTAACACTAAGAAATTAGGACTGAAAGTAAATATCAATAAAACTAAATATATGGTCACACGTAGAAATACATTATATAATGGAAATGGACAGCTAATGACAGATGAGGGAAATTTTGAGGAAGTGGCTGAATTCAAATACCTAGGAACAATAATCACAAATAGGAATGAGATGCAGAAAGAAATTAAACATAGGCTCAATTCTGGAAATGTGTGCTATTATGCATTGCAGAGACTCTTGATGTCCCAACTCCTTTCAAAAAACGTTAAACTGAAAATATGTAAAACTATTATTCTACCAGTTATATTATATGGGTGCGAAACATGGACTCTTACTTTAAGGGAGGAAAGGAGATTACAAGTTTGAGAATAAAGCACTTAGGAATTTTTTTTGGACCAAAGAGAGATGAACAGACAGGCGAATGGAGAAGACTACATTACAATGAACTACATGGTCTTTATAGGAAGCCAGATATAATAAGAACAGTTAAGTCTCGTAGACTGCGATGGGCAGGACATGTTGCACGAATGGGGAATGAAAGACTTGCATGGAAGCCTCTTGTAGGAAAGCCAGAGGGAAAACGCCCAGTTGATAGACCAAGAATGAGGTGGGAGAATAACATTAACTATGATTTGAGGGAAGTAGATTATACAGGGAATGATTGGAAAGCATTAGCTCAGGATAGGGATGTATGGAGAGCTTATGTCCGCGCGGCCATGAACCTACGGGTTCGATAATGCCAGTGAGTAAGTAAGAGTCAGTTAATATATTATGTTTTCGTAAATGTTATTTTTAATATTAAACGACGATATTTAACAGCTGAATTTATTAGCGTCGTAGTTCAAATATATTTGTAAAAGGACTGATTATAATTTGACTCAGAGGGCTCTTTTGAATCGTATCAATTTATAATCAAAATGATGTTATGAAATTAGAGAAATGCTCTTTCTTAAACACGGTGCCTCGTATGCGTTCCCGTGAATCAGAGATTGGAGTGTAGCTTCCTTGAGAAATTTAAACTCTTTGTCAAATCGTTGGCCCAGTGCCATACTTTTCAGAATTTAAAGGAACCTGGAATAAATACTACCTGAATAAAATTCGTTAGCACTTCCACGCTTGACTTTTAATCGCGACATTCGTAACCTAATTTTATAGAATTATCTACATTAGACGTATGGGAGACGGATTCTTACTTTAAGGGAAGAAAGGAGGTTACGAGTATTTGAGAATAAAGTTCTTAGGAAAATGTTTGGACCAAAGAGAGATGAACAGATAGGTGAATGGAGGAAACTTCATAACAGTGAACTACATGGTCTTTATAGGAAGCCAGATATAATAAGAACTGTTAAGTCTCGTAGATTGCGATGGGCAGGACATGTGGCACGAATGGGAAATGAAAGACGTGCATGGAAGCTTCTTAAAGGAAAACCAGAGGGAAAACGCCCAGTTGGTAGACCAAGAATGAAGTGGGAGAATAACATTAACTATGATTTGAGGAAGTATATTATACAGGGAATGATTGGAAAACGTTAGCTCAGGATAGGGGTGTATGGAGAGCTTATGTCCGTGCGGCCATGAACCTATGGGTTCGATAGTGCCAGTGAGTTTGTTAGTTAGTTAGACGTATGGGAGAGAATATTTTGAAGAAGTGCATTTCATTAAATTTTTCATGGGAAGGACGAGAAAATAATATCTTTTAAATGTTTAATCTTATTTGTTTGGCGTAAACAACATTCACACATTTATTTCAATGGGATATATTATTTATTAATTCAATTGAATGGTTTCAAAATACTCCCCCTGCAGAACATAGTTATTCAGAATTACCTACAATTACATTTTAAAAATTATTAATTCTAATGAAGATAATAGATATGAGATATCTACCACAATCAATCAGTAACTACTGAAGGTTTTTTTTTTTGGGTGTATTCATTTTTTATTTTTTTTGAAGTTATTATAGCTATATTACATTTGCAAGCCTGTGCAAATAGAATTATTTGCCTACATGTTTTTATTAATAAGTATATTCATTAAAGTATACAAGTTGAACCCCGAATTAATAATAGCTATTACATTTGTACACATGACATTTTTCTTTAATTTTTGTTCAAATCTTTGTCGATCTTACTTACTAGGCTGTACTAATTCTGTGTATTTTTTTCTTTTCAGGTAAGTTGTGATTTTCTATCAACCTTACTGTAAGTAGACTAAATTATATTTTTAGGTTGTGTCGTGCAATTTTTAATCGCTAGATTGTGAGCCAGAGCCCTAGATTAAATTCTAAACTCCTTCGCAATATATATTTTGAGAAGCCAAACTCCATCGAAGGAGGGCATTGTACCTTGCCATCCCCTTAGTGCTTTTCTACAGGTGTAGGTTATATTCGGGCACCGGATTTCACCAGTCTCCTTTCTCTTCATCTTCACCCCTCACACAACACACAATATACACCCACCCTATACTTATCTCTGCACGGAATACAAGTTCTCATTATGTTTGTAAAGCGGTCTGCCGAAGTGGAGTGTTCATTTAAAGTAGACCACATTAACTCCACCTATTAGTTTGCACCAAATATGCGATATGTGGTGATATAATGCACACTATTGTATTCTTTCTACTAATTTTAGTCCTAGACTTAGAGCCTCTTATGAATTGAGATTTCATACCTTTTTTTTTTGTGGTCTTCCTGAGGACCCCCTGCAGTTGGAATATTATCTCTTATGACTTATGATAAATCGTTATCACTGATATTCATGGTTATTCCATTCTCATATATATATATATATACATATATACATACTAGAAGTCCCGGCCACGTTGCTGTGGCTAAGGTATGCGTTAAAAATTTAAATTATGTTGCTGTCTTTCAGCCAGTTTACTTAAAACTAATACACACCAAATTAATAATATTGAAAATAAAATAAACACTGAACACACTTAAATACGAAATAATCAATATTTGTAATTCAATTGAAATTCGCTGTTGCAACAAAAAGCACAGCCATCTGGATCTCATTTTGTTAAATAATAAACCAATTACCTTACCAAATTACCTTACACCGCCATCTGTTAGAATCGTATGGAACTCACAGATAATTACACCGCCCTCTGTTAGAATCGTATGGAACTCACAGATAATTATAACTCTTTGTTAAATAATAAACAAATAATTGCAATAAAAAATAATGCGACTATAAATTTAGTTATAAACTACCCTAAGTCTCAAGTTGGATCAAACTGCACACAGTGTGCAAAATTTTATTAAAATCGGTTCAGTAGTTTAGGATTCCATCGCGGACAAACAACGTGACAAGAAATTTATACCGGTATATATGTACTAGCTGGCCCGGCGAACGTCGTATCGCCTTTAAATATTTTTACGTTAATGTTTCCGATGTTTTAATAGTTATCTGCTATTCGGGGCGGAAACCAATCCAACAAATCAAAGATAATAAAAATCGGTTCAGCCGTTCTTGAGTTATAAATACTGTAACTAATCCGACTTATATATATATATATATATATATATATATATATATATATAGAAGTCCCGGCCACGCGTTGCTGTGGCTAAGGTATACGTTAAATTATGTTGTAGTAAACTAAGTGAGAAATCTAAATCAGAAAGTTTTTGTTTTACACAATTTTTTTAGTTCTGACACGTTAACTACACCCGGTATAAATATGTGTGGTGGTTTATGTGGAAGTGGTTTTGTTGATTGAGATGCATTTATGTTGTCTGCATTCTCAGTATCATCCATAAGTGTATCATAAGGATTATATACATTTATTGATGGGATATTTTGAGGAGGCTTGCTGATTTCATTATACTTTCGTTTTTTTCCTATGAACTTGTTGGCAGTTTGGATTCTCATCATCATCAAGAAGCCTCTTTATAGTAATATCGTCTTGTGATATATTATAGTCATCTTGTTTTTCATTTAATTGAGGCATGGAGACTGTTTCTGTAATATTAGGCATATTATTATAACTAACAGACTTCCTTACAATTCTGTTATTCCGTTCCTTAGGGCCTTCATATGTTTTTAAATTGACATTCTTCTTAAATGTAGGCCTATACCAATTTGCGGAAATTCACTTGATATCTTATCATTCATGGTCTCTAAAACTGATTCGCCATACTGTTCAATGTATCTTCTCGGTCCAGTTAAATTTAAATTAAGTTGCTGTCTTTCAGCCAGATTACTTAAAACTAATACTTACACACCAAATAAATATTATTATAAATATATTGAAAATAAAATAAACACAAACACACTTAAATTATGAAATAATCAATATTTGTAATTCAATTGAAATTCGCGGTTGCAACAAAAAGCACAACCACCTGGTTAAATAATAAACCAATTACCTTACACGGCCATATGTTAGAATCGTATGGAACTCACAGATAATTATAACTATTTGTTAAATAATAAATAAATAATTTGCAATAAAAATAATGCGACTATAAATTTAGTTATAAACTTCCCTAAGTCTGAAGTTGGATCAAACTGCACGCAGTGTGCAATATTTCATTAAAATCGGTTCAGTAGTTTAGGATTCCATCGCGGACAAACTACGTGACACGTAATTTTTATATATTAAGATATATATATATATATATATTTATATAAGCATGAGAAGAAACGTCTCCCTTTTTACACGCTTTATATTAGCTTGACCTGTATCTATCTATCAACTCCACCAGGCTAAATAAATAAATAAAAAAATAAATAAATAAAATAAAATAAATATCTATGTAACGGAATCTTTCAACGCGATTTTTACCCACTTAAAATCATCGGATCAACTTGAAACTTTGTATACTTGTAGAGGATCCGAAACAATACAATAATTTCATATTTATTTTCTAGAATCCTGGCCATAATCATCAGAAAACCAAAAAAAGTGTTTTTGTATCAATAAACGGAATCTTTCAACGCGATTTTCACCCACTTAGAAACATTGGATTGATTTGAAACTTTGTATACTTGTAGAGGACCCGTGACAATATAATAATTTCATATTTATTTGATCCAAAGTTAGGTTTTGTTGTTCATAGTAAGGTGTGCTAAGTTTGTTAGTATTTTAATATTAATACTATTTGTTCCTGTACGAAAGGCATTCGTATAAATTTTATAAATAAATATATTATAAATAAATAGATACTAATAGTCGTAAATTCTGTAAAAATTGTAATTAATGTTATTGCTCTACATTAGTATAACACATTCTACTGTGTAGCACTATAGGAAATTTTAGCTAGTAGTAAACATCAATAAATCTAAATTTTTGGTCACACATAGAAATTAATTACACAATGGAAATGATCAGTTAATGAAAAAATAGGGAAATAATTTAGCCATGGCTGAATTCAAATCGCTAGAAACGATAATAAAAGACAGGAGTGAAGTGCAATAAGAAATTAATTATAAGGTACATTCTGGAAATGCATGCTATTACGCATTACCGGGACTTTCGTCATACCAATTTCTCTACGTTGAACTGAAACTATATAAAACTGTTATTCTATCGTTTATGTTATGTGGATAAGAAACATTGACTATTTCTTTAAGGGAGGAAAACAAATATTAGGAATATTTGAGAATAAAGTTCTTAGGAAAATGTTTAGACCAAAGAGAGACGAACAGACAGGTGAATGGAGAAGTCTAAATAATACCAAGTTACATGATATTTTAGGGAAATCATATGTGGAATCTACTTTATGGAATATACATACAATTACAATTTGAATTTTTTAAAGTGTATTTACAAAATGTATTTCATTAATTTAGAAAAATTAATTGTATGTATCACTTTGTACTTGTGGCAATCCTCTAACGAGGAACATTTTCTATAATAAATAACAATTAAGTATCATAGACTGTGCGATGGTAGGAAATGAAAGGGGCATAGAAACTCCTTGTGGGAAAACAAGAGGGAAAGCTGCCTGTAGGTCGGCCAAGAATGAACTGGGATAATAACATTAACCAGAATTTGAGGGAAGTAAATTATACAAGGAATGGTTGGAACATTTAGGCTCAGGATATAGATGTATGAAGAGCTTATGTTCGCGCGGCTATGAACCTGAGAGTTTGATAGTGCCAGTGAGTTAAGTATATTAGACTTAACACCCACAATTAATATATACGCCACTTAAAATATGTTTTGTTAGTTCTAAATTAGCTTTTAATTAGTTCTATATAGTTTTAGTTTTTCAACAATGTTTGTTAAAAAATGGCGGGCTCAATGTGGCAGATGAATTCGGATTCCAGATTGCACCAAAAATGGCTAAGTGCAGATGATAGAATGATAAAAAAAAAATATATAAATGAAGGAGCTTCTCGTCTATAGTTCCATTAATATTGTACAAATTCTTTACTTTAGACTATTTAACTCACGCCACAAATGGGAGGCAATGACCAATTCACGTTTCAATGTATCTTGTTTTACAACCAATCACAGTCGTGTTTCACCCGATATTTATCAAATAAGTATATCATATCAAAGAAAACTCTTCCTTTTTAATACTGTATTTTGAACAGGTCATAGCATTATTTTGCAGTGACTGACTCTCTAAGAAATACGTTGAATATAGCAATTTATATATAAGGTGTAAGAATTACAGAATCCGTGTGGCTACCAGACTGAGTATATAGTGCACGAATGTAACCAGAGACTGCTTGCGAGATATAATAGAAAATTGTTGTAGGAATTGATTATAGCACAATAAAAAGAAACCACTGTTTGCACTTTCTTAAATATATTATTTCCCAGGATTTTACGTTCCAGAAAAATATAATTTACAACATAGGGCATATTGTATTGTAAGCCTATGTTTTCCCTTTACAGAGATTTAGGCGCTCTCCCCCTGCAGGGAAGAATTTGAACCATACTAATTTAGTTACACTTTTTTTTCGTACAGATGTAATTTTGAGTGGTCCGTGGTCAGCGTTCCGCCTCATACTGACATCTAGGAAACCAAGGTAGTACTAGGACTGCAAAATTCGGTAAATTTTGCTTAGATGTCTTTTCATTCAGGCTTAAGGATTTTTTACGAGCCTGAAAATCTTCAGACTCGGGACCCACGGCTAAAAGTCCCTCCCGGAGGACTTGCTCCTTGGATTTTTCCGTCCTAAAAAATCCATCGAACCCGCGACCCACTAGTCCACCGCGGCCGATATATAGGACGTCAGAAATTAATTAATAACCTATAATGTTGGTTATAAAAAGTTTGATGTTTCATTTTTTGTTCACTAAGATGCATTCTTACGATATTGTGATCCGATTTGGCAATAAATAATATGATCTGGTTGCAGTGATGAACAAATTAAACATAGCAAACCAAACGTTTATAATTAGTTTTCAAACATCGATGTTTACATTAAATATATAAATATTTTAAAATAACTATATTTAAATAATTATTTGTGACTAAACAGCTTAATTTTATTCGTTAAATAGTCCTAACAAATTCCACTCTGGATTTCCAAATTCTCTAAATACATTCACTCGTCACTTCGTGACATCGTGAATTTATCGATAATTTGGAAATCACTTGTGGCATTACTTATGATAATTTAATGTTAAATTTACGATCTGAACATTCAAGAATATTGTCTTTATCTCAATATTGCATATTTGTAACAGTATATCAGGTTCTTTCTTGCATGCACCCATAAATTTGTCTAGTCTTTTTTTTTGTGTAGGATTAAATACTACAAAATTACCTTTCATTATACATTTAAGTCTTAAAGAATTTGGTTTTGGAACATACTGTGAGTAGAAAGTAATCAAAGCAATATTGGAAGGTACTATGGGTATTTTTGTAATGCTGCTATAGGAGGTTTGGCAAACAGATCTCATGTGTATTCATGGGGAATGCTACTGCTCTTCTCCAAGTAGGTTATTTCTTGGCTTCATGATTATTCATGGGTACTGGACTAGCAAGTACGACATCTTGAAACCAGGTGGCGCAGCAAACTCATTTGCCGTTTTTTTTTCTGGTGTACACGTGTACCTGATTTAATTTAATTTGTTTGTTATTTTCGTTTAGATGCTCCTTACTCCAACCTATTTGTAAGTCTGTGGGGTTTAGTTTCAAGTTAAAATATACAAGTATTGCCTGTAGGTCTGCATTCTAATTCATTTTTCATTTTTCTTGTATTTGTAATTTTCTATGCAATTTCAGTCCAATGCAAAGATAGTTTGACAGTTTTAAGCATTGAATTAGTTTTCAAACTTTTTACATAATGTGACACTATTTTAGCAAATTAGGAAGGAGCGAAGCTATGGAAGTTGTGCACATAGAAATATTTTTGAAGTGGTTTTAGGAACCATCATCGATTCTACTTGTAGACATCGTAAATTACCAATACAACATTTTATACATAAGGATATATATTTCCCTTGGAGACTTATGGTCCCGCGCCGTAGCCGAGCGGTTAAGGCAGGAAGCCTTGGCGCAGAGCTACGGGACCTGCGCTGGTTCGAGTCTCCATGGGGGAAGAAATTTTCTCATGGCATTTCGGCCAGTATGGGACCGGTGCCCACCCAGCATCGTGAGGCAATTGGGTAGCTACAATAAGTAGCGGTTCCAGGTTGAGGAACCAGCTATAACGGCTGGGGGACTCGACATGCTAACCACATGTCACCCCTACACTGGCTGTTGATCATCTACCTCTGTGATTGACACATGTGGATGTGAAGGGTCAGCAGCCGGCTGGTAAAAGGGCAACCGCTGAAAAGTGGAAAGACCCTCAATCATGGAGACTTATGAAGAGATATATTTTCCTCTTTGAAGTTCTAAAAGGGCATCTTATTTTTGGTTTACAAGACCAATATTTTATTTAAATTATTAGAACTAATATTATTAATGTTAATGCCTTTTTTATTATGCTCTAGCGACCGAAATTAGTTTTCTTTCAGAACTAAACTTGACATATACCAATCATTTATAGAAAGTAAGATCGAGTTTTTCTAACCAGTAAAAACGAACCGTTAAGATTGTGAGTTCACCTGCTGCGAAAATTTAAAAAGCACTATAACAGCCGAAATTAAATTTCTCTGTCTTCTGCATCGTCATCTCTTACACCAAATTTCCTCATTGAATTTTGAATATTGTTCTTTCAGGTTGTTCTTAGTCTTCCTTTTCTGTCCCTTCTTTCAATTTTCCATGCCTAGACGGCCTTTGGTAGTCTTTTAAGAGCTCAAAAATCTTCAGACCTGAGACCTATGTCTTAGTGCCTCCCGAAGGACATATCCCTTGGATTTTTCTATCCTTAGAAAATAAATTCGCTCGAGTTTGAACCAGTGACCCTCGGTACAAGATGCAAGGAACTTAACCCCCAGACAATCGAGATCGATATGACAGTGTTACCAACGCAAATATAATATGAACTAACAATGTGTATACATTGTTGTTTTTCTTATTAGTAAAATGATAATAGACTATCGGATTGTGAACTATTGTGAATGTACAGGTAGACTGCACTGATTACAGAAGTTTATCTGACAAAATTGGAATTGATAGCGGATATGAGAACTATCTATACGTGAAAATCACACAAATCAGTGGCGTTATTCTGTTATCTCGCATGTAACAAAGCACGGCTTTGTCGTAAACACATCGACTTTGTCCGCTGGTTAATTAACATCGATAACATCGCCTGTTAATTCACTTAACATCATTAACACTGCTTTTGAGGGCTGCAACTGTAACTAAATGGACATTACACCTTTCAACATAAATTTTATTGTTAAAAGGACGTTGGAAATTTAATATAAAACAACACTACAGTAATCCTAACAAAGACAATACATTTCAGGTTATAAAAAACAAATTAAGCTCTACTAAATGGAAATATATTCTCAACTTTTGAATTATTTACAAAGTAGGATTATTTTGCACAGATAGTCTATTTGTATTTATAATTCATTCTGTTATGTGTATTTCATCAGTTTTATACAAAGCTTTCATAGATATATCCGTTTGACTTCACCAGTACATCCTCACTTGGAACAAATGTGCTCTCTTGCATAGTTATTTAACCAACTTAATTTAGTTACGCCTATATCTCTACAAATATCAACGAGTTACAAATGGTCAGTTTGCCATCTTAAAGAGATATCTAATAGACAACCAAGGTATTAATTGGATGGGAGATGCCTATTAAATTTTGCTCAATGTGTCTAATTTGGGCTTAAGGCTCTTTTATGAACCAGAAAATCCCACTCTTGGAACTCATCCTAAAAAATCCATCGGTTTTGAAACCACGACTATCGGGACCTGAAGCAAAGAACTTAATTCCTAGACCACGAGCACTCGTTGAATAATAATTATGAGGGTCAGATGTTATTCGGAGAGTTTTTTTTTTTTTAAAGTGAAGTGTTCCCACAACAGGCTTCGAAATGCCATTGGAGTAATACAAGTTTATGGTTCCCACCTTTTATACAATCGGCACGGAATGTCAGCCGCCTTTACTTCCAGAACAAGCATATTGTATCCATTTAGAGGCTGAATCGATCTCAGAGCCATGATGCCGCCAGAAGGTTTGGTACATTTTAAATATCCTCACCCCACCGAGACTCGAATCCTTGACCTTTCGGTTGGGAGCATATTGCGTTAATCAACTTCGCTACGCCGTGCCTCCTAGAGAGTATTTCAGGTTTAAAAATGCCTGATAATTACGTTTATAAGTAAGGAAAAACTACGAAAGAACCTTATCCAGGAAACTTCTCCCCACCGGGAATCGAACAAACTTCTAGGGATTTTAGAGGGGACTGAGTAGTTAACGTTTTAAATAGGAGCCTTTGTCAGGAAAAGTGCAGTTTCCGTGCTCTAGATACAAGAAATTCGCATTAAATGCTTACATCTGTCATGTCTGCCAGTGATAAATCTATGGTAATTTAATGATTTGTGAATCAATTTATTAATTTATATGCACTGATTTCGTGACAAAGTCGAGATAAAAATACACTTCACATTGCCACTGTAAGAATAACTGTTTAGTCGCAAAGTAACCAAACTTATCTCCTGTATTTGACATTGTGTTGGTACTTATCCACTACAACAGCGGTTCGACGTGGCGATTATTAAGATCGTTGCAAATATTGTTCTTACGAATCATGTTCTGATACACACTATCTTATTCTTACATTGAAAAAGAGAAGTTTCTTTAGTTTTCCCTTGACATTGTCATGAAACCAGCGAATGTTGGGTTATGTAAATCATTAAATTTATATCGGTTTATCCAGGGTATACATGGAAGAGAGATTTAAAAGCTTAATGCGAAAACGAACCTGCAGGAGGAAAACGGTACATTTCCGGACAAAAATTGCTATTTAAAACGTTATCAACTAAGTTCCTTTCACAAGCCCCGAAGTTTGTAATGGGAATTTCCGAACACTCTGTATAAACGTGTCTAGCTTTTATTTGTATTTAGATGTTTTATCTGTAATTTGCAAGCGTCGTTTATTAACATATTCAAGTAAGATCATGTGAAGTACCTGTAAGGATGACACCTCAACAATGTGCACACTTATTAATCAACTATCTTACTGGCACTATCGAAGCCGGGAGTTCATGGCAGCATCCGTATCCTGAGCTAATGTTCTCCAATAATCCTCTACATAATTTACCTATCTCAAATCTTGTTATACTCTGATCTCATTCTTGGCCTACCTAATGGGCGCTTCCCCTCTGGTTTTCCTAAAACAAATAATAATATAATAATAATAATAATAATAATAATAATAATAATAAATAATATTATTATTATTATTATTAATATTATTATTATTATTATTATTATTTAGGCCCTATATTTTCGGATTTAAAGCGTGTATAATTAAAATTACTTTTCTGTAAGCAGATAAAACTGGACTCAGTTTTTTCTGTACTTTATATATATATCATTCATAGTAATTCTGCCCGAGGGCAGGTCTTTCACTGCAATCACAGCATTTTCATTCTATGTTTTGCAGCTTTACTAGAGAATTATAGGTGTGGTAGCTTCCCGTTGCTTTCCTCACAGGTGAAGAATGCTAATGATAAGGATAATGATGATGGTTGGATGATTTTCGGGGACCGTTGGGCCCTAAGCTTCCTGACATTTATCTTACGGTGAGGAAAACCCCGAAAAAACCTCGTCCAAGAGCCTCTCCCGACCGGGAATCGAACCCTGGCCGCTGCGTGAGATGGTAGCACGGTACCTCGAGACCACAGCGGTGGACGTATATATACATTTTGTCGTGCTAAATTCTCTCAATGTGATAAATGACCAATTTTGTCACGCAGCGGCCAGGGTTCGTTTGATAATGCACCCAACATATACCATTCTTAACTTCATCCCAGGAATATTCACCCACGATATAGATGAATCATCACTTCTATTCCTTTGCATTGCTATTATCTTTAGATACCCCGTGCTGATTATCCTGGGAATCTACGTATGCCGATGTATTTGGCATAAATGAGCTGAAAGATAAAATTAATTATTTCGAGTTATCCGTACTGCCGCTCGGCTTGCCCTGGAATCTACTTATCCCGATCTTTTTGGCATCAATGAAAGACAAAAATGGTTATTGTGAGTTATCCATAAAAGATAAACATATGCTGCCGTGGGCTTTTTTGCAGAGTTTATTTATTTATTTATTTTTTTGAGATGTTCAATTCTGTGTACATTAATTTGGTGTACTTGTTATGGTTTTAGGCAGCGTAAGCCATTTAAGCGTACAAAAAGCCACTTTTATTTTACTTTTCCACTACAAAGTGTGATTTTTAAGGGTGAAGGGCTTGAGCAGTAAAACTCTCTTATAGCATATAACCTTCCCGGGAAAATCCTGAACATTTTGCAAAAAGTCCCATCACAATCGGCGGTGCACGCTTGTCCGGGGATCTACTTATCCCGATCATCTTGGCATCAATGAAAGACAAAAATGGCTATTGTGAATTATCCGTAAAAGATAAACATATGCTGTCGCCGACTTTTTTGTAGAGTTTTTTGAGATATTCAATTCTGTGTAAATTAATTTTGTGAATTTGTTATGCTTTAGGCAGCGTAAGCCATTTTAACGTAAAAAAGGATACATTTCCACGTTTTTCACTACAAAGTGTGATTTTTAAGGGTGTAGGAGTTGAGTATCACAACTCTCTTATAGCCTATGTTCATCCCGGGAATCTCCAGAAGATTTTGCAAAAACCCGCATCACAATCTAATCAACGGTATGGCCGCACATAAAGTACGAACGAACAAACAAACAAACATTAATTTTGTTATATTAGATTATATTGACAATCGCGTCACTATGCCGACAGATGTTCACAATTTTGTAGCATGTCCTGAAAAGTAATAATGAAGATAATGTGAAATGATGTAATTCATATTTTAAAAAAACGTTAGTTTCATATTTAATGTTACATAAAAACATTACAAAATATCTGGCCACATGTTAGGGGCATCAAAGATAATTATGCATTTTTTATACATAGTTTTGTTTTAAAACTGCTGCCCATCGTGCAGTTCTTACCAAATAAAACCTGATATATATTATTTCATCAAGTTTGTATCGCTCTTGACCAAAAGAAAGTAACTTTTTTTTTCAGGTTTTGTCATACTTACCAATGGAAATAAAAATTATCCGTCTTCATAAAATATGTTTTTATAATTCAGCCTCAAAGAATTTTCCTAGTTACTTTGGTTTGTCTTATTATACTTTAATACACAAGTGATCTTCTTGGTGATAAAATATTAAAATATATATGCAGTCAATATGCCCATTTCACCAATTAATGTTTTAAAATGGTCAACAAGTTTCTACAGCCAAGCTGTCATTCTCAAGACCAGATATTGACTGATCAGTCAATATCTGGTCTTGAGAATGACAGCTTGGCTGTAGAAACTTGTTGACCATTTTAAAACATTAATTGGTGAAATGGGCATATTGACTGCATATATATTTTAATTATTATACTTTGTTATGTAATAATTTTCTTAAATAATTCCAATCTTCGTTCTGTATGAATATTCAGTTTATAAATTATATAAAACTATTAATTATGACTTTTTCAATATAAATATGTATAAAATTATTGTATCCAAAAAAAATTATAGTAAAGAAATATTACACATTACATAAACTCAGAGTTATGGATATATAGTCAGACATTTTCAATAATTTGATACTTGTAACAAATAAAAAATTAAATTATTCAAATAGTGGAGATTAATACTGCCAATCGATAAATGGAATGCTAATTGTTTTATTATTTTCTTCATGAACATATTATATTTAGATTATTTTCTAAACCTGTTCTTAACTCTCAAGATATCACTAACCGTTGTTTTGGTTTTTCTCTGCTTCTGAATATTTTAGGCCTTGGTGAGTACAATTATTTTTTGTCATCGATTTGGGTCCATTAGCGGCAAACGATCCTGGCAATTATTCTGATAAGTCTAAATGTTTGTGACTCTTAGGGTCGGTTTCACCAACAGAGGTAACTGTATTACGCCAGTTTTCTCCGTGTATAATGCATAGCTTAAACTGGCGTAATACAGTTACCTCTGTTGGTGAAACCGACCCTAAATGTTAAACTTATACCTGTTTTTCTTATTGCATAATTAAATCTAACAATACACGTAAACATTTCATTTGGCTGCTTTCGAGTATAATTTCCAGTATCATAACTATTAAAAATAAAATGTTGTAATGTGAAATTATTCTGTTAGCCTTATAATTAAATGGGTATCAACCACTATGGTCTCGTGGTAGTGTCGCTGCCTCGTATGCAGCTAGCCCGGGTTCGATCCCCGGTCGGGAGAAGTTTCCTGGATGATGGATTTTTCGAAGTTTTGCCTCTCCGGTAAGACAAATGTCAGGTCCCCGAATATCATCTAGCCATTATATTCATCATTATTATATCCACCATGTTTCTATGAATGCGTTTGTGAATGATGAGTGTCTTCTTATTGTTGTGTTGTTCTCAGAGAAGGCCTTGATATTGAGCTGTAAAGTTACTGATTATATTTTCCATGGCATGTTCATTTATTGGTAAAAGTTGCGACTATTTTATGTTTATAGCTAAATAGTTTTGTATTTTTTAATTTTCCAGTCATTTCCACTGTGAAATGAGCATAGAATAAAATTAATTGACTTTAAACATTTATAAAACGATATTCCATTTCTTATCGTGATAACAATTATCATCGTTTTATGAAAGATTGAATAACTGCAGATTGGATACGATTCTTCAACAAAATATAATTTTCTTAAAAATGTAAAACAAAGTGTTGATGAATGACATTATTACTAATATATATATATATATATATATATATATATATTGAAACTTTATATTTTTACCTTATATGAGTAAGTAAATATACAGAAAATGGCAGCTAAATTCAATAAGAATGGAAAACAATTTAGATGTGGAGGAAAAAATCAGTTGTGAAAGGCAAGACAAAGTACATCGCGCTAATCCTATGTTGGACATAATGCATGTGCAGATGTACGTACTAGGTTAGAAAAAATAACGTACATACTGTGGCAGAAACAATCATAATTTCAGAATCAGAAGAACAAATCAAAGAACGGATACGCTTAGTGTATGTCGAACCAAGAACACCGTAACAGACTACATATCACCATAGGGTAAATTTCATCTATTTTAATCCATAAAGTAAATATTGGTAATACAATGAACTAAAAATAAGTTTGCGGTGTTGGATCTTTAAAAACCCGAACCCATCAACACTAATTTATTTTAAGAACGGATTTAGGATTTTTTTTGTAAATAGGACTGTAGAGGACTGGAAGAATTTGCTATTTCAATGACTTTTCTTTCTTTGAAGTAGTTTAAGAAAAATATTAATAAAAATGACTTGAATTCCACATTTTGTATTACTGTTAAATTTTAGCCTATTTATTATCGTCAAATCATTAGCCTGTGTATTATTTTCCTCAATAAATTGTTAAATATGTTTGTGCTTGTAATGTCATTCTTTTCCTTGTCGCTGATTGTTTTTGACTTGACTTATTTATAGCCTATATATAATTACACATTTTTCAGGAAATATATACATACATATTATTAATTACAAGAATGTTAAATCTTATAATGCTGGAATTCTTATATCCAAAAATAGTAAGATCTCAGTGATTGTTCTTTCTTATAATATCAGCTAACGTAATCTGTTAATCAAGGAGCAAGTATATAGACTGCGTTATTATTTATTATTTTTGGGAGATTCCTTTCTCTCTTTTTCTTCTTTAGTTTACCCTCTCCATTTTAGGCACTTTTATGTGTCCCACGTCACCCAAGGCTTACAGATATATTATGTGTCGGGAGAAAATATTTGTCTCTGAATCCCAAGCATAGCAGATTAGTCACGCATTCCTGAGCTAAATAATGAATCTAATGTGATTTTGATTTTGAACTTCAATTGCATCACTAACTTAAACTAAATAAATAATAGTTTAAAAAAACTAAAACAACACCCTTTATTAGAAACCAGAACTAAAAAATCAAAAATAATTTTAATTTCCAACACGCTTGGGATAAAATTAAAGTGGCCAACAAAAAAAATCATCTTCAACTCATCTAGAATAAAACTAGAGTTATCTACAAAAAAAAATAATTTTACCATCAAAAGCGTGGGGTGCTCTGTATCAATTAATACATTTGATAATAAACAGATATTAGTAAAAGTAAAATCTCTAAGAAGAAAACGTAAAAACCATAAAAAGCACCCCACGCTTTTGATGGTAATTTTTTTTGTAGATAACTCTAGTTTTATTCTAGATGTGTAGGAGATGATTTTTTTGTTAACCACTTTAATTTTATCCCAAGCGTGTTGGAAATTAAATCTATTTTTCATTTTTTAGTTCGGTTTTCTAATAAAGCTTGTTGTTTCAGTTTTTTAAAACTATTGTTTATTTTTTATTTTTTAGTTTGGTTTTCTAATTGGATAAATTACAATGTGTGTAAGTTTACAAAATTGCCATTAATATTTTACAGAATAAGATAAAAATGTAAATATCTTTAAATTCGATACTATTGTAGTATGAGCTAAAAGTAATACTCTTCTAAAAAAATCCTCCGGGCCGGATTTGAACCAGCGACCTATGGATTACTGAAATTATATACCACTACAGTCCACCGCTTTACCAACTGAGCTACCAGATGATATAATATTAATTTCTTACAACGATGGACTAAAAAGCCGATAAGTCCGCAACCTATTATACCGGTCTTAATTTTTTGATGTCCTGATGATCCTTGCCAGGATCCTAGAAACATTTATGAAATTATTGAATTGTAGTTGGTCCTTTACAAGTATACAAAGTTTCAAGTCATCCAATTTTTTTAAGTGGTTGAAAACCGTGTTGAAAAATACCGTTACATAGACCGGTACAGGTCAAGCTAATATAAAGCGTGTGAAATAGGGGATAATAAAACGGCTATTCTTGCAATTACAATATGGATGCGAAACATGATCTCTCAATTTAAGAAAGTCAAACATATTACAAATATTTGAGAAGGAAGTTCCTAGGAAAATGTTTGTATCAAATGGAGATTAGCTGATAGGTGAATGGAAAAATATACCTTACCTTGAGTTACGTGATCGTCATGGGAAACGACAAGAACAGTACGTCTCGTTGACTGCGATGGGCAAGGCATGTGCGAGGGATGGGGAATGAGAGAGGGCATGAAAAATTATTGTAGGAAAACCAGAGGGAAGGTACCCAGATGGGAGAAGGATTAAACGATTAAAAATATTAGTTTTCAGGATAGGGATGTATTGAAATCCACGCGGTCATGAACCTCAGGGTTTGAGAGTGCCAATTATTTAGTTTATATATTAGTAGCATGAATAAGAACATTTTCAAACTGGACTCAAAAAAGCATCACATATGTGTTGAAATTTAAGCCTATGAAATATTGTTTATATTAACGACTTCTTTGTTTTTCCTTTGGAAGTTCATCTAGGCATGCATAACGAAGTTGCATATAATGAAGCTAGTCTATAAAGGCATTTTGATCGATGACTGTTCACAGCACGTCTTTGTTTTGTTCGGAATCATTTATAAAGAGCATTCATCACTTGGTAGGATGTTCCATCTGTAATAGCGAAGCGGTCTAAGTTTTCTCATTAAGAACTTGCTTACGCCTGCTAATTTATCAATTTCCATTGTACAAGTAACTCTATGGAAACAGCATTATTTTGCCATTTCTCCTTCCTTAATATACTTATCCCACGATTTCCCTAACGGAGCAAAATTTTCCTTTTAGAAACCAGTAAGAGAATGTTTTCGACTTGAGATAACTTGTTTAATGACTCCATTAATATGTTAATACAAGGAATGACGTTCCATTTTGATTTCCATTTCTGTTAATTTCCAAGTCTCTATTGTCCGTCTCGTTCCAGCATTTAACTGGCCGGAGCTATTGTTTTGCAGGAATTAAGTTATTCGACAGAGCTGCTGGGACAGCGAAATGCATTATTAAACAATGAATCGTATAAATCTGTGCTGAAAAACGAATAAAAAAGCTTGACAATAGATAGGTAATGAAACGAATAGAGTGAGAAGCAATGTACTTGTTGGCAGGTTTTAAATTACGTCACAGCTATGAGCCTGTACTCCGATTGGCAGAGTAGGTAGAGTTTGATGTTTAAAGTTAGTATATTTGCAGCTGTATTATCTCATCATACCAATAAGTGGATATTTGTTTCAATAAAATTATTATAAACACTTCATCTTAACGCCCATCCATATTTTCGTATATTTTTATATATGTTATAGGTACACGTATGTGGATATATAGTATTGATTTGCATATGGAAAAAAAATGATTAAAAATGTAGAATGTAAAAGATTAAAATTATATACATACATACAGAAGTCTATGACATAATTTAACGGCACTCGGCATCAAGGGAGCCGGACATCAGTGCTGTTATTTCTTGTGAAAAGGGAACACAGTAGACGGCTATTAAAATTACGGTAGGCTATTTATATTATTTACTGACATTGAAGGCAGGAAAACAGAGATGACAGACACAGATAGAGATAGAGAGAGAGAGAATGAGAGAAAGAAAGACAAATCTTGAGTGCAGTAGTGTTTGGTAATAAGCGCTGACGCCAGGCCTTCTTGCCGCCAAATGTAGTAGTGGATGTGAGATATATATATGAAATTAAGTCTCGTAGGCTGCGATGATCAGGACACATTGCAAGAATGGTGAGTGAAAAAGGGTCGTGGGAATTTCTTGTGGGAAAACTAGAGGGGAAAGCACCCAGTAAGTAGATCAAGAAGGAGGCGGGAGAATAACATTAGTAATGATTTGAAGGAGTTGAATTGTAGGGAGAATATTAAATATTATTAACTCAGGATAGAAATTTAAATTATGCTACATTCAGCCCACTACCATTTCTGTAATTTTGACCATAATATTTGTAGGTACTACTAGAACTAACAACAACATCAATAATAATAATAATAATAATAATAATAATAATAATAATAATAATAATAATAATAATAATAATTAATAATAATAATAATAATAATTATTATTAATAATAATAATTATTATTATTAATAATAATAATGGAATGGTGTCCACCTGGAAGAAGAAGGAGAGGAAGACCTCGAAACTCGTAGATGCAGGAAATAAGAACTGGAATGAGAACAAGAGGACTGGAGGACATGGATTGGATGAAGAGAGACGAGTGGAGAAGAAAAATAAAACTTTAGGCACAGAAAGATGTGCAAACATTAAAATTCTATATATAAATAAATAGAATAGTAATAATCAGTAATTGAGTGAATTAATATGTCTTCGTGATGCAAGTGGTTAGTCGCTTGTCTTCCGTCTCTGTTCCCGAGTTCGCATCTCGGTCATTCCATATGGGGTTCGAGGTGGACGA
This sequence comes from Diploptera punctata, assembly GCA_030220185.1. Classification (NCBI taxonomy): domain Eukaryota; kingdom Metazoa; phylum Arthropoda; class Insecta; order Blattodea; family Blaberidae; genus Diploptera; species Diploptera punctata. The sequence continues at coordinate 908,515 of JASPKZ010003874.1, read as the reverse complement.
ATCGGATTAGTTTTTCCTCGAGGTTTCTCCTATTTTCCCCTGAAAAAAAACTCTTTGCACCTCTTCTCCATACATATGTCATCCATTTCGTTCCATTTCGTCTGCCCCCGTAATGGTGAACAGGCCTAGTCAACCGGCATCCTTCTATATCACAGAACTTCAACAATAGGGTCTTCTCCCCATCTCATTCATCGACCTGGCAATATTCCGGAAACAAATAAGATTAGCTTACTTTAGATAATTGATAATTTATAATAGACTAGAACACAAATTTATCACACACACTGTACTACAAACGTAGATCTCTCTCACTTGTAAAGCACAATATTCAACTGTTATCCAGAAGCTTATCAACTGTTTATCTAAATGTCTCTTGAATTTTAAAAGTCTTTTGTTTAATTTTTGCGGGAGGATGTAGTACTTCATTAAAGCAAGTAATTTTATTTGTATATAATGAGTAGCTAATACCCGCCTAAATAAATAAAAATTAATGTGTTTTTATGTTTAGTTAAGTAAAAGGAAAAATAATTATAAATTTATATTTTTAGATACCCCTTGCTGATTACCCGGCGTTGCCCGGGCATCTATTTATCCCGATCATTTTTGACATAAATGAGCTGAAATACGAAAATTGTGTTTTATGTTTAGTTAAATAAGTGGAAGGAAAAATGTATATCATAATTATTTTTAGATACCCCGTGCTGTTTACCCGGCGTTGTCCGGGAATCTACTCATCCCGACCTTCTTAGCATCCATCCATAGTAATTCTGCCCGAAGGCAGGTCCTTCACTGCAATCATAGCATTTTCTTAGCATAAATGAGCTAAAAGACAAAAATTAATGTACTTCTTATGATTAGTTGAATAAGTGAAATGAAAAATAATTATAAAAATAAATCGTAATTATTTTAAGATTCCGTGCTGATTACCCGGTATTGCCCGGGAATCTACTTATCTCGATCTTCTTGGCATAAATGAGCCCAAAGACAAAATTCGTTATTGTGAGTTATCCGTAAAAGAATACCCGTCATATGCTGATCTGCTTGCACAGGAATCTACATACTTGTCTCGATATTCTTGGCATCAATGAAAGACAAAAATGGTTATTGTGAGTTATCCGTAAGAGATAAACATATGCTGTCGCGGACTTTTTTGTAGAGCTTTTTGAGATTTTCAATTCTGTGTACATTAATGTTGTGCATTTGTTATGGTTTTAGGCAGCGTAAGCCACTTAAGCGTCCAAAGAGCTACTTTTTTCACCTTTTCCACTACAAAGGGCGAATTTTAAGGATGTATGAGTTGCGTATCACAACTCTCTTATAGCCAATGTTCATCCCGGGAATCTCCTGAACATTTTGCGAAAAGTCCCATCACAATCGGATGAACGGTATGGCCGCGCATAAAGTACGAACAAACATTCATTTTTATATATTTGATGTGTTTTATAATTAGAAGTTGGTAAGATAATGTTTGCATGTGAAGTGAATCTATTATTTGGCATTGTTATCTCTTAATTTGGTAGGTGTGGGGTGAATGCAAGTAGCTTAGAGGGTAATCCTGGTTTTAATGCGAAGTCCACTAGCAGACAGACAGAAATTAACTCTGTCTGGATTACGTCCCGGAGGTTATGGGCTCGTATCTCGTCACAGAGAGTGACCTCAAATTCTCTTCCTTTCTGATTGTGCTCTACTGCAGTCCGAATGTGAAGTCGCTACCTAGAATCTTTTTAATTAAACAGTAGAAATCAATATTTTAATTTAAAAGACTGTTTTTTTATAGTATTGCCAAATGAAGATAGGAATGAAGTTAATACTTCAAATTGAAGCTAAACTAAACTAAACTATGTCACATCTTATACTTCGTCAATCTGTTTACTTAAAATTATGTTCGGAGGTTGTAGTCTTCAGACAGTGAACATAATCCCTGGATATTGAAATATTTGTAATAGTGTAGGATAAATTAAGCGTATCATTATAGTATATTGCGATACAAGTGAGGTAAGCACTTGTTACTGATCGAGAAAAAGTTTGAAAAAAACGAGGCGCTTGCGCAGAGTTTTTTCAATTTTCGAGATCTGTTACGTGCTTATCTCATGTGTATTGCGTACTATATTTTGGTCGATGTAACTAATTTTTATTAAATATAGTAATAAATGAATTAAAATATTGGTTGGATGTAAATTACTTCTATGAGAAAGAAACATTTGGTGATCGTTGCTATGTAGCTTTTCATTTGTTTTATTATAAGCAAGGATTGTTGGCTGTGGAGACATTTTTATATGTAGTACCGTGATTAGAATCTGTTTGATAATTTAATTATGGAAGGAGTTACGGTAGATGATAGAGAAATTGAAGAAACCTGGAGAGTGGGATGTTCTGCATTAATTCCGGAAAAGTCTAAAGAAAGGTACGAGTTAGTGTACAAAACATTAAATAAATGTTTTATTCTACTTACCGAACGTGTGCTTTTTGAGTCCACTTGAGCATTGCGATTTCTTTTGTATGCATAGCAACCAGGTTAGATGAGGGAACGTTGACTTACTTCCCGTAACAACAATATTGGTAAGTATAAGAAATTAGTCACATCGACCAAAAAGTACAATTAGAGAAGAAGAAATCATCAAAGAAATTTTATTTATTTTATAGTGCTTCTCGTTATTATCATCATCATCTTCGTGGTAGGCCCTCGGCCTGTTCCGCTCTCAGAATTCATTTTCCCATCGTCTTCTAGGACGTCCCACATCTCTATAGCCTTGAGATTGATACAACAGTGCGTGTTTTGTTAGCGTAGAAGAGTCCATTCTCAAAATATGTTCGTGCCATTTGTTTATAGTTTTATATTTTTATTTAGATTAAAAATGTTGAGTTCTTGCATAATTGTTTCACTAGGAATGTGATCTCATAGAGTATATCCTGCAATGTATCTGAGGAACTTCATCTCTGACGTTTCTAGTAATCTTCTGTCTGATCTCTTCATGGCCCAATTCTCTGATCCTTATGTCACAATGGGAACTGTCATTACCTTATAAAACTAAATCACCTGGTCCTCCTGGAAGGGGGTTTAGCGGACGGGTTGGTAGCCCACCCAAGTAAAAAATATATTATTCGTATCTCTCAGAGGAATAGCCGGACGTGAATATTTATCATCCGTCATATAATCGGGTAACGTAACTCCTTTTTCCAGTCACCCCAACCTCAGAAGTGGGTTACAATTCCTCCTGTGACTGTAGAAAAATCCAGAAATGTCGTAAGACAACTTAGTGGCATTGAAAAAATATATATAATTCGAATTTTATATATTTAAATATACATATGAAGGGTACAGGGAAAGAACAAGATAAATAATTATCTATCGAAATAATGTTTGAGGTATGATTAGATTCTCTATGCAAAGCACTATCATTTAGAAGTGTGAAATAGTAAAATATATAGTTTAGTTATGGGTTTATTTACCTCCAAAGTTTGGCATGCAGGTAAGGAAGTATGAATGTTTTAACATCTTAAAGTACGTAGATTTCAAGGAGTCCATCGCCGTGGCGTAGTCGATAGAGTCCCTACCTTCAACTCCGGAGACCCGGACTCGATTCCCGGCGGGGTAGGGGATTTTAAATCTCCACCTTGGGTTTGAGTGTGTGTCCTGTCCTTGTGTCTATATGTGAGAATAAAAGAAAGTTAACTAAAAGGTAAAAAAAATAAGGAAAACAGTAAAAAAAAAGGTTAAAGTGACTTACCTGTTTTCTTTTCCCTGTACCCTTGATACGTGAATAAAATTATGTAATTAATGCTGCTACTTTTCCTCCTTCTACTTACTTCTGCTACTAATATTCCTATTATTTCTACTATTAATAGTAATAAGTCCACCGCTGTGGTCTCAAGGTAGCGTGCTGCCTTGTCACGCAGGGGGCCCGGGTTCGATTCCCGGTGGGGACAGGCTCCTGGGTGAGGGTTTTTTCGGGGTTTTTCCTCACCTGTAAGATAAATGTCAGGAAGCTTAGGGTCCAACGGTCCCCGAAAATCATCTCGCCATCATCATCCTTATCATCATCCTTCACCGGTGTGGAAAGTAACGGGAAGCTACCACACCTATAATTCCCTAGTAAAGCTACAAAGCGTAGTATGAAATTGCTTTGATTGCAGTGAAAGACCTGCCCTCGGGCAGAATTACTATGGATGGATATACAAATTGTATTTTGAAGGAAGCTTCTGCCTAGCAGCACCTAGTTTTAGGAGGGAGGAAATTCTAGGATCGCGAGGACGACACTGTGTTGGAAATAGAATACTTCGCTAAATCATAAAAATCGCAGTCATATTAATTTCACTGTTGGAATTACACAGGATTCTATAATTCACATAGATAATATTATTATGGCACAGGGTCTCCATAGATTTTATTTGCCTGGCACAATAGGCAGAGGGAATGACAATTATTATCTTTGAAGTGAACGTATGTACGGGAAATTTTCGGCTAAGTTTCCTTCATTTTCGTTTCCACAACATCCATTTTCAGTTCTTCTCTACCTATTTTACCGGCCGCACTCCTTCTCTCATTTCCGTACCCCCTCCTCCCAACCTTCCCTGCACAATTTGTTGGCATAGTTGTGCTAGGAACTTTATGAGTGTTAACGCTGGTTGCAATTTTAGTTCCACCGGTAGAAACAACCTTTCCTCATTGGAAGAGTTAGTAAATTAAATAGGTCCTCCCATTTCCCTTTACTCTCCCAAGCTAACATTATCCTCTAACATCATGCAGAGCGCGATAAATTTTACTCTAATGACTCCTCTAATTATCACACTTTATTTTTTATTGAGCGTACAGGAGAAGAGGTTAAGAGTAATGAAATATGTATCGATATCGCAATAAGTTTCAACTAAGTAAAATTTCAATTACAAGTTTCGTAGCTTTTCGAAACATGTTCCATCACCAGCATCAGAGTAATTTTTAACTTCTGATGATGGAATATGATCCGAAAAGGCTACGAAGATTTTTAGTTGAAATTTACTTAGTTGAGGCTTTCTGAGATTCCAGGTATATATGTTATTTTCAACCTCTTTCTTAATGTAGGCCCCTACAGCAACATAGGACATCCCATCACTCCACAGCATTTTCGCGACTGGAATTCCCTACCACAGGAAAGCAGGAGCATTTCCATGTCAGAAAATTCATCTAATATATAAAAATGAATGTTTGTTTGTTTGTTTGTTTGTACTTTATGCGCGGCCATACCGTTGATCCGATTGTGATGGGGTTTTTTGCAAAATGTTCAGGAGATTCCCGGGATGAACATAGGCTATAAGAGAGTTTTAATGCTCAACCCTTCACCCTTAAAAATCACCTTTTATAGTGAAAAAACGAGAAAAAATCTCTTTTTGTAAGCTTAAATGGCTTACTCTGCCTAAACCATAACAAATAAACAAAATTATTTTACACAGAATTGAATATCTATAACAAAAACTCTACAGAAAAAGCAGCGACAGCATATGTTTATCATAAGTAATGCCACGAGTGATTTCCAAATTATCGATAAATTCACGACTCACGAAGTGAGGAGTGAATTTATCTAGAGAATTTGGAAATCAAGAGTGGCATTTGTTAGGACTATTTAACGAATAAAATTAAGCTGTTTACTCACAAATCATTATTTAACTATAGTTATTTTAAAACATTTATATATTTAATGTAAACGGCGATGTTTGGAAACAAATGAGAAACGATAGGTACGCTTCTACTGCTTCTTTTGTTTATCACTGCAACCAGATCATACTATTTATTGCCAAAGGAACGCAATATTGTAAGGAGGAGCTTTCTTTAATATGGTAATTATAACACTGATAAATATTTGGTGAAACACGACTCTGATTGGTTGTAAAACAGAAATCATTCAAACGTGATTGGTCATTGACTCCCATTTGGGGCATGAGTTAAATAGTCTTTAAAGGATAACTCACAATAACCAGTTTTGTCTTTCATTGATGTCAAGAAGATCGGGATAAGTAGATTCCCGAGCAAGCATAGCAGCGCACGGCGGATATTCTTTTATGGATAACTCAAAATAACGAATTTTGTCTTTCAGCTCATTTATGCCAAGCACATCGGGATGCATACATTCCCGGGCAAAGATATAAATTTATATTCATTTTTCCTTTTACTTATTCAACTAAATGCAAAAACACAATAATTTATTTAGATGTAGCAGCGCACGCCGGATATTAGCTACTTATTGAATAATCTACAACTAAGTTAATGATTTTTTAATAACTATTTCAGGATATAATTAATTTCCATTGCCACTGAAAACAAAACTGAAGCTACCATATCAAAGATTTAAATCCACTTATTTGACACATTTTTCTGAAATGAAACAATTTGATACTCGAGCAGGCAGTTTATCATCGTCTTTATTTTACACTTCTCATATTCTTCTTTATTTTTTTTTCATTTGTTAGGCTCCCTTCTTTAGTAGGACTTACACTTCCCGTGGGGCTCACAGGTCAGTACATTGTGTGGTCACTTACATACAACCAGCACGAGCTCCGAACAACGCGTTAGACAGGGGTGCCTTCCTGGATAATAGCTCGGACGTATACACACCGAGACTCAATGTAGTAAATTAAAATCACCTGCTCAGCCAGTAATCCAGCCCCGGTTGCCGGACTGTAACAAGACCATAATTTTTATAGGCCTATATCTTGGCAATCTTCATTGTGTCTTCTGAGACTTGATGACCTTTCAGAAAATAACTCATGTTTATATAACCCAATTTATAATAATAATAATAATAATAATAATAATAATAATAATAATAATAATAATAATAATAATATAATAATAATAATAATAATAATAATAATAATAATAATAATAATAATAATAATAAATTATTATTATTATTATTATTATTATTATTATTATTATTATTATTATTATTATTATTATTATTAAGCTGGGGTCCTATATATGCACCCTAATGGAGAAAAAATGAAACATTATTACATTGATTTATGATGTCCTATGATGTATATATGTCAATTATATTTTTCTGCAACGTTAATTCCTGGGAAGTAATACGTTTAAGAAAGTTCAAACAGTGGTTTCTTTATTATGGTATAATAAATTGCTATAGTATATTTTCTATTATATCTCGCAAGAAGAATCTGAACTATATATACAATCGGTTAGCCACATGCATTATAAGATTCTTTCATCTTAATATATAAATTGCTATATTCAACGAATTTCTTAGAGAGCCAGTCACTGCAAAATAATGCTATAACCTGTTCAGAATATTAAAAAGGAAAAACTTCCTTTAATATGATAAACTTAAGTGATATATATTGGGTGAAATACTACTGTGATTGGTTGTAAAACAAGATTCATTGAGGCGTGATTTGTCATTGACTCCCATTTGAGACTTGAGTTAAATAGTCGTCGTAAGACTTTTGTCACTAATCTTGCAATTCAAGGTGCATGGGCTACTGAAAACGTATATATATATATATATGTATGTATACAGATAATTTCTTCTCCAGTTGTTGCATCTCTTCAGTCCTCATCAGTTCGAGAAATGTATTCACTGCAGTTTCTCGCATTGCAGTAGCTATATAATTTGCCTTTGTGTGTTTGAATAGAATCGAAATCTTGATTCTATAAAATTGATAGAGCAAACGTTTTGTATAATTTTATCCTGCAATGTTTTTACAAGATAGTTTTAAAGTTAAATTTATAATCCTAATATTTTCAGAAATTTAGAAGTTTTACTTGCATATTTATTTCCTCTTTAATAATAAATATTTTTTTACTATCGTTTTACAGATTGTTACAACTGGCGTTGTATCTCTGTTCTCAATTTCCACTTCCTTCTGTCTTCCAATCCCCTTCCATTCATGGTTCCCTGGATATCATTCTTCCAACTGTGTTTACGTCTTCCCAACATCTTTCTCCTTAGTGGTAGCTTCAACTTAAATTCTATCCTCCTTTAAATAAAACTTTACAAGTATAATGAAAATATCTGTAGCTATAACAAATTTTATAACTTTATCGCCTACTCTATGGGAACATTTTGTACAATTTTCTTTGACCATATGTGAGCCCCTTCACATTAACTGCCGCTTCTGCTTTTCATCAATTATATATCTATCTCCACCATATTTATTTAAATTATATCAATAATAAAATCATTTTCGCGTAAGTCTCAACATTTTAATCATAGCCAATACCTCTTGTTCTGTCAAGAGCTGTTCAGGTCTTGAAATATAATACATATTACTTCCTAGATATGAATAAAGAATTTACTTCTTCTAAAATCATGTTTTCAGCTGTAATTTTCTTTTAATTGGGTTTATATTTCTCAACACAATTATCCTGATTCTTACCCAGAATTTATGCATGTATTTAAATATCTCATGGAAATATAATTTGTGAAAATAAATAGAATAATACTGAAAGTTTAGAAAATGTGATGTTTCAATTCTCGTATCAGTACGCCTATATGATTTATTTTAATTTTAAAAATGCTGGACCGCCCAGCAATGATTGTGTAAGTTTGCGTACGGATGTTTAACATTTGAACAACATGACGTTTATAGTGAAACTATGTCGCGTAAAAATTTATTTTACAAGTCAAGCGTATACGTGTTAAAGGTCATGAAACATAAACATTGCTTAGATAAGTGTAAAAACGCATTATGCTTCATCAAGCGGAATCTTAGCGTTATTCTCCTCATGCAAGTATGTTGCATTAAAACTCAAGTTTCTCCAACTTATCATTTTCTTATTTTCGGACATTGCAGAACTCTATTCTGGTTTTTCATTGATTCTATGTTATCAAAATTAGTTAATTTATGACATAGGCCTGTTTGAAATTAAATTATTAGCATAACATATCCCATTAAGGAAAATAGCGGTGGGGTTGTACAAGACCAGCTTTTTACTTACGCGACTTATGCCATTTTTGATGTAATTTAAAATATTACGAAGTGTTGATGATACCATTTAACTCTGGGATTTAACCATCGTGAAAATATTGAAACCTATTATGAAATTAAGTAGTGGAAATATGATTTTACGTTCTAACCGTCAGACATGTTGAATGTTCCATAGAATAACAAATATGGAGAGGTCATTTATGTTACGCATTAAATCAGATTTAAAATGCAAGGAAACTAAAAGCTAACCAAACATAAATCAATGAATGGAAACTAAATCAATTACTCTAACGTAGGTGAATTCCAGGGAACGTCCTTTTTATTATTTTACGCGGTTAAATATGTAACAATGTGGTTTACACATAGAGGTCATATGTGTTTATCGCTGTTCATCGGTGGTATATCTGTGGTCATCGGTGGTGTATCTGTGGTCATCGGTGCTCATCGTTGGTATATCGCTGGTTAGAAGCAAGGACTGTTGTAAACTTTGTGGTCATGACAGGAAATAGTTCCACGACTGTTGTAACCTTCGTGGTCATGACAGGAAATAGTCCCACTTTTTTTTCGTATTTACGAGGAAATAAAGATATGATAATAACTTTCCCAGATTGAAAAACGTTAAATACAGTATTTTATTAATATGTATGCCAATTACGTACTGTTAAAGTGCGTAAATAAAAAGGCACTGTTCTCCCACGGGGCCAAAATAGCTTTCTAAGAGAGAGTGAGCTCTGCATGGAATGTTCAGAGCATAAAATTCCAGCATGACTTGTTGGATGAAACTGAATAAACGCTGACGATAGACGACAGTCTGAAAGGTCTATGCAATTTAAAACTACAGTTGAGGACGATTGAGTATCTCAGGCATATTTACACATCTCTAACTTTAATAGTTATCTGAACGGTGTTCAAAAATTATTCTTAAAACGAACTAGCTCACTGGCTCTATCGAACCCGGAATTTCATGCCTATGTTGACATAAGCTTTCCATAACTTCCCATTATGAACCAATGTTTTTCAATCATCCCCCCTTTAATATAACTTCCTCAAATCATGATTAATGTTATACTCCCACTTCATTCTTGGCCTACCTACATGGGGCTTTCCCTCTGGTTTTTCCTACAAGAAGTTTCCAATCCCTTTTTTGTTCCCCATTTGTGCTACATGTCCTGTTCATCGCAGTCTACGAGACTTCAGTGTTCTGATTAAATCTAGTTTTCAACAAAGAACTTGTAGCTCGCTGTTATGTAGTCTTCTCCATTCATATGTTCATCTCTCTTTGGTCCAGACATTGTTCTAATAACTTGATTCTCAAATTGTCATAATCTTTTTTTTTCTCTCTTAAAATACGGGTCTATGTTTCGCATCCATATAACTGGAAAAAATAACAGTTTTCGTATATTTTTATTAAATGTTTTAAAATAATTTTGGACTACATATATATTGTCCACCGCTGTGGTCTCGAGGTAGCGTGCTGCCCTGTCACGCAGCGGGCCCGGGTTCGATCCCCGGTCGGGGCATTTTTTCTGGGTGAGGTTTTTATCGGGGTTTTTCCTCACCTGTAAGACAACTGTTAGGAAAACTTTAAGGCCCAAACGGTCCACGAAATCATATGGCCATCATCATCATCATCATCCTTCACCGGTGTGGAAAGCTACGGGAAGTTACCACACCTACAATTTCCTAGTAGAGCTGCAAACATAGCATGGAAATGCTACGATTGCAATGAAGGACCTGCCTTCGGGCAGAATTACTATGGATGGATGGATATATATATTAAAAACTAAGATGTTAAATATATTAATCCATAAATAATTCTAGGGAATATTTTAAAAATTGTCTTCAAATACATTTTAGATTTAATTTTAAACTATGGTCACGTTGAAATGTAGATACAATTTTTTTTATCCCACTACAGGCCTCAGGAGGCCCTTGGTGTAGTAAGAGGTTAAGACTCCCACTTTTTCTTGACAATCGGCACTTGATGTCAGCCGGGTTGTTAGCCCTACTTGACGGTCGCCTTTACCCCCAGAACAAGCATCTGGTACTCATTTCCGTTAAAGGCTGAGTCGATCCCAGGACCATAGTGCCTCCAGAGGGTTTCGGTCAGTTTAAAAATCCTGACCCCACGGGGCTCGAACTCTCGACCTTCCGGCTTGTAGCGCAGTGCATTAACCACTACCCTAGGGCGCGTCCCCGTACCTTTTTTTAAATGAAACGGACTCAGCAGAGTTTTTTCATTTGATTTGATTTTGCTCTAAAATATCCATATATGAGATACTCCATGCATGGATAGTACATTCGATACATCTTCCGCACTTATTTTGATTTTGTTCTTCATTTGTATTTCTAGTCCTTCCTATTTCTCGCTCTACTTTACCAATGGCTTCCTACACATTTTTTCAGGAGATCAGTCCGTCTTCCACGGGATCTTTTGCCACTGTGAGGGTCCTACGTTGTGATCTTTTCTGTCCATATATCGTCTCTAAATCTTGCAACATGACCTAATTCCTCTCCATGTCTCGAACTCCGTTGATCGCGGATGGTTAAGAACAAGAGACGGGGAAAAAAGTATATTTTAACAGCCCATTAACCTAACTCATTCACAAATGTATTTTAGTATTTTTCTAAAAGTATCCATTTTCGAACTCTGTCATATGACTTCACACGTCTTTCTATCAGAAAATTCCTAAGGAATGTAATTGTTGAGATTGTTCCATGAACATATTATGGAAAAATTGTTACGAACATTGATTGTACTTTAACTACCAAAATCGACCATTAGGAGCCACAATTTTCGATTTTTCGTTATGGAAGTCGGTAGGGCCTATATGTAACTTAAATGAAACGACGAAGGTATTCTCCAAACTTCAACAAAATCCGACAATTACAAGTGTGGGTTCACCTCAAAGCTGAAATTTAAAAAGTCGCTTTAGTGGCCACCATATTTGTTTATCGCAACGAAAGTTTATAGATACGATTTAATTAACAAAAGAAATATGTTTCCGCAAACAAAAATTGGACCATATATTTGACTTATTGAGGAATTGCCTTAATTTACACACTTCCTTTTTTGCTGTTTCGATTACAACTCAGAATAATGTGATGCTGAAAAAAAAATATGAAAAGGCACTTGTTAGGAAAGGAAGGTGTCCTTTGGGCTAAATATTTCAGTATTAACAAAGAACTTATGTATGTGTCATAAAATACTGCCTAGAATAATACAGCATTTTCAACTTCTATATAACTGTGATGTCCTTTTATCATAGAATTGTGCATCTACCCAGGTCCTTCACTGCAATCATAGCATTTTAATGTTATGCTTGCAGCTTTACTAGGGAATTGTAGGTGTGGTTACTTCCCGTTGCTTTCCACACCGGTGAAGGATGATGATGATGATAATGATAAGGATGATGATATGATTTCGGGGACCGTTTGGGCCTTAAAGTTTTCCTGACATTTGAAAATATGTAATTAAAATAAATATATTTTATATTTTAAAAATGATGAAATATTTTTATGGAGATAAAGTAAATGTCAGGTCACTATTCTGCAGGGTTGAGACTTTTTTTTTCTTCGGTTTGTGGCATCTAATGTCTGAGAAGTTCTCTGGAAAATACCACCATCATATTTAATTTATTTGTTTCCGCTTCTTACATCTCTTATTTATAACATTGTTCGCATTCTGCTATTACTTTTCTTGGGCTTCTTATTCCACCTCGAGAAGCACTAATTATTTATTCATGATTGCAATGAAAACCTACGCTCGAAAATGTAACGTGTCTTATCTTTTTGTTTTGTAAATTTTACTTGTAGACCTGAATGTTGTGTAATTACAGTAATTAAAAATACGTTTAGTTCTAATAATTAAAGATCGTAAAAGTTACAACAAAAACAGTTAACTTTAATATAAATCTATAAACTGTGTCATATATAACTTATTTGAAAAGAAAATTGTTCGTAATTTTACAGATTGTACTTATTATATTGTTTAATTATCCATCCATAGCAATTCTGCCCGAGGGCAGGTCTTTCACTGCAATCATAGCATTTTCATACTATGCTTTGCAGCTTTCCTAGGGAATTATAGGTGTGGTAGCTTCCCGTTGCTTTCCACACCGGTGAAGGATGATGATAAGGATGATGATGATGATGATGGCCGGATCATATTCGGGGACTGTTGGGGACTATTGTTGACATTTGTCTTACAGGCAAAAAGCCCGAAAAAAACCTCACCCAAGAGCTGTCCCGACCGGGAATTGAACCCGAGCCCGCTGCGTGACATAGCAGCACACTACCTCGAGACCACAGCAGTGGACTGTTTAATTATATGTTGCTTATATTTAACGACGTTAAGATTAGCTCGAGAGGTCAGTCTTTCGCTTTCACTTCTGGATCTCGAATGCGCGTCTCTGTGGTCACTTCATGTGGGGTTCGTGAAGGACGAATCTGTACCAGGTCAGATTTTTCTCGGGGTTTCTTCCGTCTCCCCCTACCATAAACTTCATTGCACCATTTCTTCACGCTCCTGTCGTACATTTAATTTCATCTCATTTCCTCCTCTGATGGTTCGACAGGCCCGGTCAACCTGCATCTTTGTATATGAAGTGACCTTCAGTAATATTATCTTTCGTCTCATTTCATCCCTCGACTTGGCATTATGCCGGACATAAGGAGGGGGTTTGCTTTTACTTAATGGGATGTTAGATTAACTTCTGAAGAGAAAGTAATCTCTACCGAAATTTGGAACGCTGTTAATACCATACAGAAATAATACACGAAATTATTAAGGCCAACACGCACACACTATTGAGTAACACTAAGAAATTGGGACTGGAAGTAAATATCAGTAAAACTAAATATATGGTCACACGTAGAAATTCAGTATATAATGGAAATGGACAGCTAAGGACAAATGAGGGAAATTTTGAGGAAGTGGCTGAATTCAAATACCTAAGAACAATAATCACAAATAGGAATGAGATGCACAAAGAAATTAAACATAGGCTCAATTCTGGAAATGCATGCTATTATGCATTGCAGAGACTTTTGATGTCCCAACTCCTTTCAAAAAACGTTAAGCTGAAAATATATAAAACTATTATTCTACCAGTTATATTATATGGGTGCGAAACATGGACTCTTACTTTAAGGGAGGAAAGGAGATTACGAGTATTTGAGAATAAAGCTCTTAGGAAAATTTTTGGACCAAAGAGAGATGAACAGACAGGTGAATGGAGAAGACTTCATAACAATGAACTACATGGTCTTTATAGGAAGCCAGATATAATAAGAACAGTTAAGTCTCGTAGACTGCGATGGGCAGGACATGTTGCGCGTATGGGGAATGAAAGACGTGCATGGAAACTTCTTGTAGGAAAGCCAGAAGGAAGACTCCCAGTTGGTAGACCAAGAATGAGGTGGGAGAATAACATTAAGTATGATTTGAGGGAAGTAGATTATACAGGAAGTGATTGGAAATCATTGGCTCAGAATAGGGATGTATGTCCGCGCGGCCATGAACCTACGGGTTCGATAGTGCCAGTGAGTAAGTAAGTAGACATACTGTTATATGCTGAGCCAAACAACCCGCTTAAGGGGAGGGAACGAACGTAAACAAACCAGGTGGGAAACTAGTTCAATTGCAGGGAACACATCGTATATATTAATTTTACCTTCAAGCCGCCATGTCCAGTCTTACTGTTTTGAATAACATAATTAGTATTTTTGAAAATGTATAGTACTTCTGTCAGAATACAGTCACTCGACACTTGACGTCCTATAGGAGACTGTTCAACTCAGCATAAAACAGTAGTATTATTAAAGCAAATAAAAATAAATATGTTCTTTTTTAATAGTCTGTCTTCGTTACAAATCGAATCTACAACATGTACTTCGCTCTCCTTTACCTAAAGGACATCAGAACACAAGTTATGCACCTATTGGCAGAGACAGGGGACACATTAGTATGCTGAAACTTGATTTTAAGTGTCGTGTTCTTAATGACAAATCAGGGAAATTTTGAGGAAGTAGCTGAATTCAAATACCTAGGAACAATAATCACAAACAGGAATGAGATGCACAAGGAAATTAAACATAGGCTCAATTCTGGAAATGCGTGCTATTATGCATTACAGAGACTCTTGGCATCCCAACTCCATTCAAAATACGTTGAACTGAAAATATATAAAACTATTACTCTACCAGTTATATTATATGGATGCGAAACATGGACTCTTACTTTAAGAGAGGAAAGGAGATTACGAGTATTTGAGAATAAAGTTCTTAGGAAAAGTTTTGGACCAAAGAGAGATGAACAGACAGGTGAATGAAGAAGACTGCATAACAGTGAATTACATGGTCTTTATAGGAAGCCAAATATAATGAGAACAGTTAAGTCTCGTAGACTGCGATTGGCAGGACATGTGGCACGGATGGAGAATGAAATACGTGCATGGAAGATTCTAATAGGAAAGTCAGAGGGAAAACTCCCAGTTGGTAGACCAAGAATGAGGTGGGAGAATAACATTAACTATGATTTGAGGGAAGTAGATTATACAGGGGATGATTGGAAAACATTGGCTCAGGATACGGATGTATGGAGAGCTTATGTTCGCGCGGCCATCAACCTATAGTGCCAGTGAGTTAGTTAGTTCTTCGATGTTGATATAAATTTAATCTATAAATCATTAATTAAATAATTATAAATATAATTCAATTGTAAAATAAATATTATTTATTTGGTACCTAATGACGGTTTTATGATCTCGTAAGGAAGATAGTTAAGTCGCGCGGTTCGGGATTAAATTCGACATGTTTTCTGAAATGAAATTGTTGGCAGTTTGGATTTAAAATTTATTTTTATAACTATGAATTAAAATTATGTTGAAATTATTACTCATTGAAAATCTTATTGAAAATAAAACTTGTATTTCAATAAATGTGCTAGAGTTGTGTATTTTACACAAAGTGTTAGCCTTTGACCTTTGATAGCGATCGCTCAGCTAGCCCACATGTAGGTCATCTTGAGCGTGCAGCCATCTCCAGGGGTTCGGTAGCTGATCAGTTCTGCCGGGCAAGAGTATTCCTCAAGGACGTAGGATAAGGCTGATTGATGAGTTTGTCTTAAGTGAGGATCAGAAGGCTAGCCATTATTGGAAATATAGACATCAAGATAAAAATCGGATTAAGAATTTTTTGTACAATGGCGAGGATGAAGGTGACGAATAGTATTTCTGGGGATTTGTTTCAGGAATCACAATATTACTGCCAATTGCTAATCTCTAGCATTAGACGAGTTGACAAATCTAATTGGTAGCATTGAACACTGGGTATTAAGTTGCCATGTCTAAAATTAATTACATAAAAGTATATATTATGGAATTTTCCATTTTTATTTAAAGCTGTCTGTGAGTTCATATCATGTGTTTTGTACAAATACACAAATTTGCATGCAGCCTATAATAATCAAATCTTTCAAAATTCATATTAAAGCACAATTGAGGCTACTGTAATAAGTAGAATCTGGATGTTAGACACTTAAAACATTCAAAATAGGCAGGCAAAAAGGTACTAAAATAATTAATATAGGCAGTAAAAATTCAAAATAGGCTCTTACAAAAATGGACTACAACGTAAATTTTTACAGCCTTATGTTAAAATAAAATTACTTGTTATTTCGCCTAACGGGAGTGTATGTGGTGGAAACCATCCACCTGCTAGGTTATTGTCTTATTGCCACTCATCCTAAAATATTGTAAGAAAGAATTTATACAAAAGAACACTTGAAAATTTCTATGCAATGATATGTGTCATGAAGGCTGTCCATTTCAATTGATTTCATTAAAATACTAAGTGAATTTCATGAAAAAATGGCAAATAGGCATTTATAGGCATTGTAAGCTGAAATAGGCATTTATAGGCAAAATGAACTTCATAGAAAACAACTCTACGATCATAGGTATGAACTTACATGATATCACTTTTACAATATCTATAATAAATAACTATAGGCATTTCCCCTAATATCCGGTCTCTAGTAATAATATATTATTAAATATAAAATCGGTATTGAACTACTTAAGTAGTTTAATGGACTACTTAATGAAGTTTAATAATTTAATTGAGGACGACTGACTTACCAAGTACCAATTATATATTTAAGAGCCTATAATAAAGTATAAAATTATTAAAATATCATTGATAAAATCCAAACAAAACAATAGAAAATTATTAATGAAATTATGAAATCTTTCATAGTACCAAGGCATATAGCGAAACATCTATATACAACATTAACGAGACAGGACTATGTTGCGGAATGTGGCATGGAGAATGAGAATCATCCTTCATCATCATCATAATTGGCATTACTACTCTTGAAGTCTATCTTAGGCTCCCTCATGACAACCGCCCAATCATTCCGATCTAAAGTCTTCAGTCTCCATCTTTTTATGCATGCCTTTGTGAGATCAGCCTGGAGATCATCAAAACATTTTAGTCTGGGTCTCCCGATTCTCTTTCACCAGTTATATCATCTAATAGTTTTAGGGGGAATTCTGATCGTATCCATTCGTATACTATGACTCAGCCATTCCAATCTTCTAAATCTGATATCAGTTACAATACCATGATCATTGTACAACAGTTGTAGTTCTACATTTATTCGAATTTGCCGTGTCACCTGATCACAATTGGACAATATACTCTCCTTAAAATTGTCCTTTTCCAAGTATTTAGGATTGCAATAATTCGTTCAAATAGAGCCCAGGCCTGCTTCATAACAGCAGGTTTAATTATATTTTTATAAAGTATTATTTTTGCTTTCCTGGAGATATATCTAGCCTTCATTAGTTTATCTACTGCAATGCTCTGTGACAACGGCTGCCATAAGAACAGCATCAAATCAAAAATAGTGAAATTAAATCTCACGGATAAAATCCATGAGTACAACAAAACAATGGGAATAATTAATAAAATTACGAAAACTTCAATAGTGAAAAGGGACACAAATATACGAATATATAAGACATAAGCAAGAATATGCTAGGAATATGAAGTATGATAAGGACATCCATCTAATCTTAACCAGCGATATGAAGTTCAAGAGGTTACTTCCGATGGAATCACTAAAATTATACTCTGCAATAAATTTTGTTATTCAGTTATTCATTTTATAAACGATTACCTGTTTCCTATACGTAATTCGAAAAATCATTTATAACGTATGGCCGTGAACACAATCCCAAAAGCCACGATGTATTATCGTCCACATAGAGTGAGATCTTTGGACCGTCCAATGAGGAGATGGATTGAAAATCCAGACTTTATATCGTATAAGGCTGTCAGACCTTATACTTGCATGCAACTAATAAATAAATAGAAGCACAATGGGGAAATTGTTAAAGAGTGGTGAAAAACGATGTTAAATGTATTTTGCAAGTTTATGGAGCATAATCCTGGCACTGTAGTGAACGATGTAGTGTATCAATTTATCGGTTTGTAACTAACAGCTGACAGAGTTCGCCTGCACTCTTACACGTGCTGCGCGGAGTAACACATTCGGAAGTTAAATATCAAAATGTGCTTATTACGTTGGACAGATAATAGCGTATTCTAAAATTGTAAATAATCTGCTAAGACCGCAACTTATATTGTCCCTCCTCTCCCCCACAATTCGAAAGATAAATTTTATAATGTTTAGTTCCTATTTCACTTTGTAACAGAATCAGCTTTAACATATTGATTCCCTTTGCATCCAATATGATACACGAAAGGTTTGATATATTTTTGACTCTGTAAAGATTGTGATTGCTTTGAACACCATGTTACACAACTGTGGTTTATATTCATATTTTGATTTTATTTCTGTTATGATTAGATGTTATACATATATCAACATTAAAAAAGTAATGAAAATCTACTGTATGAAAGACATTCAACCCAAATAAAATTTACCATTTTTTAATTGTACATTTTTTTTGCTACTTGATAATTCGGATAACACAGAAAAAATATTACTTTCCAAATACGTGTTGGGCTCACATAGATACCCGAAATTTGGAACAAAAAAAAACTTCTGTCTTAAAAATTACTTTTCATTCAAAGAATCCATTAAACACAAAAATAAAACTTCGTTTGTTCTAACTGCACTTCATGACTAAAGAGCTCTTGGGTAAATACACATCTTCTTCTTCTTCTTCTTCTTCACGGTTTAGGCTTATTTACAAGCCTGTTCCGACTCCAAATTGCTGCTCTTTCCATCTTTTCCTTGGTCTTCCAAACTTCTTCTTCCTCGTGGTGAATAGTTATATGCTGCTTTTGGTATTCTATTCTCAGTCATCCTTGCCAAGTGTTCTTTCCAGTTTGTTCTGTATTTCTCTATTGTTGAGTTTAATTCCTCTACTTTTAGTTGTTGTGTAAATACACATTTTAAAACCTAAAAGATCCCAGTCTATTGAGTCTGCTAGCGATAAATAAGAAAAAGTCCTTAAACTAAGCTAATTTCTCGGCAAGTCACAGTTATGGGTCGATTTGGTTGATATACGGAATATATCTTCCTTTTGTTAAATTGGAAAAGAATCAATTTCTTATGCTAACTCATTTAAACGTGTCGAAATGCAGAGAAAATAAACCCGAAATTACTTTTTACCGGATATCGTTATATAATAATTTCAAATTTAATTTAATTCTTCTATCGCTTTAATAAGTAAATTAAACAAACGTATCTTATACATTGCCAATTTAAGGGTTTATTATATTTTGTTATGTCTAATACATTGAGACAAAGCAATAATGGCTGTTGCTGGAGCGATTTTTTAAATTTCGGATTATAGATAAACCCCTGCTTCCAATGTTCGGATTTCACTGATTTTGGGAGAGTACCTTCCCCGTTTTATAGTAATAGCGTATACCGAGTTTCGTTGCGAAATATCGGATATGCGACTGCTAGAGCGATTTTTAAATTTTCGCTTCAGGTGTACTCCTAACTTAAAGGTCCGATTTTGCTGATTAATGAACACGACCTGACGTTTTTAATTGATTGCTGTATGCCAAATTTGGTTGAGATAAAAAAATTGCGGCTGCTAGAGCGTGAAAAGACACACACATAGACACACATACGAACAATATTTGAAAATATATAAAGTTTGTTCATTTTCGGTGTCTATTGTAGGATCGGTGAAGATCTGTAATTTTTCTTTTGAAATACTTTTCATTAGATTTTCATGACAGCTACCCTAATAGCTTTATTTTTTCGGAATTAGCTAATTTATGTCTTATTATATTTGCACATCTTAGAGAAGTCGAGGTATTTTTGAATTGAACTAATAAACACAATGCGGTGAAGGAGTGGACCAGTCTCGACACAATACTATTCAATTCACATTTTTCAAGTCACGGTAGCTGGTGGAAAGGAGTCTAGAAATAAAAGTAAAAAAACTGAAATCGTTGCTACAATGGAAGAAAGACGACAGTGAAAAAGGAAAGAATGGAAATAATGACCACCTTGTTATAAATATTTCAGGAAAATGTAGTCTGAATCTTGTTTCATTTTTGGAATAATGTATCCTATACCGATAGACATTTGTTCTGTAAAAAAAAGTTACTGATGGACATTGTAGGATGTCCATAATTCAATCAGCAAATAACGAATTTTATTGTGAAAATCGGATTGTATAATATTTATATCGTAGCATTTTATGTCAAAATGTATACCTTTTGTAATTTTTACGGTAATTATGAAAACTTCAGAAGTAGGAGTATATTGAAGCTAGTCTGATTATCCGGTCAATACCGGGTAATTAATTATCATAACACGATAATAATTTCGGTCATTTTGGTTATTTTATTTTTATCCTATTTCACATCCACCCGTGCTGTGGGGGCTGAAATTGGACATAAATGGCATACGGAATATTTCCATTAACCTCAGAGATCCTTCTTGGGGGAGTAGGCGTCAATTACACCCCACCACAGTATGGAGGGATGGAACGGCAAGGTTAGCAGTGCTTTTTCTAAATCTATGTACTGTACATTAAAAAAAACATATATTTAGGCATAACACTGCAGCCAACAACAAAGTCTTTCAGCGCACATGTGCAGGAGAGAGCAGCAGCAGCTATAAGAGCTATGTGCAATATCAAAGACATCACATCGTTAAAATTAGTCACAGCCATGAAATTATTCGCATCAGTGATCACCCCTATCGTCACCTACGGGATAGAACTGATATGGGAGAAACTATCGACCAGCGATTTGGAGAGGTTAGAAAAAGTAAAACCAAGATTCATCAAAAAAGGCATTAGGTGCAAGCAAATACACACCAAATAGAATGGCCTATATGCTAGCCAGAGAAACCTTCTTCCTAGAGGACCTGAGGCAAAGGATACTACTGCCAGCAACGGAGCCATATAAGAAAGTCATCGAAAAAAAGAAACAGAGAGAAAAAGAGATCGACGAAGATTTCTACGCCTCAGATGCCATGGTAAACTGTGTGGACTGGAAGTAACCAACCACAAAGGCACAGAATCATAGGTTTAGCAACACACGGATATCATCACAAAATGTGCAAAAGTACAAAATTCCACCAACCGAGAGATTCGTGTGAATGCAAGGTATGCGACCAAAAGTGTGAGCGATACCATTACAAACAATGCAGAATATGGACAGGATCACTGAACGAACTCATAAAAGACAAATCATAAACTTATAACTTAATGCTCTTTCGAGTGCCTCTTACCAATTTATATTTAAAAAACATAGTTTTTCTTTTACGGCATGCAAACTAGTTTTATAGTAAATATGAGAGTCAACACTTTCACACATGACAGTACAGATCCGCAAGAGCTCAGTTGCAGGTGGTAGGGCCTAACTGTGTTTTCTTTAAGAGGGGATGGCTTGGACGGCTATAACTTACAACTAAGTACCTGTTGTGTTGCAATATTCAGTTTTATATAAGGATTTCTCTCAAGAAAATACTGTTAAATTGGCAACCCAGTTCCCTATTCCAAACACACAGTAACTTCCTGGGTTGAATCTGAGTGTATAATGCACTACAACGAGACACATACAGATAGGTGCGTGGATGAGAGAGACTATTTTATACCTGTTCGTATTATTTATGGGTCTAGGAGTATGTGGGTGAGTATGTACAATAGACATAGATATTTGTTTATTTATCGTTCTTTAATCATGGAACAGGAATAGGCACGAATGGCCAAGTAGGTGCGTGCGCATTGTATTGTTAATGTATTTTTCTTTTCGATAAATTGAACAATAGTTCATATAGGCCCTATAAACATAATTGAATGAAGTACTATATAAGAAACACACAGAAATACAGATCACACATAAACACATACATACAGATGTCTCTAAGATATCATGCACCTATGTCAATCATCGTGCAAATACATAAAAATAAATACCGTAAGAAAATAAGTTCATGCTCTCACACTCTGTTTTTCTCACATTCAAGAAACAAGATGTTTAAAATACAGTTCGAAACTCCGTTGAGGTCACTGTGTTGAAGTTTTAAGAATTGTAAAACAGTACCTGATATCTCAGCCATCCTTAATAACTATGGTCAACATGATTTTTGTCTCATGAGTACCAGTAGTTGTACTTAATGCATTTTTTATCGTGTTTTCAAATATGTATTCGGAATTTCTCCATCACCCACAGTTTGTTTTATTTCAATTTCAATTAATGGATTTAAATAATTATTTTTTAATAAACATTTTTCCGTCCATTTGTTCATTGTAAAATAAAACCAAATGAGCTAACTCAAATGATTTCATCTATGGAAAAAAGAGATATCAAGGCAAATGGAATCCTAATATGCCGGCCGATTATTGTTGGACCATCAAGAGGGATGCTCCACAGGCGAAATATAGCAGAAAATCGTCATTTCTTACTTCCTAGGTGAGTCCGAATGTTCGAATATTAAAGTGTTTTAAATTATAAATGCCTCTCTCGAAAACCTTACGTGATGGAAAAAAAAACCGATATCATATTTGAATCCAGGAGAAAAAATACTATCAGAATCGCGTATTTTTATTTCTGAGACAAAAAACTGCTCAGTGTAATTTGAGTGTTCTTTGTTTTATATGAAACAACACTGCAAATTATTGAGGACGACTGAGCTATTAGGTACTGTTTTACAATTATTAAAATGTAATACTCAAGAAATGCAAGATGAGGTGACTATTGCCAAAACACTCCAAAGACATATCATTACAAGTAAATATACCAAATAGGTCTCCGAGACGAGACCATGCCTGATCAACACCGATCCCTCCATCACTCAAGAAGACCGCAACATGATAGCGGAAATGTCAGAAAAAAACATTTGAACGCGGTGACATCCGAACAACATAAAACACTATGAGGAATGTTTCCCCAAGATTTAGAGTTACATTTTATTCAGTATATAAATCGTGGGTATAAGTCTACGGTAGCATATATAATACTATCAACTAATTTAAAGTAAGTTTGCCTTGCAACGTGTGGAGAAACCACTAATTCTGTAATCCTTTCATGTTTCAAGCGGAATTCAGTTGTCCAATCTCCTTTTCACGATAAATACCGTCAACCAGAGACATGTATACTAGTTTCTGTATTTATAAACTAACCCTGGTTTTTTAAATCTTTGCATTTGTATCTACAGTTCAACTGTGAAATTAAATAATAAAAATAGACTAGAGAAAACCTTTCAGCATTGTGTGTTTAATTAAATTATATTCGATTCTTTTTTTGGAAACAATTCAAGATTTGTTTCTGACATCGAACTTGTATTTTAATTTATTACAATTATGTTATTGGTAAAATAAAACCAAACACTGGACAGAAGCAAATTTCCAGATACGACACGTCATCACAAGACTAAGCGTGCATGGATTCCACCTAATGTGTAGAGATAAAACATTCCATGACCCAAAGATGTCATGCATATGCGAAGTATGTGAACAGAAATGCGAAAGATATCACATCGAAACGTGTACACAAAGAACAAAAACAATTTGTGATTACGCAAGACAAAGTTAAAGTGTTAGCGATTGTTAGCTGTGTTATCACCTTTGCGCATTTGTGCGCAATCCATTTATATAAAATAAAAGAAAATGGAGGAATCTTAATAAAAAGTTTAATCTTCTTTTAGGATTAAATATACTGAGTAGTTAATGAATTTTATGAATATAAATTGTTGTGTTAGACTAGTGGGCTCGCGTTCGATTCTCGATCGGGAAAAGTCTTTTGAGCGATTTTTTTTGTGTTTCCCCTACTTGTAAGAAAAATATCAGAAAAACTTTAAAGCCTAATAATCATAATAATCAACGAACAATGTCTAGTCACATAATTGTCCAACTTGTTTAAAAACCCACAATAGAGACACACGGACTATTTATTAGACCCTGTAACGCGACATGTTAAAGCATAATCAATAAGATGAGAAAAATAAAACTATTCTCATTTCGTCATTCGGCTCCGTGGTGCAAGTGTTCACCTCTGAGACCCGAGTTCATGTGTTGTGGGGTTTGTGGTGGAAGAACATAGTCATGTATCGTTTGTTTAAAAAAGGTGGTTGTTCATGTTGTAAACTATATTGATCATAATACTACCAGTTTAAAAATATGAATGTAGATTGTTTCATGACTATTAAAACTACATTTTGTAACTCTAAACATTTTTATTTAGCCCTATAATGGAACATAATTCTCAGCTGTCTCGAAGTAGCGGTGCTGCATTGTCACGCAGCGGGCCTGGGTTTGATCCCCGATCGGAACAAGTTTCCTGGTTATGGTTTTTCTCGCGGATTTTCCCCACCTTTAAGACAAATGTCAGAAAACGTTATGGTCCAAACGATCCCCGAACACCATCTGTCCATAATAATCTTCATTATCATTTCGCCTTGTTTAGTTTGAATGTGTGTGGGAATGGTGTGTTTCGTCTTAATGTTACATTGTTTCGGAGGAGACCCTGAAATTGAGCTGATCCCTCATTCGAGGAAACCCTCCATGTGCCTGTGAGGTCAAAAATGTATGTGTGTGATCCATAGTTTAAAATTCCTCTGCCGACAGGTCGTGTCACTGTAAAGCCCGGGTGGCATGTGGCACGTAAAAGTACCTAAAAGGGGGATATTAAACTAAGTGAAAGGCATAGCAAAATGGAACGAATACCGATATTAATTATATTAACTCATTCGTGTACATATAATTTCTATTGATTACTCTTGCTTGTTTACTGTAAAATTAATAATTAAACTTGCCATTGTTAATGCATTTGTTAGCGAAAGTTGTTTCTGTTTTTTGTGAATAGACAGTATGCATATACAGCACGCCGTATCCTATAAACTAGAAGGTGGCTGGTTCAATTTCGAATAGTCAGGATTTTTAAACTGGCCTAAACCCTCTTGCGGGATCATGGTCCAGGGGTCGACACAACCTCTAACTGAAGTATCAGATATGGGGATAAAGACGATCGTCACACAGGGCTGACAATCCACTGACATATCGTGCAGATTATATTGAAAAGAAGGAGTCTTAATCTATTACCAGCATAAGGACATTCTATGGCCTATAGTGCGATCACTTTATTTTTTATGATACCATGGTTCTGTAAAGTTCTATTTCCCGCAGTCTTTGTAAAATTTAAAGTACTGAAATGAGGGGCAGTATGAAATGGAATGTTATTCTCTTCGTGCTTACAAACTATTCGAGTCAAAATTTAACTCTTGCTGTTCCTCTACATCGAACATCTCACTATTTCTCACCCTTTCTTGTTTCAGCCACCCGAATCTGGAATTCCCTCCCCTCGTATATCAAGGACTGCCCGACTCAAAAACAGTTTAAAAAGAAACTCACTTCATATTTCCTTAGGCAATGTAATATATAACCGTGTTTCATGTATACTTTTATTATTCCTTTATTTTTTAAACTTCCTTTACCAAGCCATTTACTTAATATCATTATAGGTTATTATTTGTGTTATTGTTTTTGTTATTATTATTATTATTATTATTATTATTATTATTATTATTATTAGTAGTAGTAGTAGCAGTAGTATTATTTCTGTTACTATTTTTTCCCTTGTCAACTTTATATTGTGTAGTTTATAATTATCTATTATAATTATATAATTTGTCATAATTCTTATTTGTATATATAATTTAACCCTGGTGAAATGGAAGAGAAGACTTTATGGTCTTAACTCCATCAGGTAAAATAAATAAATAAATAAATAAATACAAACTATTGGGACCGTCGCGTCGATGAAAGGATATCTCGATAAGCCACTTTTGTTTTCATCATCGTATTCACTTTGGATAAATATAACAGCAGTGAAATAGAATAAAAAGAGAAAGGGAAGGATAGTTGGACGCTAGAGAGTGAGAGGGGGGGCAATCTTCCTCTTCTTGAACCCCGACAACTTGAAAACTTAATCCAATTGCCTAACGTCACACTTAGTAGTTCTAAGCCACTCTTCAGATACATCAGTTCAACGCTATGTATGATAGCTCCAATCTCAATATTCATATTTCATACGAAGTTTAAAGAAATGGGAACTTGCATCTTTTCCTCTTTTTTTAAGATAAAATGAAGCTGAGAAGAATATTCTTGTCGAATGTAAATTTCTTCACATTGCAAAGATTTGGCTTCAGTTTGAAACTGTGCATTTGCCAGATTATGTATCCTTTATAGAAGAAATGCGTCGACAATAGACAGTAGATATATCTCAATTGAAATCAGCATTTCCAGATGATTGTATATTTTGTCACAGTGTGTCTCATAGCTGTATACTTACTATTTTTACTTCTTCTTCTTCTTAAACTTAATTTGTAGGATTTTCATCCTGTTTATTTCCAAAATCACTTCTCGGAGGAAGACGTACTGGATGTGCATTCACTGTCTATCCATCTCTTGGCTGGTCTTCCTCTTGTTCTTCTCCCGTCCATTGGTCTATCTTCTTTAGCTCTTTTTGCAAGTCGGTTTTCTTCCATTCTTTCTATATGACCCTTCCAATACTTTCGTCTATCTATAATAAATTTGGTTATGTCTTGAATATGGCATTTGTCCCTAATTTCTGTGTTGTGTATTTTATCAAATAATGTTTTCCCCTGAATAGTTCTTAAGATTTTCATTTCGCATGTGCTTATTATTTCGTTTAGTTTTTGTTGTATCAGCCCTAGTTTCTGCTCCATATACGATAACTGGTTGAACTATCGTTTTGTATATGTATATTTTTGTATTATACCTTAAATTCTTATGAATTTATCTACTTTTCGTCTTCGGAAATTAATGAAACGATTATATGGGGTAGCTAGTTGGGTGATAGTTTGGCAGTGAAATGGACAGATGAAGTATGTTGATCTTGAAACCCTTTACCTCCATAAGATTCTTCTTCTTATTTTCGTCGTAGTTTAACGTCTCCCATTATAGGTACATGCAGGCCTTATAGTGGCACTACCTGTCTGGAGAGGGTTCTTTAGCTTTGAATCGCAGATAAACGATTTTTTTTTACCACACAAATTATTAATTAAATAAACTACACGTCACAGATTTTATATACATGACATAGTAGGCCTATAGTTTTGTACTATATTTTATAACATATTGCATTGTATCGGTTCCGTGATTGACATGCTCGCCTCTAGATCCGAGTTTCACTGGTTCCAATCCAGCCTGAGATGATGCAATTTTTTTCTCTTTACCGTAGTTTAATCTCTTCCTTTTAGTTACTTTTACTCTCCCATGCCATGTGGGCTTTACAGTGACACGATGTGTTTAGAGGATCACAACTATAGCTATTTTTTGAGAATATAAAGACTCCACACTAGAATGACGATTAAGGTTATGCAAATGTAAAATGTCTCTATACACCTTCCTTTGGGAAAACCGTAAATTACTGCATCCCATTCTGTATATTTCCCCTCCTAGCGCGACAGGTTTAGAAGGTCCTAGATCCCCAGCTAGCTGCTGGTCTCACTTTCAGATATATATGATTTAGCGAGATGGACGATAATCAACCCAGTTTTGCGGTAGCATGGTCAGCATGTCGAGTTCACCAGCCGTTATATCTGGTTATATCAGGGAACTTTGGGAAATTAACGTGCTGATCTGCAGGTTCTTCTGAGCTTCATTATTCATTTTCAAAGTGTCCAATATCCTACGTTAAAAAGAACTGTTAGACTATATAATCACAGATTGGAATGGACATTGGATAAGGAGTGCAAATTTTTTGACTAAAGAGCTCACAGTACACCATAGGCTAAGTATAAAACATATTATTCCAAATTTCATTTTAACACAATTTATGACTGGCCATGGAAAATTTGGAAGTTATTTTAGGAGATTTAATATTAACCTAGGCAGTGATCAATTAACCCACACAGTGATCATAATTGTAAAAATGTCAAGAATCAATACAATCTGTAAAACATGTTTCATTTGATTGTCCTATATTCGAAAGACAACGATTCTGGTTAAACTTACTTTTAAATGATGATGAGGCTTCTGCCTCAATGTGTGAGATGATTTTTAAGAACCAAAATTATTATAAACATTTTATGATATTCATAACACACATTCATAATAATATGTAGTATTTTCTAAGACACTTATAGACGATTTATGTAATTCATAACACTCATTCAAAACCATAAGATAATATTTCTGTTTTACAATCTATAGTAAAATATTGTTACAATAAGCTACAACCCTAAAATGCCTTTGTGGCGAAAATATTTGGAGATTCAATAATAATAGTAATAATAATAATAATAATAATAATAATAATAATAATAATAATAATAATAATAATAATAATAATAATAATATATCTGATTTTCTGTTAGTTATTATAGCTACCAAAATTACTCACGATTCTGGGGGATTAGCCCCCTTATTGGCCGAAATTCCATTAGAAAATTTCATCCTCATTGAGTACTTGAACCAACGCATGTCCTCCAGCTCTACGACAAGGAATGGTCCATTTGACCACTTACTATGCCGAGGAATTACGGACCCCAATAACATGAACAAAAGTGAAGAAAAACGTCGACCGCTTCACATTCAACTTTGAATCGTAACACTAATGAATTGAAGAGGATTGTTAAATGAATCACTACACTGAAGTTTTTTTTTCTAGTAGAAGTGAAATAAGTAACAGTAGCGGGGTATATTGGAAGCTATGTGATTACATGGATAAAGTTCTCTTGCGGCGAAGGTGGTGTTAGAATTCAGGCAGCGGCCGGCACGTGGATTTCTCTTCTCCTTCAGCTGATTTATGGTTTTTGATTTCCTGTTGACTTGACACGCACAGCATGCGAGTGCGTACTTAATGCCACAGTCATTTGTACGCTCGCCCAACCGCCTCAATGCTCAACAAATTTTATTGTATTATATATTTCTTCATTAGTGGACTCCTTAACACGCAGGCATTTAAACATGTTTTAATTATATCTAACGTAATTTTATGTTCCAGTAATAATAGGAATGAGATGCACAAAGAAATTAAACATAGGCTCAATTCTGGAAATGCGTGCTATTATGCATTGCAGAGACTTTTGATGTCCCAACTCCTTTCAAAAAACGTTAAGCTGAAAATATATAAAACTATTATTCTACCAGTTATATTATATGGGTGCGAAACATGGACTCTTACTTTAAGGGAGCAAAGGAGATTACGAGTATTTGAGAATAAAGTTCTTAGGAAAATTTTTGGACCAAAGAGAGATGAAGAGACAGGTGAATGGAGAAGACTACATAACAATGAACTACATGGTCTTTATAGGAAGCCAGATATAATAAGAACAGTTAAGTCCCGTAGACTGCGATGGGCAGGACATGTTGCACGTATGGGGAATGAAAGGCGTGCATGGAAACTTCTTTTAGGAAAGCCAGAGGGAAAACGCCCAGTTGGTAGACCAAGAATGAGGTGGGAGAACAACATTAACTATGATTTGAGGGAAGTAGATTATACAGGGAATGATTGGAAAGCATTAGCTCAGGATAGGGATGTATGGAGAGCTTATGTCCGTGCGGCCATGAACCTACGGGTTCGATAGTGCCAGTGAGTAAGTAAGTAAGTAAGTAATAAGTGAAGAAAATTGTAAATTAAATATTCCAAGTACTGATTCATCATACATGATCTTCAGATAAATCAATAATGCCTCGTAATATACCCTTCAGAAAGCAGTATAACAAAATAAAAAAGCTTATCGACGGGCCTTAATGTTTACCATCCGAAGTTCTCGGATTCGATCCCAGTCAGCACCGATAAAGAAATTTTCGGGGGAGGAAAATTAAATGGATTGCTTCTTTTAGAAGGGAACTTAAAAATATTTGGTTCTTCGCCACAGACGAAAGATATTAAAAAAAAAAATCTCGAAAATGGTGACAATATCTCTGTTAACATTCACTCAAGAGTAGCTCAGCCCCTAATGTCGCGATTCGCATCGTTCAAGAAATAGACGACTTAATGCAATGCATAATTATAAATAATGAAAATAATAATAAGTTGTTTATTTATCTCGTGCAGTTAAACCTGTAAGGTCTTCTCTCGAACTTCAATAGAGTTCAATAATACATATTCGTAAATGAATGAGTCATTATGAGGTAAGATATTAAAAAAGAGTCAAAATAATACATATACTTACAATTATGAATTATCTATATATGAATTAAAACACATAATAGGCCTACATAACATACAGCTGATAAGTAAAGTAAAACATATGGAGGATTTAAATCTTCAAACTAACAGATATAATAAAACATTTTAGAAATAATTGCAAACAACATATACAAAGTATGAAAGAACATCGCATTACAAAACTGAATATGAACTACAACCCAAAACGTAAAAGAAATATTGGTAGACAGAATAAAAGATGGGATCCATAGTGTTAAACTATGAGATCGAAACAAACCTCGTAAATGGAGACCGGATTATATGCAACATAACAAGCCCGAAATATGCATGCAAATATGCGTGAAAAATATCAATGTATGCAATACCAAATAATACAAAAACATAATAATTATTACCTTATTGGATACTCTATTTATAAATTAACATAATAATTAGTATTTTTATTATCTATTTAGTAATATTATTTATCACTGATAAATGATAAATTATCAATCAGTATCAGACAAAAGTATTATTCACAAATTAAAATATTCTACATTTTGCTACTATTGTAAACAGAAACAACCAGGTATTAATAATAATAATAATAATAATAATAATAATAATAATAATAATAATAATAATAATAATAATAATAATAATAATCATCCATCCATCCATCCATAGTAATTCTGCCCGAAGGCAGGTCCTTCACTGCAACCATAGCATTTTCATGCTATGCTTGCAGCTTTGCTAGGGAATTGTAGGTGTGGTAGCTTCCCGTTGCTTTCCACACCGATGAAGGATGATGTGATGATGGTGATAATGATAAGGATGATCATCATGATGGCCATATGATATCGGGGACCGTTTGGGCCTTAAACTTTTCCCGACATTTGTCTTACAGGTGAGGAAAAACCCCGATAAAAACTGCCCCGGGGATCGAACCCGGGCCCGCTGCGTGATAAGGCAGCACGCTACCTCGAGACCACAGCGGTGGACATAATCATAGTAATAATCATAATAATAATCATGATAACAATCATAATAATAATCATAATAATAATAATCATAATAATCATAATCATAATAATAGTAATAATAATAATACATTTAGTGGATATAAAACTCATATATATTTTTTAAAACCTAAAGAGCGACCAGCCTCTAGTGGTCAAACCCTCACCAGTGGTCAGAGTTTCTGACTACAGTTCATGGGCCCGGGTTCGATACCCGGTCAGACAACAGGATATTTTTCTTAAGGAGAATTGTTGTTTGGTCTCCGGTGGTCATAATTTAGATTAAATTTAGGTTTAAGGACTCTCCTGGCGCTTCATTATCATCATCGCCTGGGTAACTTCAGAAGTGGGTTACAGTTCCGCGAATGCCAGAAGAGAATACCAGAGATATCATTGCAACAACCTGATGGCATTGGTAAAAAAAACCTAAAGAGCATAGTCGAGCTCGTATGCAGTACATTTCTTACACCTGCAGTAGGCACATTGATACATAAAACTAATTTCAATATAAAACATTAATTTTAAACTAGTCCAAAATACAACATTTTAAAATATCAAACAGTACAACCGTAGCAGACAGAGTGAACCGGTTGGCTTAGGCACTAGAATATGATACTCATTATAGGGAATTCAAAATTTAGTGCCGACGTACTTTCCTGAGATTTTTCCAGATTTTCCTCAATACAGGTTAATAAAAACATGTCCCAATCTATGACACAAGTACATATACCTACATCATGGTCTCTACATGATATACTAACAAAAATATACTTTACACACAGTGAAAACGAATGGCACCTTCATTAGGCCTACATAATGTTCTTAGCAAATTATAGACTAAAATTTTATAAAATTTCATCTCTTGTAGGAAGATATGACGAACCGTCGTCTTTTCGTCTTATTTTTATTAATAATTTTTGACCGGTTGGAAAGTTTTATAAATCACAATACTGACGTTATCTGGATACACATTTTGTTAAATATATTTAATATAATTAAAATGCAATGACAATACAAGTATTATTTATTTTCCATCTTTCTAACTAACTAACCCTTTGGCACTATCGAATCCGGAGGTCCAGGGATTCGCGGACATATGCTCTTCATACATATTTAACCTGAGCTAATATTTTCCAATCATTCCCTGTATACTTCACTCCGTCAAATCATGGTTAATATTATTTTCCACTCCTTATCTTGACCTACCTAATGGGCACTTTCTATCTGGCTTCCTTTTAATAAGTTTCCATGCTCCTCTTCCAATCCACATTTGTGTCACTTTTTCTGCCCATAACAGACTCGACAATTTTCCCATAAACATAATGTAGCTCACTTTTTTCTCCAATACTCGTGTTTGTTTGTCTCTACAGTATTTGATTCAAAAAAATTCCTAAGCATTTTATTCTCCATTACTCGAAATCTTTTACCCTCTCTTAAAAGATCATGTTTCGCATCCACATACTATAGTATAACTAGAGGAATAACAGTTTTACATATTTAGAGTTATGGTTTTTAGAGAGAGAGAGTCAAGAATGGATCGGATAAAGAATGAAGATATAAGAACGGAGTTGAATGATAAAATCAAAGAATATAGAGAAAAATTGTTTAGACATGTAGAAACAATGAATGTAACAAGATTAGCAAAAGCAGCATTTAATTACAAGCCAAGAGGTTCAAGGCCAGTGAAAAGATGGACAGAACAACTGTGAGGCGGAACAGGCAATTTGCCTAGCCCGTGAAGTGAAGAAGAAGAAGAAGAAGAAGAAGAGTTTTTTTTTAGAGAAGTTGGAATGACAAGTGTCCCTGCAATGCATAATAACACAGGTTTTCAAAGTCGAGCATAAATATGTTTAATTCACCTCATTCCTGTTTGTAATTATTGTTTCTTGGTGCTTAGACCATAGACTTATAAATTAAAATGGCATGAAGAAACCAAAATAACAATTCTTACTTAGGCCTGTGTTTTATTTTCTCGGCAGTCAAAGAAATTGACAATTTCTGAATATCTAGTATCCCTGTATTCTTTGTAATCGATTCGATTAATGTATTCTTATCGACTGGTACTCGTCATAAATTTCAATTACCTTTGCTCTCAAATTAAATTTGATAAGGTATCTGTATAATTACTTAGAGTTTAATAACCAAAACAGTGGTATTGCAACACTGGTATATGTACATGCAGAGAAGTAAATTATAGCTCTCAGCATGCTTTGAAGCCTAAAAGCAATAAAACTTCTTATCAATGCACGTTTTATTTATACTCGTATATATCTCGTGTCATAAACGAAATAGAATACCTCCAAAGTACAATAAATGTCATACTATCATTTATGTTGTATGCTACAGAATTTACGAAATTAACACATATGCACTGAGTAAACTTGCAACTGTAAATGTGTTACCATAACACACTTTAAAGTGAATGGTGAATATTAATCGTTTCAATACTATTTATTGGCTCATTGACAAAGATCCCCCACAACTCTGTGTTGTCCTTTTCTTCCAAGTGACTGTCTACCCGTGTGAGATCTTCTTACACCTAGTCTTTCTTACGCAGTTTTGGTTTGTCCATTGATGCTTTACCTCGTGGATAATTGTCCATATCTATTTTGTCGTTATTGTGTTCTTCTGATCCACTATGCGACCAAACCATCGTAGTGTCCTATTCTTCACTCTGTTACTGCCACATGCGGCTCTCCAAACAACAATGTTTCACCTAGAAGTTTACTTAATTAATCTGTTTATATTTATTATGTTTTTTGATTAAGGTTGCATTTATTGTTGAACATAAAATTGTCTGATGTGTAATATAGCAACTAATGTTATGTTCGTAGAGTTCATCTTGTAATAATTACTAATATAGGCTTACTGACTCCATGCTGCCTATAATTATAAGTATTTAAAAAATCGTTAGTATTTAGGTAAATTCGACATGACATTTGACATAACACAAGGAAATTAATTTTTTCCCTTCATCCTATAGTGGTATATCAACTATTAAAACGATTTTCAAGTGCCTATATCCGAAAATATTATAGAATATGAACTGATTCATACGTAACAAATAATTATTTATTCTAAGTAAAACTCTTATGGGAAAATATTATCTGTAATCGTGCATTTTTAATATTGTGAAAATTCCAATCAAATTAGGCTATACATATATTCCTTTAGTCTTCAGTAGTCTAAAATACTACATTAACATGTTTATCATCACCTGGTTTTCTAATTAGCGCTATGTAAAGTAATCATATAGCTCTGGGTCGGATTCAGTGCTGACAGATGAAACTAGTCAGAGGTGAATATCAATTTTCTAAAATGATCAAGTTTGTATGCGATTACCAGCTTCAAGAAGAGTTTTGTTAATTATCCTTAATATTTTGTAGTTATATTGTGATAAGGATAATATCATTTACGCCTTGTTACACTTACTCATATAAGGAATTTCCATCCAGCTCATGTTACAGCCTGTATTTATGTCAGATTATTTTTATCGAGTTTAATTTATGTAGTGAGTGGTTTGTGTATTGTTGTGTATCACATTTATATTGTTATGAAAATAACGCAGTATTTTTTATATCCAAAGCTGTTTCATGTAGCTCATGAGAAGGTAACATTTTTTGAAGAACAAATGAAAACTGACATATTTTGCCTTAAAATTGATATCGTCACATTTAGTATCGAACATCGTATTGGTGTTGACATATTTCTAATGGCGATAATTGTATTTTATTGATGGCGCTCATAAAAAAATCTCATTTATATCGCAGTTTCACGAAAATATGCAGTATATTGTTTCGAAGGACAAGATAAGAGCACTATTCTGGAACGCAAATAAGTTTTTTTTTGTGATTGGAATGATAGGCCTATATAGAAAATCTTATATTTCAAGCCTACTATGAAATATCTAAACTAAAACAATTTGTCATAAGTAATGACACGAGTGATTTCCAAATTATCGATAAATTCACGACTCACGAAGCGAGGAGTGAATTTATCTAGAGAATTTGGAAATCAAGAGTGGCATTTGTTAGGACTATTTAACGAATAAAATTAAGCTGTTTACTCACAAATCATTGTTTAACTATAGTTATTTTAAACTATTTATATATTTAATGTAAACGGCGATGTTTGAAAGCAGATCAGAAATGTGAGGTTATGTTCATTCACTGCTGCTTGATCATATTATTTATTGCCAAATAAGATCGCAATATTGTAAGAGTGCACCCAAGTGGAGAAATAATGAAAGACATCAAACTATATATCATAATCAACATTACGGGTTATTCATTTATTTTTGTAGTAAACAACTCAGTAAAATCAAGGAATATTTTCATTATTTGCTATATTCAATGTATTTGTTGGAGAGTCACTGTAAAATAATGCTATGACCTATTCAGAATGTTAAAAAGGAGGTGCTTTCTTTATTATGATAAACTTTAGTTGGTAAATTCTAGGCGAAACACGACTGTGATTGGTTGTAAATAAAAAATCATTGTAACGTGATTGGTCATTGACTCCCATTTGGAGCATGAGTCAAATAGTCTTAAAAATGTCCTCCAAATATTACATTCGGCCAGACAGAAATAAATGAGTTCATTTGGTACTTTTAACTTTATCTTTAGTTCTTTATTCTGACCGGGAAGCCAGATTGCCCTGAGTACTGCGATCTCAAAGCTATGTTGCCTTGTTCTAGAATTACTGTATAAAGATGGGTGGCATGAAAGCCTACTCGACAGGTCCGACACACCATGTTCTACTCCCATGACCCATGCCGCTCTTTTTTGGTTGGACCCGTGGTCGCGAGGGGGAGACTACTGCCGTTGACCTATATCATTTTTTTTATTTATCAGGCTCGCAAACACCTTGGTGGTACCTTATAGTTCCCCTCAACCATATATTTTCAACACCTGTGGATTGCGAACAAAACTATTTTTCCTAACAAGAGATAAGGAGAAATCAAATTTGAAGAGAAAAATGTATGCCTAAATCGGAATTTGAACCCAATATCTCTGGATTGAGATATCGGGTTCAAATCTCGATTTAGGCATACATTTTTCTCTTCAAATTTGATTTGTCATTCAGTGAGAAGTGATAAATTTAGTATTAAACATCGAATAAGGAAAAATATGATTTAAAATGAATAAATGATAAATTAAATCACATGATGAGAAAAGGGAAGGGGGGGGGGATTTAGGAAGTGTTTGTAGGACGAAATTCGGAAAACGCCAGAACCTTGAGAAAATCCGAAAAATCCCGGTATGTCCCACCACCAATGTCCCGCTGGAACCGCCAGGATTCGAACCTGGTATCCCAGTCGCCTCGCGCGCTAACCATGCGTCCACTGAGATAACTCTATTATTATTCAAAATTTGAGTTTCTTCTCATAATTGCTTTAATACTTACCGGCACTATCTTAACGTATATATATATATTTATTTATTTATTTATTTTTTCTTCCATGTCGACAAATATTTTATTCCTTCAATTATTGCTCTATTACAAAAATAATAAATTATGTCGTTAAGAGTTTCTTTATTCACGATACTAAAAGTATAATAAGAATAAGAATAAATTTTATTTACAAATAAATGTTATATACAGTATTGACACCCGAATGAGCAAGTGCTCGTGCTCGGGTGCAGTTCAGTTACATGAATAATACAAATAGAATATGGGACATTCCATACGAAATCGGCAAAAAAATTGTGAAAAATGAACTCACATCTTTAAAAGTTTACCATTTTTTTTACAGTGAAACTTTATGATATACTGAATATCTGTACCGAATTTCAAGTCTTCGCTTGGTGTAATTAAATAGTAATAGAGCTGTCAATTTATCGTATTGTTTTAAATAGTCTCTTTTATAAAATACATTTCTCGAAGTATGGCTATTCCCTCAACTTGAAAAGATAGTCACGTTATAGATGATTTTATGCTCTATCGTGTGAAAATTAGTATGTTAATATTTACGTTTTTCTGAAGGGCGTAAATGCTATTAATATGCAATTGACCTTCCTCACCAAAAAAATTATAAAATCAAAAAGTGCCACATTATTACCTGAACACCAGTTAATTTTTTTGTAATTAGTATTAAAGTGGAGTCTTGAAAGGGAACTACCAAAAATAATTATTTTTCCTAAAATCTCCTATGTGTAGACTGCCCGCAATACATTTCGCGTGAGTGGAGATCGCTCGCTCGTACAAACAATGACGGAACTACTTGGTAATAGTCCTTTGCGCACTAACAAATATTTTTATTGTTATTATCATCATTACATTATTTTTATTATCATTATTATAACAATTATTACATTATCATCATCATCATCATCATCGTGGACTAGTGGTTACTCTGCACGCCTCCGATTCCGAGGTTCGCGGGTTCAAACTCGATAGGAATCAATGGAATTTTAAAGGCGTAACAATTCTGAATGCTATTTTGCTATTTTAATGCTATGTTTTGATGCATAAAAATGCTGTTGTACTCTTCTTACTGACCAGGAGAGTGGAAGCAACGTTAGATAGAATTTTGATTTTATCTTTTTTATCACTGCTAGCAGCAAACGCCTTCTTAAGATTTTCCAAAACCTCAATTTCATATTTATCCTCTTCTTCACTTGAAGAGTCAAATTGGTGGAAAATTTTATTTTTAATTTCCTCAGTTACACTTTTATATTTATTTTTCACATATTTATTGTGAGACATTTTTGCTCTCTTAATGGGACTTTCCCCTATCAATTTAAATGATTCATTTAATGTTGGTATAGCCGATTCTTTAACGATGTCGGAACTACTATCGTTATTATTACTAGGTTGTGTTACATCGGATTTCTCATTTTCAGTATTAGTTAATCTGTTAGGCTGTGCATCCTCAACATTGCTCTTACCCACTAAAATTAGCCTGCAATTACTACATATTTTTGCCGAGAGCCAGTGTTCTTGGGGTACCCCGAGTTCCTCACAGTTCCATGGAGGGATAGATCTGAATTTTTTTTAAACTACTCTTATGTCGTCGTCCGAGTGGATTGAAACACTTTCCATTCACATAACACCAGTTAGGCTTATTCATAATAGACAGTGTAATTATATGTACAGTAATAAAATAAAACACTTCAATCTGCAAACTTGTTAGTTAAAAACGATAAAAGATTATTTTAAATTTGATTGTAATACTTAAAATAATGAGGTGACACACTAAACACACGTACTGATTTAAATCTACTGTCTAGTAAATAATCTGAACTTGAGAATTGTTGATAGAGGAACAGATGTTTTAAGAAGACGCGCTGATTCAGCATTTCATTCGCTTGTTAGGAAGTGGTACTAGTATTAAAACATTCGGTTTTATTTGGAAGTGATATCTTGTAACAACACTATTTCGTCATAGTTTCCAGGGTACAATACAGTACACTCAATAAAATTATTTTAAGATTGAAATTAGTAATTATAACATAATAAAAATCTATACCAGTTTATTCAATTAATGGTGTAAGAGTTTTTATTATATTTCATTTAATTGCAATGAAAAATTTGTAACAAAATAAATAATTTGTTTTAAGGGAGGAAAGAAGATTACGAGTATTTGAGAATAAAGTTCTTAGGCAAATATTTTGATCAAAAAGAGATGAACAGACAGGTGAACGGAGGAAACTACATAATAGTGAGCTACATGATATGTATAGAAAGCCAGATATAATAAGAACAGTTAAGTCTCGTAGGCTTCGATGGGCAGGTCATGTGGTACGTATGGAGGATGAAAGAGGTGCTTGGAAAATTCTGGTAGGAAAACCGGAGGGAAAACGCCCAGTTGGAAGACTAAGAATGAAGTGGGAGAATAACATTATACATGATTTGAGGGAAGTAGATTATACAGAGGATAATTGGAAAACGTTAGCTCGGGATGGGATGTATGGAGAGCTTATGTCCGCGCTGCCATGAACCTACAGGTTCCACAGAGCCAGTGAGTGAGTTAGTTATAAATAATTTGTTTAATAATTCACAGTAAACGTAAGTAACAGAGCTCTTTACTTCTCACTTCAGCAATAAAATTTGATAAATAAATATCTACTGCGTAAGAATTAAAATATCGCCACTTTTATAAATTTACGGTACTGTTCCATTAAGCACAACATATAATAATTTATTCGATTTAATGGCAGTTGAAAAAGTCACTGATGAAGCTCTTTTAATAAAGTACGAGCGCGACCTTGGTCGTGAAATGAATCTGATGCGCCGTGGACCCGCGAGTTTTTTTACGAAAATAGAATAAAAAACATTTATATTGTCTGAACT
Organism: Diploptera punctata; assembly: GCA_030220185.1. NCBI lineage: Eukaryota > Metazoa > Arthropoda > Insecta > Blattodea > Blaberidae > Diploptera > Diploptera punctata. The sequence goes on along the minus strand of JASPKZ010003874.1, from coordinate 868,655 downwards.
ATTTAACTCTCCAAAAGGGTAATTGCTGAAAATTAATCCATATTACGTGAATAGTATCCTGTATTTTTTCCGTTTTCATTTTTTGATATGTACTGCAGTAAACCGCCATAAAACAGAAAATTGACACCGAAAATAAAAATATCCTAATTATAAAAATAACACCCTTAAACTACATATCACCTATATAAATATGTTTGAAACAAATTTTTGCTGTTTACTGTTTCAGAACTATTAGTTAGTAAACGTTTTAGTTTATCATATTTACGATAATTTTAGATCATTATAACTACGAACCTATAAATGATAAAAATTAAATTTCTGTATTAATACGTTTATAAATGTATTCACTATATTTAGGGATACATAAAATTAAAAAAATAAATTGCAAGATTTTTTGCTGTCCGATTTGATATGGAATGTCCCATATATACATTTAAAGTTGGGGCCAGTTTCATTTTTACATAAATTATGGCACATACAAATAAAAAATAATAATGTATTGGGAATAAGACTTATTCTAACAAAAGAATAAATGGAATGGAGAATGATATACATAAAATAATATAAATCATATAATGTAATGGATTATAACCAATAATACAGAAGAAAGTAATTAGTTATATATTGATTTATATTACTATAAGCAAAAATATATGCTTTATATTTATTATTTTAAAATATTCAAATGACTTTTTATGTCTTCACTAAGTAGGATTGTTGAAATTAAGTAAATTTTTAAACATCTGTTAATGATAACAGCCGCAGTACGTCGGAATTAGCTAATGACAATATTTATTACTGCAATATTTAAATGTTATTGAACTTGAATGCTAAACTTCAGATTTCAGTGTAAACTGTGATTGGAGTAGGATTTAGACTGCTAATTCGGTTATCTGAAGAGAAAATAGTAGAAATGCTGACGAGAGATGTCGCGTCTGGTTGTTGCTAACGTCATGATGACGATGTTCCAGACCAGTGAATGCTGGACGGGATTCACCTTGCAGATGACGCAGCAAACGTCCCCTGTTCTAAACTGATGCCTCCGTAAACATAGCATTAATATCCACTGTATTAACCTGCATGTAAAGTACCGGTATTATTACAACTCTGAAGGTAAAGAAGGAAAGCAAACACACTAATTAAGGATTCTGTTGAAAATTTGGTTTTAACACGAATGATTTTACGTTATCCTAAATAACAAAAATCAAGATTTTTGCGATAAATAGCTGGCGATTAAAAAAAATTACGAAAGACTGAATATTGAGGTTGTACTCATAAAAAGATTAAAAAAATATATAAATCTTTATTAACTATGATTTGAGGGAAGTAGATTATACAGGGAATGATTGGAAAACATTAGCTCAGGATAGGGATGTATGGAGAGCTTTTATGTCCGGGCGGACATGAACCTACGGTTTCGATAGTGCCAGTGAGTAAGTATATAAATCTTCATTTACTAGACACCGAAAATAATGGCTATGTCAAAAATGTATATTGTATAATATATATATATATATATATATATACTTTTCACTGCTGAGATATTTCCAGTCTTTAAAACCCTCCTTGCTCAATGCAGGGAGAAATATGGAAAAAATTTATTTAGGTTCCTAGGAGATGGCAGTATATGCCTGCTTAGTTTGAAAGCAATGCAATACGTATTATATAACTAGCAGGCGTTTGGAGTTGAGAATGGATATACACACCCGTAGCACAGCAGGCATTTTCTTTGCCAACGGATATACCCGTTCGTAGCAGTGTAAAGGATATATGGCCTAAATGTATATACATATATATATATATATATATATATATATATATATATATAACACTTTGGCGGCCGTAACTTTTTTCGTAACCAAACTTGGCATGTGTCAATCATTTAATATTAGTCAGATCTACTTCATTAACCAGTTAATTGGACCAATAGTATTTAGGATTAATCTGAAGCAAAATTTTAAAATTAGCTCCAGAAGCTGCGATTTTCGATTTTTCGTAACGAAACTCGGTACCGGTATGTGGTATTGAAATAAAACGAGAAATTTATTTACCGAATATCAGTGCGGGTTTACTGAAAGCTGAAATTTAAAAATCGCTTTAGTGATCGCTATTTTTGCTTTATCGCAACGAAATTGGCTATACACCATTTAATTAACAAAAGAAAGATAGGTACATTCCGTAAATCAGAAAAATCGTATTTAGTATATTCCCATTCCATAACCAAGAAATAACACATTTTTCTATTAATTAATAATTTAACGACACTCCCCGTGAATTCGACTTACTGAAGAATGCGTTTATTTTAAGCAGTTCCTACGTAATGGATTTTTTCCCCCATTGAAAATTAGAATATTGGAATGTATAAATATTTGGAGAGACTATTTAACTCATGCCCCAAATGGGAGTCAATGACCAATCACATTTCAATGATTTTTTATTTACAACCAATCACAGCCTCGATTCTATCAGTTTAATATTATCACTGTAAAATCGAACTCCTTTTTTAACATTTTGAACAGGTTAAATTAGTACAGTGACTGTGCATGTGGCTACCAGATTGTATATATAGTGAACGAATGTAACCGTGGTTGCGGGAGATAATACAAAAACATTTGTTGCAAATGATTATATCACAAAAAAAAACAGTTTGCACTTTCTTAAACGTATTTTTTCCCAGGTAATAACGTTCCAGAAAAAATATCATTGACCTATTTACATTATAGGGCATCAGAAATTAATTAATATACAGTTTGATGTGTTACATTTTTTCTCCACTAGGCTGCGTTCCTACAATATTACGTTCCTTTGGCAATAAATAATATCTGGTTGCAGTGATAAACAAGTGAAATATAACGTTTCTCATTTGTTTTCAAACATCGCATTACATTAAATATATAAATATTTTAAAATAACTATACTTAAATAATGATTTGTGAGTAAACAGCTTAATTTTATTCGTTACATAGTCCTAACAAATGCCACGAGTGATTTCCAAATAATCGATAAATTCACGACTCACAAAGTAATTCGTGTAAGTTCTTCAAACGAACAAACCCCATGCCAACTAGCTGAGGTTTTTCCCGATTTCCCTCAATCGTTAAGACAAACGTTTGACTATAATTTCATTTTTTTTTTCATATTCGGCATTTTATAATATAAATAAATAATGTAAATATTATAAAATCGGGTCACATTTTATTGAACTTTATGTTGGTGTAAATTATTTTTTTAAGCAAACTACATAATCAATACTAAATAGACACTCTTAAGTATCTAAACGATATTTAATATACTAGGGATATTATTAAACATTATCCCATTTCCCCCGTAAATTTCATAGAAATCTAAACAAAAATTTGCATATCAAGTAATTTCGTAAGTCCTAGGTGTATGACTATAACATCTTTCAAATCGAATGTTTACTTTTTGTTGCATAATATAATGTTTAATGGTATGGGAACAATTATCAAACACATTTAACAGGTAACAAATGTTAAGATATCAACCTGCAGGAAGAAGAAGACTAGGACGTCCACTCAAAAGACTTTTGTGATGGTGTTTCTCTTGAGACCGAAACAGGTCAACAAATGGCCTAAATTGGTGAATGTACTATGATGTTGATGATGATGATTAAACAGGTAAAAATCTATTTAAAATAATTAGAACCACGTTTTTTCTCTTCTGAAAGTTTCTTTGCGTGTTTTCTCGTCAGAGTGAAATGTGTTTTGTCTTGCGATGACTTAGTAGACCTGTTTATTTTGTATTTTAAGTAATTCGTTTTTTTTAAGACTGGTGACTTAATGTATTTCTATTCTAGTTGCGAAAATGCAGTGATTGACAAAATGATAAATTGTGTAGAAAAAGCAGAAACAGTAGGAAACCGATAGGTAGTGTGGTATTAGCAGGTGAAGAGGAAAAAAAGGAAAAATTAATGGAAGTGATGAAGAGAATTAGAGGAAGAAGAATTGAGGATCGCTTCTTCTTTTGAAGAAAAGAAATGATCACGGATAGCGCTGCCTCATTACCAAGTTAATGGGTAGAAACCCCGCCCCAACAATGCCCGCAGCCGCTTGTCATCTTAACCCTCCTCAGCCTCTCCCTCCGGCCTTTTCTTCAAGCAGAAACAAATCAAGGGATTGTTATGTAGAACGAGGCGGTGGACTCGAATATAATTCACTGTTCCAAACAGAAGTGCCTCCATCTGCATATATCTGTCATCGCGGGTGAAAGCTAACAATGAAAATTTCTTCTTGTTGAGTAAAACCCTTTATGATTATTATGATGATGATTATTATTATTATTATTATTATTATTATTATCTTCTTCTTCACTTCACGGGCTAGGTAAATTGCCTGTTCCGCCTCACAGTTGTTTTGTCCACCTTTTCACTGGCATTCCTATATCCCTTGAACCTCTTGGCTTGTAGTTGAATGCTGGTCTTGGTAATATTGATACATTAATTCTTTCCACGTGTGTAAACCATTTCTCTCTATATTCTCTGATTTTCTCATCTAATGGATATATATATATATATATATATATATATATATATATATATATATTTAACTCTGTTCTTATATCTTCATTCCTTATCCGATCCAATCTTGTGCAGCCTCTTGTTCTTCTAAGGAAGTTCATTTCTGCGCTTTGTACTCTACTTTGCAGTTTTTTGGTCATTACCCAAGTTACGCTCCCATAAAGTAATGCAGGAACTGCCAATGTTTTATAAAACTTCAATCTAGTAATTATTATTATTATTATTATTATTATTATTATTATTATTATTATTATTATTATTACTGTTCACAGCTGTGGTCTAGAGGTAGCGTGCTGCCTTGTCACGCAGCGGGCCCGGGTTCGATTCCTGGTCGGGACTGGCTCCTGGGTGAGGTTTTTTCGGGGTTTTTTCACATCTGTAAGACAAATGTCAGAAAGCGTAGTGCCCAACGGTCCCCGAAAATCATCCGGCCATCATCATCCTTAACATTATCATCATCATCCTTCACCGGTGTGGAAAGCAACGGGAAGCTACCACACCTATAATTCCCTAGTAAAGCTGCAAAACATAGTATGAAAATTCTATGATTGCAGCGAAAGACCTGCCCTCGGGCAAAATAACTATGGAATGAATGGAATTAGTATCATTGTATTATCATCATAATTATCGTTGGCCTCGATGGTGTAGGGGTTACGTTCCTAACCTTTGGTTCAAAGGATAACGGGCTCATTACTAGTCGGGATCGATGCATTTTTTTAGGATGAGAAAATCATTTGACAAATCCTCCGGGAGCGACTTTAAGCCGAGTCCGAAGATTTGTGGTTCCGAGAGTAAAATGTAATTGGTGTTTCCCGTCCAATTAAGTCTTAGTTGCCTATTTAGGTGTATTTTTGAGGACTTGAGTTAATCACTCGCTACAAGTAAGTGAACTAAAATTGGCTCGAAATGGGAAATGAAATGAGTATGCAGAAACTTCTTATAGGTAAACCAGAAGGAAAGCGCCCAGTAGGTAGGCCAAGAATGAGGTGGGAGAATAGTATTAATCATGCTATGGTGGAGGTGAATTGTACAGAGAATTATTAAAAACATTTGCGTAGGATAGGGATTGTGGAGAGCTTAAGTTCGGGTGCCCTTAAACTCTGTGTATTGTATATTGTGATAATTAAGATGAAAATGCGCACTGTGTGCTGCAAGTAGAGATGTTAGCGTTGGAAGTTAATTTTTCAGCTCGAGTCCGGAGCTCCACATCTAACAACTTGATAACACGTTCCTGCATTAATATGCGTAGCCGCATCCGACAGCTCGTCTTGAGTTAATCATACCACCTTTTATTACATATTTTATGTCTGTTTTACAGATACTCCTTGTTGTTGTGCTCCAGATAAAATCTGCATACTAATCAACCAATAATATTCAACAACAATGTCTAGAAAGAAATTGGGTTAATTGCTTTTTACGATGTTCTTCGTTGGTCCAATCTTCCAGTATTTTCAATCTATTTTAGTCCGTTTAAAGGGGGCCAACACCTTTGAAGGTAAAAAAAAAGTCATTTTACAATTTATTATTTTTTTCCATATCGGTTGAAACTTCATCTTTAAATTAGTGGAAGATTTTAATTTATATCTCTATTATTTTTCGAGTTATGTTTAAAAATGTGCAATGTTGTCACCCGAGTGAGCCCTTTAATTTTAGAAGGTACCTACACTGCTCAAAAAATTAGGGGATATTGTAGAATAACCTATTAAGACTATGTTTTTTTGGAATAGTATTAGATGCAATCACTTTCTATTATTCCAAGATAATGTAAATAAGAGTTTGAAGTTGTTACGTAACCTCGGTACCACACCAGAGGGCAGTGTCTGTACTGTTGATGTGAAAGGGTGGTGTGGGGGTGAATGTTTTGTTGCTGTTTTTAAATCCAGTCCAGTTTTCAGTTAGTGAATGACTTGCCTTGGACAGTGATGCCTCGACAAAGTGATTTACCTGAACCAATGGCTTGGAGGGCCATAGGAAGGATGGAAGCTGGACAGATACAACAAGAGGTGGCACAAGCCATTGTGGTGTCTCAAAGCGTGATTTCCAGTCTTTGGAATCATTTTCAAAGAACATACTGTTCACAGAAGAGCCGGACAAGGTCGACCAAGGGCAACAACAGCAAGGGATGACCGTTACCTCTTGTTAACAGCCCGTTGGAATAGACAGCAGAATGCAACTCAACTGCGAAATACACTTCAAACAGCAACAGGACGCAGGGTGTCAACTCAAACTGTCCCTAATCGACTGCATGGAAGTGGTCTCTATGCCCGTAGGCCCATGGTGTGTACCAGGTTAACTCCACAACACCGTAGAGATCGCAGAAACTGGGCGGAGGAACATCATGGGTGGAGGCATGCTGAATGGAGATCAGTTCTTTTTTCTGATGAGTCGCGATTCAACATGGAATGTGATAGTCGGCGTGTATTCATCTGGAGAGAAAAAGGTACACGAAACAATCCAGCTTTTGTACGTGAAAGATCCCCATATGGTGGCGGTGGATTGATGGTGTAGGCAGGAGTCAGTAGTGGTGGACGTACGGACCTCTACGTTATCCAAGGTGGTACTTTGACTGCGGTAAAGTATAGATATGAGATTCTCCGACCTTTTGTCGTGCCTGATGCCATAGGTGATTCTTTTCTTTTTATGGACGATAATGCACGACCCCACAGAGCTGGCTTGGTGGACGACATGCTGGAAGTGGAGGGTATCGAGCGTATGCAATGGCCAGCTTCCTCCCCGGACATAAATCCGATTGACCATGTGTGGGATGCATTAGGCAGGTGCATTGCAGGCAGACTAGCACCTCCCACATCTATTCCAGAGCTGCACATTGCTCTTATGGAAGAGTGGCCACGTATCCCCCAAGAACTCATTGCTAACCTCATTGCATCAATGCCATACAGGTGTGAGGCAGTGCTGGCCGTTCGAGGAGACCATAGACCATACTAAAGAAACATTTTCACCCATGTTAATGTTGCTTTGTTTGTTTGCCATATTCCTAATCAGGATCTCTTTGACATCTGGTGTGGTACAGAGGTTACGTAATGACTTCAAACTCTTGTTGACATTCTTTTGGAGTAATAGAAAGTGATTGCATCTAATACTGTTCCTAAAAACATAGTCTTAATAGGTTATTCTACAATATCCCCTATTTTTTTTTCGATAAGTTTGTAGCTTGTTTTCCGTAACTTCATTTTTTTCAGTACGGTTCCCTGATAACTCCCAAAGTTTTCAAGATATTGACATGATATATTGCATGTATATGTAGTTTACAGAGATGAACAACATATACTGCAATTAGTAATGTACCTATTTATTTTATTTAAGAAAATATTTGTAATGCATATTTTAACAAAAATGAGTGTACATCAATTTAAAATGAAAAATAAATTATTTAAATTCTATATAATTAAGCAATTGTAGTATATTTTGTAGCTACAACATTAATGAGTAAAATAAAACAAGGATAATTGAAATATATTGAAAGTTAGGAAAATTGTCAGGGAAACGGCAAGACAATGCAACATTTTCAGCTGACATTTTGAATATGTAATTAACCATAACGACTGAAGTTAGATTGTACTCGTGCTTAAGTACACAAGCATGCCCACACTGTAATATAGATATCACATACCAAATTTCATTTCTATAACCAGCATTTTTGCTGAGAAAAAATTGAAATATGCCATATTTTTAATGGCTAAAGATGTTGGTCCTCCCTTAAGGAAAAATAAATGTACTTACCTAACAAACAGTCTCTAAACCATGTGGGATGCACATTAAAGGTCTTATTTGGATCTATCAGCATGAGGACATAATGTAAGTATCATTATAGTTGAAATTTAAAATAGATTAATATTGTAAGCAACTTCTGACACAAGTGGGATGCTCAGTAATTACCACATGCGCTAATAACAGCATGAGGAAATACATTTATCGCCATTGTAATCGACAATTTAAGACATATTAAAATATGAAACGGCTTCTGACGCATGTAAGATTTTCAGGTCATATTTGCAATTAACCGTATGAGGAATTAGAAGTAAGCTTCACTGTTTTCAACAACTTACGATACTCGTTCATTAAAATAATGAACCGTCTCTGTCCCATGTAGGATGCTCTGTAAATGTCATACTCGCAACTAACTGCATCAGGAGATAAAGTAAGCATCATTCTAATTATGGTTGAGTAATTTTATCATAACATCATAAATCATAAGTAATGTCACGAGTGATTTCCAAATTATCGATAAATTCACGACTCACGAAGTGAGGAGTGAGTTTATCTAGATAATATAGAAATCAAGAATGACATTTCTTAGGACTATTTAACGAATAAAATTAAGCTGTTTACTCACAAATCATTATTTAAATATAGTTATTTTAAAATATTTATATATTTAATGTAAACGGCGATGTTTGAAAACAAATTAGAAACGTTTGTTATGTTTCACTTGTTCATCACTGCAACCAGATCATATTATTTATTGTCAAAGGATCGCAATATTGTAAGAATGCACCCTAGTGGAGAAAAAATGAAACACATCAAACTGTATATTAATTAATTTCTGATGTTATATGATGTAAATATGTCAATTATATTTTTCTGGAACGTTATTACCTGGGAAAAAATACATGTAAGAAAGTGCAAACAGTGGTTTCTTTTTTTGCGGTCTAATCAATTGCTACAAATGTTATATTATATCCCGGAAACAGTATCTGTTTACATTCGTGCACTATATATACAGTGTGGTAGTCACATTGCATTATAGAATTCTTACATCTTAATGTATACATTGTTGTATTCAACGTATTTATTAGAGAGTCACTACAAAATAATTGTCTGATCTTCTCAGAATGTTAAAAAGGAGGAGCTTGATTTTAAAGTGATAAAATTAAATTGATAAAATCGAGGTGAAAAAGACTGTGATTGGTTGTAAATTAAATTCATTGAAATGTGATCGATCAACGAGTCCCATTTGGGGCATGAGTTAAATGGTACCTTATGAAATGACAAGCCAAGATATATGGCTTTATATGAATGGCTGTATGCATTGGATAATACTTTATAACAAAAATTAAGTATCTAAACTATGGTATATTCTGAAGTGTTGGAATTAAATAATAGCCTATTATGGGCTGTTTTCATTACCAATTAAAAACTCATTACTTAACGTAATGGAAGGAACATTTCAGTGTAAAAAATTGAAAAGCCCGTCTCGCTGGAACTGCGCAAACTAAGTGAATTCCTCTCCTGCTCAAATTTCCAATTGTAATGTTTACGGAATGCAAATTTCATTTGTTAGGCTTTAAACTGGTAAAACATTAATTCCTCGTGCCAGTAATTTTAATGTATCGGAAACCAGTGCAGTATAAACAAAAAGTTTTTTTTTTATTTCGGGTTCCAGGTAAATCTCCACTTACAATGGTCTGATTTCGCTGATATTTATTGACTACCTTCTTCGTTTTATTTCAATAGCATTACTGAGTTCCGTTAAGAAAACTAAAAGAATGATGGCCACTAGAGAGATTTTTTTATGTTTGTTCCTTGATGGTTCGATTTTTCTGGTTAACAAACTCGATCTTAACTCTTTTAATTGCTATATTTATTGCTGAGTTAGATTTCGAAAAAAAAAATTACGGACGCTGAGACCATTAGTACACACACACACCCACACACACTCTCTTATTCACACATAGACACATTTATTAGGGCATTCGATAAGTCATGGCAACACTGTTTAACATCACAAAATATTTACGTAGGTTATTTTTGACATTACGGACTTAATTTATACGTTGCCAAATTCTTGGAATCGGTGCATTCCATCTGCAGCACCATTTCTGGATATCTCTCCATCTGATCGATCTAGAGCTTTCTGGATATCATCTCTTGATTGTGATCGAATACCTTGTAGAGATTCTTTGTTCTTTGAGAATAAGTTAATGTAACAAGGGCGCCTGTCTGATGAATTTGGTGGATGTTCGGGTATTTCCCAATTCCACCTTCTAAACAAATTCTTCTGAACATCTTTTTTAGGGCGTTATTACTTACTGAACGTGAGAAAGAGTGAACATATTCATAAAATATCGCTATTTCGAGACTTTCAATATTTCAATGTGTTGTAACACAGAGTGCTCAATAACATACTACAAGATTACAAGGGTCACCACTAGGATCGCTGATTTACAAGAGTGTTGCCATTACTTATCGAATGTCCTATTATATAGTAGGCTATATATATATATATATATATATATATATATATATATATATATATATATATAGGGAAGTTGGGGTAATGTGGACCGTTCTGTTTGAGTGGACCTTTTAATATCTTCTTTAATTGGTGCTGTCCTCGAACAGAGAATAATTTAAATTCTTCCCCTCATCAACGTTGAGGGGTTCAAGACCAGTTTCTTTTATTCTCTGTGCGAATAAGGGTTTGTATGTGATATTTATGAAAATGACCACTATAAACGTTTTTGAAGCTAGGAATCAATTCTTAATTTCTGCTATTTAATATTACAAATGTTGAAAAAAACTCCTAAATATATTATTAAGTAGATGCTGTTTTAATATACTGACGGGTTTGTTTGATATTATGTGACATGGTGGCTGTATAAAATAATTAAACATAACAAAGGAATTCGGTTAATGTGGATCCTCCACGAGGACCTGGGATTCACTTTACACCAATAAGTATATTTTATCAATGAGGTTGCTATCTGTAAAAACCATTCACTTAATTAATTTTATTTAGTATCCTCGTAATTTTACTAACCCCAAAGACCGTCGCTTTCTGCAGTTGAACGACGTGTGAATGTTATAATCAACAATAATTTTTCAAAACATTAAATAAATATGAACGCTTTTTAATTATGATCAGTCATAAATATTTTCAGGTTAATCTGTGCCTGTCTGTATAAATGAATAGAGTAAATACACTTAAAAATAGACTAAAAGCTAAGGTGGACTCTGGAGTCCACTTTGTCCGATTATGGAGTTTAAAGTGAACCTTTCTTGTAATGTAAAAAAGTTTTAAAATTATGAATATGTTTCCACAATGGTATTTCATGGTTACAGCACTAATGATAATCACCGTAATTAAACAAAATTCAAATCCCTTAATTAAAAGCAACAAATTCAAAACAGGGGTCCAAATTACCCGACGTTCCCTCTATATATAAAGAAATTGATGTTTTAAGAAGATCAGCTGGAAAATCTAGAATGGATAGAATACGAAATAAAGAAATAAGGGAAATTATGGGTGTAGAAGAGGAGCAGGACATCCTAGATTTTATAGAAAAGAAAAGGTTACAGTGGTATGGCCATGTCAAAAGAATGCCAGAGCAAAGATTGTCTAAAATTGTTATGGAATGGATCCCAATGGAAAGGAGGAAGAGAGGAAGACCGAAGAAAACTTGGATAGAAGGGGTACAAGTGACTTTGAATACACTGAGCAACAAAAAAAGAAACGGTTTTTGTCTCGGAAAAAATGTGATTCTGTTTTTTCTCCTGAATTCAAATATGATATCGGGTTTCCATCACGCAAGGTTTCCGGAAGACAAGCATTTATAATTTCAAACATTTTAATATTTTCTACATTCGTAACTACACAATATTCGAACATTCGGACTCACCTAGAAAGTAAGAAATGACGACTTTCTGCTATATTTCACCTGTGGAGCATCCCTCTTGATGGTTCAACAATAATCGTCCAGCATATTAGGAATTCCATTTGCCTTGATATATATTTACCATAGCTAAAATCTCCTGAGTTAGCTCATTTGGTTTTATTTTACAATGGACAAATGGACGAATTAACGTTTATTAAAAAATACTTATTTAAATCCATTAATTGAAATTTAAATAAAAAAACTGTGGGTGATAGAGAAATTCCGAATACATATTTGAAAACACGATAAAAAACTGCATTAAGTACCCTATTGATACACATGAGACGAACATCATGTTGACCAGTGATATCAGAGGATTGGAGGAAGATCAAATGGATGGACAGAGAGGAATGGCGTTTGGTTTCCGGAAGACGGCGGCAGCTACCGTGATACCGGATGATGATGATGAAATATGTGTGTGTGTGTGCGTGCATGTGTGTGTGTGTGTCTGTGTCTGAGTTTGTGCCTTATAACGTTCTAGCGGTTTGATTTTTTCTTTGGAACCAACTACGGCTTATGCAATAAATTAATGTTAAGGTCGAATTCGTTAAAAAAACAGAATAGGACTATAAGAAATTAGGTTTAACCTGAAGCAAAAAGTTTAGATAATCGCTTTAAATCTAATAATTTTAGATTTTTGTAACGAAACTCAGCATATGCTATTTAAAAAAAAGCGAGAAACACGTCCAAAATCAGCGATATTGGATAATAAGGAATGGATGTTTACCTGAATTTCAAAAATCGATCTATTGACCACCATGTTTCCTTTCTCTAAATGTTATATACGATTTAATTTACAATAAATGTATATTTTGTAACATAGTATAATTGGACCATATAGGCCTATTTGACTTGCCCAGGAATTATTTTTGTTTATACAGTTCCTGCGGGACGGACTGTTTCGTCCCCTAATTGAAAAAAAAATAGTAATCCAGTCACGTCGTACAACATTCCACTAGAGTATTAAATATATGTTTTTCTCTAAAATAAGTTTTGAATATTATTATAAAGATTTTTTTTTCTAAATTTCTTAGAAACATAAAGTGACGACTGGCGCCACAGTGTTGGTTTTTTTCCCAAACATCAGCAAAGCATTAAGACCAAAAGAATTCATAGAACTATAAATAATAAAAGAAACGAGAAGAAATTTGTTGGGGAGAGGAGTTAGCCAGTTAGCTTTGACTCTTTTGACAGTATCTGTCTTCCTAATTCGGACATACAGCTGTGTGATTAAAACGAGAGAAATGTACAATATCGATATTGTACAAACTACTTCTTCATGTGTTTTACTTTGTATGCATTAAATGAGAGGCATTGAGACATATTCACCAATACAAATATGTAAAGAAGTTATGAAAAACTTGCATATAGCTCGAGGTGCTCATACAACAGACACATACTCCGTTATCTGTAAGTAGACTTGCTATCGTTTTTAGCGAAGTACAAAACAATGCACCTATGCAGCTATTGAGGTTTTATCGTAAGTAATGCCACGAGTGATTTCCAAATGATCGATTCGTGAATCGTGAATTTATCGATAATTTGGAAATCAAGAGTGTCATTTGTTAGCATTATTTTACGTATAAAATTAAGCTGTTTACTCACAACTCATTATTTAAATATAGTTATTTTAAAATATTTACATATTTAATGTAAACGGCGGTGTTTGAAAACAAATGAGAAACTTTGTTTCATTTGTTCATCACTGCAACCAGATCATATTTATTGCCAAATAGAATCGGAATATTGTAAGAACGCACCCTAGTGGAGAAAAAAGAAACACATAATTACAGGTTATTAATTATTTTTTGATGTCCTATGATGTAAATATGTCAATTATATTTTTTTCTGCAACGTTAATTCTTGGGAAATAATACTATAAGAAAGTGCAAACAGTGGTTTATTTTTTATGGTAGGCCTATAATAAATTGCTACGAATGGTTTTCTATTATATCTCGCAAGCTAAATCTGGTTACATTTCGTGCACTATATATACAATCTGGGAGCCCATTAATAAAATGAAAGTGATAAAATGAAAGTGATAAAATTTGGTTGAAAAATAACTGTGATTGGTTGTAAATCAAAATTCGTTAAAATGTGATTGGTCATTGACTGCCAATTGCTTTTTATGGTTTTTACGTTTTCTTCTTAGAGATTTTTCTTTTACCAATATATGTTTATTATCAAATATATTAATTGATATAGAGCACCCCACGCTTTTGATGGTATTTTTTTGTAGATAACTCTAGTTTTATTCTAGATGTGTTGGAGACGATTTTTTTGTTGACCACTTTAATTTTATCCCAAGCGTATTGGAAATTAAAATTATTTTTCATTTTTTTAGTTCGGTTTTCTAATAAAGCGTGTTGTTTTAGTCTTTTAAACTATTATTTATTTTTTAAAATTATTATCTAACATTATTATAATATGTTTGTATATTTTAATATAGATAAATAGTTACAGTTAATCGTATCCTCATATTTGTTGGATAAATTTCAATGTTGTAAGTTTGTAAAATTGTCATTAATATTTTACACAATAAGATAAAAATGTAAATAACATTAAATTCGATACTATTGTAGTATGAGCTAAAAGTAATACTCTTCTAAAAAATTCTCCGAGCCGGATTTGAACCAGCTACCTATGGCTTACTAAAATTATATACCACTACAGTCCACCACTCTGCCAACTGAGCTACCAGAGGATATAATATTAATTTCCTACAACGATGGACTAAATGTCGAACCTATTATATATTATATATTATTTATGAAATTATTGTATTGTTATTGGTCTCTTACAAGTAGGCCTATACAAAGTTTCAAGTCGATCTAATGTTTTTAAGTGGGTGAAAATCGTGTTGAAAAATTCCATTACATAGATACAGGTGAAGCTAATATAAAGCGTGTAAAAATAATATTTCATAATAAAAACAATTAAGGTAACACATTTATCTGAGAATTTAAAAAAAATCTCCAAATTGAATGTTTATATGTTAAAAGAAAATGAATAAACACGGCTTCCCGTATCGGCCTAGAGAACGCCAATATGCAGAAAGATCTAACCAAGAATGTCACAAGTGTTGACACAATTTTAAAATACTGACATTTTGATACTCAAAGTGATGTAAATATATATTTAGTTTAGAGAATCGAAGAGCTTTGCTCGATTGTACTAGGCCATGGCCATCGACTAATCTTTAATCTAGGAGGCTTTTCACTTCTCTATAAAGTCAGCGAGCTGGCAGAAATCGCATCGCACTGTGTGTATGTGTTTGATAAGTTAGGAAGCGTGGTCTAGGCTGATTACATTGTTCATTTCTCTCCCGTCTTCCGGATCTAAATTCATGCTCATCCAACTTTTCTCATTTTATTATTTCAAAGGCTAAAGGGCGAAAGATAAAAGTCGTAATTAACGACTGATACTTTAGTCAAACAGCTCGTTACTTTTGTCAACTGTTACAAACTGAGGAGGAGTAGGAGAGGAAATTATAGATCAATGTGTTACTTTGTCCACTTACTTTCATCTTCATGTTTATTTGTTCTAAAGAAGTAATTATATCAAAAGCAATTCTTGCCATCTTCACTGCCTGCTTCAACTTACTAACGTCATAAAATGAATTTACTTAACATTTTAGGCGTAAAGTTCTTTTGTTGGATTTAGAATGTCACAAATTAACAATGGTGATATCAACATGGATAGAGTATACAGCATGTGGGCCTTATAAAATGTATCCGAGATATTTAAATGTATTTACTTAATGGATTTATTCTTGTTCAACCTTAACGTTTCACTATCTAACTCACTGGCACTATCGAACTCATAGGTTCATGGCCGCGCGGACATAAGCTCTCCATACATCTCTATCCTGAGCTAATGTTTTCCAATCATCCTTGTGTAATCAACTTCCCACAAATCATAGTTATGTCATTCTCCCACCTCATTCTTGGTCTACCAACTGGGCGTTTTCCTTCCCTACAAGAAGCTTCCATGCACGTCTTGCATTCCCCATTCGTGCCACATGTCCTGCCCATCGCAGTCTATGAGATGTAACTTTTCGTATTATATCTGACTTCCTATAAAGACGATGTAGTTCACTGTTATGTAGTTTTCTCCATTCACCTGTATCTTCATCTCTTTAATCCAAAAATTTTCCTAAGAACTTTATTCTCAAATACTCGTAATCTCCTTTTCTCCCTTAAAGTAAGAGTCCATGTTTCGCATTCGTATATTATAACTGGTAGAATAATAGTTTTATATATTTTCAGTTTAACGTTTTTTGAAAGGAGTTGGGATGTCAAGAGTCTCTGTAATGCATAATAGCACGCATTTCCAGAATTGAACCTATGTTTAATTTCTTTGTGCGTCTCATTCCTATTTGTGATTATTGTTCATAGGTATTTGAATTCAGCCACTTCCTCAAAATTTCCCTCATTTGTCACTAGCTGTCCATTATATAATGTATTTCTATGTGTGACCATATATTTAGTTTTATTGATATTTACTTCCAGTCCCAATTTCTTAGTGTTACTCAAGAGTATGTGCGTGTTGGTCTTTAGTATCTCCTCGCTACCGCCCAATAATACTACATCATGAGCATAAACTAACACCTTATTAATACCATTGAGTTGTAGGCCTATTTTTTAATTTTAATGTTAAATATAAGGCACGATGATGATATAAAATTGAATGTTGTCCAATTTCGTGCAACATATCCCATATATTTGGAAAAACCAAATGGGGAATAAATATAAAACTACTTTGGGGCGCCAATTAAAAAATGTAAAAATTTAGAGTTCGGTAAAAAATTGTATAAATTAAAAAAAACCTTCACACTTCTTTTGGTAAATTGGTAACTTAGAATTTCAATAATGAACAGGTCTATCAAAAATATGATTTAATTAATAAACTTTTAAAATAAGTTTTGTAATTTCTTAAATAAACGTATATCTTATGATATAATTACAAATTTAAATTTTGGATAAATATAAATATTTAATAAGTGTTTAGAGAAACCACATTCCGAATATCATGCAGATATATTTATTTCTGGACGAGTTGTATCAATTTTTATGATGTCATGTGACTGAAAACGAAACTTATTGAAAATTGCAATTAAATATTAAATAGCATATAAGAATGAAAATTCTTACTTCTTTACATATTTTACAAAATGTATTCCATATTTCTATCAAAAGTTGCATGTTTTATTATATCAAGCTGTAACATGTTTAGGTTTCACAACCGAACATCAATACAAGTTTTATGAGTTATTTGTATAAACGGCATTTAGTTTCACGAGTTAAATATTTGAATTTTAAATGTCTTTGTAGACCAATATAAAATATATAAACAAGCTTATCCCCATCTATATTAAACTAAACTCAAAAATCAATTAATAATAAAAAGATTAAAGGAAAGTTTTAAATTGAATTATTTTCCCATAAAACTAGATATCCTATTTCATAACAGCATATATTTGCATTCTATAATACCCTATTAGTTTCTTCACTCAACTGATTGGAGGTACTTTCTACTGATCCTAGGCATTCAAAGCTACAAACTTCAACCACAATTTTCCCCTTTTGCATGAAGTCCTAGATCATAATGAGACAGAGTGGCTTTACCTTCCATTCGTAAGAGACACTACTTATTCTCAACAAATAGTTGAGCTCGGTTCGCTAATTCTACAGCTCTAGACAAAAGAAAAACTAGAATAAATAAGAGGGTAGAATTTCTGTTTCTATGAGACCCTTAGTCCTTGTAGGAAATGCAAAACAGTTACATAGCTTGTAGACTGAGAACATTTTTGTTGATATTATATCTGAAACTCAGTCTTTTATTACAGCATGAAAGCTTGCAGGTCACATACACAAGAGTGGGATTTTTTGTAAGCGGGAGACCGGAGTGAGCTGAGAATGTTTCATGCCTCCTTATCTTCCTCCCAATACTTTCAGTCCCATCTCATTCTCTTCGCTAAGTCTTCTAGATATGTTTATTTAGATAATAATAATAATAATAATAATAATAATAATAATAATGTTTTATTTATATACAGAATTTTAATGTTTACACATCTTTCTGTGCCTAAAGTTTTATTTTTCTTCTCCACTCGTCTCTCTACATCCAATCCATGTCCTCCAGTCCTCTTTCTCTCATCCCAGTTCTTATTTCCTGCATCCACGAGTTTCGAGATCTTCCTCTCCTCCTTCTTCCTGGTGGACACCATTCCAATGTTTTCCTGGGTAATCTTTCTTCTTGCATTCGTCGTACGTGCCCATACCAATTTAATTGCTTATACCGTATATAATCTACTATTGAATAACCAATATTCATTTTTTCTCTTATGACAATATTGATATATAATAATAATAATAATAATAATAATAATAATAATAATAATAATAATAATAATAATAAAGTTTTATTTATTCTGGCAGATTTAAGGCCATAAGGCCTCTTCCACTCAACCAGCACAAATACAATTAAATATTTGTGTCTCATGTCCTGCCCATCGCAGATTACAATACTTATTTTTTTTTATTGTATCAAGTTTCTATAAAGATCAGGTAGATTATTGTTATGTAGTTTTTTCCATTCGCGTATCTGTTCGCCTTTATTTCATTCAAACATTTTCGTAAGAAAATTATCATATAATTGTAAACTTTGCTCCCTCCGTAAAGTAAGAGACCATGTTTCACATCCATATAGCAATAATAATAATAATAATAATAATAATAATAATAATAATAATAATAATAATAATAATAATAATAATAATAATAATAATAATAATAATAATAATAATAATAATAATAATAATAATAAAAGCTTTATACATTTTTAGTTTAACATTATGACGGTAGTTGGGATCAAGAGTGTCAGTGTAAATGCATGGTAGCATGCGATTCCAGAGTTAAGTCTACGTTTAATTTCTTTCTGCGCCTCATTCCTGTTTTTATTTATTGCTCCTAGACGTTTGAATTCCGCCACTCCTTCAAAAGGATTATGTACAGCCTATGAAATAATTGATGGCGCACAGAGATAATTTTCAAGTCTCAGAACGAAGCCACTGCGCATGATCAGAGATCAGCTATTTTGGCATTAGTTTGAAATACGGCTACCAGATCGTATATATAGTGCACGAATTTAAACAGATACTGCTTGCGGGATATAATAGAAAAAAATGTGTAGCAATTGATTATACCAACAAAAAAAAACACTGTTTGCACTTAAACGTATTATTTCCCAGGAAATTACGATCCAGATAAATATAATTTACATCTTAGGACATCAGAAATTAATTAATAATGTATAATATTGGTTATAAACAGTTTGATGTGTTTCATTTTTTCTCCACTAGGGTGCATTGTTACAATATTGCGATCCTTTGGTAATAAATACTATGATGTAGTTGCAGTGATGAACAAATGAAGCATAATAAACGTTTCTAATTTGTTTTCTAACATCGCCGTTTACATTAAATATATAAATATTTTAAAATAACTATATTTAAATAATGATTTGTGAGTAAACTGCTTAATTTTATTCGTTAAATAGTCCTAACAAATGTCACTCTTGATTTCCAAATTCTCTAGATAAATTCACTTTTCACTTCGTGAGTCGTAAATTTATCGATAATTTGGAAATCATTCGTAGCATTACTTATGATAAATTAATATTCAGCGCGTAGTGGTTAAGGCACTGCGTTACAAGCCAGTAGGTCGAGGGTTCGAGTACCGGTGGGGCAGGATTTTTAAACTGACCCAAACCTTCTGGCGGCACTATGGCCCTGGGGTCTACTCAGCCTCTAACGGAAATGAATATCAGACGCTTGTTCTGGAGGCAAAGGCGGCCGTCACGCAGGGCTGACTACCCGGCTGACATGAAGTGCCGATTGTCCAGAAAAGTGGGAGCCTTAACCTCCACTACCCCAAGGGCCTCCTGAGGCCTATAGTGGGATCACTTTACTTTACTTTTACTTCCTTTAAAATTGTTGGAAACCCCAAGTAGGTTAGTAAATCTGGATTTTGAACTCCGGACCTCCAGAATACTAATCTTAAATGCTAGAGTTTTGAGGCAACTCAACCTATAATTGAATTTTATCCCTCATTATTTTATGAAGATGTTATATTTTTATAACAGTAAAAATATTTGGATAAGAGGCAGCCGTTGAATTTCACGCCAGATTTTGACATTGAAATTTAATAATAGGAGCTGAGTATTGTTTATGTTGTCAGTCCGAAGGGAGGGTTGGGTGGGAGAAGGGGTTGTATTGAGTTCCCGACTACAAACACTCGTGTTATGGCAGTGCCATTCTCTTGATTTGAAAAGTTGGGAGTGTGCCCTGAATACCTACATCCTCATCACCCGGTCGGACTTCACCACAAAAACTCTTAATAACTGAGAGGCATTGAAAAGTGCATTCTTTACTTCTGCTGTAGACGGCTTACTTCATACTTAGCCGGCATATCTTGCAATGTTCAATGGAAGTCTGTAAAATTATAATTCTATGCCAATTTGAAAATAAAGTATAATAGACATTTCGTATAACTGTCGTAATATTTAATAAATGCAATAGGGTCATTAGCATATGCCTACTTTACAGAACCTTTTACAAACAAACACACACACACACGCACACGCACACATACATATGTATAATGTATTCTTCCAGTTATATGAATGCGAAACATGCTACTGTAACTTTAAGGGAGCAGAAAATATTACGGGTAGGCCTATTTGAGAATAAAGTTCTTACGATTCTTTTTATCAAAGACAGATGAATAGGCCTACTTTACAGAGCCTTTTACCAACACACACACACACACACACACACACACACACACACACACATATATATATATATATGACATGATAAGAAAAATAAATACCTGGACGGGATTCGAACCCGGAACTCTGGGTCGGTACCCCAGCGTGTTATCCATTACCCCACCAGGCGAATCCAATCCAAACACTCATCTTTCTTATATATATATATATATATATATATATATTTATATTATATTATATTATATTATATTATATTATATTATATTATATTATATTATATTATATTATATTATATTATATTATATTATATTATATTATATTATATTATATTATATTATATTATATTATATTATATTATATTATATTCTCCATTATTACTAGATGTCGCGAGAACTCAGTCTTCACTGCCACCTAGTAGCTGACTATAACAAGTGAGCAAATTAAAGAGAATATTTTTACTTTATAGCAGTGACGCTTTATCGATGTTATAATTAATTTTGTTGACATTGAGCAATGCAAGCTTAATATGACATGATAAGAAAAATAAATGTCTGGACGGGATTCGAACCCGAGACTCTGGGTCGGTACCCAGCGTGTTATCCATATATATTCTTCCAGTTATATGAATGCGAAACATGCGACTCTAACTTTAAGGGAGCAGAAAATATTACGGGTAGGTCTATTTGAGAATAAAGTTCTTACGATTTTTTTTATCAAAGAGAGATGAATAGACGGTTGAATGGAGAAAACCACCTAACAATGAGCTACGTAATCTTCATGGGAAATTTGGATGTAATAAGAACAATTAAACCTCGTATACAGCTATGGAGAAAACATGTGGAATGAATGGGGCATAAAATAGGGGCTTGGAAATTTCTAGAAAAACCAGTGGATAGCGCCCGGTACGTAGAAAAAAAAAAGAATCAGGTGGATAACAGTTAAGTCTCTTAGATGGGATGGACATGTGGTACGAAGGGACGTGAAAACATACAGGGAAACCAAAGGGAAAGTGTTGTATGATACATAGGACAAGAATCAGGTGGAAGAATAACAATGACTAGATTTCAGGGAGGTAAATTTTACAGGGGATGATTAGTAAACATTTGCTCAGGATAGGGATTTCGGAAAGAGCGGCCATAAACTTCCGAGTTGGATAATGCTAGTGAGTTATATATATATATATATATATACAATAAAATAAATAATGAATGTACAAAAGGATATTGTACAAGAGATTGAAGAAATCCAACCAAGATGGTATGGACATATAATGAGAAGAAGGGATGCAAAAAACAAAGAAGTATTGAAATGGATACCTCCTGGAAAAGGAAAACGTGGTAGACCAAAGCCAATGTGGATAAAGGGAATTCAAGACAACATGACGAAGAGAAATAATGACAGAAGCTGACACGCAAGATCGAGAAGTGTGGAAGAAAAAAATTGTATATTTTGGTTGAGTATACCGGTGTAAATAACAGAAACAATCCTGAAATAATATATATATATATATATATATATATATATATATATATATGTGTGTGTGTGTGTGTGTTTGTATGTATGTGTTAACACTCTAGCGTCCGCAATTTTGTTTTTTTTTTCGGAACCATATTCAGTATACGGCATTCAATAAAAATGACGAAAAACCCAGTTTACTAACCGGCAATATCCTGACCTATAACCTGATGCTAACCTGAATCGAACATTTATAATTATAATATGAGGTGAGTCATAGATCGGTCTAGCAGCCGCCATTTTCGATTTTTCTCAACGAAACTGGGTATATAATATTTAAATAAAAAAGACGGTTATTTTCGAAATATCAGCGAATTCTGACCATTAGAAGTGAGAGTTTAACCTAAAAGCCGAAATTTAAAAATAGCTTTGGCGGTCATCATGATTGTTTATTCGTATGTAAGAAAATATCTAGTTTGTTAATAGCGAAATCGATTTAATAAGGGTAAGGATTAACATGAATATAATTTTTGGGGAATATTTTTAACGCTTCTAACTAATTCTTAAAACTATTTTTATTAAATAATGAAAAAAAAAAACAAATTATTATTTTTATATTTTTAAAAAGTAATATTAGTGAGTTGTTTCTGTTAATAAACATATAGATTAGTTTGAGGGGCTGCTATTAAAATTCTACACGTAAAATATGAAAAAAGTATAATCTGTCCTCTGTAGAACTTATCTCAAAAGTGTACACAAAAATAAATACTTTTATACGTTTCATATGGCCAAAGAGAGATGAATAAAGAGGCAAATGAAGAGAATTACACAGTAGTCAGCTACAGTCTATATAGATAGGTGCGTATTATTGTGATGTAGTGTAGACATAGATTTTACTTATATGTAGCCTGTTATTGTTTTTTTGATACAGGTGTATTTGTAGGTATTTGTTCATATTATGATTAGTTTTATTTTTTATTCATGGAAAAATAATGGATGTACGGCCAAGGAGGCCCGTGCGCAATGTAAATGCATATGTATTTTCTTTCTCCTGAAAAAAAATTCCATTATCTACTACTACTACTACTACTACTACTACTACTACTACTACTACTACTACTACTACTACTACTAATAATAATAATAATAATAATAATAATAAGAAGAAGAGTTAAATCTTGTGGACTGTGATGAACAAGACGTGTGGCACGAATGGGGAATAAAATAGGAACTTAGAAACTCCTTGTAAGAAATCCAGAGGGAAGAAGACCAGAATGGGGTGGAATAATAATAATAACCATGCTTTGAGGGAAGTAGATTATACACGCGATGATTGGAATCATATTAGCTCAGGTTAAGGATGCATGGAGAGCTTATATCCGCACGGTCGTGAACCTGTGGGTTTCTGTAGTGCCAGTTGGTTATGTGTTTTATAGTTCGCCAGTTCTGTTTGTGCCGGGTTGGATTAGGGATATGTTATAATTATGCTGGTTAATTTCAGATGTCTGACCGCGTATTATATGGCATAGTTCTATGGTTAATGTGTATTTCTTGTAATTGCATGCATTGATTACTTGGTGTTCTATACCCGGTACGAAACCTGATTCACCTGCCAATCATCCATATTATTCGCCTGTATTATTATTATTATATTATTATTATATTATTATTATTATTATTTAATAACAAATATTAATATTATTGTTAATTATAAAATAATAATAATAATAATAATAAAATAATTACTGTTAATGTCATTTTATTTGTATTGTAAGCCTATGTTTTCCCTTTACAGAGATTTAGGAGCTCTCCCCCTACAGGGAAGAATTTGAACCATACAAATTTAGTTACACTTGTTTTCGTGTAGATGCCATTTTGAGTGGTACGTGGTCAGCGTTCCGCCTCATACTGGCATCTAGGAAACCAAGGTAGTACTAGGACGGGAAAATTCGGTAAATTTTGCTTAGAGGCCTTTTCATTCAGGCTTAAGGATTGTTTACGAGCCTGAAAATCTTCAGACTCGGGACCCACGGCTTAAAGTCCCTCCCGGAGGACTTGCTCCTTGGATTTTTCCGTCCTAAAAAATCCATCGATCCCGGCCGGGTTTGAACCCGCGACCCTCGGGACCAGAGGCTAGGAGCATAACCACTAGTCCACCGCGGCCGACTGTCATTTTACCATTATTAAAACAATCAACTGAAAATATATCATCATCATCATCATCTTCTTCTTCTTCTTCTTCTTCTTCTTCCTTCACGGATTAGGTCTTTGCCTGTTCCGATCTCACATCTGTACAGCCCACCACTTTTTTGGTCTTCCCACCGTACTTCGTCCTACAAGATTATACTTCAGTGCCATATTTGGTATCCTATCCTCTGTCATTCGTTGCAGATGTTGTATCCAATTGTTCCAGTGTTCTTCTATTTGTTGAAGAAGTGGTTGTACTTTTAGTTCCTCTCTAATATTCTCATTTATAATATGTTCTCTTGTACAAACCTTTCACAGCCCGTAGGAATCTCATTTCCGCTGCCTGAATTTTACTTTTTATCTTTTTCCTTCAGGACCCAGGCCTCACTTCCATTCATCGCCACTGGTAGTACCATCGTTTATTAAAATCTTAGCTGCGAATCCTTTCTAACTTTGCTTGCTCCTCAGTGTTCTTCTGATTGTTCCACAAATATGTTGAAATTTCTGTATTTTCTCATCTTTCTCAGAAATCTCACACGAGCAAGCCAGATGGAATTATAAGACGACGACTTCATTACGGAAAAAGGACTGAAAATATATAAAACTGTAATTCTCTCAGTTATGTTATATGGATGGAAACATGTGCTCTTACGTTAAGAGAGGAGAATTTGAAAATAAAGTTCTTAAGATATTTTTTGGATCAAAAAGAGCGAACAACAAACAAGCAAATGGAGAAGATTGAATAACAGTGATCTACATGATACTTATGTGAAACCGTATATAATATGAATAGCAAAGTCTCGTAGACTGCAATGAGCAGGAAATATGGCAAGCCTAAATTAGAGCCTCTGAACAAAGTGTAATCGAACTTTTCAATGCAAGGAATACCTAGTTGCTTATTAGATGCCTTTTCGAATAACCACTTGTCACTCGCTGACATATATAGATAAATAAGTATAACTAAATTAGCTTAGCTAATTAAGTCTCACAAGGAAGTATTTATTCCACGTTGGGATGTATAGTTATATTAAATTTTATTATTATTATTATTATTATGGGGCACGCCGTAGCGTAGTGGTTAAGGCACTGAGCTACAAGCCGGAGGGTCGAGGGTTCAAGTCCCGTTGGGGTCAGGATTTTAAACTGACCCAAACCCTCTGGCGGCACTATGGCCCTGGGGTCGACTCAGCCTCTAACGGAAATGAGTACCAGACGCTTGTTCTGGGGTAAAGGCGGCCGTCACGCAGGGCTGACAACCCGGCTGACGTTAAGTGCCGATTGTCTAGAAAAAGTGGGAGCCTTAACCTCCTACTACCCCAAAGGCCTCCTGAGGCCTGTTGTGGGATCACTTTACCTTTATTATTATTATTATAAAAAATGGGGACTGAATATAAATTTACAGAAAACAGAATATATGTGTTTGGGAAAGGATGTGAATGATCTCATACTCGAAACAGGGAAAATAAAAACAAATGTGAATTTTTAAATATCTTGGGTCAATAATTACAAGTTCAGCTACCTGTGGGAGAGATGTACAGACTAAAATTGCAATGACAAAAAATGTAATAAAGACATTACATGGAATAATTTGGAACAAAAATATTACAAAGGAAATTAAAATGAAAATTTATAAGAGCATAATACAGAATATTTTGTCATATGGAAGTGAAATTTGGTCTTTGACGGAATTACAAAAGAATAAAATTAGAATAGTTGAATTTGATTATTTTAGAAGAATCCTCCTTTGGAGAGAAATGAAAGTCACCACGTTTGTTGTTAAGAGGATTGAAAATCAAACGCTTAAATGGTATGGCCATGTACAAAGAATGGAAAATGAAAGATGGCCAAAAACTATATATACCAGTGGTCACCCCCTGGAAGAAATAAACGTGGCAGACCAAGATGGAAATGGAAAACCTACGTCAGAACTATAATAGATGATAGAAATTTGGAAGAGGGAGATTGGAATGATAGAGATAAATGGAAACTGAAGACGGCAAACCTATAAGTGGGGCAAAGCCGAAGAAGATTATTATTATTATTATTATTATTATTATTATTATTATTATTATTATTATTATTATCAATTTGTTTGTTGTAGTTCGAGAAATGTACATGGAAAATGTTGGGGAAAAGGATTGTATTACAGACGCTATATGTATTGAACAAGATGCGGTACATCATTATAATTATGCATGGTTGTGTTGGACCACTTGAGTGTCCGCAGTCTCTCATTAAACTAGTGTGGTTCTGAGGTTTCGCGGTCAACAGCCCTGTGATATCCTTTATATTCTTAATTTCCAACTTGTGTTCACGTGACACTGCTAGCGTATCTCTGTAATTATGAATATCACACGAAAGAGATAATACCGTTGTTTCTTAAACAGGCCTTCATTTTGATAGTTGAATGCTATTTTTGTTTATTTTCCTGTAAGGCCTATCACTAGAAATTTAGACATCTGTGTGCAATTGGTCTGATACTGGAAAATGTTCTTTAATTTTATATGGATGGCAAAAGTTCCTAGCATAACATGTGCTAGTCTGTATTATTTTAGATAAAATGAAAAAATTGAAGATTTCCGGGCTGTTGGTCGTGGTCTTGAGGCTTGACGTTCCCCTCAAGATCACGGCCAACAGCCCGGAAATCTTTCTCAAGATCTTCATACCAACTCCGGCCGTGAAAGCCTGAGTCAAAATAAAAATTATCATCTTCATCATTGGCCTCAAAGATTGGGGCTTAAGGCTTATTCTGTCTCAGAGAAGTTGTTCACGCCAGCTCTTCAATGTTTGGCCTGTACTTATTTTTCCTTTTGGATTATTGGGGCAACTTTCGAAATCCTCGAGTCTGACTTCGTTGATAGCGATCTCTCCAGTTTGTTCTGTATTTTTCAACTGTAGATGCATTTGATTCACTAGTTAATTCTTGTTTAATATCTATGTTAATTTTGTGTTATAGTAATTTATAACCTGATACAAATCGGAGAATTCTCATTTCGGACGATTCAATTAGTCTTAACTGATTTGATGTTACGGTCCAGCTTTCACTTCAATTTATTATATATAATTTTAGTAAGGTCTGTTTTTGTACATTGTATTTTAATATTCTTTCTATAATTCTGCAGAACTCTGTAAATGTATGAAATAGAAATGTACACTCTCTACTTAAAAGTAATTGGGCACTCATGAGTTTGGTTACTTTAGTATGTAATTTGACTGTTGTGGTTGCAGTGTATGTGATTCAGTGACTTACAGTACCAGTTGAGAACGAGATGGCACGTGGTGCAAAGCTATTGGACATTGATAAGGGCATAATTGTGAGCTGGTACCTCAGTGGACTGTCTAGCTGGGCAATAGTCGCTAAGGTAAACAGGCCCAAATCAACAGTCCCATTCATCCTGCGTAAGTGGAAGGTCGATGAACATTGTGACAATGGTCAACGTTCAGAGCGACAGAAAATATTGACCAACAGAGATCGCAGAAACCTCAAACATGAGATGATAAAGAACAGGACACAACCGATGGCTACCATCAGACAGCAGTTTCAAGCAGCAACAAATGTGGCTGTTTCCATTGAAACTTCACAGATGCCCATCAACTCGGATACCACGGAATAGCAGCAGCATATAAGACGCATATCACGAATACAAATAAAACTCAGAGACTCAGGTGGTGTTTGGACCATTGTAACTGGACCCTGGAGCACTGGAAATCGGTTCTATGGAGTGACGAGTCGAGGTTCACATTACTTCGATCTGATGGAAGTGTTTGGGTGTGACGCCACCAGGGGAATATATAGTGCCTACCAGGAAATTTAGTGGTGATGGTCTGGGGATGTTTCTCGTACTACGGTATAGAACCACTTGTGGTTGTTTGTGATAAAATGAACTCTGAGGCATGCTGTACATTTATGCATAACGAAATGCTCCAAACACTGGCAGTTTTATGGGATGGATCCTTGTTATTTCCAGAATGACAATGCTAGGTGCCATGTTTCGGCAGATACTATGCGGTGGTATGCATAAAATAATGTTCACCGGTTGGACTGACCCGCTCAGAGTCCTGATCTCAATCCCAATGAGCACCTTTGGGACGAATTTGACCAGCGAGTGAGGTTTCAGCAAATGCGGCCAATTTCATTTTCCAAGTGTGTGGCATGTTGCAAGAGGAATGGCGACGCATTCCAGTGGATATTCTACACAAACTAATGGAGAGCATGCCTAACAGGATACCTGCGGTTATAGCCGCCAGATGTGGCACCACGAGGTTCAAGAGGACAAAACAACGTGCCTAATTACATTTTAGTAGATAGTGTATATTATAATTATATTTATATAATTGAAGTTATATACCATTTTAAAATAAACATTTTAATGTTGTTACTTGTAAGGTTCCGTCTTCCTCAACTTGGTTTTAAATAGTTATATTATGTATAACTGATGTTAAACTTAGGCTGTTAAATAAGATAAAAACTATCATTTAGAGAAATGAAACGCTTACATTTCCAGGAAATTAAAGTACTTCACTTGAAGTGGTGAAGTCCTCCTGTATCCACCATTGGAGCGCTGTGATGGAGCGAAACAATCCAATATTCATCATTATACTTTAACTCGAGATACACGTGAAACCATGCGTCACATACATATAATTACATCCATTGTAAATTTTATTAAATTGTGTCCTTTAGTTTTAATTATATTACCAAACATTAGGGTATCGAAAGGTGTTAAATACCTCACATAATGTTTAATAATAAAAACCAGATTATCTCTTTATTCGAAATTAGGTAATTTATTCGTCCAAGCCTCATGGCTAGTGGCCAGAGCTTCTGACTACAATTTATGTGATCCTGGGTTCGATTCCTGGTCAGACGATATGACCTTCTCTCTTCATTATCATCGTAGTACATTCACGAATTTAGACCATTTGTTGACCTGTTTCGGCCTCAAGAGAAACACCACCCAGAAGTCTTTTCAGTGGACGTCCTGGTCTTCTTCTTCCTGCAGGTTGATATCTTAACATTTGTTTGGATATCATGTGATCTTCCATTCGATGAACATGTTGCATCCATCTTGACTTATAATCAGAAATTTTGTTTTCTAAAGGTTCCATGTGTCATTCTTCTAAGAAGTATTCATATTTTTGTGATCTAGTAGTGACTTTTTTCTTAAAGGGAGTTAATTCTTGTGGCTTCCCATGATCTGGGTTTAGGTTGAGTTTAAGTTTAAGGACTCACCTTGTGCTTCGTTATCTTTCATCGCCTATCATAACGTAACTCAGCCTTCCAGACGCCCGAACTTAGAAAGAACACAATCTTATGCAGCAATGCTTATTGTATCGTAACAATAGACATACCTTAAGGTAAGACGGTAGCCCAAAATTTGAAAAAAAAGATTCATAATTAAATAATCTATTCTTTTCTGAACATTTCTGTATATTAATTTTTACTGAACGCCAATTATAAGTGTGTTAATTGTTTTTTTTTTAACTTGGCAACTCTCAGACTGTAATATAATTATACGGTAGGCCAAAATTTGAAAAAAAAATGTTTTTATAATTAGTCTATTCTTTTTTTAACATTTCTGTATATTATTTTTTACTGAACGCCAATTATAAGTGTGTTAATTAATTATTTTAAACTTGACAGCTGTCAAACTGTAATACTTTAAACCTTGTTTTCTCGAAAGTGAAAATTTTCGAACATTTGCCCCATTATCTCAGGAACAATTGGAGATCTTTACATGAAATTTTTACAGGCAGTATACGTGGCAAAAAAAAAAAATATATATAACATGAATATTTAGATAAAAGTTTGACTGAGGTTCAGTGGTCTTTACAAATCTCTTTTAATATGCAGTAAAACTGTCATTGCAATCCATCTAATAGTTTCTGAGGAAATGGATCACAAATTCACATGTTTTAACATTGATGGGATAGGGCCTACCGTCTCACCTTAAATTTATTTTATAGTTTTGTGGGCCATGAAACATGTTGAGGCGATATTTAATATACTGTTAGTAAGAATAGCAAGGTAGAATTTCTTTTGTTAGAATATGGGGCCTACCTCGTGATCTTACATTGTAAGAGACGTATGCACTTCCACTTGTTATGATATTTTCTTTTTACGAGTTTCAGATGAACCAAACTCATTAACTCATTAACACAACTTTGCAATATGGAATGAAAACATCTATAAGAGACAAAAATTACATTTTGAGTGTAAACGCCGTCAAAAAGTAAAATATTATACTCGATAATGTAATTTTAGAGCAAGCAAATAATTACACATACCTACATTGCAATAATACACAGAAAAATGTTGTAAATATAAACATATAATTATTTTATTACAAACTTTAGGAATAATACATTTTATTTTTAAGCCTCAGTTTGTCCAAAAACATTAAATTCTTTTTTAAATTTTTTGTACAGGTTTCAAATTTGACACATCTTTCTGTTCTAATAATTTAATTTTCCTCCTCCACTCGTCCTTATCCATCCACTCCATGTCCTGCAAGCCCCCTTGTTCTCATTTCAGTCCTTATTTCTTGCATCCATGAGTTTCGAGGTTTTCCTTTCTTTCTTCTTCCAGGTTGTCACCATTCCAATGTTTTTTTTTTCTGGGAAACCTTTCTTCTTGCATTCGTCGTTGCATTAAACAATAAACGTATGTAAAACATTACCCCTTCAACCCTTTTGAATTGTAGTGAGATATGAACACTGAAGCAAAAAAGAGACGTAAATTTGTTGAAATGAGGTATATTCGGAGGACTGCTGGATACATATTATTAGATCATGAAAGTAGTGAAGAAATTTTAGAATAACTTCATATGAACATTTTAGAGAATAAAAATTTAGGATATAAAACTAGTTGCATAAAAACACATTTCTTAATTGAATATGAAGGCTAACAAAGCAGATGGTTACCTATCGTCCTTGAAGAAGAAGAAGACCGGAACGTCCATTAAATAAAATGTTTAATGAAATTTATGTAGAGCCTGAAGCAGATCAACATAGTGGCCTAACTTCGTTAAAGCAATATGATGAAGATGGTGACCACGAAAAAAAATGGGTTTATGTTTATGGTTTTAACTCACTGGCACTATGGAACCCGTAGGTTCATGGCCGCGCGGACATTAAACTCTCCATATATCCCTATCCTGAGCCAATGTTTTCCAATCTTCCCCTGTATAATCTACTTCCCTCAAATCATAATTGTCATTCTCCCACCTCATTCTTGGTCTACCAACTGGGCGTTTTCCCTCTGGTTTTTCGTACAAGAAGCTTCCATGCATGTCTTTCATTCCCCATTCGTACAACATGTCCTGCCAATCGCAGTATGGTTTTAAATAACAAATTAAAAGTTTAGGGGGAAAGCTAGGTTTATAAACATGTATATAATTCAGATAATCGGCCACGGTGGACTAGTGGTTATGCTCCTTCCCTCTGGTTCCGAGGGTCGCGGGTTCAAACCCGGCCGGGGTAGATGGATTTTTTATGACGGAAAAATCCAAGGAGCAAGTCCCCCGGGAGGGACTTTAAACCGTGGGTCCCGAGTCTGAAGATTTTCAGGTTCGTAAAAGATCCTTAAGCCTGAATGAAAGGCCTCTAAGTAAAATTTACCGAATTTTCCCGTCCTAGTACTACCTTGGTTTCCTAGATGTCAGTATGAGGCGGAACGCTGACCACGGACCACTCAAAGGACATCTATACGGAAACAAGTGTAACTAAATTAGTATGGTTCAAATTCTTCCCTATAGGGGGAGAGCGCCTAAATCTCTGTTAAGGGAAAACATGGGCTTAAAACTAAAAAAAAAATATATTTCAGGTCAGTCTGGGTTAAATATCCGTACAAATGTTAATTATTTTGTTAAATATCATCCACACGATTACTCTGAATTCCTACTTTTTTGTATAATTACATCATTTTTACAGTCAAATTATCCACATACCACGTTTGACTTGATACAGAGAAATTCCCATCTTGTTTGAAAGAGCATTCTTTTTTTCTTTCAGAAGTTAAAAATAGAGATAATCTTGACCTTTAGCGAGGTTTAATTAAATTAAAAACGGGCGAGACAGTGATTTTGAAAAGTTGGTGGCACGAAAGCAGAGGTGATTATTAAAACCAGAGCTCTCTTGTAATATCTTGAGCAGTGTGTGTTTTAATAGGGAGTACGTCCTTTATCAGGTTGAGAATAAAGTAGATGCGACGTCACGGCCACCTCACAAGTATACCTCGTTGAATTTAATCAGCGCCTTCTTTCTTATTATCACGTACTACCCACAGCTTACCCCAAATAATAATTTATGGCTTTTCATACAGTAAAAACTTTATTTTCGGCACTTTCTTAATGCTGTCTACAAACTATACTCTGATTTAGGAGCTGACGTAATGAATTATAAATAAACATCGACTTCCTATTTACTCGATTATTTGACGTGCTGCAACAAAACGCCATATAAAAATCTTGAAAAAATATTAATCGCATTCAAAATATTTAAAATATGTTATATCCCAATTTTTAAGAGACATCTCTGTACTCCAGTGAGGTAACTACTACTTTTCAGTCTTTAGGCTTAGATGGCAATTGTCCTGTCAGCAAATGTCAACCTCACATAACATGTGTCAATGATAATCCAGCGGTGATATATGGTCAGCATGACGGGTCCCCGTTACAGTTGACCCGAAGTAACTACTTATTGTGGCTACCTAAATTTCTCAGAGTGCTGTGTGGGCACGGGTACCATACTAACCGAAATTCAGTGAGAAATATTATTTGCCATGTAATTTTCAAGTTTGTAGTTCTTTTACTTTATGAAGGAAGCCAACCTCGGGATTTTTGCACATTTAAAATCCATTGACCGCGAACATGGCAACCAGAAATAAGTATGGTAATCAGCAATCAACTATGAACTAAATTCCCGAATGAATTCTTTATCATAACCCTTATATATAATATGAAAAAAAAAACTAGTTACCCTTGATTTTTCAGTTTATTCTTGTAAATTATAATTAGAATTGTAGTAGAGTATAAGAAAAAAATGTAAAATTATAAGAATCGTTAAATTCCAGATGATACAATGAAATAACAAATCAAAAAGTGTTTTATACGCATTCTTCAATTGTTTCGCAGAATATACATTTTAGTTTGAGTGAAAAATTCTGCAGTGTGAATTGCTGCACTTGATAGCGATAGAAACGGTACAATTCAGTGCCTTTAAATCCAGCATAAAAACCCACATCCACACACCTTACGGAACTCGAGAACGCGATATCGGAAAAAGCTTTTCACTGTCACATCCAAACTTCATTTTTTTGCAACCTGGTCTTATATTTAATCCTATTATCTTTAGGTATGAGAATGTAGAAGAAATATAAATCTCATGACAAATCAGTATTTGCATGGAGTGCAATTAATTATTTTGGTTAGAGGTGTCGTCATATTAACCTAATGATCAGATAACATTTTTTTTACACGAGAGGTTCAATTTTGTTCTCACTCTCATTTAAAGTCCTCGTAATTGTTGTATTTTCGTGTGTCTATGACACAGTGCGGTTACTTGGTTCAAACACCCAGATTCTCAACGACCCATAAATATATAAAATTGTACGCTTTCACGGCAGGTGTCTTGATATCTGTTGGGTTTGTCGTCCGGGCTAAATGACCATGGGTTAGCTTTATTAAAACTCAACGTTTCCTCTACTACTGTGGTAGACATCCTCAGGGGATTCTACGTGCTGTATGAACTCCTAACTCTTAAACTGTCGGCTGTAAACTCTTCATTTTAACTTGCCCAGTGCAGTGTAATGAAAATTTTCCGGGTTAATCGGCACCGGTGGCCTAGTTGTTATGCTCCTTGCCTCTAATCTGAAGGGTCGCGGGTTACTCTGTAACCACAGCAATAACCAGCTACTGAGTGGTTTGTGGTGGTCGTGTAGATAGGTTTTTGTGTATTGTGTGCATACCAATTTAAAATCAAACTGTTGTCAGCTGCCTTTAAAATCTCTAACTCCTTCAGTATGTGTTTCTATTCTCTGTGTAAACTTCTGAGGGTGTTGTCTGTATGATAATAAAGGGAGGATCATATGCGAGATATAGACAGCACCCTCACTATTTTACGCAGATAGAGGAACCCAGCTTAGATAAACTTACTGAATGAGTTAGTGATTTTTAAAGGAGGTTGACAGCAGTCCCATTTTAAACGAGAAAGCATCCGTTACACAAAACCTATCTCATGACCACAATAAACCACTCAGTAGCTGGGCAGTAACCAACTACCTTCTGCTGAGGATGGGTCTGGTCCCGAAAGGCCTACACTGTTTTAATAATTTTAACAGTTGAGGAGACTGCAAAATAAGGTACAATTTTATTATTTTATAATTTTATATTTCCTTAGTTGACTACTATATGTCTCTTGTGGCTACTATCGACCACATGTCACTCACGATATCTGTAGAGACATGAGCGCAACTAAATTAGATTGGATAAGAATCCTAAAATGGAGAGGCCAGGGCCCAACTTGGGCTGTAAGAGCCATAGGATGGATGTATTAAGGGGATGAAGTCCGTCACGTAGAAACTGCGTAAAAAAAACTTTCTGCATATCAAAGCGATTTTTTTTTATTTTCGCTTCAAGCTGATCCTCCACTCCTAATGTACCTATTTCATTGGTTAACGTCTCGACCCTACTTTCGTTAATTGACTGTTATATGCGACGAACTGCAGGTTATAGCCTTCTAGACCACCAAAGAAATTCAATAATAGCCAGAGAGTTAAACATCGTACCTATATCTGAATACCTCCAAGAATATAGAAACAATTGGCTAGCCCAAATTCAGCGCATGGATCGTCACAGAATACCAAAACAAATTCTTCACTACATTCCTCGAGGCAGAAGATCTGTGGGTCGACCTTTTCGGAGATGGCGGGAGACCGTAACGGGCCATTGGCCCTAATACTTGAAAGGCTGATGATGATGATGATGCCTAGTTTGGTTCCGAAAAAAAAATCCGGCTGCAATTAAACACACGCACGTACATATTATCATGAACATTGTCTAGTAAGTAGAATCAATGAGACTTGTAAAAAATTTAAAAAAAAAACTTACAACCTCAATAGCTAGGCGTGAATTCTTTAGCAATTCGCCAAGAGCGATAATAACACTAAGCAAAAAATAATTATTATTTTTTGTCTCAGAAAGAAACATATGTGATTCTGATAGTATTTTGTCTCCTGAATTCAAATATGATACCGGTTTTTCTCCATCACGCAAGGTTTCCCACAGACAGGAATTTATAATTTCAAAAGCTTTGATATTTTCTACATTCGTAACTACACAATATTCGAACATTCAGACTCACCTATAAAGTAAGAAATGACGATTTTCTGCTATATTTCGCCTGTGGAGCATCCCTCTTGATGGTCCAACAATAATCGGCAGCATATTAGGATTCGATTTGCCTTGATATCTCTTTTCCATAGCTGAAATCTCCTGATTTAGCTCATTTGGTATTATTTTACAATGGACAAATGGACGAAAAAACGTTTATTATAAAAATAATTATTTAAATCCATTATTTGAAATTGAAATAAAAAAACTGTGGGTGATGGAGAAATTCCGAATACTTATTTGAAAACACGATAAAAACTGCATTAAGTACAACTATTGATACTCATGAGACAAAAATCATGTTGACCAGTGTAATCACAAGTTGCAAGGAAACAAATATTTCTCTTCATCGTGTAACATGCGTTTGTTGTTGATATTTTAAAATAAAATTCCATTTTTTTCTGCTGTCATTACTTTAATGAATTAACTATCATTCATTTACAGCAGTTTATATGAAACTGTATTCATAAAATGTATTCCTCCATTGCTGAAGCCAGAATTAATGATCACAAATTGCTACGTTATCATATCATAATCATTTTCATGATAGCCTCTGATGAGTAACAAGCCATTGATTTGTTGTGTCATGGATCCACATCACCGATTAAATGTTAAAACTCAGCCTTTTATTATCTGATAAAAATTTTGACACTTTGTGTGGGTAAAGTGTGATAAAGTATCTGTTTAGTGGATCATTATAACCGCGAGCTTTAATTCGTTTTATTTGTGAATAACATGCCACTATTTTTCAAAAGTTCAACTCATAAAATGTGTGAGAAATAGATTTATCGCCTTTTTTAATTGCAGTTGTTCTATTTTCTAATTCCAAATTACTTAATTTCCAGACACCATTTACATAAAACATGAATATTTTCTCTTTATTATTTTATAAAAACACTCGCCTCTATGCAGTTTCTGGCTAGCTACCGTATTCGATAACACTGGTCAACATGATTGTTGCCTCATGAGTACCAATAGTTGTACGTAATGCAGCTTCTTATCGTGTTTTCAAATATGTATTCGGAATTTCTCCATCGCCCACAGTTATTTTTTAGTTCAATTTAAATTAATGGATTTAAATAATTATTAACTTTTATAAGATTCATGATGTGTTTCGTTGAGGTATTATTCAAAATTAAAATATAAAATTACGGAATATTCACCTGAAAGGCCCGTCTACTCAACTTAATTAATTATTCTTAAATAATCAATAATTAACTTAAATAATTAAGTTGAGGAGACGGATCTTTCAGGTGAATATTCCATAATTTTATATTTTAATTTTAAATAATTGTTGTTTAATAAACCTAGATTTCTTCCCCGAAAATCTTGGGGCAGAATTCCACAAAAAAAAGTAATACATATATATAAAGGTATTAACATTAATAATAGTTCTAATAATTTAAGTAAAATATTGGTCTTGTAAACCAAAAATAAGTTAATCTAAAAGAGCGATGAGCACGGGGAACACTTTCATCAGGAGATTTCAGCTATGGAAAAGAATTATCAAGGCAAATGGAATCCTAATATGCTGGCTGACTATTGTTGGACCATCAAGAGGGATGCTCCACAGGCGAAATGTAGCAGAAAATCGTCATTTCGTACTTTCTAGGTGAGTCCGAATGTTCAAATATTGTGCAGTTACGAATGTAAAAAATATTAAAGTATTTGAAATTATAAATTTCTGTCTCTCGGAAACCTTGCGCGATGGATAAAAACTGATATATTTGAATTCAGGAGAAAAAATACTATCAGATCACATATTTTCTTTCTGATATAAAAAAAGTTTATTTTTTTGTTGGTCAGCGTAACAGGCTGTAGAATGTACATTTTATTTCATTACAACTAACTGACACTAACGAAACCGGAGATTTGTGACTGCGCTGATAACCCTTAATACATGCCTACAATGATTCAAGCGGAACAGCTAGCAATCCTTAAAGCGCTAGAATATCTAGAAAATGGTCACCATCTTCCTATCCATCAAAAAACAGCACTAATTCATACAGATAGCAGAATAACATTAGATTCACTAGAAAACAATAAAAACCAACAAAACCTAATAGCATCCATTAGAGAGATAACTAAAAACTTAGAAATTCAGAATTGGAAAATTCACTACACATGGGTCAAGGCACACAACGGGAATGATGGCAACGAGATTGCTGATAGGTTGGCTAAACAAGCAGCAGGGAATGGAGAACTTCCAGTATGTTACGACCGTAAACCAGTCAGTGTAGTTTTTAGTGAATTGCAATCAATGAGTTTAAATAAGTGGGAAAATGAATGGCAAAATACCACAAAGGGTGCAGTGACAAAATCCTTTTTACCTAGCGTGAAAGACAGATTGAAATTAAATTTACCCTTAACAGGAAAAATAACAACCTTCTTAACAGGGCACGGTGATATAAACAATATAAACAGTTATTACTATCGCTTTAAAATAAAAGATAGCCCTTTGTGTACATGCGGCATTTCAGATCAAACTATAGATCATCTATTATTTCAATGTACAAAATTAGAAACAGAAAGGCGGTTATTTAAAAACAACATGCTTAAGAAAAATGGTAATTGGACATTCGATAAAGTAAGACTAGTAGTGGTGTATACAGAAGAATTAATCTCCTTCATTAATTCCATAAAATTAAACAAACTTTAGAACAAATAAAAAAAAAAGCCAATTCAATGAGCATAACAAATAAAAAAAAAAGAAAAGAAAGTGGCCATAGAAAATTAATTAAAAGACAAGAATTGTTATTTCCTTGTAAATAATTTTATGTAAATAATGTTGTAAACTAAAGCATGTAGTATTACATTTTTTGTTATGGAACATGCTGAATAAAGAGAAAAAAAAAAATGCCTACAATGATCTAATAGATTCTAGCCGATCCAGATGGACTTGTGATTATCATACTCATCTCCGGTTCCAAGGTTCGACAATTCAAACTCTGCCGGGGTCTATGGATTTTTCAAGGAGTAAAAGTCATCCGTATTGAATTTTGCCATAAAATCTTTAGAGCATGAAGAAGGCCTACAACTCAATGGTATTAATAAGCTGTAAGTTTATGCTGATGATGTAGTACTATTGACCGATAGCGAGGAGATACTAAAAGACAGCACACTCACACTACTGAGTAACACTAAGAAATTGGGACTGGAAGTAAATATGAATAAAACTAAATATATGGCAACACAAAGAAATACATTATATAATGGAAATGGAGAGAATGACAAATGAGGGAAATTTTGAGGAAGTGGCTGAATTCAAATACCTAGCAACAATAATCACAAACAGGAATTAGATGCACAAGGAAATTAAACATAGGTTCAATTCTGGAAATGCATGTTATTATGCATTGCAGAGACTCTTGACTTTCCAACTCCTTTGAAAAAACGTTAAACTGAAAATATATAAAACTATTATTCTACCAGTTATATTATATGGATGCCAAACATGGACTCTTACTTTAAGGGAGAAATGGACATTACGAGTTTTGAGAATAAAGTTATTAGGAAAATTTTTGGACCAAATAGAGATGAACAGACAGGTGAATGGAGAAGACTGCGTAACAGTGAATTACATGGTCTTTATAGTAAGCTAGATATAATGAGAACAGTTAAGTCTCTTGGACTACGATGGGCAAGACATATGGCACGAATGGGGAATGAAAGAGGTGCAAGAACCTTCTTGTAGGAAAACCAGAGGGAAAACACCCAGTTGGTAGACCAAGAATGAAGTAGGAGAATAACATTAACTATGATTTGAGGGAAGTGGATTATACAGGGGATGATTGGAAGACATTGGCTCAGGATACTGATGTATGGAGAGCTTCTGTCCGCGCGGCCATGAACCTACGGGTTCGATAGTGCCAGTAAGTTAGTTAGTTAGTGAGTTTAAATGTTTTGTAATACTAATTTTCTGAGGCAATTAATCATAATTTTAACTCAAATTACATTTAATTCCTTCATTTTCAAATTGAATAGATACTATATTTTAATGTTTTTAACGCGTTTTCTTGTATAAAGGCTATAAAATTGATTATATTGAAAATTATTTTCATATTATTAGAGTTTTGTGTATACTTTTAGGAATATCTAGGCGTAGAAGGGGAACATATAATTATATTTTTTTCTCTATCTCTATCTCCTTCTCTCTCTCACTCACTCTCTCTCTCTCTCTCTCTCTTTCGATTTTAAAATGTATGGCATCTTCAGAAACCTCAATAGGTATAGTTTATAACTTTATAGTTTATAATTCTTTTATAGTTTATAATTCTTTATCTGCTTTGTAACTATCATTTACAGTATCCTGTAATGCTATCTAGGTACTCCTAAATGTTCACATTTTCTGTTTTTGCTTCTCATAACTATACTGTTTAAGTAATTCGCTGGCTGTACGGAAATCGGAGGTTCGTAGCCTATTAATCAATGCCAAACTTTTATATTAGTTATATTTTCGCAGTGAAAAATTGTTACTCTTTCGTCCAAGATATCTTAGTCTGACTTATCCCCTTTTACCTCTCTGGCATCGGTGACTCTTCTCAATCAATGTTACCTCCGTCATAGATAGTGAGGTAATTTAAAAATGCAAATTCATCCACTACGGAAGCCGTAAGGAAGAGGTCAATGCAACACATACCATGATTTTTTAGACCTCCGTAACCACTAAAACTGGTATCCCTTAATTTACTTGACATTGCTGTTTATGAAGAAATTAAAAAAATTATCTAATTTGCAAAATCCAGGAAATATTGCCGAAAGGATAATAATGCGAATTCGTTCATATGGCTGACTTTCTTGCGAGAAAATGGACAGTAATGTGATAATGGAATATACAAGGTAGTGAAGAGTTGTGTATTATTTTGTAGTTTATGTTTACGGCTGTGCCAGTTATTGTATTCCCTTTATTGTCGCGCAGTTAACGCTTGACATAAAACATTTTGCTGCATTTACAGAGTTTATCATCACACTTTCATGATTGTAGCAAAGGAAGCAACGCCAGATGGTAGATCTGTGCGCTCTCTGGGATTACTTGTCTAACATCCAGTCATTTAACTTTAAAATATAAGGACACTGTCTATAAAATTATATATATTATTTGATGTGTCTAGAGCTAAGCTATTCCTCTTCCCTTTCAAGTACAGACTACAGAATGTTTTAAAGGTAGGCTACAGTATTCCATAAGATAAAAATGTACATTGCAGAAAAAGTAAATGAAAAAAACTGTTTCCAAACTAGAGTCTTCTGCCTATAATTAAGGTAACCACATAAATATGCACCTGAGACGGGATCTGTATTACACATCACTTGTTTTATGAGCTGGTGATTAACCATTGATTTACTTAGGACATCTATCAGATCTAATACGCATTATATTCCCTTTATTTCCAGTCTCCGCAAATAATCGAACAGAATTCACAAGACATTGTATGAATCCTCTAACTGCATAACATCACTATTATGTGTTTGAACGTTAGGTCATTGATTATAAGACTGATGTGAAAATAGTAGTAGGCTATGTGGACAGAAAAAACTAGCACAGAAAATCAGATTTCAACAGAAACCTGAACCGCAGGTCTCCAGTTTGCATGTTGAAGTCCAAATATTTCTCTCTTCAATCCCCGCCTTCCCATAGAGAATCAAACTAAGTTCGTAAGATTTAGAGCTGTTCTATAATTTCGGGAATAAAGGCAATAAAGGCCACGTTTGACATTCGACATGTCGAAAAGCTATGAGTCGAAACAGCTATAAGACTATTTCACATCAAGATATCCCCAATAGCGTGCTAAGCAATCACGATATTCTGGGCTCGGTTAAACATAGCAAATCTGAAAAGACTAGAAAAGGTCAAAATTACCTACCTCCGGAGAGTACTTAGAGTTTCAAGGTCAACGAGCCTCCGACTCATATACCATCTAACAAAGGCTAACTTCATCAGAGAAATAGCGTGAAAATACAACCTGCCACACACCACAGCCTACGAAGCACACATAAGGGAAAGATCAGAAAAAGCAGAGGATATAGACCGCGGATTCTTCCTGACCCCAGCGATGAATACTAAAGAATGGAAGGAACCGAACTTCTCCCTGAGACATGTGTTCACGGGGACTGCCACACATGGGTTCCACTACAGAAGATGTACCCAAAAAGGATTCCACCTCGCATCGAACCAGTGCCTCTGCAAGCTATGTGACCAAAAATGTGAACAATACCACCTAATTGACTGTATAGCAAGAGAAAGCCTCTAAAATTCTACGCAGATGATAATAACTTTCAATAATTGTATCCTAATGTACACAGTGTGTTTAATAAATATTTTATATATAATTTCGGGAAGCCATTATCATGTATATGCCTACACATTTTACAAAATTTATCTAAAAGAGAACAAACATGTTTTAATAAACATTTTAAACGGGATTGCGGAATAAATCCCTTACATAGGTTTACTCGTAATTTAGCGCAGTGTTTAATTCTGAATGTTTACCTGCGAACCTCAAATATTGTGGTTTTATATAACTCTTTATACACCCGCACATCACCAAGTAGGGAGTTCCTTAACCAAGGGCTATTTAGTTATGCTTATTTAGCTACAATGTCACCGCCTCAAAGAGATACCTAAATGGTTACTAAGGCATTACTTGGATAGGAAAGGCAGATTACATTTTGCTCAAAAGCTCCAATTTCGGCTTGAGGGTTCTTTTACGAGATGGAAATCTTCAGTCGCAGAACCCAAAGCTTAAGTCCCTTCGGAGGAATAGAGGCACGGAGCATAACCCCTAATTAATCGAGGCCAATTCTATCCTGAAATAGCTTGATCGTATAAATGCTAGATGAAAATTAGTGATTTTCTATTGAAAAGTTCTTCAAGACCTAAACGTTTGGGAATCTCCGGTTTAAAAGCAATACAAACTGTATAACCTTATATTTTATTATATACTACTTTCCTCATTGGTGAATTGCCTCAAGGACAAAGTGATACAGACAATTACTTTTTGAAATTGATGAAATACATTTTGTAAATACATTTAAAACATTCAAATTGTAATTGAAGTATATATACTATAAAGTAGAAATGTTGTAAATATGGTTTCTTAAAATTGAAATTTATCCTCTAATGACAGCGATGGGAATTTTAGATACACCCTGTCCAAATATAACGAATTCCAAAATTTAGCTAAGAATCCTGGTATAGTACCTCTTGCCCCGATCATAAATCCTGTGACAGTTATGCTATCTAATTGGTATTTATCTTTGTAACAGTCAGTTGTTGGCTCATATATGGCTTTCTTTTCACAGTCAACTTCCACAGGTTGGCCACTACGAGTCTCAAAACGGATTGTGGGATCTAATATCATACCAATTTTAAAAGATGATATATAAATATTGTATAAATTATAATTATTGTTTGTTAACAATTACATTTAAAGTTACAGATATGATAATTATTTTAATGAAGTTCATGCTGCGAATAGAACAAGTGGAATATGATTAATCTATCTGTTGTTAGTGTATGGCGTACGTAACTTTAACAGCTAACAAATTGTTATTCTTAAACGATTTGAAATGACGCTGAAATTTAAAATCACCCGGTTAAAGAATTAGCTGAGTTAATGGATTCAATTGAATTGATTCAATGTCTGCCAGTATGTATTCCGCACGTATATATTCAATGTCTGCCAGTATGTATTCCGCACGTATATATTCAATGTCTGCCAGTATGTATTCCGCACGTATATATTCAATGTCTGCCAGTATGTATTCCGCACGTATATATTCAATGTCTGCCAGTATGTATTCCGCACGTATATATTCAATGTCTGCCAGTATGTATTCCGCACGTATATATTCAATGTCTGCCAGTATGTATTCCGCACGTATATATTCAATGTCTGCCAGTATGTATTCCGCACGTATATATTCAATGTCTGCCAGTATGTATTCCGCACGTATATATTCAATGTCTGCCAGTATGTATTCCGCACGTATATATTCAATGTCTGCCAGTATGTATTCCGCACGTATATATTCAATGTCTGCCAGTATGTATTCCGCACGTATATATTCAATGTCTGCCAGTATGTATTCCGCACGTATATATTCAATGTCTGCCAGTATGTATTCCGCACGTATATATTCAATGTCTGCCAGTATGTATTCCGCACGTATACTACCTATTATTCGAAATCTTTTACAGTTTCTCTTGCTAGAACATGGAATTCACTTCCACCCTATGTCAGAGACTGTCAAACTTTACCATCTTTCAGAAATAAATTGAAAATAAAATCACTAACAGAAACAACTCACTAATACTACTTTTTAAGAATTAATAATGCGTTTTTGCATTATTTAATAAAAATAGACTTACGATTTGTTAATATATTTACCTAATGCCTTGTATAAAAAGCGTAGATTAATTCATTGTAGTGTTTTTTTTTCTTTTCTTTTTATGCATAGTAGATTCGAGCTGTTATTCCTTTTTTATTCATTGT
The DNA here is from genome assembly GCA_030220185.1 of Diploptera punctata. Classification (NCBI taxonomy): domain Eukaryota; kingdom Metazoa; phylum Arthropoda; class Insecta; order Blattodea; family Blaberidae; genus Diploptera; species Diploptera punctata. The sequence continues at coordinate 824,125 of JASPKZ010003874.1, read as the reverse complement.
ATCATTCATTTAATTTTAATTGTATTTAGTTTCATTCTATTATTAGACATTAATTTCATTATTATTCAATATGACAGATAATGAATTGTTCAATAACTATTATTGTAACTTTTTTTTGTATTCATATGTAACATGTTTGTCCTGTCTAATATGACTACTATTGTAATTTTTTTGTATTCATGTGTAACATATGTTTGTCCTGTTTTATATGACTATTATTGTATTTTTTTTGTATTCATATGTAACATATGCTTGTTCTGGTGAGTGGAAGAGAAGGCCACATGGCCTTAACTCCACCAGGCTAAATAAATAAATCTAAATAAATAAATCTAAATAAATCTATATTGCGATTTAAAGTGGACTTATTACCAGCATCCCAGTTATCTACAGTATATATACAGCCATTATGTCCATTACTTGTTTATTCCACGGTGTGGCAGGCCTAGAAGCCCTTGGCCTACCAGACGGCTGCTGACCTCCAAACTACATGTGAACTATCATCCAGCCAGTATAAAGGCGACATGTGATCAGCATATATTTCTCGACCGCTATAGCTGGTTTTCTCAACTTGTAAGCGTTACTATAGTAGCTTTACAAATTTCTCACGATGTTTGGTGGGCACCAGTCCCAAACTGGCCGAATTTCTATGAGATTGTGTTTTTCTTCCGCGGGGACTTGAACCAACGTAAGCCCTATAATTCTGCGCCAAGGCACAATACGATGATTTAGATGCAGAATAAAGTGATATCTGGAGTTTATAATTCAACCTTTTATTAATTAGACGCATTACAAGGGTATTAAACTCTTCATGGATATTCTACAAGAAATTTGTTTGTCGAGAATGACTTATTCGGACAATGAAAATCTTTGTGAATTAGCTATCAGAGATCGTCGAGAAAATAGTTATTCAGAATAACGTTATGTTGGTGTTGCTAAAAGATTAACAGAGTGAATTTCAAGAGTTTGAAGCATTGAAGTTAAATTACGAATAAATTGTTAATTTATTTGTTGTTTGTGTAATTAAAATTGCTTATTGTTCAGAAGTGTGTTGATTTTTAAACGTTTTCCATTAGGCCATGTTATATATTTATTTACGGAATAAAAATGTCTTACGGATCTAATTAGCCTAAATAGTAGCATTTGAAGCTCGTATTCAGGAGGTTTCATGTTCAAATTCTGTCGTTTCACTGGTTTCCTTCATAGTAAAAATGGTAGGTTCCAACTTCATTACGAGAAGCTATTTCATAATCATGTTTTCATAAAAGGACTGTTAGTAAAATTATATCAACACTTTTAAAATGCATATTATAGCATAATATTTAATAACTTAGTTGAGGACGACTGACTTACCAGCTACCAATTTTATATTTGACAAATTATATCAACCAACTCTTTCAGGAGAGACAGTGTAAAACTCAACAATGTACAAGTAAACACAGTCTACTGGATGTAACCAGCTGTGATATGACCTTAGATATTAAAACTTCTATAAATATGTAAGGATTAAAAATATATTCATTAAGATAACATCAATTAGCATCAGCTACATGTTTAGATTCAGTTGCCTTCTCGGTTTGTGTTTTTGATACCAAGCATACATTTGGGCCACGTAATTTGAACTGTTCGCTGCATACGAGAACAGTGTTTTTCAACCTATGAGTCCACTGATAGATCCTGAAGAAGGATTCGGAGGGTCACGAATTCTTCCAGTGAGATGAATAGATCATTATATATATGTTGTTATATGATACATTGTAGAATTTCAGTAAATCCTTTTTTATTGTTTTTAGACTTTCTTTTCAATTTTACTTCCTTACAAATGTAATATAACGTTTAATAAACGGCTTGATTTAATAAATAGCAAGCAAAAAAAGTAGTGCCATGTGAACCTCACGGCACACCCGTACACCAGTTTGTGCTCAACTATCACATTAATTCGATGTATACATTTTAGAATGTGTTAAATTAAAGTAATTTTGTTTTATAACAACTTAACATGTAATACAGTAGGCTAATTAAGTTTTCATCATTGATAAGAGTATATTAATTTATATCGTGGGTCGTGTGACTTTAATTTCCCCGACTTAAAACATTGAGAACTAGGTTAGATGAAGCTGCAGACTATACCGTAATCAAACCAGCATTACATAGTAGACTTAAGTGGACAACTTAAATATTATGTTCATACTTTGTTGCAAAATATTATTTTCCTTAGGACTATTCCGCTACCAGTACGTCCGACATCACACTCTATTTAAACCGCCTTCACAATAGGCCTATCTGAGTTAAAACACGTCTGAATTCCTGATACCGTATGCGACAAGCTTTGGGAAGAAAGAGAACACCAAATTAAAATATGTCATAAAAAATATCAGTCTCTATATGAAGTTTTATTCCCTGAGTTTAATGATTTATGAACTTGGTAACGGATTTGTCACTGTACTTGTCAGAACATTAGTGCCTAGGAAGGTAAGGAATTACACTCCACAGAAAGAATTACCAACTTGTCAAAGAAAAATATCAGTATCTGTTCCAGTCTTTCCGGTGATATTGAGAATCAAAGAAACTTCACGGATTATGTACTCTATGTGTAAACATTCAGTTTTTTAATAAAGAAGTTCGCAAATAATTTTGACTGCAGATTTGCGTTCGAGGAGTACTCTTTCATTGCCACAACATCCCCTGATAAATGGATGTCTTCCATTTTTCTCCACCTACTATAAACATTTCCAAACACTCTCATAATTTGGCACCATCTGTTGTTTCGTGTTTTTTAAACGTCCGTTTTACTTTTGTACTAGCTTCCATTCTGTTTAAATGCCCTAGTCATCCAATCCTTCAAAGTCGGATATATGCCTATGTGTAAAGTTTAAGTTTTGGAAAGTTCCATAATCTATACTTATCATATTTATTTTTTATTTTACATAATCTCACTTTTTTCTTTGCTACCAACCGTTAAGCGTACCTCTTATAAAAGTCCTTATATTCTTTTTGATTTTCTTTCTAACACTTCAAGTTAAATGCTTAGGTCCCTATATGTTTTAATAGTCCACGTTTTCGCAGCATAATCAAAAACTCGTAAATACTTTTTTGAATAACCTTAAAATTTTGAGTTTAATAATATATAAAAATACATAATATAATCTATTGGCTACATATTCATATCTGCATTTCATTCTCATAAGCAATGTCACGAGTGATTTCCAAAATTATCGATAAATTCACGACTCACGAAGTGAGGAGTGAATTTATCTAGAGAATTTGGAAATCAAGAGTGGTATTTGTTAGGACTATTTAACGAATCAAATTAAGCCGTTTACTCACAAAACATTATATAAATATAGTAATTTTAAAATATTTATCTATTTAATGTAAACGGCGATGTTTGAAAACAAATGAGAAACGATTGGTACGCTTCATCTGCTTCTCTTGTTCATCATTACAACCAGATCATATTGCCAAAGGATCGCAATATTGTAAGAATGCACTCTAGTGGGAAAAAAAATTAAACACACTAAACTGTATATTAATTCATTTCTGATGTCCTATGACAATTATATTTTTCTGGAATGTTATTACCTGGGAAAAAATACATTTAAGAATGTACAAACAGTGGTTTCTTTTCTTGGTGGTATAATCAATTGCTACAAATGTTTTTATATTAACTACCGCATGTTCTACGTGTTGATATTCATGCACTATATATACAATCTGGTAGCCGTATTTCCTAGCGAGCCAGTCACGGCAAAATAATGCTATGACCTATTCAGAATGTTAAAAAGGACGTGCTTTCTTTATTATGATAAACTGTAGTTGGTAAATTCTAGGCGAAACACGACTGTGATTTGTTGTAAATAAAAAATCATTGATATGTGATTGGTCATTCCATGTCGAAAGTATTAAAGTATTGGTTTCTATTCAAACTTTTTTTTCGTTTAGTAATGTGTCCACCTCTTTATTGACACGAGTTTTATACAGATCTATATTTTTACTTTCGAGTACAGTTTTTTTGTTTTCTTAAAAATTGTGAACATAAATTATTATTCTGAATTTCTTCTCCTTTCCCTCCCTCCTTCTCTCTGTTTGTGGAAAATAAATTCACGAACTTTTTCATTCAAAACATTCACGTGAAACAAATATGGAAAAGAATTATTTTTTCCTCCCTACAAAATTCCATATTTGTGACAAGTATCTTTACCTCCTTGTGTAGAGTTAAAAACTAATCGTTATCCTTCAGATACATTAGGTATGCATTTTAAAGGAATAATCTGAAGAGAAGATGGTCGTGAATGATATTTAGCTCTACTATATATATATATATATATATATATATATATATATATATATATATTAAACCATTCAGTCTGAATTAATTTTGATATAATTGAAGTTTACCTCATCGAATTCCTATGTTGAGGTCCAGTTTTCTCATCTACTGTAATGCAATAAAATTATTATTTTAATCATAACTGGTCATCACAGTAAAAAATCTGTATTGTCAGTTTTATTGTTGTACCTGCAATACTTTGTAATGCTAGTAGGATATGATTTATATCTAACTTTGAAAAGGTGTTTTTTTATAAAAATAAACTATTTATGGAAATACTTATTTTTAAAGGACTATATAGCTGGATCTGCTTCATGATGTAGCAACAATTAATAGACCCAAAACGAAAATGTGCTCAAAACGATAAATGGCATTGACTAAGATTCCAAGAAAGAAGTGAGGGAACACGTGAAAATTAGCAATACATTTAATAATAACAGGAAAGCGCACTAACGTGCATAGGAGTTGATTATCAATAGATTTAGGAACCCAAACGAATGATGCCTGACCTGTGCATTTGGAGTGGGGAAAATGACTTAATGGGAGGAGTCATCGCCCTTACAAGGCGAGGACGCGTGACAAAACTTCCTCACACACTATACAGTAAGCACCTCTTCAGATCGTGATCTCAAATCCGTCAACGACCTTCCTAAATTCAAGAAAATTAGCAATTTAGAGAATTTTAAGTATTCTAAAACTCGAACGTGATACTAACACACGCGGATTCAGTAAACTCATTAACTCCTCTCCGGATATCAACTGGAATACAGACGATTGTAAATTCTGTAAATTAATATCGTGAAATTCATTAATAAACTGAAGTAAGAAGTTTAAATGTATTTCTAATTGCATAAACATTACAAATCCCTGAGTTCTCATCAGCGTACCGTCAGCGAACCGACACAATGCCTACATCATACAGTGAGACAAATTCCCTGATAAAGTCATATTCCTACCAGTTCCAGAGATATTGACATCACCTGACAACTACAGACAGAACAGCAACAACAACTGAAGAGTAAAACAAAATTAAAAAATGCACGTTACCATAATTGTATGAATAATTGTAATAATCTGAAATGTATGCACATTATATTTAAATAAAGAGAAGCCTGGATGCCCCCCCAATATAGAGTTATCCGAAAGCCAAACTTGGCAAGATCCCGCGTGATTGACTATTCCGATTTAGGTTTTAAGCGGTTTCCCTCAATCCAAAGAGCAAATGCTGGAATAGAACCCCAAAAGGTCCGCTTCCGACTTCACTCTGCTAATTAACTTCAAATATGAATTCAAAATTTAAATCGGGGCTAATGTATTTTACAGGAACCCGGGGTTCTACCTATTAAGGAGGACCAAAATGGATCGCTCACCGCCAAAACTTAAGTGATGGCCGCAGAGCTTTCCATCTATCTATCTAACCTCCAGAGTAAAGTGTGCCAGTAGGTTAAAAAATGTGATTTTTCTGGAATTATTTAAAACAAACTAAATGATTTAAGGCATTTAAAATACATATTCTTAAGTAATACAAAAATTAATAATAGGCCTATCAGGTAATTATAATAAACTTGTTTTATATCGATATAATTATTATCCCTCAGCACAACTGTTTCCCCTTAATATGCCTCCGATGGGTAAACATTTTAAGTTTACATTTATAATTTAATATTTCTTGCAATCTTTCTCCTTAATTGTTACAGAGTTTGATATATCGTGGCTCACTGTTGTAGTATTTTTTGCTGTTAAAAGATTATTCATTTGGTAATGTGAGGGTATTTCATGTTTGTACATTAAGTAGTAGCACAACATTAATCCAATGCTTTGATCTTTGCCAAGTAACAACACATCACAAGGGAAATGTTTCTTTTTTTTTTTTCCTAATTGAGAAATCAAAGCTTCACTCCAATGTAATTAGGGTTCTTTACGCGTGTTAAGCTTTCACTTCTTTCACAAGTGTTTCAGACTCCTCTAATCTCACTGAAAAAAAAATATATATATAGCTACGTATGTATTTAATATTGGTAAATAATTTACATTACAATACACAGCAGAAAAAAAACAAGACACTCCTGTGAGTGTAAGTTTAAAAAATTACATATTTTGTAGAAACATCCTGAGCCTGTTTTTTATTATTTAGTATTATAAGATTATAAATATTTTGAATAAATTTAATGAACAGTAGGTAAATTTAGATGGAAAAAATAATAAGTGATACTTTTTTTTTCAAAAAATTAAAAATAAGCAGTATCCTCCCAATATGAATATTTTGTTCATAGCAAATGTGTTTAGTGGAATCATGAAGACTCTGAATCTCAAATTTCAACACAGATTATTTAAAAATGCATCGTAAGGAACATTTTTAGGAAATATTTTAAAAAATTGTTTTAAAAAATCATAATTCTGAAACTATTATATATATACACGAAGCTTCACACAAACGCTTCTATAGGCACATAATGAATGTGATAAAAATTTCAAAACAATCAGATGAAAACTAAAAGAAATTTGAAATTCACCATTCGGTCCCCTTAAATAATATAGGTTATATCGACTATTTAACTCATGCCCCAAATGGGAGTCAATGACCAATCACGTTTCAATGATTTCTGTTTTACAACCAATCAGAGTCGTGTTTCACCAAATATTTATCAGTGTTATAATTATCATATTAAAGAAAGCTCCTCCTTACAATATTGCGTTCCTTTGGCAATAAATAGCATGATCTGGTTGCAGTGATAAACAAAAGAAGCAGTAGAAGCGTACCTATAGTTTCTCATTTGTTTTCAAACATCGCCGTTTACATTAAATATATAAATATTTTAAAATAACTATAGTTAAATAATGATTTGTGAGTAAACAGCTTAATTTTATTCGTTAAGTAGTCCTAACAAATGCCACTCTTGATTTCCAAATTCTCTAGATAAATTCACTCCTCACTTCGTGAGTCGTGAATTTATCGATAATTTGGAAATCACTCTTGGCGTTACTTACGATAATTTTTCCATTACATTATTAAAAATATTAAATCAAACGAACGTATCTTATTGGATACCGTTGCCAATTTTACGGTTAATTAAATAATTATACTGTGTACATTGCGATGAATTGGACATGACGGCTAGTAGCGTCAATTTTTGATTTCTGGTTTTAGTTAAACCCCGACGTCTAATGGTAAAATTTTGCTGATTTTTGGAGAATGCCTTCCTCGTTTATTTTTATGTTCTGAGATTTGTTTTGAAAGATAGAAAATTGAGACTACTAGAGCAATTTTTAAATTTTCGTTTCAGGTTATCTCCTGCACCTAATGATCCGGTTTTGGCGGTTAACGAATTAGATCTTGCTTTTTTAATCAATTGCTGTATGCCAAGTTTGATTTGATGAAACAAAAATTGCGGCCGCTGGAGCGTTAATGGACACACACACACATGTATATGTATATATCCATCCTCCATAGTAAATCTGCATTTTCATGCTATGCTTTGCAGCTTTACCAGGGAATTATAGGTGTGGTAGTTTCTCGTTGCTTTCCACACCGTTGAAGAATGGTGATGATAAGGGATGATGATGGCTGGATGATTTTCGGGGACCGTTGGGCCCTAAGCTTCCTGACATTTGTCTAGCAGCTGAGGAGAAACCCCGAAATAAACCTCACCCAGGAGCCTGTCTCGACCGGGAATCGAACCCGGGGCCGCTGCGTGACAAGGCAGCACGCTTCCTCGAGACCACAACGGTGGACAATATATATATATATATATATATATATATAAGTGTGTGTGTGTGGTCATTTTTGACGTCTCTACTAGATAGGATCGGTGAAGATCTGTAAAACTTTTTTAAAAATCTTTTTTAAAAAAAACAACCACAATAGCTTCATTTATTTGAAATTTTCTGGAAGTACAGCATAGATCTATTCAGATGGCTGTATCCAAAAACATATACACAGTAAAACCATTAGAATAATGTAAGGAGGAAAGTCAGGCATTTTTATTGTTATGCCCGTTTGCCAACACGTTACCAGATTCCGATTAAGTGGTAAGTGTAACGATTGCATATGTGTTTATGTCGAAGACTGTTTGTCATCTGATTGGAATATTAGTTCTCATTCAGCGTTCCTCGTTTCCATTCATACATGGTAGTAGCGGAATAATACATTGCTGCAACCTACAAATGAAGACACTGGATTTTGTATGGTAGTGTATATAAGAAGTCAACATTTTGTCCTAACTGATATGCTCTCTATATTACAGATCAGTCTAACGCACGTCCAAGAAATATATAGGTCTATACACTGTTATATATTTTATAAAAGAGGAATTAGGTATAACTGGATTTATAAATATACCTTCTGAAAGCTGCTTTCGCTAAATTTATAAGTAGCGGTACGCAGTTTGTATTAAGCATCGTGATGAGTTTTAGATTCTGCAAGAAACTTTCTTTCCTCAAATGTTTAGCCGAATTTTAACCATTTTCAATTTATATCTTCATATCTTCATTTGCATTACGTTCTTACATTTTTTCGAATGTCTTTGATAACTTCATTTGAGGTTTATCAACGTTCCTTCTACCTTCTGGTTCACTTACCCTACTTCTTATAATTTAATAAACTAATGATCTTCTTGGTGATAAAATCGTAAAACATGTAGTCAATGTACTCAATTCACCAATTAAAAATTAAAATTAAAAGTAGAGGAATTAAACACAACAATAGTGGAATACAGAACAAACTGGAAAAAACACTTGGCAAGGATAACAGAATAGAATACCAAAAGCAGCATACAGCTATTCACCACGAGGAAGAAGAAGTTTGGGAAGACCAAAGAAAAGATGGAAACAGCAGCAATTTGGAGCCGGAACAGGCTAGTAAATAAGCCTAAACCGTGATGAAGAAGAAGACAAGAATTGGTGAAATGGGTACGTTGACTACCTGTTTTTCTTATAATTTGTTTAACGTTATTTATTAGCTAGGCCTATACTACTTGTAATCGTTTATATATATATATATTGTAATTTAGATTTAAGACTATTTTTTGTTTGTATTTTTTTAAACCTGGTTGAGTGGTAGACAAGGCCTTAAGGCCTTAACTCTGCCAGGTAAAATAAAGCTATTATTATTATTATTATTATTATTATTATATATATATATATATTCTTTCGATGTTATAATTAAATTTTGACATTCAGCCAATACAGTCATCTATACCGTATTTCCGCCATTAAATCTACATTTTTAAGTAAATAAGTAAGTAAGATATTAATTTGTCTTATCCCAATCACACATTCTTGGATTAGGGGAGAAATATATAATGATTTGTAGTTGCTACCTGAAACAATTAGAAATTTAATTGCAACCACTGTTATTGCGGACTAGAGATTTAACTATTTTTTCACTTCATCTGGATATGTTGATATATCCTATCTTAGGGGCTGTAAACTTTGTTTACACCATCATTAACATAAAACCTGTGAAAATAGTACCAGAACGAATTCCTCCTTTTTATGTGCAACATCTCCTGAAAATGTTACCTTTCTAATGAATATTCAATTTATCGCGAATGCACTGCCCAGGAAGTACATTATTATCATAAGTAAGATTTGTATACGCGTGTTTGTTGAAACTACCTATTGGGCGTAATTTAACTCGTAAGTGCCACATGCCCAACAAATGCTAGTCAATGACCAATCACGTTTCAATGAATGTTGTTTTACAACCAATGATAGTCGTGTTTCATCTCGCTCTTTATCGATTTCTCTTTATCAGCTCCTGCTTTTGTGATAAAGAAAGTTCCTCCTTTTTAATGTTCTGAACAGGTCAAAGCATTATTTTTCTCCAACAAATACATTGAATATAGCAAATAATGAAAAGATTCCTTGATTTTACTGAGTTGTTTACTAAATAAATAAATAAAAGTTTGATGTGTTTCATTATTTCTCCATTTGGGTGCACTCTTACAATATTTCGATCTTATTTGGCAATAAATAATATGATCAAGGTGCAGTGAATGAACATAACCTCACATTTCTGATTTGTTTTCAAACATCGCCGTTTGCATTAAATATATAAATATTTTAAAATAACTATAGTTAAACAATGATTTGTGAGTAAACAGCTTAATTTTATTCGTTAAATAGTCCTAACAAATCCCACTCTTGATTTCCAAATTCTCTTGATAAATTCACTCCTCACTTCATGGGTCGTGAATTTATCGATAATTTGGAAATCACTCGTGGCATTACTTATGATAAATTTACATATGTTATAATTTCTTTCTACCACTTGGCAATCTCGTGTTAAACCTATCACTATTTCTTCTTCATCTGAAATTAATTTCGTTCACAATTCTAACCACGACTTGATTTGTAACTGATTTATCATGTGGCTACATCTGGATCATGTGGATGTACATTAACTAGTATATTATTTCTCCTACCTTCCATTGATTTGTCAAATCTTAACTTCAAGTTGGATTTCTCAATGCAGAACCCGATACGAAACTCCATATGGTTATTCTTTTCTTATAATTTGAACATAGTATCTAATGTACGGCCTTAGACAGGCAATTCGACCTATCTCCGAGGGTAATTTTTTCTAAATTACGATAAATACGTGCATGGATGAGAAAGAGAGAGAGAGAGAGAGAGAGAGAGAGAGAGAGAGAGAGAGAGGAGAGAGAGAGAGAGAGAGAGAGAGAGAGAGAGAGAGAGAGAGAGAGAGAGAGAGAGAGAGAGAGAGAGAGAGCGAGAGAGAGAGAGAGAGAGAGAGAGAGACTGATTTAGACTGTTCTTTTTTGTAACCATAGTTGGGTGTGGGTGTGTAAAATACATGGGCTATATATTTTTTTTATTCACATGCGTATTGTTCTTTAAACCTGCAATGGGAATAGACATAATTGTCCAACCAGGCCGTGCGAACCATCATTAAAAAGTATGGATTTTTTCTTCGATAATTATTAATTATTTCCGTTAATATTGTCTCTCCCTCTCACAAGTTTCCTGTAAATAGACTGGCAGCAGCGGTACTGTGCTAAATATTATTGGTTCAAGACATGTGCTTTCTAAACTCATATCACTTGTAAATATATAGCATTAAAGTACATTTGTCACAGAAGTTCGAGTTTCTATTGGGGGAAGTTTTCTCTTTGAATTCCTTTTAGTATTCGAGTCTGTGCCCACTGAACGTCCTGAATCGTTTAAGTAGCTACGATATTTACCGGTTCCATTTTGAAAAAAATCTAACTAGGTATAACAGCTGGGGTACCTGATGCCCAAACCACATGTCATGTACTGAATGGATGATCGTTCACATCTGTGATTGACACATGTACATGTGTGTACATCAGCCGGCTGAGGCCAAGAAAGGAACTTATATGTCTATATGGACTATGAGATTTTTAATGCATTAACGAGGAATATAGCAATTGACACTATCATGAATTTTTTAAATTTACAAATCTTCATCGCCTACTTAGAAGACACCGAAAATGACCATGACTATTATATATATATATATATATATATATATATATATATCCATCCATAGTAATTCTGTCCAAGGGCAGGTCTTTCACTGCAATCATAGCATTTTCATGCTATGCTGTGCTATGCAGCTTTACTAGGGAATTATAGGTGTGGTAGCTTCCCGTTGCTTTCCACACCGGTGAAGGATGATGATGATAATGATAAGGATGATGATGACCAGATGATTTTCGGGGACCGTTGGGCCATAAGCTTCCTGACATTTTTTTACAGGTGAGGAAAAATCCTGAAAAAACCTCAACCGGGAATCGAACCCGGGCCCGCTGTGTGACAAGGCAGCACGTTACCTCGAGACTACAGCGGTGGACGATACACACACACACACACACAAACATAACATTGATTAACTGTACTATGTCTGTATTAACACTCTAGGGGCCGCATTTATTTTCGGAACCAAACTCCGCATATAATAATAAATTAAGGACAATGAGATAGAGTTCGTTATCCAGTAGAGTAGAACCATTAGGAGTGGAAGTTCACCTAAAGTAAAATTTAAAAATCACTCTAATGACCGTAATTTTCTATTTTATTTTCAACGAAACTGGATACGTTCCTTTGAAATGAAATCAGAAACATATTCTTGAATAAATCGGTTGAAAATGGCGATTAGAAATGGCGATTTAACTGAAAGCCGTAATTTAAAAATCGTTCTAGCGACCGCCATGTTTGTTTTCTCGTAAGATAACTGAGAACACGATATTTAATTAACAAACATGTATGTGCATCGTAAACCAGCAAAATCGGGCGACAAAATCTGCTATTAGCTGAGTAATTCGCTTCTTTACGCAATTTCTGCTTGAGGATTTAATATATATATATATAAGCATGGGAATTCCTATTTCAAACAACAAAACTTTATACAACTTACATTTTGCAGATGATCATTTGTTAATTGCGCAAGATTATGAAGATTTAGAATATATGACTAGACAATTAATAGAAGAATATGAAAAATGAGGATTAAATTTGAACATGAAAAAAACAAAATATTTATCAATTGGTGAACCAGAACAAAATTTAATTTTGGAGACTGGAGAAACAATAACATCTTGTAGTGAGATCACATATTTAGGAATTAAAATAAATAAAAATGGGAGTTATTAAGAGGAAATAAGAAATAGAAACAATAAAGGAATATTTGCAATTGCTTGCCTCAATGGAATATTGTGGGATAAATATATAAGTAATAAAAATAAAATGAATATGATCATACAATTGTTAAAAGCATAATTACTTATGGAGCAGAACTTTGATCATTAACAACAAAAACAAATAAGTACCTTTTGGCAACGGAAATGGATTTTATACGAAGGGCCGCAAGAATTTCAAGAAGAGAAAAAAATAGGATCTCAGTTATAATGGAGAAAATGAAGATTGAAGACACTATTTTAGATTATATTAAAACTCAGCAATTAAGATGGTACGGACATGTTCAGTGAATGGAAGAGGATCGACTACCAAAATCTGTTTTGGAATGGAAACCTGACGGAAGACGAAGCAGAGGAAGACCTAAAACCTCCTGGAGTCAGGGAATATGTTTATATATGAAGGAGAAACATCTACAACCAGGAGATTGGATGGACCGACATAATTGGCTATTAGGAATCGGACTATGTCAAAGACATTAATCAACCGATGATCTATCTATATTTATTTATTTATATATTTAAATCTTACTTTGGATGAAATAATATTTTTTTCTGAGGTCAACTAAATTCATCAAGTCGCTAGTGACGAAAACATATAAATTATTTTGGTTAAAGAAAGTTGTGCGGATAACCGTTTTGTATTCATAAGTAGTTGCAAGAAATTCTTACGCTCTGTGGATCAGACACTCCTCCTTCCTTTTGTCTGAATAATTATCATCACATCCACTTGCCTCCTGCTTAAGTAAAGTTAACTTAACAGTAATTTGAGTTGTCGTAAAAGTTTCTCATCTCCTAGCTGCTAACAAAAGCGGCATATACTTGCTTTACATTTTAAATGTTTTAAATGAAACTACGCAATATGCATGCTTTTTCCACAAATGCATGCAAATGGCATATTTAATTACAGCAAGATGTCCTTAAAACTACACTCGTTCTAGAGTTTTCTTTGCTTTTATTCCATATTCGGATTTATATTCTTTTACTCTCTAATGTGAAAACTGTTTTACTATCTCTTTGTTCATATGGCCCTTCTTCCTCCAGTTGAGAGCTTCTGTACTCTCGTTTATTGCGTCTTATTTTCTACACTGGAGCTAATTACCTACTACGGTAATTGAGATCTGAATTATTTTAAATACGTTTGATTGAAAAAATAATAATTTATGTAAAACCGGTTTACCAATACATACACATCTTCTAGTGCTCAATGTTTTATGTGTTAAATATTGAATTTAAAATTTATCTTCGGTCTTTCTTATTACTTCTTTGTCCTTCCTCTAATATTTTTCCCTATTTTTATAATACTCTGAATCCAATTAGCATCTCTCTTCAACTTATCTGCCGGTAGCTATTCGAATACTTTCTTCGTTATTCGTTCTTCAGTCATTATTTTCAGATTCACCGCACCATTGTAGTTGTTTTCATTGTATATTTGAAAATCTGTCCGGATTTTCTTCAATGGGATTTTTTAGCATTATCTACATTTTTATACAATCTCTTCACAATGCAGGAAAAATATTGCATCTGTAGTGGATATGATCCCATTGCGGCATTATGGGAAATGACACAGCACACTTCCGGGCAAGTAAATCTACACCTATTTCCCTATTATACACTAGTACAATTCTCTACCACAGAGCAATCGCAAATGTTCGCCAGAGAGTGAGAGGAGCATTCCTTCATAACTTGGAAGAAGAAACCAAGGATAATCAATGGACAGGCGCACTGCAAATAGCTGTACTATTATTACCCATAGAGAAGTAGTTGCGAAATTTCGCATAGCAACAGACAATGACTGCTTGGGCAGCCATCTTTGTCGTCTGGACATACTACCAGAATCATACTGCATGCTTTACAATAGCCTGCTCACCATGAACTCCAACCACATTTCAATTTGTCCCGCTCTAGATAGTGATGGTGGTGTGAACAGATACTGGCTGCTAGAGACAAAATTAACTCTTACCTGCTTGTTTATTCTTATAGTATTGGTTTGTTACTAGTTACGTCTGCGTATATTGTAGTATTTTTATCTCACTTCACTGTTAGGTTAAGAACATCTGCGTTAGATAAGTAATATTTTTTATACTGGCCACGAGATAAACGATGCAGTAATTCCCAACATGGAGGACCATGATGCTTGAATTTGGAGTCGCCATCCCATAAAGTGGGTGCTTTCACCGCAGCCAATGACGCCGTTGTGCCTGTTCCATGTCCTGGATTCAGCTGATCTCTCCAACGTTTTTAGGTTTGCCGATATTACTTCTTCTTTATGGTGTGTAGATCAGGTTAATTTGCGTTATTCAGTCTGGGGGGCATAATCCGGACAGTATTTGTTGATGGTGATGTTGATGATAAATACGGCATAGCATAGTGTTGTTTAATAAGCTACAGGGTCTACATTATATACATTGTATCCGCGCGAGCGATATTCTTACATTCTGCTACGAAGCCCGCATTAGCCGCACTTGACGCGCCCGACTTCTCTACTTTAACTGTATTTCATATAATCTTATAAGTTAAAACAAATGTTGAATGTGCCATCATTGTTGTGCTATACAGATATTGTATCTAGAAACCACATTATGGGTGACACGAGTTAAGTTCTTCCACTGTAATGTTTCTGATATCATTCGAATTGTTTTCTTTTAACACATCCAATATGTGAGAATTTATTCGATAAACTTCATCTTTCAGGTTATCCTACAAATAAAAAATAACTTAATTTTAGGTCTGGGGAGAGAGATGATCACTCTACCTGCAAGAGATTTTAACAGCTTTGTTGCTTTGTATGCAGAAGAAACTGACACCCGTACTTTTTTTAGAGTGGTTTACTCAGTGAGTGTTCCCGATTCGCACCGATCTCAGCCGTCTAGCTTTATTATGTTAAAACCTGTTTTTTCTGATCGAGTGTTTTCAAATTTATTACAAATTCTATGAATTTGTGTTGTTGAAGGAGGTACTTCGCAGGGAAATATCTGAATAAATGAACAGACTCGTTCTTAAATAGTTTTTACACACGAAAATATGATGCACCATCGAAATCGGTCTCATCATCTTGGTAACTTAAAGCTGTTTATAGTATCCACGTGCCGTGAAGGCCAAACCGGATGCGCTCGGAACTCGCTGAAGCAAGTTGCATACTCTCTTTAAAAACCCCGCACGGGCGGTTACAACTTACTCGTATGCTGTTGCATATAGTAGGTTTCGAATTTCGATAAACATAGTTTACATTCTTGGTAATCACTAGGGCTGAAAAAAGTATTGGTTATAGGTTAGGCTGCATCGTACTTAGACCTCTATGTTTACAAACTGCATGTTGACACGCGCTACTCGGGACAGACTTCTAGTACAGTCCGCTTTGTGTAAGAATGGACTCATCTTTGCACAATTTTTGTTTCGACATTTTGATACAACCACACGTCACGTAAACAGGTCTGTTACTGAGAAGAGTCGAACAAACACACTCTCCGCTCCGAGCAGGCAGTGGAGACGCTCGACAAAGACACGCATTTTGTAAACAATGTGTATAAAAAATAGTTACTATCCTGATACCGCTACTTTTTTCAGCCCTAGTCATCATAGTTGATGCTGTTGTTATATCTAAAATCTTCTTCTATGTATATATAATAGCATACTCCATTGTTGAGCCATAGCCTCTCCATTGCATATGATGACAGAAGCCTTGCGAGATTTTGGATACACATTTTATGAGGAAGTTCATGGTGTGGCCACTAATGGGAGTAACAGACGAATAGATATTATTGCATTTAGACATCTTCTAAAATTGGTATGATATTAGATCCCACAATTCGTTTTGAGACTCATAGTGGCCAATCTGAGGAAGTTGACATTGAAAAGAAAGCCATATATGAGCCAACAATTGACTATTACAAAGATAAATACCAACTAGATAGTATAACTGTCACAGGATTGATGATCGGGGCAAGATGTACCATACCAGGATTTTTAGCCAAATTTTGGAATTCCTTAGATTTGGACAGGGTGTATTTTTCTAAAATTGCCATCTCTGCCATCTACTTTATAGTATGTATACTTCAATCAGGCCTACAAGTTTAATTTTTTTTAATGTATTTACAAAATGTGTTTCATCAATTTAGAAAACTAATTATGTATATCGCTTTGTCCTTGAGGCAATCCTCTAATGAGGAAAGTTGTATATAATAAAAAAGTTACTAGACAGAGTTAATTTTTAGTTACCTTATTTTCTCATAGATGTCATGAATGACATGCGGTCAACACACCGACTCAATGAGACGTCTAACAGGCAACTAGGACGTTGATTTCGGTAAAGTTTGCTTAGAGGTATCTTTATTCAAGCTTAAAGATCTTTTACGAGCCTGAAAATCTTCAGACTCGGGACCCATACCACGGCTTAAAGTCCCTCCCGGAGGACTCGCTCCTTAGATTTTTCCGTCTTAAAAAAATTAATATCTACCCCGACCGGGTTTGAACCCGCAACCCACAGAAGAACATTTTTAGGCGATCTTTTTCCTAGTGATTCGAAACTCTGCAAATCTACGTCGGGTTTGCGTTCATTGATGAACGTGAAAGCAGAGCATTCAGGCTGGGCTCCTTGTATTTACTTGTAAACCACCAACAACGTACAACTTTAATTCAGTGTAGTTTTAAGTCTCTTTTTTAAAGTAATAATAATAAATAATAATAATAATAATACTTTATTTATTCTGGCAGAGTTAAGGCCATAAGGCCCTCTCTTCCACTCAACCAGTACAAATACAAATAAATATTCGACAAATATAGATATACACTATACTAATTATAAATAGTTAAAGATACAATAAATGTAACAATGTAAATGTCATGTACAAACAACATTTTATAGGGTAATAACAATAATGATACGATAATAATAATAATAATAATAATAATAATAATAATAATATAAATATGATACATTATACGGGAAACACCAATTAATATATATATCTTACACTGGATAATAATGAAGTCGAGTTTAGAGCAAATATAAATTTAGATTTCTTTTAAAAGATGCCAATGTCCGGCAGCCCCTTATTTCTTGTGGTAGGGAATTCCAGTTGCGAGAAGTGGAGATGGTATATGACATGGAGTGATGTGATGTCCTATGTTGCGGTATATTAAGTAAGACACTATGTTGTGATCTTGTGTTTAAGTTATGGTTTGAGGATAGATACTGGAAACGGGATGATAAATAATTGGGAATCGAGGTATGTAGGTTCTTAAATAGGAGAATTAGACAGTGCGATTTTCTTCTCTCTTTTAGATGTAGCCATGACAATTCGTGGAATAATGGAGAAATGTGATCGTATTTTCGAACATTAAATATGAATCTGATACACATATTATGGACACGCTGCAGTTTGTCCGACAATCCGTCACTTATGTCAGTTAGTAGAACGTCACAGTAGCAAAATGCAGCATCACTAAAGTTTGGATTAAAATTCTTTTAAGAGTTGTAGGAAGAAAATGTTTAAATCGCTTTAGGGAATGCATTATGGAGAAGATCCTTTTAGATGTTTGTTTTACTTGCTCATGCCATTTTAAATTAGAATCTAAGTAAAATCCCAAGTTTTTAACGACGTCGGTATAAAGAATTTGTTCATTATCTAATATGACAGCCGGCATATTGCCATTGTTTATGAGGTGTAATAGCCTTGGATGTCCGATAATTATTGCTTGCGTTTTGAAGTCCAAATCAGAATATTATTTTAAATGTGATAAATGAATAATGTATTTAAATATTTTCGTGAGAACATTACAAATAATTTATGATTAATTAAATAGAAATAAAACTTAGTTTTATTTGATTTTCATATTTATTAAGATATAAATGAAAATGAAACTAAGTTTTATTTTTATTTAATTAATAAATATGGATTTTCATCAAGTAAACACCAACTCAATTGATTAAATAATTTATTATTAGATTTTAAAGAATAAAACAATAATACATTGTGGATACGAGCTACAATAATTTTTTTTTTCACTTTTCTGAAAACTTCATCCATGGCACGTGGATAAATCCTTGTGGAAAATAATACATTCATGATTATATTTGAGAGAAATGTATGTCACCGCCGCAATTATATTTGCCTGGACAAACATCTTGTCTTTATCGGGCAGGTCTAATCTCATTTTCCCCAACATTCAGCTAGGTCTAGGAGTAAACCAAATGTTTCATAATTCCCTCTATACGAGTAGCAGTTGTTTTTAATTATAACGAATCCCGAAGCTACGAATGTGTTTTTATATAATGTGGAAGAGTTATAATTTTAAAAGTAAACAATATTTTTATAATTTATATCATATCGACATATAAAAAACATAATTCTGTATTCTAAAAGTGAATATATTATTATAATACAATAAGTCCGTCGAGCAGGAACTGCGTAAACGAACGCAATTCCTCAACAATATTTATTTATGGTGTGACGTCACTGTTTTATGGAATATGTCTTAATTTTGTTAATTAAATTGTATGAATCCAGTTTCGTTGCAAAGAAACAAGAAATTATGGGCTCTAGAGCATATTTAGAATCTTGAGATCAAAAGCTAACCTCCACTTCTAATGATTATATTTGTCTGGTAATTTGTTTCGATAAGCTAAACGTATATCATATACCAAGTTTCGACATGAGGAAAACTAAAAAAATTGTGATCGTTAGAGCGTTCAAAATATGCCCACTAAAATGTCAGCTTTCGATTTAACCTCCACTTCTAATGATCCGATTTTACTGATTAACGATTCGATCCTATTTTTACTACTACAATGTTTCATAAAGTAAAGTGATCCCACTACAGACCTCGGGAGGCCCTTGGGGTAGTAGGAGGTTAAGGCTCCCACTTTTTCTAGACAATCGGCACTTTATGTCAGCCGGGTTGTCAGCCCTGCGTGACGGCCGCCTTTACCCCCAGAACATGCGTCTGGTACTCATTTCCGTTAGAGGCTGAGTCGACCCCAGGGCCATAGTGCCGCCAGAAGTTTTTGGTCAATTTAAAAATCCTGACCCCACCGGGACTTGAACTCTCGACCTTCCGATTTGCAGCGCAGTGCCATAACCACTACGCTACGGCGTTTGCCTAGTTTTATTGCGAAACAAAAAATGGCATCCGTTAGAGCGTGTTTAAAATTTCGTCTTTCGGATAAACCGCTATCCCTAATTGTACTATTTCGCTGATTTCCAGATGTATCGAGTTTCGTTGTAAAATTGCGGCCTCTATAGTGTCGACGTACACAAATATATATTATGGGAGTATTTATTTATTTGTCATTTTTAAATCTAATAAATATGATCGCCAAAAGTAGGATAATGGAGAAGATATTTAAAAGAATAGACTATAGACTGATCTCTACTTTATTTGGAGCTTTTTATGTCACACACATGCTCGCGTACGGGACATTCCATATCAAATCGGACAGCAAAAAATCTTGCAATTTATTTTTTTAATTGTATGTATCCCTAAATATAGTGAATACATTTATAAACGTATTAATACAGAAATTTAATTTTTATCATTTATAGGTTCGTAGTTATGATGATCTAAATTTATCGTAAATATGATAAACTAAAACGTTTACTAACTAATATTTCTGAAACAGTAAACAGCAAAAATTTGTTTCAAACATATTTATATAGGTGATATCATGTAGTTTAAGGGTGTTATTTTTATAATTAGGATATTTTTATTTTCGGTGTCAATTTTCTGTTTTATGGCGGTTTACTGCAGTACATATCAAAAAATGAAAACGGAAAAAATACAGGATACTATTCACGTAATAAGGATTAATTTTCAGCAATTACCCTTTTGGAGAGTTGAATAGTTCAGACAATCTAAATGTTTTTATTCTATTTTCGTAAAAAAAACTCGCGGGTCCACGGCGCATCAGATTCATTTCACGACCAAGGTCGCGCGCGTACTTTATTAAAAGAGCTTCATCAGTGACTTTTTCAACTGCCATTAAATCGAATAAATTATTATATGTTGTGCTTAATGGAACAGTACCGTAAATTTATAAAAGTGGCGATATTTTAATTCTTACGCAGTAGATATTTATCAAATTTTATTGCTGAAGTGAGAAGTAAAAGAGCTCTGTTACTTACGTTTACTGTGAATTATTAAACAAATTATTTATAACTAACTCACTCACTGGCTCTGTGGAACCTGTTGGTTCATGGCAGCGCGGACATAAGCTCTCCATACATCCCATCCCGAGCTAACGTTTTCCAATTATCCTCTGTATAATCTACTTCCCTCAAATCATGTATAATGTTATTCTCCCACTTCATTCTTAGTCTTCCAACTGGGCGTTTTCCCTCCGGTTTTCCTACCAGAATTTTCCAAGCACCTCTTTCATCCTCCATACGTACCACATGACCTGCCCATCGAAGCCCTACGAGACTTAACTGTTCTTATTATATCTGGCTTTCTATACATATCATGTAGCTCACTATTAAGTAGTTTCCTCCGTTCACCTGTCTGTTCATCTCTTTTTGATCAAAATATTTGCCTAAGAACTTTATTCTCAAATACTCGTAATCTTCTTTCCTCCCTTAAAACAAATTATTTATTTTGTTACAAATTTTTCATTGCAATTAAATGAAATATAATAAAAACTCTTACACCATTAATTGAATAAACTGGTATAGATTTTTATTATGTTATAATTACTAATTTCAATCTTAAAATAGTTTTTATTGAGTGTACTGTATTGTACCCTGGAAACTATGACGAAATAGTGTTGTTACAAGATATCACTTCCAAATAAAACCGAATGTTTTAATACTAGTACCACTTCCTAACAAACGAATGAAATGCTGAATCAGCGCGTCTTCTTAAAACATCTGTTCCTTTATCAACAATTCTCAAGTTCAGATTATTTACTAGACAGTAGATTTAAATCAGTACGTGTGTTTAGTGTGTCACCTCATTATTTTAAGTATTACAATCAAATTTAAAATAATCTTTTATCGTTTTTAACTAACAAGTTTGCAGATTGAAGTGTTTTATTTTATTACTGTACATATAATTACACTGTCTATTATGAATAAACCTAACTGGTGTTATGTGAATGGAAAGTGTTTCAATCCACTCGGACGACATAAGAGTAGTTTAAAAAAATTCAGATCTATCCCTCCATGGAACTGTGAGGAACTCGGGGTACCCCAAGAACACTGGCTCTCGGCAAAAATATGTAGTAATTGCAGGCTAATTTTAGAGGGTAAGAGAAATGTTGAGGATGTACAGCCTAACAGATTAACTAATACTGAAAATGAGGAATCCGATGTAACTCAACCTAGTAATAATAACGATAGTAGTTCCGACATCGTTAAAGAATCGGCTATACCAACATTAAATGAATCATTTAAATTGATAGGGGAAAGTCCCATTAAGAGAGCAAAAATGTCTCACAATAAATATGTGAAAAATAAATATAAAAGTGTAACTGAGGCAATTAAAAATAAAATGTTCCACCAATTTGACTCTTCAAGTGAAGAAGAGGATAAATATGAAATTGAGGTTTTGGAAAATCTTAAGAAGGCGTTTGCTGCTAGCAGTGATAAAAAAGATAAAATCAAAATTCTAACGTTGCTTCCACTCTCCTGGTCAGTAAGAAGAGTACAACAGCATTTTTATGCATCAAAACATAGCATTAAAATAGCAAAATAGCATTCAGAATTGTTACGCCTTTAAAATTCCATTGATTCCTATCGAGTTTGAACCCGCGAACCTCGGAATCGGAGGCGTGCAGAGTAACCACTAGTCCACGATGATGATGATGATGATAATGTAATAATTGTTATAATGATAATAAAAATAATGTAATGATGATAATAACAATAAAAATATTTGTTAGTGCGCAAAGGACTATTACCAAGTAGTTCCGTCATTGTTTGTACGAGCGAGCGATCTCCACTCACGCGAAAGGTATTGCGGGCAGTCTACACATAGGATATTTTAAGAAAAATAATTATTTTTGGTAGTTTCCTTTCAAGACTCCACTTTAATACTAATTACAAAAAATTAACTAGTGTTCAGGTAATAATGTGGCACTTTTTGATTTTATAATTTTTTTGGTGAGGAAGGTCAATTGCATATTAATAGCATTTACGCCTTCAGAAAAACGTAAATATTAACATACTAATTTTCACGCGATAGAGCATAAAATCATCTATAATGTGACTATCTTTTCAAGTTGAGGGAATAGCCATACTTCGAGAAATGTATGTTATAAAAGAGACTATTTAAAACAATACGATAAATTGACAGCTCTATTACTATTTAATTACACCAAGCGAAGACTTGAAATTCGGTACAGATATTCAGTATATCATAAAGTTTCACTGTAAAAAAATGGTAAACTTTTAAAGATGTGAGTTCATTTTTCACAATTTTTTTGCCGATTTCGTATGGAATGTCCCGTACTCAATAATAGTGTGAATATGGACATAACAAAAATATACGATTTTAATTATTTGTGAATTACACTCGAGGTGGACACACAGTATATTGGTTTCGAAAACTCTGAAGAGATAAGTGATATAATATAGATAACTAACTCACTCACTGGCACTATCGAACCCGTAGGTTCATGGCCGTCAAACTCATTATACGAAATCGCCAAAAAGAAGTCAGTTGCTGCTACAAACAGTTGGAGTATACATCACCGTACACAAAAACAACGAGTAGCGGAGGCTCACCCTGCAGAAGATGGAAGATAACTTCCGAAAGCGCTCCAATTAATTTTATATACAATATTTTAACAAAGTTGAGGACGACGGCACCTGCCAACAGGTACAATCTAATTTTTAACTTTCATCATTTTTTTATATGACTGGTACCTATATAACGATAACTATTGTAGAACATTTAAAGGTAATCTTTCGAATATGTTGTTAGCAAAGCTTCATAGGCCTAAGTTAGTTTTTGTTTTAACATCTTTACAATTTTTTTTAATTGTGTCAAATTTGTATTCTTTTGTGTTCTATTTTATGTGCTCAAACTTATTTTTAATGACTAACTTCCTAAATCATATCTTTCTTGCTGTGAAAAATATTATCTCCTCCCTGTTCATTTCAGCCATTTTGTAGTTTTATAAGGATAGATTTTAATAAAAAACTATCTGGTCTAATGCCAAATTGAGGGATGAGATAACCTAAATTTCATGTTATTGAAGGTTTGACTGACAGGCCTGTCATAACATTATATGGGAGAATAAATTAAGTGGAACAAATTGGATGACAAGTGTATGGAAAAGTGCTTGTTACCGGAAAAGGGAGAAATTCCCAAGAAAAGCGGCCTAATTCCGATTTTTCCACCACAAAACCCACTTGGAGATGCCGAAACGCGATCTTGGGACCCTGAGTTGGAGAGCGAATGATTTACCACTTGCTTCACGCAAATAAAAGTAATATAAATAAATAATAATTTGTAAACTAGTGCACACACACACGTATTTGAATTATTTGGTTAATTTATTTTGTTTGTTTGTTTCTAGGTAAGTTGGAGTTCTGTTTCTTGTAGCTGGAGGTGGGTAAGTTTCACATGTTCATTAATTAGAACTTGTTCGATTGCATTTCACGATGTTTCTGCTGCAGCCGATGCTTTAAGATATATTTCTAGAGCTATATTGGTGAAGTTAGAATCAAGACTTTAACATCGTATCGGAAAAAAAGTCTACCTGCCTGAAGAAGCATTTGGAACCTTTTTAGCTTTCTTCTCATCATCAATTAGTTTCCGGGGCTCTTTCTCTACAAGTTCACATTTTAACTCATTACTTTCAGACTGGACATGCAAATGCTTTCTGAAACTCCGTTAGAAGAAGCTGCTACTTAGAAGATTTTTGCCATTAGTTTACATATTGCTCCGCAAATTTTCGTATTTACTTTCTACATATACATATTTTACAATATTTCTTCAGCACAATATAAATATTTATTAAATTATTTTCAGTCTGATCATCTTACCTTAATATTAATGTTCATTTGTTCTTGGACATGTTAAAAAAAATTCTGTTTTATCGTCTGTACAGGCTGACGATAAAACAGAATTGTTTTGAAACATGTCCAAGAACAAATCAACATTAATATTGAGGTAAGATGATCGGACTGAAGATAATTTAATTAAAAGAACCTCAAAATATCACTTCCTAAAATTAAATATAACATTTTTATTTTTATTTTCCCTCCAGAGCCCTTACAAACCGATTCATGATTAGAACAGCTTGCTTGTAGGCAAGAATAGGAACATTATAAATGAATTATGTTCGGACTAGTGGATCGGAAGTTAGTAGAAAACCAGGGTCGTTCCAGAAAATAAGATGTGACAAATAGATCAACAGCCGAAATTTAAAATCCCTTAATCCACAGGGATTCGAACCAAGCCGTCGGATTTGGAAGACAAAGTCACTACCGACCACGCCATCCTTGCCGGGTGAATTCAATGAGAAAACGTGGAATCATAATTCTTGTATAGAAAGGAGAAAAACAAATGAACGTTGACAAGAAAAGTCACTAAGGGATTCATGCAACATAGCTTTCTTTATAAAATCCAATAGAATATTATAAGATTATTTACTATATACATATTTTGATTTTTAAGCGAGTCGAACCATTAGGCGAAGAGGAACACATTGTGACACTAAACTACATTAGCTTTATGGGAAACCACAAGAAATAAGAGCACTCGTAGACTGTTGAGCAAGGCATGTTGGGAACGTAAGTGGGGAATGGAAACTTCGTGTTGGAAATTCAGAAGTTCAGTTCAGTTAAATTTTGTACGCAACTATTAACAGCGTGGATGTACACTGCAGAAACGTATATAAATAACAAACTAAATAAGTTTAATTATATAACAGGAGCACTAAAAAGAACTTTGAAGAATAAAGCCAGGAAAGGCTCTATAATGAAATTATACAAGACAATGACAGTGTCTATTATTACTTATGGATCCGAAACATGGACAGTGACATCACAACAATCTGGAAGATTGGAAGAAGAAGTTTGGGAAGACCAAGGAAAATATGGAAAGAGCAGCATTTTGGAGCCTGAACAGGCTAGTAAATAAGCCTAAACCGTGAAGAAGAAGAAGAAGGATGTACACGTCAAACAAAACTATAGTATTAACAGCGTAATTCCAAACATCAAACAAAACTACAGTATTAACAGCGTGGATATACACATCAATCATTAGTGCTGTTTTAACAGCGAGGACGTACACATCAAGCAAAACTACTGTATTAACATCGTGAATGTAAACGCCAAACAAAACTACTCTATCAACAGCATGGATGTAAACATCAAATAAAATTACTGTATTAACAGCTTGAATATACACGCCAATCAAAGGTATTGTTTTATCAGCGAGGATGTACACATCAAGCAGAACTATGTATTGACAGCATGGATGTAAACGTCAAACAAACCCGTATCAATAGCGTGGATGTACATCCAACTATATCAATGTATTAATGTGGATGTACGCGTCAAATGAAACTACTGTATTAAGAGCGTGGATGTACAGGTAAAAAACTGCTGTATTAACAGCGTGGATGTAAGCATCAAACAAAACTTCTGTATTAACATCGTGGGTGTAAAGTCAAACAAAGCTACTCCATTAACAGTGTGGATGTAAACGTCAAACAAAACTACTATATTGACAGGGTGGATGTAATCATCAAACAAAATTATTATATTAAGAGCGTGGATATACACGTCGTACGAAACTACTGTATTAACAGCGTGGATGTACACGTCAACAAAACTACATTTATTATAAATGTACGTGTCAAACAAGAATTAATATATTAGCAGCGTTGCTCTACACGTCAAATTAAACTACTGCATTATTAGCGTGGATGTACACGTAAAACAGAGCTATTGCATTATATATGTACATGGGAAACAAAATTGTTCTATTAACAGTGTGGATATAACGTCAAACAAAACTATTATATTGCCACTGTGGATGTAATTAAACAAAACTACTGTACTAATAGCGTGGACGTGCACGTCGAAGAAAACTACTGTATTAAGAGCGTGGATGTAAATGTCAAAGAAAATTGCTGTGTTAACAGCGTGGATGTACTCGTCAAACAAAGCTATTGCATTGTAAATGTCCATGTCAAACAAAACTACTGGTTTAGTAGCGTGGATTTACACGTAAAACAGAACTATCGCATTATATATGGACATGTCAAATAAAGCTACTCTATTAATAGTGTGGATGTAAATGGATTTTTTCTCCCTAAAAGATCATAGACCCCGACCGGATTTGCACTCACTACCCTCGGTTCAGAAGCAAGGAAATTGACCCCTTCGACCACCGAAACCGATATATGTATTCTAAAGAATAATAAATAGAAAACAAACATTTAAGTATCCAATAAATATCATAATAATGTGAAATGGCAAAATGAGAAGATATAATTCTGTTTGCATTTTTTTTTATTTTAGGAATGTCAATATATAATACAATCAAAAAGCGCCCAGTCCAATAATGATATGAGAGGATATATTGAAGGAGATGAATGATACAGAGAATGATAGGAACATATTAGCTCAGGATTATAATGTATGGAGAGTGTATGTCCGCGTGGCCATGTTCCGCCGGATTCGAAAGTGACAATGTGTCAATGTGCGAATGTTCGTATAATATGAATACACAAATAATTTTTAATTTATCAAATAACGCTTAGGATTAAAAATATAAGAATGTAACACTTGTAGAGATTTTAGAAAAAGTTGTCAATCTTTGCTTGCTGGAGATTATTTACCGGCAACCTCCTATTTCAAATGGCAGTAAATTCCTATAACAAGAGTTACTGAAAATATTGGGAAGTAGAATACGTAACGCAATGGAACAATAAAGAGATGACATTAAAAAAACTACTTTTTTGTAATAATAGTTTTCCCTTTAATATATATTTAAAATTACATCCGATATTTCGTCAAATGAAGATAGATTGATAAGTGGTAGATTTGGTCGCGGCTGCCTGCTTGGCTTATTTCTACCTCTGAAAACTCTGATATGCGACCGGGTTTATTTCTACCTCGTTGCGCTTGGGGCGAAGCTGTCGTTCTCGTATTTCCATTTATCCCTGTTACTGCCAACCCTAAGTTATTTCTTTCTCGTTCGCTTTTTTGCTCGTGTCCCTGCTATTATGTAAAAAAAAATAAGATGGAATATTAGAACTTATTCTCTCACTCTAATTATTTCATTTATTTCCCGGGAAACTTCTTTACTTCATTTGTTTTTTTTTTCTTTTTTTGATTCTTCAGTTTTTATTAGGTTAAGTAGAGTGTAATTCTTTTTGGACAGTGCTTGTAACTTTAGAATGTCGAAATAATATATTTACTTAGGCAATACTTTAATGGATGAGGACAGAATGGGCACTATGATTTAAAAAAAAGGGAATTGGATATGTAATTATTGAATTATGGATTGAAGATGCAGTAAGAATTTTACAATCCCTGATTTCAATATGATGGTATAATATTTTTTCCAGGAGCACAAAATTGCACACGGGAAAATAATTAGTTGAAAGTGTTTTATGCTACAACAGTGATGTACGGGTTGTGAATGATACATGTAAAACAGAGCTTTTGACAGTTTAAATTGATAATTTTCAGAATAACCGTAGGTGTATCAAGATTGCAAATAATTTGGAATGAAAGTAGATGAGAATGTGGTAGATAGGATTAAAAAGAAGGATTTAAAATGATTTCGACGAGACCTAATGAGAATGCAACAAAAACTATAGCAATATATATATATATATATATATATATATATATATATATATTGAATATCAGTGGGAAGAGGCATTCGGGGAAGACCAAGAAGATAATTGTACCAAAATGTAAAGAAGTTATTCTTCGAAGGGTCTGCAGGAAGATCGAGAAGGATGGAGATTCGGAACGGGAAGGCGGCTACAGCTGTAAAATCCCTAAATATTAAAGTATAAACATGGAATTGTTCGATAATAACTAAAATTTATACTTTTAATATTCATTTTGAACACTGTTGAGGTTAAAATTATTTCAATTATAAATATTTTTGTACCTTATATAACACAGTCGTCCTCAACCATATTAATTTCTGTTACAATCTTCGTTATATTATTAAAATTCAAAGCTTTTCGAAGACATGTTTCATCTTCAGGATATGAAGAAGGTTCCTGCAGATGAAGCATGACTTCGAAAAGATTTAAATTTTATTAATATAACGAAGATTGTAACAGAAATTATTATAGTTGAAGACAACTGTGTATATAAGGTACAAAAAACTTTATAATTCAAATAACTAAAATTGTGAATATGAGGGTCCCATACTGTGACCTGTGTCTATCTTCCCCCCACCCTTCGCTTCTAGTTCATGTTTGTACCTGGTGATGATGGGATATAAATTGTAAACACCTTTTCAAGTGCTTCATTTTTGACCCTGTCCCTCATTGATACACGTAAAGAATCCTCTCAAAATGTTTCTCTGGCATAATTGGAAATTTTATGAAGTTTGGACAACATCAAACGAACGATTTGATTAGTTCTTTAAATAGACGTTTTAGATATAAAAATATAATAGACATAATTTGTACAATGATTTTGAAGTACCATAATTCAAGAATAGCATGTTTTTTTTAATCCGCATCGCGGTAGCAAACATTAAATTCTTGACAACGAAATACACATGGTAAGATAATAAACGAAGACTGAAATGAGGAAGACTCTCCAAGGGCGAGAAGGGAAAATAATAGTATTTTCGCTACTGATTCTATTGTTATTTATTTTTAAAACGGTATGAAAAATGAAAGAGTTGACAAGAGGTTGAGTAACGTAATTAAAAAAATTGATTAATTTAAGAGTGAATAGATAATGAAATAAAATATTTATATATTTTCACTTACAATCATCGCTGCAAATATCCTAGATGATTTAATTGATGAATAGGCCAGGAATGTTTTAGATGGAAATTTTGATTTTATATCAAATAAGAACTTAAAAAGTAAATCCATTCTTGGGAAAATATAAACTTAGAAACGAAATGCCCCCCGACTACATGTTGAAAGAACGACTAGAGGGTGACTCACTCATTTAATTACGAGACAGTCAGGAAATGAAACCATAGTCCACCACTTAGAAGAGTACTGATTGGATAATAAGACCGAAACAGGCCACTTAGGTCTTTTATCATTGACTGATTGATGATGATGATGATGATGATAAATAGTATAATGTGGCGATTGTTTGTATATGGAGAATCAGAAATTACCAACCCTATGCTGCAATTTGGTGAAAATATTTCTTTGTTGTAACGAATTAATCGGAGGAAAGAGTTTGGACACTCATTAATTTTACGTGTTGTCCACACTTGCGATGCCTATGGTTTGAAATTAAAATGTCCTATTGTTGAATTAGAGGAAAGCGTAAAAAACGAGTATTCACAAATTCCCAATTTTAATTTTGTACAGTGTTTTGTAAAGGGAGATGTTATTTATAGCGCTAATGGGAAATTACTTGTATCGTATCTGTCAGAATGGGCTTTGTGAAAACGAGATGCTTTGCAAACCGTTCCAATCCAAGAAGCAAAGCGACATGGTCTCTTATCATGCCAGAGGAATCGTTTGCAATCAACATACAGTATGGAGTAAGCCACTACCAAACTTCTTTAGCTCTTTTCTTCCAAAATTCCTGTGGGACAACATCTGGTATTCTCTCTCTGTCTCGCTCTACGTGACGTCGACATGTTTTCCAACTCACCGCCCTCCCAAAACTGTTTTTCCATTATTTTACATCAGTTATAATTACTTGCATTTGTAACTTTTTTAGTTAAGTGGGAGAGTGGGATGAGTCGAGTTGAAAGTTACCCTTTCCAAGCACCACTGGCTTGTTATTCAAATTAAAAGCAGACATATATGCGCATAAAGTCGCCAGTCATTTCGCCCCTAGTAAAAACACACACAAACACATGGCATAATTTTGTATAGGCTAGTGGCGGAATTACATTCTTTCATCCACCATCAACATATTATATTCTGATAAAACTGTATTGTACCAACTTGATTATAATCTTTATTCATATAAAAATAAATAATTTGAAAATACGTATTATTAAAGGCGAGTTTCACTTATCATAAAAATAAATATACTTTATAAGACTACATATTATACAAAAGTTATATTTTATTGTCAAGAAAAATATTAATGCTTGTGATAGTAACCTTTGTAACATCTTTAAAATACTCTTGTAGGCCTATATTTTCTAAACTATAAATTATTTCGAGGCGATATCAATTGTGATTTTCACATCATTAACGTATTTAATTGTTGTCACAGAACTTCCAGATATATTATCCGTGTGTCAAAGCAATTTTTTTGCGCTATAGTGCGTTTTGTCGTACTTACAGCAATGGCGACCGTGATTGAAAGTTCAACTTCCTACATTTTGGGATTGCCAACCTAAATAACTATACTGTAATATTACATTTACACCCACGTGCAGGAAGTAAAACCACTGTCCTCTATTTGTACTATGTGCAATGTGTATACAAAAAATATCCAAAAGGTAGTTTTAATACACATTAGACGAAACAAATCACTGCATTTTTAAATGAACTGAACTTTATTTGAAACAATATATAACAACAAATACGTTCTTGACGCCATATTTTTACTAATAATAGTCTCACGGCCTCCTGTACTTTCAACTAATAAACATTGCACACACTGTTAACGTTACTCAGTTGTTTATAACGAACGCACATATTTCCAACAAAGATATTATTTTACTACTATTTTTTATTTTGAAAACACCATTGCGCAAAAAATTATGTACAACACACAATTGTGAAGTATTTTTACAGAATCTAGGAAGTTAAAAACCACGCTATCGCTCGGTTTTTTAAACATTTCCCTAAATTCTGTAAATACTACTTCCCTACTTTGCATCGTAATATACTATTGCAATGTATTTTTAATAAATTAATTATTTCAGTTAAATTTCTGAAGATGTTTCCCATAGACACCAATGACACACAGAAAAAGATTAATTAAATTGAAAAAAAAAAATAATTCCTGTAAACATTTTGTAATAATTGATACATTTAGTATTTTTTATTTAAATTTAGGCAGTCTTTTATTTACAGTGTTATCGATATCAATTATAAAATCATTGTATCCAGCATAAGATTATAAATGTAATAATTCATAAATGTAATTGTTTCTTCAGTCTCACATCGTAGTCTGTTAGTTATATCTTGGCGCGGAGCTAAGGTACAAGTCTTGGTATGAGACACACGAGGATTTTTTTTTTATTTCAGTCAGTATATGATCCGGTGTCCACTCAATAGGCCTTTATTAGGAATTTGCTATGATAGGTACCTACTCCAGGTTGAGAAAGCCATTACAGTGTTTTGGGGAACCCGTCATCCTGATATTACGTAACGCCTATGCTAATTGGGTTATCGTTCACATTTGTGATTGACACATGGCATGCGTATGTCCGATGAGCAGTCCGCTGATAGGTCAAGAGCTTTCTAGATCTGTCGGGCCATAGAATTTAAATTGTTTTCCTTACATTTGTAATCGTTCTACTTTAAATGGATCTAGTAAGTATTTAGAAATGACTAGCTAATACCCGGCTGTTATGCCTAAATAAAATTAATGTGCTTTTATGTTTAGTTGAATATGTAAAAGGAAAAATATTTATAAATTTATATTTTTTAGATACCCCATGCCGATTACCCGGCGTTGTCCGGGAATCTACTTGTCCCGATCTTCTTGACATAAATGAGCTGAAATACGAAAATTGTTTTATGTTTAGTTAAATAAGTGGTAGGAAACATTTATATCGTAATTATTTTTAGACCCCGTGCCTTTTACCCGGCGTTGTCCGGGAATCTACTCATCCCGATCATCTTGGCATAAATGAGCTGAAAGACGAAAATTAATGTACTTCTTATGATTAGTTGAATAAGTAAAATTGAAAATAATTATAAATGTATGTCGTAATTAGTTGAAATTCCCCGTGCTGTTTACCCGGCGTTCGTTATTGTGAGTTATCCGTAAAAAAATACCCGCCATGTGCTTGCTATGCTTGCACAGGGATCTACGTACTTGCCTCGATCTTTTTGGCATCAATGAAAGACAAAAATGGTTATTGTGAGTTATCCGTAAGAGATAAACATATGCTGTCGCGGACTTTTTTGTAGAGCGTTTTGAGATATTCAATTCTGTGTACATTAATGTTGCGTATTTGTTATGGTTTAGGCAGCGTAAGCCATTTAAGCGTCCAGAGAGCTACTTTTTTTCACATTTTTCACTACAAAGGGCGATTTTTAAGGGTGTAGGAGTTAAGTATCATAACTCTCTTATAATCTATGATCATCCCGGGAATCTCCTGAATATTTTGCAAAAAAACCATCACAATCGGATCAAGTATGGCTGTGCATGAAGTACAAGCAAACAAAGAATATTCATTTTTATATATTAGATGATATAAAACATATTGAAAGTTGAAAATGTTCACTTTAAATGTAACTATGTTATAAAGCATAGTAATGATTTGAATATAGAATTGAAATAAAAATAATAGTACAATTTAATTAGTCCTTATGCTAGCTGTTATGTGTATTCTCTATTGTTATCACTGGTGTTATTTCCTCTGATTCCCAATATACCTGAATTAACTTAATGTAAACGGAAAGAGACTCTGACATTCAATTTCCCGATATTTGTGTTTATTGCTGAGAAGTATCCCGGAAAACTAGTCGTACACGTTCCAGGAAATTAAAGCGGGCAGGAATCGAACTCGAGTTCATCCGTTCACATGCACATGCTCTAGTTAGGTTTCTAATCTTTAATATAGGCGTAATGATTATGCCAAAGTAAAAAAAAAAAAAAGATATTTTTGTACCAGAGCACCTTTGAGGTTTTTGAAGATAAGAATATTATTTTCTTTTCCAAACAGCCTCAAACTGAAGGAAAACCAGAAATTGTTATAAAATTAATTTTAAACCCACAAGTTCACTCACTTATTTTCCTGTCAAAGCAATCATGCAGAAGGGCGCGAATTTATTCTTCTCTAATTGTATGTGATTTGAAGTACGTTCATTCTACGCATTTAAAACATATCACTTCAGAATATAGTAAATTTTGGGGTCAAGTGAGAGAGGGAGCTGTGCCACTTTGAGAAGAAATAGAAATAATCAGTTCTATTTATATTAAAATTTATATTTTTCCTTTTGCATAGTTTACATACCGGTAAATTAAAGAAGAGAAAAGTTGCCCTTTTATTGTAAAAATTATTTCGTAATATAATGCTTGGATAAAGTTGAGAAACGGGTGCACACGAATTCTACAGAATCACAGTGCGCATGCGCGAGTTGCGAGAGTTGCTGTAATGGTTAATGTAGCTTCCGGTAGATGGCTCTGAATTCGGCGTTACCAACTTTGGAAATAAATTCCCAAATGCTAAAAAAAATGGACGTAAACTAACTTCGCATTTCCTAACCTAACAAAACAATGTATGCATATTATTTAATAAACTGTAAACTAATTTTACGTACACTAACACTAAATATGGTTTGGAATTATTTTCAAATGTGGTAACTCCGATGTGAGAGCCACCTAGCGGATGTTACATGAAGCATTTCCGCGCCTGTAGAACTCGATGTACAATATTCGCGTAATTGGAAGTATTTTAAAATCGTAAGAAATTTTTATAAAATTGTTTTAAAATGTTTAAAATAGTATGAAACGTTATTACGATAAATGATTGTATATTTATACGTATAAATGATTGAAAAGTGTTTAGTTTATAAAAATGTTAGATGGAAAATTGTGTGTATCTTAAAGTATACCTCAGCCTGATGCTTTATAAACCCAATTTTTTCCTCTTCTTCTAAACGTGGCATAGCTCCCTCTCTCACTAGACCCCCACAATTGTTTTTATCTCATATCACAGTTTTATTTTGTTCAAAAAGGCAATACATGTTTCATCTACATTAGATGATACAATAGATTGACGTACGTGTTGAATGACTACACGAGTGTAAATACCGATTAGAATACCGGTAACCTTTAAACAAATAGAAACATACTGTAGTCTAATATTATCACGTAAATTCTTGATTAAACATTGTACCAGTGTCAAGAGACAATAGTCTCAAATCTATCACGGAAAAGTAACTGTACAAAAGGACACATGTAAAAAAACTGAGACTGCCAACATTCCAAATGAACCAAGAACTACGTCCGTTGCAAAATTTTGCCTCAACACTGATCACGACCGTCACTTCATCGTTTTCGGGATAATGTCATCACCAGCCTAAATGCTATGCAACTCCAATCAAAATATGGACACACAACACCTCCGTACATGTAATGCTTTTTGTAGCACAACACAGGAACTGCGATTGTAAATGCATATGTATTTTCTTTCTTCTGAAAAGAAGGCAATAAATTTCATTTATCCATCCATTCTATTGAGAAGCAAGAACCAAAATGATGAGCCTCATGGGCCAATGAATCTTTGTTCAATGTTGTCTGTCATTAGATCAAATAAATATTTAAACATTGACGATGCTTATTATACTACAACCAATAATAATAATAATAATAATAATAATAATAATAATAATAATAATAATAATAATAATAATAATAATAATAAATAATAATAATAATAATAATAATAATAATAATAATGTTAATGATGATGATGATGACTATGATGATGATGATGATGATGATGATAATATAATAATAATAATCATATAATGATTAAAACTAGAATTGTTTACATTTAGTTATGCTAAATGGTTATTTAAGTTTTAAAGGATATAAGGGCCTTATTAACAGTCGAGGACTGTTTCCGTCCGAGCTTCACAAGGAGTTCGAGACTGGTCAATTGTCCTTACCTCGTATATTCCATGTATTTTTTTTTTCCTTGACTGATTCTAAATACTCTTATAGTTATTTAGTTATTTATGATATATTCTCTATTTATTAAATTAAACTTTGATAGTTTTACTTAATAAATAAATAATATGGATTTTTATTAAGTAAACACCAGATCAATTGATTATAAATGATATATTCATTTATATCAGTAAATGGGTCGACTTGACCATTCACTCTTTATTGTTCGTTATAGTAGTGTTTTTTGTTATGAGCCAGAATTGTTTATATTATATAAAATACGTCTGCAGACATTTTGAATTATTTTTAATCCTGATGACAAAATTAAGTATGACATCGTAGAAGAAACTGCGAATGCAGGTAGTCAATTTTTCTCCGGAGAAGTAAAATAAAAATATATGAAATTGCGTACAAATGCTTCAAAGAATTGTGTTCTAAAAAGCGACCAACATTTGTGAAAATTTGTTGTTGGTACATTTCCTAGTAAATTTACCTCCCTTGGTTGTTAAATTCTGATTACTCGTCAATACATAGCAACATAATACTATACTTATAATAGCGTGAGTGGTAAAAGTACATACATACATAAGGACTTTATTAAACTAAAAGTAAGATACGTACAATGTTATTTACAAATATGGATCGCACGGGCAGTAAGCCGTAAGTGCTGTTGACAGTCCGTTGCAATAAGTTGATGTTTAAAACAAAAAAAAAAGAAAACACAATAATATTACAATTAGATATCAATACAATTACATTATACATTAACTTAGTTATGTAGAGTTATTAAGAATTAATGGTATTGCAATTTGCTAACATATTTATTTATTCCTGAATAAGTGTTGTTCTTATTTTCCGCGTTTTGTCCAGAAATCTACCCAGCTTTATCCAATTTTCTGGGTTTACCAGTAACTCGTAGCATGCCAATCTTCCACGATTTGAATTTAGAAATCTTTCCGGTAATAACTGATGCCTCGAATATTCTAAATCGTTACATTTTCCTAGTATATGTATCTCGTCTTCAAAGCTCCCGCACGTTGGACATATTCGCATATCGTGATCGTCACTAATTTTTAAAAATTTCCATCCCCTAACCTGAACCAAGCAAGTCCTGATCTCTCTTTAAATCCTAGATTGAGTATATAAAATTCTTTTCCCCAAACTTGTTTTAGGTCTCTTTGTAAAAATAGTGATCGTTTTCCCGTACATTTGTAGGATCATCTTTTAAATTCTAGTCGTGACAGGTAATTAGTCAGAAAGTTACTACTGTATATTTTCCCGGAAGGGTGGTACTAATTTCAAAATGATTAATCGTAGATTGCCTGTACAGTTTTTTCTGTGGAGATGAATTCGTGCGAACCAGAATAAATCACATCGTGAAGCGTTTAATTCTGTATAAAATTATGAACAAAATATTGTATGGATCCACCACTGGCTGATTATTTGAGCGCAGTAGTTGTAGTTGTTTTAGGTTTGAAATTTGTTTTGTTGTATTTGTGGTGGTGACAAATGAATAGTGTTGTGCGTATATTCACACACGCAGCACCTCTGGACTGTTGATGGTTAAATTAAAGCGGGGTAGGAAGGGGCAAGAACATGTACACGCTGGGCCAGGATTAATGTGCACAGAAATTGGCGTGTTATTGTGGATCAATTTATCACTTTACCGTTCCCAATCCTGTTTACGCGCTTCCATTCCACCCCCCTCTCCACTCTCCACGGATTATTTTAATTTCAAATAGTCGATATCATTCTGTAGGTTCGAAATATCATAAGTTATCGGATTTTATAAAATAATTATTTGAGGCAAATCTAATCAAAATGTGTTAAATCTATCGTTTGAAAATAGTAAGTTTCTGCGGAAGTAAATTATACGGACTTATGACACTAATACTGTAAATGCAAAAGTAATGTTTCTTACTCAGTCTTGCTTTAACGGATGCATGGATTTGGATTAAAGTTAGTGGATCCATTGTCTATAACCTGGATTAGAACTTATGCTATCGCCCGACTTAACGTGTAGTTCCCGAGGATACCAAAAGCCGACAATTATTCTGTAGAATACGATTTTTCACAGTCGTGCCATATTCTCTTCTAACGATAGTATGCATGGAAACAAATATTAGTTTATTTAGTCATGAACTATACACTCTTCAAAATTTATCGCCATTCCCATTAACGTAGAAAATGTCAATAAAGAGAAAGAACACATAATAAACCTTAGGAATTGAGAATGGTTTTGAAGAAAACATTATTTGTAAGATAATAAATAGGTTTACATCCATCCATAGTAATTCTGCCCGAGGGCAGTTCTTTCACTGCATTCATAGCATTTTCATGCTATGCTTTGCAGCTTTACTAGGGAATTATAGGTGTGGTAGCTTCCCGTTCCTTTCCACTAAATAGGTTTAGAAAACAACAATTATGAAAGAAAGTAACATGTATTTCGAACTAAAAAGAATAAATAGAAAATATCCATCCATAGTAATTCTGCCCGAAGGCAGGCCCTTCACTGCAAATCATAACATTTTTCATGCTATGCTTGCAGCTTTACTAAGGAATTGTAGCTGTAGTAGCTTCCCGTTGCTTTCCACACCGGTGAAGGATGACGACGACGATGATGATAATGATGACCATATTATTTCGGGGACCGTTTGGGCCTTAAAGTTTTCCTGACATTTGTCCTACAGGTGAGGAAAAACCCCGATAAAAACCTGACCCAGAAAAACTGCCCGGACCGGAGATCGAACCCGGGCCCGCTGCGTGACAAGGCAGCACGCTACCTCGAGACCACAACGGTGAACATAGAAAATATAAGTGGTTTACATAACCTCTGACACACACAAAGTTTCAGAAGATTTTCAACAAATTTGTGCCATCTGCCGGGCTTGAGGGATTTGTACATATGTGACATCTGTCCGGAAAACCCGGAACTGAATAATTGTTTTTTCAGAGAATTGCTATTTTACATATAAAGATGATTTTGTCTAAAATCGAACTACGCATGAGCCATCAGTGAGAATAATTCACATGCGACCGAGGGCAAGGAAGCTGGAATCGAACTACGCATGAGCCATCAGTGAGAATAATTCACATGCGACCGAGGGCAAGGAAGCTGGAATCGAACTACGCATGAGCCATCAGTGAGAATAATTCACATGCGACCGAGGGCAAGGAAGCTGGAATCGAACTACGCATGAGCCATCAGTGAGAATAATTCACATGCGACCGAGGGCAAGGAAGCTGGAATCGAACTACGCATGAGCCATCAGTGAGAATAATTCACATGCGACCGAGGGCAAGGAAGCTGGAATCGAACTACGCATGAGCCATCAGTGAGAATAATTCACATGCGACCGAGGGCAAGGAAGCTGGAATCGAACTACGCATGAGCCATCAGTGAGAATAATTCACATGCGACCGAGGGCAAGGAAGCTGGAATCGAACTACGCATGAGCCATCAGTGAGAATAATTCACATGCGACCGAGGGCAAGGAAGCTGGAATCGAACTACGCATGAGCCATCAGTGAGAATAATTCACATGCGACCGAGGGCAAGGAAGCTGGAATCGAACTACGCATGAGCCATCAGTGAGAATAATTCACATGCGACCGAGGGCAAGGAAGCTGGAATCGAACTACGCATGAGCCATCAGTGAGAATAATTCACATGCGACCGAGGGCAAGGAAGCTGGAATCGAACTACGCATGAGCCATCAGTGAGAATAATTCACATGCGACCGAGGGCAAGGAAGCTGGAATCGAACTACGCATGAGCCATCAGTGAGAATAATTCACATGCGACCGAGGGCAAGGAAGCTGGAATCGAACTACGCATGAGCCATCAGTGAGAATAATTCACATGCGACCGAGGGCAAGGAAGAGCTGGAATCGAACTACGCATGAGCCATCAGTGAGAATAATTCACATGCGACCGAGGGCAAGGAAGCTGGAATCGAACTACGCATGAGCCATCAGTGAGAATAATTCACATGCGACCGAGGGCAAGGAAGCTGGAATCGAACTACGCATGAGCCATCAGTGAGAATAATTCACATGCGACCGAGGGCAAGGAAGCTGGAATCGAACTACGCATGAGCCATCAGTGAGAATAATTCACATGCGACCGAGGGCAAGGAAGCTGGAATCGAACTACGCATGAGCCATCAGTGAGAATAATTCACATGCGACCGAGGGCAAGGAAGCTGGAATCGAACTACGCATGAGCCATCAGTGAGAATAATTCACATGCGACCGAGGGCAAGGAAGCTGGAATCGAACTACGCATGAGCCATCAGTGAGAATAATTCACATGCGACCGAGGGCAAGGAAGCTGGAATCGAACTACGCATGAGCCATCAGTGAGAAATAATTCACATGCGACCGAGGGCAAGGAAGCTGGAATCGAACTACGCATGAGCCATCAGTGAGAATAATTCACATGCGACCGAGGGCAAGGAAGCTGGAATCGAACTACGCATGAGCCATCAGTGAGAATAATTCACATGCGACCGAGGGCAAGGAAGCTGGAATCGAACTACGCATGAGCCATCAGTGAGAATAATTCACATGCGACCCGAGGGCAAGGAAGCTGGAATCGAACTACGCATGAGCCATCAGTGAGAATAATTCACATGCGACCGAGGGCAAGGAAGCTGGAATCGAACTACGCATGAGCCATCAGTGAGAATAATTCACATGCGACCGAGGGCAAGGAAGCTGGAATCGAACTACGCATGAGCCATCAGTGAGAATAATTCACATGCGACCGAGGGCAAGGAAGCTGGAATCGAACTACGCATGAGCCATCAGTGAGAATAATTCACATGCGACCGAGGGCAAGGAAGCTGGAATCGAACTACGCATGAGCCATCAGTGAGAATAATTCACATGCGACCGAGGGCAAGGAAGCTGGAATCGAACTACGCATGAGCCATCAGTGAGAATAATTCACATGCGACCGAGGGCAAGGAAGCTGGAATCGAACTACGCATGAGCCATCAGTGAGAATAATTCACATGCGACCGAGGGCAAGGAAGCTGGAATCGAACTACGCATGAGCCATCAGTGAGAATAATTCACATGCGACCGAGGGCAAGGAAGCTGGAATCGAACTACGCATGAGCCATCAGTGAGAATAATTCACATGCGACCGAGGGCAAGGAAGCTGGAATCGAACTACGCATGAGCCATCAGTGAGAATAATTCACATGCGACCGAGGGCAAGGAAGCTGGAATCGAACTACGCATGAGCCATCAGTGAGAATAATTCACATGCGACCGAGGGCAAGGAAGCTGGAATCGAACTACGCATGAGCCATCAGTGAGAATAATTCACATGCGACCGAGGGCAAGGAAGCTGGAATCGAACTACGCATGAGCCATCAGTGAGAATAATTCACATGCGACCGAGGGCAAGGAAGCTGGAATCGAACTACGCATGAGCCATCAGTGAGAATAATTCACATGCGACCGAGGGCAAGGAAGCTGGAATCGAACTACGCATGAGCCATCAGTGAGAATAATTCACATGCGACCGAGGGCAAGGAAGCTGGAATCGAACTACGCATGAGCCATCAGTGAGAATAATTCACATGCGACCGAGGGCAAGGAAGCTGGAATCGAACTACGCATGAGCCATCAGTGAGAATAATTCACATGCGACCGAGGGCAAGGAAGCTGGAATCGAACTACGCATGAGCCATCAGTGAGAATAATTCACATGCGACCGAGGGCAAGGAAGCTGGAATCGAACTACGCATGAGCCATCAGTGAGAATAATTCACATGCGACCGAGGGCAAGGAAGCTGGAATCGAACTACGCATGAGCCATCAGTGAGAATAATTCACATGCGACCGAGGGCAAGGAAGCTGGAATCGAACTACGCATGAGCCATCAGTGAGAATAATTCACATGCGACCGAGGGCAAGGAAGCTGGAATCGAACTACGCATGAGCCATCAGTGAGAATAATTCACATGCGACCGAGGGCAAGGAAGCTGGAATCGAACTACGCATGAGCCATCAGTGAGAATAATTCACATGCGACCGAGGGCAAGGAAGCTGGAATCGAACTACGCATGAGCCATCAGTGAGAATAATTCACATGCGACCGAGGGCAAGGAAGCTGGAATCGAACTACGCATGAGCCATCAGTGAGAATAATTCACATGCGACCGAGGGCAAGGAAGCTGGAATCGAACTACGCATGAGCCATCAGTGAGAATAATTCACATGCGACCGAGGGCAAGGAAGCTGGAATCGAACTACGCATGAGCCATCAGTGAGAATAATTCACATGCGACCGAGGGCAAGGAAGCTGGAATCGAACTACGCATGAGCCATCAGTGAGAATAATTCACATGCGACCGAGGGCAAGGAAGCTGGAATCGAACTACGCATGAGCCATCAGTGAGAATAATTCACATGCGACCGAGGGCAAGGAAGCTGGAATCGAACTACGCATGAGCCATCAGTGAGAATAATTCACATGCGACCGAGGGCAAGGAAGCTGGAATCGAACTACGCATGAGCCATCAGTGAGAATAATTCACATGCGACCGAGGGCAAGGAAGCTGGAATCGAACTACGCATGAGCCATCAGTGAGAATAATTCACATGCGACCGAGGGCAAGGAAGCTGGAATCGAACTACGCATGAGCCATCAGTGAGAATAATTCACATGCGACCGAGGGCAAGGAAGCTGGAATCGAACTACGCATGAGCCATCAGTGAGAATAATTCACATGCGACCGAGGGCAAGGAAGCTGGAATCGAACTACGCATGAGCCATCAGTGAGAATAATTCACATGCGACCGAGGGCAAGGAAGCTGGAATCGAACTACGCATGAGCCATCAGTGAGAATAATTCACATGCGACCGAGGGCAAGGAAGCTGGAATCGAACTACGCATGAGCCATCAGTGAGAATAATTCACATGCGACCGAGGGCAAGGAAGCTGGAATCGAACTACGCATGAGCCATCAGTGAGAATAATTCACATGCGACCGAGGGCAAGGAAGCTGGCAATTAATATCAATCGTTGTTCTAATTACGAAACTTGTGTTTCTTACGGATTCGACGTTGAGAGAAGCTTCCAATATGGGTAAAATGCTGCCATCGCACCTCGCTCGTTGTTATCTGTCTTCCTGTTGCCAATTAAAACTCTCCTCTGTGGTAAACTGTTTCATATTAGTAAAGAGCCATCAGCGTCTTAAACTCTCTATATTTTATCAACCCCGGGATTAAGAAATGTCCAGTAATCGGGGTGTTGCTTCTTAATGTTGTGATAGTCGCCATTCTCAAGTATTGGGACCGTGTTTATCAAGATGAATCGTGTGAACTACCGGACAATCGCATCAACGCGGAGGAAGGATTCCGATCAATGGAAAGAAGGGTGAACAAGGACAAAAACCTTCGGAACATTTACAACCAACAGATGTACGACGTGACCAGATGGAAGTTGAACCACTTGCAGAGTCGCAGAAAACGTTTTATCTCCCGTGCACCATTTAGTCAGGAAGGAGAAACGTGACAATGTTAAAAGGCGTATCCTTGGATCACCTTATGAAAGAAATGTGCCATCACTAAATTATACCCCGGAGGTGGGTCCTAATATACTAATGGAGATCTTATCCGTTCAGCTGAGATTTAACCTCCATCTCATGGCAATAGTAGGAGAGTCAGTCAAGCCTTCCTAAAACTGGCTTTGAATAGAAGAGCTTGAGACCTA
The DNA here is from genome assembly GCA_030220185.1 of Diploptera punctata. Lineage (NCBI taxonomy): Eukaryota > Metazoa > Arthropoda > Insecta > Blattodea > Blaberidae > Diploptera > Diploptera punctata. Next base: position 780,450 of record JASPKZ010003874.1, on the reverse strand, counting down.
ACAAAATCAATATGTAATTGGAACCGAAAAATTATTTTAACCTTAGTAACCTAATAAAAAAGTTGAAGTCATCATCTTCATCATCATCGTCATCATAGTAGATTCACGAATTTAGGTCATTTGTTGACCTGTTTCGGCCTTAAGAGAAACGCCAACCAAAAGTCTTTTGAGTGGACGTCTTGGTCTCCTTCTTCCTGTCTGGATTTCTTCGTGTTGAGACTTTCAAGTAAAGTTGATATTCCTTAGAACCGGTTACTGGCCCGACGATTAAGTATTCCAGTGGTAGGGCTGCTACCTTTTACTCTCTGGACAGACATTAGGATACCGCATTTACTCAGTACTCGATTGAACGGTTATACCGCCGTGACTCGGTCCTCAGAGCCTCGTTTGTGAAAACGGGTTATACCACGAGAAGGTGAGGATGAGAATTGGGTAGGAGAGGTTATATACACGTCACTACCCCTTACAACCCAAAGGTGAGATAATTAGTGAAAACAAATATATGGAATTTATCAGCTAAACTGAGGGGTTTCAGAAAAAAATTCGTAAAACTAGTCCTGGAAAGAATACAAAATATGTGCTAATTCATTTATCGAGGATCATATGCATATAGGATTATATGGAGTTTTTTATTATTAAATTGGAAAATCATTAAATGTAAAAAATAGTTTAAGTGATGTAGTGCTGTTAAAAAAGTGACTTATCAGCATTTACCTATTACATATTTTAGAAATGACATTGTGAAATTGCGCTATTAATTATTCACAATTATTCATCGAACGAGTTGGCTTAAGAGGCATCGTTTGAGACTCGTATTTGGGAGGTTCCAAGTCAATTCTTGGTATCAACCAACCTGACTTAGGCACTTTCCTGATTTTCCTAAATCATTACTTCAAATGGTGCATTGGAATTTTATTGCACTGGCCTGTTCTATAATATTCTTAATTTCATAATATTGTCACTATATATTGCTACAAATACAAAGAAATGAATTAAATAGACATTAGACCTAGATATTTAAGGAATTTTTAAATAACAAAACGTAAAAAAAAACAAATTATTTATTTATTTTTAATAGATTCAATGTTATTTGTAGTGTTAAATTTTCTATAGGTTTATATATAATTATATATCTTTACCTTATTAAAATATACAGTCAATATGCCCAATTCACCAATTAATAATTAAAATGGTCAACATCTTTCTACAGCTAAGCTGTTATCCTTAAGACCAGATATTGACTGAAGACAAAAATAGTAACGAATAAACAATATCAGTTAAAAACAAACTACCAGTACGTCACATGACACAATCACAAGCAAACAGTATGACATAATAAAACTAATCTTCTTTTCTTTGAATTAAGGACCTCGCATACTAATCACCCGGTTAGTTTTGCTTGGAAAGTCACGTTTTTCGATCTATGTTTCATGGGGAAAGTTGTTCATTTTGATGAATAGTATCACATCCTTGACAGACCTAATGACTAAATTAACATCCTGTAAGGCAGGCCAGTGCAATCAAACTCCTGTCACTGTTTCAATTATTAGCAACCGTCACAACTTTCAGTCAGTTAACAAGTCCATCACTTCCACATCACTTCCACATGCAGCAAAACATTGACAGCGACACGTGAGTTACATTTTTTCTTGTTTAAATTCCACGCGGACTAAGTCTCAGGTCATGACTAGCGAATTTATAATATTAGTCGGTATTGACCTAATTTTCAACCTGTGTTGGATGTAAATTAGAACAGTTACTAGCTTTGATATATTTTACGAAGTATGTACCTACACAAAAAAAAAAATCTGTTAAATGTAGGACATAGGCTCAATTCTGGAAATGCGTGCTATTATGCATTGCAGAGACTCTTGATGTCCCAATTCCTTTCAAAAAACGTTAAACTGAAAATATTTAAAACTATTATTCTACCAGTTATATTATATGGGTGGCGAAACATGGACTCTTACTTTAAGGGAGGAAATTAGATTACAAGTATCTGAGAATAAAGTACTTGGAAAATATTTTGGACCAAAGAGAGATGAACATACAGGTGAATGGAGAAGAATACATAACAATGAACTACATGGTCTTTATAGGAAGCCAGATATAATAAGAACAGTTAAGTCTCATAGACTGCGATGGGCAGGACATGTTGCACGTATGGGGAATGAAAGACTTGCATGGAAGCTTCTTGTAGGAAAGCCAGAGGGAAAACGCCCAGTTGGTAGTCCAAGAATTACATTAACTATGATTTGAGGGAAGTAGATTATACAGGGAATGATTGGAAAGCATTAGCTCAGGATAGGGATGTATGGAGAGCGTACGTCCGCGCGGCCATGAACATACGGGTTTCGATAGTGCCAGTGAGTAAGTAAGTAAGTATGTACCTACACAAATTACAAGCAGCTTTTCCTCCAAGCGCTACAGGCCTAGAAGGTCTTTGGCCCACCAGCCTCACATCTATATGTGTTAATCAGAGTTAGACGATCATCGAACCAGTGTGGTCAGCATGTCGGGTCCCCCAACAACGGTAGCTGGTCTTCCCAACCTGGAGTCGCTATTTATTGTAGCTACCCAAATACCTCTCGATGCTGGGTGGGCACCGATTCCATACTGATCAAATTTCCATGAGAAAATTTCTTCCCCCATGATAACTCGAACCAGTGTAAGTCCCGTAGCTCTGCGACAAGGCTTCTTGCCTTAACCTCTCGGCTACGGCGTGGGAGTATATAAAGATATATATTTTTACAAATACTATTTTATTTTGCTCTTGAATTTGCAGTTATGAAATCAATTTGGGTTCAGAAACGACTGACATGCGGTATTTACTCTAATGACGTGAATATAAGAGGAATAATATTAATAAAAATAGCCAATCGGCAAGAATATCGGTTTATATTGTAAATAAAAACAAAATACATGGAGATGCTACGCAATCGAAATATAGGAGATTATGAAAGAGTAACTACAGAAATAATTCTTATGAAAAATGTTAAATATTCGATATGTTACCATATTTTGCAGATGAAAATCATAGACATGATTAAAATAAAATAGGGAATTCATGTTATTTTCTTCAGTTTTTTCTGTCTTCTATACTTTTGCCTGATATTATAAAGTTCATCACCAGCAGAAACAATATGGTTTAGCCTTGTTTGATGCTCTACGTCTATATCAACCAGTGTTTAGAACTAATATAAGCGCCAATAACAGCTTTACATATGTACTAAAGCGCAAACGTAAAATAACAATAGCGAGACTTTTCGGTATATTTGGGTAGGTGGATTACGATTTGAAAACGTTAGCTACATTTAACACTGGTATACCGGTTTGTTAAAATTATCTTATGTCTTATACTGCATGTTGGTGGAATTGGAAGCAGCGAAACCGAATAAGGCAACGTTGACTGGTCTATATGACGAATACGTGGGGTCGGAAATTCTAATTCATTTTCCCCCAATTTTTGGCAATTTTTTTCTCACCAAAATAAATAACCTATGTACATCTCCGGTCGCTAGATAAATTCTGTAACGGTAATGTGTGCTATTCTCGTTTTTTTTTTTTAAGTTCTGGTGTTCCGTTGTTTCGCTGGCAATACCTCCTGTGCCCGGTAATCTATGATTTTTTATTCAACCAACTGTTGAGAAGCGGAAGTAGAATGGTTTGGACACATACGGGAGGATGGAACAAGAATCATGGCCTACATAATATTTCAATGGACACCGCCGAAAAGGAATTTGGGGAAGATAAAAATCATGGTACCAAAATATTATATATTTTATTTCTTCAGAGTTGCTTTAAGAGAAGATGTCATTGATCAAGAAGGATAGTATTGTAAATAGGAAGGCGGTTTCAGCTGCAAAAACCTTCAAGCTTTTTGCATAATTATTTGAAAAATGAAATTATGTACAAAACATTCTTTTGGTTATTTCAGTCTGTGAAAGAGAGGCGATCACGCTCTACTTAACAGGGTCACTTCGTGTTACAGGGAAATAAAATCGTGTTTGATTACTTATGTTCGACTAAAGCTTATTCTAATACACTCATTGAGAAAGGAAAAATCTGTTATAAGGGCTCTTAATATTGGCAAGTAATATTGTAAATGTAGAGGGGAGATATCACATGGAAGTTACTCAAAAACTGATATAACAGAGTGGTGTTATATCTGAAAGTACTGTGTTTAAATTGCGAGACAATATTCTCTAGAAAATTTCTGTCCGTCTGTCTCTCTATCCCTCTCTCCCTCCCCCCCCTCCTCTCTCTCTCTCTCTCTCTCTCTCTCTCCTACAGAGCTTTTATTAATTTAATAAAACTCGTTGTGTCTCGACTTTATATGCATTTACATACAGGCAGGGTTCTAATAACATGGAAGCTAATTTCCACAAGGAAGAGATGTAATCTTTGAAGCACAATACATTCTCCATAATATAATCCATACTATTAACCCCAAATTCTTACCCTCACACAAGAAATATGTAAGAGGTTATGGTAATTTAGTCATGTTATTCTTCTCTTTTAGCACTTTGCCTCTCCCTAGAGGACGAATATGAATCTCCAACTCACACCTCTTATTATCTTCTTTTTAAAAAAAAAAAACTTTATTCTGTGACATTAGATAAAGACACCAGTTTTTTAAGCATGATCGCCCCCTCTTGATAGACTTTAGTTTTAGGTTTTTTACTTTATTTTTTCTCAACTAATAAGATTTATTCCATGGAACAACCTCTTTATCGTGATCGGGCACTACAGACCCAGACTAATCTTACTCTTACAAGTAATCCTGATAGTAAGGAACTTGTTTAAGGACTAAGTCGAAGTTAAAATCCCACATGAAGTTTATTTATTTTTATTTACTTACATTAGTTTGATCCTTCCGGGAAATTCTTGTATAAGACTTGGAAACATAATAATAGTCCCTTCTATTGGTTGCTGGCCAAAGGAAGGCAAGACCAGTGATGGGGCTGCCATCTTATAGCCTCTGGTCAGGCTTTTCTGGAGAAGAAAAGAAAATAAAGGAAAGAAGAAATGGAAGAAAGGAAAGACTCCCTAGCTCTCGGATGTCCTAATAGCGTCGGGGTCGATAAAACAAGAGTTAACCAAGAGAGATTAGTTGCGCAGAACAGCGGGTTACACCAGATGGGATCGGAAAAGGAACACCGATATCGTAAAAGAATTGAAGACTACGCCAATTTTGGAATGTATTAAACAGTACCAAGTAAATTGGAAACACCATCTAGAAAGAATGAGTTCAAATCGGATCCCCAAAGCTGTTTATAATTATATACCAAGAGGACGAAGATCACTGGGCCATCCTATGAAACGCTGGAGGGAAAATTTTCTATAGGATCGTAACAGGCCTTGGCCTAATGCTTGGAAGGAAGAAAAAGAAGAAGAAGAAGACGAAGATATACTTACATATCGTTTAATTTTTCTGGGTACTAGCATAAAAGTTTATTTTCAATATATAGACCTACACGTATAAATTATTTTTCCCTAACTCCGACAGAATTTAGCCAAAGAGGTTGTATTACCCGTTTAAGGAGTAAGCGCAGTTGTTGACGGAGGGCACTGCAGTCGTGTTTATACAGCAATAGAACACGTGACACTGCTATCTATGAGTTCAGAGGGGAATGGGACGTGGGACGCTGACAGTGTATACTGCCTTATATGACGTCACGTGTAGCAACAAACAGAGCTTGATAATTCTTCCGCCTGCAGAGATATTTTGAATGACTAATATCCATGAACATTTTAAAAAATATACGGATATTCTTCGATACCACTACATAGACACCGAAAATGACCACGGCTAATAAATATATAGTCTATGTGTGTGTGCTTTATTTTTTTAAATAAAGCTCGGCGTTCAATTAACAAAAGTAAGGTCAAGCTCGTTAATCAGCAAAATCGGACTGTTGGGAAATTGAATTAACTTGAAGCGAAAATTTAAAAATAGCTCCAGCAACTTTATATTTTTCACAACGAAACTCGGTATATGATATTAAAAAAACAAGAACGGCGTTTTCCAAAACCAGCGAAATCCGACCAATAGGAGTTGGGATTTATATGAAATACGAAATTTAAAAATCGCTCTAGCGATCTCCATACTTGTCTTCTCGAAACTAAACTGCATGCACCATTTGAATAAGAAGAGTAAAATCAAGTTTTTTAGTCAGCAGGACCACAAATTCGACTTGATGTCGAATTTGCACAACTCCTGCGTAACTTTTAGTAATTTAATTTCTAATTCCTGGTTTAATATAGGCCTAAGAAATTATTTGTTTGTTAGTATTTATTCACTTGCAGACGAGTGATTTCCTCTGAATTAACAATATAGTGATGTCAATTTAACATGTGATAAGCACTTCGCCTTTTGCTATTTTTTTTTAATATCCTAAACGTATAAACCATATTTCACCTAAGGTACATTAGGGTTTTATTTTGTCAAATTTGTGTTGTTATATAATTTTTATCTAAAATTAAAGGTTTTTATGAATTTTATTTATAATAACATTAAAAAGTCCGTAGTTTTTTTTTCTGTCATAAGCACTTCTGTAATGGCTGGTTTACTTAAACAGGTGATGTTATTTAGAAGACATCTAATTTGAAATCTTTCGTTCCAGAACAATGGACAATCAAATATAATATGTTCTACACTTTGATTGCTAATTCCACAATTAGGCCTACAGCTTGCATTTTCTATGATGTTGAATATTTGTGGGTATTGGCCAAGTTTTGCGTGCCCAGTGAGGAATTGTGATAATATAAAATTTGGAGCAATTTTACTATATTGGTCCTGTAAATCAAAAATGAGGGTCCCTCTTAGAACTTCAAACAGCAAAAATATTTATACATCTCTAACCAACGTTGACTAATTGTAATCTTAATTTTGCACCCATAATTTTCGATGCCTGCTTTAACTTATAGGCTAATTACACTACCAGTAAATTCCACGTAAAATTTTACATGACATGTAAAAATTAATGTTTCTTCTCTGCTTCCCAAAACTGTATATGGACTATTAAAAATAAATTCAAGTACCTACATCCCAAAATATTGTATAATATGAACAAACTCATACGTAACAATGAATTATTCATTTTAATTAAAACTCTTACATCACGTAGAAACGTTAGTTGTTATGTCAGTTACCTTCATTTTGTGTAATTAGTAGCTGAAGTTTATTATAACATAAAACTTAAAACATGATTTTTATAACATCTTCTATATAATATATACGTACGTGTGTGTTGAAATAAAATTAACAATTTCACAGAGATTCATTCTCACTCTGTAAAACAAAATGCCATTCTACACTTATGTCAGTTACCTATATAAAGCCGTACATTTTTTTAAGTAACCTACAATATTATATATAGAAACTCTATATATATATATACGTTTCGAAGCGAAAACGTAGTGTCCTATCTGAAAGGGCCGAACAAAAATTAAAATGTTATATTATTTTGTTACCATAAAATTCACCTACCGGAACTTTATTTGAGAGTTTGAAAGATAAGGGATAGTTCAATTATTACCATACTTTAAATGAATTTTCAATATTTTCGTCGTATCAAAATTTGCTTGTATTAGAACTAACATAATATCTGTATAACTTAGTATATAATCTTCGTCTTTAAATTGCTTAACGTGTATTCAAACATTGGCTGAAGAATGGATCTAATTAGGCCTACGAAATATTAGGCGATAATGGAAGTGGTTTGGCTACAAACAGAATGTAAAATGCAATTAGTTACTCCAATATAGCAGAAATCTCTGTTTCAGTAGGTTTAATTCCATAAGACGTTCATCATTAAATTTTCTGAACACTGACCCAGGTTTTGTATAGTTAGAGATTTACTGTAGTACAGTGTGCTGATGAAGTAATGTATCGTATTGTTTGATGGTATTTTCATTATCTACTGGCATTATATTAAACTAAGAGTCTCTCTCTCTTTCCCTTTGTAGATACTTGTACGTGCTCCACGCAACATGGACCTTACAAGGAGTAACCTAGGATTTAAGGAGAGATCAGGGCTTGCTTGGTTTAGGCTAGGGGCATGGAAATTTTTAAAAATTAGCGACGATCACGATATGCGAATATGTCCAATGTGCGGGAACTTTGAATATGAGATACATATATTAGGAAAATGTTAATGATTTAGAATATTGGAGACGTCAGTTATTACCGGAAAGATTTCTAAATTCAAATCGGGAAAGATTGGCATGCTACGAGTTATTGGTAAATCCAGAAAATTGGATAAACCTCGGTAAATTTCTGGACAAAACGCGAAAAATAAGGACAACACTCATTCATGAATAAATATATGTTATCAAAATGCAATACCATTAATTATTACACAATTATATATAAATTAATTAGTGTATAATGCTATTGTGTTATTATTTAATTGTAATATTAATGTGTTTTCTATATGTAATTGTAATGTTAATGTTTTTCTAGTGTATAATGCTATTGTGTTATTATTTAATTGTAATATTATTATTGTGTTTTCTTTATGTAATTGTAATGTTATTGCTGTTTTTGTTGTTTATTTTCTTTACACTAGTACCAATTATTACTTTATTGTAACGGACTGTCAACAGCACGTACGGCTTACTGCCCGTGCGACCCATATTTGTAAATAATATTGTAAATATCTTACTTTTTGTCTAATAAAGTCCTACTACTACTACTACTACTACTACTACAAGGAGTAGACTTGTTGGGAGATAATTTTAATTTGTTTACTCGATATCTTTGATCGAATACGGTCATGGATAGCCTCCTTGAATGAGTGATCAGCTCAATACCATCACCACCTCCGAGATAACATGAACATTTAAAACAAGACACATCAATCACCCATTAATTTACACGAAGATGTAAAGGGGCCAGAAAGTGTTCGGGGACTATTTTGGCTTTAACGTTTCCTGACATTTGTCTTAAAGGTGAGGAAAACCCCGAAAATATCTGATCCAGGAGATCTCCAGACCTGTACGTGCTGAGTATGACTGAGTACCACTGGATAAATAAACTAAGGTTCTTCAGTTATAAAGATAACACTTTTTAACTTTTGAATTCATCGTCTTCACGTGCGCCATCATTGTGAACGACTCTGAAAATCATGGACTTTTTATTTATTCCAAATTTGGTGTTTGATGAAAAAAATAAAGTAGAAGCCTCATACGGAGATGTAAAGTCTGAAAGTCGAATTCACTATGTCACATTTCCAAAGCGGGGAATTTGTCTTGAAAACAGGATTTTTCAGAACTCTTATGCACATTCCAAGTACGCAAGGTTAAAATCATAGTTTGTCCTACACCTCAATTTCAGGCAGAACGAATTTATCAGTAATGTCCTGTAAAGCGTAGAATTTTAATCACGTCTCTTATAATACGTAGAATAAGAAACAATAATGTAATTAGTAGGGAGCGGATTTTTATGTTCTAAAGGTTAACCCTAAAATTAGCAAAACACAAATTTCTTCTGTTAGTTATTTGAATGTGGCGGACCGCAGTGAAAACGGAATCTTGTATAACTGTTATTATTAGGTATATTGTATAATTATACACACATTTAAGTGGTTTATTTTTGTTCTTTTTCTTCTGATTAATTAAAAATATTAAATTAATTGAACCAACTGATGTATCCAAAAGGATACATTACGAATTTAAGGGTTAAAATTGCAACATAGTATAGCGATAAAATTAATTTAATAAGTCTTTATATCCAATCAACTGATTTTTATAATATAATTTACATAACCGTTTCTCAATAATTTTTGTGTGGGATCTAGCAATATTACATTTATATTTTACGTCTTTTAAATTAAAAAAAGAAATAATGTAAATAGAACATTATTTCTTTTTTATTTATAAGTCAAATGTGTAATATAACTGTAATAATGCTAGATTCCATACAAAAATTATTAAGAAACGTTTTTGTGAGTTATATTATAAAAAAATCAGTTGATTGGATATAAAGAGCTTATTACATTAATTTTGTCACTATACTATGTTGCAATCTTAACTTTTAGAATATAAAAATCCGCTTTCCAGTAATTAGTTTCGACCTAACGTCTGGGATTGATTTACCCTAATTTGTTACAAAAGGTCTGCGTTGAGTAGGCTAATAATTATTATCTTTATTATCTCTGGAGTATTTTTCTAAGCTTGTTTTCTAAAAATTATAAGTTTCCTACACTACATACATCGTCACTTTATAACCTAAAGAGAGTGCTGCAGGAGACAATACGGCTTATTTTGTGTCTCTAATCTATATATATATATATATATATATAATATATATATATATGCCTTTTGTTTCATTATTTATCGTTTTCCTCAATTTGTTATATTTTATATTATTTAATTTGTTATTGGTTTTGTAGGCTATTTTGATGTTTTATCGTGTTTTCTGATAGATAAACAAAATATAATGTAACTATATCATCATCATCATCATCTGCATTCATGGATTAGGTCTGTTGACCCGTTCCGACTTCAGCCCATCTGTTTCTAGGTCTGCCCACATCTCGGGTGCCTTTAGGTTTGTATTTTGTTATTTGTTTTGGATATCTATCTTCATTCGTTCTGTCTATGTGTTGCTTCCATTTTTGTCTATATTGTTAGTTCGAATTCTTTGCTTCCCAAGCATCTGACATTCCAAGTCGCTATTTTAAGCTGGTCATGTATTCCAAAACTCTTTTTATACTTTTTCTTGCTGTGGTCGTCATAAGGTTTATCAATCCGGCTTTTCTTCTGCTGAAGTTTATGAGTAAGTTATTTTTTACTAGTAGAGGTTACCAGCCTCTAGCCAAACCCCTCTTCCTGGAGGGCAGGGAACTGGAATTTCGGAGTGTTCGTCTCCTAGAGAAGTTGCCTTCACTACGGCTTTGGGGACTTCTCTTCTCCCCACGTAACCCTGTGGACGGGGCCCTATCCAGGTACTACCCACTGGGCGAGTGGGACCTGGAGCTCACAAAACGGCAGGAACGCCTACTCCCTGGAGTGGACTACCTCTTTTAAGGGTTCCACTCTGTTACCCTGATAATAATATAAATATATAAACTATAATATTCCAGCCTTTATAATATCATAGCTGATCTCTCAATATTCAATTTTATGTTTCTAATGAATCAGGTAGTCTTTTTCATGGTTTTTTGGAGGAAAAGAATAGTTCTAGTTAAGACAAACATATTTCATATTTATTAAGAATAATGTTTCAAAATATTAACTTTATATTTAAAAAAAAAGGTCTGTAGACATATGTCAGTATTTGGTTATATAAATGTATATATTGTTATTTTGTAACATTAGGTATATCTGTGTTTGAGACTGCTGTGACTTGGAGCTGATGTACAGCGGGATATTGGCTTTTTGTTTCTGTTTTAATCCAAGTAATGTAGCAAAGTCAAGATGTCGGGTGTCGCAGCTCTGTTTTATTCCCCAAGTTTCTGTATTGATGCAGCCATCTCTGCAGTAATGTGTTTTTATCTGCTATCACTAAGGTGGATTTTGTGCGTATTCTTTCCATCTTGGTAATGTAAGTTGTGACAGCTATTTTTCTCCTTACAGCAGAGAGTTAAGGTTTTTGTTCGCTGACCGAGTTTATTCTTCTAAGTTTTTGTTTTTGCTACAGCTTTGCCCTCAGCAACAAAGTGATTTAAATTAAATAAGTTAGTAAAATGCAGAGTGTTTCTTGATTAAAAAAGATTTAACAAATATTTTAATACGCAAAGTTTAAATGAATTACACAACACAGACTTTAACTGATTGGAGCGTAGCCTTACACAAACAGTATGAGACAGGGAACCAATAGCCTCAAAGTAAAATAACGGAGTTGCAAGACGCGTAAGTAAGATACCTGGGGCAAATACACACCTGATACTTTTAAGTCAAGCTTATAGATCAACAATTACCGTTGGATAACTATTTTTTTCTCATTCAAATGAGGCATTTATTGTGTCAATATATTTTTAATTATTCTGTCTACTTTTTATATATTAAAAATACGAGTATTTACTTTTTATATCTTATTCTTTTATTTTGAACTAAATCAACACACATGTTTTATAGTAATTATATTTTAGGCTTACCTGTAATCATTTATATTTATTGTAACACAGTTATAAGACTACCGGTGTTATTGTAAATTTGATCTGTCTTGATAGAATGATTGACAAAACCCTAAGGCCTTTACTCCGCCAGGTAATATAAGCTATAATAATAATAATAATAATAATAATAATAATAATAATAATAATAATAATAATAATAATAATAATAATAATAATGATAATGATAATGATAATGATAATAATAATAATAATGATAATAAATAATAATAATGATAATAATATTAATAATATTAATAATATTTAATAATAATATTAATAATAATAATAATAATGATGATAATATTAATAATATTAATAATATTTAATAATAATATTAATAATAATAATAATATTAATAAAATAATATTAATAATAATATTAATAAAATAATATTAATAATAATAATATTAATAATTTAATAATCATAATATTACTATTATTATTATTATTATTATTGTTACTATTATTATCACTATTATATTATTATTATTATTATTATTATTATTTATATTATTATTATTATTATTATTATTATTATTATTATTATTATTATTATTATTATTATTACGTAAAAAAGTCTGGTATTGATTATCGGTAGTCAATATGAAAGTAGAGTAACAATGTAATTTGAATCAGTTTAATTTCAAATCTTATTAGGGGCCCAGAAAAAACATCTGGTTAACAGGATTCTTCAGATTTGTCATATCTTCGTCATAGAATCACAGGAATTCTAAATAATGCGTCATAGTTACAAATATATAACCTATTTGTAAAAATATGTATATGAAGTAATTCTTCTGCAGATTTTTGGAACTGTTACAATTTATTTTTAATGCTAGTGCGAAATATGGCATAAGTATATATCTAAAATGTGGAAACGGTGAGAAAAAATATTTCTTATCAAAGTTATTTATTACTGTAGCTTACATACACTTAGCTTTTATTTATTTATTTATTTTTTTTGCTCAGAGTAAAATGTTTTGCTTCGATTTCTACGTGTTGTATCAGAATTCTGTATTTGCTCAGTATTTTGAATAACAAAGCACACACTATGTGGGTTCAAGACCATAAAGACGTCGTAAGCTATTCTAGCAAAGAATAAATAACTTCGTATTCTAAAATATTCATTCTCAAATTTAGGAGATGGTTACAAATCAAGAGATGCAAAACCCCATGGTAGTAATGCAAAACATAAATCTTTGTTTTGTTAAAGGCAGATTCATTCCGGTCTAGACTACAAATATACTGCACAGAATGATATGATTAAAATTGGAAGAATACATACGAACGAAGAAGGGGAACATTTACGTAAATCAATGTTTATAGATAAAGAAACATGAGTTTTTTTTTCTCCAAGTTTCATAAATATTTACAAGCATGAAGGTTTCAGAAATTAAATTAGTGATGTTCGTCTTATTATAATGGTAAGAATTTGAATTATGGGTAAGCCATACGGATCGACATGAATATAGGTAGGAGCGAGTATAGGAATGGGTAGAGTTTTATTGTCTGTCATGTTCGTTATGGGAAAAACTTTGAGAGTAAATCTGTTAAAAGCTCTGCCTTTGCTTCCCTACCCACTCTTTTGTTTCCCTCACTCCTCTACAACGCCATCGTCTGATGTTTTAACTTTAGTATGAACACAAATTAGGTTACATGTTACTATAAAAAAATGCAGAGCTTACCGCTCTGTGTGTGTTCTTTAAAATAGGTACAGTCCTTCGTGCTAACTTTTCTGCTGTCAAAGTTCATAATACAAATAGTGTTAACACACAGGGAATTGAATGGAAACTGGGAGATGGAATTTAATAAGACGGATTGTGCAGATGAGTTGGAGGAGTAAAAAAAAATATCCTCTCTCTTCGCGCCTTTGTGTTTTTATTTTAAGGTGATTATCCAACCTGAACAAAAAATAATTCATTATTAAAAATTGATTTTTCATTTTTTCACTTATGTCTAAATTAAAAGGCTTTCGTAAAAAATTATAATAGGCCTATATAATTATTTATTTCTTGAAAAGGAGGGTCCCATCTAAAACAAAGATTCATAATACGATGTGATATTCTGTATCTTAAAGTCAAAGAATTATAAAATTAGATGTGAAAATGAACATTTCTTACCATAAGAGATGATAGTTTAAGTTTTTTTTTCGCGGAAACGAGTCATTCTGTTATTTAGTCCTCAGTTGAGATCTTGGAGAACAGAATCAGTTCTGGTGAACTGCTCATCCCTCGTTCGAAAGTTTGCGGTTCAGACCTTCCTGATATCAATCGAAATTTCAGGCATGAAAATCCTTAGCATGCACTCCTTCGGAAGGAAACTAAAGTCATGGGCTCGAGTCGTAGATTTACGGAACGTAAAAAAAAAAAAACATTAGGCCAGATAAAAGACGCCTCTGAACAAAATTTGTTGGTCCTTTAACCCATTCATTTCGATTGTGACAGCAGAGTTTCACTCATTCCTTTATCGAATTATGTTTACCACCTCCTGCTTTTGTGATAAAGAAAGCTTCTCCTTTTTAATATTCTGAAAAGGTCAGAGCATTATTTTGGAGCGACTGGCTCTCCAACAAATACATTGAATATAGCAAATAACGAACAGATTCCCTAGAACTACACATTTGTTAATTGTGTGTTCAATAATTGTGTTTTTAAATAATGATTTTGCTGAGTTATTTACTAAAAATATATATTAATAACCTATAATATTGGTTATAATATACAGTTTCATGTGTTTCATTTTTTCTCCACTAGGGTAAATTCTTACAGTACTGTGATCCTATTTGACAATAAATAATATGATCAAGTTGCAGTGGATAAACAAATGAAACATAAGTATACATTTCTGATTTTTTCAAACATCGCCGTTTACATTAAATATGTAAATATTTTAAAATAACTACATTTAAATAATTATTTTTAGTAAACAGTTTAATTTTATTCCTTAAATATGCCGTTCTTGATTTCCAAATCCTCTGGATAAATTCACTCGTGACATTACTTATGATAAACATGAATGCCTATTGACCAAGCTGTCGCATCATCATCGAAACAGATTAAATAATTGCATCGAAGTGGATGACATGAGTATGGGAATGTGCTGGAATTATGTTTTTGGTATGGGAAACGGAGAAAATCCCGAGAAAAATCTGCCCTACTCCAATTCGTCTACTACGAACTTCACATTGAGTGACCGAGTCGCGAACTGGGAACTCAGAGGTGGAGGATATAGGAAGTTGGGACAGAATTTAAACCATTTTTGTTCAGTTCATTTGTTTAACTGCAGTGTTTAGTTCTAGTGTCACATTTGACAGAATGTAGTGTTTGTACTGACAAATAGCTACAGATTAAGTTTACAAAACCGCAGTCTGGTTTTGAACTCCAATGTTCCACTAACAAATCTCTTGAATGAGCGCAGTAATTTTAAAGCAGTTTGGGCGATTTCAGCTGTTGAATTTAACTGGATTTCGATATAAGTTTTGTGGTGAGACAATAAATAAGCACATCGATGCTATGTTGTTACATAGCTAATGCTTGTAGTCCATACAGTTGATAACGTACATACAGTTTTGGACCGATGTGAGGAAATTTTAAGGCCTAATTAGTTAGAAAAAATTGCGTTTAGATTGGAATTCGCCCAGATGGCTCAGTCAGTAGAGCATTGGCCTAGAAAACCAAAAGTCCTGAGTCGAATCCCAGTCTGAGCATATAATTTTTCTCTTCAAATATGAAGTAAAAGTTTTGCTGTAACACACCGGTACGCGAAACAGCTAGGGTAATTTAAGGCATATTTTAAAGACATTATATGAAAAAATATAATTTTACTTTTTTCATGTCCCTTCTAGAAACAAATGTGCTCTTTCCAGTGGTGTCAGTAAAAATAAGCTCAGAGATGATAGCCATATTGGAAACTGAAAAAATACTAAAAATTTGTAACTTTTAATTTTATGCTCAGAAGGGGTGCCAGTAAAATCTGAACTATTAACTCATAGAGAGTAATACTGTTGCAGTATAATGTGGACATGATTGTTAGTCGACGGCCTGAAAATCAAGGTCCCAGCTGCTTTTGCCTTGTAGTAATCGATGGTTAAAGTATGGCATACATTTTCTGTGTCGAACTTTGCAAGGCACTTTCAGACCAAATATCATCCATCCATAGTAATTCTGCCCGAGGGCAGGTCTTTCACTGCAATCATAGCATTTTACATGCTATGCTTTGCAGCTTTACTAGGGAATTGTAGGTGTGGTAGCTTCCCGTTGCTTTCTACACCGGTAAAGGATGATGATAATGATGATAAGGATGATGATGATCATATGATTTCGGGGACCGTTTGGGCCTTAAAGTTTTTCTGACATTTGTCTTACAGGTGAGGAAAAACCGGGGATCGAACCCGGGCCCGCTGCGTGACAAGGTAGCACTCTACCTCGAGGACCACAGCGGTGGACACCAAATAGCATAAGTGGTAATAATGCTATAGTTACATTCAGATCCAAACGTTGTACTAGTATAAATTATTCAAGGTTTGTAAACACTACAGTTGAAGCACAAGGTTATATCAAAGTTGACAAAATTCTTCGCGCCACGTGCTTCAAGACATGGCATAGGTCCACTGAGGTGGTCATAGCTCTGGAGCCACTGCATCAATTGAGCCAAAATTTTGCACAGTAACCCAACAAATGCATGTGCACATATGCACATATTTTGAACAAAATCTGAGATGGTCGAGTGGGGACCATTTTTTTATTTTAGAACACTTGACGTAGAATGACCCTATTCCTTTGTTGTTTACCCTCTTCAGTATGACTACATGAGTGAATAGCGTGTCTTGTTCATGTTTTCTCAGTTGAACATTGATCTGATCGCTCATAAGTGGAGCCTCTTCGTGTCCTTGTGTCGTCAAAGAGTATATGTGTGACCCAGTGTTTAAAATCCTCTTCAGGTCGTGGCTTTCTAAGGGCCAGGAGGGGGGCAAAAGAGAGAGAGAGAGAGAGAGAGAGAGAGAGAGAGAGAGAGAGAGAGAGAGAGAGATTAAATTCATCGTCATCATCAACAACAAGGATTAAGCCCAATGGCCTGTTCCGATCTCATTATAGGTCGAATTGGTCCTTCCATATCTTCAATGGTCTTCCCAACAATCTTCTCCCTTTTGGTTTATAATTATACATTCTTCTTGATATGCGCTGTTCATTCGTTTGTAGCACGTGCTGATGGTAAGCATATTAATAGAGAGATTAAATTAAGAATGATAATGAAAAAGAAAGATTTCATGGACCCAGATGGGGATCGAACGCGGGAACCTCTGATCTGTAAGCTTAGAAGGGAGTGATGTTGATCGATGCCATATACACAAACTAAACACGTTTTGTTTATGTACACTACCTCATTTCGGCGAATGAAATATGTGCGAAATGACTTGGGGATTAAAATCACATAACCACAATCTGGGCTCGAACTAGAAACTGTCCACTAGTAAATCTGTGAGGTGACATAATGTAAGCAGATTTAGATTTGCAGGCAGGAACAAAGAGGAAGTATTACCGGACAATTAATCTTGGAGTGGAGCAGTTTTGCAATTAGCGGCGTGATTACGCGTCAGTGACACAAGGTGCAGTAATATACAGCTAGGCGAGGGATGAAGTTAATGTACCAAGAAGGTCGTGACCGGACTGCTACTAGCGCTCCCCGTGGTCACCGCCACATTAATATTTTGTTGTTGACCGTGGCTAGGTTTCCCTGTTTAAATAATTAACGTTACGTCCCTTCCTGTTGTACCTCCTCCTCCCCGCTCCTGGTTCTGGTTGTTCCGATGTAATGGATTGATCTCATGATAATGCTCTCCATTGTTATTGTACGGATTTAAATTCCTAACTAACTTTATGCATTTTGTGGTCCCGGATTTTATAGCAATCAGCTTTCCAGAATAATGGACGCCACGTTAGTTTACTAAATACTTGGTTAACAAACCTACAAAACTCGTCAGGGACATATTTATTTAAATGTAGACTAGTACCCCTGAACATTACACTACTGTGAATATTTATAAATAACTAACTTACCCGGAGATTTATTGCCAGGCGGACATAAGCTGTCCATATATCCCTTATCAAAACTAATATTTACCAACAATAAATTACCTGTATAATTCACCTTCCTCAAATCATGCAACCTGATTCTCGGCCTACCTACCGAGCGTTTTCCGTCTGGTTTACCTACAAGAACGATCAATGTCTCTCTCTTATTCCTAATTTTTGCCACACGTACTACCCATAACATCGGCCGCGGTGGACTAGTGATTATGCTCCTTGCCTCTGGTCCCGTGAATCGCGGGTTCAAACCCGGCTGGGGTCGATGCATTTATTTTTAGGATGGAAAAATCCAAGGAGCAAGTCCTCCGGGAGGGACTTTAAGCCGTGGGTCCCGAGTCTGAAGATTTTCAGGCTCGTTAAAAATCCTTAAGCCTGAATGAAAGGCCTCTAAGCAAAATTTACCGAATTTTCCCGTCCTAGTATTACCTTGGTTTCCTAGATGTCAGTATGAGGCGGAACGCTGACCATGGACCACTCAAAATGACATCTATACGAAAACAAGTGTAACTAAATTAGTATGGTTCAAATTCTTCACTGTAGGGGGAAAGCGCCTAAATCTCTGTAAAGGGAAAACATGGGCATACAAGAAGACTACCCATAACAATATACGAGACTCAATTTTTCTTATTAAATTTGGTGTCCGATAAAGATCATGTAACTACTTCTTATGTAGTTTTCTCCATTCACCTGTCTCTTCGCATTTTTTCAGTCCAAAAATAATCATAACCACTTCAATCTCAAATTTTATCTTACTATTTTATTTTCTTTTAAGGTAAGAGAATATGGTTTGTACTTCTATAGTACAACTGACGAATGTCAGTTTTATATATTTTTAGTTGAATATATTTTTAGAGCATTGCGATGACTAGAGTCTCTGTAATGCATAATAACTTGAGTTTCCAGAGTTGAGTCTTATTTTAGTTAATTTCGTACTGCATTTCTTTGCTATGTGAAATTTAATAGCCGCCCAAAAAACTGTTGTAACCCTAATTTTTTTCTTAAATGGAAAAGAAAATGGGACACTTGGGACATTTTTTCACGTAAAAATAAAGAAGAGGGTTACAATCTTGTTCTGGGCAGCTATTCAATTATGAATGATGATCAACACAAAAACTACGGTATCGCTTATTATCCAACTCCTGCGCTCTCTATGAATAAAGTTAATGGTTTATTTCATGGTAGATAATATGGGCAATATCTCGAGTACTAAAGCACTTAAAAACATGGAACTTCCACTGTTACGAAGGTAAAAATGAACTATTTCTCTGGACAAATTTCAAGAATGAACATTATATAATCTTACCGAACATAAAATAAATGTTCAGTACTTTATTGCTAGGCGTCACTAGTCAGTACTTCGGGTTAAAGAAGAAAGCTATTGGTAAATACTTCTTCAAGATTCCCTTCTAATTAACAACTGGTATATTGTAATATGTATAACAGTCATTTCTTATATACAGTAAACGAATATTTAGATGAAGAAAGACATCATACAAATATATTATTTCTAATGGAATTTGTGGAATGCGAGTCCAGTGCTCAACCAGAATCCTGAAGAATTCTTATAGCTCTAGCTACAATAAATAATGACTCCTGGTTGAGAAAACCAGCTATAACGACTGGTGGACCCGATATACTAACCACATGTCACCCTTTTACCGACAAGATGATCGTCCACTTCTATGATTAAAACATGTGGATGTGAGGCCAGCAGCAGTCTGGTAGACCATTCCTCTTCTAGGCCTTCCGTTACATGGAGTTCAGTTTACAAAATTAAAATAACTTATGCCTGCATATTAGCATGTATTAAGTTTAAATAGTCCACCGCTGTGGTCTCGAGGTAGTGTGCTACCTTGTCTCGCAGCGGGCCCGGGTTCGATCCCCGGTCGGGACAGTTTTTCTAGGTGAGGTTTTCATCGGGTTTTTCCTCAAAGTCAGGAAAACGTTATGGCCCAAACGGTCCCCGAAATCATTTGGCCATCATCATCCTTATCATCATCATCATCATCCTTCACCGGTGTGGAAAGCAACGGGAAGCTACCACACCTACAATTTTCTTGTAAAGCTGCAAAGCATAGCATGAAAATGCTATGATTGCAGTGAAAGACCTGCCCTCGGGCAGAATTACTATGGATGGATGAAGTTTAAATATTAAACTGAACATATAAGGAGCGAAAGAAATCTGAAAAGAGCGAAAGAAATCTGAAAATAGTAGGAACGCTTGGGATTGGCAGTGACGCATCTGCCGTTATAATAATCTAATCACTAGAGATTTACACTCTGCAGCATAAAGCAAATATATAAGGTGGAATTATTTATGTATATCAGTGTATGTACGTTGCACCGTGCTTGAGGAATGTCATGTATTCAACTAAAAATAGCATGTCTCTTGAGTATGCATCGGATAGAGTTTCCCTGGATATCAGTTTTAGATTTTAAAATTTAAATTATGTGTCAAATGGACTCGACTCAAATTGCGAAAGCACCAATTGTTCAGAGACTAAATGTAATGCTCATTTGCATAATTACAATGGACGAGGTTGATATTCCTGTGCACTCCTCTTCCATTTTTTTCACTTCATTGTAAATAAATTTTTGCAATCCATTTCGACTTTATATATATGTATTACTTATGAGTGAGATTTATTTTATAGAATTGTGTAATATTTGTGGACGGGTAAAATACATGCAGATTCAATTCAAGTCTCAAAGTTAAAATCGGATTCAAATGGCACCCCTAGTCTGATAATATTAGCCTACAGTCAATATTTTTGTTCCCGAATTAACAAACAACAATTTATAACAAAATATTTTTTATAGTATTTGAGGTGGGAGAACAACATTAACTATGATTTGAGGGAAGTATATTATACAGGGAATGATTGGAAAGCATTAGCTCAGGATAGGGGTGTATGGAGAGCTTATGTCCGCGCGGCCATGAACCTTCGGGTTCGATAGTGCCAGTGAGTAAGTAAGTAAGTAAGATTTTTGATATTAATTTATGGAAATTAAAGAAATTAACTTACACAATTTTACATTTAATTGAAAAACTGTGACTGGAATGGAATTTTATCAATATTTTTTAGACAAATAATAATTTATTTTTTATCTTCTTCATCGATAGATTGAAATATAAAATAATAAGCATACAGTCCATATATTTCAATGTATTTTTTTGCGTCAAAACACATTAATTGTGGTCCTCTTTAACAAGGCCTAGCAGTTTTTTTTATAGATACAGTTATAAAGAATTATCTTTCTAATAATGTCCCTCGAAAGGAATCATGATAAGCATAGGACATGCGATGGTTGGAGTCCACATGGAGCATAGATTTTCTCTTGGAATTTCAGCTATTGTGTGACCAATATCCACCCAGCAAAGAGAGAAATTTACGAATTTATGAAAATATTATAAGTAGCAGAGACGCTAAGAAAACCGGCTATAACGGCTGGGGGACTCTTCATGTCGACCACGTGCCACCCCTCTACTACCTTAATGATCGTCCACCTTTACAAATAACAAATTTTGAAGTGAGGTCAGCAGCCGGAGGATTTCTATCACTATAGTACCGTAGAGTTTATCTTTTCAAGAATCATCCAAACAACGTTCTGGGGTCAAAAAACAATGAATGTATCTATATAATATAGATTTAATTTATCATACTTTAGTTCCTTCTATTTGTTGCAGGATTATTTTTATTTCTTTTAGTAACTGGGAAGAATTCATACTTCTTGTGAGAATGTAGCATTATTTTTAAAAAGTGTTTGCTAAACGTTGTATACGTGAAATGAAGATAGGCCTATTTTATGGTCAAATATACAAATTTCCTGTTGTGACAAACGCTTATACAGCATTTGGTAATTCATTGTGCTACAAATGAAAATAATATTTTTTTTATTAGAAGTATTCCATACAACAATGGTTCTCCTTCAACCAAATGTGATTTACCGCCAGAGGTTTCTGTCTGAAGCATCTTCTTCCCTAAATCTCTAGCTTCTATACTTCTCCATCTATCCAACGTTCTCTAGGACTCCTTTTCTACTTCTTCCATTGGCTTTCCAATAAGGATCTTCTTTGGTATTCTACAGTATCTTCTTTCATTCTTATGAGGTATCTATACCATTTCAAACATTTTTCTTCTATTTTTTCTAATGTTTTTTTAGAGTTGATAATTCCACTTATTGAGCTGTTATCTCTTGTTGAAATTCTTGTCGATCGCCTCAAAAAATCGATTTCTACTCCTTACAGCTTGTATGTAGGCATTCTTCTCTTTAGGTTTTTTTTTAGCATTGTACATTTTTCAGTAGAGTGAGGAGCTGGCCCATTGGTACAATCCCCAATCTGGAGGACCAGGTAATTTTTAATCAAGGTCGTCTTCATCTATCCTTCAGTGAATGAACACTGAACTGCAAGGCAGTAGCTGCTAATTTTGTTTCGCCTCGGGTATTTAATTTCCCCGATACTACCCATATCTGCGAGGTATTTCCATGTCCACCACCTGTGGAGGTGCCCGATGGGTACTAACAACGCCACACAGAAAAATAATAAAATAATAATAATAATAATAATAATAATAATAATAATAAAGATAATGATAATGATAGTAGTAATAATGATAATAACAGTAATAATAATAATAGTAATAATATTTAATTAGGTTCACCTTTCAGAGAAACAATCATTACAAGATGATATAAAAATTGTAATTTTTTGTATTTGTGATTTGACATGTTAGAGAAACTATTTTATCATAAGTAATGCCACGAGTGATTCCCAATTTATCTAGAGAATTTGGAAATCACTCGTGGCATTTGTTAGGACTATTTAACGAATCAAATTAAGTTGTTTACTCACAAATCATTATTTAAATATAGTTATTTTAAAATATTTATATATTTAATGTAAACGGCGATGTTTGAAAACAAATGAGAAACGTTATGTTTCGTTTGTTCATCACTGCAACCAGATCATATTTATTGCCAAATAGAATCGCAATATTGTAAGAATGCACCAGTGGAAAAAAGAAACATCATTACAGGTTATTAATTAATTTCGGATGTCCTATGATGTAAATATGTCAATTATATTTTTCTGCAACGTTAATTCCTGGGAAATAATACGTTTAAGAAAGTGCGAACAGTAGTTTTTTGTGGTATAATCAATTGCTGGAATGTTTTTGTATTATATCTCGTAAGCAGAATCTGTTTACAATCGTGCAGTATATATACAATCTAGAAGCCACTTGATATAACGAAAACGATAAAATGAAAGTGATAAAATCGAGGTGAAAAACGACTGTGATTGTTCGTAAATCAAAATTCATTGAAATGTGATTGGTCATTGACTGTCATTCGGGGCATGAGTTAAATAGTCATTAAAAATTTATGAATTTTATATCAAATTTGTAAGGTTGAACATCGAGTTCGAATGAGTTCTTCTTACAATAATCCAACATATGACTCCCTTTAGAAGGGAAACCACATTTCATAGATTTACGGAACGTAAATGAACCTAGCCGGAAACTAGAGGCTTCTGAAGAAACTTTTGTCAACTCCACGATAATGACCTGTTAAATAAAATACTTCATATTATGCTGAAGTACTAACCTTTCTTCAAAACGACATTAGCATTACAAATATTGTCTGGGGAAATTAACAAGTTTTATTAACAAATTCTCTGTTCAATATTTGGTCGTTTCGATAATCGACAAAACCACGTTGGGTTCATTGTGTGCCAGTTCGCTCAGGGTTGAATATGATAACTCAGGGATGTTTATATTATTTATGTAATTATAAATAACTTTAAACTTATTACTCCAGTTTATTGTATAATTTTGCACTAACAATTTATAGAGAATTACAATCGTTTTATATCTCACTAATATTCGGAGTGGAAATGATGAGTTTATTTAAGTCCACGTGTATTTAATGTCACTTAAAATTCTGAGTTACTAATTATCTTGTATTTTAAAAAAATTAAGATTTTAAATGTACTAAGGTTGCGGAGGTTGCTGTAGGGCTTGTTTCTTGTAGAACGTATGAGTGTGAGTATATGTGAGAGCGTTTTGTCACGTGTCCTTGCCTTATAAGGGCGATGACTCCTCCCATAAAGTCACCATCCCCACTCTAAATATACATGTTATTCATTACACCTTAGAGGGGTAGGTACCATTCGTTTGGGGTTTCTATGTTGGTAATAGACTCATGTGCACGTTTGTGCGACTTCCAATTATTACTATTAATCGTATTAGTATATTTTAGTACTTAGAGTCTATTAATTCTTGTTACAAAGTATATCCCATAAATCGTTTATAATATAAGAATAAAAATGTTATATTGTGCCATGAAACATGTACAAGCCTTGTTGTATTTATTGGTATTCATAGTTTTGTCTTCAAGAAACAATACAACTAATGCATGTAGTTGCATTGGTTATCAGTTTTAGAACGTCAGACTTTTGCTACAGATTTGGCTGAAGTTTACTTTCCTGAGAATTGGTGGGAGAGAGACTGGATTAACTCCGGCATCCATCGCTCTTCTGTTTGGCAATCGTGACCTGAAACCCTCATCATTCACTTGCCGCTAATTGAAGGGAAACAATCAATGAAATTGTATTTTGCCGCACTTACTCTCTCTAAACATATTCCATATTCTATTTTAAACTGCAGATTACCCGACATATTTTACCGCATTCGTAGTGTGTATATGAATATAGAATTCAATTATTGTACAATCAACTTATAGGGAAACGTAGCAATACTTTTGGCTTTTCTAAATATAATCTTGACACCTTACTTTGACTAATTAACTAACTCACTGGCACTATCGAACCTGTAGGTTCATGGCCGCGCGGACATAAGCTCTCCATACATCCCTATCCTGAGCTAATGTTTTCCAATCATTCCCTGTATAATTTACTTCCCTTAAATTATAGGTAATGTTATTAATGTTTGGATAAATGATAGAAGATAAAATTGGAACGATCACATAGATAGAATGGAGAACAGTAGATTAGTGAAGAAAGTACGTGACTGGACACTTCAGCAGAAAAGGCCATTAGGAAGACCACAACTACGATGGAAGGATGTCACCATTCCCCGGACCTGTAGTGAATGAACACGCAACAAGCTGCCAGCTTTCATGCGTAGAGGAAGAAGAAGAAGATGAAGAAGAAGAAGAAGATGAAGAAGTTATTCTCCCACCTCATTCTTGGTCTACCAACTGGGCGTTTTCCCTCTGGTTTTCCTACAAGAAGCTTCCATGCACGTCTTTCATTCCCCATTCGTGTCATATGTCCTGCCCATCACAGTCTACGAGACTTAACTGTTCTTATTATATCAGATTTCCTATAAAC
The DNA here is from genome assembly GCA_030220185.1 of Diploptera punctata. Lineage (NCBI taxonomy): Eukaryota > Metazoa > Arthropoda > Insecta > Blattodea > Blaberidae > Diploptera > Diploptera punctata. The sequence goes on along the minus strand of JASPKZ010003874.1, from coordinate 754,885 downwards.
ACCATGTAGTTCACTGTTGTGAAGTCTTCTCCATTCACCTGTTTGTTCATCTCTCTCTGGTCCAAAAAAAATCCTAAGAACTTTATTCTCAAATACTCGTAATCTCCTTTCCTCCCTAAAGTAAGAGTCCATGTTTCGCACCCATATAATATAACTGGCAGAATAATAAGTTTTATATATGATCATTTTTATGTTTTTTGAAAGGAATTGGGATGTCAAGAGTCTCTGTAACGCATAATAGCACGCATTTCCAGAATTGAGCCTTTGTTTAATTTCTTTGTGCATCTCATTCCTATTTGTGATTATGGTTCCTAGGTATTTGAATTCAGCCACTTTCTCAAAATTTCCCTCATTAGTCATTAGCTGTCCGTTTCCATTATATAATGTATTTGTATTGAACTTACATTAGTCGTATATATTATCCTTTAATAGTCATATCCACTTTTTATTTTCCAGTTTTACTAATTAATAGTAAAAAATACCCTTACATCTCTGGGAAACTTTGCTATGCCTTATTCCCTTCCAACTATTTCCTTACTCTTCTACCTCATTTCTGACTGCACTATATGTGGTTCTTGATATGCCTCTTCTGGATGAAGTTTAGGGATTTCAATCAACAGTCGCTTTAGCTATGTTTTCATATTCTCCCCTCATCTCATGTCCGATCCATTTTCTATTTTTGACCTGTTTCCCAATTTCCTGTTCGTTATTTGCTTTTCATAGATCCTTGTTTGATATGGTCTTGGGCCACTACATTACCATTATGATTCTCAAACTTCTGTTAGTAAATATTTGTAATTTATTTACAATTAAGCTTGTTACTTTCCATGTTTTACACCCATAAAGTAAAAAAAAAAAAAACATTTGTACTGAATATTCTATATTTTAATTTTGGATATATATATATATATATATATATATATATTCTGTTAGATTTTGAAAAAGCATTCGACATAGTCAAGAGATCAAAACTCTTAAATATATTGGAAGACAGAAATATACCAAATGTAGCCTACTTCGGCAGAACATACAAAATATTTACAAAGACAACACCATGAATATTAAATTAAATAACAGATTTTCTGAAGAAGGAATTATAAATCGTGGTGTGAGACAAGGCTGCCCCCTATCCCCAACACTCTTTGCAATTTATATCAATGAAGTAATATGTTGCTGGAACAAAACATATAAATTTGGAATAAGAATATCAGAAAATAGAAAATTAAACACCCTATTGTTTGCAGATGACCAAATAATAATAGCAAATTCCGAAGATAATCTACAGAAAGATCTGTATGAACTTAACAAAATTACAGAAGAATATGGATTAAGATATCTACAGAAAAGACAAAAATTATGGCATTTCAAGGTGTAGACCCTGTCAGAAGTAAAATTGTACTGGACAATAAAATTTTGGAGCAGGTGAATAATTTTACATATCTAGGATGCAATATCTCATATGAAGAAGAAAAGGATGTAAATGCAAAAATATCTAAATTTTTAAGAATTTTAGGGTTAATAAATTCTATCTTCAAGCCACAGTTAGTCCAAAAGCATTGAAGACTGAAAGTGTATAAAACACTGGCTCTTCCAACTCTTTTGTATGGTAGCGAAGTATGAACGTTGAAACAGAAGGATATACAGAGACTTAGATCTGCTGACATGAGATATCTCGGAGGACTGCAGGATACACACTACTAGATCACAAAAAAAAATGAAGACATCTTAGAAGAATTACACATGGGATTTTTAGAAAACAAAATTTCTGATTATAAGTCAAGATGGATACAACATGTTCATCGAATGGAAGATCACAGAATACCCAAACTAATGTTAAGATATCACCTGCAGGAAGAAGAAGACCAGGGCGTCCACTCAAAAGACTTCTGGATGGTGTTTCTCTTGAGGCCGAAACAGGTCAACAAATGGCCTAAATTCGTGAATGTACTATGATGATGATATATTCTGTGCGAATGCATGCTTTGATTTTCTAGACCTAATTTTAACATCTTCGTCTGAATTTCCTTTCCTTGCTATATATATGAAAATTCTTTCATTTCCTTTATCTCATAGTTATTTAAACTAAGATTATTATCTGTTTCACTATGTTCTCTAATCTCACTTTTTTTTTTTTTTTTTTTGCCTGTTGAGATGTAATGCACCTTAAAAAAAATATCTGTAATTTATCATGTACGTCAGATTAAGGGTCATAATTCATTTTTTCTATTCGCTTATCCTTTATTGTTTTCACTCATACATATACCAAATTTAAAGATATTCGAACTAACACTCTAATGGGATGTGGACAGTTACCGTCCATAGTTAAATCTAAATTTATGGGACTCATGAGAAATAATTAAATCCACTACAGCGCATGACAAGTATGTGGTTGTGTTAGACATATATTTTTAAAGAGACAGTTTAATTTTGAAAATTAAAAATAACGGATATGCTTAAATATTCCTATTTTATTTTAATTAGGTCTATCTCTATGCAGTTTTTGTTTATTCGTTTTTAGAATTACTAACGTATTTTGGATGAGGCAATAAACTTGCGTATGTTTTCATATACACACACGAAATTAATTTATCAGAGGACAGTAGGAAAATAATTGCAACAAGTGTATTAGAATCAATGGTGATAAAATGTAATGAATGTTTGCCTATTAAACATCTCTTTCAGTGCAAAACATGTGTCTTCCGGTGTCTCATAGATATTTCTTTCTTTTTTTTAACTTTTAAATTGACAATACATCCTATAAGACAATATTTTTTAAAACAATTGAAATAAAAGGGTAGAAATTACTTCAATTCGTGTCGAATTACCTAATAGTTTACAATAATAAATAATGATAATAGTTTTACATTATTTTGTTTTCATTTCGGTCCGATATATTTAAATAACTGTCACGGGAATCTATCAATTCACCAATTTAAGGGTTTCCTTGATTTTCTCAACTACATTGCACTTTTCCACACTAGCTATATTATCTTCAAATTTCAATTACTTGACAATAAAAAAATTATTATATAATTATATCCTATATAGGCCTATATAATCAAAACTCCCTGGCGCTACAGACCTAGAAGGCCTTTGGTCTACCAGCCGGTTAAACTCCCCATGTGTCATTTATAGAGGTGGTCTATCATCCAGTCACTATAGTGACTGACATGTGGTCCGCAAGTCGAGTCCCTCATCCATTATATCTGATTCTGTCAACCTGGTGCCGTTGCTTACTGTAGTTCCTCAAATGCTTCATGATGGTTGGAACCAGTCCAATACTGGCTTAAATTCCATAAAAAAATCCCCATGGAGACTGGAACCAAACTCAACTCCCAGAACTCTGACCAAGGCATGATGCTTTAGACCACTCGACTGCTGAACAGGATCCCATATTTACACGACATGCCCCATTAAGTCTGGAACCTACTACAATATACTTTCTCCCATTACCATTTTTTTTAAATATCGGCGGTTGTGTAAAATGGTTTAACAGAAAGATTTCTTATCCCAATAAATTAAAACACAAATAAAATAAACTACGTAACTACAAATAACTCAAAGTATGTCAACAAACACAATAGTAACACAACCTTGAAGTAATACGAATCTCCATTATCCGCAGGGCATAATGTATATATGTAGTATGTATTATGTAGATATGCATATATATATTTATATTACATATAAGGAATTTCGGGTAATTTGGAATTTGTTGTTTTCTTCTTCTGATTAAGGGATTTGAATTTTGTTTAATTACAGTGTTTATCATGAATGTTGTAACTATGAAATATCATTGTTATTTTATTCCAATATAGAAACATCACAATTTATAAACTTTCTTACATTACAAGAAAGTTCCACATTAACTTGTATATTCGGATAAAGTGGACCCCAGAGTCCACCTTTGCTTTTAGTCTGTTTTTAAGTTTATTTACTCTATTAATTTATACAGACAGGCACATTAATCAGAAAATATTTATGACTTCATAATTTTATTAAAAAGTAAGTAAAGTAATCCCACTACAGGCCTCAAGAGGCCCTTCGGGTAGTAGGAGGTTAAGGTTCCTACTTTTTTCTGGACAATCGGCACATGATGTCAGCCGGGTTGTCAGCCCTGCGCGACGGCCGTCTTTACCCCCAGAACAAGCGTCTGGTACTCATTTCCGTTAGAGGCTGAGTCGACCCCAGGGCCATAGTGCCGCCAGAAGGTTTGGGTCAGTTTAAAAATCCTGACCCCACCGGGACTTGAACCCTCGACCTTCTGGCTTGTAGCGCAGTGCCTTAACCACTACGCTACGGCGTTCCCCCCTTTTATTAAAAATTATTGATATTTATTTAATGTTTTGACAAATTATTGCTGATTGTAACATTCACACGTCATTCAACTGCAGAAAGCGACGGTCTTTGGGATTAGTAAAATTACATGGATATTAAATAAAATTAATTAAGTGAATGGTTTTTACAGATAGCAACCTCATTGATAAAATATACGTATTCGTTTAAAGTGAACCCAGGTCCTTGAGGAGGGTCCAGATTAACAGAATTCCTTTGTTATGTTTAATTATTTTATACAGCCATCGTGTCACACAATATCAAACCAAATCCGTCAGTATATTAAAACAGCATCTACATAATATAATATATTTAGTAGTTTTTTCAACATTTGTAATATTCAATAGCATATATTAATAATTGATTCTTAGCTTGAAGAACTTTTAAAGCGGCCATTTTCATAAATATCACAAATAAACCCTTCTTCACACACAGAATAAAAGAAACTGGCCTTGAACCCGTCAATGTTGATGAGGAGCAGAAGTTAAAATATTTGAGGGCAGCACAATCAAAGAAGATATTAACAGGGTATGCGTACACTTGAATTAAGAGAAAATCAGATTATGTTTGAAACTTCACCACTGCTTATATCTGTCTACGCAGGAACCAAAAGGACTGCAGTATAGAGGGCTCTTCGTCTCCTCTATCTCGGTCTAGGCTCTGCTTCCTCTTTTATCGTTAGGTTATTATTTAACAACACTCACTAACGCTGCAGGTGTTAAAGATTATAAAGGTTTCGCATATTAATAATTAAACAGGAGAAGTAAGAAATAGAGGTATTTTCTGTAATTCTGTGCTTGTCAGTTACGATGTCGTGGCCTGTTCTATTGCATGTCAGTAGTTGAATAAGATTAAGAAATACAGCTGCTGTTAGGATTAACTGAGCTGAAAAATTCATCGACTATATCGGAAATCGAACTGGCAAACTTCCTGGTTGTGGCATATGAATTCTTAACTCGAGGCAGCTATGCAAAGAATGAAATACAATGTATAGAACTACTGTAATGCGAAGCGGTTTTGTGCGTCAGCAGAATTACGTAATCAGTACGAGATTTGATTATAGCATAGTAAATGTAGCGAAATTTACAAAAGAAATATGGCAGCTCTTCTACATAATTTCATTTCCGAAGAACAGCGCGTTGTGATTAAATTTGTTGCTATATAAAGTGAAAACATCTTGCAAGATCTAGAGAGAATTATGATGGTCTCAAGAATCAGATAACGGTCTGCGCGAGAAATAAAACTTACACAAACTTCAGCAAACAAAATAAATTCTCTGTATTCTAACAAAAAAAAACTGAAACTATTTGTATCTTAAGATTATTATACAGGATATATAATATTACAATTTTCTTTACTTCTTCTTTTCCTCTTCCATTATAGGTACTGTAAAATGTGTCTTAGCCGGAACCTTTATAAGAAGGAAACCTGTAGAGACGGGAAAAAAATCTCCAGAACGGTACGATTTTATATGTAAAATCGTCCTGTATAAGCCGGAAACCTTCATAACTCAGAAACGGAATTGTTTTTAAAGTACCAATATTTTTTTCCCTCAGTAAGATGGAAAATAATTCTTAAGCACGTTCTAATTACAGTATTAATGACCACACATGAAAACTCTGCATATGACGCTTTCTGCATTATATTGTTTTACCTTCTTGTGTTGCCATTGTATTGCGGGATACCCTTGCTTGTGTGTGACAGCGGGGAATCCCTCGCTTTTCCTTGCCTGCTTACGTCCCTGTGAGGGAGTTGGGAAACTCTTCAGTCTTCCTGTAGTTGAAGTTCCTTCTCGCTTTTGTGTAATAAAGTTGTTTTGTATTGCCGTGCAAACTGAGATGTATTACATACACTATTTTGTCTGTATTTCAGTCAATACGTTATGTCTTTAAAGCGTGCATGTAATACCCTTACACTGCGTGAGAAAATTGTAGCTTGTAATTTGGGAAGTCTTTATAAGAAGGAAAACTGTCAAGAGGGAAATATATTTAAGGAACCGTCATGTTCCTTCATAGACAGGTTTTACTGTACTGTTATGTTCCCCACGCCTCATGTTATAGGATTTTAAACTCTATATCACATACATACACACAAGGATATGGAGGACGTCCCCGAATAAGCGATCGCTTTAATGTCTGGATCATCTCCGAGACGACAGGAACTTTTAGTGCTATGTAGGTGAATGAATAGAGTAACATAACAGTAAGCTACGTGATCTTTATGGGGAACCAGATGTAACGAGAAGTTAAGTCGCGCAGATTGTTATTAGTAAGGGGCGGATTTCTATGACCTAAAAAAATGGAAAATATGCATGCATTTATGACCTAGAAAGGTTTAAATATGTCCTAAAAAGATAAAAATATGACCATATAATTGAATGAATTGTTTACCCGTACTATATTAATTGTTCATTCATACACATTTTCAATTGTATCACAAGAAATATTGTCCAATGCAAACGTTTGCTACCTGTTAACAGAAAACTTCGAAACAAGTGTACTGTGAAACTGACGATTTTTATACAGACACAATGTTGGTTATTTCCAATCGCCTGATGACTAGGCTATTAAAAAAACCCGAAATATGACTTTATCATAGAAATAAGCAGAAATATGACCAACGATCTGAAAAGTGAGAAATATGACTTTTAAGACAAAATAAAATAAGGCATATATGAATGTTTTTACTTACTTGATGCTTAGAATATAGGCTTTGGTAAAAATATGACATGTCATAGGAATCCGTCCCTTAGTTATGAGTATATTGAATGGGAAACTAAAGAGGGACATGGAAACTTGTATAAAAGTCGGAGGAAAGGAGTCCTGTATATGTGTCAAAAAAAGAGCAAGGTCAATAGCATTACCCTTGATATGATAGAAGTGAATTGTACGGAATGATTGGGAAATGTTAGTTCAGGATTTGAAGGTATGGAGAGGTAATGTCCACGCGGCCATGGATCTTCGAATATGAGACTTAATTAGCTTAACTAACTAACTCCCTGGCACTATCGGACCCATAGGTCTCTGGCCATACGGGCATAAGCTCTACATGCATTCCTCTCCTGAGCTAATATTTTCCAATCATCCCCTGTATAATCGACTTCCCTCAAATTATTGTTAATATTATTCTCCAACCTCATTCGTGGTGTACCAACTGGCGTTTTCCTTCTGGTTTTCCTACAAGAAGCCTCCATGCACTTCTTTCATTCCCATTCGTGCCACATGTCCTGCCCATCGCAGTCTACGATACTTAGCTGTTTTTATTATATCTGGCTTCCTATAAAGACCATGTAACTCTCTCCCGAATACCATAAATGTTAATCATAGAGGCGAGGCTAATGATATAGTTTTTGTTAATTTTACAATTTATGTTATGAAGTCTTCTCCATTCACCTGTATGTTTATCTCTCTTTGGTCCAAACATTTTCCTAAGAACTTTAATCTCAAATACTCGTGATCTCCTTTCCTCCCTTGAAGTAAGACTCCATGTTTCGCAACCGTTGCATATAACTGGTAGAATAAATTAAATTAGAATTAATTAGCTATTGATTTAATATTCCATGTATTATAATTTTTAGCGCATTCATATATTCATATGAAAAAGGCGATTATGATAGGATTATTATGATGACCAAGTGGTGTTCAGGAGACTCTTTGAGCCTTAAATTTGCTCTAAAGAAACCTTCACTCAGGAAAATTTACCACCCAGGGGTAATACTGGGCTCGCAGAATGCTAGACAACGACATTGCACTGACACCACATCAATGGACAATCGTTAGATATTATTAAAAACGTGCGACCGGACAATAGTGTTTAGGGTAGAAAGCTAAATTCTAATATCGTACTAAAATATTGCGTTATTATTTATTTATTTTACCTGATGGAGTTAAGGCCGTAAGGCCTTCCCTTCCACTTCACCAGGGTTAAATTATACATACGATAAGAATTATGACAAATGATACATAATAGATAATTACAGACTACACACTATAAAGATGACAAGGGAAAGAAAAAGAAATAGTAATAATAATAAAAATAATAATAATCATCATCATAATCATAATAACAAAAATAACCTATAGTTAGAGTAAGCAAATGGATTAGTAAATAAAGGTTAATATAAAAAGGAATTATCAAAATATACATTGAACATACTATGTTTTATATATTATATGTCAAAGGAAATATGCAGTGAATTTCTTTTTAAATTGTTTTTGAGTGGTCAGTCCTTCTATTCTCCAATGAAAAATATAATACGTTTACAATTCATCCATCCACAGTAATTCTGCCAGAGGGCAGGTCTTTCACTGCAATCATAGCATTTTCATGCTATGCTTTGCAGCTTTACTAGGGAATTATAGGTCTGGTAGCTTACTAGGGAATTATAGGTCTGGTAGCTTCCCGGATGATGATGATGATGATAAGGATGATGATGGCCGGATGATTTTTGGGGACCGTTGGGCTCTAAGCTTCCTGACATTTGTCTTACAGGTGAGGAAAAACCCCGAAAAAACCTCACCCAGGAGAATGTCCCGACTGGGAATCGAACCCGGGTCCGCTGCGCGACAAGGCAGCACACTACCTCGAGTCCACAGCTGTGGACTACGTTTGCAATAGGATATTATACGGTATTAGTGGGGCTGAGCTTCCATTGGCACCACAGAGATTCGATGTACCAAATGATATTACAGGTATTAAGTTTAAAAATGTGAGTTGATAATATTTTTAATGTAGATACTAATTAGTGAATGTAGAATTTTTTATTATAGTCAGAAAGATTTTAAGCAATTATTTAACTTGGTATCTGAGTTGGTCTAACAAGATGTGGACTCCAGACTATTGCAGAAAGAAACTTGTGCAAAAAGAGTGGAAAGAACTTGTTCAAACAAGAAGCAGAAACTTTGCTTTTATATAACCGATGCTCTGTTAGCAGAGAAGTGAAGTGAAATTAGTCGGGAGTGCCCATGATTAGTGCTCAATGCGTCTTATTCTTCCTCTTCTTTCATTCTTTCTTCTGGTTTAGAACTAGGTTTTACTCTTTACACGTACTATTTCTGATAATGAAAATAAAATATAGGCTATAAAAATAATTAGAAGAGAAACATTGTTAATTGTATTCAGTATGCGAATCATGGACTCTTACTTTAAGGGAGGAAAGGAGATTACGAGTATTTGAGAATAAAGATCTTAGGACAAATTGTGGACCAAAGAGAGATGGACAGACTATATTATTAACAGTGAACTGCATGGTCTTTATAGGAAGCCAGATATAATGAGAACAGTTAAGTCTCGTAGACTGCGATGGGCAGGGCATGTTGCGCGAATGGGGAATGGAAGACGTGCATGGAAGCTTCTTGTAGGAAAACCAGAGGGAAAATTCCCAGTTGGTAAACCAAGATGAGGTGGGAGAATAGCATTAAATATGATTTGAGGGAAGTAGATTATACAGGGGGTGATTGGAAAACATTTCAGAATAGGGGTGTATGGAGGGCTTATGTCCGCGCGGCCATGAACCTCCGGGTTCGATAGTGCCAGTGAGATAGTTATGACTTTAAAAAAGTACAGAGTTGCAGACTTCAAAACTAATTTTTATTTATTTTTTTACATCGAAATTAGACAGTTTTTACCAAGGACATCAAATTTAGTAAAAAAAATACATTAAAATTTCAGTTATATTATTTATTTGCAGTGCGTTATTATTCTCGAATACGTCGCGAAATTAGCTTAAAGGTTGTACATATGATTATATTTTCATTTTTATATACACCAGTTTTAAATGTATTTTGAAAGTATAACTAAATGCGATATTGATGAAAAATTCAAAATTATACTCCAATGCAAAATAGACGATTTATAAATATTTGTTTATTTGGAAACGCCAAGAAAAATAAAGGTGTAGACTGTTTCCAAATGCTATTGGACGATAAGCTTAAATACCCAGAGTTCGTCCAAGGTTCTCTGCAATGAATTATGATTCAGGGAACAGACGTAGGAAATAAAACCTACCTTCAACGTAATGGAGAGAAGGAATTAGAATGGCTATGCTCGACAGGGCAATTGCAGAAGATCAATGGAATGACAGAGAAACATGGAGACTTAAATGTGCATACGGAAAAGTTTTAGGACACCCGCTTGATTGATTGATTACTGCAACGTATTGGAATTCTATCAAAAGTGTAGATGCTGAAAGATATTTCGGTGATTACAATTTAATTGTGACACTGAAATGTTAATTACAGATCAAAATGTTGAGGTACGTTTTATGATTCATTCAGAAGTGCTACTTATTTTTCATACTTAACCCTTTAATTGGCAATGTATCCCACAGGATACATCGATTGGTTCGATTTATTTGGTACTAGCTAATACCCGGCGTGCGCTGCTACACCTAAATAAATGATCATGTGTTTTTTGCATTTAGTTGAATAAGTAAAATTAAAAATAAATACAAATTTATATTGTTATTATTTTTAGATACCCCGTGCTGATTACCCGGGAATCTACACATCCCGATATACTTGGCATAAATGAGCTGAAAGACAAAATTCGTTATTTTGAGTTATCCATAAAAGAATACCCAACGTGCGCTGCTATGCTTGCCCGGGAATCTACTTTTACCGATCTTCTTGGCAACGTTGAAAGACAAACATGTTATTGTGAGTTATCCATAAATGATAAACATGCTGTCGCGGCCCTTTTGTGTAGAGTTTTTTTTGGATATTCAATTCTGTGTACAATAATGATGTGTATTTGTTATGGGTTAGGCAGCATAAGCCATTTAAGCTTACAAAAAGCGACATTTTTTTACGTTTTTTCACTACAGAAGGTGACTTTCAGGGTGAAGAGCTTGAGCATTAAAACTCTTATAACCTATAATCTTCCCGGGAAAATCCTGAACATTTTGCAAAAAGCCCCATGACAATCGGATTTTGTAGAGTTTTTTTTTTAGATAATCAATTGTGTATACAATAATTTTATGTTTTGTTATGGTTTAGCAGCGTAAGCCATTTAAGGGTAAAAAAGGGACTTTTTCACGTTTTTCATTACAAGGGGTGTTTTTAAGGGTGTAGGAGTTGAGTATCTCAACTCTCTTATTATCTATATTCATCCCGGGAATCTCCTGAACATTTTGCAAATCCCCATCACAATCAGATTAACGGTATGACCGCGCATAATGTACGAACAAACAAACAAATATTCATTTTTTATATATTAGATTATTAATGAAACAGAAGAAAACGAACCAATAGTATAACTTAAATGTGTGTCGAATTACACAATAAACCTAATAAGTCATACGTGATCTGTTTACAGTGCGGTCCGCCACTTTTAAATAACTGTCACGAGATATTAGTGTTTTGCCAATTAAAGGGTTAAGTTAGTTTGTGTGTTTTCTACATTCTTGTGGTTTTTCATAAATATGTACCTACATTTATATGTTTTCTGCCTTATGCTTCAACTTGCACCAATTTATTCTATTTATGTATGTCGCTTTAACCTACATCAATTTAACATAAATACACATTTTAATCTATGCCTTTTTTTCTATCAACCCTTTTTTAAAATTGATTTATTTTCATATCAAAATAATTTGAGAAGTCATTACCTGTCTTAAGAATTAATTCATAATGTTTTCTTAAAAATGATATAAAATTAGAAATTACAATTGTATCAACACTACAAAATATTAAACGTACAAATGAAAATAATACATTTAAGCCACCCTCGTATTATGCACTTTATATATTTATTCTTGCCTTATGTGATCTAATTTCTTCCATAAAGATATTTTGTATGAATAATACCCACACATAAAATTGGAAATGTATCAGCCTTTAAGATATATTGGTTTATTTGTTTCATAAAACAATGGGAAATACATTAGTAGAAACCATTTACTTTCTGTCAATTTATACAACAATATGCAATAATAACTTATGATTATGCATGATTTGTTTTCACTGCAGTCCGACATTATTAAATAAGCCGACATGTGATATTGAGTTTCGCCAATTTAAGGGATGAACATTTTAATCTCCATTTTAGCGAATTCCGAAGGAATGAAGTTATTAAGGTTTTTCTCATAAAACATCTTTGATTTTTTAGAATCTTCACCGTTTCTATCTTGTTGATACCGAAAATGATAATGACAAATATATTATATATATATATATATATATATATGATATGAAATGAACAATTGCTTGAGTCGGGATTTGAATCCGAGTCTCTAAACTCTGCACATTTAGCGCTCTAACGACCTGAGCTACCCAAGTATACCAACACAAACATACATTTTTCTTATATAAAGAGCGCTAAACGTACATAGTTTAGAGACTCTGGTTCAAATCCCGACTCAAGCATTCATTTTTCTTTCCATATCACATTTGCCTTCATTGCCAAATGTCAAAAATATAGTTGTAACATATATATATATACGTGTGTGTGTCCATTAACACTCTATCGGCCGCAAATTTTGTTTCACTGAAACCAACTTGGTATCTAGTAATTAATTAAAGTGGCAAGGTCGAGCTCCTTAACAAGTAAAATCGGAGCATTGGGTGTAGGAGTTCACATGAAACGAAAATTGAAAAGTCGCTTCAGTGATCGAAATATTCGATGTTTTATAACGCAACTAGTAACTTACGTGCTATTAAAATGCACAGAAATAGGCATTCTGCAAAAATCGACAAAATCAGCCCATTAAAAATTAGGGTTTACTTGAACCAGAAATTAAAATTTGATTCTAGAACCGCCAGGTTTGTTTCGATTGTTATGAATAGGCTACCATACAATTTAAGTAATCTTTAAATCTACAACTATCCTTTAATATACATTAGTTTAATTAATTTAATATTTAATATAGAAGTCTAATGGAAAAGTTAACCAGTAGGTATTATATATCTGCCCATGAGCAGGCCTTTCACTGCAAATTTAGCATTCTCCATTTATTTCCTTCACTCAGCCTTCCTTTTTGTATCCGCAAATCACTTGTTTTAATATTGTCTGTCATCTGATATCTTTATCTGCCTCTAACCTTCTTCCGTTGACCATTCCTTCTAGGGTATCCGTAGTAGGCAGTTCCGTCTTAGCCAGTGGCCAATCCAATTTCTTTTCCTCTTCTTTATGAGTTACATCATTGTTCTTCCTTCATCCATTCTGTCTAGAACATCTTGACTTTTTTATTTTGTCTTACATTTATACGCTCCATACTTCTCCATATCCATGTCGCTAAATCTTCCAGTAGCTTTCCCTCATTATGTCGTAATGTCCGAAGTCTCTGCATCATACAATGCTATATCCACAAAAATACTTCACTAGCCTCTTCCGTAATTATTCTGCCAAAGATCCGCAGAATGTGCTTCTCTTCTTGTTAATAGCTTATTTTGCCAGTGCTATCCTCTGCTTTATTTTTTGACCGCAGTTCATATTACTACGAGCCCGGAGTCGATACTCGCGGCTTTAAAGTCCCTTCACAAGGACTTATTCATTGGACATTTTATCCTAAAAACAGAGACCGGCTGGATTTGGACCCCCAACCTTTCGTATCAGAGGCAAGGAACGTAGCCGATGGTGATCCCATCATCATCATCACTGGCGCAACAACTCATTCCAGAGTCCTGGCCTCCTCAAGGAGCCTCCTCCAATTAGCTCGGCCCTGTTCCTCTCTCCACCAATTTCTAATCCCAACATCTTCATTCTTCTATCGTAGTTTCGGTCTTCCTCTTTTTCTTCTCCATCTTCTGGTTGAGTGGACCATATTCTTTTACATATTTCTGACTTCCTTTCTTCTCACATGCCCTGCCCATCGTAGTCTGTTTAATTTAATGAATTTATTAATTTCAACATCTTTCCTAGCCTTACCTCTATGATTAACATTTATAGTATTTGGATGAATCAATAATACACAGCATATGTTTGCCCATTTGGGAATAATGCATAGAACTCCTGATTATAACGTTTTCGCCAGACACCGTTCTCACATATAGGGTCATACACCCTCCTTAATATTTTTCTTTTAAAAAATTGCAAAACGCATTCATTGTCTTTCCCCATATCCATGTTTCACATCCATATGTCAAAACGGGTTTTATTATAGTCTTGTATAGTAATATCTTTACAGATCTTGACAAGACTTGGCTTTTCATGTTTTTTAAAAACCCATAACAGCATTTGTTGGCTATAATGCCCTACTTCGACTACTGCGACATATTACTGACTAATCGGACAACTGATCTGTCTGACACACTACAGCGTGCTCATAATGCGTGCATTCGATTTATATCCAATCTCCGTCGTTATGACCACGTGTCTCCTTGATTTCAGGCCTTATCATGGCAGAAGAACTTTACATTCACATACCTTACTATTCCAAATTCTGCACACACATTTACCAAGTTATTTAACAACACGTTTTCAAAATGTATCGGCTCATCACAATTTAGGAACAAGATCACAAGACTCTTCTTTACTTTTGATACCACAGCACAAGGCATGTCTATACTCTGAATATCTCACAATATCTATGACTAGAGCATGGAACTCACTTCCCAGTCATGTCAGGGACTGTCATTCGCTATCATTATTTAAATACAAATTAACTGATATCTTAAGTTCAACATAACGAAAACATTAATTGCATAACAACTATATAGAGCATTCTATAAATAATCATCTAGGAAGCTACTTACTTCTTCTTCTCTTCTTCTGCTTCATGAAATTAGGCCTTTTGACCTGTTTTCACATCAAGTGGGATTTAATGAATCCTCCCATCTAGTAAATGGGCGTCCAACATTTCTATGTCCTATTGGTTTGTACTTTAGTAACAGCTGAGGGATTCTATCTGTAGGCATTCTCTTGACATGTTCATACCAGTTGTTTCTCATGTTGTCAATTCTATTTGTTAAATTGAAAATATTTAAGTCCTTCCTAATATCCTCACTTCTTTTCTTGCCCAAAATTGTCACACCTGCTACTGAACGTAGGAACTTCATTTCTGCAGTTTCTATTTTCCTTCTGTCTGAACGGTTAAGAGTCCAATTTTCACTTGCATATGTTAAGACAGGCACTGCCATAATTTTGTAAAATTTTAGTTGTGTGCTCCTCAAAGTTTTATTTTTCAGTGTCCGTCTTATAGTGCCACACATTCTGTAAAATCTATTTAATTTAATATTAATATCTTCCTTCTGGCAGTATGATACATTGCATCCTAAATAATTAAAATTGTTCACCTGTTGTATTATCTGAGCTTAACAAAGCTACTTACTTTGTTATATAATTTTAATTTTATTATATTCCATGTTTTTGTTAGTATTATCTAGTATTATATCACATCATCATTGTATTTTGTTTAGTCTGTATTTTAATATCTTAAAATTGTAATAAGTATGTATTTTTTGTATTATTCTACTATTCACTGGTTGAGTGGAAGAGAAGGCCTTATGGCATTAACTCTGCCAACTAAAATGAAGCATTATTATTATTATTATTATTATTATTATTTTATTATTATTATTATTATTATTATTATTATATTTATTCGATTCTCTATTTCTTGTGTTGTAATGGTGTTCCCCATCACTATAATTTAGGAAAAAAAATAGAACATATATACCATTATAACATGTTGAACAGCAATGAACTGAAGTTGTTGATTGGATGCATTAATACATATGGGGCACTAAACGATAATGCAATGGAATAATAGCATTTTATGAGGTAAGTAATGGCACGGACATGCGTGTAATGGTTACCTTGATGATAATAATAAGCAGGCGTCCAGGTGTCGTAGCATATAATTCTACTCCAGGCGAATGATATTAGTCCCTGTTTAATAGGTCAAACCATTAACATGAACGCTTGCACAGTTATACCATCAATGAAATATAGCTGTAATATTAACGTATTTTTTGTCATCTCCCAACTCTCCGTCTCATTCACTCTGAAATGTATGAAAACAACTATAAAAATTGATGAGCTCGCTCCAGTTAGATTAAAATTTTGTCACTTTTTTGTGTACATGTAGAGGAAAAGTTAGTTTTTAGCCTCTATTCTGTGGTCTCTGGTAGAGGTGTCACGGGAAATGAAGGTTAACCTTCCCAAATGAAAGTCGTTCCTCTAGGAGATTAAATTTATTGTGGGAGCTATCTCTGCATTATTATTCTGGTAAAAGTTATATTAGAATGACATTTTGTTCTAAAACTCCATTTTATACACTTATTTTAAGTAACGTTTCAAACACAGTCAGAATTGAAAATACCTAAAACCTGACACCAAACTGAACTGTGATTCAAGCTAGTTCTCTGTAATTGATTACGTTGAATTTTCATCTCATTTAAAATTATGTTATGTTACGATTGGTTTCCAAATTGTCTATAAATTTTCAACTCACCAAGTGGCAACAAATTCATTTAGATGATTTGAAAAACACGAATAACATTTGCTAGAACTATTTCACGAATAAAATTAAGCAAAAAAGATTATTAAAATATAGTAATTATATATTTACATTCACTTCAATGTAAAATTCAAATTGTGTGAGCTCTTATTTTGTTAGAACATCGAATTTGATCATTTAAAATTTTGCGTAATTCTCTTCATAATTATCTGCTATCTGGGTGGGAAACTTTAAATATATTGTAATCAATTAATATTATAGGTTCTTTCTTTATTTGAATACAATTGAGAAAAGTTAACTTGTATTTTGTAAATGGACTAAGGGACTTAAATCTTCGTTGACACCAAGAGTTGGAACTGTACAAGAATGCAAAACATGTGTTTATTTATTCAGAAACTTCCCCTTAATGCCTTACTTGTTATTAAATTCAGTACCAGGCACTGAGCAGGGCATTTAAACCCACAGACCAGCTTATTTAAATACCCCAGCTACCCTTTTCGTGGCACTTCAGAAAATGGACCATTATTCACAAACTATTAGTCCTAGAAAATTCAAATTTTGTACATACCTAAAGGAGATATCCTAATAGTATTTGATGGTGAAATAACTTGGGTGATTGACATCACATGTAATCGGCGTATCAATTTCAGGAAGTGGAAGTTCATCTTCACTTTCATTTTGTGAATCTTCTAATTCAGGAATCAGTTCATCGCCTGAATCATCATTATACAAAATATTCACCAATTCGTCTTCAGTGAGATATTTTTCTTTCGCCATGGTTTCACTCACGCACAAACAACAGCGCGATAACGAGACACATATACGACTGAATTGAAGGCTGGAGGCAAGTTTGGGTGAACGAATTCCACGTGTTGTTTGTTTTAAAAATAAAAGGGGGTTCACCAAGGTTAAACGTGTCAAACGGGAATAGAAAATGTACATTTACATGTCACCTATGATCTCCAAGACATACTAAGCCATACGCAGTTTGTTCGCGCCCGCTCTAAAACGAGTTAACTGACCGACGACCGCATACCCCGATAGTCTCTTTAAACGCCTTAACTGGTTTACGGTACAGAATGGATTGAGTGACCTGATGTACTATGTAGCTCAGCAATTCCCAGAACTGCGAACTCCAATCTAATACCTATTCAGATTATTAATATGTTACACTTTTCAGTCAAAATGTGTTAGTAATGAAAATGAAATTTAGGTTGTTTACAATATTCAGTTATTTCGTACTAAAATGTTGTAATTGTATTAAATATTCTAGGTGTTAATGTGTTTAATTTCATATTTGAGAAAATATGGTTTAAAAACGTCGATACCTTGAGAGTGTATATCCAATTATATAAGTTATATTTGTTTAAAATATGTTGGAGAAAGAGTGCATTGGGGCACATGAACTGCCTAGAATGGAAAAGGGAGAAGCAATAAAAACGTAAATAAGGAATATTCGACGATGTTTCTTCTATTAATATTTTAGATGTATAGAGCAGTGGGCCACGCGAGATTCCTCGCTGCAGTAGTTGCAAATCAGTATGTGTTGGCATATGGGATGAAAATGCCACTGTAGAGATATTTACGTGTAGAATTTTTCGCATTTGCTTTAGATATTTATGGAAGTAGTAGAAGGGATATAATGTAGTTAGAAAATTTGCAATAAAGTTAAGATTTTTGATAATATATTTATGGATTGAATTGGAATTAAGTTGAATCCTAATCGGTAGATATATTTGCAAAAATGAAAGAACTGGAAAGTACGGATCATTTAAAGGATTTTATCCCGTTTAGTATAATATTTCACGGATCATATTTTCATACTGTAAAAAACATATTCTTTATCATCATCATCGTTATCAGCGTCAAGGATTAAACCTGCTGGTCTGTTCCGATCTCATGTTAGAATATATTGTCTATCCATCTTTTACTGGGTCTTCCAACATTTCTTCGTCCTAGTGGTTTGTAATGAAAAATCTTTTTCGGAATTCTATTGTTATCCATTCTATTGATGTAGTCCATCCATTTATCTTTGTATTGTGTAATTCTATCTAATAATTTGAATATATTCAGTTCTCTTCGTATATCCTCACTTCGCCTTTGATCCATTATTGTATAGCCAGTCACACTATTCTTTATACACAGATTAATACATGCATCATAGTAATTTAAACTGTATGAAATATCTTAATTTGAAGCTACAATTTTCCAAATATTCCAATAATTCCTGAAAATTAAAATTATTTCTTAGACAAGACTAGAAATTAAGTAAAATCATCATCATCAATTGCAATGATAAATTAGGCCATAAGCATGTTCGCTAATTCAGGATAGAAATTGATGCGCCTCCATCTCTTCTTAGGTCTTCCTGGGTCTCTTCGCCTTGTGGGTCTGTAGTTCAATAGCTGCAGAGGCAGTCTATTGTTTGGCATTCTACGAAGGTGTTCATGCCAATTATATTGGTATATTTGAATGGTTTCAGTCATTGCTGGTGTGTTGAGAGCTTTGCGGATATCTTCATTACGCATGTGGTCATAAAGTGTATAACCCGCTAAAGGTCTTAATTACTTTATTTCTGCAGCTACTATCCTATTTAATTTACCTGCAGTAGGAGTCCGGGTTTCAGAACCATAAAGTAGAGTTGGAAGAGCCATTCTTTTATAAAATTTTAGAATTGTATCTGTGCGTACTTTTCGGATTTCTAAAGGAAATTAAGTAAAATATAGTTTTAAATCAATGTTTCTGGCGCTTAATGTAGATATTCAATATTGGAACACAATATACAGTACATTTAAAAGATTTATAAATATAATTTTCCATACTTTGATGCTTTAATATGATTTTATAATTTAACTTGTTAGGCCTATCAATTGTTGCTTGGCATAGCCTATGTAGAACTTTTACCAATGTATTTATTATCGAGTTCCATGATCGGGTTTACATTATTTCTTTCATCCTATCGTAATCCTATCTGGGAAGGATTATGCCATCAGAGCAAGTTCATATAAGCTTATACGCTGGCCAGCAGCTGTTCTCTCTTTTGTAATGAGAACAATTAAAAGCATTTTTTTTTTCTTATTTGCCATTTAACCTATTCAAACACGCTGTCTTTCTCTTTCTCGCTTATTTCTTTCTCATTATTGTATAATTTAGTCGATATTTTAATATCCAGTTTATACTCGTAATAGTCTAAATTAGTACGTTTGTAATTAGCATTTTAGAATAAGAATGTTCTATCTTCTTCAGATAAGAGTTTCTTTATTAAAATCTAGATATTGAATTTAAAATAATTACAGCATCATAGGTCTAATAAAAGTGTGCAAGACTACCCTTGAATGGCTTTAGGAATAATAAATAAACTTCAATAACAAGTAAATAAAATTGAATACAGTAATTTACAAAATAAAATGCAGTTGTTACGTTTGAAATTAGAAAAAAATAGTAATATTTATTTTTATGCTATGGTTTAATTAAATTTTTCTGTAATTTCTTAGCGAGTTTCGAAAGAATTTAGCTATTGAAGTTGTTCTCATGAAAATAATATTTTGTTTGAACTTCCGTCGATCGTATTTCATATACGCCGAAAAGACCTGAGGCGAACTTTTAAAAATCGCTTTAGGGGCCACAATTTACATTTTTTGCAACGAAATTCAGTATATGTAATTTAAATGATATTAGAAAGGTAATCTCCAATGATCAGGAAAATCCGATTATTATGAGTGTAGATTTACTTGAAAGCGGAAATCAAAAGTATCTTTAGCGGCTGCCGTGTTTGTTTTTCGTAATGAATTTGCATACATAATACAGAGTGTCCCATTCAAACCGCCCACATTTTAATTAATCATAAGTAACAAAGTATGCGGAGTAATGAAATGAGGCCGGTATTAAACGAAACAGAAACTCGAAGAATTTTCATTGCCACACATTAAAACACCTCTATAAGTGCACCATTTCTTCAATATTTTCTTTTAAAACACGTGTACGAGCACCTCCTGATTATCTTTTTTAACCCTTCCAGTCGCCAGAAACTTCTCAAGCCATGCTTTAATGGTCTTCCCATCAGGTGCATTTCCTCCATATTCTCTCCGATAATTTCTTTGCATTGTAATTATTGACTTCGTCTCTGTATACCACAAAAGAGTTTGTGCTCGCCATTTTGTTTTATGTAATTCTTGTCCAATATGCGACAGATGAATTAACTGCAACAATGAAAACAAAAAATTCTTTGAGTTTCTCTTTCGTTTAATATGAACCTCATTTCATAATACCGCATATTTTGAGAGTTATGATTATTTAAAATGTGTGAGGTTTTGAATGGGACACGGTGTATTTAATTTATATGCATATATACTTACTCACTGGCACTATCGGACCCGTAGGTTCATGGTCGCATGGACATAAACTCTACATACATCCCTATCCTGAGCTAATGCTTTCCAATCATTCCCTGTATAATCTACTTCCCTCAAATCATAGTTAATGTTATTCTCCCACCTCATCCTTGGTCTACCAACTGGGCGTTTTCCCCCTCTGGCTTTCCTACAAGAAGCTTCCATGCAAGTCTTTCATTCCCCATCGCAGTCTACGAGACTTAACTGTTCTTATTTTATCTGGCTTCCTATAAAGACCATATAGTTCATTGTTATGTAGTCTTCTCCATTCACCTGTCTGTTCATCTCTCTTTGGTCCAAAAATTTTCCTAAGTACTTTATTCTCAAATACTTGTAATATCCCTTTCCTCCCTTAAAATAGAATAATAGTTTTATATATTTTCAGTTTAACGTTTTTTGAAAGGAGTTGGGACATCACGAGTCTCTGCAATGCATAATAGCACGCATTTCCAGAATTGAGCCTATGTTTAATTTCTTTGTGTATCTCATTCCTATTTGTGATTATTGTTCCTAGGTATTTGAATTCATATACTGTATATATAAACAGCAAAATTGTACAATAAATTCAACTTTCCGAGGAATTCGTTTAGTGTACTCAGTCCGTGCTGGACTGATTTATTTACATACACTTTTATTTTTGTTGCACTACTGGCCTAATGTACTAAATTCAAGTAAAACTTGTTACCGTTTTTATAAATTGATTGAATTGAGTTGTACACCGAGATTGTCTATTATTTATCAAGAAAAGGTAGATTTTCACAACATTCGATTATTTTATAAAATGTGTTTTCACATAGATTTCAAATATAGCACACGAAGTATTGCTCAGAGTTTAATTGCTTCCAGAGGAATTTCAGATAAACAACAAGTGCTAGTTAAACAATGTTGTTTTAATGTACAACTAATCAGCTTTCTAATCACTCACGGACCAAGAATTAGCATGAGATACCCCTGTTATTTATTATTATTATTATTATTATTATTATTATTATTATTAATGCTATTCTTCCTGCAGACGATTTAGCACTTCTGGTACTTTCTGAAAATGATTTGTAAGGATCAATTTATAATTTACAAAAATAGCTGCCAAATTTAATATGGAAATATCAATTAACAAAACTAAAATTATGGCATTTCATGGGAAGGACCCCATACAAAGTAAAATCTGTCTCCAGAATAAATTTTAAAGAGATCTAATAAATTTAAATATCTTGGATATTATCTCTCTATCTGGGATGAAAAGGATATATCCCTGAAAAAATTACTAGTTATAATAAAAGTTTGGGAATTATTAATCAAGTTATGAAACCATCCCTTGTACAAAAAAACACCAGATTACATTTATATAACACTTTGGCTAGACCAGTGTTGACCTAGTGAAGCATGGATACTAAAAAGACAACAAGAAAGCAGAATAACGGCTTGTGAAATGAGATTCATGCGCAGAACAGCGGGTTACACCAGATGGGATCGGAAAAAGAACACCGATATCTTAAAAGAATTGAAGACCATACCAATTTTGGAATATATTAAACAGTACCAACTAAATTGGAAACACCATCTAGAAAGAATGAGTTCAAATCGGATCCCCAAAGCTGTTTAAAATTATATACCAAAAGGACGAAGGTCAATGGGCCGTCCTATGCAAGGCTGGAGGGAAATTTTTCTATAGGATTGTAACAGGCCTCGGCCTAATACTTGGAAGTAAGGAGAATAAGATTATTATGATTATTATTATTATTATTATTATTATTATTAGTAGTAGTAGTAGTAGTAGTAGTAGTAGTAGTAGTAGTAGTAGTAGTAGTTATTCGCTGACGATGTTGTACTTTTAGCAGAATCTGAAAATGAGCTCCAAATGTTAGCATATAAATTTAAATTAATAGCCAATATATATAATTGTAAAATATCAATAAATAAGTCAAAAGTAATGGCATTTATTGGTAAATATGGAATTAGATAAAAAATTGTACTGGATAACAAAATAATAGAACAAGTATCACATTTCCAATATTTAGGATGTTATATAACTTATAGAGAAAATAAAGATATAGAAAATAAAGTAATACATTTCAGGCTATTTGTGGAACCATAAAAAGAACCTTAGGTCGGAAAACAAGGAAAAATACAAAACTTAAATTATATAAAACAATGGCTTTCTTTGTTGTTGTATGGAAGTGAAAATTGGAAAATGAAATCAAGGGATAAAAGCAGGATACAGACTGCGGAAATGCTGTTTTTACGTAATGTGAAAGGATGCACAAGAGCGGATAGAATAAGGAATGAAACTATACGAGAAGAATTAATATATATAATATTGAAGATAAAATCAACGAAAATAATAAGAAATGGACAGAACACTTAATGAGAATGAACAACGAAAGAATACCAAAAAGAACCTTCCTGTATAATCCCAGAGGAACAAGAGATGTTGGCCGACCACGTAGAAGATGGACTCCACTTTTAACTTCGCCGGAACAGGCTGCATAGCCTAAACCTTGTAGTAGAAGAAGAAGAAGTAGTAGTAGTAGTAGTAGTAGTACGCTTATGTCTACAAGTTAGTTTTCAAAATATATGTTACTGAATTGTTATTACTACACCCATATATTAACATGTTGAAAGTACATTATACCATTTTTTCATAGTTAAAACATTTTTAAAGAGCAAGATTTAATGACTTCATCCTGAATTGTCTGTTAGGTTTGGCCACTTGAGTAATAGCATAGTATAATTGTGTGGGGGGGGCAGATATTTTATCTTTGTTTATGCTATTTTTTATTACTTCGGAGTATATGATTTTTCCCCTTTCAAAATAGGATATCGTGTGTTTAGAGGGGAAACAGAATTGGTAACTGCTGTGTGTTTTGAACCAAACTGGTCAATAAAAAAAAAAAAGATTGAAAGCAATGGCCGCGCTTTTGTGGATGATATATATTATGATGCGATATTACAGTTTAGTTTGTATGATTTAATATCAGCTCTAACACGCTTAAGTTTTGTTCAGCAAAACATAAAATTACATGTTTTTAAAACTGAACATTTGCCCTCTCTGTTTTATTGCGCATTAAAATGCTATTTTAGGTCATTATAATGGTAATTAAATATTGATTCCAAAACAATTCCGTTGTTTCTCTTAGTATTTGAATGTAAAACAACACCTACCACAGACAGTGTGATTGTGGTGTATTTTATAAACTCCATTTATATAACGACCTAGTCTTATTTCGAAGCGTGGCGTGGTCTGAAGAACATGGGCACTCATAGAAGCAATTGAAATTATAAGGACTAGATTAAATGCTATTTAATGTTGACTATTTAACTCATGCCCAAATGGGAGTCAGTGGCCAATCACATTTCATTGAATTTTGATTTACAACCATTCACAGTCTTTTTTATTTCGATTTTATTAGTTTCATTTTATAATATTAAAACATGCTCCTCCTTTTTAACATTCTGAATAAGTCAGAGCATTATTTTATAATGACTGACTCTCTAAGAAATTCGTTGAATATAACAATTTAAATATTAAGATCTAAGAATCCTAGAATTCAAGTAGCTCCCAGATTGTATATATAGTGCACAAATGTAACCAGATACTGTTTGCGAGGTATAATAGAAAAACATTTGCAGCAATTGATTATCTCACAAAAAAAAACACGGTTTGCACTTTCTTAAACGTATTATTTCCCACGTATTAACATTCAAGGAGAATATAATTGACATATTTACATCATAGGACATCAGAAATTAATTAATAACCTGTAATGATGGGTTTCATTTTTTCTCCACTAGGGTGCATTCTTACAATATTGCGATTCTATTTGGCAATAAATATGATCTGATTGCAGTGATGAACAAATTAATCATAACAAACGTTTCTCATTTGTTTTCAAACATCGCCGTTTACATTAAATATGTAAATATTTTGAAATAGCCATATTTAAATAGTGATTTGTGAGTAAACAGCTTAATTTTATTCGTTAAATAGTCCTAAAAAATGCCACTCTTGATTTCCAAATTCCCTAGATAAATTGGAAATCACTCGTGGCATTACTTAAGACTATTTAACTCATGCCCCAAATGGGAGTCAATGACCAATCACGTTACAATGATTTTTTATTTACAACCAATCACAGTCGTGTTTCGCCTAGAATTTACCAACTAAAGTTTATCATAATAAAGAAAGCACCTCCTTTTTAACATTCTGAATATGTCATAGCATTATTTTGCATTGACTGAGTCTCTAAGAAATACGGCTACCAGATTGTATATATAGTGCATGAATGTCAACACGTAGCGCATACGGGAGATAATATAAAAACGTTTGTAACAATTGATTATACCACAAAAAAAAAACACTGATTGCACTTTCTTAAACAAATTATTTTCCAGGAAATTATGCAGTAAAATATAATTGACATATTTACATCATAGGACATCAGAAATTAATTAATACCTATAACGTTGGTTATACATTTCTCCACTAGGGTGCATTCTTACAACATTGCGATCTTCTGGCAATAAATAATGTTATGATCTAGTTGCAGTGATCGAACAAAAGAAGCAAATGAAGCGTACTAATAGTTTCTCATTTGTTTTTAAACATCGTCGTTTACATTAAATATATAATTTTTTTTAAAATAACTATAGTTAAACAATGATTTGTGAGTAAACAGCTTAATTTTATTCGTTAAATAGTCCTAAGAAATGCCACTCTTGATTTCCAAATTCTCTAGATAAATTCATTCCTCACTTCATGAGTCGTGAATTTATCGATAATTTAGAAATCACTCTTGGCATTACTTATGATAATATGTATGTTAATAACGAAATCTATCTACCATTATATTTGACACATGTGTAAAGTAATTGTACATAACACTAAAAGTAAAGTCAATGAGACGATTTAACAGCCAGCTGCTGGATTGCAACTTCATGTGTCATTTACAGAGATGGACGTTCATCCAGCAACCTGTGGTCAGCATGTCGAATCCTCCTGCCATTACAGCTGGGGTTTCTCAATCTGAAACAGCTACTTGTTGTTTTCTTTTACCAATGCCACCTGTTTGTCTTTATAATATTTCCAATATTCTCTCCTGGCTTCGGAAGAAGACTTATAACCCACTTCATATATTGGTGCGCGTGGAAAGCGGAGTTACTTTACCCCGAATGAAGCGCGAGGAGAGTCATTACACTTAAACCCAAGTTCAAACCACAGGCTCTTTAAAAAAAAAATCCTATCGTCTGACCGGGAATCAAACCGATCCGCACGAAATCTAGTCAGAAGCTGTGACCACTAGCCCGTAAGGCAGATTCTACTATTTATTATATCTACACAAATTCAAACTAAATTTACTGGATTGGCACCGGTCCCATACTAGCCGAAATTCTATGAAAAAATCTGTTCCGCCATGGTGACTCGAACCAGCACAACTCCCTTTTATTACAAATAATAATAATAATAATAATAATAATAATAATAATAATAATAATAATAATAATAATAATAATAATAATAATAATAATAATAATAATAATAATAATAATAATAATAATAAATGTAATAAATAAAACTATTACGGTTTTATTTTTTCTTCTTCGTCACGGTTTAGGCTGTTTGCTAGTCTGTTTCGGCTCGAAATTGCTGCTCTTTCCATACGGTTTGATGTGATTTCATTTTTTTGCAAATGTCCCAGGTTGTCTTTCGACATTCCTGGTTTTCTCTCCTGGCATGGCATACTTGTAACCCACTTCTGAGGTTGGAGCGCCTGGAAGGCGGGGTTACGGTGCTCCGATGATATGATGGGTGATGATGATGATTGTGGTGCGCCAGGAGAGTCCCTATTCCTAAGCTTAATCTAAGATGAATACGAATGATGATGATTGCGATGGCCATATGATTTCGGGGACCGTTTGGGCCTTAAAGTTTTCCTGGCATTTGTCTTACAGGTGAGGAAAAATATCCGATAAAAACCTCACCCAGAAAAACTGTCTCGACCGGGGATCGAACCCGGGCCCGCTGCGTGACAAGGCAGCACGTTACCTCGAGACCACAGCGGTGGACGATTTTCATATATAAAAAATATAATGGTTTTATTTATTACCTTAATTACATCATGGATTTTCATCATGTAAACACCAAATCAATTTATTTAATAATAATAATAATAATAATAATAATAATAATAATAATATAATAATAATAATAATAATGGTAATAATAGTAATAATAATAATAGTAATAATAATAATAATAGTGATTATATGATGACGATATGAATAAGAAAAGTTAAGTCTTGCAAATTGTGATGGGCAGGACATGTGGTAAGAATGGGAAATGAACGAGTTGCATGGAAGCTTCTTTTAAGAAACCAGAGGGAGGAAGCCCAGTTGGTAGACCAAGAATGAGGCGAGAAAATAACATTAACCATGATTTGTGGGAAGTAGATTATTCAGTGGATGATTGGAAAACATTATCTGATGATAGGGATATAGGCTAGCTTATGTATGCGAGGCCATGAACCTATGGGTTCGGTAGTGCTAGTTAGTCAGTTAGTTATGAAGACGATATAGCGTTTTACTTTGAATTGTTTTTGTTTGTATAACATTCTATTATATTTTCAATTTCTTGTGGGACGTATGTCCTATAGTGACGGCGAATTGGATTGCATGGATAGAGAAGTGTGGAAAAATAAAATAAAATTAAAATAAATTTTTGCGCGATAGTGCGTTTTGTCGTATTTGCAGCAATGGTGATCATGATTGAAAGTTCAGCATCCTACATTTCGGGGTTTCGAACCTAAATAACTATACTATAATAAAATAACTATACTGTAATATTACATATTACAAACACGCGTGTGGAAGTAAAACCACTGCCCTCTATGTATACTACGTACAGTGTATATACCAAAAATATCCAAAAGTTAGTGTTAATATACATTATACGAAACAAATCACTGCATTTTAAATTAACTGAACTTCATTTGAAACCATACAGAACAATAAATACGTACGTGCCGCCATTTTATCACTTTTCGATCTCACGGCCTCCTGTTATTTTACCACTAATTAGTTCACGGCCTCCTGTTGTTTCCACTAATAAACATTGCCCACACTGTTAACGTTAGTCAATTGTTTATAATGAACGCAAATATTTCCAACAAGGATATTATTTTACCATTATTTATTATTTTGAAAACACCATTGCGCAAAAAATAATGTACAACGCACGTTTGTGAAGTGTTTTTACAAAATTTCGGAAATTATAAACCTCGTAATCGCTGGTTTTTTAAACATTTTTCTCGATTCTGTAAAAACCATTTCCCAATCTCGCATCGTAATATACTATTGGGCACTGGAAGATGTATTTACATTTTAAACGTCTTTATTAAAATAAATTTTCATTCTTTTGATTTTCAATAAAAAATAACTTAATGTGTTTTATATATATATATATATATATATATATTCAAATGCCCCAGGTTTGTCTTTTCGACATTCCTGGTGCGCCAGGAGAGTCCCTAATCCTAAGCTTAACCTAAGATGAATATGAATGATGAAGATTGCGATGGTCATATGATTTCGGGGACCGTTTGGGCCTTAAAGTTTTCCTGACATTTGTCTTACAGGTGAGGAAAAACCCCGATAAAAACCTCACCCAGAAAAACTGTCTCGACCGGGGATCGAACCCGGGCCCGCTGCGTGACAAGGCAGCAAGCTACCCCGAGACCACAGCGGTGGACTAATGTGTTTTATATTAAATTTAGTATTTTTTTTACTTCTGTGAGAATGTAGAATATACATTTCTTTGTAACTACTTATTTCTATTAAATAGCTGATTATAATCCTAGAAACGTATTGAAACTGCCATTGGCATTATGTGAAGCAATAAAACGAGGAATTGCGGTAGAAGCTCGACACTAAATGGATGTCGCATGTTATTTCTAGGAAGCCTCACTTTGTCAGATTAGCGCTCATTTAGTGCTGATAATGTTATAATAACAAAATGGATGACAATGTCGTTTACATAGCGTCTTTCAAGGAGAAGTTACATGATGACGTAAGATATACCGAAGTTACGTGAAGGAAT
Source organism: Diploptera punctata (assembly GCA_030220185.1). NCBI lineage: Eukaryota > Metazoa > Arthropoda > Insecta > Blattodea > Blaberidae > Diploptera > Diploptera punctata. The sequence goes on along the minus strand of JASPKZ010003874.1, from coordinate 725,670 downwards.
TTCAGACAACCATCCATTTTACAATTCAATTCTATTGAAAATAATTCCAGGAGAAACTATTTCCTTCCTTTGTTTGTGGTAGTGTTTCTCAACTTATGTGTTTCAACCACCTGATGGGTCGCAATTTCCCCATGCATGGCTAAGATTATAGAAAGTGAATAACACATCGAACAATTGCAATACAAATGTCTTATGTCACAATTGGTTCTTAGAAGTAAAATGTGTATTATGAGCAGTAAATACAGTGCACGAGGTATTTTTTTGTTCAATGCCACCTGTTTGTCATTCGACATTTCAGGTATTCTCTCTTGGCATTGGCGTATTGTAACCCACTTTGAGGTTGGGGCGCCTGGAAGGCGGGGTTACGCTGCCCCAATGATATGATGGGTGATGACGATGGGTAATGATGCGCCAGGAGAGGCCTTAAACCTAAACTTAATCTAATGAGGTAAATATGATATTGTTGATAATGATGGCCACATGATGTTCGGGATCATTTGGGCCTTAAAGTATCCTGACATTTGTCTTACAGGTGAGTGCACTACGTATTAACCAACTAATTAAATTGCTATCACTATGAAACCCGTATCGCGTGTACATATGCCCTCTTTATATTGATTCATTTTCTATCAAATTTATTGACAAATTATAATTTATAACAACCAAATTTTGTATTAGGTATAAAATGTTCTATAATATTTATACATAATTAGTTTAATTATTTTTCTCCGATTGAGGGTCTTTCCACTTTTTCAGCGGTTGCCCTTTTACCAGCCGGCTGCTGGCCCTTCACATCCACATGTGTCAATCACAGAGGTAGATGATCAACAGCCAGTGTAGGGGTGACATGTGGTTAGCATGTCGAGTCCCCCAGCCGTTATAGCTGGTTCCTCAACCTGGAGCCGCTACTTATTGTAGATACCCAATTGCCTCACGATGCTGGGTGGGCACCGGTCCCATACTGGCCGAAATACCATGAGAAAATTTCTTCCCCCATGGAGACTCGAACCAGCGCAAGTCCCGTAGCTCTGCGCCAAGGCTTCCTACCTTAACCGCTCGGCTACGGCGCGGGACTTAATTATTTTTGAATAGTGAAAGATTTATAGTACGGGATGAATCATAATAATGGCTATACGTTTGATCGCGTTGTGTGATGAAAATATTATCATAACAGGAAATATGAAATTACCGTTTGAAAGGCAATTATTCAAATTACAACAATGGAATAAAACAAAAGTGTAGAACTTACGTCATTGGTCAAAATGGCGTTGAATATGCAACAACAAATTACAATTGCTGCATGGGCAATAACGTATGCTAATGATAGTGAGGCCGCAAGACGGGCAAGACGTGAGTTTAACGTAGCATTGCAGCCGTCGACTGTGGGCAAGTGGAGAAAACGACTGCTGGAAACGGGAAGGATGCAGAAAATCAAACCTCCTGGAAGGCCTCACATTAGTACAGATGCAGAAACATCGAAGAGAATTGTGGAGGCGTTCGACACTAGCCCACAAAAATCAATCCGCCAAGCTGTACGTGAGCAGTGATTTGTTTTGTTTTGTTGTAATTTGAAGGATTCCCTTTCCAATGATAATATCTTATTTCCTTCAATAATAATATTTTCGTCACAAAATGCGATCAAACGTATAGCCATATTTCTGAATCACTCTGGATTTGTTGTTTATTACTTTAAATAATGGGAACCTTAATTTTTTTCTCATTCGAAAGTGAGTCCCAGATATAACGATCTCAATAACAACTGGTTTGTTTTATCTGTATTAATATACGTTAAGTATAATATATAAATATAATGGAAATATAAAAATAGCATGCTATAAAAATTAAAATAGAATGTTTTACAACATGACGTCTTGTATAAGAATTATCTATACCTCTATATTTTAGCCCGGTCGTTGACGACCAGCTCCCGCTACTGTGAAAAGTGGTTGAGTTCAAATACCTAGGAAAAATACTTACAACCAGGAATGAGGTACCAAAAGAAATTAAACATAGGCTTAATTCTGGAAATGCATGCTATTACTCATTGTAGGAACTCTTGTCATTTCGACTTTTTAAAAGAAACGTTAAACTATTTAACTCATGCTCCAAATGAGAGTCAATGACCAATCACATTTCAATGATTTTTTATGTACAACCAATCACAGTCGTGTTTTGTCTCGAATTTATCAACTAAAGTTTATCATATTAAAGAGGGCACCTTCTTTTTAACATTCTGAATAGGTCATACATAGCATTATTTTGCAGTGACTGACTCCCCAAGAAATACGGCTATCGGATTGTATATATAGTGCATGAATGTCATATCATAGTTCTTGCAGGAAATAATAAAAAAAAACATTTGTAGCAATTGATTATACCACAAAAAAAAAACACTGTTTGCACTTTCTTAAACGAATTATTTTCCAGGAAATGACGTTGCTGAAAAATATAATTGACATATTTACATCATAGAACATCAGAAATTAATTAATACCTTTATAGTAGTAGCAGTATTCAAATGTTCTGAAGCTCTTGATTGTCATCATTCTCATGTTAATACCTATAATGTTGGTTTATAAATTTCTCCACTAGGGTGCATTCTTACAATATTGCGATTCTTTGGAAATAAATAATATGATCTGCTTGCAGTGATGAACAAAAGAAGGAAATAAAGCGTACCAATCGTTTCTCATTTGTTTTCAAACATCGCCGTTTACACTAAATATATAAATATTTTAAAATAACTGTAGTTAAATAATGATTTGTGAGTAAACAGCTTAATTTTGTTCGTTAAATAGTCCTAACAAATGCCACTCTTGATTTCCAATTTGGAAATCACTCGTGGCATCACTTATGAAAAAGTATAAAAATATTATCAAAAAATTGTTATCCTTACAGTTATATTATATTGATGTGAAATATGAATTCTTACTTTAAGCAAGGAGAAAAATAATACGAGCATTCGAGAATAATTTTTTTAGGAAAAATTTTGGATGAGAAAGACAAAAAGACAGTTAAATGGAGAACACATCAGAACAGTGAGCTACATGATCTAATAGGAAACCAGATATAATGAGAAACTTATGTCTCGTAGACTCCTATGGACAGGATGTGTGGCACGAATTGTGAATGAAAGAGAGGTATGGAAATTCCTTGTAGGAAAAACAGAAGGAAAACTACCAGTAGGAGGCCAAGAATGATGTGGGAGAATATTAATTCGAGGGAGGTAAATTATATAGGTGATAATTGGAAACCACTAGCTCAGAATAAGGATGAATGGAGAGATTGTGTCTTGCGGCCATAAATAGTATCTAAAGTTTATTTATTGGTTGGATAAATGTTATTTTAAATTGTAAATACAATGGAATGTAATGCGATATTTATTCTCTTATAAAATTTCAAAAAGTAGAGATGGCCTCTGTAAAAAATGACCGATTCACTTTTGAACGCTTTAACATATTTATGAAAAAATTCTGTTACACCACACAACCATATCTGGGGGAAGCTTGACATAAAATATTTCTAGTGTAATATTATTTCATTCCAGTTGATAAAAATTAACTTCGATGGTTAATGACGAAAAAAAGTCAATCGATTTGAGAGTGATTTGCCATATAATATATCTGCAAGACATTTGGATATAAAATTATTCTTATTGGCTGTCTTTTTATATCATATTTCAAGCCTTGCCAGTTAACTTATAGAATCGATCTTTACACAGATGGGGGCAGTGGTTATTGTAGTCATTTGCCTTCACCTCTGAGCCTCGAGTTCCCGTCTCGATCACTACATGTGGGTTTCGTGGTAGATGAATCGGAGTCAGGACAAGGTTTCATCAGGGTTTCTCCCATTTGTATGTTGCCGAAACATTATTCCATAACTTCTCCATACTCAAGACACTGTAGCAGGGTACTTCCTAGAATTAAAATGTATTTGGGACCACACAATAAGCTGCTGTTATACAGTGGTTAACGACGGTAACTCAAGGGTTGGCAGGTACATATACCTAGCGAAGCGAAACTAATGTTTATTATAAAAGTGTAAATTTGATTGACATGTTGAATATGGTCAGATTTGCAAAACTATACATTTTGTTAAAAGGCATACTTGAGCCAATTTTAAAACTTCCTTGGGAAATGAATATAAAAGGCCAAGACATTTTATTGTTAAAACAGAGTGTGGCTAGTAGCTCTCATAGAGTACATACAGAGAGGAGCCAGTAGCTCCCTTACGAAAACAGAGTGGGCTAGTTTATCATATTACGAGTATTCAGAGGGTTTGCTCCCATATTATTACCTAAAAGTGTGAATCAATCTATCGTATGTAAAAAAATAGTAGGGGAGTCTAGATTTGCTCAAGTAGTCTACAAGATATTATTAATTTGTTGTGTATTGTGTTGTTCATAAGAGGTTAACAAAATAAACCATTTTTAATTACTTACATAATTCATTGTTACTGATCATCGAATTCCTTGTCCTTCACACCGGTAGAACCCAGAAATAAGCTTAATCTAAAATACGCCCTGAAGAGACCCTCGTGCCTACACCAAAGTCTGCTGCAACATCCATTTTGCTTAATTTAATCTGCTCTTTTGTTAGCAGGATAGACCTGTTCAGGCGGCATCCCTGTATATAACAGACTTTAACAAATATGAACTTCATTTCATCTCTCGACCTGGTATTTTGCCGGACACAAGTAGAGAGTTTTTATAATGAATCGATGAATCTTCCCTAAGTTTATGTAATAATCTGGTATTTTTTCGAATATGAGATTAACATTATTGCGTGATGTTTGGGATTGAAATGTTGTAGCTGATGCATGCACACCTAACCGATGTTGTAGTTCTACAAATAATGCAAATGAGGTAGACCGAGATTAAGTTCTCGATCAGAGCTGGAGAAGCAAGTTATATTTACTGAGCTTGAGAACACGTAGTAATTAGTAGCGATTCAGAGACACACTCGTAGCTTCTTTTGTGCTGCTGCAACTCATCAAATGTTGCTGCAGAAATGACTCCCTCGGAATGCTAATATTAAACTTAGGAACTATCCTAACATCCACTGAAACATGAGATAGGCGGGCGAACAAATTTCCACATGTTTTTTTGCAGCAAAGGGCTTCCTCGGAAAGATAATGTTACCTTAGGAACAAACCTAATGTATACAAGAACATGACGTAGGCGGGAACATGAACGGCGACTGTTCGAATTTTCACGTGTTGTTTTACAAATGACTCTGAGAATGCTAATGTGAAACTAAGGAACTGTCCTGATGTATACCGAATCAGATGTTAGGCTGTCAAATGGATGGCAAATGCTGAAAAATATAATATTAATCCTAGGAACAAATCTAAAGGAAGGTGGATTATTTCACGTCGGATAACTCGGGACTCTTGAAGAAGGTCGACTTGTCCTCCCGTGACGTTCTCTAATTGTGACCTCGCAACTATTTCCTTGCGCCTGAAGTTTCTATTTAATATTGATTATCATGTATATATTAATGGAGAAGAGTTCATTTAAATCTACATATCTGTGAAAGTAGCATGTATTTAAGTGCTATAGTTGATGAGATATTATAACCTTATTTTTTAATTATTAACAGGATTATAGCCGTACTTGTTATGACAGTCGTCCTCAACAAATTAAAATTGTCTAAAGTAATGGAACTAGTTCCATTTTCAAAGCTGTTAAATTGGGCTATTGTCTCATACCTTCTAAATATGTTTTCAGAAACGCCAATTACCATCTGATACGAGAATTTACTATTGCTCTAGTGATGTTATCCTTTAGTATGTACTATCCATAGTAATTCTGCCCGAAGGCAGGTCCTTCACTGCAATCATAGCATTTTCATGCTATGCTTGCAGCTTTACTAGGGAATTGTGTAGGTGTGGTGAAGGATAATGATGATGATGATAATGATAATAATAAGGATGATCATGATGGCCATATGATTTCGGGGAACGTTTGGGCCTTAAAGTTTTCCTGACTTTTGTCTTACAGGTGAGGAAAAACCCCGATAAAAACCTCACCCAAAAAAACTGCCCCGACCGGGATCGAACCCGGGCCCGCTGCGTGACAAAGCAACACGCTATCTCGAGACCACAGCGGTGGACTTAGTATGTACATTGCGAATGAATAACAATCTAATATTTTTACATTGTTTTTAGATATTACGTAAATTACTTAGATTTATTGCGCTACCCAACGCTACATTATATTTTGATATCCAAATGTAGGCCCATTTAAAAGGCCAGAAGATGTGACACAATGTGAATATGTAATGTAGTATCAGAATTATTTATAATATTTTTGATAGTTTAGTGGGACACTGAGCCGCTACTTAATGTCTCCGATCCTCCACTATGCCGTCACAAATGATGTAGCAAGTCAGAATGACGAAATATGATTGTATTAAAGGATGGTCGAGCTGAATATTTTACGTTCATTCAAGAACCTGACTATAAAATGGAACAGTCTAGTAATGGCTACTCGACACTAACCAGTAGCAAATGTTTCATTATTGATAATAATGAAGAGCGCACAATGTGGATAATGTTAAGTTCATTCACCATGGTCCACCGTTCAGTCCCCTCCACAGTAAGCCCTCAGGGACACGTCTCGCCTCCAACACGACACAACATGGTAACGGTCGCAGTGTTCAGCGCACAGCTCACAGATACACTGAGAGTCTGGTTCGTGATGTTTCTTGATCATATGATGGAACACATGTGTTACCATCCTCGTCATCAGATGTCTGAGATCGTATTCTGCTTGTCTCCAATTCGTTGTCAGTATAGCGTCCGTGGAGTAGAATTCCATCCAGATTAGGTCTTTCTTCCACCTTAGTTCCTCCATTGCGATGTTGTATGCGTCTGTGGATATACTTCAAACACAAGAAATACTCAAAACTAATACTTCAGAGGGAGTCCGGAATTTCATGTTCCCTTTTAGAGGGTTCGTTGATAAATATACTGTCAAACACAAGAAACACACAAAAATGTTTCATTATCTTACAGTGGTAACGACTCACTCGATTGAGTTGCACATCCGTGAACTAGGATGCGATGCTCTATAATTTACCAATTAAAGTTTAAATACTCGAATAGTAATGCAACTGACATAAACATTTTTTCACTGAGCATGTTTGGACATTCACAACTGTACAGATACAGAGCGTGACGAGTATAGCAACGAAAGAAAAAATTCTGTATTGTAAGGACTCCAGTATAATTGTTTATGCCCCGTAATTTTTATTGCGAATACTATGTAAGAAATACTAAAACTATCTAATATAAGAGGTGTCTACGCTTCGGAACTTCCATGCCACTTTAAGGCACATCCTAATAGCAGGGTGAACATGAAGATATAAGGAGACAAAAAAACTGCTGTTGACATAGGACGGACTTTTTTACTCGTTACTGGACACGGAGAAAGAAGACGTATCCAGGAGAGGAATGAGAAAAGGGACGGGCACGCTTCAGATAAGAACAAGATGAGGCCTAGAAAGTCAACCTATGTAGGATTGGGGTGGGAGTGAGAAGAGGTTGGAATGAGACAAAGGAATGTTGTATGGACAAGGGACTAGAAAAAAAGGGGGAGAAGCGCATACTTTTTATGCTTAAAGATGTGCTTATGCGTACGTAATTGAATGCAGGAGTTGTATACATAAATAAAATGGGAGTAATCTTGCTTCTTGTGTTGAGCTTGAGACGGGAATGTAACAAATGGACAACACTCTTCTATATACATGAGTATCAACACAATGGTCACTTTGTGAGAAGAAAGACGAAATACGGGTTCAAGCTAGCACCTTAAACCCCTATTGAACTAAACGTATATAGGCACTTTGCGAAACATAGCTTCCCAAATTAAATTCCAGTGAAGGGAAAAAACTGCTTAAATAACAAATTCACTTCAAGGGCTTCCTTTTGTCTCTTTTTTTTTTTAGTGAAAACTTTCTAGCAAACCTGGTGTCTGAATATATAATTTTCACTGACACAGTAATACGAATTCTTCAGCACTGGAAACTGTCCTCTCATCTCCTTGTTCCTCGCCCTCGCACTATTCTTACCTCTTCTCACTCTTTCTCTCTCTCTCTCTCTCTCTCTCTCTCTCTCTCTCCTCTCTCTCTCTCTCTCTCTCTCTCTCTCTCTCTCTCTTTCTTTCTTTAACTCTTTCTTCTTCCTGTAGAACAAAGAAGAAGAAATATCAAAAGTCATGTTGGATCATGATTTGAAGTTGAATTTTACAATTCATATATCATACGTGTAATTGAAACACAGTGTGTTGATCATCCGGCCATCATCATCATCGTCATCCTTATCATCATCATCATCCTTACCATTATCATCATCATCCTTCACCGGTGTGGAAAGCAACGGGAAGCTACCACACGTATAACACCCTAGTAAAGCTACAAAGCATAGCATGAAAATACTATGATTGTAGTGAAAGACCTGCCCTTGGGCAGAATTACTAAAACAAGTTGATAATATGGAATCGTCATGGAAATTGAGGTTCCGCAGAATAAAACATGGATATATTCAAGTGCAATTTCAAAGGACGAAGACTGAGGTACTTACTTGCTTATTGGTTTTATGGTCCTTTGTGTCTAACCATAACCTCTCCTTTGTTAGGAGTTTCTAGATCAAGCCAATTCAGTTACGTTTATTTCCCTACACATTTCAGTGGAACATGTGGTTGATATACCGACCCAATAAGACATCTAGTAGGCAACTAAAGTGTAACGTCCACGATGACGTTAGGTAATTGTTGCTTAGAGGCCTCTTTTTATAAGCTTAATGTTCTTTTATCCATCCATAGTAATTCTGCCCGAAGGCAGGTCCTTCACTGCAATCATAGCATTTTCATGCTATGCTTGCAGCTTTACTAAGGAATTGTGTAGGCGTGGTAGCTTCCCGTTGCTTTCCACACCGGTAAAGGATGGTGATGATAATGATAAGGATGATGATGATGGCCGGATGATTTTCGGGGACCGTTGGGCCCTTGGCATCCTGACATTTGTCTTACAGGTGAGGAAAACCCCCGATAAAAACCTTACCCAGAAAAACTGCCCCGACCGGGGATCGAACCCGGGCCCGCCGCGTGACACAGCAGCACGCTACCTTGAGACTACAGCGGTGGACTAATGTTATTTTAGGTGGCTGAAAATGTTCAGACTCGGGACCCATGGCTTGAAGTCTCTCCCGGAGGTCTTACTCCGTATATTTTGCATCCGAAACATCCATCGACCCCGGCGGGGATTAACCCGTGATCCTCGAGTCTACATCCTTTTTGGCCACACAAGGACAATGGATGGTCTCCCCGAATTAGTGATCAGATAAATAGAGGACCATCTCCGAGACAGCACAAATATTTAACACGAAACACATATTATACCCACACTCACACTAATCTTGGTCAATGCGATAATGATGATTATGATTGCTAGATTATGTTCGGGGACCGTTTGGACCAGGTGAGGAAAAAAAAACTAAAAGAACCGTCATATCCCGACGGGAGGTCGAACTCTGGCTCGCTGCTTACGCGGCAGGGACACTACATTAAGATTATAGCGGTGGACATATTCGTTTTTAAACTGAAAAATATCGCTATTTGTCATATTTGAAGAGAAAAATTATACGCTCAGGCCGGGACTTGAACCCGGGACCCTTGGTTCTCTAGACCAAGTGCTCTACCAACTGAGCTACCTGAGCAAGTACCGATCTAAACGCAAATCTTTCTCTATATACATTGTAATTCCCATCCACCAAATGCTGTGAAGCCATGCTTCTATCTTGCAAATGGCGGCTCCTTTATTAAGAAGACATATTTGGGAATTATATATTACAGCCAGTACGGCTTTTTCCAAGTTTTTATTATTGATTTCGTACATCTCAATGATGGATAAATCATATTTGAAGAGAAAAATAGCATTTGGTGGATGGGAATTACAATGTATATAGAGAAAGATTTGCGTTTAGATCGGTACTTGCTCAGGTAGCTCAGTTGGTAGAGCACTTGGTCTAGAGAACCAAGGGTCCCGGGTTCAAGTCCCGGTCTGAGCGTATAATTTTTCTCTTCAAATATGATTTATCCATCATTGAGATGTACGAAATCAATAATAAAAAATCGCTATTTGTGTAATAAAAAATGAAGTTTCGTCGACAAATCGACAATATACGTAAACGTAAACGATGGACGTGTAGATTCTTTTTCTCCTTCTTAGATAACTTGTGGTAGTAGTGATTGTTAATACATACTGATTGGAGCTGAGTTTATTTATATTCTGTTTGGGTGCGCTCACCACACATTCTGCTCACGCCACGCTACCTAGTTTATTTGGTTAATTTTCAGATTCGGAATGATTGACCGGACTAGTAAAATGGTTTAGTGATTGCTGCGAATCCTGATCTGCACCTTACTGATCTCAATTTAAATCAATTATTTGTATAGTAATTTGAAAAAAAAATATATATATATATCCCATCTTAAGAATACTGGTAATAATTAAACGTTATCTCTCTCTCTTTTTACCTTAGTTTAACCTCACCCTATGTAGATGCTTTTATGTGCCCCACCACATTTGAGTCATACAGGGATACAACCTTTTAGGAGATGATTTGAAACTGTGAATCACACACGTACTTTTTTTTTGATCACACAAAGACACAGAGGGCATTCCCGGAAGAATCATTTCGATACCAGAGCCACCTCCGAAACAACATAAACAAACTGTTCTCTCATAATTCATACTAAATAAGGTGAATGTGATACGAATGATTGTGATCGCCATATGGTGTTCGAGGGTGAGAAAAAAACCCGAAAACCCCCACTCTCGAAACTCTCCTAAAAATCCAGGCACGCTATTCGAGTCAATGACGTTACTCCTAGACCACAGCGATTTGCAACTACTTACTTAAAAATTACTTTCTTTTTTAATTTGTGATTTTTCCTGAATACGAAATATAATAATTAGGCCTATATAAATATAAATTATAGTTAAAAGTAATGACTTGATTTATTTGTGGATATAGCTAAGCGCGACTGGCCTAAGATGTCTCTTGACCTATAAACATTCACATGTGTTAATCACAGAGGTGGACGATCATCGAGCCAATATATGGGTAAGATGTGGTCAATATATCGAGCTCTCATCCGTTATTGCAGGTTACCTCAACTTTGAGTAGCTATTTATTATAACTGTCAAAATTTCTCACAATGCAGGATCACGTATTGGCCGAAATTCCTAAACAAATTTTCTTCCCCCATAGTGATTCTAATCAGCTCAAGTCCCGTAGCTCTGCACCAAGGCAATATGCCTTAAACAGTTCAGCCACGGCGACGTACAGGTACGCAAATAGGTATGTTTATTTGACGACGCTCTTTATCTGCTCAAATAATTACCATCAAATCTGGGAATGAAAATACTAATTTCGCTTATGAAATTTCTTTACTTACGAGGGAATACATACTCTAGATACATGCCCTTTAAAAATCCATTGATTCCGGTCAGATTTGAAGCCGAGAACTTACCAAATGGAGATCAGCATAATATCTTATTCGCATATAAAGTTTTGATTAGCACCTCAAAATTATACCTAAATAAATATAACTTAACTATAATTTTGTGGTGAGATTGAATGTATTTAATATTGTTATACTATAACATAGAAAACAGAGAAATACTTATCCCCAGTCTTTCTATTGAAAGTTAAGTCATCATGCGGCTTTCATAGTCTTTATATTTGTAGTAAGAACCTGTATCATATATATGTAAATAATCGTTGCACGATAGTTTTTTTTACAGTGTTCTGCCCTAGGGCAGGCCTTTCACTGCAGTCATAGAATTTTCATGCTAGGCCCCTATGCTTTGCAGCTTTAATCGAGCATTATAGGTGTAGTAGCTCCCGTTACTTTTCACAACGTGGATGGTAATGATGATGATGATAGCCAGATGATGTTCGGGGACAGTTTGGGTCTCAAAGCTTCCTGACGTATGTCTTACAGGTGAGGAAAAACCCCGAAAGAACCTCGCCCAGGAAGCTTGTCCCGATCGGGAATCGAACTGGGTCCGCTGCGTGACAAGGAAGCACGCTACCTCAAGACCACAGCGATGGACATATTTTATTTTGTTGTTGTTATTATTATTATTATTATTATTATTATTATTATTATTATTATTTTATTTGTTCACCGCTGTGGTCTCGAAGTAGCGTGCTGCCTTGTCACGCAGCGGGCCCGGGTTCGATCCCCGGTCGGGGCAGTTTTTCTGGGTGAAGTTTTTCTCTGGGTTTTTCCTCACCTGTAAGACAAATGTCAGGAAAACTTTAAGGCCCAAACGGTCCCCGAAATCATATGGCCATCATCATCATCATCCTTATCATCCTTCACTGGTATGGAAAGCAACGGGAAGCTACCACACCTACAACAATTCCCTAGTAAAGCTGCAAGCATAGCATGAAAATGCTATGATTGCAGTGAAGGACCTGCCCTCGGGCAGAATTACTATGGATGGATGGATATTTTATTTATGGACTTTTTTTTCTGTACATCACTTGTCCTTCAATTAAAAATAATATTATTCCTCCACAAATTTATTTTTTGGGCAACATGTTCCGTCAAATAGGCCTACTTAGTATTTTACACCTCCCTTCTTTATCCATCCATTGGTCTCGTGGCTTTCTTCTATTTATTTTGTATAAAGTCATTCCTTTTTTAAGGTGATTTTCGGAATACTGCCTTCCCCGTCCTTTTGTTATGCCCAAAACATCTAAATTTCCGTTTTTCATTTATTTCCAAAATATTCTCATCGACTCCAGTAATCTCTCTAATGTTCTTTTGTTTTAATTTTTTTATATGTTTATATTTATTTGCTACTCTGCACCCATGTAGTGTATTATTATTATTATTATTATTATTATTATTATTATTATGTATTTGCACTGCATAAATTGTATCAAATTTCAATCGCATTATGACTGCGTGGCCATAATCATTGTTGCTGTCCTCTCCGCCTCGCTCGATTTTGGCTGTCATCCGTAGCATCGCTTAGTTATATGTCAAAGATAACAGGAAAACGAGTCCCTGAAAAAAAGAAAGAAAAAGAAAAAAGTTTCTTCTTCCGGAAAAGTCATTGACGTCGCGGTTTCCCCATTCCACGTTCATCTTACTTGTCCGGGACGACTGAAGCTGAAGTGTAGGGTGGAATTGCAGTGTTGTGTGGCAAACTTGGCTGGGGAGAAGTAAGAGCGATGCGCGGAAGAAAACATCAAGTTAGAGGGTGAGGGGGGGTCTCATCCTAGTTTTATACGCATATCAGAGGAGTTATAGATTACGCAACACGGATATGGCAACTACGTCAATATTTTCTCCCTTCTAATTATCAACGTTAATGTGATCTTTATAGGGATTTGATGTTAATCCGCTTTCTATGTTTATGTTACTCTATTCCTCTTGCCACACTATCATATTATATTGTACTTACCACAATTACCTCTTTCGGTCCCGAGGCTTGCCATGGATTTTTGTGAGATGGAAAATTCCAAGGGACAAATCCTCCGGGAGGAACTTACGCCATGATTTTCTAGCCGAGTGTGATCGTTTTAATCTCCGAAAAGATCTTCAAGTCTAAATTAGAGCCTCTGAACAATATTTAATTGACCTTTCTCATCCAACTATATGGTATCCCGGGGTTATTTCGCACATTTAAAATTAAAAGTTATACAACCTTCGGGAAAATTTTATCAAGGAAAATAAAATATATATTTATTATTACTGAGATATTAATAAATGTATACACAGTATTTAAAACTCATAAGTGTTAACACTAATAAACCAGTAATATAAATCTGACACATGTCGTGGATTAACATTATGAACTTAAGCGGGGCTATTTCGCACAGACAGGGGGCTATTCTGTCCACATCTTAACATTACAAACATTTACCGAACGTGAATTGTTTCTTGCCAAAGGCACCAAGACAGACCACATGAAACCATTTTAAACATTTCTGACATCTGATCCACTCTCCCATACATTTTGACTTATCTGTAGATAGATAGATAATGGAATGTATTGCCTTTTTTTCAGAATAAAGAAAATAGATATGCATTTACATTGCGCACGGGCCTGCTTGGCCGTACGTGCATTATTTTTCCATGAATAAAAAATAAAACTAATAATATAAACAAATACCTACAAATACACCTGTATCAAAAACAATAACAGACTACATAGCTATAAGTAAAATCTATGTCTACACTAAATCACAATAATACATATCTACATTCATCCATATTCCGTACATTAATATTAAAAAAAAATGCTAGAAAACAAATTAGAAAAAAACACACACATACACCCACACACCCCCACACATATACACACCGCACGCTCATACCCCGTCACTGCAGGCATCAAATACACTATCAGACTATTCAACTTATCGGACCTACTTATTATATAACATAATTAAAGATCGAAAACAAAGACCATATTGAGATTCTTCTTATTGTTAATACATATATCCTTAATCTACAATTTTGTTATATCTCAATTTTCTTACTGTACCGAAAAATGTGCATGTTTTTTATTCACTCTCGATCCGTCCTAAAAGATCCCAACACGCCACTCTCCCTCGATCCGACCTGAGAAATCTCTCCGGCAGCATCTGCAATCTAAGTTGTTCTGTCTCTCTACAGAATGCTATAATATGCTGCCAGTTTTCATGGTCATCGCATAGTGGGCATAGTTTAATGCCTTCATCATTTGTTAAATTATGGGCTATCCATCCCCCCAAATGAAACCATGCAATATCACTTCTATCATCCCCATCCAAAGAGTCAATATATTTCTCCCTTCCCCACGAAAGTTTCAGTTCCGTCTGCAGGGTGAGCGATATTTTCTGGCTACACTCTGCTTCTATATACTGCCTGTCTATATCGATTAGTCTCTTCTTAACTGTCTCCAAACATTTCTATTATTCCGCGTACTCCTCTCCCATACCCAACCCATCCCTACGCCCTTCAATCCCCTTTCTACACCGATTACCCAATCTCCCGAAACACACTGCCTTTTCTGTTCATTGTAACACTCTGCTCTAAGCGAGTCCTGATTCCCGTTTATTATGTCCAACCAATACTTAATAGCCATAATTTTGCCCCTTATTGTGTCCGAAAATGTACCGAATTCTTTCAGTATGCCACAATTTGAAGTCCCTGTTTCTAATCTCATCGCTTTCTTAAGAAACATAGGTTGAATTTTATCTAGTGTCCCCGTTCGTTCCCAACCCCATAATTCTGAGCCATACAGCATGGTCGCTCTCACAGTCGAAGAATAAACCTGTTCTAGTGTACGCATCGGTATGTTTCGCAATTTTGACATATTAGTAAGCATTTCGCTTGTCCGGCACCTAGCTCTTATTGTTGCATTCTCGATGTGTCTCGTCCATTTTCCATTCATTGTCAAAGTCATCCCCAAGTAGACAAAGTTTTTAACATTTTCTAAATTCTCACCACGGTATGTCCACCTTTCCCTCCCGCTGTATACCGACCCGTTTTTAAAAGTCATGGCTTTAGTTTTGCTAACGTTAACAGTAAGTCCCCAAGTCGTACAGTATGTCGATAGTAAATCTAAACCCTTCTGCATGCCATCTATTTTTGTGGAAAAGAGGCATAAGTCGTCTGCATACATTAGAACAGGAATACTTCGCTCATCCACCGTTGGAGCATCGATCCCCTCTACTTCCAGCATCAAAGCTACATTGTCTATAAATAAGTTAAATAACAATGGTGACAATACGCATCCCTGTTTTGCACCCTTAACTGCCTATATATTTTCTGAAACTTGGTCCCTCCCATATTTAACACAGAACTCCACTTTTTTATAAATTCCCGTTAGCGCCCTAATCATAGTTCCCGATACTCCTAGTTGCCATAATTTCTGCCATAGGGCATTGCGTTCAACAGGGTCAAATGCTTTTTTCAGATCTATAAAAGTACAGTGTAACCTGCCTCGTTTGACACTCAAAACATCTGTTAATTGCAGTTCTCAAGACAAATAGATTGTCCGCCGTCCTGAAGCCTTCCCTGAACGCGGCTTGGTATCGTGAAATTTTGTTATTTTCATTTATCCAATTTTTTAGCCTGTTATATAGCACTGTGCAATACATTTTTCCAAACACCGGCAGAATAGAGACACCGCGGTAATTGTCCGGATTGTTAACTCCGCCCTTACCCTTGTAAATAGGATGCAGTATTGATGAGGACCATTCATCTGGATAGCTTCCTTTTTCAAAAATTTTGTTAAAAATACCTACTATGTACCCTGTCCATTTATCAATTTTCAAGGCTTCTTTATAGAACTCGGCTGGTATACCGTCTAGACCAGGAACATTTCCATTTTTCATGGATCGAATCGCATCCCTCACCTCTAGTTTTGTTATCTCCGAGTCTAGCATTGGTACGTCTTGACCAACTAATAATAGCCGCGGTCCCTCCCAATTCCCCCCTCCTGTAAACACCCTTTCGAAATGAAATACCCAAGTTTCTGGCGAAATTTGATTTACTTTTTTACGATATTTAATTTCCCTAATTACTTTCCAAATTTTGGTAACATCCCGTAAAATACCTTACACAACAAAAAAGAACACGGCACATCATCTTCCTCCACATTCACTGTTGACTGAAGTGGAAGTGGATCGTCTTCATATGACGAGGAATGTGTATTTATTTTATTTACATGTCTTCTTCAATCCACTTCATGTAAGCCCCTTTAGATTTACATGTGCGAATCGTCTGTAACCTTTTATTAAATAACTTCTGATAGTTTGCTCACATTTTTATGAAAGAATAATATCTTAAGAAGTGTACGGAATATCCCCTGTTATTCTGTACGAAATAGCCCCCATTTACTACATTATAATAAAGCTGTATAATTTCATAACCACTTATAATTTCTAAATTTAATTAACTGATCTGATAATTGCAAACATTTACTATAAATTGGCACAGTAATTATTGATTTACATCAATCTATAGAAAAATTATAGCTTAAACAGTGAGATGTATAAACTATTCAAGCAGGTATATGGCTCAAATAATACATACCGTGGTTGACAAAAGCTTATCTTACAGCTACACGGAACCTTTTTTTGATACAAATAGATGACGACACAGGGGTTGAAAAGAAGTGGTCATTTGTCCTTGAAAATTCCAAAGGTTTCCAGGAATACACAAAATACTTAAAGTGTGCAAAAAAACCCCATGTGCGAAAAAGCCCCGCGCTACCACATGTCTCCTTGAGGCAATGCGTTAAACACTTGTCACTCGCTGACATCTGTTGGGAAATTAAAATAATTAAGTAAGGGAGCATCCTTGCCTCACGTGGAAATGTAGGGTAAGACAGATGACAATGTTTCTCTGCTCTATACACAAGCCGGCACGGCTACATAATCATTTACGTTGCCGCAAAAAAAAGTATTAAAATATTTCCTCACGAGATTCTAAATTTCTTCCCGGTCCCAGTGGTCATTGTGATTGGCCATTTGTGTGAAATTCACGTGTTTAAATTCAGTTGGGATCAATGAATTATTATTGTAGGTGTAGAAGTTGTAAATATTACTTTATTCAGGACAGTAAACTCGAGGATTCCATGTGATGGAATCGGTGCCATTGTTAACTTAAATACAACTGTAATGTTAAAAGAGACCGGTTTATGTGCCTGTGGTCTATAACATTGCCCGGAATCTTTTAAAATTATGATTACCGGCCGTGAAAGCCTGCATTCCACAATTAAATACAACTGACTGTTACAAATTCTGGAGCGTTTGGGAACAAGAAAGGAAAACGTTTGAAACAAGTCATTGTTGTCCGCATGGAACTCGCGCAATTTAGCTGGATGTAACGGAAATGTTTGGGATTGTCGACAATGTATGAGAAGCAAAATGATATAACTCACAATTTTTTTTCTTTCTTGCTGTGTAACGAATATAATTGGGATTGACGAAAAATGTACAATAATTCCGCTGTATTTTAAAATATGTAAAATTGTGTACTATGGAGTGAAATATGTATTATACCTCAAAATGTATAAAATATATGTAGTTAAAAACTTCTTGTAATAAGTAGAGACCGGATGTTAGGGAAAATGCCTACAGTTATTTATTATAGATATTGTAAAAGTGTCTTCATATAAGTTCATACCGACGACCCTACAGTTGTTTTCCATGAAGTTCTTCTTCTTCTTCCTTTCATGTGATAGACCTAGTGGTCTGTTACGGTCTCAATGCAACGTTTGAAGGGTCTGCCCAAAGATCTCTTGCTTGGTGGCTGGTAATTTAAGATCTGACGTGGTATTCTTGTTCTGCTCATTCTTCGTACGTGAGATTTCCAGTTGTTTCTGTATTTTAGTACAGATTCCATGACTGATTCTGTGTGTAATTCTTTCAGAATCTCAGAATTCCTTTTATGGTCTGCCCTTGAATAGCCCGCAGTACGTCTCATAAATTTCATTTCTGCCGCAGTTAGTCTTTGTTCATCTACACTACGAATTGTCCAGGCCTCACTGCCGTAACATAATATGGGTCTGGCCAGTGTTTTATAAATTCTAGTTCATGTGTGTTGCTGTACTATGTTTGGCTTAAAAATATTATTTATAATTCCTGTTACTCTGTTAAACTTTATAATTTTTTGACTAAAATCTTTTTCTTCTTCGTATGTAACTTGGTATCCGAGATAGTTCAATGTGTTGGTTTGTTCTAATATTTTATTATTAATAACAATTTTACTGCGAACTGGGTCTTTTCCTAGGAAAGCCATGACTTGAGATTTTTCTGTTGAGATTTCCATGTTATAGTTTATTGCAATTTGCTGAAAAGAGTGGACTGAAGTTAATTTTGCCAATAAATGCATATTTCAACTTACAATGCCTATAAATGCCTATTTGCCATTTTTCTCGAAATCAATTTAGTATTTAAATGATATTAATTCAAATGGACAAACTTCATGACACATATCATTGCATAGAAACATTTAAGTGACTGGCAATATTATTTTTGATGTTGATAACACTGGATTCAGTCTACAGTCTTCGTTCACGGACAGGTGCTTCAAAGACAAAGTGGTGCGACAAATGTATGTCGCTTATTTTTTATTTATTATTTATTTATTTTACCTTGAGAACAGTTGTTTTACGATGCTTAAAGAACGGACAACAGTAAAATACAAACTGACCAATTTCATGAAAGAATTTGGTGCGGAAATATTCTCAAGTGACGGTTCAATATTGTTTTGCAAAGTGTGTAAAATTTCAGTGAATTGCGCGGACAAGTTCCATGTTTCGCAGCATGTACACACTGCAAAACATAAATATGCTCTTTATAAAAAGGCAAAACAAGTTCCAAAATCATCTCTGATATCTTCGTATGCTGTTGATAGCATATGTTTATATTCTTTACGTACGGCTTAAGAATTTGTCTGTTTTTTGTACGAGCCTATTTTGATTTTTAGTGCCTATATTGATTTTAGTGCCTTTTTGCCTGCCTATTTCAATCTTTTTATGTACCTAACGCCGGACTCTAGTAATAAATCCTTTCAATGTAATTCGTCGACATTTTAGTTTATAACTACATAATATTGAGGAACATAATATGTAAATTACATAAAATCTGGGCTCCACTTATTATAAACCATATTAATTTAGACTTCTGACTTGTTTAAATTTGCCTAATAAGGAGAATTGTAAAAAGCCTGACAATAAAGTAAAATTTGTGTAAAGTTTCCTTATGGAATCATTAAGTTACGGATCTCAAACATTCCGAGGAATATTAGTTTTTATCTTGTCATAAAGTGTCATCTTTACGATATTCCAAGTTGTTCTTGCAGTAACGTCTTCTTAGATGTAATATCTCAAAATTTATTACCTTTTAAATGGAGAACTACCATAATAAGGTAAACGTCTTTTCAAACTTGTTTAAGGTGTTGGTCATAGCAAACTTTTCCTAAGTATCCCTGTGAAATAAATAAATAAATAAATACATTTGTCATTGTTAGTTTTGATGCATACAGAAAATGATGCATATATGTTGCTTATCATATTCTTCAAATAGGCTTATAGACAAAAATATGTTTTATTGCCATCGCATTATTGCCTCTTCAACATTCTGGTATTCTGTCCCGGCATGGCGTTATTGTAACCCACTTCTGAGGTTGGGGCACCTGGAAGGCAGAGTTACGCTGCCCTGATGATATGTGATAGGTGATGATAATGGTAATGATGAGTCAGGAGAGGCCTTAATCCTAAACTTAATGAATATGTTAAAGATGATGGCGATGACCAGATTATGTTTGGAACCGTTTGGGCCTTAAAATTTCCTGAAATTTGTCTTACACGTGAGGAAAAACCCGGAAAAATCCTATCATCATGGAAACTTGTCCCGACCGGAGATCGAACCCGGGTTCGCTGTGTGACAAGGCAGCACGCTACCTCGAGACCATAGCGGGAAAAGTAGTTGAATTAGACCTAGGTCCTTGTCTTAATCCTTTTGTTATATCAAATTCTGAGGATACTCTATTTCCAACCTTAATACTTGCTTTATAATCACACAGTCTTTTTATAAAATTTATAAGAGATTTTAAGTTTTCCAAACTTCTCCATTACCACCCAAATCTTGTTGATGGGTACATAGTCATATGCCTTTTCTAGATCTATAAATGCCATATGAACTTCTTTTCCTTTAGCCAACATATTTTAGGTAATCTGCCTAATCACAAATATATTATCAAGGCACGTTTTACCTGCTGTAAAACCTGTTTGTTCTTCTAATATTTTATTTTTTATTAGTTCCTCCAATCTAATATTAATAATTGTACTAACATTCTACTAATTGCTGCCACAACACTGATTCCTCTATAATTTGCTGGATCTCTTTTATTCCCTTTATTTTTGTATATTGCACTAATATACGATAACTTCCACTCATCCGGAATAGGATCTCCTTCTATATCTTGGTTAAAATGTCTAGTATTTAATTAGTTCCATGGTTATTCCTCCTTGACCTGTCGCTTTTCCATTGTTTGCTGTTCTCAACACGTTTCTTACCACCTCTTCTGTTATAGGTTCAATTAAGTCACCCGTTCCATTATCCAGTGTAGCATAGTCTATCAATTCTTTTCTAGTTTCGTTTTCCATAACTATGAATCTTTCATCTATTTTTTCTACTTGTTTTATTGAGAATTTCCATTTCTTCTTAATTAAAATTGATACTCTTCCTTTAGCTCTCTCCAATTTGTCCACCCCACTCCATACATGCATGTATTCAGCAATCATTTCTTGACCTTTCCCTTTTCTTTCGTTTCTGTCAGAACTTCTATATCCACCCCCTTCGTTAAGTACTTAATTATTCTTAGTATTCCAACCTTGTATGTTCCAAGTTGCCAAATTCATTGTCCTTTTTCTTAGCCAAAGTCTATGCCTTTGGATCTCTCCGGCTTTATCTTTCTTTGCAGGAAACGTAACAATTATTTTTTATGGAACGGGTTGTCCGCCCGTCGCCAACCCCCGCATTTGGGGGACCTAACCAGAGCCCCATTTACCGTTTTTCGAGATTCCTATTAGGCCTTCTCGGCTACCGTAGCGGTCACGGGGAAAAATAAATGTCTGGACGAGTTTTGAACCCGGAGCTCTTAGTTGATATCTCAGTGCGCTACCACTTACGCTACCAGGCGAATCCAGAACAAACATTTATTTTTCTTATACATATTCTCTATTATTACCAGATGTAGCTACTGCCACCTAGTAGCTACTATAACAAGTAAACAAATTAAAGAGAATATTTTTACTTTATAGCAGTGTGTGTGTGTGTGTGTGTATGTATGTATGTATGTATATATATTATATATATATATATATATATATATTTACTGCTATAAAGTAAAAATATTCTCTTTAATATATATATATATAATGTATAAATATATATATATATATATATAAATATATAATGTATAAATGGTGATTGGAGAAGAAAGTGGATCAAAGTAATTAGAATTGGATTTTTAACTACAATCCACGGCTGTTGTAATGACATAATGAACAATGATGATCGGTCAGACACAATTCTGCCGACAGTGAAACAACCTCTTAGTTCATTTTTAAAAGTATTGATTTATTAAATTTATCTTATGTAACTAATTAAAAGTTACTATCTACCTTTCTAAGTAAATTGAATAAATAATTGAAGCAAGTTCTGTCCTCTAGACCTACATTTTCCTGTATTTTCCTTTTCTTGATACCATGTGTAAGTTACAAACTTTATTTTTTCAATTTCTTAGGAAATTATAGGCCTACCTCCATCATTATGTATTACTAAAATATTACGAAATTCAAGCAGTAACGACTATGGTATCCAGAAAAAAAAAACAATTTGAATCTAGATTTGCGCTAAATTTAAGTGTATATGTTACGACTTAAGATTAGTAATAAAAAATAACCTTTTTTACCAAATGTTTGTTACAAATTCCAAACGTATTTTTTATGAGAATTTGATTTCAACTTAATGCTAAAATATTTAAAATTGTAATATTCAAAACACATTACAACCACTATACTTTTTTACATATTGTCTTTTCGTGGTAATCCTAGAATGAAGAAAATTTATGATGATGACGATGATGATAATAATTTTTATTATTCATTTGATTGCATAACGCATAGGGTCTGAGGCTAGAAGATATACAAACAGCGCGGAATTAGTGATTATTCTTGAGATCTCAGAATTGATGTATACAGATTTTTAAATTAGGAAGTAATTTGAAATGAACGTCATGTACAGAAAAAAAAAACTTTCGTTTTAAAAAAAAGACTTTTATAAGAAAAGTTGATTTTTCCCTTCTCTGGGCAATCGTTCGTTAAGTTTCTGGCCAAGTTGGCCTCAGGAACTCCACCTTTTTACGACACACCATAGTTTCTTTCTTATTCGCTCGTTGCAGACATTGTCGATAATCGTTATATGACCATCCGTTGAGTCTTCTGGGACCCCTGATTCTCCCTGCAAAGCTGGGCTGGGGTGGAAAATAAATGACTCTGTTTTCCTCACTCTCTTCTCCTCACTCTCTTCCTTATCACCCCTTTCCCCTACAGAGAGGTCAGCAACTGGAACAATCCCAACCCTCTTATCCTCCACTAAATTCCGCCCCTTTTTCCACCTTGATGCCGCTACGCTTTCAAAACTGATATGCGGTGCCTGAGGGAGGTATGCAGGTTAGAGTAAGATAGAAATAGCATTGTGTACATTTACGTCTCTCGTAAGGAACTTGATATATTGAAATTTGGAACAAAAGCACGAGTTACGCTTGAGAACAGCTGTGAATTTGGAATGTCGGAAATAAAGGATGCCGCACATAAAATATTAAGATTTGACAACATGTGTAAAAGTTTAAATTTCATAGCTGGGTTTATAATATTTTGTAATGTTGTTGAGCGTAAAACTGGTGGCATATGTTTTAGCAGTTTAAGATGAAGTGAAATCGTTATTTTTAACACAAGTTATAAAATGTTTCATATTACTTTCAACTATATAGAGGCAAAGTAATGGCTACTGTCTTGTGGTATATAACAGCAAAATGGGTTGTACTTTTAAGGTTGAGAGTCCTGCATGGCAACATAATGGACCCGATATTAATGTTACAGCAATACATATACTTCTCTAAAGACATAACAATTAAAATATTGATATAAAATACAGATTTTCTTTTATTATGGGCATTAATGCTATTCAAATGTCACGATATCTAGCGATATAACAAACAAAAATTCTTAACTAAACCTTGTTTGTAATCATTTTCATTAACGGCTCAACTGCACTTCTACTAGCGCTTGATTTTTCAGTTATATTGTTGTAAACTATAGCTCTTCTTCTGTATTCACTAATATTATTTATTATTTTAAACTTTTCCAAACATTTTATAGCATTATTAGACAATTTTGAAGTATTTATTTAAATATGCAAATCACAATATCATGACACTGTTAGACAATATTGTGATGGTAACTGCTATCTTCTCTACAGAGTATATTACTTAGTCTATGATTTTTCTATCGCTGTTTTGTATTATCGCAGGTTGGATCAGCATTAGGGAGTGATAAGTAAGTGTACACCCATTTTTAACAGACATTTCATAATTTTAATACTATTAATATTTTTTTTAGCATAGATTTGGGGATTTATTGCAAAGATTGGACATTTAAATTTCATAGCGACGGATAGTAATCGAGGCTGATAATCGATATGTGGTTCGATTGTGGGTTATCGCTGGCTCTATAAACTCTGGCACATGCGCACTGTTGCTCTATAGGACTTTGGAAAATATTTCACGCTAGTTTAAGTGCAGGTTGTCGTTTCCACATTTCTGGTGTCCTCTCCTGGCATGCCTAAATTACGTAACTTGATAACTGCAGAATTGTCTTTTCTGTTGATGTCGGTAGTGTTTGTATATAAAGGACGGAGAAATGTGCAAGGACAGGTTGTTATGACGTATAAATCGTCACAGGTATATTCGACATAACAAAAATGTCCTATCTGAAAATCCACATTTTAGAATCTTTCTGGAGAAATATACGACGCAACATATTCCACATGAGTCAGCAATTCGTAAACAATTCAACATTAATATGTTTCAAGTTTTATTGAGTTTGTACTTATCTTACCTCAATTTAATGTTGATTTGTTATCGAACATGTTTTGATTAGTCTTCTAATCATCCTCAGCATGACCAGACTGGATTTTTGGCATTTTTTTTCTAAAATAAAAGTCAGTGATTTCCATTACCACTTGAAGCTAATAATATTTCTATTGAGCATTCCCACAGCACATTTAAGCTCTGTGGCGTTAATTACATATAATCAATAAAAGTAAGTTTTTAGTGAATTGAGAATCCGCTCACTTTTTCTTGGAAATACATTGTTACAGTAGATAGAACAGTTGAATAATTAGCACAATATTGTAACATCACATAAACATAATTTAAATGAAAGCAGAGTAGAGTACATATGCTGTGTAGTTATTTTAAATTACCGCACTTAATGAATTTAGAACGTTCCCGTTCAGTGCACTGTTTGTAATTTACGAGCGATAGACTCTACACTCTATAGAGTACCATTTACAATGACACGCTTTGGAAGCTGTAGGAAACCAACACATTAATATTTTTGTTATCGATAGACTGAATGATTGGATTTTGAATTTTAAATAGCTTTGTTAATGTTTTTCATCATCGTTTTGCAAGGATTACGAAATCTCGTTTGTTCCGCCTTCACAGTGTTAAGACATTCTCTTTTTGGGGCACTCAACATTTCTTCTCTCTTTAGGACGCTAGATGTCCACCAGAGATGTGGTTGATGTGAACCCGGTGGGCTCTTCAGTTTAATTTGTACTCTTATATTTTGTTAATTTGACTGTACATATTTAATTATACTTATACATTTTTCATTTCGCATCAACGAATTTGTACATCCTTTCATTTCAGCTGACTAGATCTTATTTTCATGTTTAAAACAATCAGGGTTTCGAAAATTTGACTAGGGAAGTCTACATGCTAACAATGCCAGTTCTGAGAAATAAGTGGGTTTCTGTATAATGATTTACCTATTTTCATTTTTACAAAGAAAAAGTAGGAACTGAAAAAAATAATAGGCCTATTATATAGGCCTATTTATTTATGCTTCGCTTTAGACATTAAAAAATAACAAGGATTTAGATTCGGATAGGTTACAGAGTCTAGACTTCCACTGCGTCTTCTTATTGTGTTTCATAACAAGTTAAACAGTAAATATCTACTGGTACTGTATATATTTTTGTACTGGACCTGGGTTTGTACAATTCAAATAATTGAAATAAGTTTCATTCAGTTATTCTAAAGAAATTATTTGTTCTTATTACTCCCGCAAGTACTTAATTACAAATTAATTTTTTACATATATATCAACGGTTTTCGTTAGATCTAACATTTATCAAGCAGTAATCTAACAAGAGGTTGTGTTTTTCTGACAAAAATCACTAGCGATGAAGTAGCTAGTGATTTTGTCTAATGAAAAACTCAACCTCGCGTTGGATTTGGAGTGACTATTTAACGAATAATACAACATCAGAAGCTAAAAATAATTATTAATGTTTAATATTTACCAAATTTTCGGTTATGTATTCCGATCTTCCTTTTGGGCGATTTCTAAGCCGGCTATATAGTTATAAATAGCATATCTTTACTGTTAAATCTCTTTTGGCTTGGGAAAAATCAATAACAGATGATTGTATGGGAAATAACTATTAACAATAATGCAGATTCATTATTAAACATTTAATGCAACAAAACTAACTCTTTTTTTTAGTAATTTTTGAAGTTGTTTTCTTTTGGCATTTCTTGCTGTACCATGTCGATCTTACATTGTTCAATCGATATCTTTGCCAGAGAAGTTATTTTGCTGAGATATATCTCATTACCGCTGTGGTCTCGAGGTAGCGTGCTGCCTTATCACGCAGCTGGCCCGGGTTCGATCCCCGGTCGGGACAGTTTTTCTGGGTGAGGTTTTATTGGGGATTTTCCTCACCTGTAAGACAAATGTCAAGAAAACTTTAAGGCCCAAGCGGTCCCGGAAATCATATGGCCATCATAATCATCACCTTTATCATTATCATCAACCTTCACCGGTGTGGAAAGCTACGGGAAGCTACCACACCTACAATTCCCTAGTAAAGCTGCAAAGCATAGCATGAAAATGCTATTATTGCAGTGAAAGACCTGCCCCGGGCAGAATTACTATGGGTGGATGGACTAACAGGAAGAGGCACGATTATCAACAGGAAGAGGCACGATTATCGGTCCACGAGTTAAATAGACATAAGTAATGCCACGAGTGATTTCCAAATTATCGATAAATTCACGACTCACTAAGTGAGTCTAGAGAATTTGGAAATCAAGAGTGGCATTTGTTAGGACTATTTAACGAATAAAGTTAAGCTTTTTACTCACAAATCATTGTTTAACTATAGTTATTTTAAAATATTTATATATTTAATGTAAACGGCGATGTTTGAAAACAAATCATAAATGTGAGGTTATGTTCATTCACTGCTGCTTGATCATATTATTTATTGCCCAATAAGATCGTAATATTGTAAGAGTGCATCCAAGTGGAGAAATAGTGAAACACATCAAACTATATATCATAATCAACATTACGGGTTATTCATTTATTTTTGTAGTAAACAACTCAGTAAAATCAAGGAATCTTTTCATTATTTGCTATATTCAATGCATTTGTTGGAGAAAAATAATGCTCAGAGCTGTTCAGAACATTAAAAAGGAGGAGCTATCTTTATCACAAAAGCAGGAGCTGATAAAAAGAAATCGATAAAGAGCGAGGTGAAATACGACTGTCATTGTTGTAAAACAAGATTTATTGAAACGTAATTGGTCATTGACTAGCATTTGTGGCATGAGTTAAATATTAAATATAAATTGATAAAAGTGAATACTTGTCGTCCAGTCTCTTCATATGTTAATTTTTTTAAAAGTTTAAACTTATAGTTCTTCATTTATGTTTCATGTCATAACATGAACAATACCTGAGCAGAATTTTGTTAGAATTGACTAGTATTTCTTCCAGGAAAATTTACAATTTTCACAACAGATATCTAACAAAATAAGATGACGCTTAGTTGCAGTTAGTATTAGCACATAAGGTGTGTTTTGATGGATATAATCCTCATTTGTAGTTCAGACACATCGGATCCTCTTCCCCTACATACGAGCTTCAAAAAATATTTTTCTAACTTCGATAAGGATAAAATATATTATTTGTATACATTTACAGCAATAATTTGTGTTTTGGCATATAAAGTCTACAAAAAATCACTTTACATCCAAACTTAAAATATTCCTCACATCCTTGAACAGGAATGAGACGTAAGACTGAATGTGTAGGAAAATTTGTCAGCTCTTGCGTGACATGAAAATTCGATTCTCACCAAAGAAGGTTTTCGAAGTATGAAATACATTGTTGCGTGCCAATAATAATTAAATCCAAGGGCATTTTTTCAAATTAATTTCGTCTGTTCTGTAAGTAGAGTAATTACATATTATTTAAGATAACGACTTGTAAATTGAAAGACCTACTAAAGTAGTGCTATATTATGGTTTAGTTATATCAGACTTATACTATAGTACCTATGCATTAGTGTGCGCACAACAGCTGTTTTCAAACTTTTAAGTTTGCTATGTCTCTTTTATAGGGCCTACTAAAAATAATTGTGTTGTAAGCCCATGTTTTCCCTTTACAGAGATTTAGGCGCTCTCCCCCTACAGGGAAGAATTTGAACCATATTAATTTAGTTACACTTGTTTTCGTATAGATGTCATTTTGAGTGGACCGTGGTCAGCATTCCGCCTCATACTGACATCTAGGAAACCAAGGTAGTACTAGGACGGGAAAATTAGGTAAATTGTGCTTAGAGGCCTTTTCATTCAGGCTTAAGGATTTTTTACGAGCCAGAAAATCGTCAGACTCGGGACCCACGGCTTAAAGTCCCTCCCGGAGGAGTTGTTCCTTGGATTTTTCCGTCCTAAAAAACTCCGTCGACCCCGGTCGGGTTTGAACCCGCGACCCTCGGGACCAGAGGCAAGGAGCATAACCACTAGTCCACCGCAGCCGATACTAAAAATAATAATTTCATAAATAGTTGGAACTATAAAACAGTTAGGCCCTATAGTCTACTGCACAATTGAGTAAGTCCACGAAATGAATATTTTTAACCCACTTGCTTCAGGTTTGTATGCTCAATGCATTTTCCCAGAAACCGGATTCAAGTTACCGTATATTATATAGTCTATTTTCAGACATTCAAAACAAACAAAATATAACGGTACTTGAGATCACAATACGGGTAAAGGCAAAAACGCATTCCTGTACTACTCATAAATGTTAACAGAAGATTATCCTGCCAAGGGATGTACAAAATATATAACAGCAGAATTAAGCGAGTTTACCTCGTCTTCTGAGTTAAATACCATTTTAACAGCCGGCGAGTCTACCTTGTCTTTTGAGGCGATTGGGTTAATAAGCAATTTTAGTCTTGTGAAATGTGAATGGTCAATTAACAAATGAGTGGTATTTTTTTTAAAGAAATAACAGCCGTAACTTCAAACAGATCAACTATGGACAAATAGAGACAGTTGTCATCCCAACTCTTAAAATAAAAAATATATATATATAAAGCCGTGATTATCCCAGTTATTCTGTATGGATGCGGAACAGTCTTTTATTTTAAACAAGGAGACATTATTACGAATATTTGTGATTAAAGTTCTTAGGAATATTTTAGGAACGAACGAAACGGAAAGGCAAGTGAATGGAGGAAACTATATGACCTTTATGGAAAACCAGATGTAATAAGAACAGATAAGTCTTGTGTATTGCAGTGGGCAGGACATGTTGCACGAAATAATAATGAAAAATGGGCGTGGAAGCTTCTTGTATGAAAACTAGAGGGAAGCCTCCAGTAGGT
This sequence comes from Diploptera punctata, assembly GCA_030220185.1. NCBI lineage: Eukaryota > Metazoa > Arthropoda > Insecta > Blattodea > Blaberidae > Diploptera > Diploptera punctata. The sequence continues at coordinate 696,111 of JASPKZ010003874.1, read as the reverse complement.
AGGCCAAGAATTGAGGTGGGAGAATAACATTGTGCATGATTTGTGGTAGATACATTTTACAGAAAATGATTGCAAATTAGCTCTGGACGGGATGGATGGATGGATAACTTATGTCCGGGCGGCCTATACCTTCAGATTCGATAGAGACAGACACAAAGTTATAAGATTATATCAGAATACCACCTTAATATTTATTTAACAGAAGCATGTACGCCATCTTAATTTTTTTACATTATCCTATATGAAAACTAAACATTTATACAAGAAAATAATAATTCTAAAAACAAGAAAAGAAAAACCGTTTACTGATAAAATAAGAAAATTAATTTGTAACACGTGGCTTGGGAGCAGCTTTACTTTGCGAGCGACACATGCCCAATATGAACTAATTTCTCCAGAATAACTGAATGCAGTAAAGGAAAACGATATACAATAAATGTTTTTTGTACTATTATAAAACTTATAAATATTACAATGGTTTAAAAAACATTAGTTTACAACTTCATGATGCTATGTTTCTTATCAGAAATATGTTTCACTTATTGTTTGTATTTTAAACAACATTCCTTATATAGTGTCATATTATAAGAGTAGACTATAATTTATTTAAGTGGAGAAATCTCAAGTTGATCAATAATTAAGAAACTAAAATGATTATGGAATTTTAATTTATGTCTTTATAAATAACAATTATTATATACATGAAGGAAGATCTTTCAAGTAGACGATATTTGAAAAGGTCGACTAAATTGTTGAGTGTAGAAATCAGAAGGAACAATATAGTTACGTACAATATTAATATAGTTGATTGCCAAAATGCTGAATGCTGGGCCTTGAAGAGTAATATAATCGCTCATTCACTATGATTCTATGCATATCAACTTTTTTAAATGATGAATAGATAATTCGCATCGCTCTCCTGATCTAACTCATATTGATTTATTCATATAGGGTAAAAAAAAACTACCGATACTGCAGGAAAACTGATTCCTCGTACTGCTGCAGCTTTCAGTTGCATTTGAAAAGCCTGATATACAGAATATGAAAGGACCAGATATGCAAATCTAAAGTATGTAATGCCAATATCGTATGCTTTCTTAAACATTTTTCAGAGGAACTTCTCTGCCATTCCTTTTATGTAACTGATACTTAGTGATTGCAATTCTATTACGATGGACATTCTTTTTAACGGGAGTAAATATGATCCCACAAAATATTTGCCACTTAACAAATTTACCCTGTACATTTGAAGACCACAAGGTAAAATGTGGAATGTCACAAAATAAAGAAAATACAGATATTCCTGATATCTGGCGAAAATATTTTGTACACTTCAATTAGGAATATTAAACATTGCAAAAAAATGGAATGTTTCAGAGAAATCAACGATAAAAGTTTTGCTATGCTGAGGGAAAATGAGGATTGTTCAAAAATTTAAATTAAGTTTACTCAAATCTTAGTTTTTGTGACTTTCTCTCTCTCTCTCTCTCTCTCTCTCTCTCTTTTTTTTTTTATTATGTGACCCACTAAACATTAAAAGGTTAAATTTTAAAACGTATCAGAGATATCGGTCGTCCGTAACTCAAACTTAGGCTAAAAACTTCGTTGAATGCCTTTCAAAAATATGTTTCATCTTCAGTTGTTGTTCTAGTCTACTGTTCCTATACAAAGGGAAAGGTGGGGCACAGATACCAGAAAGTTATAGGGGAATTTGTCTCTTGTCAGTGTTCGGAAAAATATATTGTAAAGTACTTTACGAACGAATCAGACAATGGTCTAAAGAGAACAATAGGCTCTCAAAATATCAGGCAGGTTTTAGAGAAGGGTACTCCACGGTGGACAACCTATTTGTTCTGAGAACATTAATTGATGACAATCTGAAAATGAAGGGGGGTAAATTATTTTGTGCATTCATTGATTTTAAGATGGCATTTGATACTGTGGACCGAAGCGCACTTTGGGAAAAATTAAATCGGAAAGGATTGTCTCGTAAAATGATACATGCTTTAATGTCAATTTATAAATATGTTAAATTTTGTATAAAAGTAGACCAAGGGCACATTACAGAGAGCAGTGAAGCCAATCGGGGAGTGAGACAAGGTTGCATTTTATCACCAATGCTATTTAATCTATTCGTTGATGCTATTGTAGACGTAATGCTAGAAGGAGAAATTGAGGCTCCGGAGATAGGAAATGTTAGAATCCCAGTCCTGTTGTATGCAGATGATTTAATTATCTGTTCCAAGACAATCAAGGGATTGCAAAGAGGTCTTGACCTACTGGAAATATACTGTAGGAATTGGGGATTGACTGTAAATGCTAGTAAGACAAAAACAATGACATTTAAAAATGGGACGGTTTATGGTAGAACAGAGGAATGGAAATACAGAGATCAAGTTCTTCAAAACGTGAAACATTTCGAATATCTTGGTACGACGTTGAAAATGAACGGAAAGTGGAAAAAACACATTGATATAGCATTATTTAAAGGGAGGGGACAACTTAACAGTGTACTCGGTATTCTGGGTCGAGTGCCTGATATTCCAGTCGCGCACATTAGAAAAAATGTATGGAGCTATGGTCAGGCCAGTCATGCACTATAGTAGTGAGATTTGGGGTTTCCAAAGAACGGAAATACTAAATAAGGTATATACGCATTTTCTAAAGTATATTACAGGACTTAGTAAGGCGTTTCTAACTGTGGAATTTTATATGAATTCGGGTCATTCCAGGACGATATTAACTGTAAAATTCGTGTACTCAAATACTGGTTGCGAGTAATCCAAGGTGAACAAACAATGCTTAGAGCAATTTGCTACGACCACCAAATTAAAAACATAGATGTTAAATTTTGGGCAGACGAGGTTAGGAGAGAACTCCAAAAGATTGGGATGGGCTGGATATGGGAAAAAGGGACTGAAAATCGCAAGAACGTGTGGAGAAAAATAAGGAGGAGGTACTTAGATGTAAACCAACAAGATACCTTCGCCGAATGTACAGGAAAACGCTCACTGTGTTTTACAAAGAGACCTAAAACACGTCTGGGGAAAAGAATCGTATATACTCAACCTAGGATTTAAGGAGAGATCAGGGCTTGCTTGGTTTAGGCTAGGGGCATGGAAATTTCTAAAAATTAGCGACGATCACGATATGCGAATATGTCCAATGTGCGGGAACTTTGAAGATGAGATACATATATTAGGAAAATGTAATGATTTAGAATATTGGAGACGTCAGTTATTACCGGAAAGATTTCTAAATTCAAATCGGGAAAGATTGGCATGCTACGAGTTATTGGTAAATCCAGAAAATTGGATAAACCTCGGTAAATTTCTGGACAAAACGCGAAAAATAAGGACAACACTCATTCATGAATAAATATATGTTATCAAAATGCAATACCATTAATTATTAACAATTATATATAAATTAATTAGTGTATAATGCTGTTGTGTTATTATTTAATTGTAATATTAATGTGTTTTCTTTATGTAATTGTAATGTTAATGTTTTTTTAGTGTATAATGCTATTGTGTTATTATTTAATTGTAATATTATTATTGTGTTTTCTTTATGTAATTGTAATGTTATTGCTATTGTGTTATTACTTAATTGTAATATTATTGTGTTTTCTTTATGTAATTGTAATGTTAATGTTTTTAGTGTATAATGCTATTGTGTTATTATTTAATGGTAATAGTTTTATTGTGTTTTCTTTATTTAATTGTAATGTTATTGCTGTATTTGTTTATTTTTCTTTACACTAGTACCAATTATTACTTTATTGTAACGGACTGTCAACAGCACGTACGGCTTACTGCCCGTGCGACCCATATTTGTAAATAATATTGTAAATATCTTACTTTTTTGTCTAATAAAGTCCTACTACTACTACTATTTTCTGTGATTAATCTATGCAGGGGGTTATGGTCACTGAATTTGTTTTCATTCAGGTTGTTTTTATTCTTGACTTCTATAGGACTTCAAATATCCATCGAAAATTAATATTACTTTAACAACAGCTGAAGGTGGAACATGATTGCATAATTTTTACCGTTTATATAGTCACCTCTTTAGGAGAAAATATTACGAGTATTTGAGTCATTTATTTTCCGAATTTTTAAATTAAATGAAACAATATTGGGTACATTTTACACGCTTTATATTAGCTTGACCTGTATCTATGTAACTGAATCTTTTAACGCGATTTTCACCCACTTAAAATCATTGGATCGACTTGAAACTTTGCATACTCGTAAAAGACCCGTGACAATATAATACTTTCATATTTTATAATTGTAGGCTTTCACGGCCGGCGTCTTGATCCATATTTGGTTCGTCTTCCGGGCTTATAGGCCGTGGTCTGGTTGTCTTCTTACTCGACGTTTCGTCTACTGCTGCGGTAGACATCATCAGGAGATACTGCGTGCTTTCTGTGAACTCCTCAACAGTCGGCTGCAGACTGGCTGGTCATTGGAAACTGTCTCTCTGTTTATAGCTAAACCCCGGGTGGAGGGGAGGTTTTTCTGCGCGCACCGAGTTGTGCGCTGTATTGCCGTGTGCAGAAGTCATAGGCTTCGATGTCGTGTTATGCAGTGCTGGGATCCAAATTTTGTTTATCTTCAAGGTTTCTTCTTTTTTGTTGAAGGAATTTTTATGTTTGTATATTTCTATGGCTTCTCTGTATAGTCTGGTGTAGTAATGTGATGTTTGTGATAATACCTGGGTATCTTCAAATCTTATAATATGTTGTTGGTTGTTCATCAAGTGTTCCGCTACGGCCGATTTTTCATTTTGTTTTAACCTGCAGTGTCTCATGTGTTCTTGTAATCGTGTGTTGATCATTCTTTTTGTTGTACCGATGTACACCTCTCCACAACTGCACGGGATACGATATATACCGGCATGACTCAAAGGATCTCTAGTGTCTTTGGCTGGGCGCAGTATATTGCTGATTTTTTGTGTTGGTTTGTAGGTTGTTGCTATGTTGTATTCTTTAATATTCGTCCAATTTTCTCTGTTGTTGTTTTGATATAAGGTAGGTAAACCTTACCATTTATCTCTTCCTTGTTTTCGTTTTCGGGCCTATATTTCTTTGGATTTATGGCTCGACGAAAATCTGTTTTGCTGTATCCATTGGTAAGAAAAGCTGCATGGAGATGATTGATTTCTTCTTGCAGATACTGTGGTTCCGAAATCCTTTTGGCTCGTTCAACCAGGGTTTTCATTATCCCGCGTTTTTGTCTAGGATGGTGGTTAGACTGTTTGTGTAGATATCTGTCTGTGTGAGTATTTTTCCTGTAAACCTTGTGTCCAAGTGTCATGTCTTGGTTTCGGATTACCAAAACATCCAAAAACGGTAGACTGTTGTCATGTTCCTTTTCCAGGGTGAATTGGATGCTGGGACAAATCCCACAGGAACTAGATAACTTCAAGAAGCACATAAATGGGATTTGTCCCAGCATCCAATTCACCCTGGAAAAGGAACATGACAACAGTCTACCGTTTTTGGATGTTTTGGTAATCCGAAACCAAGACATGACACTTGGACACAAGGTTTACAGGAAAAATACTCACACAGACAGATATCTACACAAACAGTCTAACCACCATCCTAGACAAAAACGCGGGATAATGAAAACCCTGGTTGAACGAGCCAAAAGGATTTCGGAACCACAGTATCTGCAAGAAGAAATCAATCATCTCCATGCAGCTTTTCTTACCAATGGATACAGCAAAACAGATTTTCGTCGAGCCATAAATCCAAAGAAATATAGGCCCGAAAAACGAAAACAAGGAAGAGATAAATGGTAAGGTTTACCTACCTTATATCAAAACAACAACAGAGAAAATTGGACGAATATTAAAGAAATACAACATAGCAACAACCTACAAACCAACACAAAAAATCAGCAATATACTGCGCCCAGCCAAAGACACTAGAGATCCTTTGAGTCATGCCGGTATATATCGTATCCCGTGCAGTTGTGGAGAGGTGTACATCGGTACAACAAAAAGAATGATCAACACACGATTACAAGAACACATGAGACACTGCAGGTTAAAACAAAATGAAAAATCGGCCGTAGCGGAACACTTGATGAACAACCAACAACATATTATAAGATTTGAAGATACCCAGGTATTATCACAAACATCACATTACTACACCAGACTATACAGAGAAGCCATAGAAATATACAAACATAAAAATTCCTTCAACAAAAAAGAAGAAACCTTGAAGATAAACAAAATTTGGATCCCAGCACTGCATAACACGACATCGAAGCCTATGACTTCTGCACACGGCAATACAGCGCACAACTCGGTGCGCGCAGAAAAACCTCCCCTCCACCCGGGGTTTAGCTATAAACAGAGAGACAGTTTCCAATGACCAGCCAGTCTGCAGCCGACTGTTGAGGAGTTCACAGAAAGCACGCAGTATCTCCTGATGATGTCTACCGCAGCAGTAGACGAAACGTCGAGTAAGAAGACAACCAGACCACGGCCTATAAGCCCGGAAGATGAACCAAATATGGATCTTTCATATTTTGTTTCTAAAATCATGGCCAGAATCATCAGAAAATAAAAAGTGTCTTTGTATCTATGTAACGGAATATTTGAACACGATTTTCACCCACTTAGAAACATTGGATCGACTTGAAACTTTGTATACGTGTAAACGACCCATGACAATATAATACTTGTTTTCTAAAATCCTGGCCAGAATCATCAGAAAATCAAAAAAAGTGTCTTTGTATCTATGTAACCGAATTTTTTAACACGATTTTCACCCACTTAAAATCATTGGATCGATTTGAAACTTTGCATACTTGTAAAAGACCCGTGACAATATAATAATTTCATATTTTGTTTCTAAAATCCTGGACAGAATCATCAGAAAATAAAAAAAAAGTGTCTTTGTATCTATGTAACGGAATCTTTGAACACGATTTTCACCCACTTAGGAACATTGGATCGACTTGAAACTTTGTGTACTTGTAAAGGACCCATGACAATACAATAATTTCATATTTTGTTTCTAGAATCCTGGCGAGAATCATCAGAAAATAAAAAAAATGAAAACTGGTATAATAGGTTGCGGACTTGTCGACTTTTAGTCAATCGTTGAAAGAGCTCAGTTGGTAGAGCGGTACATTTGAGTGGTATATAATTTCTGTAATCCATAGGTCACTGGTTCAAATCCGGGTGGGAGTTTTTTTAGAAGAGTATTACTTTCAGCTCATAGGCTACTACAATAGAATCGAATTTAAAGATATTTACATTTTTATCTTATTCTGTAAAATATTAAAACTAAAAAATAAAAAATAAATAATAGTTTTAAAAAACTAAAACAACACGCTTTATTAGAAAACCGAACTAAAAAAATTAAAAATAATTTTAATTTGCAACATGCTTGGGATAAATAATTTTACCATGAAAAGCGTGGGGTGCTTTTTATGATTTTTACATTTTCTTCTTAGAGACTTTACTTTTACCAATATCTGTTTATTATCAAATATATTAATTGATAAAGAGCACCCCACACTTTTGATGGTAAAATTATTTATCCCAAGCGTGTTGGAAATTAAAATTATTTTTAATTTTTTTAGTTCGTTTTTCTAATAAAGCGTGATGTTTTAGTTTTTTAAAACTATTATTTATTTTACATATAATTGGGAATCTAATTGTGATGTACTAGATTTTCTAACTTTGGAAGTTATAATTTAGTTAAGACACTTTTTTTTTCACTCAACACTGGTAACAAACCGTTAAAACGTGACCGATAAGAAAATAATTTCAATTAAAGCTATGTTACTTCTATGAAACACGGGTAAATAAATGATTAATATCAATGAGGGATGAATCTAATTGTGATGTACTAGATTTTCTAACTTTGGAAGTTATAATTTAGTTAAGACACTTTTTTTCACTCAACACTGGGAACAAACCGTTAAAACGTGGCCGATAAGAAAATAATTTCAATTAAAGCTATGTTGCTTCTATGAAACACGGGTAAATAAATGATTAATATCAATGAGGGATGAATCTAATTGTGATGTACTAGATTTTCTAACTTTGGAAGTTATAATTTAGTTAAGACACTTTTTTTTCACTCAACACTGGTAACAAACCGTTAAAACGTGGCCGATAAGAAAATAATTTCAATTAAAGCTATGTTACTTCTATGAAACACGGGTAAATAAATGATTAATATCAATGAGGGATGAAGAGCCAAAGGGACAGGGGAAATTATGTAACTCTGAGTTACATGATCTTAGTAAAAAATCAGATGTAATAATAATAATAATAATAATAATAATAATAATAATAATAATAATAATAATAATAATAAATTATCGTTGGGGCAAGATGTGAGGCACAAATGGAGATTAAAAAGGGGGTGTGGAAATTGATTGTAGACAAACCGGAGAGAAAGCGCTCAGTACATATGCCAAAAATAAGATGGGAGAGTAACAATACCCATGATTTCAGGAAGGTGAATAATGAAGGGAATGATTGTAAAACATTAGCTTAGGATAGGGATTAATGAAGAGCTCACGTCCACTTGGCCTGTGAGTTGGATAATGACAGTGAGTTTGTTACTTGTGTAGTAACTTCAACGGTGGTTAACAATTATTTTTAAAAATATTTCTCATTAAACATTGTGGAGAACCTTCTGAAATATGCCGTATTTACGTCGTGATTTATGACTTATAATAAAGAAAGATTTGATGGAAGACCACAAGATAAATTTGAGGGGAAACTTTGTATGTTTGCTTTGGTATATTGTAATGCAGAGAGATCCTGTATGCACATGTGGTCATTAGATGTGGTACTGGGGTTATCTGCATGGACACTACGTGTAAGTTTAGTGGGTGGCTCACGATATGGCCGCAGCATTTCCATGGTAACCAGGGGTAATAAATAATTGCTCAGCAGATGGGTCCAGGCTATATGCCTGAGAGGCGCCGGATGGCCTAAAATCCACCCGACCGTTCCCCATCCCAGCTCCCTGGTTAAATAGACATTCCAAAACCGCATTTTTAACGAAGTATAAAGTAAAGTCAGCAGGGTTTGTTCTGACTAGAAAACCTGCTGTGACTTGGTCTCCGTGTTTAAACTATGAGGTCACAAAACATGGCAGGTTTTAATTTTAATCCACCAAGGGAAAATGCCGCTCATTACTAAACTCAACCATAATGCAAAATTAAAAGTTCAATAAACCCGTGTCAGTGATGAGCAAAATAAAAAAAAAAACTGACGACTGCTTTTTGTTGCAATTTATTATTCAAAAGAACTCTCTCTCTTTTTCTGTCTCTCTTTCTCTCTCTCTGTATATACATATATGGAATGCTTTGGAATGGATTTCACCTGGGAAAGGAAATAGAGGTCGACCTAGATTTAAATGGATGCATGATGTAAGAACAGGTATGAGGGAAGTAGGTCTGGAAGAATTGGAATGGGAAGATAGAAATGAATGGAGAAAGAAGATAACAATTCAAAAAGCTTTGGGCACAGGAAGATGTTTTATTACATTGTAAACTTGTATGTATATATATTATATATATATATATGAAAGTTTTCTTGGGTTTTCCGCGTCTTAGATTCAAGTTCGGCCTCTGGCCACTGATTCCGACGTTTCGGCATGATACCACATGCCATTATCAAGGAATGATTCATACTTATACCCGCGAAAATCTGCAATATAACACACACACACACACACAAACATATATATATATATATATATATCTCACTGAGGTACAGACTCAGAGATCCGGGTTCGAATCCCGTCCAGGCATCTATTTTTCTTATCATACCATATTAAGCTTGCATTGCTCAATGTTAAATATTTAATTATAACATCGATAAAGCGTCACTGCTATAAAGTAAAAATGTTCTCTTTAATTTGCTTACTTGTTATAGTCAGCTACTGGATGGCAGTGAAGACCGAGTTCTCGCGACATCTAGTAATAATGGAGAATATAATACATATATAAGAAAAATAAATGTTTGAATTGGATTCGCCTGGTGGTGTATTGAATATCACACTGAGGTATAGACTCAGAGATCCGGGTTCGAATCCCGTCCAGGCATCTATTTTTCTTATCATACCATATATATATAAAAGGGGCACGTCGTAGCGCAGTGGTTAAGGAACTGCGCTACAAGCCGGAAGGTCTAGGGTTCGATTCCCGGTGGGGTCAGGATTTTTAAACTGACCCAAACCTTCTGGTAGGCACTATGGCTCTGTGGTCGACTCAGCCTATACCACGGAAAATGAGTTACACCCCCACATACTCATGATCTGGGGGTTAAAGCGCGGCCCCGCACGCATGGCATGTCAACCCGGTTGACATAAAGTGCCGATTGTCTAGAAAAAGTGGGAGCCTTAACCTCCTACTACCCCAAGGGCCACTTTACTTTATATATATATATATATATATATATATATATATATATATATATATATATATATATATATATATATTTATATATATGCGCGCGTGTAATAGCATATAAAATATTTTTAATTCATTAGGTAATTACATGGTGTATAAAGTTTAGAAATTTTAAATATCCTAGAGATCCCTAGTTCGATTCCTGGTTATGTAATATATATTTATCTTCGTGTATGAATATAAACTGCTTGATGAGATGCTTCCATCTGGTCGTTGGCATTACTTCTACAGTTGTTCTTGTGTTCTTAACTCTTTGGACCTTTATTCTAGGAATCTATTTGTTTTTATTGTACACTATTGGATACAAGTATAACTCCGCCTCGTCATCGGTAACAAAATTTCATTACTTGAAAGCTAATCAAAAGCTTACCAATTAATAATAAGTTTTCCATTTTCAATTCCACTTTGTTAAACCTTTCATACCTTTAGATTAACTCAAACTTGTAATGTTACCTGTAGTTTGCACTATCTCCTCTACTATTTAATTTTGTACTAGAGCATGCCATTAAATCTTTAGAGAATGAGGAAGGCTTACAACTGAATGGTATTAATAAGCTGTTAGTTTATGCTGATGATGTAGTACTATTGGCCGATAGCGAGGAGATACTAAAGGCCAACACGCACACACTATTGAGTAACACTAAGAAATTAGGACTGGAAGTAAATATCAGTAAAACTAAATATATGGTCACAGGTAGAAATTCAGTATATTATGGAAATGGACAGCTAATGACAAATGAGGGAAATTTTGAGGAAGTGGCCTGAATTCAAATACCTAGGAACAATAATCACAAATAGGAATGAGACGCACAAAGAAATTAAACATAGGCTCAATTCTGGAAATGCATGCTATTATGCATTGCAGAGACTTTTGATGTCCCAACTCCTTTCAAAAAACGTTAAGCTGAAAATATATAAAACTATTATTCTACCAGTTATATTATATGGGTGCGAAACATGGACTCTTACTTTAAGGGAGGAAAGGAGATTACGAGTATTTGAGAATAAAGTTCTTAGGAAAATTTTTGGACCAAAGAGAGATGAACAGACAGGTGAATGGAGGAGACTACATAACAATGAACTACATGGTCTTTATAGGAAGCCAGATATAATAAGAACAGTAAAGTCTCGTAGACTGCGATGGGCAGGACATGTTGCACGTATGGGGAATGAAAGACGTGCATGGAAGCTTCTTGTAGGAAAGCCAGAGGGAAAACGCCCAGTTGGTAGACCAAGAATGAGGTGGGAGAACAACATTAACTATGATTTGAGGGAAGTAGATTATACAGGGAATGATTGGAAAGCATTAGCTCAGGATAGGGATGTATGGAGAGCTTATGTCCGCGCGGCCCTGAACCTACGGGTTCGATAGTGCCAGTGAGTAAGTAAGTAAGTAAGTTTGGTAGCTTACCAGTTAATTACACTGGTCAACATGATTTTTGTCTCATAAGTACCAGTAGTTGTAATTAATGCAGTTTTTTTTATCGTGTTTTCAAATATGTTTTCGGAATTTCTCCATCACCCACAGTTTTTTTATTTCAATTTCAATTAATGGATTTAAATAATTATTTTTCAATAAACGTTTTTTCGTCCATTTTTCCATTGTAAAATACAACGGGGAACACTTTCATCAGGAGATTTCAGCTATGGGAAAGAGATATCAAGGCAAATGGAATCCTAATATGCTGGCCGTTTATTGTTGGACCATCAAGAAGGATGCTCCATAGGCGAAATATAGCACAAAATCGCCATTTCTTACTATCTACGAGTAGGTGAGTTGAATGTTCGAATATTGTGTAGTTGCGAATGTAGAAAATATTAAAGTGTTTGAAATTATAAATTCCTGTCTCTCGGAAACCTTGCGTGATGGAGAAAAACCGATATCATATTTGAATTCAAGAGAAAAAATACTATCAGAATCACATATTTTTCTTTTTGAGACAAAAAAAAAGTTTCTTTTATGTTACTCAGTGTTATTTAACAATACTATAAAAAAGGAGTTATTCAAGAGTTTGGCAAATAAAAATGTTACATGTACGTATGTTACAATTGTCGCAATTGTTACTGTATCAGATGAATATGGAAATATGCTGATCAAATTTACGTCTTCTGCTCTACAATGACTTATCTAATACTCTTTCAGATGATAATACACGTGTCAGTAGACATATGCGTTGCCCCATTTTCCTGTAAAATTATAAAATATCTCGCACATCATAGCTTTCATACGGTAAATAGAAAGTAATGTGTGGGTGAGTAACATGTGGCAGAAATTGAATTATTACGTATATTTTCCTTGTGACCACAGGTTTCGATATCTAGCACAGATACGAATTAAATAAATAATAGTTTTAAAAAACTAAAACAGCACACTTTATTAGAAAACCGAACTCAAAAATGAAAAATAATTTTAATTTCCAACACGCTTGGGATAAATTTAAAGTGGTCAACAAAAAAATAATCTCCAACACATATAGAATAAAACTAGAATTATCAAAAAAAAAGAAAATAATTTTACCATCTCCAACACATATAGAATAAAACTAGAATTATCAAAAAAAAAGAAAATAATTTTACCATCAAAAGCGTGGGGTGCTCTATATCAATTAATATATTTGATAATAAACAGATATTGGTAAAAGTAAAGTCTCTAAGAAGAACATGTAAAAATCATAAAAAGCACCCCACGCTTTTGATGGTAAAATTATTTTCTTTTTGTTGATAATTGTAGTTTTATTCTATATGTGTTGGAGATGATTTTTTTGTTGACCACTTTAAATTTATCCCAAGCATGTTGGAAATTAAAATTATTTTTCATTTTTGAGTTCGGTTTTCTAATAAAGTGTGCTGTTTTAGTTTTTTAAAACTATTATTTATTTTTTATTTTTTAGTTTTAATATTTTACAGAATAAGATAAGAATGTAAATATCTTTAAATTCCATGCTATTGTAGTATGAGCTAAAAGTATTACTCTTCTGAAAAAAAAATCCTCCGCAGCCGGATTCGAACAAGCGACCTGTGGATTACTGAAATTGTATACCACTAGTTCCCCGCTCTACCAACTGATCTCTTACAGCGATTGACTAAAAAGTCGACAAGTCCGTAACCTATTATACCAGTTTTAATTTTTTTTGATTTTCTGATGATTCTGGGCAGGAATTATAAATAAAATATGAAATTATTGTAGTGTCACGGGTCCTTTACAAGTATACAAAGTTTCAAGTCGATCCAATGTCTCTAAGTGGTTGAAAATCGTGTTCAAAGATTCCGTTACATAAATAAAAAGACTTTTTTTTTTAATTTTCTGATGATTCTGGCCAGGATTTTAGAAAATAAATATGAAATTATTGTATTGTCACGGGTTCTCTACAAGTATACAAAGTTTCAATCGATCCAATGTCTCTAAGTGGGTGAAAATCGTGTTCAAAGATTCCGTTACATAAATACAAAGACACTTTGTTTGATTTTCGGATGATTCTGGCCAGTATTTTAGAAAATAAATGTGAAATTATTGTATTGTCACGGGTCCTTTACAAGTATACAAAATTTCAAGTCGATCCAATTATTGAAAGTGGGTCAAAAACGCGTTGAAAGATTCAGTTACATAGATAGATAGATACAGGTCAAGCTAATATAAAGCGTGAAAAAAGGGAAAGATTATAAATTTGTTGTTACCACGTTTTTATAGAATTTATAATTGCAGTGTTTTGAAAGCGCTCTCCATGGTATCTTTACCTTGTCTTGGTGGAGTGGCTTGCGTGCTTAAATGATCCCGAGAGCTATGCCGGCGGTAGCATTGCTACCGATAGGGTTACCCATGCCGGACTGGTCGAAGGTGATAAGGCGACGAAAAAAGTACCTTGGTTGAAAGAGTGACGATCTTTCACCGTAAAAATACAACCGTCAAGAAATGCGGACAAGGGTTACATTAGGGTAATTTTTTTCGAAATGAAAATATATAAAACTATTATTCTACCAGTTATACCATATGGATGCGAAACATGGACTCTTATTTTAAGGGAGGTAATGAGATTACGAGCATTTGAAAATAAAGTTCTTAGGAAAATGATTGGGGCAAAGAGAGATGAACAGACAGGTGAATGGAGAAGACTTCATACCAGTGAACTACATGGTCTTTATAGGAAGCCAGATATAATTAGAACAGTCAAGTCTCGTATACTGCCATGGGTAGAACATGTGGCACGAATGGAGAATGAGAGACGTGCTTGGAAGCTTCTTGTAGGAAAACCAGAGGGAAAACGCTGAGTTGGTAGTCCGAGAATGAGGTGGGAGAATACCATTAACTATGATTTGAGGGAAGTAGATTATACAGGGAATGATTGGAAAATATTAGCTCAGGATAGGGATGTATGGAGAGCTTATGTCCTCGCGGCCATGAACCTACGGGTTCGATAGTGCCAATGTGTTAGAATTACTGTTTTAAAAAGGAAAGAGTATATAAAATATTTTAGTTAGGTCATATTCCTATGGTCACAAATACCTAAACCGTAGCAGATCTATTAACCAACTCTTTTAAATGAAGTTTTTTTACAGATCAGCATTTTTATGGAATAATATCCTAACAGGCTCTATTAACAAAATTATGAACGATAACTGAACCGAAAATGCTGCCTGTGATAAAATACGAATGATCCTTTACTTGAATGTCTTATCTTCTGAGCAACGTGCTAGTTTATAGGATCGTGGTTATTACAATGCATGATTTTTTGTGAAATATTTTAGTACTAACCCTTCAAGAGATAGTAAAAAACATGTGGTAATCTGCACCAAGGAAGCAATGTTAGTAATTACTTTGCAACATATTGAACCTAGCACTACTTAGTTACAATATTTCACAGGGATGTCTAATGGACGGGATCATATTGCCCCACTTTGTTTTGATTTCGGTCTAGGATTAATTACTTTACTGTGTTGCTATAATACTATCAAAAAAGTTCTAAAAACCATAAATATGATACTACTGTATGAGAAATGTGAATTCTCATTGGACTATCACTTAAAGTTCAATATTTTCGTGTAGTAAGTAATCGGCAAAAATATACTACTGCAAATCACAAGTAATAAAATCAAATTCATGGTCATAAACTTGATAATTAACAAAAGTCATTTTATTCAGTTTCAGTTGTACTTTCAGAATTTGTAGACATATAGTTGATAGATTTTGCAGAATGACAAAGATTTTCCGCACCATTAATAAACATGATAGTTTGTTTTAAATGAGTAGAATTTTTCAAAACTGAAACATGTCTACTTCATTAATTTTTTCATTAGATGCAGAAATCTCAAATTTCCTCAATTTTTATTTTTATTTGATTGGTGTACACATCCGTATTCAGACATCGCTTTCAATGGGATAAGTTCACATTTGTTAAAAAAAGTAATAGAATGTAATAGTTTCACCATATGTAATATTTAAACTCATTTACTCGGTTTGCCATGCGTTTGCAAATATTAATACAACTAAAGGGGAAAAAATTATACCTGAACGGGATTTGAACCAGGATATCGAGTTTTGCGCGCTAGAAAAATCCATGTCTGTTCATAGATGTCTGGGTAGCTCAAAGGAAGAGTGGCAGCGTGTAAAGCACGAGATCCTGGTTTCAAATCACAGTTCGAACATAATTGGTTGTATTAACTACGCATGCGTACGGCAAGCCTGAGTACATTAATTTCAATATTGCGTTCACTGATAGCCTACGGCACGGGAAGAAAACCCCTTCATAATGACTCCTTGTAACTTATGTAGCAGCCCTTGCTCTAATGTTATTCAGTAGGCCTATATGCTGTTTTAAAGTGAGGAAAATTCATGTCTGTTCATGGATGCCTGGGATGTTCTAAGGAAGAGTCCCACCGCACACCTGGATTTCTTGGTTTCAAATACCGGTTTCGGTATATATATATATTCTCTTTAATAATTTGCTTAACTGTTATGTTAGCCGCTAGATGGCAGTCGGAAGATCTTTCCGCTACCTCTTGTGTGAATTGAGAATACTACATGTATAAGAAAATTGTATGTTTGTCTTGGAATTCTTGGGTAGTTCAGTTGGTTAGAGCGCTAAAGGTACAGACTTTAGAGACTCGAGTTCAAATCCCGACTCAAGCATTCATTTTTCTTTTCATATCATATATATATATATATATATATATATATATATTATATATATTCTATTTAGTTATATTAGCCCTGTTACAATCAATTAGCGACTTTTTCTTTTTACTTCGGATATGTGGAGCTTTAAAAAGCACTTTTGCGCGATAGTGCGTTTTGTCGTACTTACCAGCAATGGCGACCATGATTGAAAGTTCAACTTCCTACATTTCCTGTTTGCCAACCTAAGTAACTGTACTGTAATATTACATATTACAACCCACGTGCGGGAAGTAAAACCACTGCCCTTTAAGTATATACAAAAATATATCCAAAATGTAGTGTTAATATACATAATATGAAAGTAATCACAGCATTTTAAATGAACTGAACTTTATTTGAAACAATATTGAAAGTTGATTTAACAAAATTCTAGTGTAAACTTTTAGACTTTTTAGCTTTACATCCAATATTCTTCTTCTTGAGGAAGCTAACTAGTGTAACAAAATCTGCAATATTGATACCTTCTTTTAAATTTGTCATCCTCATCAGCACTGAATATTCAGACCATAAACTCGCTGGAGAATTTAATGTTTCACTCCTAAGCACGAAATAAGAAATCATACTTTTTTCACTTACACTACAATTCTTCTCCTCCAGCCACTTTTTGAAAGAAATGTATGTTTTTTCAAATCTTAATTTAGATTTCTCTGCAACTAAAGAAGCACACCCAACTTCCCACGCTTCTTCAATTTCGTCGTTTTGATTACAATTATTCATACTTGCAGCCTTTTTATGCGAGATTGATATCAAGGCCTGCTGTAATCTCAACAATTATTTTCGACATTTAGCATATATACATTGGCCAGTCTGCCAACGTTAGTCAATTGTTTATAATGAACGCAAATATTTACAACAAAGATGTTATTATTTTACTATTATTTATCATTTTGAAAACGCCATCGCGCAAAAAATAATTTACAACGCACGTTTGTGAAATGTTTTACGGAATCTTGGAAATTAAAAACCGAGCTATGGCTCGGTTTTAAACATTTTTCTCGATTCTGTAAATACCACTACCCAACCTCGTGTTGTAATATACTATTAATTAATTCTTATAAAACAAAAATAAATTGTATTTTATATAATAATTATGAACTACCTAGAAATCTTGTTACTCCAGTTCAACAGTTTCATTACTGAAATACAACAAATGCTATAACAATTTAACTCATGTCCCAAATGGGAGTCAATGACCAATCACGTTACAATGATTTTTTATTTACAACCAATCACAGTCGTGTTTCGCCTAGAATTTACCAACTAAAGTTTATCATAATAAAGAGAGCACCTCCTTTTTAACATTCTGTAGGTCATAGCATTATTTTGCAGTGACTGACTCTCTAAGAAATGCGGCTACCAGATTGTATATAAATAGTGTATGAATAGTCTAATAACTCTAGAAATGGATTACTTACGAAGAAGTGCCAGAAAGTCTAAATTAGAACGTGTCACAAATAAGGAAATTAGAAACATAATGGAAGCAGAAGAAAGCATAATTGAAAGAATTGAGGAAAAGGAATTAAAGTGGCTAGGACATGTTTTAAGAATGGAAGATGAGCGATGGCCGAAGCAACTATATGAATGGCATCCTAACAGAAAGAAGAAAAGAGGAAGACAGTAATGCAAGCTAGAGGGCTAAGCATCGAAGATGCCCAAGACCGTAGGCTTTGGAGGTTTGGCACGGGAAGACGGCAGCAGCTGTAAAAACCCGAAGATAGATAGAGATATAGAATGTCAACACATAGCGCATTCGGAATTTAATATAACAACATATGTAGCAATTGATTATACCACAAAAAAAAAAAAAAAAAAAAAAAGAAACCACTGTTTGCACTTTCTGAAATGTATTTTTCCCAATAATAACATTCCAGAAAAGTATAATTGTCATATTTATATCATAGGACATCAGAAATGAATTAATGTACAGTTTGATGTGTTTCATTTTTTCTCCACTAGAGTGCATTCTTACAATATTGCGTTCCTTTGGCAATAAATAATATGATCTGGTTGCAGTGACGAACAAAAGAAGTTAATGAAGCGTACCAATCGTTTCTCATTTGTTTTCAAACATCGCCGTTTACATTAAATATATACATATTTTAAAATAACTATATTTAAGTAATGATTTGTGAGTAAACAGCTTAATTTTATTCGTTAAATAGTCCTAACAAATGCCACTCTTGATTTCCAAATTACCTGGATAAATTCACTCCTCTCTTCGTGAGTCGTGAATTTATCGATAGTTTGGAATTCACTCGTGGCATTACTTATGATAAATTTCCTTCCCTAGTAGTGGTAAGGTTAAACAGTAAATGGAATAGTAGCTCAGAACCAAGTTGGAACCCTCAATTTCTTTTTCTTTTATTTTTCACAAGTTGAGTTTTACATGTAAACACATTCTTAGTACCACGTGACTTTTTCTCATGTAAAAGTCAACTCATAAAAAAATGAGGGTTCTTTTTTTTTGTGGGCGGCTATTCAAATAATTTGCAATTATAGAATTTTCATGAATGGATTGGCAATAACGTTACATTTATAAACTGTATCCCAGTGTATCTTCTTTTCCACAGCTGTGAACGTTTTTATACATGTCATTCTCACATTTTACACTTTTGACTGGAACATTTTATCCTGATGTAAATGACTGTACTAAATATAGTAAACTGTATTCATATGCACCAGTTCTGTTTAATGCGTAAAGACAATATTTAACAATTTAACAAAATTCCTCACCGAGACTCGGTATCAAACCACATTTATCGGTTTACATTTTGGATTCAATTCCAGTGCGCGGGGACAGTGGTGCGTTCATTATTTATCATGCTCTCCCCCTGCGTGCGCCATTTTGTTAAATATAACAACAGTTCTGAATATTGTTGCCCGCTACACAACTGTTTGTCGTTTCGCACCTTTTCATTTTATGTAGTCTATCATAAATCGAAATAAAATATATTGTCCGTCGCTGTGGCATAGTAGGTAGAGTCCCTATCTTCCACTTCGACGGCCCGGGTTCGATTCCCGGCGGGGTAAGGAATATTTAAATCTCAACTGGGTGCGCGCGTGTATGCGCGAGAGTGTGTCGTGTCCTAATTGTACCCATTCGGTTTAATTCCTCTAAAAAAATAAATAAAGTTTATTCTAGAGCGATAATGAACTGAAAAGAGAGTCGGAAATAGCAAGTTACCCAGAATAAAATTCCAGACGACACTAGCTTGTTTGGAATAAACTTTTTTTTTTACTTTACAATCAATAAAGGACAGTAGAAGTAAAAAAATGGAAATGCACTTTGATTCATGGAATACATAAATATTCCAGCACGTAGGCTGTCTCATAAATTGCAGTTTTCAAATTATTGACAAAACGTAATATAAATATTATTGTCTTATATGTGAAAAGTCCACCGCTATGATCTCGAGGTAGCGTGCTGCCTTGTCACGCAGCGGGCCCGGGTTCGATTCCCGGTCGGGACATGCTCCTGGGTGAGGTTTTCGGGGTTTTTCCTCACCTGTAAGACAAATGTCAGGAAGCTTAGGGCCCAACGGTCCCCAAAAATCATCCGGCCATCATCATTATCATCATCCTTATCATTATCATAATCATCCGTCACGGGAAGCTACCACACCTATAATTCCCTAGTAAAGCTGCAAAGCATAGCATGAAAATGCTATGATTGCAGTGAAAGACCAGCCCTCGGGCAGAATTACTATGGATGGATATGTGAAGAATCGGTTCCGTACCGCAAGTGGCTAATCACTCGCCTTTTTCCACTTGTGGGACCCGAGTTCGCGTCTCAGTTACTCAATTTTGGGTTCGTAGTAGAAGAATTGAACCATGCCAGTTTTTCTCGGAATTTCTTCCGTTTTCCCTGTCAGAATCTCTCATTCCAGCACTTATTCGCACTCATTTCATTTATTTCTGTTACGTCATTTCATATACTCTTGTTATAGATAGAAGGCCTGCTCATCCGGCATCGATACATATCGCATACCGCCAGTTACACTGGTCAATATGATTTTTGTCTCATGACTACCAATAGTTGTACTTAATGCAGTTTTGTCATCGTGTTTTCAAATATGTATTCGGAATTTCTGCAACACCCACAGTTTTTTATTTCAGTTTCAATTAATGGATTTAAATAATTATTTTTAATAAACGTTTTTTCGTCCATTTGTCCATTGTAAAATAAAACCAAATGAGGTAACTCAGGAAATGTCAGCTATGGAAAAGAGATATCAAGGCAAATGGAATCCTAATATGCTGGCCGATTATTGTTGGACCATCAAGAGGGATGCTCCACAGGCGAAATATAGTAGAAAATCGTCATTTCTTACTTTCTAGGTGAGTCCGAATGTTCGAATATTCGAATATTGTGTAGTTACGAATGTAGAAAATATTAAAGTGTTTAAATTATAAATTCCTGTCTGTTGGAAACCTTGCGTGATG
The DNA here is from genome assembly GCA_030220185.1 of Diploptera punctata. Lineage (NCBI taxonomy): Eukaryota > Metazoa > Arthropoda > Insecta > Blattodea > Blaberidae > Diploptera > Diploptera punctata. Next base: position 675,030 of record JASPKZ010003874.1, on the reverse strand, counting down.
TATGAAAACCGATATCATATTTGAATTCAGGAGAAAAAAATACTATCAGAATAACATATTTTTCTTTCTGAGACAAAAAAAAAATTAAGTTGCTCAGTGTAATTTGGGCCACGTCCGACACGAGTAAATGGTTCACATACTCGAAGAAAACATGTACAGTTACTAAGTACTAAACCAAAATGTATACGAAATACTAGGTTTTGATAGATACTCCGTTGTTTAAATCTGGAGTTATATATATATATATATATATATATATATATTAAATTGTGTATTAGATACGTTAAATAAAAACGAGGACGGCAAATGTGAACCCACTGTTCTTGTCCGACATAACGCCGGATCTAGCGTTGAGTTAAGATGAAACCCCTATATTTCAGGTCAGTGATATCAACAAATGCCGGCTCACCAATACACAGAGACAGAAAAAATAAAACTAAATGGATGAATGAGTATGGAGAAAAGTCATTACTTACTTACTTACTTACTTACTTACTCACTCACTGGCACTATCGAACCCGTAGGTTCATGGCCGCGCGGATAAAAGCTCTCCATACATCCCTATCCTGAGCTAATGCTTTCCAATCATTCCCTGTATAATCGACTTCCCTCAAATCATAGTGTTACTCTCACACCTCATTCTTGGTCTACCAACTGGGCGTTTTCCCTCTGGCTTTCCTATAAGAAGCTTCCGTGCAGGCCTTTCATTCCCCATACATGCAACATGTCCTGCCCATCGCAGTCTACTAGACTTAACTGTTCTTATTATATCTGGCTTCCTATAAAGACCATGTAGTTCATTGTTATGTAGTCTTCTCCATTCACCCGTCTGTTCATCTCTCTTTGGTCCAATTTTTTTTTCTAAGTACCTTATTCTCAAATACTCGTAATCTCCTCTCCTCTCTTAAAGTAAGAGTCCATGTTTCGCACCCATATAATATAACTGGTAGAATAATAGTTTTATATACTTTTAGTTTAACGTTTTCTTGAAAGTAGTTGGGATATCACGAGTCTCTGCAATGCATAATATCACGCATTTCCAATGTTGAGCCTATGTTTAATTTCTTTGTGCATCTCATTCCTATTTGTGATTATTGTTCCTAGGTATTTGAATTCAGCCACTTCCTCAAAATTTCCCTCATTTGCCATTAGCTGTACATTTCTATTATATAATGTATTTCTATGTGTGACCATATATTTAGTTTTATTGAGAAAAGTCATTGTTTTTAAATTTCATTATGAAACATAGTTGAGGTCAATATACAAGAGATACAAAATAAAATTCGTATCTAAGATCTCAATCCTCCTCAACTAGATAAAATGTTTTAAAATACTTAGATTGTCTTTCGGAAGAACATACATTCTTGTACCGTTTTACGAGTTGAAGATAGAACGTACTTTCTTCCGGAAGACCTTCTTAGTATTTTATCTAGTTTAAGGTGAATGATATCTCGGGTGCGAATTTTATTTATTTATTTTCCGGCTAAACTTTACAACCTGCGACGCGACTTTTAAAATTCCTTCATAAACTCCTTTCATATTTTATTCTTAGGGTTCCATTTTTCAAATTATTTCCCACTATTTACAATGATTTTTGCATTTTTTCTAACGATTATTTCAATATATTTTTCTTGATATTTAACTTCATACTTAGCATGAAGACGTGGCAGCCATATTGATTTTAACGAATATTCTATGCAACAACAAATGCATGTTCCAGTGTAGCCAACATATAGGTCTAGTATGTAGTACTAATTAACTGTACACATATACTTCAAAATTTCAGAACTTAAGCCTACTATTTATTTTTGGGCGTTGCAATCGTTCACAGGTTAGAGTGTTTAAATTTCATTAGGTTGGTCTTTCACAGGTTAGAGTACTTAAATGGTGTTAGGTTAGCTTTTAGGTTCGTTAAATATCGTGTACCCCGTGATTCCATAGTGTAAACCGCTTCGCGTTTGTTGGCGCATGCGCGTGGTGTAAGATTGTAACTTGGGGGTTCATAAATTCTAATCTAAATTTAGCATCATGCAGCTAAGCGCCAAATGTTTCCGCTCTTAGATTGCTAATGCATAACTGTCAAACGAGAAAATAACTTGCAATATGCAGTTTGGCGCTACAATAAATAGTGAAGATTGACTTAAAGTTTGAACGTATTTTTCTCGAAACTTACATGATGACGCATAGCCGGTTGTTGCATAACGCTGTCCATTTTATTATTTAAATCCAGAGTAAATCAACATATGTAAAAAGTAAACTGATCCCAATACAGGCCTCAGGAGGCCCTTGGGGTAGTAGGAGGTTAAAGCTCCCACATTTTGTGGACAATCGGCACTTGATGTCAGCCGGGTTGTCAGCCCTGCGTGACTGCCGCATTTGCCCCCAGAACAAGCGTCTGGTACTCATTTTCGTTAGAGGCTAAGTCGACTCCAGGGCCATAGTGCCGCAAGAAGGTTTGGGCCAGTTTAAAAATCATGTCCTCACCGGGACTCGAACCCTTGACCTTCCGGCTTGTAGCGCAGTGCTTTAACCACTATGCTGCGGCGTGCTCCAAATCAACATGTTGTAGATAATAATAGAATTGTAGATATACTGTATAATCATTTATGTTTATTGTAATTTAGATATCAGCTAACTATTGTAATTTTATTTCTAACCTGATTGAGTGGTAGGCAAGGGCTTAAGACCTTAACTCTGCCAGGTGAAAATTATTTTATTATTATTATTATTATTATTATTATTATTATTATTATATATTTTTTTTTAGTTTGAAGTTCCCAAAATAATGTTTTCTTGATTTATTAATAAGGGACCTTAATATTCTGGGTTTGCTTATTTTTTTAATATTTCATATTATTTTAATAGTATGTTGGAGAGTAATTTAATGCGCATGAAGTACAGCCATCTTCCTACCTAGGTATACATTCCTCATGTTTCCCTACTCGGTCTAGAGAACGATACAAATCTTTAAGGAATTTTATGTCTGAGATGGCCGTATTTTTACGCTTTGTGAATTCTACGGTCTTACATGTTATGAAGTGACTTCTGAAACGGCTTTAAGCTTGCGCGAAGAAAGAGCGTGAAATTGCTTGTGACATGACCATCACTGTCCACCATTATTTCTGACACAAAACTGAATGCCAAAAAAGAGTTAAGTGATAAAAACAAGTCATTAGTTTAGCTTCAGAGTAGTATATAACTTTTAAAAAATGTTATATTATTTTTTGTAAAACTGAGAGTTGTCTCCCTTCTCTCTCTTTATCTTAATCGAAACTCTCCCTTTGTAGATACTTTTTCTGTCCCACGCCATCCATCCGGGACACTGCCTATCAAGGAGGTGGTTTTTAACCTTTTGAATCATACACGTATGTTCTGACCATAAAAGGACATTATAGGGTCTTCTGGATGAGTGATCAGCTTTAGTCAGGAAAACCTCCGAGTCAAGACGAACATTTAAGACAAGACACGCTATTCATACTAAACACGATGAATTGATATGGGATATTGTGATGCACAGATGCTGTTCGGTAATATTTGGGCCTTAAAGTTTCCCACATTTGTTTTACAGGTGAGGAAAGGCCCCGAATTAAACCCTCACCAAGGTAATTTGTCCTCACCGGGATCGATCCCGAGCCGCTGTGTACGAGGCAACGTTGTTACCCCGATAAAACAGTGGTGGACTGTCTTTTTTCAATGTAAAAGAAGTAAAGTGATCACTAGACTGCGGGAAAATAGTACCGAGATGTGAACAAAGAAACTTAATTTGTTTACAATGTACTAGCGGTTGGCTCAGGCAGTGTCAAGACAGACCGCAAGCTAGTGATGCCTATTGTTCTGTGTATATGGCGAAGTCTGTTTATTCTGACAACTGGTACATAGGCCTGTAACAAACTTACATATTCACAACTGTATTAATTAACCTTATGTTCAGCATTGAAATGAGTAGTTACGTTGGCTATCTTAACTGTAGATAATATGGTATTGACGTAATTCCAGTGTTCCCTCTGTTTCAGTAGAAAGTAAATTTAAGTCGCACAGTAGGCTATTTGTAAGCATGTAAACATGCTATTTCTCTTGATGATCACACTGCAGACCTTAGAAGATCCTTTACGTAGTTCAACAAGATTAAACTCCCACCTTTCTAGATAATCGGCACGATATGTCAACCAGTTTGTCAACCTAATTACCGTTTAATGTTTATTTTATTTTATTTATTTGTTTATTATTTACGTACTTTGGTTCAAGTTCCATTTTAGGTTTGGAGGTTTGGCACGGGAAGACGGCAGAAGCTGTAAAAACCCGAAGATAGATAGATAGGTGATTTTTTTTTTAGAATACATTTATCATAAGTAATGCCACGAGTGATTTCCAAATTATCGATAAATTCACGACTCACGAAGTGAGGAGTGAATTTATCTAGAGAATTTGGAAATCAAGAGTGGCATTTGTTAGGACTATTTAACGAATAAAATTAAGCTGTTTACTCACAAATCATTATTTAACTATAGTTATTTTAAAATATTCTTATATTTAATGTAAACGACGATGTTTGAAAACAAATGAGAAACGATAGGTACGCTTCTACTGCTTCATTTGTTTATCACTGCAACCAGATCATACTATTTATTGCCAAAGGAACGCAATATTGTAAGGAGGAGCTTTCTTTAATATGGTAATTATAACACTGATAAATATTTGGTGAAACACGACTCTGATTGGTTGTAAAACAGAAATCATTGAAACGTGATTGGTCATTGACTCCCATTTGGGGCATGAGTTAAATAGTCATTTTATTTCGATAGCATGTACAGAGTTTCTTTGCGAAGAATTGAAATTTGCGGCCGCTAGAACGATTTTAAATATTTGCTTCGCGTTTACACACACTGCTAATCGTTTATATTTGCAGAGTCGGTACACTGGAAGGCGCACTTTTGCCATTACGTAAAAAAAAGGTCAAGAAATGTTTCGTCAATTTAAGTGTTAAAAATTCGATTCATATTAAAGAACTCGTGACAACATTATCGTAAGTAATGCCACGAGTGATTTCCAAATTATCGATAAATTCACAACTCACGAAGGGAGGAGTGAATTTATCCAGAGAATTTGGAAATCAAGAGTGGCATTTGTTAGGACTATTTAACGAATAAAATTAAGCTGTTTACTCACAAACCATTATTTAAATATAGTTATTTTAAAATATGTATACATTTAATTGAACGGCGATGTTTGAAAACAAATGTGAAAGATTGGTACGCTTCATTTGCTTCTTTTGTTCTCACTGCAACCAGATCTTATTATTTATTGCCAAAGGATCGCAATGTTGTGAGAATGCACCCTAGAGGATGAATTTGTAACCAAACTAATAGGTATTAATTAATTTCTGATGTCCTATGATGTAAATATGTCAATTATATTTTTCTGCAGCGTCATTTCCTGGAAACTAATTCGTTTAAGAAAGTGCAAACAGTGGTTTCTTTTTTTTTGTGGTATAATCAATTGTTACAAATGTTTTTATAATATCTCTCGCATTCGCTTTCTGTTGACATTCGTGCAATATATATATATATATATATATATATATATATATATATACAATCTGGTAGCCGTATTTCTTAGACACTCAGTCACTGCAAAACAATGCTATGACCTATTCAGAGTATTAAAAAGGAGGTGATTTCTTTATTATTATAAACTTTAGTTCGTAAATTTTAGGCGAAACACGACTGCGATTGGTTGTAAATAAGAAATCATTGAAATGTGATTGCTCATTGACTCCCATTTGGGGCATGATTTAAATAGTCCCTATAAATCTAACAAAAAACTTAAATTATAGGTTTCTACAAAGACTTGCCGTTAGCCCACACTTCAAATAAGGTGTTACATATTTTCTCTTCATTCATTATATTGGTACTTCGTTATGCAATACAAGACACTGTACTTTATTTTTAAAAAATCTCTAAATTATTTTATGCTGGAAACACTGGGCTTTATTTTGAATATTGAGGACTTTGATCCTCAATAGCACTGTTTTATTTTTAAAACACTTTGAAGTGTGCACTTGTTACTGGGTTGCCAGAGTAACTTAATAAAAAAGTGAAGCATTGAAACTAAATAAACTCCCAGTACAAAGGAAACACGCTTACAAATAGCTTCCGTAGTCCTTGTATAAACAAACTTACCGCATAGCACAGCATTTGATAAACAGGTTACTTAACAAATAAATTGAATAGTAGACCAGACAGGAGTGGATGTGGCATGGCAGCATGCACTATTTTTTAGGTAGAGACGTAATATTAGAAACAAGATTAATCTGAACAAATGTAATTTTTTAAAGTTATAGCCTAATACAAAATATATTTAAATAAAATTGAAAGGGAAATGTTACTGATTTCTGAAGAAAAAATAACTACAAGTAGGCCTACTAATGTTATGGATAGAGAAAAGTAGAATAAGAAAATAAAAGCGAAATAACTTTAATCACAGATGCATATTGCTCTGAAAACAGAGTTAATAATAATAATAATAATAATAATAATAATAATTATTAGGCCTATTATTATAATAATATTTATAATTATAATTATAATAATAATCATGAGATGATTATGATTATTTTATGATGACGATGACAGCAAAATATTATGTACTTGAAGAATATGGGTAAAGAAGAAGCAAGGCGTTAAATTAGGACTGGACTGATCAGGTTCATTTGCGCCTAACAGAATGAAGAGATTAGTCTTGATTGATTCATGTTCAGTCTGATTCTTGGATCCACTCAACTATGAGTATTGAGGTTGAAGTTGGTCGGAGCATAGTGCTAGCCACTATATTTTCTTCTAATGCCGTTGGCATAATTCGCGGATCCTTGCGTCTACGCCTGCAAAATCCTGCATGGCTATTAACGGAGTAGATTTACCTTTTTTTGCTTCAACAATAAAGTCTTCAGCCTTTGATAAACTTTTTATAAATGTTCTTACTTCATAAACGTTAAGTACAGTGTTAATTCGTATACCAACGACTGTTCGGTATCAATATGAAGTGCATTTAAATGATTTATGCAGGTTTTATTTAATCCTGGATGTTCTTTTTTTAAATAACAACTCATGTATTTGCATGCATTTATTATTTAGTATGTTTCACTATTGATCTATATCTAGGCCTATATCACATATAATACTTCAGTTATTTGTAAAATTCAAACAAAAACAGTAGTTCAGATTTACTGATTTTATTATTATTATCACCATTATTATTATTATTTATTATTATTATTATTATTGTCACTATTATTATTATCATTATTATTATTATTATTGTCACTATTGTTATCATTATTATTATTGTTATTATTATTGTTATTATTATTATTAACGTCTAATGTGTTTCATTGAGAAATAAATATGTTTTTAAGTTTGAGGACCAAGGCTCCAATGCTTCATATAGGCCTGTTCATAAGAGGAGTATGCTATAGTATTTCTATTCAGATATGTCAACAATAACAATAAGTACGGTATCTACATCTTTTCAAGTTTTATTATGATTTTCAGTTTTATCCTAATTCTGCAACTATTTTTATGTAAATAGTAAATAAATAAAATTTGCGAATTTCATATAGGCTTACATTAAAATCCAACGCTGTGGTCTCGAGGTGCTACAAACCGGGTCTTAGTTCGATCCCTGGTCGGGAGAAGTTTCCTGTGTGTGACAGGATGATTCTGAAGGCCAAATGACGTTCGAGGACTATTTGGACCTTACATTTTTCCGATATATGACTTACAAGTGAGAAAAAATTCCGAAACACAACTTAACGGAAAACTTATTCAGACCGGGGAACGAATTCAGGCATACTGTGTTCAGATAGTACGTTAGCCTGATAACACAGCAGAGAACCAAATTATTTATTGTTGAAGTAAACTTAAAGTAATTAAATATTTTAACACATGTCTCCACAATCTATTCTGGACTGTAGCAAGAGAGGTTGTTCCAATAAAAAAAGTGTTTGTGTATGTATATATATATATATATATATATATATATATATATATAGGCCTATATTATATGAATCTTCATCTTTCTATCTTAGTAGACCTCAAAATGACTATGAAAAAATGTGTGTGTGTTAATACTGTAGGGACCTAACTTAATTTATTTTCCGGAACCAAACTCGGCATAGTAATCAATTAGGCCTAATAAAAATAACAAAGTCATACCGTTAAGAGTGGGGATTCACCTAAAGTTAAAAATTAAAAAATACCTGTAGCGGCCGTCATGCTCTTCTCTCAACATAACCGGTTACATACGATTTGATCAACAAAACCAGCAAAATCTAACCATAAATTCGACTTTCTGAGAAGTTTGCTATTTTACGCAGTTCCTGCGTGACGGATTTTTTCCACATCTCCCTAATAAACGTTTATTTATTTAACCAGGACTTGAACATTTTCTTTGTTTAGACTATTTGGCTTGTAGACAACCAATAGTGATTTTTTTGGACTATTTGGCTTGTAGACAATGAATAGTGACGCCACTGGCAAAGCATTATCAAGATTGTGTTGGTATTTCAGTTGGAGTGGTTTGTGTTCTGGTCGATCTGGAATTGCGTCACTATCAGCACACTTTGCCCTCAGGCGTCAGTAGACTTCCGGGACTTGTCGCACATGGCCGCTTGTATGAGAGACCATCAGGGTTTTCAATAAATACACTTGAGAGATTCTGGCCAATAAATACGGCTCTTAGATTATCAATCCTTAAATGTCAAAACCTTGTACAAATACTAACCAGAGAGCGTGTTATTTCTGTAAGCATCTGGCATCCTAAACCTGCAACGTAAAGGCCATAAAAATGTTTTTATTGCCAAAAATATCGCCCAACATTATAAAATGAAATGTGCATTTTTTAAAACGTTACTAAAGTTTTGCGATATAAATGTAGTATTTAATGCTTATAAAACTTATCTCCATTTTACCCTTTCGCTTCGATCTTCATATTGTGCAATAATTAAGTTTTATATTGTTAAACATTTTTAAAGCGTAAGCAGATAGAATGAACATAGAAAATATCTTCTTCTTCACTTCCTGGTTTAGGCATTAATTGTCTGTCCCGTCTTGACTAATAGATACAAGACCATCTCTATCGAGGACGTCCGAGATCTCTTCTTCCTCTCGGAAAATAATGTAAGATTTTATTTGGTATTGTTGGATTTTATCACTACCAAAAAGAAAGTAAAACCCAAGCAACCGAGATGAAATTTTTAAGAAGAGTAAAAGGATGTACATGGAAAATATATATTTTATTATTACTTATTTCTCCATGATCGTAGAAAAATGCATTCTCTTCTTCTGTTATACAAAATTATACATACAATTTGTATAATACTACTATATGGTGGCAAAGAATCGCTAATTGTGCTGCATCTGGGGCTGCTTGGCAACCAAATTCCTTAGTGGCTATCGGATCGAGGTTTAGGCACTTTGCCTCGCATATTTAGTGAAATACAATGTAGATTGGGTTGAAATGAAGTATTACCTTTCTAGAGAACGGCATTGGAAACCACACAGTCGACAAGCAGAGAGTCCAAAAGTTGGCATTGGGAAATGAGCCACACTAAAAATGTATAATATAAAAATAGAATAATGGAAATAACCTGTAGAAAGAATGGAAGAAAGTACATTATCAAATAAAATCTTACACTATTTTCCAAGAGGAAGAAGAGATGTTGGACGTCCTCGGAAGAGATGGTCTTAGATCTATTAATGAAGATGGAACAGGCAACTAATGCCTAAACCAGGAAGTGAGAAAAAGAAGAAGAAATGGAATGCCTGACATCTCAGTCTTCCTCAACTTTGGATGTAGGATGTGGAGTATTTTCAGAGCATATACTCCGAAAATACTCCACATCCTACATCCAAAGTTGGGGAAGACTGATATACCGATTTACAAGCTGAAGTTGGAGCATATGCTCCGAAAATACTCCACATCCTACATCCAAAGTTGGGGAAGACTGATGTACCGATTTACAAGCTGAAGTTGGAGCATATGCTCCGAAAATACTCCACATCCTACATCCAAAGTTGGGGAAGACTGATATACCGATTTACAAGCTGAAGTTGGAGCATATGCTCCGAAAATACTCCATATCCTACATCCAAAGTTGGGGAAGACTGATATACCGATTTACAAGCTGAAGTTGGAGCATATGCTCCGAAAATACTCCACATCCTACATCCAAAGTTGGGGAAGACTGATGTACCGATTTACAAGCTGAAGTTGAAGCACATGCTCCGAAAATACTCAACATCCTACATCCAAAGTTGGGGAAGACTGATATACCGATTTACAAGCTGAAGTTGGAGCATATGCTCCGAAAATACTCCACATCCTACATCCAAAGTTGGGGAAGACTGATGTACCGATTTACAAGCTGAAGTTGGAGCATATGCTCCGAAAATACTCCACATCCTACATCCAAAGTTGAAGAAGACTGAGATCTCAGGTATTCTATTTTTATATTATAAATATTACATAGTAAACTCAACGGTGTTTCGTCATGAATTTTAAAAGCATCGACTATTCTTACTGTAGCACAGTACTCATTTCATGTGTCTGGGTCCGTCACAAGTGGTCTGGGATATATGCTTCTGTAAACAGCACTTCGATGTAGCACATGTTCTAAATTGCGAATAATTGGGTTGGTATGATTGATGTTAACTTGAAACATATTAATGACATTATGATAATATACACACATCTTCATCAAACTAATTATCCTCTAGCTTCCATTTCCTATGCTCTAATGATATTTTTAGTACACGATCGCACCAGAACCTCCTACTTCACATACCACAACACTGAACCTCCCATTATTCTAGTTCCTATACCGATCCACTGTTAGATTCTGGAACTCCATACAAAAGGATATCAAGGACTGGCGGACATTAGTTTCCTCTAAAGTAAATTTAAATGTCTTTGTTTTTTAACTGGTATTTCACTGAATTAATTAATGGTTTCTGATTTTTCGCTTCTCTAAAAACATTGATTTTATTAATTTTGATTTTTGATAAATTTTTATGAATATTTTATTTTAATTATTTGTTCTATGTTGTGATCTCTTGTAATTTTTTTCTGCATATAGCAATTGTCACTGATTGAGTGAAAGAGAACGCTTTATGACTTTCAGTCTCCAGTTTAATTAAATAATAATAATAATAATAATAATAATAATAATAATAATAATAATAATAATAATAATAGTTATTATTATTACTATTATTATTAACAACTAACTTTCCAATAATACCGAACCCATAGGTTCATGGCCGTGCGGATATAAACTTTTCATACACCCCTATCCTGAGCTAGTGTATTCTAATCGAATCGCGGTTAATGTTATTCTCCCTCCTCGTTGTTGGTCTGTCAACTGGTCGTTTTTCCTCTGTTTTTTTTTAAGTTTCCATGTCCCTTTTCATTCCCCATTCGTCCAGATGCCCTGCCTACCGCAGTCTGCGAGATTTAACTGTTTTAATTAGATTTGGTTTCCTATTAAAATTATATAGCTTATTGTTATGTCTTTTCTATTCGCCTGTCTATTCATCTCTCTTTGCTCCATACATTTTCCTGAGAAGTTTATTGTCGAATATGGTATTCGTATTCTTTTCTCCTCCATTAAAGTAAAAGTCATGACCTTAATTATATATAATACATTTATATATTTTCAGTATAAGTTTTTTGAGAGAAGTTGGGATGACAAAGAGTCCCTGTAATGATTACTTACATAATTATACATAATTAATAGCATGCATTTCTAGAATTGAGCATATGTTTAATTTATTTGTGCATCTCATTCATATATGCACTATTATTGTTTCTAGGTATCTGAATTCAGCCACTTTTTCAAAATTTTCCTCATTTGTCATTAAGTGTCCATTTTCATTACATATTTTTGTGTGTGACCATAGCATATTTAGTTTTATTGATGTTTACTTCCAGTCCCAATAGAGTGTGCGTAATGCACCCTCATTAACTCCTCGCTATCGCTTATTAATACTACATGATCAGCATAAAATAACAGATTATTATTGCTATACAGTTTTAGGCCTTCTGCATCCTCTGAAGATTTGATGGTATATTCTAGTACAAAAATGAATAATAGAGGAGATAGTGAATCTCCTTGCTTTAACCCATTGAGAATTTCAAAAGTATCCGAAAACTGTTTGTGTACACCCCCCTACTCTTCCTGTCGTGCAGACATATTCAAATAAGTATATTATTATTATTATTATTATTATTTATTATTATTATTATTAAACAATAATTGTCCCTTCTATTATCTTTACCTTGTCGTGATGGAGTGGCTTTGGATGCATCGAAGACCCCATGAGCTATGCCGGGGGTAGCTTTGTTTCCGAAAGGGTTACCCATTCCTAACAGGTCGGAGGCTATAAGCCGGACGAAATAAGTACCTAGTTCGAAAGAGTGAGTATCTTTCACCGTAAAAATATATCCGTCAAGAAACGCGGACATGAGTTCCTCTTGGGTATGGGTGGCTTATGTCCAAGCGGCCATGAACTTACGGGTTCGATAGTGCCAGTGAGTTAGTTAATAATAATAATAATAATAATAATAATAATAATAATAATAATAATAATAACAATAATAATATTATTATTTTGTTATTATAGAAAGATAAGTTAAAATGATCTCGCTACAGGCCCTTATGGTAGAAATTACGGTTAAGATTCCAACCTATATAAACAATTTAAATGAGATGTGCGTGACGGTTGCCGTTACCCTCAAAACGCAATCCGGTACTCATTTCGGTTAGAGGCTGTGTCGAACCTAAGGCCGAGGTGCCGCCAGAAGGTTTAGACTATATGTAAATCTTCGAGATGTACGAACGTGTCTTGGTAAAAGTTTAAATGTACCGTAAAATGGGTATACATTGACATCCAGGGATAACTTTGGTATAGACCGGGGTAAGATTGGCAGTGTTGTTAGACACATTCTTCCCGCTCTTTTATATAAGAATAGACTTTTTACACGCTTTATATTAGCTACATCTGTATCTGTCTACCTATCTAACGGAATCTTTCAACACGATTTTCAGCCACTTAAAAACATTGAATTAATTAAAGTGGTCAACAAAAAATCATCTCGAACACATCTAGAGTAAAACTAGAGTTATCTACAAAAAAATAATTTTTCCATCAAAAGCGTGGGGTGCTTTTTACGGATTTTACGTTTTCTTCTTAGAGACTTTACTTTTACTAATATCTGTTTATTATCAAATATATTAATTTATATAGAGCACCCCACGCTTTCGATGGTAAAATTATTTTTTTTGTAGATAACTATAGTTTTATTCCAGGTGTGTTGGAGATGATTTTTTTTGTTGACCACTTTAATTTTATCCTAAGCGCGTTGGAAATTAAAATATTTTTTTCATTTTTTAGTTCGATTTCCTAATAAAGCGTGTTGTTTTAGTTTTTGTAAACTATTATTTATTTTTTAGTTTGGTTTTCTAATAAAGTGAGTTGTTTTAGTTTTTTAAACTATTATTTATTTATAATTGCCGGAAGACGAACCAAATATTATTTATTTATCTAACAACTCGACATAAGAATTAAAAACTTAAGTAAATATATTATTAGTGTCTTGGAAGTGACCAGATAAGAAACGAGGATATCCGTGAAGAACTGCAGATCTACTCCATAAAAGAAAATATATTTAACAAAAGGTACAGTGGAAAGAACATGTAGAAAGAATGGAAGAAAGTAGATTACCAAATAAAATCTTCCATTATTTTCCAAGAGGAAGAAGAGATGTCGGACGTCCTCGGAAGAGATGGTCTTAGATCTATTAGTGAAGACGGAACAGGCAACTCTTGCCTAAACCAGGAAGTGAAGAAGAAGAAAAAGTGCCTTGGGAGTAACTGTTAATCTACAAGTTGTATTGGGGCTGCTTATTCACTTATTTTGTGACTTTTAAAAGTTGAAGGTGTTTCATTTTATTTTAGTTGTGAACTTGCTGTTTTTTTAAAGTAAAGTAGTCCCACTACAGGCCTCGGGAGGTCCTTCGGGTAGTAGGAGGTTAAGGCTCCTACTTTTTCTAGACAATCGGCACTTGATGTCAGCCGGGTTGTCAGCCCTGCGTGACGGCCGCCTTTACCCCCAGAACAAACGTCAGGTACTCATTTCCATTAGAGGCTGAGTCGACCCCAGGGCCATAGTGCCGCCAGAAGGTCTTGGTCAGTTTAAAAATCCTGACCCCAGCGGGACTTGAACCCTCGACCTTCCGACTTGTAGCGCAGCGCCTTAACCACTACGCTATGGCGTGCCCTCGCTGTTTTTTTAAACACATTTATATTTTGAAATTAGCCCTGGTGAATTTAACATGTAACAATTAGACTTTAAAAAGAACCTGCCAAATTTATTGGTGCATGGAGTGAAATTGGTAGGTTGAATAATACATTAATAATATACAATAACATTATAATTAAATGGAAATAAATAATCAGATAAAAAGAAGAAGGTTACAATGTCATGATACACACATTTTGCATTAAGATGTTTTTTGTGTTAATTAAATAATTTTTAAAGGTTTTAATTTAAAAAAATAAAAAACCTGGCAATGTTTTACGACATAGGCTTACATCTAATATGTCGGATTTTTTTCCGCAGTATGAAGTTAAATGTTAGATCATATCGGCAATTTCTAATTTTATCGGTCTTCGTACATTTACAGTAACATACCACCTCTCAGTTGATACTGCTATAAAAATTAATAGTTAGAAGCTTTATTTTTCTTGTGCATTGGTACAATTTGTAGTGACCACCTGGTATCTCGGATCATGCATTAATCACATATAAATTAGCACATTCCCAATTGAAAGGTTGCTCATGAGAATGACATATACCACCCAAATTTATCATGCGTGTCCCGCCATAAATTTCACCTCGCTTTGGAAGTCATTAATTTTGCCAGAAAAAATAGTGACATATATTAGAACACATCGTGCCGCCCTTTAAAAGTATAATAGGATGTTTTGACGGAAGGTTCTACACTCTCTTAGTTACTTGATTGATACTTTGATAATCTACAGTTTGGATGCTTACACAACAGCTTTTAGAACATCAGTCTCTGCCGTTTTTAGTATAAAAATTGAACGGGGATTTTGGGATGGATAAATTAAGAATGATGGAAATCCGTTAAGGAGGTAAGAGGGAAGGAGATGGCAGATCTCCATTAAAATTTAATGCTTGATGTGAGATAGCAGATTAAGAATTGGTTTGATAATGCACAAGGAAAGAAATCTCTCCCATACCCGTCATATTTTCCACCTCAATCCTCTTCTTCCATCTTTTTCATCTTGGAACATGTTAAGAGGCGAAATTTTTATAAATGTTTTCTATATTCCGCGACTTTTACTATCAAAGAATGAATTATGGAACTGTTAATTGTTTTGATCTATAATTATATAATTTTAACGTGAATATAAACGAGGGTTTGTTCAACGAATGAGTAATTGATTACACGAAATATCAGTTCGTTATTTTGTTGATGTCACGCAGATGAAACAAACTTTTAAAATTGAAAAAAAAAATTAGAGGATTAATAATTAATCACTACCGATCGATTTAGCTCAGCTGATAGAGTTTGACGAGTGCCCAGGGTTCAAATCTCTGTCAAAACCAATCTGACTCATTTTATGGCAAATTGAGGATCAAAATTATTTCTTAACCGGGATCAATTCCTTAATACTGTTATTATTAATAATAATTAATGGTAAATAATAATTATAATAACAAATGATAATTTCATAGTATAATTAAAAATAATTTATTTGTAATAATGCCTAATAAATATTTACTTCTACTAATAGATTTAAAGCCCAGAGGCATTCTCTCCCACCACGCCGGTAACAATTAAGAGTGTTCAGTACATACCAATGTAATTGTACAATTATATCTGTGTAAATTATGTTTAAATTAATAGGAATATATAATAATACAAGATAAAATTAAATGTATCATACCTCTCCTCATAATTAATATTGTAAGTAGATCGAGATTTCGCGTTCATGACGAACCCATCCTCAGTACCATTTTGCCGACTGATGCTATGTCGATCGGAAGAATCACTTCTTATTCTTCTTACCTCTGTTGGTGGACCGATAAACCTCTGGATCAGGTCAGAATTCGCGGGAATTTCGAAGTTCATAAGTTTTTCTTTGTTTTTATCAATGTGAATTTTTTCCCAAACCGTGAGTTCCTTTTGTTTATCTATTTGTTTAATTAGACTAGCTTTTGGTAGAATTGGATGTTTTTCGGACCAAGCATAAGCAGCTACTGCTGACTTTTCCACTTCTCCATTTTTTCTACGATGTTCTTTGACCCTTGTTTTCAAATTTCTTTTTCCTATATAAATTTTGTCACAATTCCTGTAATTGATCTGATAAATTCCTGATTTGTTTTCTTCTTCAATGAAGAGGTATGAAACTTTTATTTTATCTTAAATTAAACCTCATAGTGATTTATTTCTATAAAGTTCAATATATGTGGGGTTAGGATTTTTAAACTGACTCAAACTATCTGGCGGCACTATGACCCTGGGGTTGACTCAGCCTCTAACGTAAATGAGTACCAGACTCTTGTTCTGGGGTAAAGGGGCCGTCGCGCAGGGCTGACAACCCGGCTGACATCAAGTGCCGTTTATCCAGAAAAAGTGGGAGCCTTAACCTCCTACTACCCCAAGGGCCTCCCGAGGCCTATAGTGGGACTACTTTACTTTATATATAATAAGTATAACTAGTGAGGTGTATAATAATTTTAAAGCAAAGAAATGCAGAATATGTACAAAACTGAATAAAACTATATTAAAAATTATGTGAAGTGAGTCCTGGCAATTAATTTCGAATCATTGACATCTGAGGAGAACCAAGAAAAAATCATACGGTCAAATTGTTCGGAACAGGGTTTTAACTCAGGACATACATATCAAATAACTCGTTCGGAGTAATAAATTCAGTAACATCTTATTTATAATTCTATTTAATCAGGGAGGGGAAACTACCCTAGCACCGCTACCTCAGAGTACCGCTGCGCTTTCCCAGCATTATGGAATGAATTCAATGGAAATTTGCTCTACGGTGTTGTGCACTTTGTTATAGGTCTTCCTCCTTGTCCGACACATACAGTACTGCACATGACTCATACCGCCATTATTTTGAATTGGGCTTTTGGACGCGAGGAGGGACTACAATCCTCGCGCTGGCCACTAATGTTTTTGTCTTATAATATTAATAATAATAATAATACAATAAGAGAAATAATGAATGTAGAAATGGATATTGTACAAGAGATTGAAGAAATCCAACTAAGATGGTGTGGACATATAATGAAAAGAAAGGACACAGAAACAAACAAAGAAAAGGAAAGTGTAGATCAAAGCCAACGTGGATAAAGGGAATTCAAGACAACATGAAGAGAAATATGACGGAAGCAGACACGCAAGACCGGGAAGTGTGGAAGAAAAAAAAAATGTGTATTTTGGTTGAGGATACCTGTGTAAATAACATAAACAATCCTGAAATAATAATGTAAAAAATATTATTGATAATTGTAATAATCCTTCGCGCGGATAGTCATGGCCAACTGAAATGGTGGCTTAATTGTTTAACATATTACTATTCACTGAGTTATGCGGTTAGATTAACTCATTGCACAATGCAATAGCAGATGCTTGCAATTTTCTTACTCCGATTATCTTACTTCTCAGTCCCCAGGACATGCTAATCGAGTTGTTACAGAAATATATATTTTTTCGCGAGGTCAAGTAGAAAGCGGATGACAGTTGGCGGGGATGCGGTTCTAAGGATACCCAGACAAGCCTTAAAGAAACAATGGTTCGTTACGCATTGAAGCATGGTTCATAATTACGTACTTATACTGATCACGATGTTCCTAGGGACGTATCACTGAGATTTATGAAGTAAGTCATATTCTTGTGATATCGTGAGCAAATTGTGATTTATATCCTGTTGACCTGTTTGCACAGGAGCCCCCTCCTCCTCCCTCATGCGGATACATGTTGACCAACTTCCTAGTACAACTTCCGATCTGCACCACACACACGGCAGATGTCGCCTCTTCTCAGCTATTAATGCACGTTCTATTTACATCACGGCTAGTAGACGTCCTAGCTGTTCTCACTACACATTTCAGTATAATGATTTCCACCCACGCGGCATATCAATTTGCTCTATATGCGAAAAGCAAAATTATGATATGGAATTAATAATAATGCTGGAAATAGTATAGGCCTGGGGAGGCCTTTGGGGTAGTAGGAGGTTAAGGCTCCCACTTTTTCTAGACAATCGGCACTTGATGTCAGCCGGGTTGTCAGTCCTGCGTGACGGCCGTCTTTACCCAGAACAAGCGTTTGGTACTCATTTCCGTTAGATGCTGAGTCGACCCCAGGGCCATAGTGCCGCCAGAAGGTTTTGGTCAGTTTAAAAATCCTGAACCCAACGGGACTTGAACATTCGACCTTCCGACTTGTAGAGCAGTGCCTTAACCACTACGCTACGGATCTTCTTGGCATAAATGAGCTGAAAGACAAAAATTAATGTACTTCTTATGATTAGTTGAATAAGTAAAATGAAAAATAATTATAAATGCATATCGTAATTATTTTAAGGTTCCACGTGCTGATTACCCAGTGTTGCCCGGGAATCTACTTATCTCGATCTTCTTGACATACCGTAAATGAGCTAAAAGACAAAATTCGTTATTGTGAGTTATCCATAGAAGAATACCCGTCATGTGCTGCAATGCTTGCACATTGATTTTGTGTATTTGTTATGGTTTAGGCAGCGTAAGCCATTTAAGCGCCCAAAGAGCTACTTCTAAACGTTTTCCACTATAAAGCGCATTTGATAAGTATTTAGGAGTTGACATCACAACTCTCTTATAGTCTATGTTCATCCCGGGAATCTCCTGAACATTTTGCAAAAAACACCATCACGATCGGATCAACGGTATGGCCGCACATAAAGTACGAACAAACAAACAATTATTTTGATTTATTAGATATCATTCATGAATAATCGGATTAAAAAATAATTACTGACTTGCCTTCTTAAAGAAGTCAAACATGCTAAAGTTTCCCTTTTTATACTAATTAAGTGAAATTGAAATTTTATGAACACTTATATTTTAGGTTATTATATTTCAAAGAGACAATATTGATAGAAACCCAGGTTTTGAATTTGAGGTTGATTTATGTTGGTATGAGGTTTGTTTAATTTCAGAAAAGATCTGAAATGACCTTATTACTTCAATTAATATATTATCAGTTATTGACTAAAAATTAGAATGAAAAAAAATGTGTTCCAGTTAGCAGTTAAGTGAGTCGATCAGCGAGCCCTGGGGAGAATTCTGTTTAATCATACGAATATTATAATTTCTCTAACAACAAATCTAATTTCACAGCTATATGAGTAATTTGAACAATATCATGTAACCTATTTAATAGATAGTGTAGTATAATAGTTCAATTATTATTAAATAGTGATGCGATAAAAATATAATATTCGCTATTCATTTATTTTTATCAGTTTAAATTTTAACAAGGTCTTGGCCTACGAATATATTTATTGTATTTATATACAGAATTTTAATGTTTACACATCTTTCTGTGCCTAAAGTTTTATTTTTCTTTTCCATTTGCCTCTCTCCATACAATCCATGTCCTCCAGTCCTCTTGCTCTCATTCCAGTTCTTATTTCCTGCATCCACGAGTTTCGAGGTCTTTATAATTATGTATAATATATTGTATACTATTATTAACTTATTTCTTCAATTTAAATAAAATGTTGTCAAATATTATTATTATTATTATTATTATTATTATTATTATTATTATTATTATTATTATTATTATTATTATTATTATTATTATTATTTGCCGCAGTAGGAAAAAAATTACGAGTATTTGAGAAAAAAAATGTTTAAGAAAATGTTTGACCCAAAGCGAGACGAACTCACAGTGAATGGAAAAATGTACGTAACGGTGATCTAATGAGCTTTATGGAAAACCAGTTGTAATAGGAACTGTTAAGTGTCGTAGATTGCGATGGTCAGCACGTATGGTATGAATGGAGAATACCAGAGAAGCATGCAAACTTCTTGTAGAAAACCCAGAGGGAAATCGCCCATTTGGTAAGCCAAGAACGTGATTTGAGGGAGGTTAATTATACAAGGAATGATTGGAAAATATTAGCTCAAAAAAAAAATATATATATATAATTATATTACATGTAACTTTCCTCATTAGAGGATTGCCTCAAGGACAAAGTGATACAGACAATTAATTTTTGGAATTAATGAAATACATTTTGTAAATACATTATAAAAAAATTAAAATTGTAGACCTAATTTAAGTATACATACTATAAAGTAGAACTTTTGTAAATATGGTTTATTAAAATTAAAATTGATCCTCTAATGGCAGCGATGGCAATTTTAGAAAGATACACCCTGTCCAAATCTAAGGAATTCCACAATTTGGCTAAGAATCCTGGTATAGTACCTCTTGCCCTGATCATCAATCCTGTGACAGTTATACTATCTAGTTGGTATTTATGTTTGTAATATGGAAAGCTTATTTCCGCGCGACCGTGAAGTTCTTGATTCGATAGTGACAATAAGTTAGTTATAATAATCTTATTATTATTATTATTATTATAGTTGTCATTATTATTATTTTTTTTATTGCGGATGAACCCATGTAGGACTACGCAAAGTACTTAGAGGCGTTTCCTTTGAGCCCAAATTTCTTTCATTCTTTTGCTATGAGCTTGTTTTCTATCATCTGTCCAAGTTGTTCCAGTTTTTTTCTTCGGTTTGTCCTCTTGGTCAACTTGCCACTTATTCACCTTAATTCTAAATATATCTCTGTTTGGGATATCTTCTTTAGTAATTCCTGCTAATTTTAAGTCCTTTTTGACTTCGTCAATCCACTTCATAGTATCCACTGGAGCTTTACTTCTGTTTTCGTATTATTATTATTATTATTATTATTATTATTATTATTATTATTATTATTGTAGTTACTATGTCTGGCACCATGGCAGATGGTATAATGCATCATGTCCTGTCGCAGAGCTACAAGATATGTATTAGCTAGAGTCCCCATGGTGGAGGACTTTCTTTTCGTAGTAATTCGGCGAATAATAATACTAATAATAATAATAATAATAATAATAATAACAATAATAATAATAATATAACAAAAATTGATTCATTTGTAAACATGTCTGAAGAAGGTGCAAAGTACCGAAACAGCTGTTACAAATTTATATTGTAATAAATATGAAAATCATATAAAACTTTAAGTTTTATTTTTATTTAATGAAATAATTATGGATTTTCATCAAGTAAACGCCAAATCAATTGATTATATAATAGTAATAATAATAATAATAATAATAATAATAATAATAATTATTATTATTATTATTATTATTATTATTATAGCTTTATTTTACCTGGCAGAGTTAAGGCCTTAAGGCTTTGTCTGCCACTCAACCAGATTTTAAAAAGTACGAAAAATAAAATAAAGACCGATTCCCATCCAGCATTGTGAGGAATTTCGCTAGCTACAATAAGAGTGCCTCCAGGTTGAGAAAATAAACTGGAACGCCTGGGGAACTCGACATAGTGACCGAATGTCACCCCTACACTGACTGGAGGATAATCCACCTCTATAAATATCCCATATGGTTGTGAGACTGGCATCAGGCTGGTAGGTTCAAAATTGTCAAGCCACGAAGAATATTATTATTATTATTATTATTATTATTATTATATTATTGTTACTATTATTATTACGTAGCTTCTATATATGCCTAATATGTGTACGTGGTCTATAATAATTTGCTTGTATCGCAATTAAATTATTTTGATTTTCAACCCTCTCTGAAATCGACGACACAATTAATTTCATCGTCTGTAGCGCGAGGAAATGCTTCTTTTTCTTTTCTCGATACAATCCCCCTCCCTAGCTGAACCCCTAACATGCATTGGTATAATGGAGGGTGAATTTTCCCGCTCTCGTTACTTGACACCTTGTCAAGTCATACAATATGCTGTGTACGGCTTCCTGTGCATGCTCCAAAATAGGATTACTAAAATGTCATCCTAGCAGCCATAGAATCAAAACATACTTCAACTATTATTTTACCCATATTTGAAATAAGTCATTTTCATATTGATTCTTTAATATATTTTTAAAACAAACAGAAAAAAAAATACATATACACACACATATATGACATCAAAAGAGAAATAAATGCCTGAGTCGGGATTTGAACCCGAGTTTCTAAACTATGTACGTTTATCGCTCTAACCATCTGAGCTACTCAGGAATCCAAACACGAACATTTATATATATATATATATATATATATATATATATAATATATATATATATAGGCCTAGTACTCTCAATTTACACGAGAGGTAGCGTGATATCGTTCCAACTGCTATCAACTGCCAACTATATATAACTTGATAATAGTATAGCTTAGCTATGGATTATGCAAAAAATATAACATTTCGATTCATTTTTGATAAATCATCAAAATATGACTCCCACATACGGGTATAATAATATTAATAATTCTCGTAATCTCATATTCAACGTCACTTCAAGATTTAGGCGATTCGCTCGTTCCGAATTCACAATGATTCTTTCCATCTCTTCCTAGGTCTTCCAACATCGCTTAATCCCTTAGGTTTATAATGATATGCTATCTTGGGCAATCTTGTTTCTTCCATTCTCTGAACATGTTGTTCAATAATAATAATAATAATAATAATAATAATAATAATAATAATAATAATAATAATAATAATAATAATAATATAATAATAATAATAATAATATATACTATAATAATAATAATAATAATTATAATAATTATAATAATTATAATAATAATTATAATAATAATAATAATGATGATAATGATAATGATAATAATGATAATGATAATAATGATAAAATGATGTTAAAATGATGATAAAATTATAAAATAATAATGGTAATAATGATAATGATAATACTAATAACGATGATAATGAGAACGATAATAACATTATTTGCCTATACGTGTATTACTAAAATTAAGAAATAAATAAATAAAATTAATAAATAACGACAACAGAGCTAAAGTTTTGAGAAACTTTTTAAAAATCTTGACAACAGAGCTGATGTACAAAATATGTAAAATTTGATGTGCGGGGAAACTTGTTTTATTATTTTTTTACTTTCTGTGTTTTCTTTCTTCATTATTATTTGGCTCTAATTTCTTACCTTTTTTATGTATTTGCTGCTACTCGTAGACACATTCACATTAGAGAAACAACATACACCCAGACCCTAAGGGAATGTGGAAAATTGCGGGAATCGAATCGTCAACTCTTCTATTTTAAGTTTGTGACGCTGGCCACAAGACCAAGAAATCGGTATTTCAATAACAATTCTGGTACTAACGTTATATTTAGTTCAGAAAGCTTGCTATTATAACACTGTTACGAGATAAACAATAGATTTTGAAGATTATGTACAACGAAGTTGGCAGTAACCTAATCTGATTAGCATCGTGGTAGTAAACCACAAAGTCATGTTTAGTTTGATAATAATAAATCTACGTCATGTTTGTGTTAAATTGTTTCAGCATCTGAACTTCTTCCCGCGCACGTATTAAACTCTATTTTTCATCTTACGCCTATAAAAGAGAAAAAAAACGCTAATCAATATTTGTTTAATTAAGTAAGAGTAAAATTTAAAGTGTTATGTGATTTTCATATTTATATTAGTAACTTAAACTGAAAATATATAAAACTATTATTCTACCAGTTATATTATATGGGTGCGAAACATGGACTCTTACTTTAAGGGAGGAGAGGAGATTACAAGTATTTGAGAATAAAGTACTTAGGAAAATTTTTGGACCAAAGAGTGATGAACAGACAGGTGAATGGAGAAGACTACATAACAATGAACTACATGGTCTTTATAGGAAGACAGATATAATAAGAACAGTTAAGTCTCGTAGACTGCGATGGGCAGGACATGTTGCACGTATGAGGAATGAAAGACTTACATGGAAGCTTCTTGTAGGAAAACCAGGGGGAAAACGCCCAGTTGGTAGACCAAGAATGAGGTGGGAGAATAACATTAACTATGATTTGAGGGAAGTAGATTATACAGGGAATGATTGGAAAGCATTAGCTCAGGATAGGGATGTATGGAGAGCTTATGTCCGCGCGGCCATGAACCTACGGGTTCGATAGTGCCAGTGAGTAAGTAAGTATATATTAGTAACAGCTGTTTCGATACTTTGTACCTTCTTCAGACATGATTACAAATGAATTAATTTTGTTATTACAGTACATAACAACTGTAACTCTGCAAATTTTTTAATAACAATCTCTATTATAAATCGAAAAGAGGCGATTCATTCAAATCTAGTTGGGAATTTAACAGCTTGTTACCACTTTTCAATTTATTTATATGTACAACTTCTAAAAGATTCATCTTCTTTCCTTTGTCACAAACATGTACAATTTTAAAATTTAAATCAAAACAATGATCGTATTGGAGTAGGTGGTTAGTATACTTTGAATAATCAAAATTTCTGTTTGCTAACCACAGGAATGTGGTGTAGAAATAAATTAAACATAGGTTCAACTATAGAGACGCGTGTTTCTATTAATTACAGGGATTCTTGTCATCCCAATTTCACCAAAAAAATTAAGCTAAAATTATATAGAAACGTATAGGCTACTTCCAGTTTTATTATATGTATGCGAAATATAGTCCGTTATTTAAAAAAAGGAAATAAAATAACAAGGATTTGAGAATAAAATTTACAGGAATATTTTTGACCAAAAACTGACGAACAGACAAGTGAATGGGAAAGACTGCATAACAGCGAGTTAAATATTCTTTATGGGAAACCTGATGTATAATAGTCACGTCTCACAGAGTGAGATGTGCAGGACATGTGGCACGAATGGGAAATGAAAGATGTGCATGAAAAGTCTTGTACGAAAACCAGAAGGAAACCTCCTAGAAAGTGGGTCAAGAATGAAGCGAGAGAATTGCATTAATAATGATTTGAGGAGGTGAATATTTTATAGGGGATGATTGGAAAACATTAGCCAAGTATAGAGATATATGGGGAGATTATGTCGGCGCAACCATGAATCTCCGGGTTCGATAATGCCAGTGGATTAAGTAGTTACCCAAAATTATAGCATTTTATTTTTTCTCTTTAATCATTTATATATTTCCAATTCCCTTCTTGCAATCCGTTCTACACTATTCATCTTCTAAACTATACTGCACCCACGTAATCTTTGTCAACCCTTCATCTTTCTTCCATGGGCTGTCCAATTAAACGTTTTTAAAGTAATCTCAGCTCCGAAATTCTTTCATCACTATTAGTAATATTATAGTATAATATTATTTCAGTTATTGATATTTTCTTTGACTTTATATGTAATTAATCAGCTTAAAACATTGACCAATCTCGATACTATTCTGTTACTGATAGATTAATACATTATCTCATTATTTGATCTTGTAATTTTTTTTCATGTATGTTACAACTTCTTATTTATCTTGCTTTGTATACGGTATATTTTATTATTAATTTGAGTTTAGATATCATTATAACTGTTACGTAATAGACATTACTATCATTATTGTCGGTTTGGTAGAATTTTAATTTAGTATTTAGTATTTAATAATTTTACGATTGATCTATTTTAAAGTAACATATGTTTGTCCAGGGCCTTACTTCATAAAGCTATCAGTCTCACTGATAATTTTGACTATTAAAATCCGAAACCTCTTTCAGGAATATACCAGTGTAAAATAATAGCAGTGTAGGACTCATATTTAGGAGTATTATTAGCAGTGTAGCTACAATGCTGTTTGACATAACATAAGCATTACTAATGCACAGTTCTAATGTGCAGGTTAAGAGATAATGATGAAAAGTAGTTAGCAGTTTATACAATTTAAAAGTAATACAACAAATTTATCTTGAATATAATTTTATAAAATTTCCTTAAAACATTTTCGTGCTTGATGTTTTTTTTCTTTTTAAATTATTTTATAAGTTTGCTATGGTATATTACGATGCGAAGTTGGGAAGTGGTTTTTACAGAATCGGAGAAAAGTGTTTAAAAATCGAGCGATAGCGAGGTTTTTAATTTCCGAGATTCTGTAAAACACATCACAAACGTGCGTTGTACATTATTTTTTTGCGCGATGGTGTTTTCAAAGTAATAAATAATAGTAAAAATAATAACATCTTTGTTGGAAATATTTGCGTTCATTATAAACAATTGACTAATGTTAACAGTGTAGGCAATGTTTATTAGTTGAAACAACAGGAGGCCTTGAGAACAATTATTGATAACATGGCCGCAAGTACGTATTTATTGTTTTACATTGTTTCAAATTAAGTTCAGTTCATTTAAAATGCAGTGATTTGTTTCGTATAATGTATATTAATACTACATTTTGGATATTTTCTGTATATACATTGTACGAAGGCAGACGGCAGAGATGCGGTTCCTAAGACAAGTAAAAGGATGTACAAGACTTGATAGAATAAGAAATGAGGTATAAGAGAAGAATTGAAAGTGCAGCCTTTATTGGATAAAGTCACGAATTACAGACAGAAATGGATTGATCACATGGATGGAATGAGTAAGGAGAGATATCCATTGTTAGCAAGAAATTATCAAGCAAGAGGAAGGCGTGATGTTGGAAGACCTAGAAGACGTTGGGCTGATGCATTATGAAGTCGGAACGGGCAATTGCCTAATCCCTGGAGTGATGATGATGATGATGACGTAGTATACATAGAGGGCAGTGGTTTTACTTCCCGCACGTGGGTGTAAATGTAATATTACAGTATAGTTATTTAGGTTGGCAACCCCGAAATGTAGGAAGTTGAACTTTCAATAATGGTCGCCATTGCTGGTAAGTACGAAAAATCGCGCTATCGCGCAAAAATAATATTACAGAACAACAAAGCAAAAAGCTTCTTTATTTTTGAGTCATGTGCAAATGCAATGCATAGAGAACGCCATGAAATCCAGCAGACAGGATATTTTTTTCTAAGGCATACACTTTTTGCAAGGAACCATATTGCTAACTGCTAAAAGTAGTGTAGCAAATTTCGTTTATGAAACAACATTTATCAGACTGTAATAAATATTAAAAGGTAAAGTGATACCACAACAAACCATAGGAGACCCTTGGGGTAGTGGGATGTTAAGGCTCCCACTTTTTCTAGATAATCGACACATATGTCAGCCTGTGTTAACCCTGCGTAACGGCGCCTTTACTCCTAGAACAAGCATCTGGTGCTCATTTCCATTAAAAGCTGAGTCGACCCCAGGGCCATTGTGCCACCAGAAATTTTGAGTCAGTTTAAAATCCTGATTCTGCCGGGACTCGAACCCTCGACCTTCCGGTTTGTAGCGCCCTGCCTTAAATATTACACTTCTAATAATTACCAATTAATACTATTACTTTTATGGTGAATAGTACATAAGGCCACAACTGGGGTAGATAAATGAATAAATGAAACAAGAACACGTATAATAACAATATAACAGTTTGTAATTTTTGACTGTTTGTAGAAACTGGCAATAAATAACAGTGAAACGGTGTGTGTTTTGTTGAGTGAAATGAATGAAAGTGGAATGTCGACTTTTGACCCCAAAATAACATCGGTAACCGGAAGCATTTATCGTTTATAATAAACCACGGTATAAAATATTACACCTGCCTCATTTGTTACTAGGCCTTTACACACACAGGGCAAAGGGGAGGGAGTGACGTGTATATTATTACGCAAAATGAGGTACAGGAAAGGGGGAGCAGTTATAATTTATGTGTGTCGGAAAGCTCAAGGCATGAACTCTTCATGAAGGGGTAGGGGTGGGAGGCGAGTGGCAATATATTTCTACATTCAAGAGACGAAGGTACGTAGAAGATTCCTAATATGCAAATGCGAGGTTCACAAGACTATAGTTTGCAGCATGATGTATGTAGGAGTAGCGTAAAGTTTATACGTACAAGCAAGCCCAGGAGAGTTTTCTCCAGGGTGCTCTGCCGTCATATGGCTACAGTATTACATAACTAGTACGACAAGCTAAGCATCATTACGCCACCTGGTGGTGCGGTTATACTTCCCAACAAAACAAGAAAACTGTCTTTAGTAATATGCTTGTAAGAGAAGAAGCTAACACGGCAATGTTAATATGTTGATATAGGAAAAGTGTGTAACATATGTTTCCACAGATATTAAAAAGACGGTGTAAAATATTACATTTAGAAACACAGCAGTGATGTTTTGTAGATACAGTTGTGAGAACAAAAATATAGCCTTTCTATACCCTTACATCCCCACCTGGAGTAAGATACTTTCTTGTAGTAGTTACTTAACCAAGTCTGATTTATAGCTTGGCAGCGAACAAAATATAATCGTGCCTGCGCATGCGCTAGAATTCAGTGATGAAATATTTGCTATCAGTTTGAGCGTGTTTCCCTGTGATGATGTAATTTGATTGTAATCTTTGAAGGCGTTCAATTACGCCAGCACTGTTTTTACTTAATACGTAACATATCAGTTCCAGTGCAAGCGGTACGAGTTTTGACGCTGATTGGTTGGATAAGAGGAGCTCGGAGATCAGGGTATGAGTAGAGAGAGATGTACAGTCATGGCAAGAATGAATTAACACTGTATGTTATTCGCTACAAGATATAATTACGCTTATTTTCCTATAGATGTCAGTGAGTGATATGCTCATCGCCTCATAGAGTCATCGATAGGACGACTGAAGTATTACCTGGGTGGCAAATGCAGATTAAATTTGATCAGAGGTTAGAATTTTTTATTTTCGCATTTCTTTTACGTGCCCGAAAAGTAAAATTATTCTTAGGTATTACAAACCAGAATTATTTACAAATGGATCCGTACTTGCGTCTGAGATATCAATGTTTAATATTAATACATAAAACAATAGATGCAATCTTAATTACATTTTAAATTAAACACTTAAGCTAAACAGTAATATTATTCAATACTTGCTAATACCCGGCGTGCGCTGCTACGCCTAAATAAATGAAAATTATTGTTTTTATGTTTAGTTGAATAAGTAAAAGGAAAAATAATTATAAATTTATATTTTTTAGATACCCTGTGCTGATTACCCGGCGTTGCCGGGAATCTACTTATCCCGATCTTCTTGACATAAATGAGCTGAAATACGAAAATTAATGTATTTTATGTTTAGTTAAATAAGTAATGTGAAAAAATTATATCGTAGTTATATTTAGATACCCCGTTCTGTTTACCCGGCGTTGTCCTGGAATCTATTCATCCCGATCTTTTTTATATATTAGATTACGTTGTAGTCATAATAATTACAGTTTATTTATTGTTCATTCACGAACCGGTATTGTTATTATTTTCTGGGCCTTGTCAAAAAAAATATGATCATGTTTTAATCAATTTCTCTAATTTATTGTTAACTCGTACATGCTAGTCTATAACAATTTGAATTTAGAAATCTTTCCGGAAGCAACTGACGCATCCAATATTCCAAATAGTTACAATTTCTTATAATATGAATTTCGTCTTCAGAGTTCCCACACATTGGACATACTTGCGTATCATAATCGTCGGCAATTTTGACAAATTTCCAATATCCTTGACCTAAACGCCGTTAGTAAAAAAAATTAAGACAATATGTTGTACCACAATAATTTCCTTAAAACTCGCTTTAAGTAACCACAAAAAAAATTGCATTTCGCTACTATATAGTCCATGACTGGGCATGCCTAGAAAATTCTTGGCCTACCTTCCGGCTGCTGGCCTTACATTCATTTTTGTTAATCACAGTCGTGAACGATATTATTTAATTTAGTCAGTATAGGGGTGACAGGTGGTAAAAAGTTTGAGTTCCGAAGTCAATAGAACTGGTTTTCTCAACCTCGAGTCGCTACATATTGTAACAGTCAAAATTTCTCTCCATGTTGTGTAGGTATTGTCTATCCCATGGATCTGTGCCCCCGTAAGATATGCGAACTAAAGCCTACTTCCTTTTCTGCCTCGGCAAATCATTTCCACCCCTGAATTCCTATCTCCCTCTTTTCTATGTATATCTTGCACTTGCACTCCAGTGTTGTCAACTCAACTCCAACTTTGCGTTATTCAATATTCAAGAGCAATGACACTGGTGGAAGTTTGCCAACATCCCTATTCGATAAGTTACCGTGGCTGGTGTTTGACGTAATGGGAGGGGAGTGCGGTGAAAGGGTGTGTATAGACGTGTACTTTTATAAGAACGATGTCAGCGCTATAGGGGCACAGATCCGTTGGCCCGAGTATACCGGTCGCATACTGACCGAAATTCCGTAAGAAGATTTCTTGCCGCAAGTGGATTCAAATCAGCCCGTAGCTCTACACCAAGGCCTGATGCTTTAAACCCTTCAACTATGGCAATGGACATTACACTACTGTACACCTACTTAATAATTATGATCATACTATAAGAATGAAATTATACAAGACAATGGCAGTTCTTATTATTACTTATGGATCCGAAACATGGACAGTGACAACACAACAATCTGCCAGAATACAAGCTGTTGAAATTAAATTCCTCAGACCAATAGCAGGATATCAAAGAACAGACAAAAAAACACAGAAATAAGACAAATAAAAGTAGAGGAATTAAACACCAACAATAGTGAAAAACAGAACAAACTGGAAAGAACACTTAACAAGGATGACTGAGAATAGAATACCAAAAGCAGCATACAACTATTCACCACGAGGAAGAAGAAGTTTGGGAAGACCAAAGAATAGATGGAAAGAGCAGCAATTTGGAGCCGGAACAGGCTAGTAAATAAGCCTAAACCGTGACGAAGAAGAACAAGAAGACTATAAGAAAGTAAAATATGAAGAAATTGTAGCAGCATAAAAAAATAATCTGGACGGCATGATTTGTGTAGAAATGTGCGAAAATGCATACGATAGTAAAGTAACCCTCGTTTCATTACCTTGAGTTTAAATAATGACGTTATGGAATGATCTAAACATCAATTGTATAAGTTGTATGGATAACATTTATTTATTATGTTTTTTTAATAGCGGAAAATAAAATTACAACAGATTTTTGAAGGTCGATAATATGCAAATACTGCCTAGCAACTCTGTTGAAACATTATATTATGTGATACCGATAATATAACTTCTATTATAAATACAAAAAAAATAAACGCTATCTCAGTCAAAACATAAATTTACGAGTATTGTGTCGACGTTTCAATCTCCTGTTGTGAGATCATTTTCAAGACATGGTTGTTTATAAATTTATTGTACATAGTTACCATCACCAAGACAATTATTTTTTTTATATTTTTTATGAATATATGCATACAAATTTAAATGTATAAATTTAAAATTTCAATTTATAATTTAAAATATTTTAGCAAGGATTCATATGTTCCACACCATTCATTTAAATCTTTTTGTTTATTTAATACTGTATTTTGTTCTTTTTTATATAGGCCATTTCTGCTATTAATCTTTTTTGGTAATTATTTTCTTTGTGTAAAATGTTTATGTCATTCCATTTCATTTTATGATTTTGATTAATTATGTGTTCACTGATTACTGAAAGTTCTGCACCTGGTGTACTGATATTCTTTTTATGTTCGTCGATTTCTTTTTCTTATAAATAATTTTGTTTGGCCTACATAAGACTTTTCACAATCACCATATTGAATTTTGTAT
The DNA here is from genome assembly GCA_030220185.1 of Diploptera punctata. Classification (NCBI taxonomy): domain Eukaryota; kingdom Metazoa; phylum Arthropoda; class Insecta; order Blattodea; family Blaberidae; genus Diploptera; species Diploptera punctata. Next base: position 643,136 of record JASPKZ010003874.1, on the reverse strand, counting down.
ACAACATCTGTCAATTTACTAGTATCAATATAACTTCTGACTGCTCATGCTCATAGTACTTGGCGATAAGAGGGTCCTGTGATTACCAAGCACTATATTACCGACCGCCTCCCACTTATTGCATTCCCCGGTTGTGAGAGAAGACATCGAATCAGATGAGGGAGTGAGTGAATAACATAATGTGAAAGGAAGGACATAGTAAGTAATTACAGCGTACGGCTTAAAGTTTTTACGTAACCGGCCTAGCTATAGATTGAGATATTCTAATGAGAACATAAATTCATTTTAAAATGAAAAATCTTGTATGTATATTATTCATAGGGGGTGGGCGATCATCCAGTCAGTATAGGGTTGGCATGTGGCGGGTTTCTCAGCCATTATAGCTCGTTTTCTCAACCTGGAACTGCTACTTATTTTAGCCACCCAAAATTCCTGAAGATGGTAAATGAGCAGCGGTTCCACACCGGCCGAAATTTCATGAGAAAAATTCTTCCTTTATGGAGACTTGAATTAGAGGAAGTTCCGTAGGTCTTTAGCAAGGATGATGCCATAAGTATCTCTGATACGGCCAGGAAGTTGTTTAAATAACCAGGTATTCTATGTCCACTGATTTTTGTATTTATTTTTCTTGTAAAATTTAACTTTATTACAAATTATGTCTCATTTTACTACTCACGATTTTGTAAAATGACCGAAAACGAAACATTATTCTGTCGAACGGATTTCACTCTCGCTAACATATGGGCAATCCTTACAAAATTTAATCAATAATTTTACAGGATAAATCCAATTGTTTTGTAATGAAGATAACATTCCAAATAGAAGTTATATAAGGTATTTTATTGAAAATTGTTTGGATCTCGATACATTCAATTATATTTAGAAAGTTAGTGTAATTCGGCCCAGTTTTCAATGGCTGGCCATACAATGCGCGTGAAACATTAGACAATCTGCAATAAAACTCTAGACATTAACAATGAAATTATAGAATATTTCAAGTGTAGGGTCATTTTTATATTTATTACACAATTAACACAAATGGATGAAACATTACTAGTTGCAATTTGAAAACCATGTCCTGCGACTGTTTCGCTTGTAGATTCACAGCAAATCTTTAACTCCTTGTATCATTTGACCTATTTTATTTTTATCTTGGATTTAATCTTCCACGTATTTCTCAGCAATTGAAGCGATCTTCCATTCCCTCCCCATGTCTCTTTTAAACATATATTTTTTATATGAGAAATTGATTCCTCTATAGTTTAGCAGACATACGGCGGAATAAAGTCCCCTTTATATTTCAGAATTAGGCAAACCAAAAATGCTATTTTTTAAGGCATTCCTCTTGATTGACATAATCTCATTCCAGTATATTACAAATAGCATGTTTTACAATCTTTTTGGGTGTCAATATTTCCTATTTTCATAAAACAGCAACATGGAATACTTTGACCATTCTGAAGTAGACACAAGTATCTTTAAAACGTAACTTAACATGTAGTAAATGTATCTGTAAGGTAACTATAAAATTAAATTAAATTTACAAAACTAGCCTTTAATGCTTTGCAGGTCTAACTTACGCGCTAACATAATCTCCTCGTTCACTTGTTTTGATTATTCATTGTTTTTCATGGGCAGGATTCCTGATTTTTGCATTATTCTTTCGATTTATTTAATATTATTCTTCTTCCATCGCTCCGTTACACTCTTCTTACATTCTTTCGATAGTTCAGTACATTTATCCTAGTCTTCCTCATGACTGATAGTGTTTACAACACAACCTGTAACAATAGAGGAAAGAAATAAATATAGGTCGTCTATCAACCTCAGTATTATTAATATTTATTTATTTACTAAAATAATTAAATTAAATATAATATGAAATTAAATTATTTTTATTACATGAAATGAATATATATTACGAATTCGTTTCGAAATTCTGGCTTCGGTCACGCTTTGGTAGTAACATCTTAACTCCTCCGTAAAACTTCATTTCCAGTACTTGTAACGTTTCAAGGGATCGGGTTTAAAATATAGTACCTGCGATTTTAGGGAAAAAATTAGATATATATTAAACAGTATGTTGTAATCTGAGTGTAAGACAGTAATTATTATTTTAATAATAAGTATTTAAATAGTTGTTTCCTGATTACTACATAGCCCACTAGTCTCTGTATAACTTGGTTTGTAAGGCTAATAATAATTTGAAAACATCAAAATGTCAGTTACTGTGAAACCACTTAAATAACAATTAATGATATATTAAATTATGATTAATGATGAAATGGCTCGTGGTAATGAAATTTCAACCCAGAAATTGCGATGAATAATGAGGAAATATACGCAAATATTCAACACTAGATTTGAACTCAGTACCTCCCGAATATGAGCCTGAAACGTTACAGTCTGTATCAACTCATTCTTTGATACAATTATGTTCTTCAACAAAATAAGAAGATAAATACACTTATTAAGAACTTAGTGTCAGATCACAGAGGCATGTTCAGAATGATGGAATTTGTGAATATGTATCTTACTAGCCTCTACAGTACAAGCAGTTAATGCTGTAAGGTACCATTTTTCATTGTCAACGTTAGATTCGTAATGGTTAGCTTCCTCATCGTATCTGAAAACCATTAGGAAACTTCTGCAAACAGCAAGTCCCCCTGTTTCCAATCTTGATGACGAGGAACGAGCGAATGCAATATACATGTTCTTCCCAAAACAAATTATTGACTTGTCATAATACAATAACGTTTTATCTGTTGTATTTATAACATTACTTGAAATTACTTTTATTTTCTCCTCCTGATGCACTAAATTCTACATTGAATATTATTTACGTTATCTCCTTGTTTCCATGCTATTATGCATTGCAGAGACTTTTGATGTCCCAACTCCTTTCAAAAAACGTTAAACTGAAAATATATAAAACTATTATTCTACCAGTTATGTGATATGGGTGCGAAACATGGACTCTTACTTTAAGGGAGGAAAGGAGATCACGAGTATTTGAGAATAAAGTTCTTAGGAAAATGTTTGGACCAAAGAGAGATGAACAGACAGGTGAATGGAGAAGACTACATAACAATGAACTACATGGTCTTTATAGGAAGCCAGATATAATAAGAACAGTTAAGTCTCGTAGACTGCGATGGGCAGGACATGTTGCGCGTATAGGGAATGAAAGACGTGCATGGAAACTTCTTGTAGGAAAGCCAGAAGGAAAACGCCCAGTTGGTAGACCAAGAATGAGGTGGGAGAACAACATTAACTATGATTTGAGGGAAGTAGATTATACAGGGAATGATTGGAAAACATTAGCTCTGGATAGAGATGTATGGAGAGCTTATGTCCGCGCGGCCATGAACCTACGGGTTCGATAGTGCCAGTGAGTAAGTAAGTAAGAGTATCTCCTTGTTTCACTAAAAATTGTGCAAGTATTACAACATGTCCACTAATATAGTATCATACTTTAAACTACTACTATGTCGCTTTGGATAATCGTATCTAAATGAAATTGCTGACAATCAAATATAAACTCAAAAACGTTTTGTGCATGTTAACAACGTCAACAATGGGGAATAATGGACAACAATACAGAAACTAAACTAATTTTAATCATATTTTTTGTGGTCGATATGGGTTCATTGATGGATATTTAGCAGACAACGGCTGTCTGCAGCGTCACTCGGGGGGGGGCCACATTCAATGTCTATGAGGTATAGCAAAAACTTGTTGAGTTTCTCTTTTGATTGTCATCAATTTCATTTAGATACGATTATCCAAAGCCATGTAGTAGTAGTTTATAAAGTATGATACTATATTTATGGACGCGGTGTATAATAAAGCTTATACAAAAACTTCTTTTTTGTACATATGACTGGGATATAATACTTATTTGTCCGGTTACCAGACTAAGTTTCTTTCCATCTCTTTTGTTTTTGACTATATCTTGTATTTAACGTTTTTCTACACTTTAATATTTTTGTCTGCCTGAATATACCAGGAGTAACTAAATTCAGTATTCAAACTTCTAGATAACTTAAGGAGAACAAAACGAATGTTTTGATAGAGAGTGATATTGGAATGGTAAGATTATGTTTACGGATTACTGGATGAGAAAGATGACGTAAAAGTGTTGAGAAAAATACGGTTTCCAGAAAGTTGAGACGAAGAGTATTAGCAATGTTTGAGTTAACAATTTGTATTTAGGGGAGTACATGAATTTGGGCAAGTCTTGAACAAGTCTGCAATTCGTGCGATTTAGGATTTTTTAAAAAATAAATATACAACTATTTTCAAAATATTTTCAGATCATCGTTGATATTATGTTAAATGATAAAAATCTATCTATGAAGCTCAGTCTTCCTCAATTAAAATTTTAGTATATGCAGACCGAGTATATCAGATACCGTAACAAATCGTTATTAAAATATATAATCTATTTAATATAGAGATCATTCTATAGATCATTTTCTGTTATTTTTAAAGGAAGTGTCTATGTAAAAAGGTAAATAATTGATAATACCTAAAGAAGTTTTCAGGAAAATATTTGATGCCAAAGAAAAAGTTCGCAATCGTAGTACTTAATGTCAAGGATTGCTTCATATTTTAAACATATGCTACACATAACAACATAATGGCCTATAATAACTATAACTATAAAATAATAATAATAATAATAATAATAATAATAATAATAATAATAATAATAATAATAATAATAATAATAATAATAATAATACATTTTTTCATGTAAATATAATACTTTGATCTTCTATTAAACATATTATCCTAGACTTTATTTTTTCTCTTACAAAATTGTTTTTTTCCTCATAGTTTTGAACATGTTCTTTTCACGCCATTCATAAGTCGACGCGACGTATATTTCCTTCAAGGGTAGTATCCCAGAAACTTTAGTTTTACGGTAAATATACTTAGCCTATATATTGATCTATTTTCACGAAGATCCTCTTATTCTACAGCGAGATATATTTGTAATGTTGATAGCACTTTTTAAAATATATCTACCTGCAGAATGAGAGTATCTTCACATAAGAAGATCAGTGAATCTAGAATATGGATCTAGAAACAGTAATCATTTTGTTACATTACCTTATACAGTTTAAGAGGAAATGGACGCAAGTTCGGTTAACATTACCTTTATATGCCTTTCATTCTCCCCAAACTAAGGCAGACAATTTTATTGGTAAGGTTATTGAAAGTGCACTTCAATGTTAGGGGATTTTTATTTTATATTTCCACTTTAGGCTATAAACATTATATAAAAGGAAATGTAAGATAAATACATTCGTTATCTATTAGATGATGGTGAATTTGTGGGAATGGTGTATTGTATGCTAACATCAAGACTAGATTTATGGCTCATCTGCATGTTGGCGAGTAACTTGATATCAAATATAGCTGGTTGTGCAGAGATTAAAAATATATATGGATATGACCTATATTTGATATATCTTGTCTTTGAGATGACTTTTAAAAGTATTTTCGATATTCCGGAGCGGAGACTGTTACAGGCAAGCACGGCCCAGGCGTAGCACGCAACTGTAATGATGCGCATTTAATGCACTACATTAATATGGTACAATGACTTTCTAATTCCTATCAATACACGTATCTTTGTTATATCACTTACATCAATTGTTCAATGAAATTGAAGGAACATTTTTAATAAACTGAACATCGCAGGTGAATAACAAAGAATGTCACAAAAACCAAGAATAGAGTAAACTTAATATCAATGTTTGAATAATCCTTGCTTTTTTATAGATTGTTTTAAGTTTAATGTGGAGGATATTTTGATGCACTCGAAAATTTGAAAAAATGCACAATTTTTCAACATATAAAAACTTGAACTATTGACATTTTTCCAATGTTTATTACTGACGATCTGGTTAAGAAAAATTAGTTTTAATGGCTGGAGGATTCGAATGTTAACAATATGTCACCCCTATTCTGGTGAACAACTATCCACCTCTTTAATTAACATGTCATGAAAGTCCAGCAGCTGGTAGGTAAAGGACCCTCCAGGTCTGCCGTTCCAAGGAGCATTTATCACTGCCAATAGAAATGTTAAAAAATCATCTAGATATCAGGATTATCTCTAACTCACTAGCGTTATCGAGCCCGGAGATTCACGGTTGCCCGGGCGTAAGATCTCCATACATCTCTATCCTCAGCTAATATTTTCTAATCATTTTCTGTATAATTCTCTTCCTTCAAATGTCGTTTCTGGTGGACTAGCAGACACGCTGCTCGTTTCTGGTTTCAATATTCGATTGCTCAGATTCTTCTTGTTCTCCATCGTAGTTTAACCTCTCACCTTGTAGGTAGGTTTATTGTTACATGTTCCAAGCTGCCTGTTCCTTACTGTGGCACGACCTATAGGGAGATATATATATTAAATTTTGGATCAAACAAGGATACAGATGGACTCCCCGAATAAGTGGTTAGCTCAATCCAGGACCTCCTCCGAGGCAACACAATATTAAAACGAAGCACATCATTCACATACACACATTCATACTAAACATGGCGAATATGATAGTGATGATTATGATGGTCAGATAATAGTCGGGGACTGCTTGGGCCTTGAAGATGCCTTAGATTTGTATTACAAGTGAGGAGAAAAAAAAAACAACAAAAACACCACTCAGGAAACTTGTCCTAACCGGGAATCGAACTTGGGCCCGCTGCGTACCCCGGTACCACCATATTTTTCAGAGCAAAAAAATCCTTAATAAGCTTTGTGTTATTTCGGAAGAGAAATACGTCATAGATCCCATTTCGTATATTTATGGTATGCAAAATAATTTGAAGCCTGGGGAAAAAAAAAACCTCTGAGCAAAATTCGTTGTTCACTTCTAGATTTGAATTTCGACGCTAGTAATCTTAAATGTTTAAGGAGGTCCTAAAATAAAATAACGACAATAATAAATTGCGTTGTGTGAAACTTCCTATGGAATAAATTAAAGATGAACATTAAAAAGTATTGGGAAACTAATGTAATGTAATTATACACCAAGTTCAGAATTTTAATTATTTGGGGTGTCATTTAGGTAATGACAGCAATTTAGATAAACACTCTAAAATACGATTCAGTTATCTATGTGGTACAATTAAACGTACTTTATTGAATAAAACTAGAAAATAAACTATTTTAAGATTTTACAAAGTATTGGCAGTTCCATCTCTTATCTATGGATGTGAAACCTGGACATTGACAAAGGCAGATAGTAAACAAATAGAGGCTGCAGAAATTAAGATGTTGAGAGCAATAGCAGGATACCAAAAGACCAATAAAAAGAAAAACGAAGATATAAGAACGGAACTTAATGTATTTAATCTCTGTGAAAGAATAAAATACTATCAAAAGTGCTTACCTTTAGCACGTATTACGAATGAATGAACCAGCGCATACCAAGAAGAATGTATAATTATAAACCAAAAGGGAGAAGATTGTTGGGAAGACCATTGAAGAGATGGAAGGACCAATTCGACCTATAATGAGATCGGAACAGGCCATTGGGCTTAATCCTTGTTGTTGTTGATGATGATGATGAAAACTATTGTGTTAAAAATATAGGCCTGTTTCTTTGTGATGGCGGGGTGCTAATGTTATAGAATTTTGTCTCAAACTAGAGATTGTTTTTTTCTAGAATTTTAAATTGATTTAAATTGACTATTTAACTCATGCCTCAAATGGGAGTCAATGACCAATCACGTTACAATTATTTTTTATTTACAACCAATCACAGTCGAGTTTCGCCTAGAATTTACCAACTAAAGTTTATCATAATAAAGAAAGCACCTCCTTTTTAACATTCTGAATAGGTCATAGCATTATTTTGCAGTGACTGACTCACTAAGAAATACGACTACCAGATTGTATAAGTTATATAGTGCCTGAATGTCAACACATTGCGGGAGTTAATATAAAAACATTTGTAGGAATTTATTATACCACCAAAAAAACACTGTTTGCACTTTCTTAAATGTATTTTTTCCCAGAAAAATTTAATTGTCATATTTACATCATAGGACATCAGAAATTAATTAATATACAGTTTGATGTTTCATACAATATTGCGTTCCTTTGGCAATAAATAATATGATCTGGTTGCAGTGACGAACAAAACAAGCAAATGAAGCGTACCAATCGTTTCTTATTTGTTTTCAAACATCGCCGTTTACATTAAATAAATACATATTTTAAAATACTATATTTAAATAATGATTTGTGAGTAAACAGCTTAATTTTATTCGTTAAATAGTCCTAACAAATGCCACTCTTGATTTCCAAATTATCTTCGTGAGTCGTGAATTTATCGATAATTTGGAAATCACTCGTGGCATTACTTATGACAACACTGTCGTATTTAGATTACTTTTTGAGGCTCCTATAATATTCGCTTTACCCATAAACCCCAGATTATTATGAAAGTCGTAATAAGCTATTGTAAGTCTACTATATCTGTTGAGTTCTAGATATCTGTAGGTTTGCGTCAGAATTTGAATCCCGAGATATTGCATTTCTTTGAAAATCACTTAAGAAGCTAGTACTGTTGTCTGTGTAAACAGTCTCCTGTGTTAACAGAGGGGATGTTTATTGCGACTTCTGCCAACTCATATCTCCATGTTCGTCTCATTACTTTGTCGTTACGACAAACAAACCGCCCGCCTACTGTGCTTTAAAGTTTAGTTTGACGAAGCTCACTTAATTAATAATCATTTTTTAACTTCATACACAAACTTGTTAATCTAATTATAAAACCTTATGTTCTGTTGTACGCCTAATCTTTATTAACACATTCGAATAAAACTCTCTTTTGCCAAGAGAAACATATTTTCTTATGATGAATATTTATCCTGATTAAAATTTTTTAGGTTGGTATAACCGTTTACGTCATCTAAGTGATCCCACAACAGGCCTCAGGAGGCCTTTGGGGTAGTAGGAGGTTAAGGCTCCCACTTTTTCTAGACAATCGGCACTTGATGTCAGCCGGGTTGTCAGCCCTGCGTGACGGCCGCCTTTACCCCAGAACAAGCGTCTGGTACTCATTTCCGTTAGAGGCTGAGTCGACCCCAGGGCCATAGTGCCGCCAGAGGGTTTGGGTCAGTTTAAAAATCCTGACCCCAACAGGACTTGAACCCTCGACCCTCCGGCTTGTAGCCCAGTGCCTTAACCACTACGCTACGGCGTGCCCCCTGTTTACGTCATCTAAACAATCTTTAATTGTCTAGTTCCCAAAAAAGGATGTAATTATAGGATAACATTTTCTAAACCAGCTATTGTGTTATTTTCATTATTTTTTTTGCAAATTCCCAAGTTGTCTTTTTGACATTTCTGGTGTTCTCTCCTGGCATGGCGTGTTTGTAACCCACTTCTGAGGTTGGGGCGTCTGGAAAGCGGGGTTACGTTGCCTCGATGATATGATGGTAGATGATGATAGTGGTGCACCAGGAGAGTCCCTAATCCTAAGCTTAATCTAAGATGAATACGAATGATGATGATTGCGATGGCCATATGATTTTGGGGAGCGTTTGGGCCTAAAAGTTTTTCTGACATTTGTCTTATAGGGGAGGAAAAACCCCGATAAAAACGTCACTCAGAAAAACTGTCCCAACCGGGGATCGAACCCGGGCCCGCTGCGTGACAAGGCAGCACGCTACCTCGAGACCACAGCTGTGGACATTTCCATTAATTTTTTTGCTTTGCATTTAAATGCAATTTTTGTACCGAGGAGAATGTATCTCAATACCGGCTAGAACCAGGTATTGAGTTTGTAGTTGATATACATATCCAGAGAATGCGTTGGATGTATATCCTGCAAAAAAAAAAAAAGTTTACTTAAGTTTTTTTTGCAATGACTTGAATGTATGATATTGGCACTGGCTAGTGAGAACGTTCATTCTGTTAAATACATGATGAAATTATTAATTGAACTTTTATAGATGGAAGCATACTTTTTAAAATTAAAAACGCATTTTAAAAATTTGTTTTCGTGCTTCTTATTTCATTTTTATGCTTAAAAACTTAATATCATGAAGTGCTACAATGCGTGTTATTTCGGTATTGGGGATTCATCATGGGTTTGATCCCTGTCGAGGTCAGCACTTTACGAATGAGAACAATTCAGTGGCACCATGCATGAAACCAATAACCCTCATTTAAGTAGTTCTGAGAAGATGAAGGTTCATGCATGGAAGTTTCCTATCTGATGTGAACCTCTAATGTGTTTTCCATCTCTGGATCTTCTGTTTAACTAATTGTACAGCAATCAAAATTTGAGGGATGATAAATGACAGCTCCAATATTACATTAATAATATTAACTCATTTTTTTTTAATTTGAGGGTTATGGGTTTTATGCATGGTGCCACAGAATTGTTTTCGTGTGTACTTTGTTATTATTTTAATGTAATACCCATTAAATTCAACTCTGGGCGTAAAATACCTGAACAATTTTGCCAGAGGCCTCTTTTTTCAGCCTTGAGGATCTTTCACGCGCTGTAAATCTACGACACGATACCCAAGGCCAGACCGAAGGGACCCATATCCAGGTTTTTATGCCCTGAAAATTCCATCGGCTTACTTTAAAAACGCAAAATGTGCTACTAGAGTCGAGCATGGTAACCAAATTCCATAATAGCAAAATATTGGGTAAACTCAGGCACATTCCTGATAAGATAAATTTGTGATGCTTTCCTACATTCGTGGTCAGAAAGATTTAAGGACCATGTTTGGTCTTTGTTTGTGTCCTTTACATTATGATGTACTTGGCTGTCTTCGGTGATAGTCCTGGCAATCGGCTAATCATACATATGTGCTGTGTGTATGAAAGGATCACCAGCTTTTCCATATCACGAACAATTTGAGTTCACCTTACTTCCTTACACTTAACGTCGAACGAAATGTGCATCATTGGCGAACTAAACAAATAAAAATTATATCATTATGTGTAGAAGTAATAGGTCGCAACTACTTCTATACCATTTATGAATGTTTTCGTATTTACATATTCATTCGTTTATATTCAGTGGTTGGAATATTGATAAAATCATTTACAGAAAATCATCAAACAAATGAAAATGAGAAATATACAAAAATAACACATGTAAAAATTAAAGAAGAAAATTCTGAATAATGTATGGAAATTAACATATGAAGAAGGTCAGATTTGATATCAACATGATAAAAATTTAGGGACATTGTAATAAAACAAAAACGGAAATTTCTGTAAAGGTGCGGCCATGTGAAAAAAAAATGACTGAACAACGACTACCGAAGGAAGTGTTGGAGCAGGTGCCGAGAGATTGAAGAGAGGGAGACCGAATGCTACTTGAATTCAGGTTATAACAACAGCAATGAGATGGAGGAGAATAAATGAAGGACAGTGAAATAACAGTGAAGACTCTAGAAGAAATTTAAATTCATTATTTATGACAAAATATTGGACACCGGAAAATGTGATAACATTGTTAAACCGATTTTAGGTAGATAACATGTTTCTATTGCTATTTTAAAACGTTTGCACAGTTTTAAAATATGAGTTGTCTCGAAAAATGTCCTCTGTGATGGGCAGGACATATGGCACGAATGGGGAATGGAAGAGGGATATGGATACTCTTTGTAGAAAAACCGGACAAAGTGCCGGTAGGTACGCCAAGAATGAGATGAGAGAATAACATTAACCATGATTTGAGGGAAGTAAATCTACAATATGTCACCACATATTGAATAATAAAATAAACGGAGTGAATAGCATACAGTTAATCCTGTAGAAAAACAAAAAGAAAAAACCAAAAATATTTAATTATCTTAATGAAACTGTTTCCAAAATTAAATCTTTAGAATAGAATCCTGCCAAAAAAGGTATACCACATAATGCAAAATTAGAAATTATTATACAGGGAATGATTGGAAAACATTAGTTCATGATAAAGATGTATGGAGAGATTGTGTCCATGGGACCATGAACCTGAGGATTCAATAGGGTCAATGAGTTAGTGAGTTAGTTATCTGTAAAATGTAACGACTATGGAATTGAGATATTTTATGGCTGACAATTCTTCTATGAAGTTGGTTGCATTTGACTAGTGAGGAAACTCTGTGTGTGCGTGTGTTTTTTTTTTCTTATTTCCAGCGACAATAGTGAGTGAGCGGAGAAAGTAAGCATTGCCGATATCGCAAGAGGCCCCAGTGAGTCCTAAGAGGGCCGTTGCACGTTTCTATGTCTGAACAGAACCTGGAGGTGGCAGGTTAACGGTTCCCTCGAGAACTCAAGAACTCCCGGTTTCCTTCAACTCCATCTTCCTCTAACACTTCTAGATATAAACAAACAAGATGAAGGAAAGGAGACGTAGACAATCGAATCTAGTATCACAATCCTTTATACTTCATCTCTCTCTCAGTTCAGATCTCTTAATTCAGATTCGATCTCGCTTTTATACACTTCAGAGGTTAAAGTTCAGCTGCAATATATTTATAAGGCACGTTGATGTATACTCTAGCTACATTATCACAGCAATGTTGAATCAGAACCAATTTCCTATGAGGGAAATTTCAGCTATTGTGGGTGAATATTGTTCATTGCATATTTAGTGGGTTTAACATCACCAATTTCTGCTGATCACTAATCCAGGGGGTTAGGTCTTATATCCGACAAATTTACTTTTCACTATATAAATAACTAACTAGCTGGAACTAGCAAATCCGGAGGTTCATGACCTATCGTACATAATCTCTCCATACATTCCTATCCTCAGTTTTTTAAATTAATCATCATCATCATCATCCAGGGATTAAGCCTGTTGGCTCGTTCCGGTTTCATGAAAGCTAGAATTGTTAAAATTGTTCAGACCATCTTCTGTGTGGGCGACCAACATTACTCCTTCCGCATTGTCTTCGTATGGTCAATCCGATTGCTTTCATGTAAACATTTAGTAATGTGGATTGTCCCCTGAAGGTGTAACTGGCTCCTCGCAGGGTGAGACGATTGAAAGGGCTGCCTTCTTAAGGTTCATCGTCATAACCTCCCATTATATCAGCCCCAGTGGGAGGATTGCCTCTTCCGCTCTTCTCAGACCGTTGAGGACTTTCTCCTTGTTACCCCGGAGATGGGTCCTTATATTTCGCCCTAAGGAGAGGGTTGCCTCTTCCGCCAATTACAACATTTGATAGCTTGTTCCATCTTGTTGTTCTTGCCGGTAAGGTCATCGCCCGTATCCCTGGGCAGGGGCTCTCGATATACCCCGAGAGACTGGGTCCCTGTTCACCCCCGCGACGAGAACGCGCCTGTCAGGTATTACTCAGTTGTAAACAGTTACAGCCTAAGCCCCCTGTTTACACTGAGCCGGGCTAATAGCTTCGTATGAGTCCAAAGCTAAAAGCTTTTTAATTAATTTGCTGTTTAATTTAACTCCCTCAAATAAGGTTAACATTTCTCCTGCCTAATTGTTAGCCAACCTGCTGGGCGCTTTCCATCTGGCTATCCTACAATAAGTTTCCATTCCCTCTTTTATTCCTCATTCGTGCCACATGTCCTACCTATCATAGTCTACGAGACTTAACTGTTCGTATTATGTCCATTGTAGCTCACTATTAGGTGTTTTACTCCATCCATTTCTCTGTTCGTCTCTCATTGGCACAAAAAAAAATTAAATATATTTTGGATAATTAAATTAAATATTAATAATTTAATTTAATTTAGTAATAATAATAAAGATAATAATAGTAACTTATATTACTTGGTAAAATTAAGACCTTAATTTGTTCTCTCCTACTTCACAGGGTTATATTATGAAGATGTTAACAATTATTAATTTTTATAAATTCGCAAATATATTAAAGTATTAATAATTAGTGTTTGATTGGACTCGCTAGGAAGGAAAGAAGAAGGATAGACCAAATATTAGATGGATACAAAACATTAGAAAATAAATTATGGAGAATGGGTTGCAGGAATGAAATTGGGAAGAGAGAAAAAATGGACACAGGAGGATTTTTATACATTATTACCCTATTCAATAAATATATGATAATGATAACACTAATAATAATACTTACTCACTTACTTACTTACTCACTGGCACTATCGAACCCGTAGGTTCATGGCCGTGCGGACATAAGCTCTCCATACATCCCTATCCTGAGCTAATGCCTTCCAATCATTCCCTGTATAATCTACTTCCCTCAAATCATAGTTAATGTTGTTCTCCCACCTCATTCTTGGTCTACCAACTGGGCGTTTTCCTTCTGGCTTTCCTACAAGAAGTTTCCATGCACGTATTTCATTCCCCATACGCGCAACATGTCCTGCCCATCGCAGTCTACGAGACTTAACTGTTCTTATTATATCTGGCTTCCTATAAAGACCATGTAGTTCATTGTTATGTAGTCTTCTCCATTCACCTGTCTGTTCATCTCTCTTTGGTCCAAAAATTTTCCTAAGAACTTTATTCTCAAATACTCGTAATCTCCTTTCCTCCCTTAAAGTAAGAGTCCATGTTTCGCACCCATATAATATAACTGGTAGAATAATAGTTTTATATATTTTCAGCTTAACGTTTTTTGAAAGGAGTTGGGACATCAAAAGTCTCTGCAATGCATAATAGCATGCATTTCCAGAATTGAGCCTATGTTTAATTTCTTTGTGCATCTCATTCCTATTTGTGATTATTGTTCCTAGGTATTTGAATTCAGCCACTTCCTCAAAATTTCCCTCATTTGTCATTAGCTGTCCGTTTCCATTATATACTGAATTTCTACGTGTGACCATAATTTAGTTTTACTGATATTTACTTCCAGTCCTAATTTCTTAGTGTTACTCAATAGTGCGTGTTAGCCTTTAGTATCTCCTCGCTATCGGCCAGTAGTACTACATCATCAGCATAAACTAACAGCTTATTAATATCATTCAGTTGTAAGCCTTCCTCATTCTCTAAAGATTTAATGACATGCTCTAGTACAAAATTGAATAGTAGAGGAGATAGTGCATCTCCTTGCTTCAACCCATTCTGGATTTCAAAAGTGTCTGAAAATTGTTTGCCTACACGCACCCAACTCTTTGAGCCATTTAGACACATTCGTATAAGTCTAACTTTTTAGGAATTCCGAACTCCAGCAGGATACTATATAACTTCTCCCTCTTATTTGAATCATATGCTTTTTTGAAGTCTACATATAGTTGATGTACAGTACCATTATATTCCCATTTCTTTTCTAAAATCTGTCTTATACTAAAAATCTGATCTGTTGTAGACCTGTTTCTTCTAAATGCACATTGATGATCTCCTAGAATGTCATCAATATAGGGAGTAAGTCTGCTTACTAATATATTTGTTAGAATTTTGTACGAAGTTGAAAGTAATGAGATGTACCTGTAGTTGTTGCAATCAGTTTTATCTCCTTTCTTATAAATTGGTACTGTAATTGATTCCTTCCATTCATCTGGAAGAGCTTCTTTTTCCCAAATCATACTAAGCAACCAGCATATCTTGTCCATCAATTTTTCTCCCCCTGATTTTATCAGTTCTGCTGGGATCTCAAACTGATATTTACTGATATTTAATAATAATAATAATAATAATAATAATAATAATAATAATAATAATAATAATAATAATAATAATAATAATAATAATAATAATAGTAATTATACACTTCACGGGCTAGGCAAATTTCCTGCTCCGCCTCACAGTTGTTCTGTCCATCTTTTCACTGACCTTCCTACATTCCTTGAACCTCTCGGCTTGTAGTTAAATGCTGCGTTTGGTAATCTTGTTACATTCATTCTTTCTACATGTCTAAACCATTTTTCTCTCAATATTCTTTGATTTTACCATTGGATATATATATATTTAACTCTGTTATTACACCTTCATTCTTTATTCGATCCATTCTTGTGCAGCCTTTTGTTCTTCTAAGGAAGTTCATTTCTACGCTTTGTATTCTACTTTGTAATTTTTTGGTCATTACCCATGTTTCACTCCCATAAAGTAATGCAGGAACTGCCAATATTTTATAAAACTTCAATTCGTATCTCTTCTTATTTTGTTATTTAATGTTCTATGTATAATCCCACATATCATTTGAAATGTTGACAGTTTGATATTTATGTTTATAGTAAAATTACAATCCAAATAATTAAAATTTGTTACTTGTTCCAGAGGTTTGTTGTCTATTATGATTTTTGATCTTGTATGTTCACTTTCCTAAAATGCCATTTTTTTTTCCTTTGATATTTTGATATTTTATTCTTGGCATTCTGATTTAATTGATGTAAAGAGTACTCCAAATGTTTTTCATTTTCTTGAATAATAACCACATCGTCAGCATACATTTAATATATTAAAACGGTTCATTCTTATACCTACATTAACATTACTTTTACAATTTTGGATGATGTTATTAATATATAAATTAAACAGGGTAGGTGATAAACTACACCCTTGTCTTACACCTCTAATAATAATAATAATAATAATACTAATAATAATAATAATAATAATAATAATAATAATAATAATAATAATAATAATAATAAATAATAATAATAAAAATAATAATAAAATAAAAATAATAATAAAATAAAAATAATAATAAAATAAAATAATAATAATAAAAATAATAATAAAATAATAATAAAAATAATAATGATAAAAATCATAATGATAAAAATAATAATGATACAAATAATAATGATAAAAATAATAATGATAAAAATAATAATGATAATAATAATAATAATAATAATAATAATAATAATAATAAAAATAATAATAGTGTGAGCGGTTGGTATAGAATCTCTCAGAGAAGGTAAATTAGGAAATTTGCTGGCAATGTGAATCTAGAGGTGCGATCTCTTTTTTTCATATCTGTGCCTGGCCGCCCATTTTACTTGCGCGATTATAGTGCAGCGCTATATGGGAATAAATACTTCACGAGATATAAACCAATCGTGCAGACTCTGAAAATTGGTAAACTTTGTAACGGCAGCAGTTTTAGAGATAGAAATGGGAGGAGGGGAGTTATTCGAACAACCCCCTCCCCCAAATCGTACTTCTCCCTGCATTTTCCATTTCCCCCTCCCACTGTCTTTCTGTAGAAACAATGGTACCTCGATTTACATAATGGAATGGCCAATATAATCTTAGCAGGCCAACCGACCAGCTAGAAAAGCCTTACAAGTAGCTATGAATGAATTTATTCTATGTGTGTGTGTGTTTGCTTTAATATGCAAAACTATATCCTTCCTTCGCATGCATGCCTTGCGTAAACCAAAAGGGAATAAGAACTGATACATAGCAATAAAAAAGTCGAACAGATATTGCAAGTAGAATTTTCCCACTCTGTATTTCTGAAAGCGTGCTTAGCAGTTTTGTTTTAATGGAACCGGAAAAATCTAATTTCCATTTAAAGATATTATAAATGAATAGGTGACATAAAGCTTTAAGTACTGAAATTGTAAATTATAACATTTTTATAGACTACGTACTGGGCATTATTATTTCAATCATTTTAAATTTCAAATGCAGAACTTTACCTCTGTTCAGTTTTTTTACCGCCTGATCATCCAAGTTAAGTGTGCTATCTTAACCCTTAAATCGGCAATTTATCCTGTAAGATACATCAGTGATTTTTAATTTACTTCATAACTTTAATGAAACAGAAGAAAACAAACGAGAAAAAATACTTAACGTGTGTCTAATTACACAATATACCTAATAATAAGTTATCCATGATTTCATTTTAGTGCGGTCCGTCACATTGAAATAACACATGATAAATTAGCTGAAAGGAGCCGTTTCTGGTTGGACCTGCGACTCTCCCTCCCCTTTTTGTCCCTTAGGGGCTTGGCTGCGGCTGTGGTTGTTCCGGTCTTTCTGTTGGTGGCTGAGTGAGATAGCGTCTAGAAGAAGACCATAAGCGAAGATCAGCTTAAAGGCTTGTTAATGTCCGACACTGGACCTTTGTCTCCTGGTTGTGATCGGCGCTATGATATTCGCTCGCTATTCACACTGACAATATACCAAAGGGCTAAAGAGGGTATATAAATCCCTAAAGTAGCCGGAAGTTTGGTTCATGGACCATTGGTTCCTTTCTCGGCTGCCGAGGATGCATCCAGGAAACTGGATGAACCCTTGGCTGGCTCGGGGATTGGATACATATTGGAAAAGTGATCCAGCTTCCAACACATAGTCTATCTTTCCTTCAGGTCAAATATACCCCTAGTAACATTCTTAGGAGGAATTCCACGGCACTTGCTGCGCCCTGTAATAAGCCATGGCACATTAATACATTCATTATATATGCTCATGCATAAAATTCCAACCAAAATTATCCGGGGCAAATGGACTCCATGTCTTGGAACCCGGGGCCTAAGTTACTTCAAGAATGACTCTGTTATTTTAAGTATTGTGCCTCTAGCACCTACGAGTAAGCCATGGAAGGAGATAGTGTCCAGGTGGTATTGTGCCTCTAGCACCTACGAGTAAGCCATGGAAGGAGATAGTGTCCAGGTGGTATTGTGCCTCTAGCACCTACGAGTAAGCCATGGAAGGAGATAGTGTCCAGGTGGTATTGTGCCTCTAGCACCTACGAGTAAGCCATGGAAGGAGATAGTGTCCAGGTGGTATTGTGCCTCTAGCACCTACGAGTAAGCCATGGAAGGAGATAGTGTCCAGGTGGTATTTATCATAAGTAATGCCACGAGTGATTTCCAAATTATCGATAAATTCACGACTCACGAAGTGAGGAGTGAATTTATCTAGAGAATTTGGAAATCAAGAGTGGCATTTGTTAGGACTATTTAACGAATAAAATTAAGCTGTTTACTCACAAATCATTATTTAACTATAGTTATTTTAAAATATTTATATATTTAATGTAAACGGCGATGTTTGAAAACAAATGAGAAACGATTGGTACGCTTCATTTGCTTCTTTTGTTCATCACTGCAACAAGATCATATTATTTATTGCCAAAGGATCGCAATATTGTAAGAATGCACTCTAGTGGAGAAATTTATAACCAACATTATAGGTATTAATTAATTTATGATGCCCTATGATGTAAGTACGTATGTCAATTATATTTTTCTGCAACGTTATTTCCTGGAAAATAATTCGTTTAAGAAAATGCAAACAGTGGCTTCTTTTTTTTATGTGGTATAATCAATTGCTACAAACGTTTTTTATATTATCTGCCGCATGTGCTATATGCTGACATTCATCCACTTATATATTCTAGTAGCCGTATTTCATAGAGAGTGGTCACTGCAAAATAATAATATGACCTATTCAGAATGTTAAAAAGAAGGAGCTTTCTTTAATACGATAAACTTTTGTTGATAAGTTCGAGGCGAAACTCGACAGTGATTGGTTGTAAATAAAAAATCATTAAAATGTGATTGGTCATTGACTCCCATTTGGGGCATGAGTTAAATAGTCCTTGTAATAGGGGCTAGTAGACTCATATATAGTGTTCTTCTCCAAGTTCACCAATTGTCCAAGGCTGGATTCAAAACCTATTGTAAGGTCGATAGTGAGATCAGAATTGTTGGGTGTAATAACCATATCAATACGACGTGTGCAGTCATTTTCAGCTATCCCGTGAACTTCCACGTGGACCGTGAGCTGTTTTGATCGAAACGATGCACTTATGAGACTTGTTACTCTATTGTTCCTAATGATACGCATGATTTCTCCGAAGGGCCAAGATCCGAAGACATGGGCAAGATTTTTCAGGATGTAGCAGTTTGTTACATGAATTTATGTTGAGAAAAGGCTTCCCATGTCGTAAAAAAGAACGCAATCTATGTCGTCAAAGAAACATCCGATCTCTGTCGTAAAGTAAAGAAAACACCCAATCCTTTTTACTTCTGGGAAGAGTATATCATGCAGTCACGAGTATCAGTAAGTATTTGGGTAATATTGTTTAAGGACACAGTAGTCAATTTTAGACTTAAATTCCCTTTACACGAGGGTCCACTAACTGCTTCTGCATTATCTGAAAGTAATCATTAGATGCACAGAATATATGGTAATCTTTACAAAAATGTTACATTTTTCTCAAATGTACGAAAATTCTAGTACACTCCTAAGTAGAATTTACTACAGAAAGCTACTATTTTCATAAATTTGTAGATTTGAACAACGTTTGCGTTGTGTAAATGCGATATTAGAAAATAAAAATAAATAAACAATATCACTATTTTTTTATAATCAGATACTTGAAAAAATATAACTGCTAAACGAATTTTCTTTTATACGGAATATCCTGCTGTTGTAAAGTGTTTGAATTTGCTACATTCTGATTAATATAATGGTACGATAGCACATAACTCAGGTAATCCAGTCTTTGTACGCGCTCAATGGTAGATTTATTACGATTCGTACCGTTAATGAATTGATCGACAATACATTGTTAATTGAATGGTCGATTAACCTAATCAAATACTGATTAAATTAATGATTCATTGACTTTGTGTGATTAGTCTATTGTATGATTAAATTAATGGATCGATTCACCTGTGTACTGCAGACTTTATCGCTTGAGCGCTGTTTGTTAGACTAATGTTTAACATTATTTTTAAACTCGGCCTCAGTATGTGATATATTTTACGTTTTTAGTACATCAGACAATGCGTCTGTTTCAGGACTGAACGGAAAAGAGTTCAATCTCAGGAAAAATATAATTAAAAGATAATAGTTAGCTATTTCGCGTTCAGTTTAACCAGGACTCAAATTCCTTTAAAAGTGCTATAACCACTGGCTTTCAGATTTTCAGAAGATTCATTTCAGTTGACTCCAATATCGTTAATTGAAGCTTATTTACTCTCCAAGCCTTAGAGCCGTATAGAAAGAAGCTATCGTTTTGTAACCTTTAATACTCTCTCTGGCCTTTTCTTTCTTGAATGATGATTTCTTCGTAGTGTCCAACAATTTCTGAAATGTTCCTGATTTCAGTTCTTTATCTCTTAGAGTACTATCAGTAGTAACATGAACTGCAGTCAAGAAGTAAAGCAGAGGATAGCAATGGCAAAAGAAGCTTTCAACAAGAAGAGAAGCATTTTTCTGCGGACCCATGACAAGAGAAATAAGAAAGAGGCTAGTGAAGTGCTTTGTGTGGAGTGTAGCATTATATGGTGCAGAGACGTGGACATTACGACGGAATGAGGATAAGCGACTGGAAGCTTTTGAGATGTGGATATGGAGAACAATGGAACATATAAAATGGACAGACAAAGTAAGAAATGAAGATGTGCTAGACAGAGTGGGTGAAAGAAGAACAATGCTGGAACTCATAAAGAAGAGGAAAAGAAATTGGATTGGCCACTGGCTAAGAAAAAATTGCCTGCTGAAGGATGCTCTAGAAGGAATGGTCAATGGAAAGAAAGTTAGAGGCAGAAAAGACATCAGTTGATAGACAATATTAAAATAAATGGTTTGTATGCAGATACAAAAAGGAAAGCTGAGTCAAGGAAAGAGTGGAGAATGCTGAGTTTGCAGTGAAAGACCTGCTCTTGAGCAGAACACTATGAATGAAGGAATCTCTTAGAGTAATAGGAGAAATATTGCATCCCACGTATTTTAAATTAGAGAATCATTTTAAAATTTGGAGCAGATGAACTTAAATGGAACGAGATGGGAGAATCTCGATAAAAATCTGTCCTGGCTCGGATTCGTCCACCACGAACCACTGATAGAGTGAGCGAGATGCGAAATTTGGCGACATCTGGAGAGCGAGTATGTAATCACTTCTGCAATATTTCCGCCAAATTTATTAAATAAAATAAAATAAAATTATCCACATGACTTTAAGTACAAGGTATCCGGGACCAATACTACCAATTACAAACTGTTACAGAACAATTATTAACACATTTATTGCAATGAAGTTTGTTGAAAAACATAGATAAACTCAAAATGTTTGTTTTGTAATCAGTACATTTCCACATGTGCACCTCTTGTGGCTCGAACGATGTCTAGACGATATTCGACTTCACGCCAGGTGTTTTCAATCATCTCCCTTGTGACGGTTTGACAGTCACCGACGTCAGCCAGATACACAACAGGAGTTCAGTAGACTAAGGCCGGTATTCAGAAACCAATCTTTACGCAAAGAGCGACTCTTTCCCCCTCTCTATGATGTAGAGAGCATTCATGAAACCGGCTCATGTATGCCAAGAAGATCGGGATAAGTAGATTTCCGGGTAACAAACGGTAATCAGCGCGGGGTATCTAAAATTAAATGAGATATAAATTTATAATTATGTTTTCCTTTTAATTATTCAACTCTGCATAAAACCACATTAATTTTCACTTATTTAGGCGTAACAGCGCACGCCTGGTTTTCTACGTGATTAATAATTATTATTTGTGTTGCACTGAAAACAAAGTTTTAAAATGTTAGAAAGTAGAGTCCTTAATGTTGTTTGTTTTTAGAAAAAATATAATTTAGTGTAGTAGTAGTCATTCTTGAGAAAAATGAACAAAAGAGAGAAAAGTTAACGAACCGAATAATATAAAATACGTCCTCTCCTTATCTTGTTATTCTGTTTATTCTTGTCATGTCCTCATATAAATATATTTTTATTATGTCCTGGTCCTTATGTTTTCTTTTTACAGTTTACATACGTAGCAATAATAATACGACATGATTAATAATCGAGATTAACAATCCATATATACAGAATTGTTGAAAGTTGTTTTATATTGCAATAACAGGGTGGACATTTAACATAGGGCTGTACACTTTCTGTCAATTCTTATACTGTTACATCGACAATTGAGAGTTTTTTTTTCTATTCTCGGTACTACACTTTTTACATAAATTGAGTTTATGAATATTTTTGTAGATTATGTAGCCACATATTTTGTTATGATTGAATCAGTTTTTGGAATATTGAACAGTACACTGATTTTTAAAGCTTAACTGTTTTTGCAAAAACAAATATATACATTTGAAGTGTTCTATCAAAACCCGATATCTACTCTAAGTAATTTGTATATCCTCCACTATATGCCAATTTTCGATAATAGTATAATCAATATGATGATCTATGTCTATAAGAAATTACTGATTATTCTAGCCGTATGTGCTAAGATTTTCGCGGTATTTTTTACATACCTAACTAAACCTAACCTACACATACCCTAACCTAACCTATCCTAATCTATCTTAATCTAGCCTAAACTAAAAATAATCTACCTTAATCTAACCTTAAACTAATCTATCCTCACTTTAGTAACCTAATCTAACCCAAATGGGTGTGCTCTAATCCATCCACTATACTTTCCGTTTTGTTACGACCACGAAATTAAAAAATAGATGTTAAATTTTAGGCAGACGAGGTTAGGAGAGAACTCCAAAAGATTGGGATGGGCTGGATATGGTAAAAAGGGACTGAAAATCGCAGGAACGTGTGGAGAAAAATAAGGAGGAGGTACTTAGATATAAACCAACAAGATACTTTCGCCGAATGTACAGGAAAACGCTCACTGTGTTTACAAAGAGACCTAAAACACGTCTGGGGAAAAGAATCGTATATACTCAACCTAGGATTTAAGGAGAGATCAGGGCTTGCTTGGTTTACGCTAGGGGCATGGAAATTTCTAAAAATTAGCGACGATCACGATATGCGAATATGTCCAATGTGCGGGAACTTTGAAGATGAGATACATATATTAGGAAAATGTAATGATTTAGAATATTGGAGACGTCAGTTATTACCGGAAAGATTTCTAAATTCAAATCGGGAAAGATTGGCATGCTACGAGTTATTGGTAAATCCAGAAAATTGGATAAACCTCGGTAAATTTCTGGACAAAACGCGAAAAATAAGGACAACACTCATTCATGAATAAATATATGTTATCAAAATGCAATACCATTAATTATTAACAATTATATATAAATTAATTAGTGTATAATGCTATTGTGTTATTATTTAATTGTAATATTAATGTGTTTTCTTTATGTAATTGTAATGTTAATGTTTTTTAGTGTATAATGCTATTGTGTTGTTACTTAATTGTAATATTATTGTTTTTTCTTTATGTAATTGTAATGTTAATGTTTTTTAGTGTACAATGCTATTGTGTTATTATTTAATTGTAATATTATTATTGTGTTTTCTTTATGTAATTGTAATGTTATTGCTGTTTTTGTTGTTTATTTTTCTTTACACTAGTACTAGTAGTCTAATAAAGTCCTACTACTACTACTACTACTACTTTCCGTTCTTCAGGTTCAGCGCTGAGCAGATCAAGGCGTCTATTTTGAATTTGTTCACCAACCATTTCTTCAGACAAGACGTAGACAATATATTGTTGTATTGTGTGCAGAGAGGAGTGTAGTATGAGTGTATGTTTATGTTTTTTGCAGTGTATGAGGGATGACCATGAAAAGAGAGGAGAAGGTGAAACCGATACCGGAACGTAGCCTATTCCATTCGAAAAGTTACCGAGTGGACCGCCAGGCTTAATCTCCCAATGTCTTTTCAGAACATGTACTGTCTAGGGATTTGCAATTTAATGCAAAAACCTGGTGCGCAATCTGATTATTAGAAATTGTTCACCACCATCCGTCCTGGGCTCGGAGATCGAAAATTCTACAATTAAATTAATTTTATAACAACACTGCCAGTTATCGAACCCGCGCCCAGTAGTCAGGAACTAGACATGTTACAGTCTTAGCCAGGACTAAATGTAATCTAATTAATCTTAACATAAACTAAACCTAACCTGTTTTCACCTAGCTAACCTAAACTAACGTCTTCTTCTTCTTCCTTCCAAGTATTAGGCCGAGGCCTGTTACGATCCTATAGAAAATTTTCCCTTATGGGAAATTCTCGTATAAGACTTGAAAGCATAATAATAGTCCCTTCGATTGGTTGCTGGCCAAAGGAAGGCAACACCAGTGATGGGGCTGCCATCTTATAGCCTCTGGTCAGGCTTTTCTGGAGAAGAAAAGAAAATAAAGGAAAGAAGAAATGGAAAAAAAGGAAGGACTCCCTAGCCCTCGGATGCCCTAATAGCGTCGGGGTCGAAAAAACAAGAGTTAACCAAGAGAGGTTAGATAGTAAAGTTAAAAGAGTGCAAAACACAAGTAAGTGGAAGAAATGTTTTGCACAGCTTGGGCACCTTGTGGTCGCCATCCACATATCCCCTAGATGAGGACCCCTGAAACCTAATATAAACTAGATCTAACATAATCTATCTTAAAATAATATAATACTAATCTGTATTCACCTAACTAACCTAAACCCAATCTAAAATAAATCTACACCAATCTTTATCATAACTTAAACCTAACCTATACTCACCTAACTACACAAACTAACTTAACCTAATCTAACTAATATAATATATTCTATTTTAACATAAATTAAATCTACCTTTCATAACCTAACTAATCTAAATCTAATCTAATTTATCTTATTAACTTAATTCAAACATATCCTCACCTATCTGACCAGAACCTATTATAATATAAATGAAACATAATCCATCTTAACGTAGTCTAATTCTAACCTATCTACTTCTACCTAAAGTAATCTAAACCTAATCTAATACAAATCTAATATAATATTTTAACCTAACCTAAACATAATCTAATGTAGCCTAAACCTAAATCTAACCAATTTGTACCTTAACGTAACTTAAAACTAACCTATCCTCGTATAATCTGAACTTAACCTAACCTAAAGTATATAAACCTAACCTAACCTAACATTATATCCTCACGTAACCTACCTAGACCTATCAAACCTAACTCAACTAATCCTAGCCTCTCCAAATTTAAACGTAACTTACGTATCTTTTTCTAAAATTAGTTAATGTGTGTGCTAATGAAAATGTTTATGCATCCTTTCACTCCCATACAATAGTATAATTTTATAGTAAATGCTATACTGCTGCTGCAAAAAATATAATTAATCTTGGAACTGAGCACAAATTACTAATTAATCTTTAATCCAAACACTTTATTCTCAAATGGTTGAAAAAAAAAACATTAAATTTATCTTCGTACAGTATTTATCCCCACATAAAACATTCAATATCAATGTTTCCATCAGTGATTCATAAGTTGTCTCCGCCAAACACAATCTTTACTTTCTTTAATGAGTCCGAATTAGCAAAATAATAGTTACAAAAAGTACCAAATTACTTAAATCAGTATATTAATGCTTCGATATGTTTTACCCCTTTTGTTTTTGCTTACATGCAAATGTGTGTTGTGGAAAGAAACATAGTATTCGTGATAAAAGCTTATTTACAGAGCATAAATTCACTTGTTTCTTCTTGAAGTTAATCGTGACACGTACTGCGAATTTTCACATCCGAGGGTTGTTTAACGTGCCATTCATCTGTCTAAAGGAAACTAATCGATTTTTGAATGAAATAAATAAAAAAGACAATGGCGATGTGATGTACCCATCCCAAGTTATTTGGAAAAGCTTAGACTTGATGTGCAAGTGTTTACGAAAGAAGAGACAGTATGTAATATGAGGGTTATAAAAGGCGAAGATGTGGCCATGGCATATCAGTAGGCCTGATAACCACAGTACAATAGGATCTGGAGCGTTTCCCAATTTCTTCCTCACCCCACAATCACGCGCAGTTGCTCAGGGTAATATCCTATCGCAAAAGGGTGTGATAGTAGCATTCCCACAATCTTATACAGTCTCCCACACTACTCCCTCCTTACTAATGTACGTTCAACGAGTAATTGCAAGGAAGCCTATTTTTTTAAAAATCGCTTTTAAGTTTGTTTATTTCTGCTCTATGCTTTCAATCTAATTTATACATGTGTCTACGCATAAAGAGATACAATGTACATTTTTTTATCTAGGCAGGCGTGTAAAATTAATGACAGCCAGAAATTTGACCTCTTCTTGATCTGTTTTACCACGAAATTGTTTCCGGGTATAATAATATGCAAATCATTAATAATAGGAAAGAATCTATCATGTTTGCTCAATAAAAAAGTAAAAAATGCTTCTCTGTCAGTGTATTTAAATGTTATTTATTTTAAGATGCCCGCGCCGTAGCCAAATGGTCTTAGGCATCATGCTTTGGTGCAGAGCTACGGAAGTTGCGCTGGTACGAATTTCCACATTCAAGACTAAGAGTGTATAAAACACTGGCTCTTCCAACTCTTTTTGTATGGTAGCGAAGTACGGACGTTGAAACTGAAGGATATACAAAGACTTAGATCTGCTGAAATAAGATACCTTCGGAGGACTGCAGGATACACACTACTAGATCACAAAAAATGAAGACTTCTTAGAAGAATTACACATGGAAACTTTAGAAAACAAAATTTCTGATTAAAAGTCAAAATGGATGCAACATGTTTATCGAATGGAAGATCACAGGGTACCCAAACAAATGTTAAGATATCAACCTGCAGGAAGAAGAAGACCAGGACGTCCTCTGGAAAGACTTCTGGATGGTGTTTCTCTTGAGGCCGAAACAGGTCAACAAATGACATAAGTTCGTGAATGTAGTGTGATGATGATGATGACGATAATTTTTTTTCCTCTTGAAAGTTCGGCCAGTTTAGGATTAGTGTCCACCCAGTAACGCAAGGGATCTATGTAGATTTAGTAAGTAGTGGGTCCAGGTTAAGTAAACTATAACGGCTGGTATAACCGACTTGCTGATCACATGCCACCTCTGATTTGGCTGGATGACCGTTCTATTCTGTGATTAAATCATGTAAATGTGGCCTTCTAGGGCATTTTGAGCCATGCAATTTTTTTCATCATGATATTACTGCCAGTAGTATTCCTCTCACAAGAAGACGACGTTGCTGTAAATATCGAAAGAAATATATTTAGTAAAAGTAAGATCCCACAAGAGGCCCGGATGCCCTTGGGGTAGTAGGAGGTTAAGGCTCCCACATTTTCTAGACAATCGGCACTTTATGTCAGCCGGGTTGTCAGCCCTGCGTGACGGCTGCCTTTACCCCCAGAACAAGCGTCTGGTACTCATTTCAGTTAGAGGCTGAGTCGACCCCAGGGCCATAGTGCCGCCAGAGAGTTTGGGTCAGTTTAAAAATCCTGACCCCAACGGGACTTGAACCCTCGACCCTCTGGCTTGTAGCTCAGTGCCTTAACCACTACGCTACGGCGAGTGCTCCTATACAATTTCATATTTCGAACCGACCTTTACATCCGGTGTTTAGATAACTCTTTTTATTTAGAAATTTGTTGTTGTTTCCACATATTTACTAGCTCATTTTACCTGGCACGAATCAAATTTTCACGTGCATATGTTATGATAAGTCCACCGCTGTGGTCTCGAGGTAGCGTGCTGTCTTGTCACGCAGCGGGCGTGGGTTCGATTCCAGGTCGGGACAGGCTCCTGGGTGAGGTTTTTCTCGGGGTTTTCCCTCACCTGTAAGACAAATGTCAGGAAGCTTAGTGCCCAACGGTCCCCGAAAATCATCCGGCCATCACCATCATCATTATCATCATCATCAACCTTTACCGGTGTAGAAAGCAACGGGAAGTTACCACACCTATAATTCCCTAGTAAAGCTGCAAAGCATAGCTTGAAAATGTTATGATTGCAGTGAAAGACCTGTCCTCGGGAAGAATTGCCTTGGATGGATATATATAACTTATATATATATATATATATATATATATATATATATATATTATAATTACATTTTTGACATTGAGCAATGCAAGCTTAATGCCACAAGAAAAATAAATGCCTGGACGGGATTTGAACCCGGAACTCTGGATTGGTACTCCAGTGTGCTATCCATAACTGAAGTCCATGCGGCTGTGAATCTGTGGTTCGATAGTGCCAGTGAGTTAGTTAGTTAATGTGTGTGCCATGATAGTAGATATAGGATATTTCAGTAAATAAATTATTCTTTTTTAAAGATATCTTAATCATAAAATCACACTTTTCAAGATGCCTCAGTATTGAAATGGAGTAGCGATACTTTTGCAATTTTGTTCTCTATTAGAATTTTGTTACTGTTTTGGTAGAAAGATAAAATATATGTCAACTTCATAAAAAAGGATATTAAAGCACTTAAACTTTTTTTCTGGAAGTCCAAGGAACTTGATTCAAAATAGAGCTTTGGTTAAGGTAGAAGAATACGATGGCATATCCCATTATCCCACCGATAATTCTAAAGTTAGAAAGGCCGTTATTAGATCACGATTTCATGACGACTTTTCTTATCCTTAAGGTAACTTATTGGTCATTTATCGTTTGCTAGTCCCGCGCCGTAGCCGAGTGGTTAAGGCAGGAAGCCTTCGCGCAGAGCTACGGGACTTGCGCTGGTTCGGGTCTCCATGGGGGAAGAAATTTTCTCATGGTATTTCGGCCAGTATGGGATCGTTGTGCACCCAGCATCGTGAGGCATTTGGGTAGCTACAATAAGTAGCGGTTCCAGGTTGAGGAAGTCAGTTATAACGGTTGGGGGGCTCGACATGCTGACCATATGTCATCCCTACTCTGGCTACATGATCATCTACCTCTGTGATTGACACATGTGGATGTTAGGCCAGCAGCCGACTGATAAGCTAAGGAGCTTCTAGGCCTGTCACGCCATGGAAATATTATTATTATTATTATTATTATTATTATTATTATTATTATTATTATTATTATTATTATTATTATTATTATTATTATCGCCTGCTTAGAACGAGGTTAATCTAACCCCACTTTTTAAACATTTTTTTGTACCCATGATGTGTTAACTGCTGTTCTGTATCAATTTAATGCATACGGTTTTATATTGTGTGACCAGAAAGTGTGAAAACCCGTATTCAGATACTGTCTCATAGTAGTATTTTTTTAAAAATAAAAGTTTATTTGGAATGTTTTCTGACAAGAGATAGAACTACTTTTCAAAGCAGAGACCATCGGATCCTATGGTCTTGAGCCATTGTTCAGCGGAGTTTATTATCCCGCGACAGTACCCATCTCTGGTTTTTTATGCTATGAATTCGTTGTGGCCTATTTTCATAGCTTCAGTGTGTATATATATATATATATATATATATATATATTTTTTTTTTTTCAAAATTTCACGCAAGAAATGGACCATGGTTCGAAACAGACGGTAATGTGAAAGTACACATTTGGGGTTATATTTTGGTTGTGGTAGCAGTTCCATTTCTTCCAATTCCTGAATTGTTGTCGTGGTTGTTCGTGGGGTAAGGGTCCGATCGCGTTAGAAAACGCGTGCCTCAAAATTTCATGAACTCGTTCAGTTGTCGAGCATGAAGATCCGCACCGAGTGCGCGCCCGTTTGGAACAAACTTCGAGTGAATCACACCTTCACAATCCCAGCAGACACGCAATATTATGTTAAATATCCACATTACTTAAGAGACAACCTAATATTGTGACTTGGGTAGAATCCGAAATTTAATTGAGCTCTCCAAAAATAAATAAATATGGATTTAGAACAACTTGGTTCTAAGCAGGCCTACACATATTTTTTATGTAAGCTCTATACTGTGGAAATAAGAAATAAAAAAAAAACAAAATGAAGTAGATTCACTGTGTCTTTATTTTAATACATCAATGTTTACACACATATATGAAAAAAATTATATATTGCTATCAGAATGCAATTTGTGATCATACAAGTGTGGAATTGAACCAAAAGTCCTTTTTCCTAACAGGCAATCATTTTCTACGTTACCTCTTTATAAACAAGATGAAAAATGTACAATTTCTCACACGAATAAGTCACGAAAAATAAGAAAGACTTTCTTTTTAAATAAGGGGAATGAAAATCGAGAACCAATATTGGATGGAATACAGTGTGTGTTTCAACCTTCATACAAGGGAATAAAAACTGAAAACATATTTTTGTTTCTTATACCATACTTGAAACAAAATATACGGTACCTAACAAATAATGATGTAACATGAATGTATAGAGTGGACGTAATGTATGTGCCCGGATTTTAAGTATGAATTCTTTGTTGTACATATAATCAAAATGTTTAATTCACATTGAGTCGCAAATGTAAAGGATATTGAAGCATTTAAACCAGATAGGTTGTTTACGGAAGACTAAGGAACTTAATTTCAATGACTTGAATTTTTTCAACTAGATTTAAAAAACAATCTACCAAAATATACTTATTACGATTATTCGTCTTATTTTGACGATTATTGGTCTTATTTTGACGATTATTGGTCTTAATTTTACAGTACATGGGAGCGTGAAATTAAACATTTTTCTTTGGTATTTTTTATCCCGAAGTTTTTTACACAAATTAAATGAAGAGATAAAATAAAATAAAATTACGCAAGAAGTACTGGTAACATTTTATGGGCTTATGATGCAATTTATTTAAAAGTAGTAGAAATGTATTTCAGATCCCCTACAGTATGAAAATCAGGCCATCAAGGAATTCACCAATAAATATATGTTCAGATTTTTTTCTGAGAAAATTGTAAATTTGCGATCCAATGATGATGGGATATTTTTATTATATTTGCCACAATGATAAAAATGATGAAATATGCGCATTTACAACAGGCCTACATCCAACTTTGTATTTATATTTATTAATATCAATGATATTCTGTACAAAATTTGAAGTTGATCTTAGTGATTGTAACAGCGTGGCATTTAATATATTTCCTCTCTGAACAGACATTTCTCTCCTACATTGTACTGTAGATAGGTTTACAAATTACTATGTAAATACTAAGGCTTTCTTTACAACCTATAAATCGCTGTACAAGTTGCATACTTTATAGATACTGTGTTGTTTACTATAATAGAAATACTATAAAAATGTTTCAAATGTATTTAATAGTAGAATTGCACGTTCTTGATTGTTATTATTCGCTATGGTTATATTTAACGACGCTCCTTAATACCCATGTTCATTACCTTCGGAATTAAAAATCTGGCAATGATCGACAAATATTATACGCAGAGGCCAATTTTTGAGGCTTGTCTTTTTGTACAATCCGTAAATTTACGACACGGGAAGCCAGTGACTTTATTTCCCTTCAAAAGGCAACCACTTATAATTTTGACAATCTTAAGAACATTCACCTACCTCGGCTGGGTTTCAACCTGCGAACCATAAGCGAGCATGGTAACCACTTGTCTTCCACGATCGATTTAATAGGTCGATAATCGCACTAGTGCAAAGTGTCTCTATTTTTTACTTTCTTGTGTTTTTATTTAGTTATTTTGGAAGCTGTTGAGAAGATGAATGCAAGGGAAGTGTTACGTAGCAAGTGGAACTGTATTGCTGAAGAAAATTGCGAGACTTAGTTTAAAGGAAGTAAATGAAACATTCTCGTAACTGGCAAGTAATTTGCTAATTTCCTGAAAGTAACCTTACCACTTTCCTCGGCACGCACCAGGCTTCAAACTTCAAACAGATTAAAGATATGGTTAAGTCTCTGAAATGTTATATTAGTCTAACAAAGATTCAATTTTTTTTTTTAAATTACTGAACTTGCTTTACTTTAGATATTAAAACATCTACAAAATAAATGTGAAGCGAAAAATAAGCTATGTATCCAAAGTGCATAATTTTATTATAAGAGAACAAATAAATTACGATACTCAAAATAAAAAAATATATAAAATGACAATCATCCAAAAATAATATTGCCTAATATGTGTTAAATGCATAAAAAAAAATTTCCTCTATTTTGTGACAGTGCACTTACAACCTTGCTCATAACAATATCCATGGCGCAACATGCCTAGATGCCCATTGACCTAATCCGGCAGCTGGCCTCACATCCGCATGTGTTAATGTCAGAGATGGCAAACGTCCAGCCACTATAGGTGTTACATGTGATCAGCATATGTGATTCCTTAGTTGTTATAGCTGGTTATCTCTACCTGGTGTTACTTATTATAGCTACACAAATTTTTCACAGTGCGGGATGTCCTGGTCGAAATTCCATGAGAAAATTCTTTCCCCAGTGGGACTCGAACCGCTCAGTACGGCCCAGGTGGGCTCTATTAATAACGTTTTATTATAGATCCTGTTAAAATGTGGAACGTGTTGAAAACTAAAATCACCGACTGCCAAACTCTGTGTATCAATACCAATAAAATTCATATCAAATTCCGTTGAGGTGAAATGCCATAAGACAAAAATAATTATTATTATGTACTGCCAACAGGTGCATTTTAATTTTAAATTTTAATTTTTATCTTATGACTATTCACCTCAACGGAATTTGATATGAATTTTATTAGTATTGACTCTGTAGCCAGTCAGGCAAAAATAAAGTTTAGCTTTTTTAACACCAAATTGAAACAAAATTATTCTATCAATCACAAGAGACAAATGATGGAAGTTAATTTCCGAAAGACCTCCAATTAATCACATTTTACATACATTATTTTAACTACGGCACCTGCCAACAGGTACATTTTAATTTTTATCTTAAAACTCTATGTATGTTTAAATAAATCATTAAGGCCCACTATAAACATTGCTCTAAAAACTTTATTTAGCGCTTATTTGTACTGTCATTGTTACTATTATAGTATATTCCTTAACATGTATTATAACGAACTCTGCTGTTTCAAATTTGTTTTGAATTTTTAATTGTCTATTGTTTACGTTAGTAAATTGACGTAAACAGACTGTCAGCAATTGAAGTGCGGTTATGAATACGGTTAGCAAATCATAAATAAGTCGGCAAGAAATCAAACTAAATACTGGATAAAACAGAAGAATATAGGTCAGTATTCTTCAAAATATATGACATTAAAATATATTTTGGCCACATACTCTGTCACAATAATTTCCTTAAAAAAATTTATCAAAGAAAGACAATTGACAAAAAAAAATTAAGAGGAAAACCGAGGTTGACTCTTTTAGAAGATGTAACAGAAATTATAAAATGCCAGGACTTTGAATAAATGTAAAAGGTAGCTGAAAGAAGGGAAAAGTTGTTTCACTCACAAGGTATTTCGTTTAGAATTGTATTATATTAAATGAAAATTATTTTGGCAAGAAGAGCTGCTGAATAAATGTATCTACGACAAAATGCTGAATATAATCTTCTAGACTATAAGAGCTGTTATGAGATATTCCATGAAATCAATATGCAACCACTGAAAGAGAAATTCTTCACATGCGGAGATAAAAGATTTCAACATGTATCTCAAACGGTATAAGTTAGAATACCTAAAAAAATTCCAATATCGCCCACATGGACGACGGATACGTCGCCGGAAACGTCTTCTGAACCTGTCTAGCTGGAACCGAAAAGGCCTCATTTCATGTGTGAAATATGATGATGATTATACTGTCACTGATAACGGTTCGTCGGATTCCGATAGAATTTCTTTAAATAAACATCACAAGATGTTTACACAAAATTTTCTAATTTACTTTCTTTATTTCACATATGATTCTTCACAAATAATCTGCTACTAATAAAGTACTAATAGTAGGACTTTATTAGACTAAAAGTAAGATATATACAGTGTTATTTAAAAATATGGGTCGCTGTTTACAGTCCGTTACAATAAAGTAATATTTGGTAATAGTATAAAGTAAAACAAAAAGAAAAGACAGTAATATTACACTTACATCATAATAGAATAACATTGTACATTAATTAAGTTATGTAGAATTATTAAGAATTAATGGTATTGCATTTTGATAACATGTATTTATTCATGAATGAGTGTTGTACTCATTTTCCGCGTTTTGTCCAGAAATTTACCTAAGTTTATCCAATTTTCTGGATTTACCATTAACTCGTAGCATGCCAATCTTTTCCGATTTGAATTTAAAAATCTCTCCGGTAATAACTGACGCCTCCAATATTCTAAATCGTTAGATTTTCCTAATATATGTATCTCGTCTTCAAAGCTCCCGCACATTGGACATACTCGCATATAGAGATCGTCGCTAATTTTTAGAAATTTCCATGCCCCTAGCGCCTAAACCAAGCAAGCCCTGATCTCTCTTTAAATCCTAGGTTGAGTATGTAAGATTCTTTTCCCCAAACATGTTTGATGTCTCTGTGTAAAAACAGTGAGCGTTTTCCCGTAAATTCGGCGAAAATATCTTGTTGGTTTATATCTAAGAACCTCCTCCTTATTTTTCTCCACACATTCTTGTGTTTTTCAGTCCCTTTTTCCCATACCCAACCCATCCCATCCCAATTTTTTTTTTGGAGTTCTCTCCTAACAAAGTGTATTGCTTGACGAATTATCTGATTCTCGTGTTTTTTCTAGTTGGTAACGGTATCTTCTTCTTTTCTTCGTTTTGAGATCGTTTCACTGTGAACACGACTGACTCCTCCGACCCTCGTAACTGCTTATATATGCGAGGGTAGGGACATTTTCTACATCCATTGGAAATTTTCCAGACTGGAAGTTTCGAGAACAGACCTTTCCTGAATGAGGGATAGACGCATGTGGAAAGTTCTTTGCGGGCTTTCCGATTCGTGAGTCGATAGCAATTTTCTACCATACAAGACAAGACCTGACTCTAGCCGTCGCTTGCGAAATTAAAAAATCAGACCAACAGAGCGTCACGTTACTAAATATAAGTTCTTCGAAAAAGAAAAAAAACTTGTACTTTTGTAGAAACATACAGTAATTTTTTTTAAAGATGTGGAGTTTTAAGTATGTTGGTGTTTTGATATAATAGTAATAAATTCCGTGAGTCTTTTTTATATTTAAGTATATTAATGCCAAAGTTTTAACAAACATGTTTACATGAATGAACAGTAGCAACAATATTTTGAAGTTAGAGTATAGTTAGATAAGTTGAATGAATTTATAACAATATTTTAAGGAAGGTAACTAACTTATAAATGAAGTAATAATAATAATAATAATAATAACAATATGTATGTTTTAAATAGGCTTATATATAGTGAAAGAATTTTAGAAAATAATTATAAGAACAATATTTAAAAAAATATATAATATAATAAGATTGTGTGAGTTCTTTTTTAAAGCAGCCATTAATGGGTATTAACAAAGTTGATTTATGTGTAACATTTTATAACAGACCGTAAAAATATTTAAGGACTCGCTCGCACCTAGCTTTTAAACTACTATAATCTCGCTGCACATTGCTACAATTTATAGTCTGGGTGAAAGTTATAGCACATAAACCCGCATCTTGAATTTCGATTCGCTGCAAGTTTACAAAAACAGTCTGCGGTTTACCCAGTTTTTCTCTTTTAATGCCACTTTACAAAATCTAACTCTAAGATACCGCGCAAGTATAAAATTACTTAGATAAAATAATTAATTACACTTTATGAAAAATAATTTTAGAATAAAAATGAAATTATATTTTCAATC
This sequence comes from Diploptera punctata, assembly GCA_030220185.1. NCBI lineage: Eukaryota > Metazoa > Arthropoda > Insecta > Blattodea > Blaberidae > Diploptera > Diploptera punctata. Next base: position 606,788 of record JASPKZ010003874.1, on the reverse strand, counting down.
TTCCTAATAATATACTTAAATGGTCAAAGTTGTGCTTCAAATTGATGAATCTTCAACTAGTCACATTTTACACATGTTTTCCCCGTTGTTAGTGATTTCTAATTAAAGGACCCCGATTCGATATTCAATGAAAATTTAATTTAGATCATTTATAGAATTTTTTCCGTGACGCAACTGGTCTATAAGGCTAACCAGTTAATATAGCATATTGTCTACATGAACCACTTACATAAGTTGACGATTACTAGTGGCAAATGTCATAGTGCAAAATGTTCATATGAATGAATCGAATTTATTGCCTTTTTTCAAAACAAAGGAGATACATAGGCTATGTATTTATATTGCGCACGGGCCTGATTGGCCGTACGTGCATTATTTTTCCATGAACAAAAAAATAATCATAATATAAACAAATCCCTACATGGCTACACACATGTATCGAAACAATGAATATATATATATGAGGGTGGATAAAATATAAACCGGAATTTGTATCTGGGGGCTGTGGTAGCGAACTGCAAAGGTTGCGGATTGGAGGGGAAGTTGGTGGGGGTGTCTGGAGTAGGGATCTTGATGTGCCGCACTCCGAAGAACGGCCGCTTGCTTCAGTACGCCATGAGCGAGCAAGAGGTACACACGTCTGTTGCGCTACGCATTATTATTAAGTTTTTGGTGAAAGAAGGCACTGAACCTTCTGAAATTTTGAGAAGGCTCCGTGCGCAGTTCGGTGAAGCAACCCTTTCGAAGACGCAGGTGTAGGATTGGCGCAAAAAAATGCGAAATTGACTCAACATGTTAAAAATTATACGTACTAAAATTCAAGAAAAGCGGAGGTGCAGATTGCCTACAAACCATGTTGGTTGATAAGCTCATTGCCTGTCACTTGTATTAAGTTGCATATAATTCTTCAAAATGCTACACAATACCGAATAAACGCTACATATTGGTAAATGTGCAAATAAAAATTCTAAAAACATCTGCCTAACAATCAAACAGATGACACGTGCTATTCATGTCGGATCCCCCAACTATTAGTAGCAAATTTTATTTAAACGACGTGCTTTAACAGTTGAAGTCATTAGCTTCGTAATTGAAATCTGGACGTGAAAGATTTTGCTGAAAGGCCTCTTTTCCTAGCTTGAGATTCTTTTATGTGCCAAAAATCTATGACACAGGACTCGCGGTTTTATTTCCCTTTCGAAGATTTTTATTATCTGAAAGATCCATTGACACCGGCAATATTTAAACCCGAAAACTAGTATATCAGGTGTTCTAGCTAGTTTTTACCGAATTCCGAAGGAATTAAGCTATTGGGATTGATCTCATGAAAATATTTTTGAAAAAAAAATTAAAGATCTTGCACCGTTCCTATCTAGTATTAAAATCGAATAAGACCATGACAAATATATATATATATATATATATATATATATATATATATATATATATATTTATTTATTTATTGTATGTGTATATGACTGTTAACGCTCTACGAGCCACAATTTTTTTGCAACCAAACTTGGCTTATAGCACATAGCAACAATTAAAAAAAAACACTCGAGTTCGTTGACAAGCTAAATTGGGTCATTACGAGTAGGAGTTTATCTGAAACGAATATTTAAAACTATCTCTAGCGGTCGCAATTTTCGATTTTTCGCAATGGAATTGAGAATATTGTATTGAAATAAAACGAGGAAGGTGTTTTCGAGAATTCATCGAAATCGGACCATTAGAAGTGGGGTTTATCTGAAATCCAAAATTTAAAAAACATATAGCAGCCGCCATGTTTACTTCTTCAAAATGTAGGCTTCTTTATACCATAGAGTTTAATTAATCCTCAAAATAGCAATGTATCCTGCAATATACTTTAGTTTAATTAATTGAATTTCTTAATAAAGTGATGGAGCAATGAATCACTAGAAATTATTTAAATTTATATAAAACTCTGCAACAGTATGCAATGGGTAATAACTTACGGTTAAGCATGGTTTATTTTCACTGCAGTACGATACGTTTAAATAAATAGTCGTAAGAAATTAATATATTGACTTAGGCTTTCACGGCCGGAGTTATTATGATGATCTTGTAGAAGATTTCCGGGCTTTTGTTTCCGTGGTCTCAATACAACCCTTGAGGATGCCGGAGGCAGTCTCTGGCGAAACGTCGGGGAACTACAAGCCTCAAGACTACAGCCAACAGCTAGGAAATCTTCTACAAGATCATAATAAGAAATTAAGTTTCTCCAATTTAAAAGCTAGTAAAATAAATAAAGTATAAATCCTATAAACGAGCAAAATCATATCAGAACTTCGACTTGCTTAATAATTCGCTAGTTAATGCATTTCTACGTGACGGTTTTTTTTAAACCTGGAGTCGCTATTTACATTTTTCTTAATGCTGGTTCACATAGCTGTTATTCTGAATATCGAGTTAATAAATAAATGTAGTGTTCACGAATAAATTTCGTTTCCAAAAATAATATTCTTCAGTGCTCAAAATAATCCATTAAACACAAAAATGAAATAACATTTTTCGAAAATTGCTTTTCAGGACAGAAAAGAATAACATTAACTTAAATGTCTGAAATATTTTGTGATGTTTACAAGCCTACATGTTATGAATATTTTTTCCAATCTTAGATTACCGCAATGCAAAAATACTGAGATATAAACACATTAAGTAACAGTAATAAGAAAAATATAAAATTAGAATAAGTAAACTAAGTAAAAAAGAAAAATAAATAATAATAATAGTAGTAGTAGTAGTAGTAGTAGTAATAGGACTTTTTTATTAGACAAAAAGTAAGATATTTACAATATTATTTACAAATATGGGTCGCACGGGCAGTAAGCCGTACGTGCTGTTGACAGTCCGTTACAATAAAGTAATAGGCTAATTAGTAATAGTATAAAAAAAGAAAACAATAACATTACAATTACATAAAGAAAACACAATAATATTACAATTACATAATAATGCAATAGCATTATACATTAAGTTAACATATATTTAACTTAATGTTATCAAACTGCAATACCATTAATTCTTAACAATTATATATAAATTAAATCGTGTATAATGCTATTGTATTATTATTTAATTGTAATATTATTGTGTTTTCTTTATGTAATTGTAATGTTATTGCTTTTTTTGTTGTTTATTTTTCTTTACACTAGTACCAATTATTACTTTATTGTAACGGACTGTCAACAGCACGTACGGCTTGCTGCCCGTGCGACCCATATTTGTAAATCATATTGTAAATATCTTACTTTTTGTCTAATAAAGTCCTACTACTACTATTACATTAAGTTATGTATAATTATTAAGAATCAATGGTATTGCATTTTGATAACATTTATTCATGAATGAGTGTTGTTCTTATTTTCCGCGTTTTGTCCAGAAATTTACCCAAGTTTAACCATGGAAAGCAAGTAAAATAAATAAATATTTTTATAAAGTTCTGAATTGTTCTTACAGAAATACGAATACGCCTATTAATAATGTAGAATACAGGAATAAACATGGAGCCACATTCACGACATGGTACAAGCTAGAACCCCTTGCACCAAATGCTGCGTCATCGCACTCACTACGTTTTCGTTTCGTTCAATTTTAAAATCTACTTAAAAAATATCATATAGTTAAAGCATATAGAGATCCCAAGTACCTGTACTTGAATGACCGGTGTAAGTGTAGGTTACAGAGTACTAATTAGATATTAGCACGATGTGCTAACGTTTCATTTAAACACGAGCGTGCAGTATGTGGCAGGATTTTGTACCCATTAGATCGCATATGAGAAGATCTTGTTAAAACGGGCATGAGAGCAGTAACCACAAAGATAAGTGTTTTCTTTTTACTTCTTTATTTTTGTCGTTCATTCTAATTGCTTCTAATGATCTCAGCGTAATCTGTAAGAAATTTGCTCATATTAATAATAATTTACTGGTTTAAACCTTACATTCCGAGTGCAGTCCCAGAACATCATAATATTTAAAGTCATATCCCTATAGGCTAGTGTGTACACCAATGTTCGTAAATGTTCGTCGCAACGAGCCTGTAGTATTGGGTTTCATTACAACCTGATGTGTAGATGTTCCTGATAGACATAATAAAAACTAATGAACTGTTCGGCAAACAATTTTTTTTGTTCAGTTATCTGTCCGTTCGTCTGCGCCCTTACATCCTCACATGGAACAAGGCGCTTTCTTGGGGGGAGTTACTTAAACTAATTTGTTGGTGGTGATTGAATCCCGTTCATGCCGCACGGAGATATGAGTGCTTCCGAAGTGGGAAGCTACTTAACCAGACGAATTTAATTACGCTCATTTGTCTACAGATGTTAACGAGTGACATGTGGTTAGTACATCGCCTCGAGGAGGCATCTAGTAGGAAACTAAGATAATACTCGGATGGAAGAAGATTGATAAATTTTATACAGAGATATTTATATTCATACCTCTGGTACTTTTACGAGACTCCGGACCCACGGCTTCAAGTGCCTCCCAAAGAAACTTATCCCTTGATTTTCCCATCCCAAAAATTCTTCGACCCCGGCCGGGTTAGAATCTGCGACATTCAAACTAATTTAGTTACGATTATTTCCCTACAGATGTCAGCGATTGATAAGTGTTTAGCTTATCGCTTGATAAACACACCTAGTAGGCAACTAAGACATTACTTGGATGGGAAAGACCAAATACATTTTGGCCAGAGCGTATAATTTAAACTTGAGGTTTTTATGAGCCCCAAAACTTTCAGACTCGTGTCCCACGGCTTGTTCCTAGAATTTTTCCATCCTAAAACATCCTTCGATCTCGACAGGGTTTGATTAAGCGATCTTCTGGACTAGAGGCAAGAATCATAACCCCCAGACCACCGTGTTTGATTGAATAATTGTAATAATAGACAAAAAATATAAAAAATCCGAATCTGAACTCCTAACGTGGGGATAGAGAGAGTTTACGTTGGTGGTATTGTTGAATTTTATGCAATAAATCGTACCTTATTATTTTCTATCTTACCATATAACTACATTTACTCATACGTATGAGTATGTAAGCTCATATAATCATTATTAAGAAGTCTTGCAATACTTAATATAGAATTTATGAATATTTAATTAGTCCAGCGCTTAATTATTGATCTGAAGTTTGGTTGCAACATAATACATATTATTAACAGACTTAACATTATTGAAAGGGGGATTATAAGAAAAATAATTGGAGCTGATAAAATATGTGACAATAATTATAGAAGGCAATACAGTCAATAATTAATGAAGTTTTTTCAAGATATGGACACAATGACGTTAATTAAAATAATAGGATTGAATTCGTTTGGTCACGTGAACAGAATGAGTACAGGCATAAAGAATGAAATATATATTTTATTATTATTTGCAAGGATGTAGATTTAGAGAATGACCTAAGAATAGATCTTATGTCAGCAAGTATATGGAATAGGGAGCAAACATCCTTGCATAGACACTCACTGAGGAGGCGAAGTCCTTTATAGGTCTATAGAGCAACTAAGGAAATGGAAGCAAAGGATCTCGTTGATAGAACATTCACAATAGTTATGTTTATTATGTAAGATAACTTAAGTTCATGAATACAATATCAATTATTGCTCATTCTTATTTCTGGTTCCGTACACAGTTGGCAGATATCGTTAATGTGTTGTGTTTTTATATTTACGAACCACTTCGTCAGATAGCGTGATTATGATTAATTGAAAGGAGATGAAACCCGATACGAAGCCTTTTCCTTAGAATAGCACGACTGGACCTCCAGTTTACGATTTATGTTCTTAATGGAATATTCTCAACATAATATGTGAATTTAATCCAGATATCTGGTACAGCAATTATAATTATTCTACATTCCTCCTAGCCTCGAGATGAAAAAATACAAATTCCAGCTCAAATATTCATGGAACGACGGACCTAGAAGATCCTTAGTGCATCACTGAGTGTCAAATTCGGACCCGTCAAGATGCACATGCTATGATCTGAGCTGAAGCGGCGGACAAGCAACTTATATTGATCTTCATACTTTACAATTGATAAGTAATTTATTGTTGTATAGTACAATAGTTAGTGTTTCAATAGCGGATTTCTGTACACTATCTTTATGTAGCAATCTACAATACTAATTATAATTATCAATAAATATACCGCTAAAATAAAATTCAAGCATAACTTAACATACATACATTAAAAATTCATATGCTAAGAAAATGCACATTAATCATTCCCTCAAAATTTGATAGTTGCCTTTCTCATTTCATATCTTTACGCGGTGTTACCCGGGTATTTATTTATCGGAATTTCCTTGCCTGCAGCCGACTTAGCGATCCCGTAAAAAAATGGACTCAGTAGCAATATATACATATTTGTATTTTACATCTTAGAACTGTCACTGCCCTAAGGTGGTAGCGGTATCTACTTCCCATAGTTCAGTTTCCAAAGTCTAAGTCATACTTACTTACTTACTCACTGGCACTATCGAACCCGTAGGTTCATGGCCGCGCGGACATAAGTTCTCCATACATCCCTATCCTGAGCTAATGCTTTCCAATCATTCCCTGTATAATCTACTTCCCTCAAATCATAGTTAATGTTGTTCTCCCACCTCATTCTTGGTCTACCAACTGGGCGTTTTCCTTCTGGCTTTCCTACAAGAAGTTTCCATGCACGTCTTTCATTCCCCATACGCGCAACATGCCCTGCCCATCGCAGTCTACGAGACTTAACTGTTCTTATTATATCTGGCTTCCTATAAAGACCATGTAGTTCATTGTTATGTAGTCTTCTCCATTCACCTGTCTGTTCATCTCTCTTTGGTCCAAAAATTTTCCTAAGAACTTTATTCTCAAATACTCGTAATCTCCCTTCCTCCCTTAAAGTAAGAGTCCATGTTTCGCACCCATATAATATAACTGGTAGAATAATAGTTTTATATATTTTCAGCTTAACGTTTTTTGAAAGGAGTTGGGACATCAAAAGTCTCTGCAATGCATAATAGCATGCATTTCCAGAATTGAGCCTATGTTTAATTTCTTTGTGCATCTCATTCCTATTTGTGATTATAGTCTAAGTCATACGTGTGCCAAATTTAATTGAAATGATGTAGGCATTCCAGTATTCTGCTCAAACACACACACACACACACACACACACACACACACACACACACACACACACACACACACACACACACACACAAAACACGCACACACAACAGACACACAATAGACACACGACACACACACTCACACACACACACTCACACACACACACACACACACATATATATATATATATATATATATATATACAAGCATAGTAATTCTGCCCGAAGGCAGGTCATTCACTGCAATCATAGCATTTTCATGCTATGCTTGCAGCTTTACTAGGGAATTGTAGATGTGGTAGCTTCCCGTTGCTTTCCACATCTGTGAAGAATGATGATGATGATGATGATAATGATAAGGGTGATGATGATGAGGACATATGATTTCGGGGACCGTTTGGGCTTTAAAGTTTTCCTGACATTTGTCTTTCAGGTGAGGAAAAATCCCGATAAAAACCTCACCCAGAAAAACTGCCCCGAACGGTGATCGAACCCAGGGCCGCTGCCTTGTCACGCAGCGGGTCCGGGTTCGATCCCCGGTCGGAGCAGTTTTTCTGGGCGAGGTTGTTATCGGGGTTTATATTTACCTGATGGATTTAAGACCGCAAGATCTTCTCTTCCACTTTACCATACATCACTATCCTGGTCTAATATTTTCCGATCATTGCCTGTATAATTTACCTCCTTCAAATCATACTTAATACATTCTTTTATAAAATTCTTGGAATTTTTACACATATATTTATTTATATAAATTTATGATTCTTATAATAAAGTATATTTATGTTTTATAAAGATTTTGAATATAAATGAAACATTTTATAGTAGAGGCAAAAAGTCTACAAAATATTTTGATTCATTGCGTTTAGGCTTGTGTGTGGCTGAATGTAAAATAAAAAGTAATTTGTGATATTTATAAATTATGTATCATAAAAGTCTTACAGTATGTGATTCAATTGCGTTTGGCTCTATGATGAATATTTCTTTGTGTGGTTTTGAAGTTAAATCTTCTCTGGATGTTGATAGTGACGTCCAAACTTATTAGAGAGGACTTAATTATGAATTAAGGAATGAAGTTTGATATCTTGAGTAATAAAAGCTGTAAAGTGTAATTATGAAAGTTTAATGGAAGAAGATTGGTGATAAACTCTGGGAGAGATGCATGGCTTCCCTTCTGGATTGATTAATAAAATCCCTTGATAGAGCTCTAGATCACTATCACGCATGTAGACTCAACCTTCTCATATAATGTTGTCAGTTGCTGTGATATTTATGTTTGCAACAACATTATCCTTCCTCTAGCAATATCTCAAGCTACTCTCCGCTTATCTTGTTTGCGCGTGCGTGTGTGTGTGTGTTGTGATGCCACCCACTATATTTTTCGTACTTCGGATTCAGCGTTGGGAGGATAGATAGTTTTAATGTAGCGTAGCTTCAGTTTTATTTATTTATTTATTTTACCTGATGGAGTTAAGACCGTAAGGTCTTCTCTTCCACTTCACCAGGGTTAAATTATGTATACAATACAAATTATGATTGATACATAATAGATATATACTACACAATATCAATTTGGCAAGGGTAAGAAAGACAAATAGTAGTAATAATAATAACATAAATAATAACATGTAATAATTAGATTAAGTAAAAAGCTTGGTAAAGAAAGTTTAAAATATAAAGGAATAATAAAAGTATACATGGAACATGGTTATATATTATATTGTCTAAGGAAATCTCTCATAAACTTCAAGTAAGCCAAATGCGCTTCTTACGATCATTGTTAGGAGTTAATAGACTGGATCACCAAAGGAACACTATTATCAGAGGAAAACTTGGAGTAACAAGTTTAAATGAAGATATACAAAGATACCAACAAGAATGGAAAAATCATCTGTGGAGAATGGCAAGAAATAGACTTCCAAAATGGCATTCCAATATACCCCAACTGGACATAGGGACCAAGGAAGACCAAAACATCGGTGGAAAGATCAAGACCATCTTCGCTAGGTTTACCGTACAGGCCACATGGCCTAAAACGAATTTGTTCATGATGATGAATGATGATGTCTAAGGAAATATGAAGTGAGTTTCTTTTTAAACTGTTTTTGAGTCAGACAGTCCATAATGTACGAGGGGAGGGAATTCCAGAGTCGTGTGGCTGAAACAAGGAAGGATGAGGAATAGTGAGATATTCGATGTAGAGGAATAGCTAGAGTTAAATTTTCTCTCGATCGTGTGTTTAAACTATGGTGGGAGGATAGCGAATGAAAGCGAGTAGAAATATAAACGGGTGATGAGGTGGACAAAGTGTTGTATAAGAAGCAGAGGCAATGTATCTTTTGCCTTCTTCCAATCGGAGCCAAGACAACATTTCAGATACTGGAGTTATGTGATCTGATTTACGTAGGTTGAATATATATCGTACACAAGCATTTTGAACTCGTTGTAGTCTTTGTCCAAAATGTACGCACCACTTCAGCAGGCCACTTTACGTAGATGATGTAATCTTGTATTGTGTGTGCAGAGACCAGTATGATGAGTGTATGTTCATGTGTTTGTATAGTTTGGATGTATTTTATAAATGACGATAAAGAGAAGAGGTGAGGTGAAACCCGGTGCCTCCAAGTAATCTACTCCTATCAAAAAAGCAGCAAAGAATCAGATGGACGAATCGCATAAAACATTATCACATGAATATATGTACCGAGCGCGCTAGGCACATATCTCAATCACATCCGCCTTGCATAATACGAATGTGAATGTTGTGTCTTGTCTTAAATATTAGTGTTGCCAGGCATTGTGCTTTACCTTCATCCGACGAGCCCCTACATGCCCTATGTGTCGCTGTAAATCCAGTATGGTGGGACACACAAAACTGCATAAAAGCAAAAGGTGAAGAAGAATAAGAAATAAAGTGGTAACGTGATCAAGATGAATATTATAAATTATAATTCAATTAATTCGTCATTTTCATTTGGATCACACTATTGCACTTACGATTGACAGGTAATGGCGATAATCTGTATGACATTTTTTGTTTGTTTTAACCAATTCATTGGTTAAATATTCAAAGTATACTTACCATATATGAGAGACATTAATTCATTGTTATTTTTGTTTTCAGATCGAGGACGCGATGCTAATGTTTGACAAACAGACAAACAGGCATAGAGGTGAGTAACTTGTTTTTGGTTAATCATAATTTAAGTTGCCAACCCTCTGTAAAATAAATTCATTAATAATTATCAGAGCAAGAAATGACGACCACTGTAATGTAAAATTGAGACAATCGCAGTAAAATGTTGACATGAACAGTAGTTGTAATCACCTCCACGCGGAGGAAACAGCGAACCTTCCTCTTTCGAACTATTCACCTACAACTAAATAGTACAGTCGTGTCAAGTAGGCATGTCATTAAATAAAACAAGAAATGCTCACAACGTGCAAAGAAGATTGTTCTCAGTCACTGCAGATTTTCAACAAAGATTCTGATCTCATCCTATAATTTAACACATGATATTTCTCGCACTGTTCGCCACATCTTGCACACATGCAGTCTGGGCCCGGCTCGTGGAATCTCTGGTTGCTGCACAGCTTGTGGTGAAACCCATGCACAGCGAGTCTGGTCACTGTGTGGCGCAATTCATATCCTCCCTGAGTCCATTCACGGTTTGTCATGGCGTCAGTAATATAGAATTCTTCCCATACTTTGCGTTTCTTCTCGTGGAGTTCTTGCAGGAGGTCCTGGTAAGCTGGTGTCAATGGTAGTAGGAACTTTAGCCTCAGCTCTTCTATGTAGAATGGTTCTCTGGAGATTTCATATACAAGTTGTGAGGGCGTGTATCTGGAGAGGCCGAGCACCCTTTCAGTTTTTCTAATTTTTCTAGGTTCGTTTTCTTTAAATGGACCCATATATTCTCTAACCCATATATTGCAACGGGATCAATTCTAAGTTCAAAAAGTTGTAGGGCGTTTCTAGTGAGAGTCTGTTTATTGACTTAATGTCGCTTATGGCTCTTATCGCAGCATTTACTCTGTCATTTACATTGTTTGTAAACACGCTTCCCTGTGTTTGGAAAGTGACTCCCAGATGCGTGAAGCTAGTTACTGATTTTAGTATTTTTCCATCAATGTAGAAAATGCCTCGTCTGCCTTCTTTTCTAAAGGTCATGGAGACTGTTTTCTCTTTATTTAGTGTCAGTTCATTTTCTTTTGCCCAATCCACTAATTGGTTGAAGGCTTTCTGCAGATCACTATCCGAAGTTGAAGTCAATACCATGACATCTGCGTACATAAGCAGGTTTACGTTGTCAGGTTTTATTGCCTTGATGATTTGCTAAAATGAGCAACAAGGGGCTTAACGGGTCCCCCTGCAGTACCCCCACAGTTTGCTGTATCAGGTTAGATTTGTCTATACCGTCACTTATTTCAACCTAGTTATTGGTGAGGATGTCTCTAATAGGCGGTACTAGGTAGTGTTTTAGACTTACAGCGTTTTCCAATTTATTCATTAAGATGGTTCTATTTACTGTGTCGAACGCCTTGGAATAGTCAATGAGCATGTCATTAAACACTTGTTTGATCCGAAATAAGTTTATAGCAAAGTCCTTGTAATTTGCTATGAGTGGACTTTACTTGTTCGTGTCGTGACTTAATTTGCCTGACAGTGACTGTGTTTCCCCGTAATTTTAACACTACAAATCACTTGTGGTAATTATGAATTTTTGTGAATGACGTTATATAGGGCTGATTCAGTCGTTAATTTAGGCTTCGGGTGATGGTCGTTTGTCCTTTCGTAGTAGCTACTTTTTCATCATAATACAAATATGTGTTTTGTGTTAGCATCAATATGAAATTCATGCAGTTAGCTTTCTCCTAGGTGGTATTGACAGGTTGGTATTCACCCTTAAATTATTTTTGCGGAGACTTAGATATATTGACAAGTTACGAGGGGATAATAGATGTGCTTTGCTAAATTCCACTTGATGACTAAAGCACTAAGAACGCGTTAAATTATGATCTCTATACAATGGCGGGAAAATGAGCAACATATTATGTAATTTAGTAAAGCGACAGCACAATTTAGATTATAGTTTCTACTGCAGATATTTCTCCGGTCGGATCGTGGGAGATTGCCCTGTTGTGATATCGTAGGGAGGGAGAATCGAGCGAGAAAGAAACAATCATGTTCTTAGGTAGAGTAAATAAATAATAGTTTTAAAAACTAAAAGAACACGCTTTATTAGAAAACTAAAAAATGAAAAATAATTTTAATTTCCAATACGCTTGGGATAAAATAAAGTGGTCAACAAAAAAATCTTCTCCAACACATATAGAATAAAATTAGAGTTATCAACAAAAAGAAAATAATTTTACCATCAAAAGCGTGGGGTGCTCTATATCAATTAATATATTTGATAATAAATAGATATTGGTAAAAGTAAGCTCTCTAAGAAGAAAATGTAAAAATCATAAAAAGCACCCACGCTTTTGATGGTAAAATTATTTTCTTTTTGTTGATAACTCTAATTTTATTCTATATGTGTTGGAGATGATTTTTTTGTTGACCACTTTATTTTATCCCAAGCGTATTGGAAATTAAAATTAGTTTTCATTTTTTAGTTTTCTAATAAAGCGTGTTCTTTTAGTTTTTTAACACTGTTATTTATTTTTTATTTTTTAGTTTTAATATTTTACAGAATAAGATAAATATGTAAATATCTTTAAATTCGATACTCTTGTAGTATGAGCTAAAAGTAATAATCTTCTATAAAAAAAACCTCCCAGCCGGATTTGAACCAGCGACGTATGGATTACTGAAATTATATACCACTAAGAGTTCACTGCTCTACCAACTGAGCTCTTACAACGATTGACTAAGAACTCGACAAGTCGGCAACCTATTATACCAGTTTTCATTTTTTTGATTTTCGGATGATTCTGGCCAGGATTTTAGAAACAAAATATGAAATTATTGTATTGTCACGGGTCCTCTACACATATACAAAGTTTCAAGTCGATCCAATATTTCTAAGTGGGTGAAAATCGCGTTGAAAGATTCCGCTACATTGATACAAAAAGACTTTTTTTTTTTATTTTCTGATGATTATGGCCAGGATTTTAGAAAATAAATATGAAATTATTGTATTGTCACGGGTCCTCTACAAGTATACAAAGTTTATAGTCGATCCAATGTTTCTATGTGGGTGAAAATCGTGTTGAAAGATTCCGTTACATTGATACAAAAACACTTTTTTTGATTTTCTGATGATTATGGCCAGGATTTTAGAAAATACATATGAAATTATTGTAATGTCACGGGTCCTCTACAAGTATACAAAGTTTCAAGTCGATCCAATGATTTTAAGTGGGTGAAAATCGCGTTGAAAGATTCCGTTACATAGATAGATAGATAGATACAGGTCAAGCTAATATAAAGCGTGTAAAAAATTATATAGTGGGAAAAATTGGAGCCAATGGAGAAATGTATATTATTACTAATGAAAACTTCAAAATTGCAATAATTGTTTCCTGCATTCAATTTTATTTTACGCTATTTTAAGTTGTGTTATTCAATAGCATTGTATTGTATTTATTAATACGCATTGCTCTTAATTGTGAAACAGATATAGGCACGGACGGGGAAAAAGACCCATGCGCGCTGTTGTTTTAAATGCAGTCCTAATTGCAAAAAAAATTACAACTTATAAGTAAAAATTATAATTTATGTACGGAAAATCAGACAAATATAATATCAATTAGTATACTACATTCCATCTATGTCACGTCGGAATTAAAATTCTCTCGTCCTATCAGCCGGGCTGGCCTCACATCCATATGTGTTGATCCTATACTGGCTGGATGATCATCCATCCCTGTAAAATGGCTCATGTGCATGTGAGATTGTAGGTAAAGGAGCTTCTAAGCCTGTCGTGCCACGGAGAGGAGTACAATATACTAATTACAGGATCTGGCAAAATTTGTCGAAAATGGTAAGTTGAATAAATAAGACTTTGTTCTAATAGAAATAATACAAGCATTGACTTTCATATACTGTATAAAGAAAAATATGGTCGGATCAATTTCTTTGAGTCTGAATCAATTTTAGTGAAAAAGTATTCCTTTCAGGTCCATGTATTATGTGTATAGCGCATAATGAAATCCTATCGTCTTTTCGTTATGCCGTATTAGGCTTGCAGTTTTTTTCTCTGGGGAACGAAAAGAAAAGAGAAATGGCATCGCTTTCAGTATAAAAACGATGGCCGTTATTTCTTCTATAACCCTCCATTCATCTCAGCAGTCATCTTGAACATAACGTCTTCCTCTAGCGGGCTGTACAAGCTCCCTTCACACGCGCGCGTGGTTTGTGTATTAACTCGTCTTTCAGATTTTCATGTTTTCCAGCTTTTTGCAACTGATTAATTCAAGCGCTTGGCACAAAAAAAACATTCACCTTAAATTATGAATTCTCAAATTACGATAGACATTACTAAATCTCGAATTTTTAGGCAATAAAAATTATATATTAGCACCTGAAGTAATTTTTAAAACAGTAAAATAAGTTCTAAAAATGATATTCTAGTTTTCGAAAAAATATAATTTAATATGATGATCTTGAAGAAGACCACGGCATACAGCCCGGAAATCTTCTTCAAGATCGTCATAGCAACTCCGGCCGTGAAAGCCTAAGTCAATACATGTAATTTAATAGCTACAAGAGAAGTGGTTGAAACGATTATGACCGTATTAAAAAAAAGTTAATTAACCCACAACAAATCCATTTATAATTAATGCATTTTTTTCCACTTTTTCAATGCTCCGGAGGTTTCCGTAGTCCTGGCAATGCTGTATTGAAACTTATTATATTATATAAACTCAATTTAAAAAGACAATTTTAGGATCTGAAAACATAAAGTAGGTTCCAAAGATAAAATAGGCATTTTAGGAACAATTGAATTCTTCCAGAATAAACTAAATTAAACTCTTTGGCACCATCGAACCAATAGGTTCATAGCCGCGCGGACATAAGCTTTTCATACATCCTTATACTAATCTAATGTTTTTCAATCATCCCTGTAGTATTACCTCGCTCAAATCATGTTTGATGTTTTTCTTACACCTCATTCCTGACCTACCTAAGTGGACGCTTTCCCACTGGTTTTCTTACAAGAGTTTCTAAGCCCCTCTTTCATTCCCCATTCGTGTCAGTTGTCCACCCATCGCAGTCTATGAGACTTATCTGTTCTTATTACATCTGGTTTTCTATTAAGATCACTTAATTCACTGTTATGTAGAACTATCCATTCACCCGTCACTATCTTTGATCCAAAAACAAATCTAAGTACTTTATTCTCAAATACCTGTAGTCTTTTATCCTCCCATGAAGTCCGTGCTTTGCCTCCATACAACTGGAAGAATAACGCTTTTATGTAATTAATTTCAGTTTAATTCTTCCAGGTGGTTACTTTTCATAGAACGTGCATCGTATCATTGGAGTTTATTCATTATTTAATGAAAAATAATCATAAAAACTAACATTCGTGGTGTAGACAATGCAATGCTTCTCATAGGATCAATATTTTTATACTTATTATGGTATAGAGGTCCATCGCTGTGGTCTCGAGGTAGCGTGCTGCCTTGTCAAACAGCGGGCCCGGGTTCGATTCCCGGTCTGGACAGCTCCTGGATGAAGTTTTTTTCGGGCTTTTTCCTCAGTTGTAAGACAAATGTCAGGAAGCGTAGGGCCCAACGGTACCCGAAAATCATCCGGCCATAATCTCCATCATTATCATCATCATCATCGTTCACCGGTGTGGAAAGCAACGGGATGCTACCACACCTATTATTCCCTAGTAAAGCTGCAAAGCATAGCATGAAAATGCTATGATTGCAGTGAAAGTGCTGCCCTCGGTCAAAATTACTATGGATTCATGGATGGATGGTATAGAGGTTAAAACTTGAACTTTATTCTGCGAATAGGAATATTTACGAGAAGAGCGTAGTGTATGGAGCAGACCAGTTGGCATAATAGCTTTACTTTTAACATATTTTTCATATATGGTGAGATTGCCCAAATCAGTGATGTTTTTTAATGTATTTTTTGGCAAATGTAACGTTTTAGATAATGGTGACAACATATGAAAACAGGGTCATAGTATAAACTTTTCATGAGATTATTTATCGATTTCACCAAACCGATATACAGTTGTCCCTAAATGCCTCATTATTTTCTCAAAGACAAAGATTCCTAAACTTGTGATATGGCTCCTAAATGCCTGAAAGTGGTATTCTAATTCCCTGACATTAAAACAGAAGTTGATGAATTAAAAATATAACTGAATTCACCGTTTATTAAAGTTGATAATCAATATTACAAGCTATATGAGGGCAAATACAAACATTTCTTACGTGATATAAAACAACATTTAATACCTACTTCCCTCTAAAAATAAACCTAATCTAATATATTAAAATGAATGTTTGTTTGTTTGTTTGTTTGGGTTGAAGCAAGGAGATGCACTATCTCCTCTACTATTTAATTTTGTACTAGAGCATGCCATTAAATCTTTAGAGAATGAGGAAGGCTTACAACTGAATGGTATTAATAAGCTGTTAGTTTATGCTGATGATGTAGTACTACTGGCCGATAGCGAGGAGATACTAAAGGCCAACACGCACACACTATTGAGTAACACTAAGAAATTAGGACTGGAAGTAAATATCAGTAAAACTAAATATATGGTCACACGTAGAAATACATTATATAATGGAAATGGACAGCTAATGACAAATGAGGAAAATTTTGAGGAATTGGCTGAATTCAAATACCTAGGAACAATAATCACAAATAGGAATGAGATGCACAAAGAAATTAAACATAGGCTCAATTCTGGAAATGCATGCTATTATGCATTGCAGAGACTTTTGATGTCCCAACTCCTTTCAAAAAACGTTAAGCTGAAAATATATAAAACTATTATTCTACCAGTTATATTATATGGGTGCGAAACATGGACTCTTACTTTAAGGGAGGAAAGGAAATTACGAGTATTTGAGAATAAAGTTCTTAGGAAAATTGTTGGACCAAAGAGAGATGAACAGACAGGTGAATGGAGAAGACTACATAACAATGAACTACATGGTCTTTATAGGAGGCCAGATATAATAAGAACAGTTAAGTCCCGTAGACTGCTATGGGCAGGACATGTTGCGCGTATGGGGAATGAAAGATGTGCATGGAAACTTCTTGTAGGAAAGCCAGAAGGATAACGCCCAGTTGGTAGACCAAGAATGAGGTGGGAGAACAACATTAACTATGATTTGAGGGAAGTAGATTATACAGGGAATGATTGGAAAACATTAGCACAGGATAGGGATGTATGGAGGGCTTATGTCCGTGCGGCCATGAACCTACGGGTTCGATAGTGCCAGTGAGTAAGTAAGTAAGAGTTTGTTTGTTTGTTTATTCGTACTTTATGCGCGACCATACCGTTAATCCGATTGTGATGAGGGTTTTTGGAAAATGTTCGGGAGATTCCCGGAATGAACATAGGATATAAGAGAATTGTGATACTCAACTCCTACACCCTTAAAAATCGCCCATTGTAGTGGAAATCGTGAAAAAAGTACCTCTTTGGGCGCTTAAATGGCTTACACTGCCTAACAAAATACACAAATTTAATGTACACAGAATTGCATATCTCAAAAAGTTCTACAAAAATTCCGCGACAGCATATGTTTATCTCATACGGATAACTCACAATAACCATATTTGTCTTTCATTCATGCAAGTACGATTCCTGTGCAAGCATAGGAAGCATGGCGTGTATTCTTTTACGGATAACTCAAAATAACGAATTTTGTCTTTTAGCTCATTTATACCAAGAAGATCGAGATTAGTAGATTCCCGGGCAACACCACGTAATCAGCACGGGGAATATTAAAATAATTACGATATACATACATAATTATTTTCATTTTACTTGTTCAACTAATCATAAGAAGTACATTAATACAGCTCATTTATATCAAGAAGATCGGGATGAGTAGATTCCTGGACAACGCCGGGTAATCAGTACGGGGTATCCAAAAAATATAAATTTATAATTATTTTTCTTCTCACTTATTCAACTAAACATAAAATCACCTTAATTCTCATTTATTTAGTCGTAGCAGCGCACGCCGAGTATTAACTAGTAAGAAATATTACTATTAAGGATATATATGGTGATAAAATGTAAAAAAGTAAAGTGAAGTAAAGTGATCCCACAACAGACCTCAGGAGGCCCTTGGGGTAGTAGGAGGTTAAGGCTCCCACTTTTTCTAGACAATCGGCACTTTATGTCAGCCGGGTTGTCAGCCCTGCGTGACGGCCGTCTTTACCCCCAGAACAAGCGTCTGGTACTCAATTCCGTTAGAGGCTGAGTCGACCCCAGCGCCATAGTGCCGCCAGAGGGTTTGGGTCAGTTTAAAAATCCTGACCCCAACGGGACTTGAACCCTCGACCCTCCGGCTTGTAGCTCAGTGCCTTAACCACTACGCTACGGCGTGCCCCCGGTGATAAAATGTCTGAAAACAAATATAGGCTACTAGTCCCACTTCATAGCAAAAACATTGTCCTCCATAAACATAAGCATGAATTAATAATAATAATAATAATAATAATAATAATAACAATAATAATAATAGTTTAAGGAAATAAGAAAATTGAAAATACAGAAAAAAAAACTCAATAATTTAACGAACAACGAAGAATTTACCCGGCATTATTAAACCTTTCAGCAAATTCCGATAGAATGAAGCTATTTAAACAGTTCTCATCTAAAGATTGTTTAACATTTTTTTAGTAAAGTAAAAGTGATCCCACAACAGACCCGGAGGCCCTTGGGGTAGTAGGAGGTTAAGGCTCCCACTTTTTCTAGACAATCGGCACTTTATGTCATGCGGGTTGTCAGCCCTGCGTGACGGCCGCCTTTACCCCCAGAACAAGCGTCTGGTACTCATTTCCGTTAGAGGCTGAGTCGACCCCAGGGCCATAGTGCCGCCAGAAGGTTTGGGTCAGTTTAAAAATCCTGACCCCACCGGGACTTGAACCCTCGACCTTCTGGCTTGTAGCGCAGTACCTTAACCACTACGCTACGGCGTGCCTTAAAGTGATCCCACAACAGGCCTCAGGAGGCCCTTGGGGTAGTAGGAGGTTAAGGCTCCCACTTTTTCTAGACAATCGGCACTTTATGTCAGCCGGGTTGTCAGCCCTGCGTGACGGCCGCCTTTACCGCCAGAACAAACGTCTGGTACTCATTCCGTTAGAGGCTGAGTCGACCCCAGGGCCATAGTGCCGCCAGAGGGCTTTGGGTCAGTTTAAAAATCCTGACCCCAACGGGACTTGAACCCTCGACCCTCCGGCTTGTAGCTCAGTGCCTTAACCACTACGCTACGGCGTGCCCCTTAACATTTTTTTACTTAACCTTATCCGATGCTGTCTAATAGACAGCGAAATTGGCCATGAACAAAATGTATATGCTCTGTTTACGCTCTAGCGGCCGCATTTTTTATCAGAACCAGTCTTGTTATATAGCAATCAATTGAAACAGTTAAGTTAGAGTTCGTTATCCAAAAAAAAATGATCATTAGGTGTAGGAGTTCACCTCAAATCAAAATTTAAAAATCGCTGTAGAGGGTGCAATTTTGGATGTTTCCCAACGAAACTCAGTAAGCTTTTGAAATAAAACGGCGAAAGTATTATTTAAAAATCAGCGAAATCCGACCATTTTAAATGGGAGTTTACCCGAAACCCAAAATTAAAAATTCGCTCTTTGTTTAAACTGCAGACCAACACTTTTAAATAACCTGGTATCAGAATTTTTTTTCTTCAATTTATCAAAACCAATACATAAATATATACCGTATACCATCCATGGTATCTTTACCTTGTCGTGGTGGAGTGGCTTGCGTGCTTAAATGATCCCGAGAGCTATGCCGGCAGTAGCATTACTGCCGATAGGATTACCCATGCCGGACTGGGTCGAAGGTGATAAGCCAGACGAAAAAAGTACCTTGGTCGAAAGAGTAACTATCTTTCATCGTAAAAATACAACCATCATTAAATGCGGACGTGGGTTCAACTGGGGTAAAATTTTCCGGAGTATTTTTGGACCAAAGAGAGATGAACAGACAGGTGAATAGAGAAGGCTGCATAACAGTGAATTACATGGTCTTTATAGGACGCCAGATGTAATGAGAACAGTTATGTCTAGTAGACTGCGATGGGCAGGTCATGTGGCGCGAATGGGGAATGAAAGACGTGGATGGAAGCTTCTTAGGAAAACCAGAGGGAAAACGCCCAGTTGGTAGACCAAGAATGAGGTGGGAGAATAACATTAAGTATTATTTGAGGGAAGTAGATTATACAGGGGATGATTGGAAAACATTGGCTCTGGATAGGGATATATGTAGATCTTATGTCCGGCCATGAACCTACGGGTTCGTTAGTGCCACTGAGTTAGTTAGTTATACCGTATACTATCAATATTCGACTATAAATTCGGCTTTCTGAGGAATTTGCCTAGTTTATGCAGTTCCTGCCTGACTTTTTTTTTCTTTAAATATTGACCAGGTGTGCGCCAGCAGTCGCGAGCATACATGAAGTTTGTCAATTTATAACAATTTAAAATATTAATTGATGTCCTACTCGAATAAGGATATAATCAACATTATGCGTGGCATTCTTATAAATGTATCATATACTCAAGCTCAATTGAATGTTTATTAACGCCACATAATTAACATTATGACACTATTTTACGGGGAAGATTACATGAATATCTGGTAACATACGAATTATTACATTTTGTGAGAGATCTTCAATTCCTTACTTCGAGGAATTGAGAATAGAATTGTTAAGGGCGAATATATATGTTTGTAACCGCACCAAATATGACACCTAATCTGGTAAAAAAGTACACACAAGTTCGTATCTGTATAAGCCTAATGGCACAAATAACTGACATTCAATAGATAGTTCTTAGGACAAAAGTGTCCTAAAAGGACACATTGTAAAATATTTTATAAAATAGCGTTTTAGATATAAAACACGATCCCTTATCTATGGATGTGAAATCTGGACATTAACAAAGGCAGATAGTAAACAAATAGAGGCTGCAGAAATGAAGATGTTGAGAGCAATAGCAGGATACCAAAGGACCGATAAAAAGAAAAACGAAGATATAAGAACAAAACTTAATATATTTAATCTCTGCGAAAGAATAAAATACTATCAAAATGCTAATCTTCGGCACATATTACGAATGAAAGAACAGCGCATACCAAGAAGAATGTATAATTATAAACCGAAAGGGAGAAGATTATTGGGAAGATCATTAAAGAGATGGAAGAACCAATTCGACCTATAATGAGATCGGCACAGTCCGTTGGGCTTAATCCTTGTTGTTGATTATGAGATATAAACATAATTAAAAACTGAATATATTATATAGCCTATTTACAATATGTTCTTATGATTTATGAAACCTGTTATTATCATAATCATCGACATAAAGTATTTGGATTTCTGTCCCGTTCTATCTCGAATTAGTTGATCACGCCATCTCTTCAAAAGTCGGCCCATATTACTTTTTCATTTTGGATTAGCCTATAGTGAAGAGAAGTTTTTACTATGCTCGAGTCAGACATTTGTTGGGCGTTATCACTAAAATTCTCAAAGATTCTTGCCAGACTACCTGTTATTCCATCCATCCATCCATAGTAATTCTGCCAGAAGGCAGGTCCTTCACTCTAATCATAGCATTTCCATGCTATGCTTGCAGCTTTACTAGAGAATTGTAGGTGTGGTAGCTTCCCGTTGTTTTTCCACATACCTGTTATTAATGGATTATAATACTCTGTTTTCAATTGGAATTATGAAAAAAATCGGAGAAGATAAATCTGAGTGGGGAAGGCGGGTGCACTGAGGCTTGAACTCGGTAATTGACTTGTTTTGTTCGGTTGCGTCCGTATGCAACATTTCACTCGAGTCTACCTGCTACTAACACTATCATAATTGTTTTATTGGCACAACTTGCATCTTCGTTAGTTTCATCTGATGTATTGTAGCTTCCCGATAATTAGCCTATCCATAGGCCTATTTTATTAAGAAATTCTCAGGGAATTTTCTTCTTCCAAAATTTAACATATAAAATTGTACTATATGTGAATTCTACGTAAATTTGACATAACATGTGTAAATTAGTCCACCACTGTGATATCGAGGTAGTGTGCTGCCTTGTCACGCAGAGGGCCCAGGGTTCGATTCCCGATCGGGACAGACTCCTGAGTGAGGTTTTTTCGGGTTTTTTCCTTACCTGTAAGACAAATGTGAGGACGCTTAGGGCCCAACGGTCCCCAAAAATCATCCGGCTATTATTATCATCATCATCATCCTTATCATCATCATTCTTCACCAGTGTGGAAAGCAACGGGAAGCTACCACACCTGTAATTCCCTAATAAAACTCTAAAGCGTAGCATGAAAATGCTATGATTGTAGTGAAAGATCTGCCCCCGGGCAGAATTATTATGGATGGATGTGTAAATTAAGTTCCTTCCAAGAGGTACTATTATATTACAAAGATTTTCAATGGCGATAGCAATCCTGTGTTATGGAAGCAATGCATGCACTCTTCGAAAGAAAGTTGAAAACTGTTTAAAAACCTGCCAAATGAGGTTCAAGCTCCGAACACCCAGCTACACCAGATAGGATAAAAATTAAGCATCGTGATATGTTAAAAGAACTCGACATCTTACCACATCTTCACGTATCACCATAACTTACTAGGAGCATTGTTATAACAATTGACTCATATAGGTTCACTAGGGCAGTATTGAAATATCGCCGAAATGGAAACCATTCACTGGTTCGTTCCATTAAAAGATGACAAGAATAGTCCCAGGAATAACAACTAGTAAGATTCATATAATAATAATAATAATGATAATAATAATAATAATATAATTATATAATAATGATATAATTATATAATAATATAATTATATAATAATAATATAACTATTATATAATAATTAATTATTATTATTATTATTAATTATTACTTATACAGCAGGACTTATAGATTTAACCGAAGGAGGGATAATTTAACTCACGATATTAACTTGAAAACTACCTAACTGTAGACTACATAATCTAAATGGGAAACCAGATATAATAAGATCAGTTAAGTTTCATACATTGTTATAGGCACGGCATATGGCACGGATGGGAAATGAAAGAAGGCATGAAAACTGTAGTAGGAAAATCAGAGGGAAAGGGCCCAGGGGATTTACCAAGAATGAGGTGGGATAATAATTTTACCATGATTTGAGTTAGGTGAATTGTAGGGGTAGTAATTGGAAATATTAGCTCAATATAGGGATGCATGTAAGACGGTATGTCTCCACGGTTATGACCCTCACCAGATGATATCAATGATAAAATGAAAATCTTGCTCTTCGTATTCCAGGCAGCTCCTGAATAAAGGAAAATTAGAAAATAAAAATAAATCTATTCAAGTAACCTTCAGTACAGAGAGATTTCGAATTTTGTAAACTGAAATATCGTATTTATAAAAACGATTCCTATGAAAAATGATGTTGATTTAAAAAAGTTTTAAGGCATTTATATAAAATGTGTAACTGTAAAGTGGAGTTTCCTAAACTCCATTTTTTTAACAGTGATGTGTGTCTTTCTGATCCTAGTTCATTCCTCAGCAGAACTTGAAGTCGCATTCTTACAGAATTACAAAAAAAAAATCAATAGGAAAACTGCTGCACTATACAGATAAATTTATACTGTGCCTATCACTTTAACGGAAGTTTATCATAGATTTTATTGGTATTAACAATTAAAATTATTTTAAATGTTAAACTAATGTAGTAGGCCTATTCTGGAAATCTATATTCTTTTCTAACGATAGCATTTAGTTCGATAACTCTGCTTCTTGCAGATTATCTTGTCGTAAGCCCCCAGTTTAAAATAGATTGATGCATGCTATTCATATTACTTTTTGATACTCATGTTATTTTCGCAAAATTCTACTTCATAAACAAAACCTTATGGCTATACATAAGGCATTTACGAGTACAAAATATGAGAATCGTATGTAATCCCCGAGCATTTCAAGTGTATCCTCACATGTAAACATATTACATTTCATAGAATTTCTGTTTACCGATTGATGTATTGACTGACTCCCTAACACATATCTCATGTAGCAGTAACTCGTGTCCACTAAGATGAAAGACATAAATCTTGCTACAAGTTTGGGAAGATGAAAATCTAATTTCAATTTGCAGAGTAAGAAATCTGAACATATTTCCAGTCAGGTCTTCATTGTTATGCTAGATGGAGGGAGGCGAACCGAGGGCCTAAGTGGTGGTGTAGAGAGTAGCTGGTAGAATTTATGAGGGGGTGAGATAAGAAGATGGGAAAGATGAGTCGACGACACGGAGCCTGCAAATCCTCTCTTCTCTTGTCACGTGATTTATAAACACCCCCGTGTAAAACAATGCATCTTCAAATAATTGAATCAGTCAGTTTAAAACGTGTGACAAGTACGAATGGAATATTATACCACGACCCTCTCTCCACTATACAAAGCAAGGGATTTCCTACTTTACATTTATATCTTGGCATTCTGTTTCACTTTTTTTCAAGAAATGATATAATTCCGATCTGCGATTTGGCATGGGTGATACCTCTTTTGTTTCGGAGAGGACATCAGTTTAATTCCTTGTAATATGTAATAATGATCAGTATAAATCTTGACACCCATTTCAGCCCCAGTTGAATTATATTCTTTCATATGTGTGGAATACAGTTATGAATAAATATCATACGTACATCTCAATGTTCCATGAAAGTAGATATTCCAATTTTCTCATATTTGCCTGATTACTTGTAGGTTTCGCCTTTGAACCGCTATTCATAGGACAGTTATAGTCTGCACAGCCGTGGATACTTCATCCTATTATAATATAATACATTTCTTATAAGAAATAAATAAATGTTTAGCCTATAGTAACATAAGAGTAGTAAAATAAAATTGTGCAGACATGTATTTTGGAGGCGTTCAGCTGGAATTTTTAGAGG
Source organism: Diploptera punctata (assembly GCA_030220185.1). Classification (NCBI taxonomy): domain Eukaryota; kingdom Metazoa; phylum Arthropoda; class Insecta; order Blattodea; family Blaberidae; genus Diploptera; species Diploptera punctata. The sequence goes on along the minus strand of JASPKZ010003874.1, from coordinate 581,508 downwards.
AAATAAAATATGTAACAGTATAATTATACAATATATGACTGTTCCAACTTCAATTGTGGATTTTATAAAAACAAACAATTAAAATGGTGAGATAATGCGAAATGAATGACAAGACATACTGCCAAGAAAAATGTTGCAAGTTGCAGAAGACGGCAAAAAATAACGTGGATTGATGGTATTTTAAGCAGTATGAGGGAAAAGGATTGGACGTTATAGATTGGGATGACAGAGAAATGAGTTGGATAATGACAGTAGATTAATTGAAAGATTTAAAGCCAAACATGTCTATCATACAATGGTATAAATTGTGATTTGGCCGTCTTAATTGCTTCATGAACCTGAACACTAGTTAGTGACAGAAAATATGTATTGATTTTCTGGTAGCGTTCCGGAGAAATCTAGCAATTTTTTATGGCGCAAACTACAAAGCCATTGTGTTGGCAAGCCACACTTGACTAACCTTGAGAACGACAGTATCGCAGTCGCAGCACATGTTGGGTATGCGAGTACACATGCCGCAGAGTTAGTATGATGTAAACAAAATGAATGTACTTCAAGATAACGAAAAGCACAATATTGTGGGTACTGAAAGGGGCGGAAAAAGATTGAAGAGACAAATAAAGAGGAAATTAGAAACATTAAAGTACAAGGAGGTGTGAAATATACAAGTTCTAAAGGAAATATTGTTCCATGCAATTGTTCGCTAAATTATAGGAGACTTGTGTCATTTGAAATCAGGAAGATTTTTTCTGATTGTTACAAATTGAACTGTGAGCTGAGATCAGTTTTTGTTATGAATCACATTACTGTGGTTGCCAAGAAAATAACACATAATAAAAGACTGTGTCCAGGCGTAATTATACTAGAGTGTACAATATACCAACTTATGAAGATGCTGAATATATAGTATTGTGTAAGTTCTTCTTCAAGCACACCCTTCGTAACTCTGAGTAAAATTGACTTTACTGTGAAACAAAAGAAGAGAAATGATGACCCAGTTGAAGACAAACGTGATCGTCATGAATATCCTAACGAAAGACGCACAGATGATGATCAGTTTCTGTGTGATTTCATAACTGAATTTCCATATTACAGTTTCGTTATAAGTCTAGTAAAAAAAGAAACAGAAAACATTTACCATCAGGTTTGAGTCTCGGTGAATTACATAAAATATATCAAAACTATTAGGTAGATGGGAGGAAAGCAGTGTGTTTCTCCGCTTTCCGTGAAATTAAGAAGAACCTTTAATTTTGTATTCCCAAAACTGTTGCCTGTAGTAAGTGTGATGCCTTCAAACAACAACTGGAAAACTCCGTCTCTGAAGGTGCTAAGTGTCAGGTACAGGAAGACTAGAAACGTCCGCAGAGAATGCAAGAGAGACAAAAGTAAAAATATGGATCAAGCAAAACAGGACGATTTTCCATCTAAAAAAAACACCACACCAAGTCCACCTACCAATTAGCCTACTATGAACGGCAGACGTGGACTTTTAATCTGGGAATCCATGATTTAGCGGCAGGTATTGATTACTTGAACGTATGGAGTGAAAATATTGCTTCAAGAGGTGATCAAGCGGTAGAGCTTTGCCTCTTGGCACCTCCTGAGAAAAAGCATTCGTTACTATTCAGTGATAGCTGTGGGGGGGGGGCGCAGTAGGAATATGAAAATGTCCCTCCTTACGCATGTTTTACAAAATTCCCAGACATCAGAGAATATCAATCAAAGTAATTTTCTTCGTGGCCATAGTTTCAATGAATGTGATTAAGATTTTGCAGTCATTGAGAAGTCTAAATAAGTATAATCTAGACTTTTTGTTCCAAGTTACTGTGTAGAAATGATTAAAAAATGTTAAGAAGTCGCCAAACTTGCTGAAATGCTGTTTTTAGTTCTACATCGCATGAAAAGGAAATAGTAAATCGTAAAATGTTAGTTGATGGTCGCAAAGTTGAATGGCTGAAAACATCGTGGATCAGAAATGATACGGAATACCCTAAAATTCTCAAAAGAAACAGAATCACGCTGTTGATTCACCATTTTCCATACTGGACGTGATCAGAAGAGGAAATGGGAAACCAAAGTTGTTTGGATATATCTAGTTACTTTTGTTGAATCCTGAAGCTTTGGCTCTATCAATGTAGAAGTACAAAGATTTGAAAGATTTGTGTTAATACATCCCTCCTTTTCATTATTCCTTTTACAATAATCTGTAGGATGATAATGGAGAAGATATTCCTCTCGAATAAAGTTACATTCGTAGAATCACTTTTTTTGCAGTGGGATAGTTTTTAACACTAGTTCAATTTCAAAATGAACTATACATTTTTGTTAAGCCAAAAGTGACTATAATATTCAGTGCTAAAATACAAAGCACAAGAAATTAAAATATATATTTTTATATTGTACTTCGTAACTTTTTAACTTTTAATTACAGTTTAATTACAGTTTCATTATTTAATTACTCCTGTTTAACTTTGCACTGCGACATTTCAAAATCCAGTATTAGTTTGGCTTGAGAACGAACTATCTTTTTTGTTAAGCCAGAAGTGACTATAATTTTCAATGTTATACAAAGCACGAGGAATGAAGTGTCATATTCTATTTTTCGTAACTTGTTGTAACTATTTAATGTCGTTATTCGCACGGCATTATGCATCAATCGGCTAAGCGCCATTCAAAAAATGATATTCTCGGGTGTGACGTGTCTTCTCTATTATTTTATTTTAAATTAAGTTTTATTTCATGTAGCACTGGCTCATGAAGTAATTGTATGTACACACTTAGCTCCAAATCTTTAAATATAGCCTTATTATAAAATAAAAATGTAAACGCCATCAGTCCAATCAGAGATTCTGTGTTTTGCAACAAACGGCTATGAAACTAGATCGTCATAAATACTAATCTAAATTTTGCATCATGCAGCTTAGCTTCAAATGTTCCCGCTGATATATTGTTAATGCATAACTGAGTATTGTTGGTTTGGCTTTACAATGAATAATGAAGATTGTAAAGTCAGTGCAATTTTTTAAGGTTATAATGACATCCAGAGCTCAGAAAATTTTAGATATTGTTTCTCAGGTCTTCACTTCGAATGCGTCCCTCAGTGTGACATGTGACAGCGATCGTTTAAATCTTATTTGTGAAGAATTTATTATATATTTTTGTCACAACTTTTATCATTCATTAACATATTATTGAAAAATGTCTTGAAATTATGTTTTGGAACCTTAATTGAATTCCCTTCCTCATTTTTTCACCAACTATTCGTCGTAAGATTCCATTCAATATACTATATTTCATGATTTTTTTCTGAAGATCAATTGTATTATTAAATATGATTGCATTATTGATTATTATAATATTGGTAAGTCGTTTGGTGCATTTTGTATTTCATTGCACATATTACGTAAAAAATTCTACTAGCTACATTATTTTTCCTTTTAGTTTTTCTAAGAATTATAGATCGTGTTGGTCATTTTATATCTATCAGTTCCTCTAGTTCTATTGACTACCGTTTTGGCACGTTGAAGTAGGAAATGACATGAAGTTTTGAAAATAAATACAAAAAAGTTTATATCGTAACTCAAGAGAAAATATACACAAAAAAGAAAGATAGTGGCTGTCAGCTATTCAGTTTGACAGTGTAAAGAAGGAGAAAAAATCTGGCACGAGTCTTGGAAGATATGCATTTTCATCTCTGCTGCTGTATGTAAAATGTTTCAATTTCTGTTTGTATATGTCATTGTGTAGATGATCCAATTTCAGGTAGCTGTCATTGCTTGTTTTTAAAATATGACTGAATATTTTAATATTATAGTGGAAGTTTATTTTTTAATTCAATTTCTAGCTTTTATAAAACTGAAATGACAATTTTCTGCTGACACAAGTACACCTTCACCTTATACAATCTTATTCTACTGTATCATAATCGTCATGATTGGCATCACATTCCGTTGGAAAATCATAGTCTCCCTCAAGTTTCAACGTCATATAAATTATTTATTTATTTTAAAAATTGTTCAAGTGGTTAACCTATATTTTGTTCGATTCAGTGAAACTTGTTTTTTATGTTTTCTAGTAGGAGATTTGTTCTAGGAATATTTACATTGAGATAAAATTCCATACATTCTAGATACTACTAGTTGTTATACTTTTCAGGTCAGGATGGAGAAGAAAATGTTTTGTTTTTGCTTTGACTTAATAAGACTACGTCTGTTGATGATCAGAACTAATGGTGCAAATAGTAGCCTGTGTAGAAGACAAGTTTCGAGTAACTTTTTGACGAGGGAACGAAAAAGGGAGCGATATGGTTGGCAGCCATGAGTATAGTGGAGAATGTGAAGGTTGGATGAAAATGTTACCAGAGTTAAGTCTCCTTTTTTCTCTGTAACTCGAGTGAAAGTTTTTAAGGGGGTGAATAAGTTCTCGTTTCTCATTTATTCCCCTACCCTCGATTGTCAGATGTCATCGCTAGGCAGATCTTTTCTTGAAATTCTACTGTTTGCAAGAGAATCCAAGTAAACAAATCAGAATAAATTAAGTGCTAGTATAAAGATATGTTCTTTGTCTCAATGGATCTCTATTTTAAAATTAAATATATCTAATACATACATATTTACTTTTTATAAGTAATACTAATTAGACTATTCATAAAAAACAGCAGAAATAATTAAGTTTTCATGATCATTAGCAGCATGACCAATTATGAATAAGAAATATAATGACGAAATTAATGAATATTCAGTCTTATAGACAAAATTGAAAACTCAAGAATTAATTTGTTCAAACACATAAAAAAGTCGCTAAATGTAATTCCACACTTTTATTCAATTTTGGAAACCTAAATGAAAATGTTAGCAAAACCAATTATATGTTACGGAAAGTAAGGCAAGGGGAATGAGAAAAATAAGGATATTCACTGAATCACGTCCAGCGAGCTGAAGTTCATGAAATCAAAAACAGATTATTCCCGAAATGATCACAAAATAAATGATGATATCCTAAAAGAATTTCAATCAGAAACGTTTTGCATTTTATAAACAATACCAATGACTGAAAAACTCACCTATACAACGTATGTCCGTGGATAGAATTCCAAAAGCCATTTTCATTACCGATTACATGGGAAGAGATATTTGGTCCTTCAGAAGAAGTGATGGACTCAAATTCGAGTCTTAAGATCGTAACAGGTCATTAGACCTATACTTATATGGATGAAGAAGAAGAAGAACCAATAGAAAATAACAAAATGGAAGGATTCTTGATGTGGAAACAGATGAATGGCCGAATTCCAGGAAGGAGAAGAAAGAAAATTAAACTCGGCTGTTATATTCATGTTCGTTGTATTTCAATATTAAGATTCTTTTGACTCTTATTATCAGGCTTAGGGATGGGGATGACTTAGGCCTAAGACTGCTGAAAAGTTTTTGGCAGTTATATATATGTGATAGAGTGTATTGAAGTCACCCCAACCTGATGTCTGTGCAGATACATAAGAAGTAAGAACTGTGCCTTTACAGGTAGAAAACACAGCAGGGAGTTATTAATTTTGTTGTTCAACATCATCATCATCAGCATCAAGGATTAGACCTGCTGATTTGTTCCGATCTCATGTAAGAATTGGTCTATCCATCTTTTACTGGGTCTTCCAACATTTCTTCGCCCTAGTGGTTTGTAATTAAGAATCTGTTATTTCTTACAAATTGTTTTCATAGTCAACAGAATTTGGTATCGAAGCACTGGTTTATTTTTACTCAAAATATATTCCCATACAGTGCTTCAAAGTCGACACAGTACTTGCGTACATAACTACAAAATTAACTCATCTGCGTCCCTTTTTTAATTACATCAGATAAAATTTAATTTTAATATTTTTAAAGACGATCAGTAGTAGACATTTTTCATACATAAATACAGTAAAACTACGAATCTGTTAAGAGTATATGGAATCTGGATTTTTTATTATTATTATTATTATTATTATTATTATTACTTATAAAATGACTGTCGTTAAGTCTCGTAGACTGCGATGGGCAGGACATGTTGCACGTATGGGGAGTGAAAGACTTGCAAGGAAGCTTCTTGTAGGTTAGCCAGATGGAAAAAGCCCAGTTGGTAGACCAAGAATGAGGTGGGAAAATAACATTAACTATGATTTGAAGGAAGTAGATTATACAGGCAATGACTGAAAAGCATTACCTCAGGATAGGGATGTATGGAGAGCTTATGTCCGCGCGGCCATGAACTTACGGGTTCGATAGTGCCAGTGATAAGTAAGAGTAAGTAAGTAAGTATAAAATGACTGTCATCAGAGTTTTATGTATTTTTTTTTATCAGAACAAAAATGCCGTGTAAGGTTAAACTTATACGTAAATTCTAGTGGAATCGAATGAGTCATTTCGAAAAGGGATCATCTCTAATTTTTCAGAAATTCTGTTCTTTCGTTATTACATGTATACATACTTACTTCCATCGTTTCCGTGTGAGAACGGATCAACTACACTATTCCTTTACCACTTTCTGACTGTATTCAGTAGCAATATCAGATTCAATCCTTTATCCTGCACAAGTTGAATCAGTTTTTTTTTTCTCTCTTGTAAAATTTGAAGCAGAAACTAGGGCTGATACAACAAAAACTAAACAAATAATAAGCACATGCGAAATTAAAATCTTAAGAACTATTCAGGGGAAAACATTATTTGATAAAATACACAACACGGAAATTAGGGACAAATGCCATATTCAAGACATAACCAAATTTATTATAGATAGACGAAAATATTGGAAGGGTCATATAGAAAGAATGGAAGAAACCGGCTTGCAAAAAGAGCTAAAGAAGATAGACCAATGGACGGGAGAAGAACAAGAGGAAGACCAGCCAAGAGATGGATATACAGTGAATGCACATACAGTACGTGTTCCTCCGAGGAGTGATTTTGGAAATAAACAGGATGAAAATCCTACAAATTAAGTTTCAGAAGAGAAGAAGAAGTAAAATTTGACCAGCTATAGATGATGCCTTTTCGAAATGACTCATTCAATTATATTGGATTTATTTACAGTGGTATAAAACCTGTTGACCATTTTATCTCTGAATTTAATAAAAAGGTATGATAATAATCGGTTATATAAATAATTAAAATAATAAAGATAGAAAAAATGTAAATAGAAGACTACATGTCACAACAAAAGTTGCCATTTCTCCTAAAAATGCGGATATTTGTCGCGTTGTATTACAACGGTAATGCCTACTAGACAAGCAACAGTTGCCGCTAATTTTATACTATTATTACAAGGTACTTGTTTTAATATATATATTAGCTATTATATACTTAAATATCAGTGCTGTCGTTTTACGTTTATAAAATGTATGTTTTGTTTCAAATGTCTATGTTAAGGAGCATATACAAAATAATAAAAAATATTTTTTGGCAAATGTTACTGCAATAACACGATCTAAATACTACAGCTAAACAAATAATTTCACAAAATAGTCGTTTCAGTCCTTAAAACAGGTTATAAATAGAAAAATGCAAGAAGATATGCATGAAGTATTTCGAATAGATAGTGAAAATAAAAAAAAATGCTTGTCTACTAACACATTAATCATAAAACTACACGATCTCCCAAGAAAATATACAGTGGCAGCTATCAGAGTGTTTAGTGGTCACATCTCACTCGATTGTCTATTGTAGAATCTTCGACGTATTTGTCGTACCGCATAGATTCTTCACTGATTGACAAGGACTACATTCTACAATGCACTACCATTCACAAGGACAATTCAAGACTCTAGAGGATTTATATTAGCATATTAGAAGGCGGATGAACAACTCAATGGTATTAATAAGCTGTTAGTTTATGCTGATAATGTAGTACTATTGGCCGATAGCGAGGTGATACTAAAGGACAACATGCACACACTATTGAGTAACACCAAGAAATTAGGACTGGAAGTAAATATCAATAAAACTAAACATATGGTCACACGTAGAAATACATTATATAATGGAAATGGACAGCTAATGACAGATGAGGGAAATTTTGAGGAAGTGGCTGAATTCAAATACCTAGGAACAATAATCACAATTAGGAATGAGATGCACAAAGAAATTAAACATAGGCTCAATTCTGGAAATGCATGCTATTATGCATTGCAGAGACTCTTGATTTCCCAACTCCTTTCAAAAAACGTTAAACTGAAAATATATAAAACTATTATTCTACCAGTTATATTATATGGGTGTGAAACATGGACTCTTACTTTAAGGGAGGAGAGGATATAGTGGGTATTTGAGAATAAAGTTCTTAGGAAAATTTTTGGACCAGAGAGAGATGAACAGACAAGTGAATGGAGAAGACTCCATAACAATGAACTACATGGTCTTTATTGGAAGCCAGATATAATAAGAACAGTTAAGTCTCATAGACTACGATGGACAGGACATGTTGCACGTATGGGGAATGAAAGACTTCCATGGAAGCTTCTTGTAGGAAAGCCAGAGGGAAAACGCCCACTTGGTAGACCAAGAATGAGGTGGGAGAATAACATTAACTATGATTTGAAGGATGTAGATTATACAGGGAATGATTGGAAAGCATTAGCTCAGGATAGGGATGTATGGAGAGCTTATGTCCGTGCGGCCATGAACCTACGGGTTCGATAGTGCCAGTGAGTAAATAAGAAGGCGAATGTCTTAAACTAAGTGCATTGAGCACTAAATAAATAAGTTAATAACATTACAGCTGTTTATGTTTTCACGTAAATGTACGCGTAATTTGAATTTGTGTCCTCTTCATGCAAATGAACATATAAAAATGTTATGGACTTTGTTATTGCTTCATTTTTGGTTACGAAACATTTTTTTACTGATGCGTTTCGTTAACATTTTATGAAAGTTAAAATTGCCTCAAATGGATGACGGTGTAGGTAAATAATAAATTGGCATTAAGTATGCGTATGGAAGGTTCCCCACTAGAAAGCCTGATCAGTTATTTTAATGTTAGTTTTTTTTTAAGAAAAAGGTACTCTGTCCACATTCTAAAATTTCCTGTAATTGGCAAACTCACTGGCACTACAGAACTCAGAGATTCACGAACATACTAATATTTTTCAGTCATTCCCTAGTAATTAATATATTTTCTATAATAGCCTCTGTTAAACTGGTGGTTTCCGTGCTCGCCTCTGGTTTGTAGATTGTCGGTTTCAAATCCAGTCGGAGATGACGGATTTTTTTGAGTCGTGGAAGTCCTGAGTGTAAGTTCCTTCATGAGGGATCCCCTATTATAAATACGCCGTGTCCACAAATATACTTTAAACTACTACTACATAGCTTTGGATAATCGTATCTAAATTAAATTGGTGGCAATCAAAAGATAAACTCAAAAAGGTTTTGCTATATCTCATAGACATTGAATGTGGCCCCCACGAGTGACGCTGCAGACGTCCATTTTAACCTCTCTGCTAAATATCCAACAATTAACCCATATCGACCACGAAAAACATAATTAAATTAAGTTTAGTTTCTTTACTGTTGTCCATTATTCTCCATTGTTGAAATTGCACAAAACGTTTTGAGTTTCTCTTTTGATTGTCACCAATTTCATTTAGATGCGATTATCCAAAGCGACGTAGTAGTAGTTTAAAGTATGATACTATATTTGTGGACACGGTGTATATATGGCAAACAAAGAACTTAACCCAGAAATAAAAGAGCTTCTGAATAAAATTTGTTGACCTGTTTTCGCCTAGATTTGAATACCTGACTTGGCTCTTGAAGATCATCAAATAATGTAATACGTATTATTTTAAGCCGTGGTGGAGTAGTGGTTATGCTCCTTGCCTCTGGTCCCTAGGGTCGCGGGTTCAAACCCGGCCGGGGTCGATGGATTTTTTAGGATGGAAAAATCCAAGGAGCAAGTTCTCCGGGAGGGACATTAAACCGTGGGACCCGAGTCTGAAGGTTTTCAGGCTCGTAAAAGGTCCTTAAGCCTGAATGAAAAGGCCTCTAAGCAAAATTTACCGAATTTTCCTGTCCTAGTACTACATTGGTTTCCTAGATGTCAATATGAGGCGGAACGCTGACCACGGACTACTCAAATGACATCTATACGAAAACAAGTGTAACTAAAAATTAGTATGGTTCAAATTCTTCCCTGTAGGGGGAGAGCGCCTAAATCTCTATTAAGGGAAACATGGGCTTACAAGATACAAGAAGATTATTTTAAGCATTTTTTCCTTCTAGTTACCACTTTTAAACTTTATATTTTGACATAGATTTTCTATATCCATCCATAGTAATTCTGCCTGAAGGCAGGTCCTTCACTGCAATCATGCATTTTCATGCTATGCTTGCAGCTTTACTAGGGATTTGTAGGTGTGGTAGCTTCCCGTTGCTTTCCACACCGGTGAAGGATGAAGATGATGATGCTGATGATAATGATAAAGGTGGTGATGATGGCCATATGATTTCGGGGACCGTTTGGGCCTTAAAGTTTTCCTGACGTTTGTCTTACAGGTGAGGAAAAAACCCCGATAAAAACCTCACCCAGAAAACTGCCCCGACCGGGGATCGAACCCGGGCCCGCTGCGTGACAAGGCTGCACGCTACCTCGAGACCACAGCGGTGGACATTTTCTATATATGATTTTTTTAACAATATCGCGACATATTGTTATTCATGCGGACACTAGAATTTTGGTTAAAAGCAGATATAAAAAAAGTCGGGGTGTAGCTATGTCGTGGACAAGGCCGTGTGTTTTACGTCAATACGTATACGTGAATGCTAACGAGATTATATTAAACGTGTACTGATCGAATCTAATGCGGGCAACCCATGCTACTTAGGTGGATACGCAAATCCGTTCGAACGTGACAACCTGGGCACTTTGTCCGAGTTCAGTGATTTCCTACACGTACCGCACGGTTATAGTCGGCCACTGCCTCTTCTCCGAAAGTATTATCAGATTTCTCTGCTCTATTTCGATAACATATACAGGGTTACTTTGCGGAACAGCAGCGATTTGGAGCCGGAACAGGCTAGTAAATAAGCCTAAACCGTAACGAAGAAGAAGAAGGCTTCTCAAAAAATCCACAATTGTGCCCCTAGAGTGATTTATAAAATTTCGCTTTAGATTAACTTCGTCTCCTAAAGATCCGACTTCGTTAGTTAATGGATTAGATTTTTTCCTTAATTTATTGCTATATGCCGAGTTTGCTCCCTAAAAAAATAAAATTGCGACCGATAGAGCATTAACAAGCGCGCGCGCGCACACACAAACACACACACACACACATATATATATTATATATATAGAGAGTGTCCCAAATCGATGTATACGCTCTTTGAAACCTTATTTCTCAGCAACGAAATGAGACAGATATATAAATTTTGTTGTGTATGATCCAGAAGGCACTGGAAAAGAATACCAACATGTTCACCGATCTTCACTTCTTTATAAACAACAATGGCGGCGAGATTATCATTCGATGAACATAAGTGGATACTGAAGTGTTACTGGAAAGTCGAGAATGTTGTTGAAGTGCAATGACGTTGGATGGTTGAATTTGGGACACCACCACCAACAAGGGTAACAATAACAAGAATCCGAGACAGATTTGAAGACGATGGAACGGTGCAACGATGTGTTGAAAGGTCGGTGCGGAACAAAGAGATGTTCGACTGTTAACGAGCTTACAGTTGCAGTCATGCATCGTCTTCAAACTTGTCTCGGATTCTTGTTATTGTTACCCTCGTTGGTTGTGGTGTTCCAAATTCAACCATCCAATGTCGTTGCACTTCAACAACATTCTCCACTTTCCAGTAACACTTCAGTATCCACTTACGTTCATCGAATGATAATCTCGCCGCCATTGTTGTTTATAAAGACGCGAAGATCGATGAACGCGTTGCTATGATTTTTCAGTGCCTTGTGGATCACACACAACAAAAATTGTATTTCTGTCTCATTTTGTTGCTGAGAAATAACGTTTCAAAAGGTGTATACATCAATTTGGGACACTCTGTGTATACCGGTATACAATTTTTGTCATGGTCATTTTTGGTGTGTACTAGGTAGGATCGTTGAAAGTAGGTATATTATTTTTCAAAAACATTTTCAAAAAACAACCTCAATAGTTTCATTCCTTCGGAATTCGCTAAAATCTGTAGAAAACATTTGTTAAGAAGTTAATATTGTTATGATGCGGTAGAAATGAAATTTATGAGACGTACTGCGGGTTACTCAAGAACAGACCATACAAGGAATTCTGAGATTCTCAAATAATTACAAACAGAATCAGTCATGGAATATGTACAAAAATATAGACAACTGGAAATCGCATGTAAGAAGAATAAGCAGAACAAGAATACCACGTCAAATCTTAAATTACCAGCCACCAGGTACGAGATATTTGGGCAGCCCCTTCAAACGTTGGATTGAGACCGTAACAAACCACTAGGTCTATCACATGAAAGGACGATGAAGAAAAAGAAAAATATTGTTATGATTATGAAATCAGAAGATTTTGTTTGCTAATAAACACTTAGGTTTTATAGGCTGTATACGTAGTTTCAAATTCCATTAACTGAAACTTTGAATAAATGTGTTATCAAACTGAATTAAATTAATATCGGTCGCTTTCTTACAAAATAATATTCAAAGTTAAAGATAAACTTTTAAACTTGTTTTCATTTCACTGAGAAGTTGGAATGTTTTCAGAGAATTTTTTTAATATTGAATTCCAAATGCTTTCGTTCTGAATAACCTTTACAGCGGAATTGTGACAAATAAAATTTAATTTTTGTGTTTAATGGATTTTTTTGAGCGCAGAGTAATTTTAAAAGCGAAAGTTTTTCTTGTGCTTTAAAACTGATTTGCAGAGTTATAATATTGATTTTTGTTGCACGAATTATGAAGTAGCGAATCGATTGACTTTTTATAGGAGAGAGAGGTAAATTAGGTAGGATTGAGTGTATCATTTATGGTACTGTAGATTTTATTAAGTAGGCCTACTAGTGTACCCGGCAGACGTTGTCCTGCCCGAACGTTCAATTCTCATGTCATGGGCGGACGATAAAAATGTTAATTTTTTACCATAAAATTCAGCAATTAGGACATAATTAGATATTATTAAATAAGTTCGTAAGAAAACCTCTTACAGCCTTCTGTTGTGGCTCAAGAAGTGTGAATGATGACGTCACATAGTTATGCCGGAACATAACGATAATGCATCTGACATTAAAAAATCCTATAACCCGATCGCCGCGCCACCTACCAAGTCCAATTGTGAATCTAAACCATCCAGGGACCCACTCAAACACACACACACAAAAAAAAAAATAATTCAAATCGGTCTAGTCGATATACAGTTCTTTTTTTTTTTTCCCCCAGCTAGATTTCATTTCTGACCCACTGTGCATCGGTCCCACACTGGCCGAAATTGCTTCCCCCCTAGAGACTCGAACCAGCGTAAGCCCCGTAGTTCTGCGCCAATACTTCTTGCCTTAACCACTCGGCTACGGCGCGAGACTCTTAGTATCAATGAAAGACAAAAATAGTTATTGTGAGTTATCCGTAAGAGATAAGGGACTCTTGGTATCAATGAAAGACAAAAATGGTTTTTGTGAGTTATCCGTAAGAGATAACCATAAGCTGTCGCGGACATTTTTATAGAGCTTTTTGAGATATTCAATTCTGTGTACATTAATTTTGTGTATTTGTTATGATTTAGGCAGCGTAAGCCATTTAAACGTCCAAAGAGCTACTTTTTTCACGTTTTCCACTACAAAGGGCGATTTTTAAGGGTGTAGGAGTTGAGTATCACAACTCTCTTATAGCCTATGTTCATCCCGGGAATCTCCAGAACATTTTGCAAAAACCCCATCACAATCGGATCAACGGTATGGCCGCGCATAATAATAATAATAATAATAATACTTACTTACTCACTGGCACTATCGAACCCGTAGGTTCATGGCCGCACGGACATAAGCTCTCCATACATCCCTATCCTGAGCTAATGTTTTCCAATCATTCCCTGTATAATCTACTTCCCTCAAATCATAGTTAATGTTGTTCTCCCACCTCATTCTTGGTCTACCAACTGGGCGTTTTCCTTCTGGCTTTCCTACAAGAAGTTTCCATGCACGTCTTTCATTCCCCATACGTGCAACATGTCCTGCCCATCGCAGTCTACGGGACTTAACTGTTCTTATTATATCTGGCTTCCTATAAAGACCATGTAGTTCATTGTTATGTAGTCTTCTCCATTCACCTGTCTGTTCATCTCTCTTTGGTCCAAAAATTTTCCTAAGAACTTTATTCTCAAATACTCGTAATCTCCTCTCCTCCCTTAAAGTAAGAGTCCATGTTTCGCACCCATATAATATAACTGGTAGAACAATAGTTTTATATATTTTCAGCTTAACGTTTTTTGAAAGTAGTTGGGACATCAAAAGTCTCTGCAATGCATAATAGCATGCATTTCCAGAATTGAGCCTATGTTTAATTTCTTTGTGCATCTCATTCCTATTTGTGATTATTGTTCCTAGGTATTTGAATTCAGCCACTTCCTCAAAATTTCCCTCATTTGTCATTAGCTGTCCAGTTCCATTATATAATGTATTTCTACGTGTGACCATATATTTAGTTTTACTGATATTTACTTGCAGTCCTAATTTCTTAGTGTTACTCAATAGTGTGTGCGTGTTGGCCTTTAGTATCTCCTCGCTATCGGCCAGTAGTACTACATCATCAGCATAAACTAACAGCTTATTAATACCATTGAGTTGTAAGCCTTCCTCATTCTCTAAAGATTTAATGGCATGCTCTAGTACAAAATTAAATAGTAGAGGAGATAGTGCATCTCCTTGCTTCAACCCATTCTGGATTTCAAAAGTGTCTGAAAACTGTTTGCCTACACGCACCCTACTCGTTGAGCCATTTAGACACATTCGAATAAGTCTAACTAACTTTTTAGGAATTCCAAACTCCATAATAATAATAATAATAATAATAATAATAATAATAATACTTTATTTATTCTGGCAGAGTTAAGGCCATAAGGCCCTCTCTTCCACTCAACCAGCATAAATACAAATAAATATTCGACAAATATAGATATACACTATACTAATTATAAACAGTTAAAGATACAATAAATGTAGCAATGTAAATGTCATGTACAAACAACATTTTAAACTACGAACAAACAAACAAACATACAAACAAACAAACATTAATTTTTATATATAAGATTTCGTACAGTGATAACACTAAGCGTTTATAGTTATAAATAAAGTTAAAATATGAGCCTGAAGCAACGTTGTGTAACATAATTATAGGTAATTGTAAAAAACGTTCCCGCCTTTGAATTAACTAGTTAATAGTAGTGTGCTACCTCGTTACGAATTTTAGTTTCACCTACCGTTTACGTATAATAATATGTTTAGCTTTTCTTCACTTACACACACCTTGGTCTTCTTCTTCTTCTTCCTTCCAAGTATTAGGCCAAGGCCTGTTACGATCCTATAGAAAATTTTCCCTCCAGCGTTTCGTAGGACGGCCCAGTGATCTTCGTACTCTTGGTATATAATTATAAACAGCTTTGGGGATCTGATTTGAACTCATTCTTTCTAGATGGTGTTTCCAATTTAGTTGGTACTGTTTAATATATTCCATAATTGGCGTAGTCTTCAATTCTTTTAAGATATCGGTGTTCCTTTTCCGATCCCATCTGGTGTAACTCGCTGTTCTGCGCATGAATCTCATTTCACAAGCCGTTATTCTGCTTTCATGTTGTCTTTTTAGTGTCCATGCTTCACTACCATAGGTCAACACTAGTCAACAAGCAGGAGTAGCCGTTATGATTCATAAACGATTTAGAAGTTCAATACATAGATATACTTTTTGGAATGAAAGAATAATTCAAATCCGAATAAAATTATCTCTAGGATACTTAACAGTGATAGGTATATATGCACCTGCAGAAGGAGATTAAGAAGAAAGTGAAAAATGTTATCATGACTTCTAGAAAGTTATCTGCACACACCTTGGTATTTAATATAAAAAAAAAACTAAAATGAATCAATCTTATCTTTGTCCTTTTGTATAACGTATTTTATGAGTTGGATTGAATATTTAGTTTTTAAAATTTATTCTTTTTCTTTCCTCCAACGTAGACGGTTTGTCTGTTCTGATTCAATGAATCACCTTTAGTTTAACTCATCCTCCTTTTTTTTTCTCTCCCAAAGGTAATGCATCCCTAGCAATATTGACTATTCTTTTGTCTTGCATACGACTTACATGATCATTCCATTCTTGATTTCTGCCTAATATCCAATCAGTTATTTCATCAATTTTTGTAATTCTATTATAATCTATTAACGTTTGGCTCTATCCCATGTTATTTTATTCGCAATTGTTCTTACAGTCTCCATCTCACTTGTTTCCAAAATATACTTTATCACTGACATTCATACCTGGTGTCAGCTAGATGTACCAATATTGATCTAATTACTGATCTATAAATCTTATCCCCATTCCATCCATAGTAATTCTGCCCAAGGGCAGGTCTTTCACTGCAATCATAGCATTTTCCTGCTATGCTTTTCAGCTGTAGAAGGGAATTACAGGTGTGGTATCTTCCCGTTGCTTTCCATACCGGTGGTGAAAGGTGATGAATGGCCGGATGATTTTTGGGGACCGTTGGGTCCTAAGCGTGCCGAAATTTGTCTTACAGGTGAGAAAAAACCCCGAAACAAATCTCATCCAGGAGCCTGTTCCGACCGGGAATCGAACCCGGGCGCACTGCGTGAGGGGGGCAGGCCAGCACGCTGCCTCGAGACCACAGCGGTGGTCAAACAGTCCCCATTGTCAAACAATATTTTCACGCGACGCGCAAACATGTTTTACTCCAGCAGCGCCATTTTTTCTAAGAACACCAACGTATATCCCAAAAGAAAATTTGGCGATAAGGGAGAAAGAAAACTGCTGGAAACGCAGTATTTAAACACCTAGAAAAAAAAATATGACAACCCGGCTGACATAAAATGCCGATTGTCTAGAAAAAGTGGGAGCCTTAGCCTCCTACTACCCCAAGGGCCTCCGGACCTGTTGTGGGATCACTTTACTTTACTTTACTTTACTTTAGGTGAAACATATATAAGTTGTCAAAATTATACGTGTTTAGCAAAAATAAAAGTTTAAAACATACATATTTTACTATTAACTCTTTCTCAATATAATGCATGTTTTTCCCTCCTCTCGAAAAATCATAATCTTGTATTTGGGCTACTATTCTACTGGGATAATGAAATGAAACAAAGGATTGGAAGATGACATACAAGTAAATTCCAAAATATATGTCAAGATCCGTTAAATCTTAGTGGCATGGAGATAGTATACTTTTACACGAACACGTGCCGTGAGGATGACCCCAGATTCAGTCATCATTTCGACATGAATTAATGTATATGTCATTTGTAATATGTAGGGGCCCTGTGAGACGCATTTGGAATGGGAAATTTCATTGTTTATTATAATATATTATTGTGACGCACTTGATACAATTAGGACATCCGGTATGGATACCTAGTCCCCCCAGACCTGTCCACAATGTTATGGTAGCCATTAATGGGGCGATACAGTATAATTGGTTACATGGAATTATCATAACAATAACCTCTGCGTAGTTCTATTGTCTTGCGTGTACATACAGCGTTCCATCTCAAGAAATATAATCAACATTTACTCTTAAATAAGTGTCATTCGAACTATTATAAAATACGGAGATATCCGATTTTAGATTTTATGAATGTTCTTTCCTAAAGGAATAAATAAAAAAAAATCTCGAAGTTACATGACATGAAAATTTACACCAACTATTTCCAAAATATTTTTCACGTTTATACATTTTAGTAATTTTTTGAGGCTAAATTCCGTTGTTGAAATTTTACTGTCGCTGTCGTTAAAAATGAGAGTTTTACCCATTCGTATTTATTTTATGTTTTTGCACCTAAAATTTGCTATTAGCGGCTTCTGAAGGAATGCAATGAATGAGCTTCCAGCTTGTACATGTTAAAAGATTTTCGAAAAATGCTTAACTCTTACATATTCATATTTTATTTATTTAATGGCGCGATAGATCTAGAAGGCCCTTGGCCTACCAGCCGGTTGTTATGACTTGATATCAAAATGTGTTATTAACCGATCAGGACGCTCATATAACAAGTACAAGAGTCAGCATGTCGGGTCCACAGTCGATATAGCTGGTTTTCTCAATCTGGAGCCGCTATTTATTGTAGCTACCCAAATTCCTCACGTTCCTTGGTGAACATCTCTCCAGTTTTGGCCTAAATGTCAAGAGAAAACTTCTCTACCCCTGGGAATCGGAACCAGCCTAATCCCTGTAACTTCGTGCCAAGTCATGATGGCTTAAACCGCTCGGCTGAAGCGCGAGAACAAGAAGTTTTAATGATAATTTTAGAAGTGTTACCTGGATTCAAATAAACATAGAGACCAGAACTGTACTGAATTTGTACAATACACTCTAATGGTTTTAGTTATTACAGTGCCGAGGGAAACATTTTACACTACTGTACTTACTTACTTACTCACTGGCACTATCGAACCCGAAGATTCATGGCCGCGCGGACATAAGCTCTCCATACATCCCTATCCTGAGCTAATGCTTTCCAATCATTCCCTGTATAATCTGCTTCCCTCAAATCATAGTTAATGTTGTTCTCCCACCTCATTCTTGGCCTACCAACTGGGCGTTTTCCCTCTGGCTTTCCTACAAGAAGCTTCCATGCACGTCTTTCATTCCCCATACGCGCAACATGTCCTGCCCATCGCAGTCTACGAGACTTAACTGTTCTTATTATATCTGGCTTCCTATAAAGACCATGTAGTTCATTGTTATGTCGTCTTCTCCATTCACCTGTCTGTTCATCTCTCTTTGGTCCAAAAATTTTCCTAAGAACTTTATTCTCAAATACTCGTAATCTCCTTTTCCTCCCTTAAAGTAAGAGTCCATGTTTCGCACCCATATAATATAACTGGTAGAATAATAGTTTTATATATTTTCAGCTTAACGTTTTTTGAAAGGAGTTGGGACATCAAAAGTCTCTGCAATGCATAATAGCATGCATTTTCCAGAATTGAGCCTATGTTTAATTTCTTTTACGCTACTGTAACCAGATCATATTATGATAATTAAGATCTCTTATTTATTTTAATATAGTGAATGTATTTAAGTACAGGGTGGACCGCTCGAATGGACCTAATTTCAATTGCTTGTTACTGGCAAACGGTTGAAGATAGAAACTTAAAACAACGTTCATAGTACAGAAAAACTCACCAAGTTTCGAATCCTGTCGGTAGATGGCACAAAGATACGTTTCTCGTTCTTAGATTTAATTGTTTGTGAAAATGGCGACTCCGCAGATGAAAGCGCAAGCTGTTTTGTGGTATGCGGAGTTTAAATCAATCATTAGAGTTCAAAGGGAGTTCCGGCGTGTGTTTAACCGTGATGCTCCAACTGCTAGAAGCATAAAGAAGTGGCGTGATACATTATTAGCTACAGGATCTGTGTTGAAGAAGCATGGTGGTGGTCGCAGAGCATCCGATGAAATGGTAGCAAATGTTCAAGCCGCATTTGAGCGAAGCCCCCGGAAGTCATTAAGAAGAGCTTCGCGGGAACTTCAAATACCAAAATCGACATTACAACGGATTGTCCACAAACGCCTCAAACTGCACACATATAAAGTGCAGTTAGTGCAACGTCTGGAGCCGAATGACATGCCGAAACGAGTGGAATTCGCCAATACGATGCTGGACCGTCTCGGCGCTGATCCTGACTTCATGACCAAGATTTTCTTCTCGGACGAAGCCACTTTCCATTTGTCAGGTAAGGTAAACCGGCATAATGTGCGGATCTGGGGATCGGAGAATCCTCACGCTATTCAAGAGCATGTTCGTGATAGTCCGAAGATGAATGTTTGGTGCAGTTTGTCACATAATAAGGTCATTGGACCGTTTTTCTTCGCCGAGAAAACTGTTCGTGGTACCACATATCTTGACATGCTGGAACAGTTCTTCTTTCCACAAATTGAACAACTGCAGCCTAACATCGTTTTCCAGCAAGATGGTGCTCCTCCCCACTGGTCCAATGAAGTTCGTACGACTTTGGACAACATTTTCCCTGGCCGTTGGATTGGTAGGGGAGGACCAATCGCGTGGCCCCCGAGATCTCCCGATTTAACACCACTGGATTTCTTTCTCTGGGGCTATGTCAAAGATAAAGTTTACACCACCCCAGTCAAAGACCTTCGTGATCTTCGTGAGCGCATCATAGAGGCTATTGAGAACATTCCAGAAGACATACTCCAACGTACTTGGCAAGAAATTGTTCATCGCTTTGATATCGTCACAGTGACTGCTGGGGCTCATATAGAGATGTGGTGATCTGGATATCAAAACTTGGTGAGTTTTTCTGTAATATGAACGTTGTTTTAAGTTTCTATCTTCAACCGTTTGCCAGTAACAAGCAATTGAAATTAGGCCCTGTAGTGTGTATTGTATTTAGCAGTTGAAGTTTCCACGAATTACAGAGAGAAATGGATTGATCATATGGATGCAATGAGTAAGGAGAGATATCCATTGTTAGTAAGAAATTATCAAGCAAGAGGAAGACGTGATGTTGGAAGACCTAGAAGACGTTGGGCTGATGCATTATGAAGTCGGAACGGGAAATTGCCTAATCGCTGGAGTGATGATGATGACAGTTGAAGTTAACGTAATAAATTCACATTACTAAAATTATAATTTCAATGTAACTGTAGCTTCATGCAGAAAATAGTATTTGGTCCTCTTTACATTTTTAATATTCTGAAGTAGTGTAGAATTTACAGTTTTCGATTATCCTCAGGTTTAGCGAGATCTGAATATATGAAGCACTGCACAATGGTTTACCTTTATTCTAAGTAAGGACCTTAAATTCAAAACGTCTCAGGTACACTTTAATAAATTCGTTGAAAGTAATCTAAAGTCGTCATTTTGCTGTAAACATTAGTTAGTTACAATAGCCACTTTTAATGTAAGTTTGTAGTGATTTAAAGGATGTTGTAAAGCTAAATGATGGCATTTCTACAAGGAGTTCTTTAGTTTTTTATTAATAGTGGATGGGCAGATCACCCTGAGCACCGCGACATGAAAGATCTGTTGCGCTATCCCAGTATATTATGGATACATGAAATGAAGTCTACTCTATGGACTTACGTGAGTTATAGGTCGTCTTCCGTGTCTGGCACACCGGGTTCTTCTTTAGTTCTTTTCAAATTCATTACGAAAAATTCATATTCCATAAAGTCAAATTTTAACATACTTAAATTACACTGGTCGACAAAAATGAACTTTTTTTCTTTCACAAGAATAAAAATATGAGATTTTAGAAGTATTTTTCATTCTGAATTTAAATATCATTCAAGTTTTTTCCTATCAGGCAAGATTTTTGTGTGATATTCATTTACTTTTTTCATATTTTTTATAATTTTTAATAAAATCCATCTAACTCTAACTCATTCTGACTTACGCAGAAAGTGGTAGATAGTGATTTTCGGGCATATATTGCATCTGGAACATCTCTTTTCTTGGTCCAACAGTAATCAGCCAGCATATTAGAATTCCACTTGTCTTGGTACCTCTTTTCCATTGCGGAAATTTGCTGATGAAAACGCTCCCCGTAAGTTACTCATCAGAGACATCCCTTAAATACAGCTTGAATAAAATCGCTACATATGAGGTAAAGGTTCGTATGAAAGGTCAAAGAGAATGCTAAAATCAATTTAAAAAAGTAGCTGTCACAAAAAAACTGTGCCTGATGGAAAAAATCTGACTACATATTTGAATTCAGTATGGCAAAATACACTAGGTTCACTAATCAGATTTCTTGTGAAGAAAACTATGTCGACGAGTGTTGTTAACCAACTTTAAATCCACTATTTACTTACTTACTCACTGGCACTATCGAACCCGTAGGTTCATGGCCGCACGGACATAAGCTCTCCATACATCCCTATTCTGAGCTAATGCTTTCCAATCATTCCCTGTATAATCTACTTCCCTCAAATCATAGTTAATGTTATTCTCCCACCTCGTTCTTGGTCTACCAACTGGGCGTTTTCCCTCTGGCTTTCCTACAAGAAGCTTCCATGCACGTCTTTCATTCCCCATACGTGCAGCATGTCCTCCCCATTGCAGTCTACGAGACTTAAGTACCACGAGAATAGACTAATAGCTCTAGAAATGGATTATTTACGAAGAAGTGCCAGAAAGTCTAAATTAGAACATGTCACAAATAAGGAAATTAGAAACATTATGCAAACAGAAGAAAGCATAATGAAAGAATTGAGGAGAAGGAATTAAAGTGGTTAGGACATGTTTTAAGAATGAAAGATGAGCGATGACCGAAGCAACTATATGAATGGCATCCGAACAGAAAGAAGAAAAGAGGAAGACCAAGGTTAACATGGAAGGAAAACATGAAGACAGTAATGCAAGCTAGAGGGCTAAACATCGAAGATGCCCAAGACCGTAGGCTTTGGAGGTTTGGCACGGGAAGACGGCAGCAGCTGTAAAAACCCGAAGATAGATAGATTGTTGAACTAGGAGTGATGAGCCGGAACCTTGGTGGACCCCACTATATCCCCACAATCATATATTGTAACACCTGTGGGCGCCAATCAAACTATTTTTCTTCACATTGTATCAGGTGAAGGGTGATATTAATTGAATGAATGTGAAATGTAAAGACTTGAATAGCAGGGAAGAGAGAATGGAGAATGTTGGTGGAAATAAATTGGGGAAACAGGAGAACTCCAAGAAAACTCCTAAATATCCCGGTATGGCCTCAATACCCGTATGGAACCGCCAGGATTTGAACCAGGATTCCCTGTCAGGGCATCCGCACGCGCTAGCCACGCGTCCATGGAAACGGCTGTGCGTCAAATAATCTAAGAATAAATAAGAGGCACATAAAGACTGTTTTAATACGAGGTTGGCAACAGACCTCTTCAAGTATTACAATACACTTTCATCGCCCAGTAATTTGTGCCATATTTTGTTTAAATTTTATTAAGTGTTATGATGTTTTATAAAATACACAGTTTATAACTTGTTAAATACCTTAGTGAAAATATATTACGTTGAATACAAAAATTTATTAACGGATTATTAATTAAAAACGACGTAATGATATTCATAGAGCGTGCAATGTATTTCCATTACTGGAACGTGGTGCATAGAGTATTATTATAATGTATCATAGTTATGGAAATCTTGATATACAATCTGTAACATAATTTTAAAATGTAATTGTACCTGTCGAGATAGGAAACCAACGCATAAAATAAATTATCCTGAATTTCGTCCTCTAAATGGACTGACCACAAAATACGAGGATTATGTAAATCTTTACTTTAAATAACGTTCATCCAAGCAATGTAGTGCAAAACTGATGAGCTCATACAACGAGGCCAATAGCAATAAAAGAGAATGTCCTAGATTAACAAAAACCTTCTTACCACGAAGTATGATTTTAATTTATATATTTTAGCTTCTTTCTTTCTATTATTAATTATTAGGCTATAATAATAATACTACTACAAATAATAGTAATAATAATAATAATAATAATAATAATAATAATAATCTTCTTCTTCCTTCCAAGTATTAGAAAATGTTCCCTCAAGCGTTTCATAGGACCGCCCACAGATCTTCGTCCTCTTGGTATTCTAGGAGGCTTAATATTATTATTATTATTATTATTAATAATACTAATAATAATAATAATAATAATAATAATAATTCTACTGCACAGTAGTTTTCCTTGAACCGAACTTCAATCTTTCAACTCCTCTGCAATTGTCTTGAGCTTCTACTTCTGTAAAATTATTCCTATTGATACTCCTCCTTATCCGATGAATCCATTGCTTTTGTTGTTTTCTTCTTCTTTTGCCTTCGGCAATCGATTGTAAGATCATTTTCGGGATTATTTATTCCCCATCCTTTGACATGCCGCAACCATCTCAATGTCGTGTTCCTTAAATGTCTCCAATGTATTTTTATCGAATTTTATAATTCCTCAGTTCTTTTATTTCAATTCTTTTCTTCATGATTTCTTTGGTCATTTGCCCCAAAATACATTTCAGTAGTCACTAATAGGTTCTCACGTAATCTGTGTAAAATCCACAATACTGTAACTGCACGTTCATCACATGGGAGGAAATTCCCTATTTACAAACAAAATATGAAATTATAATCTGTTAATCTAAACAACTTGCAAGTGATATTTATTCTTTGTCAGGTACTGTATAAAATAGTCTCCGACAGATTGACATAATATATACTTCAATAAGTGTAAGAAGTGTATTAGGTATAATTTACTAAAATAACGAAAATAAAGTAAAATAGAGGTAATGAATTTATTACTATAATACTTATTTAGACTATTATACCCTAGCCGCCATATTTTTATTTGGAAAAAAAAAGTACAACTAGAGATTGTACAACCTTTTGAGTGTATCATTAGTCATACTTTACACGAGTGATATTTTATTTACGTTTTACAATGTTTACAGTTGGTAGAACCAAATATGCATATTGTACAAATGTTGTTGTTCTTGAGTTGGAGTGTTCTGAAGAATTGAGTTACTTTTCTTTAATATTGAGGTCTGTTGTTATTGTACAGTTTGCATAGTGTGAGGATATGAACGATTCAATTATCTTCTTCTTCACACATACTTTCTGGTGATATATGGTTTTCCCAAATTTTTGAAGGCATTGCTGGAATTTGCTATGACCGGTGGGAAACTGTGTCAGAAGAAAGGTTTGGGATGACATTGACTTGTTTTCTGTAATGGACGTCTAGAAAAAATAGTTTTGTATGAGTGGTTTTGTTGCAGGATTTGACGGTTCAAGAGGATTTTTATAATAGTCTTCTAACTTCCCTTTGGTCAAACTCTATTGAGGTGCAATCCCTGATATGAGTAGTGAAAATCTCTTTCATTCCATTAGTCTCCCTTATGCTCTCTGATCCAACAAAATGTTATCAAGTTTGGTGGATACAATTAATTTTAATTTATCACCACCACGTACCATACTGTCAATTAGTTTCGACATTATGAACATCTAATGCTCAATAAACTAACCAGCGTCGCAGTCTGCAGATTCTGATTACTCTTATGATGTCCTTTTTATGATAATTTTTCACATTATAAATTCTACACTGAATTTTTATTTTCATGTTTTTCGTTTTCGATTTTAATTTAACAAAGTAATACAAAAAGAATAACTCAGCTACAATTTTCTTTTTCTATTTGTGTTTAGACATTTTTATGATCACAATAGTAATTTCATAGATCTATGACACATCCGACTTTATTTGAAATAAAGAAAAAATAGTGTAAAGTGCACATTTATTCTATTTGGTATGTGAAACTTGGCATGAATTTAACTTTGATTTATTTATTTGTAATTTGCCTATCACAGAGTTAAGGCATGAATCGCTAATTCTTCAGAATTTCATCCACTATCTTTGTAGATACATCAGGGAACTGAAAATCCTGAGATCATCGTATATAGTGCGTGAAGACTTTTCTCAGTTCTGCTTCCTTTTTTTCTGAAGACGTTGACCAGAGCATCTTCAATTCATAATTCTAAAGGAATGAATATATCGTTCCACCTTCAGTATTGTTATTATATTTTTTTTTGTTATTACAGAAATAACTATTATTTTATTATTTTTATTATATTATTATTTTTAAATGGTTATTTCTCGAGATCCAGATGATGCATCTTTCATGTTTAGGAAATTAGAGATAGAATACAAAAAAATGGGGATTAAAGATAAATTATATTAAAACAGAATATCTTTCATTGAATACATCAGATGAGCTAAAATATAATCAGGAAGAATACGTAATGTTAAAAATTTAAAATATTTAGGATCTATTTTAGGTAAAAATGAGAATTCAACTACAGAAATTGAAAGAAGAATAACTGATGGAAGATGAATAATTGATATGATGAACTCAGTGCTTTGGAATAGAAATATAATATACAGAACGAAGAAAGCTATATTTGTAATTCTATTACAAAGCATTTTATTATATGGGTCCGAAACCTGGACAGTAAGTAGAAAACAAGCCAATAAGTTGTTAGCAGTAGAAATGGATTTTTGGAGGCGATCGACAAGAATTTCAAGAAGGGATAAGTTCAGAAACAGCACAATAAGGTAAATTATGCACGTTGAGAAAAACATAATGGAAAAATAGAAGAAAAACGTTTGGAATGATATGGACACCTCATAAGAATGGAAGAAGAGAGAATACCAAAGAAGGTCCTTAATTGGAAAGCTAATGGAAGAAGTGGAAGAGGCAGACCTAGAGAACGTTGAATGGATGGATGGAGTGAGGAGAAGTATGGAAGCTAGAGATCTGAGGGAAGAAGATGCTTTAGACATGAACCTCTGGCGGCAAATCACTTTCGGTTGAAGGAGGAACACTGTATTGTGGAATATTACTAATTAAAAAAATTATTATTATTATTATTATTATTATCATCATCATCATCATCATCATCATCATGGCCATCAATCGAATAAAGGATTCGACCTAATAACTGTTTCGAGCCTAAAAACTCTAGGCTACTTGTTTATTCATTTCAGTTTAATTATCACATGATCACATTTCCCATTTATCTTATAAAGAAAGCATTACATGTGTATTTACTGTGTATACTGTCTCCATTTCTCTTAATATTTTCAACTGGCTTCTAATATCTTCAATACTAATTTTTCCTCTTAGAATTAGTCTTAAAACTGATCCTAAAATCAGCATTTCTCAATAATTTTCTGTGTTTTGGAATCTTTTATACGCATTACAAAAAAATCTAATATTCCTATTATCGCGCATAGAAATTTAGATGATGATAGACACTTGCTGGTGGATGCATTCTGGAACCGCAAACACTTGTAAAATGTGACACATGCACAACATGTCCCACGTTATGTTTTATGTGGAATTATTGCCTGTGTGGGTTGTTAACATTAAATGTAAAGAAGTTGATGGCAGTGTCCCCTCACCGTGTTGAATTCTTTCTTACGGACTGTACATATCATTGTGTATCTGAACTCTGTGGGGAAGTGCTGTTATGACATGTTTCCGATATTGTTCATCATTAATACAGCATTGTCTGTGACACCCGTAACATATATCAGTGTACACAATTCAATTATGAAACCCAAATGTCTTGAAATTGTCGTTTTCTGTTTTATTGACTATGTAGGTGAAACAAGTTTATGACGATTGATTTGACATGTTTGTCATTTAATCATGAGTACAGAATGCACAACTTTCACTGAGTTTATTAGCTCGTATTATCATGAAATGTATACATTACATTTCTTCCAGTTATAGATATTTTGGTTTTCATCGTGCAGTTTCTAGTCATTCATCCAGTGCGTATGTGTTCAGTGGTGTCTGAAATTAATCTAACTGACTGCCACTATCGAACCCGGAGGTTCGTGCCCACGCGAACATAACCTTTCCACACATTCTGAACTTTTTTTTTCAGTCATTTGTTTAATTCACCTCCTTCAAATCGCGATTAATGCTATTATCTCATCTTATTCTTGGCCTACCTACTGCACGCTTTCCCTCTGGTTATCTTATAAGAAATGTCCCTGTCTTATACCCAATTCATGGGTATTGACTTTATATTCGCCTCTATGGATGGTCCAAATAACTATTTCTCCCAGAGAATGGTTATTTTATATTTGATGTAAAATTATATCAGCAGGAATTTGAAATATATCTCTTTTTGCGTCTGTGACTCTGAATTGTGTACAAGATCGTCTCCGTTTTTTATTTTTTCTAAATTCTTTGCATTATTGTTTTAGTGTGTGTTTTTAATTTGTTGGATATTATAAAATAATTGCATACTGATTTTTAAACAGTTGCTCATAACTATTTCTCCCAGAGAATGGTTATTTTGTATTTGATGTAAAATTATATCAGCAAGAATTTGATCTGCGTCTATGATCCTGAATTTTGTACAATATCGTCTCCATTTTTATTTTTTTGTAAATTCTTTGTATTATTGTTTTAGTGTGTTTTTAATTTATTGAATCTTATAAAATAATTCCATACTGATTTTTAAACAGTTGCACATAACTTTCTCGCAGAGAATGGTTACTTTATATTTGATGTAAAATTATATCAGCAGGAATTTGAAATATATCACCTTTTGCGTCTATGACTCTGAATTTTGTACAAGATCGTCTCCGTGTTTATTTTTTTTCTAAATTATTTGTATTATTGTTTTAGTGTGTGTTTTTAATTTGTTGGATCTTATAAAGTAATTCCATACTGATTTTTAAACAGCTGCTCATAACTCATAATATTTCAAATAGGAGCATGTTACAGAGAAGTTTTTCTCATTACGTTGCCTAACCCTCCTCTCTAAATATTGAAATACCTCTTTAAACTCTCTATATGTTAAAATAGAATAAAATATATGTATGTTTTTAAACTTGCTGTTATAGGTTTTAAATGTATATTGCCATAAAATCATATTAAAATTTGTATAAATGTCATCTAATTTCATTTGTTTTTTTAACCCTTCACAATTCGTGTTATTAATGACTAAAGTCAACAAGACGTTCGTTTTATACCAGGAATATATCTAAATTCAGTATTTTGTGATTGTTCCTTCTATAAATTAAGATTACATTATAAACTGAATAAAATTGCAGTATTTTAAAATAATGCTGGATGAACTGCTATTTATATATGTTATTTGTGAACAATTTGCGATGTTGTTTCGTGTTTGGCATTTGTCAGTGGTTGGCATGGTAACTGGTACTGGTCGCGTTATCCATTACGAGAAGCGACTCTGAAACACGATCTGGGAATTGGGAATTAGTTACGGTGTCATCTCTGCTAACAATCTGTTCCTCACTTAATTTTAATGTCTTCATTACTGTATTAATGCTATCTGCGCCATCGTACTTTAAGAACATAATATTTTCTTCAAATCGTCACTTTATGTTCAATGGTAAACATCGATGTAGAGTTTTCTTTTTTTCTCTAAAATTAAGCTAGGAAACTTTTTGTCAATCAAATCTGAATTGACTTTCATTTTATTCATGGGGAACCAATTAAAAATGAACATAGGTGGCGATGAACATGAATCGGAATAAAAGAGGAATTCTAGAGAGAAATAAATTGGTATGAAGGTCAAGAATGAGGTGGAAGAATAATATTAAAATTGTTTGAGGAAAGTGAATTATACAGGGAATTATTTAAAAAAAATATTAACTCAGGATAGGGATGTATGGAGAGTTTAATTCTGTGCAGTCATAAACCTCTCTTCTAGGGTTATATTTATTATTCTTTTTATTTTGTACTTTCATTATGAAGTCAATAATTGTATAAAGTTCTAGCTTTTAATATATTTTTCTTTCATTATTATATCTATATTGACTATTATCGGTATTTGTAATCAATTTAATTAAATATAATTCATAATAGTTAATATCCGTATAATTTAACCATAATTTACGGCCTTATTATTGTTATTATTAAACATTATAAATACTACTCCTGTTTCTATAGTGCCAGTGCCAGTGGGTTAGAATTAGTTAATTCTGAGTTAAAATATAATTAATATTTATTTTATAAGCAAACTAATCTCACATTACCTTAATTTAATTTCTCTCTACACGTAATTCTACATTTCATACACCATTGGGTCTTACAGGGACAGGACCTGTCGGGAGAGTTTGTGTAGTAGTTACGGATCACACACATCCTTTTCTTTCTCTCTCTCTCTCTCTCTCTCTCTCTCTCTCTCTCTCTCTCTCTCTCTCTCTCTCTTTCATTCATTCTAAAAAGGCGATAAGATATGTATGGTTATGATGGCTAAATTATGTTCGGTAACCATTTGAGTTTTATAGTTTCCCAGTATTCTTCCTACAGGCGAGGAAAAATCCCAGTATATCTCATCCAGGAAACCTATCCCCACCGGGGACAAGTGGAATTACTCACGAAAGAAACTTATAGAAATTAAAAATTTATATTAGTGTATTTTAAAAACTGGTAAAGCTAAAATATATGTGGTAAGAGGTTTGGCTAATTCATCTTTTCATCGTCTTCTAGGACTTCCCACATCTCTACAGCCTTGAGGTTGGTACAACAGTGCTTGTTTTGTTAGCCTAGAGTCCATTCTTAAAATATGTTCATGCCATATTTGTTTATAGTTTTGTTTTTTTTTTCATTTAGATTAACAATTTATTTCTTGCCTAATTGTTTCACTAGGAATGTGGTCTCTTAAAATATATCCTGCAACGTATCTGAGGAACATCATCTCTGATGTTTCTAGTAATCTTCTGTCTGATCTATTCATGGCCCCATTCTCTGATCCATGTCACAATGGGAACTGCCATTACCTTATAGAATTTTAGCATTGTTTCTTTTGTTGTTTTTGTTTATAGCGTTCTTTTAATACTCCCATACATACTTTGAAATTTATAATTTTTTTCATGTATATCATTTTAAAATATACAATTTTGGAATATTCACATGAAAGGTCCTTCTCCTCAACTTAATTAGCTATTTAACTGTAACGCTTTCGGGACTTGTCCCATCAACCTGCCGATGATGGGACAAGTCCCGAAAGCGCTACAGTTAAATAGCTAATTAAGTTGAGGAGACTGACCTTTCAGGTGAATATTCCATAATTTTATATTTTAATTTTGAATAATACCTCAACAGAACACATCATGAATCTTATAAAAGTTGATTGTTTATCATTTTCCCAACTGTAAGATATAATAATAACAACAACAATAGCAATAATAATAATAATAATAATAATAATGATAATAATAATAACAATAACAACAATAAACATTAATTGGTATGTTGAGAAAACTCAAAATTCGAACAATTAAATCTACATTGTTTTATCAGAATATAAGTGGTGAAATTTTCCAATGTCATTACACAGATATTGTGAGGAAGAATGTGTGGGTTTTTGAAATAATGCACGTAACTTTAAACCTAGTCGAAAACCAATTTCCATGCCCGTAACTACTTTTTAGTGTAATCTGTAAAATTAAAAGAATTTGATAGTGGTTAGTTGATACTGTGACGTAATATTGTTTGTGACAGACAGTGTTCACTTAAATTGATTCAGATTTTACGTAATGTCATTACAGAGGTCAGCATCTGGTTACAGCTCCATCATTGTTACAAGTAACAAGTCACCGGAACTGACGTTAATATTTTTTTACAATCACGTTATCAATTATATTAAATGGGCTACATTTCAGCTGCATCATATTCATCAAGTTATATAGGCCTATAGAATTAATGACAGAAGATTCAGCTAATGTCCTCTATAAGCAGAGGTAAAATACATTAATTGGTGATTTATATAGTAGATAAAGTAAAAAAGAAGAAAAAGGTAAAGTGATACCACTACAGACCTTAGGAGGCCGTTGGGGTGATAGGAAATTAAACCATTGCCCACGTTATTACTCAACACTGATCTCCCATCTGTAAAATTTCAGTTCCTTTTGTGATATAAGCCGCTCACCCAATATAATTTTTAAAATTTAATGACTATTTAACTCATGCCCCAAATGGGAGTCAATGACCAATCACGTTTCAATGATTTCTGTTTTACAACCAATCAGAGTCGTGTTTCACGAAATATTTATCAGTGTTATATTTACCATATTAAAAAAAGCTCCTCCTTTTTAATATTCTGAACAGGTCGGACCGTTATTTTGCAGTGACTGAGCCTATAAGAAATACGGCTACCAGATTGTATATATAGTGCATACATGTCAACATTTGTAGCAATTTATTATACCACCAAAAAAAGAAACCACTGTTTGCACTTTCTTAAATGTATTTTTTCCCAGGTAATAATCCAGAAAAATATAATTGTCATATTTACATCATACGACATCAGAAATGAATTAATATACAGTTTGATGTGTTTAATTTTTTCTCCACGAGAGCATTCTTACAATATTGCGTTCCTTTGGCAATAAATAGTATGATCTCGTTGCAGTGATAAACAAAAGAAGCAGATGAAGCGTACCTATCGTTTCTCATTTGTTTTCAAACATCGCCGTTTACATTAAATATATAAATATTTTAAAATAACTATAGTTAAATAATGATTTGTGAGTAAACAGCTTAATTTTATTCGTTAAATAGTCCTAACAAATGCCACTCTTGATTTCCAAATTCTCTAGTTGAATTCACTCCTCACTTCGTGAGTCGTGAATTTATCGATAATTTGGAAATCACTCGTGGCATTACTTATGATAATCTATGCTATAGCATCAACTGTACTAGTAAATACAGTAAATATATTTTCTATAATAAAACAGAAAACAACATTGCTATCTGCCTGCAATATCTGTAAATGAGCTGTCTCTCTTCTCCTCCATGCTAAATCAAACCTCTCTTCCGGGCTTAAGTCTTAACTTAGCTACAGTTAAGCTCCCGCCTTTCTAGAAAACCTGCAGAAGGTTGTAGACGGGTTATAAACACTTTATTACGGCCGCATACTACCCTAAAATATAATAATATCTTCTTCTTCGTCACGGTTTATGCTTATTTACTAGCCTATTCCGGCTCCAAATTGCTGCTGTATCCATCTTTTCTTTCGTCTTTCCAAACTTCTTCTTCCTCGTGGTGAATAGTTGTATGCTGATTTTGGTATTCTATTCTCAGTCATCCTTGCGAAATGTTCTTTCCAGTTTGTTCTGTATTTAAGTATTGTTGTTTAATTCCTCTACTTTTAGTTGTCTTATTTCTCTGGTATGCATATAAGAATATAAGAATAATATAAGTTAGGTTTTAAAAGAATCATGCATTAAGGAGTTTACACTAAACATTTTTCAGAAAACAATAAACTATAATAATATAATTCTTAAAGATTTTCACGCTCTTAAAATATCCGCAAGCGTGTTTAAAAAGGCATCGGTGCAAAATTTAACCGAACTTCATACATTCAAGTAGTACCTTAGTTGTCTACTAGATGTCTCATTGAGGTGATATACTAACCACATATCACTCGTGACATCTGTATGTAAATAAGTGTAACTAAATTAGCTTCATTAAGAATCTCTCGCTAGGGAGCAACCGTGTCCCACATGGGACATGTAGGGTATAGCCTACGTGCCTTTTGGACCCCGTGTGTTCAAAGCTGTATTCAATATACAGCCATCTGTGTGTTCATATCCTCAGGCAATTGAATGTAGTTTTTTTTTAAATATTGATTTCATATTAATGATAATGACATGGTGATGTTGGTTAAAATCCACATTTTTCTTCGTTTTGCTGTTTACTTTCCTTTTTTTATAACTGTTTGCGTCTTTATTTTTTAATATTTTCCTTTTTGATACAAGCTTAATACATCGGTGGAAATTAAAAGTCTTCTAGAACGCTGGGTAACCGGATACTTCAACGAATAGTAATTCATAAGCCATTCCTGATATCCAGGCCAATAAGATATATAAGAATGCTATGATGCCATCCACGCTTGGTAATACTAATGCCTTTTCTCCAAGGGTTTCCTAATAAAAATAAAATAAGTAAAATTATTATATTATTGTATGATATCGAAGAAAAGTACCACAAAGCCGCATGGGCCAGGGTTACATCTTAAATACAAATTCAGAGAATCACGTATAGTGGATCAGTGTCATTAGTAGCAAAACTGAAATGGATACAAAAAATACACACATTCTCACAATAATATAAATTTCTGCATGTTTACTAGCAATCTCAAAAATGTATTTACAAACGTAAATTATTAATTAGAAAGTACATTTGCAATAAAAACAAGTTTAACATTTCAATACATGACATAATATTAACATACTTGGGGTCTATATATGGCATAATAATAATAATAATAATAATAATAAAAAAATAATATCAATAAAATTATAACAATAATAATATTCTTGTATCTTGTAAGCCCGTGTTTCTCTTAAGAGAAATTTAGGCGCTCTCCCCCTACAGGGAAGAATTTGAACCATACTAATTTAGTTACACTTGTTTTCGTATAGATGTCATTTTAGTGGTCCGTGGTCAGCGTTCCGCCTCATACTGACATCTAGGAAAGCAAGGTAGTACTAGGACGGGAAAATTCGGTAAATTTTGCTAAGAGGCCTTTTCATTCAGGCTTAAGGATCTTTTACGAGCCAGAAAATTTTCAGACTCTGGACCCACGGCTTAAAGTCCCTCCCGGAGGACTTGCTCCTTGGATTTTTCTAATAATAAAATAATAATAATAATAATAATAATAATAATAATAATAATAATAATAATAATAATAATAATAATAATAGTAATAACAATGGCCTCAAATCGTGCCCAATTCAGAGTCGGGTCGAGACATGATATGAAGCTTCTATATTGTAGTGATCTGTGAACAAGAGTGCCGGCCGACCATGCCTAGCCCACCATCACAAGGGTGGATAAATGAAATGAATGAGATGGGTATGGATGTATGATGCAATGAAATTTCCTGCAGGGAATAACGGGAGAAACCCTGAGAAAAACATATGCAAGCTCCGTTTCGTCCACCAAGAAACCACATGGAGTGACCGAGACTTGATCTCGAGACTCCAGCGGTGAGAGATGAGCGTCTAACAGCTTGCTCCACGGATCCGCCAATAATAATAATAATAATAATAATAATAATAATAATAATAATAATAATAATAATAATAATAATAATAATAATAATAATAATAATAATATTTTATTTACTCTGGCAAAGTTAACGTTATAAGGTCTTCTCTTCCTCTGAACCAGCACAAATATATAGAAAATACAGATTTACAAAAAATGTAGGCTACATACAGTAAATAATTTATTATACACTTTAAGAAAAACATTATGAAATACAATAGGCTGTATATTAAACACAGGCCTACACAATTAATACATGCATAATATTGATTACGACAGAAATTCAAGATAATGGTATGAAAGTATTTAATTCATCTATCAAATCGTATTTTTATCTTCTTTTCAAATGTGCTGTGTAAAAGTTCAAGCTTTGTAGAGCGAGAGACGATATTTATAAGAATTCAACGAAAAAATAATCAATTTCGACCTACATATAAGAAAATCAATAATAGTAATGTAATGAGTTCGACAGGTCACCCTTATTTTGTTACAGCTGCTGTGTACACACAACCTCGATGCAGACTATGCTTGACACACTCTGCACTATTAATATTACATTCTCACAGAGATATTTGGAACATAGATGTAACATTTTGTAATTTACTTTCGTATACTCGTTTTACGCAGAATCTTTTATTGTTTACATCCTCTACTTAAAATCTCTAAGCAGTCTTCCAGTGCTGAACGTTCCCTTGTTAGTAAGAACCAATCGAATTTTGAGATTATTTGAATAGTAATTGGTACATCTGTAAGTATATTGTTTGAGAGGAGTTGGAGTCAACATTATATGTAAATAAC
The DNA here is from genome assembly GCA_030220185.1 of Diploptera punctata. Classification (NCBI taxonomy): domain Eukaryota; kingdom Metazoa; phylum Arthropoda; class Insecta; order Blattodea; family Blaberidae; genus Diploptera; species Diploptera punctata. The sequence goes on along the minus strand of JASPKZ010003874.1, from coordinate 545,926 downwards.
AAAATTTAACTAGCACATTTAGTGACAATTTCATACACGGAGGTTCATGGCCACGCGGTCCACATACATCTATACTGAGACAATGCTTTCCAGCCGTTTCCTGTATAATTCACCTCCCTTAAGTCATGCTTAATATTATTCTCCAACCTCATTCTTGGCTTACCTACTGATTGCTTTCCATCTGATTTTCCTACACGAAATTTTAATTCATCTCTTTCATTCCCCATTTGTGCCACATGTTTTGCCCATCGCAGTCTACGAGACATAACTGTTCTTATGTTACATGTAAATATTGTAAGATATAGGCCTATAATAAAATCAATAATATTAATTATTATAATATAATACTTGGGTATAATATACAACGGACATACTTGTAAAGAGTATTATTGTATCTAGTGAAGAAGTAAGTAAAGTAAGAGGTTCGCCATATTGTTTGTCTGGTTTTTGAACACGTGTTAAGATAAAAATTGCGAGTTTATTAATTTCGTATTGATGTGAAATTTGTTTACTTGTCACAATTGTTTTTTTTATTTCAGTTATACTCATTTGTTACTTTTTCCTTAGAACGTTTTTGCTCTTTCAATCAAATTCATTCCATTTGGACTCGAACCATAGTGAGAACGAACGGAAATGGATTGGAACAATATTGTAAAATTAAAATTCATAATTCAGGGGTGGCAGCAACTTCTGTTCCAGCGCTGCATTGACTTTTTTTTTCCAGTCATCTCTCCGTATATATGCCCATTTCATATTATTATTACTATTATATTATCATCATTGTGTTATTTGTGAGATTAACTGAAACTAAGATTACATAACATCACATCAAAAGCTGCTCTAAAATATGGAAGTGAAATTTGGATTTTAAATAAAAGAAACTCTCATAAACTTCAAGTAAGCCAAATGCGCTTCTTACGATCATTGTTAGGAGTTAATAGACTGGATCACCAAAGGAACACTATTATCAGAGGAAAACTTGGAGTAACAAGTTTAAATGAAGATATACAAAGATACCAACAAGAATGGAAAAATCATCTGAGAAGAATGGCAAGAAATAGACTTCCAAAATTGGCATTCCAATATACTCCAACTGGACATAGGGACCAAGGAAGACCAAAACATCGGTGGAAAGATCAAGACCATCTTCGCTAGGTTTACCGTACAGGCCACATGGCCTAAAACGAATTTGTTCATGATGATGATGATGAACTGAATTATCTGCAGGATAATGATTCACTATTAGACGTATTTTTTAAAATAAAATAGAAAAAGTGTTAATAGTATTATATAATATTAAAATTTAACTTGTAGCTAAACCATCTGTTTATTCAAAGTCTGATATCTGTTATTAGCCCAACGACTGTGTCATTGTTAGTGGTGCAAGCTATTCACAATAATATGGCCTATGCCTGCGGTAGTTGGACAGACTGAAGTTATGGGATCAGTTTAAAAGTCAATCCAGAACTGAACATCAAATGGTTTCTACGGCGGTAGAAGAACGTAATTTCCAGCTATCCAGGGATGTGAGATATGCATATAGAACTTCGTTCTCAAAAGGTTAAGCGAAGAAACCCTGATTAAAAATTACCGTCCCTGGAGGCAGAACAGGGGAATGGTCGGTGGATCTGCGACAGCAGTCCTCCCGGCTAGGCTCATGGAGCCCGTGGACCAACTGTGGGGTCATCAGGATTGAGCGACCTGATGTACTATGTAGCTCAGCAATTGCCCAGAACTGCGAACTCCAACACTCTCTCCCTGGGGTGTTGGTTTAAAGACCGAGAACTTGAACGTGGACGCGAAGTTAGAATAGGGAGGACTAGAACTAGGACTTGGGAGTATGGTCATGACGACCGAGGTATCCCAAGGGGTGGACGGCAGGGCCTAGATAATTAAAAAATACCTGATCCCCCACATTGAGGGTTGATGTATCGGGCCATCCCACTGTTCATCGAAAAGTCAGCAAAGCTAAAAATCGAAAAAAAGATGGAGAGTAATGACATTTCTGTATAATTTTGAGTTCAGGGAGGTGTACATCTTGAAATGGCAAAGTGATTCCTCTACTCATGTCCGACGTAATGCAAGTCCAAATGAATTCTTGAAGATTACATATTTTAACTTGGTTGTGCCAGGTTGGATTATTCAATAATTTCGCTGACAGAAAACACTAAAATTCATATTTTAAATGTTAAAATTCTTTCAATTAGCAACTTTATATGCAAACTAATGTGTAAATATTTGTAATAAAAATATTAGTTTGAATGCAGTACAACAAGAACAGTATAATGTTAAGTCTTTCTTTAGAGTGCACTTGCACTCCAGCTGCTATTCCACGTATCGGCATGACGAATCTTAACTAAACTAACACAAATTATTCACTCTTGGACGACGTAAATTTTCCTAAAAGATAAGGAATGTGCCATTGTTTTTATTCCCAAAGTTATATCGTCTGTTTATTTAATCTCTGAAATTTGTTAATATTTTAGTTAAATCCTTCAAAATAAAATTTACCAATGACCAATTAAAACATTACAACGATATATTAAACTAGCTGACGTCAGAACAGAGGAATGCTCGTGATTGGCTGGCTTGATAATCTGATACAGAAGTTGACGGAATAATACAGCATTGAATACGCACATGTCGGACACTAATGCGCTCGTAACGAACTGGTCGGAAGGCTGTGTTGGGGGGTGGGGGGAGGTCTATGTATATACTGTGCGTTGTGGGCTCACCGCATCCAGGGGTGGATGACCCTCCCACACCCCGATCTCAAATCGAGCGCACTCAGATGTGGCTACACCAACCCAAACAATGAGTTAATGAACAAACATTGCTAACGTAAGCTGTGTGTATATGTGGTCCCATCCATGCATATATTGTAAGTATACAAAAAATCTCCGTCAGCTGTTTCTGTCAGTTCGCGGTCCTCGTAAAAAAAATACTTGATGTTGTTCATTAGTTAAAGAAACATTCTAAACAATGAAAGAGATGAAAAATCGTAAAAAAATGTATTGTTAATTCAATATTTCTCCCCCCACGTCCCTTAATGTCAACCCTTCATTACTGTTACTAGGACGTAACAGTGGTTTAAGCGGTTGTCCGAACGATGTCAGCAGTCAGAAGAGGGGAAGAGTGGTTACACACATATATTAGAATGTTCATGTAGCGCACAAGGGAGAAATCTCTAGCTCATTGTTGTATGATGTCTGGGAACTTCTTCCTGGTCATTGATTTAATTATCTATACAATCCCCTTCGTCGGCTTTTAATCTCAATTCTTCTGTTTTTCTCTGCTTATAATTCATTCTCATTTCTATTGTTTATTTCTAACCTATTAAATGACTCGCTGATACTATCAAATCCATACATTCCTATACAGACCTGATACCTATTTACCGATCATTTCCTGTATAGTTACCTCCCTAAATCATCGTTCACAGCTTGTCATGGTATCAGTAATGTAGAATTCTTCCCATAGTTCGCATTTCTTCTCGTGGAGTTCATGCAGGAGGTCCTGGTAAGCTGGTGTCATTGGTAGCAGGAACTTCAGTCTCAGCTCTTCTGGTTTCAACTTAATATTTTTACTTATTCGAAATAAATGTCATACCAATCCGCCCCTATTTATTAGGTTCATATTCATTTTAATAGGAGTTTTTGTTTATTTTGAGCTGTACAAGTTCAAATAGACTTGATCTCCTATTGCATCATCGTCCTTAGGGGTTTTACTGTGATCACTTCTTTGCCTTAACTTTCTATTTATTATGAATATTATATTCGCCCTAATGAATTCGATGAGTTATACTATATTTGAAGCTGTGCAGTCAGTGACATCGCACGAGATGTTTCTGCTTCCATGCAATCCACACGAAAGGTTTCTTGTGTAGTATGGAGATCTCATTTATTTACAGACCGAGGGTAAATTGAAAATCAATGCTGCAGCCTCAAAATCTTTGTCATCCGCTAGAAATCTATCCCCTATATATTAGGCTACATCAGTCTCGCGCCATACCCGAGTGATCTAAGAAATCACGCCTTAACGTAACGAGACATGCGCTGTTTTGAATCACAACGGTGAAAATGTTTTCTCATGGAATTTCAGCAGCATAGGCATCAAAATATCCTCTATATTAGGCTTAAAATAATCTATTTTAATATATAATATTTCTGAGGAATGTGGATACCTACAATAAGTAGTGGCTCCAGGCTGTGAAAACGACCTTATAGAGGCTGGGGAAACCGAAATATTGACACTTGCCACCTCTGTAATCGCTGGATCATAGTTCACTTGTAAGTTGCAGATATGGTTGAAGTTTTGGAGCCGGACGTTAGGCCCAGGGTCTTGTAAGTCTCTTGTGCCATGGAGTTAATATATTAAATATTTGATTTATATATTTCCTATCATACGTGATATTTATATTTGCATTATAAATTGCATGAAATATTCTCCTCTGAACAATTTATAATAATAATATTAATAATAATTATTATTATTATTTATTATTATTATTTATTAATATTATTTAGTATTATTTATTATTTATTATTATTATTACTATTGTAATTATTATTATTTTAATTATAATAATATTACTATTATTATTGTTATTATTTTAATAATAATAATAATAACTATTATTAATAATTATTATTAATGTTATTATAATTATTATTACGATTATTATTATTACGATTATTATTATTATTATTATTATTATTATTATTATTATTATTATTATTATTATATTATTATTATTATTACTGTTCAGGTGTATGTTGATTTTATGTTTAATTATTAATTTTAAAACAGTGAATAACTATTATATTTAATAATTTTTTTTATATCATTGGAATAGATCCTGAATAGCGAAATATTTATGAGCCGATGACTACATATATAAAGAAAACACCAATATAAAATTAAGTTTATTTGTCAATTCCTTCTTTGCCTAAACATGTAAAAGATTAGGCCTTAATTGCAAACTTATAACTAAAATAGATAGGCCTGTTAGCATTTTGAAATGGTCCGTTAGAATTTTGACAACTCACTACTATTGTCACTATATATTTCAATTTTTGGGAATAATATTATGAAGCATTGTTGGTGTAGCTTTTGAATTTCGCTGGCGGCGGTGGTGAGAGTCGGGTCTCGCCTTGTATCGTAAAGGATTCGTGAGCTGTCGAGTAATGAATCGGAAAGCCCGCAGAGAATTTTCCACGTGCGTCTATCCCTCCATTCCGTAAAGCTCGGTTCTCGAGACTCTGACTGGAGGCAGGCTTCCAGATGGCACTCCCCATCGCAACAAGATGTGAGGCTCAGACTAGCCAGCAACAGTCGTATTTTTTTATATTCGAATAATGCATCACAGAGGCGAGCCCCAGAGTGAAGACAAGAAGATGTTGTAGTAGTAGGACTTTATTAGACAAAAGTAAGATATTTACAATATTATTTACAAATATGGGTCACACGGGCAGTAAGTCGTACGTGCTTTTGACAGTCCGTTACAATAAAGAAATAATTGCTACTAGTCTGAAGAAAAATAAACAACAAAACAAAAAAAAAAGCAATAACATTACAATTACATAAAGAAAACAGTAATATTACAATTAAATAATAACACAATAGCACTATACACTAAAAAAAACCCGTAACATTGCAATTACTTAAGAAAACACAGTAATTAAGTGAAATCGTCAGCGAGTACGGAGAACTCAGCGATCATAAATTTTGAAGAAAGGAACATTATGAACACGAAATTATTTGTGAAGAATCAATTAATTATTGTTAAGTGAATAAAATAAATTTGGAAGTTTTGTAAACATCTATGGTGTTTATTTAAAGAAATTGCAGCTGAATTTTAGGAGGATGCAAGATACGACAATTTTTTTAAATTGATCCATCCATAGTAACTCTCCCCGAGGGCAGGTCTTTCACTGCAATCATAGCATTTTCATGCCATGCTTTGCAGCTTTTCTAGGAATTTATAGGTGTAGTAGCTTCCCATTGCTTTCCACGCCAGTGGAGGTTGATGATGATAATGATAAGGACGATGATGATGGCCGGATGATTTTCGGGGACCGTTGAGCCCTAAGCTTACTGATATTTGCCTTACAGGTGAGGAAAAACACCGAACGAATCCTCACCTAAGAGCCTGTCCCGACCGGGAATCGAACCCGGGCCCACTGTGTGACAAGGCAGCACGCTACCTCGAGACCACAGCAGTGGACTTCAAATTCATAATATTTAAATTATTTTATGCAAACTATATATGTAATTATTTGTACAAATACCATCAGATATTTTATAAAATCGAAATTATTAGTACGCGTTGTCATCTATGACAACCTATTAATTTCCGAAACTTAATGTATTATTATTATTATTATTATTATTATTATTTATTATTATTATTATTGTTATTATTTCTGCTATTTGCGGGAACACTTGCTATAAGCTTATATTATTTTACACTAATTTATTTTAAATTGAATTACTGCTAGGGAGCATATAACAATCGTATAATGGAAAGCCAGAGGGAAAACGCCCAGTTGGTAGACCAAGAATGAGGTGGAAGAATAGCATTAATTATGATTTGAGGGAAGTAGATTATACAGGGAATGATTGGAAAGCATTAGCTCAGGATAGGGATGTATGGAGAGCTTAAGTCCGCGCGGCCATAAACCTACGGGTTCGATAGTGCCAGTGAGTAAGTAAGTAAGTAAGTATAATCTTCATGTACATGGAGTGGATGGGTGGAGACGAGTGGAGAAGAAAAATAATACTTTAGAAAGGTGTGTGAACATTAAAATTATGTATATAAATAAATAAATAAATAAATAAATAAATAAATAAATAATCATCATTCTAATTTAATCAGTTTAAAGTGAAACATTATTAAATTCAGAGATTAGTTGCTACTGGGTTGAAGTGTATTAAGATTTTCATCCTGGGAGAAAATAATGAATTTTGTTAAGAGTTGAGAAGAGATATCAATGCATTACTGACCTTAAATTAGCGATATAATAAAAACACTTTAGAACGGAGAGTCAGAAGAACACTTCATACAGTATTTAATAATTTATCGACAAATAACAAATCTTGATCTAGCTATTCAGTTTAATAAAATAGTTGGATAATGAAGACATAATGGTGCATAAAGGTAAAACAATATGTTTCTTGTGCACTAGAATGTTGCTAAAATTATACAGGATGTCCCATTCAAACCTCCCACATTTGAATTGATCATAACTAACAAAGTATGCGGAATTATGAAATGAGGCCGGTATTAAACGAAACAGAAATTCAAAGAGTTTTTATTGCCACACACTAAAACACATGTGCACCATTACTAGCACGAACAATATCAAGTCTGTATTTGATTTCGTGCCTTGTTCTTTCCAACATGCCCATTGGTACTGTTGCAATTGTTGTCAAGGATACGGGTTCGTAAATCATGAAGATCTTGTACTGAAGTCGCAAACACACGGTCTTTTACATACCAGAAAACAGTTTGTGCTCGTTGCTAAGGAGTCGCCATTTTGTTTTATGTCATTATTGTCGAACATGGCGACAGATGAATTAACTGCAACAATTCTTTGAGTTTCTCTTTATTTTAATACCAATCTCATTTCATAATTCCACATACTTTGAGAGTAATGATTAGTTAAAATGTGGGAGGTTTGAATGGGGCACGGTGTATTTTAATTCTGCCGTCATTATTACATCGGATAAATAAAATTCTGATAAGATTTCAGTATTGTATACAATGAGGTTTAACGCTTTTAAACTGACGAATCGTATATTATAGCTAACTTGTTTTGGGAAAATTGACGACTCCAGAATGTCGCGAAAATCGCATGGATTCCTGAGTTTAATTGCTAAAGCGAATTCTAGTAGCATCGCCTGTTGTTGATTTAGAGAGGTGTTCAAACAACTGACTGTTTTCTTGCGTGTAGAGCGTAAGGATGGAGTTGCGCAACTCATTTCTCCCCCATCCCAATCCTCTCACAAAACTCAAACAAAACAAAACACACTTTCCTGACGATTGTTAAAAACATGACTTTGTTTCTATTTTTTTTTGTTTTGCCTAACGATAAATTAGTTTGTTACCGAACACAAATAAAATCTGCAGGGATTCACTTTTTATTCTTTATTGCTATAACATAGCACATTGGAGAACATTATAAGTCTTGAAAATGTAGCTAGAAAGTGGTAATGCGACACAGTCATAGCAGCACTGTTGCTGCGTCGCTCGGACGTAGATACTAATCATGTCTAAAACAAATAGCAATTAAGCACTTACCCAGCATACTTAGATAATAGCTGCTCCACAGAAAGACGTGAAGCGAGTATACGCGGGATGACACGGCATTAGTTCGCAAATCATCCACAAACGAAGCAGGTCAATGTTCTGCTGTGTTGGATAATATGCATCTGTGCATCGGCAACTTAGCTCTGAAATACGCCACCTCCCTGTCCTGTGTTTATTTTTAATTTTTCATGGAAAAACGGAACAAATATTACCTGATGAGCATAGAAAGAAATTCTTTGCAAAAACTGTTTACCGTTTCTTAGATATTAGAAAGTTCCACAAAAACATTCTAAACATCAAAATGCTTTAATGTTCTGTCATTCTATTAAATAAAATGTAATAGGTATGACTCATTATGTGAACGAATTGTGGCATTGGTATTGGCTTATATATTGCACTTGTCCGGGTTTTGCGTTACTTCATTGATAGTTCGCATAGTAAATAAGATGAGTAAGGGCGAGGAAGCAAGCAATGTAACCTGTCTCTTCCGTGATTTCGAGTAAATATTGTTGGCAGATCCAAGGCGTTTTATGTCCCCCAGTTTATAATTTATGTATATATATATATATATATATATATAAAAATTCTATATATATATATATATATATATATATCTTTCCTCATTAGAGGATTGTCTCAAGGGCAAAGTGATACAAACAATTAATTTTTGAAATTGATGAAACACATTTTGCAAATACATTAAAAAATTACAAATTGTAATTGAAGTATACATAGTCTACTGTAAAGTAGAAATTTTGTAAATATGGTTTCTTAAAATTGAAATTGATCCTCTAATGGCACCGATGGTAATTTTAGTAAGATACACCCTGTCCGAATCTAAGGAATTCCAATAAATAAATAAATAATTAAATAAATAAATAATTAATTAAATAAATAAATATATATATATATATGGGTACATCACAATATTAATCTCTAATAATAGGTGTTCGCACTGCGGTTTCTTTTTTTTTTATATAATCAATTGCTACAAATGTTATTCTATCGCATATCTGCTTACATTCATGCACTATATATACAGTCTGGGAGCCACTTGCATTCTAGGATTCTTACATCTTAATATATCCATCCATCCATAGTAATTCTGCCCGAAGGCAGGTCCTTCACTGCAATCATAGCATTTTCATGCTATGCTTGCAGCTTTACTAGGGAATTGTGTAGGTGTGGTAGCTTCACGTTGCTTTCCACACCGGCGAAGGATGATGATGATAATGATAATGGTAAGGATGATAATGATAAGGATGATGACCATATAATTTCGGGGACCGTTTGGGCCTTAAAGTTTTCCTGACATTTGTCTTACAGGTGAGGAAAAACTCCGATAAAAACCTCACCCAGAAAAACTGCCCCGACCGGGGATCGAACCTGGGCCCGCTGCGTGACAAGGCAGCACGCTACCTCGAGACTACAGCGGTGGACGTCTTAATATATACATTTTTATATTCAACCTATTTCTTAGAGAGTCAGTCACTGCAAAATAATGCTCTGACCTATTGATAATGTTAAAAAGGAGGTGCTTGATTTTAATATGATAAAATTAAATTGATAAAATTGAGGTATAAAACGACTGTGATTGGTTGTAAATCAAAATTCATTGAAATGTGATTGGTCATTGACTTCCATTTGGAGCATGAGTTAAATAGTCTCAGATAGTAGTGTTGATCCGCAGACTAGAGTTTCAGTCTCGGAGAGGGTAGATTTTTTTATTTAATCTAAGGTGGCAATTACTATTTATAATATCACTAAATTTATAAATCACTAAATTAAGCACCAAATTCTTAATTTCATTCTATGAGAGAAAACATACTGTTTTTCATGCAAAATTAAGACTAGAGGTGCGTTATGCTTTTAGAAATGAGTCCCCGCTTTGATCACCCCTTATATCTATAAAGCATCTACAAAACACAGGCACACATACTGATATCCATGTTATGCACAATACATAATTATACCAAACACATAAATTGACTAGAGGTGCGTTATGCTTTTAGAAATGAGTCCCCGCTTTGATCACCCCTTATATCTATAAAGCATCTACAAAACACAGGCACACATAATTATACTGATATCCATGTTATGCACAATACATAAATATACCAAACATATAAATTTATACGTATCGCAATAATATTGTCCATCTGCTCGAGGCAAACAAAAGGGAAGAATCAAAATTAACCTTAACTTGATAAAGATATATTAGTAAATATATAATAAATATAAATGAATGAAAAGATATAAATAAATTGTAAATATAATTATAATTTCGAGGAACAAGAAAATGAAATTGTGCTCGCATTGCATCCGCTCATTCCTGGGGTTATTTGTAATTCGAGAAATTCACATGCAGTGCCCTGAAATCCAAATAATCAGCCGCCGCCACCTAAATTTATTTTTTTTTTGTAGAAACAAGGCGTTAACTAAAATTTTAAAAAAAATTTTGGTGAAACGACAGTATTAAAACATATTAAAATGTTGCGTATTGTTAACAAGTAGTGTATTTTTTAGCACGTATTGATGAAATCGACCACATTAAATTATCTGCTGTAGTTCGCATTTGTATTAAAACTCCTGCTCTTTCGTGTCTGGAAGCCATTTTCAATCAGCTGTTCCGTGATTATTGTAACCTTCGTTTTCGTTTTACATTCTGAACGTTTCAATCGTGCACTAAGTTCACAGGCAATTTTTATGTTTATTTTTACGTATAATTTTCTGCGTGAGTGAACTTTTAGAGATTTGGTATTCGTTTTCTAAAATTTTAAATAAAAATCTAAGATTTCAAAATCTCTTCTTTAAAAATAAAGGTTGTTTATATAGTTATATATGCCTTGTCACGCAGCGGGCCAGGGTTCGATCCCCGGTCGGGGCAGTTTTTCTGGGTGAGGTTTTTATCGGGGTTTTTCCTCACCTGTAAGGTAAATGTCAGGAAAACTTTAAGGCCCAAACGGTCCCCGAAACAATATGGCTATCATCATCAACACCCTTATCATTATCATCATCATCATCCTTCACAGGTGTGGAAAGCAACGGGAAGCTACCACACCTACACAATTCCCTAGTAAAGCTGCAAGCATAGCATGGAAATGCTATGATTGCAGTGAAGGACCTGCCTTCGGGCAGAATTAGTATGGATGGATATAGTTATAATAAATTGAACAATTTTATAACGTACTATAGAAGACGTGTCATTCATAAAATTTAGTTTTTCTTTGGATCCACTCCATAATATTCATTACTTCATGCTATCACAAAAAGTGAACGAAAATATAAATAATAAACGTAAAAAATAAATAGTTGCTGTATGATATTACATGTTAAATGCGTTTATTATAAGAAAAATATAAAGAACATACGCTTAGATTAATTTAATTTCATTGCATGTAAATGCTGTGAGTAAAAATGAAATTATTAAATTGATAAGAAATGTTTTTATTTTTAAGATGTAATAAAAAATGAATTTGATACGTATAAAGGTAAAAGAGGTCATATAAGTAGTGTTGCATCCAAACAATATCACAAAACGAGATACAAATACAGCTTCGTGATTTAGAGCATTGCATTATTATAAGAGAATTTAAAACTATTACAAAATCCTTTGAAATTAATATCCACTTTAGAAATTTACAGTTGAAAATTTTCTTAAATTGGTGAACGAGCCATAAATAAATTAAGTAACGCTGGTGCAATTAATATTGTTACATGTGTGCGTGCATATGTGTGTGTGTGTGTGTGTGAGGTCACGCGAACGTCGTCCTGACGTGTTTGATCAACGAGACTAGAATCATTAATGTTTGCACTTGCAGTGCCTGCATTTTCAATAAGCCCTCATGCTAATCCTGTTTACCTCTACTTCGCGTGATTCCTCTTTTAGCACTCTTGTAAATAGCTTAATTAATGCCTAATTATACACTTTTATACTCCGTTTAGCGTGACGTCATTATTTTACAACTTTTTCTTAATGTCATGCTTCCACTTTGCACTAGGTTCCAGAAAATAATTCCGTGGATACAAGTTCTTTCCTTCCTACTCTCATTGTATTACTTACGAAAGCTCTTAAATAAAAAATAATGCTAGAAAATTGTTTGATTTAATCTGAAAATAATAAATTCATGATTTAAAAACACGCACTTTATACAGGGTGTATCAGGACCTCACCAACAAAATTATAGGGATGATAAGCCATGCAGAGATGATAATTTTTTGTGAATGAACATATAGTTTCAAATACGTCGTTTATGAGTTATGCGCAGATGAAGGTATTCACCTGTAAGGGTGGAATTGAATACACACAATTGTACACGTATCATTTTATTGAAAAATACATGTTTTTTACAATAAGTGTTCAAGAAGTCGACCCTGTGACTCATTGCATGTTTTATATCGTCCCAGCAACAATCGGTCAACACGGCCGATCATGGCAGCATTCTTTTTGACGTCAAAACACTTATTGTTTGAACACTTATTTTAAAAACATGCCTTTTTCAATAAAATTATATGTGTACTGTTGTTTGTATTCAATCCCGACCCTTACGGGTGAACACCATCTGCGCATAACTCATAAACGACGTGTTTGAGACTATACGTTCATTCACAAAAAATGATCCTCTCTGCATGGCCTATCATCCCTATCATTTTGTCGGTGAGGTTCTGTTACACCCTGTTTGATTCTTGCTTACGTGTCCCAAACTATGCACTCTGAGTGAATTAAATATTCAGAGAATTGATTTACGAAATTATTACATTAGGTCATTCAGTTGTGAGAATAATTGCACTGTGTCTAAAATCTAAAATGTGTATTTTGAAGAACATAGAGTGTGTGTGTGTGTGAGAGAGAGAGAGAGAGAGAGAGAGAGAGAGAGAGAATCTCCGGACCTACGGCCGGGCTAGTGGGAAAAGCGCATGCGGCCGCTGAGTTTTCACTCCGCGTCGCGCGGCAGAGGAACTGCACGGCTCTTTTCCTACTTCTTTATCTTGATTCGTGTGGTGAAAATAGCGAAAATAAGTTACGTACCTTATGATAGGAGATGTTGAAAGTGCTCTCCTCCTACTTCCACACATTTTCGGTACCTTGCTAGAAAACCCTCATTCACATGCATTAGTTGCTGTTCAATTATTGAGTTAATTTCTGTCCTGATATAATTTTTCAGATCGTCTAATGTGTGGGCATTTGTTGCATACACTCTGTTTTTTAAGTACCCCCACAAATGAAAATCGCATACAGTTAAATCTGAGACCGTGATGGCCACAAGCCCGCACTAATAACCCGATCTTCAAAAATTTGACTAATTAATTTTGACGAGTCTTCAGCTGAATATGCACTTGCAGAGTCCCGCTGGAAAGTATCCATTTCGACTGTCAAGATCAGCCAGTTCTTTGGAAAATGGTGTCAATGTATCATATATGTACCTTTATGCATTATTTGTGTTATTAAAAGAATGTCTACCCTAGAAACAAAAGTTTTAGCTTTTCGAGGGTATGAGCCACTAAGAGTAAAAATCCAATTAGAGAATAAAATAATGGAACAGGTGAGCAATTGTATTTACCTGGGATAAAATGTATCATATAGAAAAAGTGAAGACATTGAAAACAAAATAAATAAATGTAATTAATGTGTGGCACCATAACGAAGTCTGAAAAGAACTAGAAAGGAGACACTTTTAAAATTTTATAAAACAATGGCGGTTCCAATACTACCGCATGGTCCGGAATACCGGGTCTTAACCAAAAATCAGGAACGAAGAATAGAAACGTCAGAAATGAGGTTTCTGAGGAATGTGGCTGGCTGTACAATAACATATCGAAAAAGAAATAAAAATATACGAAGTGCACTAAATATATTCAAACAATTAGATAGAATTGCACAATACAGAGTGGGTGTTCAATTGAAGTCAAAATATAAAATTCGGTCTAACAACCTCAATTTTTTCCGTTACGAAACTCGGTATATGCCATTGAAATAAGACAAGGAAAGTATTCTCAAATAATCAGCTATTTCGAACTATTATAAATGGGTGTTTACCTAAAAACACAAATTTATAAACTTTGTCCTAGCGGCCGCCATGTTTTTATCATAATGAAACTAAGTATGTAGGATTTAATTAATAAAAGGAAGACATACTGCATTCGGTAAATCAGCAAAATCGGATCATACATTCCAGTTAGTGAGGAATTCACTCTATTTACGCAGTTCATGATTGACGGATTTTTTAATATAAGTCAGATAATTGTATGGGTGGCATATCCATAGAATTCACAGGAAAATATTGCATAACTTAAAACTTATTTTGTTTCTTGTCTTTCTGGAAAAAAATATTTTTATGAACTCTTTGGAGTTAGAAGTGGAATAAAGGCAGACGTTGAAGTATAACAGAGCGCAGGTACTGTGCGCGCCTTCTCTAATTATTCTGGTAATGGCTTGAATTAAAACCGGTGATTAAGAAAGCTGTGCTTGCTGTTGGAATGATGGATTAGTCCTCCAGGCACTGTGCTACCCCAAGGGATGATGACAACGCGCTTACAGCTTTCTTGGGTTCTTATTCCACCCTCTCCTCTGCCTTATAACCCGGCTGAACCAAGCCGATAACTCAGGGGCCTGATCATTCACGCACAATCAAACTTCTCACGTTCCATCACCCATGTTATTAAAACATTTAATGAAAACAATATGCAACATGCAAGATAATCATAAAATAACTTTTATCATTTTATATTGCAAAATATTATTAATATTAAATTGAAGGTCCTTCAATTTTAAGGGTATATCAATGAGTGAAATTTGAGTGACTATTTAACCCATGCCCCAAATGGGACTCAATGGCCAATCACGTTTCAATGATTTCTGTTTTACAACCAATCAGAGTCGTGTTTCACGAAATATTTATCAGTGTTATAATTACTATATTAAAGAAGGCTACTCCTTTTTAATATTCTGAACAGGTCTGACCATAATTTTGCAGTGACTGAGCCTGTAAGAAATACGGCTACCAGATTGTATATATATAGTGCATGAATGTCAACACATGCCGCATGCGGGAGTTAATATAAACACATTTGTAGCAATTGATTATACCACCAAAAAAAGAAACCACTGTTTGCACTTTCTTAAATGTATTTTTCCCAGGTAATAATCTAGAAAAATATAATTGTCATATTTACATCATACGACATCAGAAATGAATTAATATACAGTTTGATGTGTTTCATTTTTTCTCCACTAGAGAGCATTCTTACAATATTGCGTTCCTTTGGCAATAAATAGCATGATCAGGTTGCAGTGATAAACAAAAGAAGCAGATGAAGCGTACCTATCGCTTCTCATTTGTTTTCAAACATCGCCGTTTTACATTAAATATATAAATATTTTAAAATAACTATATTTAAGTAATGATTTGTGAGTAAACAGCTTAATTTTATTCGTTAAATAGTCCTAACAAATGCCACTCTTGATTTCCAAATTCTCTAGCTAAATTCACTCCTCACTTCGTGAGTCGTGAATTTATCGATAATTTGGAAATCACTCGTAGCATTACTTATGAAAATTGAACAAAATATACATTTTGTGTTTTATCTCATAAAATTCTCCTAAGCTTCCTGTTCAAGAAAATATATAACTTATCGCTATTTCGCTGATATTAAAGCCCTAGCGGCCATTTTTATACACCCTCAGAACTAGTGGAAAAAATGATACCAATGTATCAAGTATTGATATCAGGTGTATTATTTGAGAGATGCATAAAAGGGAAAACCCAAAAAGCTAATGAGAATCTCCACCATACAATTTGGCACAAATGTCCAAAATAAATATTTGTTTCAAAACAGAAGTTGGAATTGTGCGTTATTAAAGCAGTCAGAAGGATAAAAAACTTTATTGCCTTTTTTTCTCAAATGTATTTTTCAAACGCATGCCCAACAAAAGTTCTTTGCACTGCAGTTTTTTCCCTATTAAATTGAAATTTTCCATACTTGTCTGTAAGAGTACAAAGAATCAAACTTGCATTGGATTTTAATCATACTCAAAATGCTCATGAGTTATGACTTTTTATATTGTTATAGATATCTCAGTTTCCATCAATATGAAAAACCAATTTAAAAAATTACTCAAAAGTAATAACAGCACAGAAAAATCTATTGCTATTTTGGAAACAATGAGGACAGTGAATATCCAGAGCAAATATTGGAACAAAATAATGAAAGCTGCGCTGCAAGGAGCTGTTATAATTAATTAAAGTAAAAAAAAATTAAAGAACTTCTAACTTGAGAACTAATACAACAAATCACTTGAAATTTAGTAAATACGTTATTCATACTGGTAGACAATTGTGATAAAAAATTGAAAGAAATATCTTTATTAGTTTTGGAGTTTCAAAGTTCATTCACGAGTACACATAAAGTCCTATAGGTTTTAATATTACAGTATTTTATGGGGTACATTTATGGCGAAATAGCGTTGCAATGAATAAAATATCATGTTTATAAAAAAGCTATGTATAGTATATGTGGTACTAATTATAATATACCCTGTAGGTACTTCTTCGTATCCGAAGATATATTAATAGTGTAAATTTGTATATTTGCTTGTGTCAATTAGATATTAAGAAAAATCTGGATTTGCTTGCTATTAGAAGTGATTTTTATAATTACAAAACGCGATATAGTTATTTACTTAATGAGATACAAGCCAGGTTAACAAAAACAAATCTTTGGTATAAAATCAATGGGCATTACTTTATCTACTAAGCTACCTTGTGAATTACTAAGATTCAAAACTACAGACTACATAATTTTTGTTTGACACTCCATTTTTTGGTGTCAATGAATTTTTATCTTTACTGATAATAAGTAATGTTATATTTAGTATTTATGTATTTTAATATTTAAATTTAATGAGTTTATTTCATAGGTCATAATGCCAAATGACTAAAATTAATAATAGTGATATATAAAATGTATAAAAATGCTGTTTGTTTGTTCATACTTTATGCGCGGCCATACCGTTGGTCCGATTGTGATGGGGCTTTTTGCACAATGCTCAGGAGATTCCCGGGATGAACATAGGTAATAAGAGAGTTGTGATACTCAACTCCTACACCCTTAAAAATCTCCCTTCGTAGTGGAAAACGTGAAAAAAGTAGCTCTTTGGACGCTTAAATGGCTTACACTGCCTAAAACCATAACAAATACACAAAATTAATGTACACAGAATTGAATACCGGTATCTTAAAAAGCTCTACAAAAAAGTCCGCGACGGCATATGTTTATCTCTTACGGATAACTCACAATAACCATTTTTGTCTTTCATTCATGCCAAGAAGATCGAGACAAGTACGTAGATTCCTATGTAATCATAGCAGCATGTGACGGGTATTCTTTTACGGATAACTCACAATAAGAAATTTTGTCTTTTAGCTCATTTATGCCAAGAAGATTCAGATAAGTAGATTCCCGGGCAACACCGGGTAATCAGCACGGGGAATCTTAAAATAATTACGATACACGTTTATAATTATTTTTCATTTTACTTATTCAACTAATCATAAGAAGTACATTAATTTATATAAATTTTCTTGATTGTTATCGGATCTGCGAGAAATGAAATCTTCACAAGTTAACATGCTAATATAAGTATGACGTATTGCAGGAATGAAGTAAATCTGTGTCATTTATTATAATGTTGAAATGAAGCTGATTTCTTAGGAGAGCGAATTCAAGGTACAAGTCGTCCTCGTGTCAGTTTGGTGGAATGTCCTAAGTAGGCAGGTGAAACGACGCACCTACTAGAACAATATTAGCTTTCCCGGTGCCGTCACACTAACCTCCCTCGGGATATAACCTGCTTCCTGCAAGGTGACACTTACTAAATTGTCTTATTTTCATAATTATTGCTGCTTCAAACTTCAACCTGAAATATTTTTTTTTCTATTAGGCTACTTGTTTTTCTTCGTAGCCGAGTGGTTAAGGCATGAGGCCTTGGCGCAAGAGTACAGGACTTGCGCTGGTTCGGGCATCCATGGGGGAAGAAATGTTCTCATGGAATTTCGGCCAGTATGAGACCTGTGCCCTCCCAGCATCATGAGGAATTTGGGTAGCTATATTAAGTAGCGGCTCCAGGTTGAGAAAACCAGCTACCCGACATACTGACCATATGTCACCCCTATACTGGCAGGATGATCGTTTACCTCTTGATTAACGCATGTGAATGCGAAGCCAGCAGCCGGCTGGTAGGCTATGGACCTCTAGACCTGTCGCGCCATGGAGTGGGGTTTTGTGTGTTTTTTTATTTATCCTTCTCTGTTTCCTTTCTTATCTTACTTTTATTTCTACTATTCCATTGTCGTATTCCAAATATGTAACCCTAACATTGACAATGTATCCGATAAAATATATAATATACTAATTAATGTTTTTACAAAATATCCAACAAATGAAAATTCTTAAATTTGTTCCGAAATTCACAATACAATGTAATATCACACAGTTTTACATGATTTAGTTTTCACTGCGGTTCAACACATAAATAAATGACACGAGATCGCAGATATTAACACTGAGATCACACCACAGATAGAAGGACCAGTTCAAAATGTAGGCGCAGAACAGGATTTAAATTCAGAGTGCAATCGGGAAGAATAAGAATACTCTTTGTAAGGCTACCAAGTCACTAAGATTTTAGCTTTTATTAATGTAACTGACCATTTTAATTAACGTATTATCCTTATAGTTTGTTTGTCTGTTAGTGAATACCTGTACATTCCCCCGTGGAGTAAAGGTGTTATCACGTGGGAGTTACCAAACCATGACATATTTTAGTTACCTTATTTACCTGCAGTTGCCAGCGAGTGGCACCTACAAGTAAACTAAGGCATTGGATGGGGAAAAACTGATTAAATTTTGCTCACAGGCTCTTTGAGTTTTTTTACGAGGCCGTAAATCTTCAGACTCGGGACCCACGATCAACATCGGTCGAGTTTGAACCCATGACCCTTGGGACAAGACAGAGAACTTAAACCACAGACCACCGAGGCAGATGGATCATTTTGTGATTGTTATATTTTAATGTAACAATGTTTGTTTGTCCTGGTTGAGTCAGGATAAATTAATAAATATAACAAAATTATACCGGCACTGGAGGTTCGTGGTCGCGCTACTAAATTTTACTACAACTTTTTTTTTTTTTTTTTTTTTTTTTTTTTTTTTTTTTTTTTTTTTTTTAGAAATTTTGAGGAGTTTATGAGATTTCAGTTTCCTATCAGTAACGCGCGCTTCTCTTTCTCTCCTTCTGTGTGTGTGTGTGTGTGTGTGTGAGCGCGCGCGTGTAAACTAAATGTAATAAGAATAGTTAAAACTATGATGGGATGGGCATGTGGCATAAATAGATAATGAAAGAATGGGTTAGAAATTTCTTGTTAAAAATCCAAAGGGAAGGTGACCATAGGAAGGCCAAGAATGAGGTGGCTGGGTGTATGCGTGCGTGTTTAAGGGAACGATAAAATGAAAAAAAGAAGGAAAATTGGGAATAAAGGAAAAAAATAAATTTTGGCCAACTCACTAGATGACGGGGAAAGAAATCATTTATTTTTGTTCGCGTTTCATGAATCATTTATCAATCCGTCGTTTTCTTTCGCTGTTAAATCATGTATAGGATTTCCGGGAAATTAAATTGTTAAAGTGTACCATTTTTTTTCTGTTGATCGAGAAATCATTTTCAAGAAGGCTATCGGAAATAAGCGATTGTATAACCTTCAAACTTTTAAAGTGTTGTGATTAGATTTCTTTTATCCTCTGTAAGAGTTAATAATATGTAGTCAGAATTTGATTTAAGACAAATAGTATCGAAAATCTGCCAAGCAGCCACCTTCAAAGATCAATTATATGATACCCTTCATAACGCCATTAGAAGCTGTCTGTCAGAAGAGCTCTGTTTTTGTTGACGGTGCAAAACAACTTTTTGATAAGCTCAACTTAAAGGAGAATATAATACATCATACACAAAAAACTTGGTCTGCGAGTTTATTACAAGATCTTGAGTCTCTATTCCTTATTTCCTCCTTTATCTTCCTACTTTCTTTACTTGAATTTTAGCGAGAGAATAGAAGTTATTACGTAAGTAAAAGTTTTGAAATAGAGGAACAGTCGTGATTCTGCATTGATTCGATTCAGGGTGAAAAAGTTGGTTAAATAATAAAAGGTTTTGACTTAACGTATGATCAATTGCATATCATTATAATCGAAGGGTACAGGAAAAGAACAGGTAAGACGCTTTTTTCATTGGAAGCTAGAAAACGTGATTTTAGTTGTACAACATTCACACTTCCTAATTTGTGTGGAAAAATTTGGACGCAAATAAATGCATGACCTAACTATATCTTTGAATACTTCATACTTCAAAATGATAGTACTTTCCATGGAGAATTTCAGTATTTCCCTAAATATTTCTTTGTGCCCTTAATTTAATGTTTATTTTGTTGTTCCATTATACATGTTACTAAAATTATATTTAAGGTGAGTTAACACACATAACAAAGAAACATTTCAGTGTCCTTTTATTTCACCTATGTTTAATTAGATTTCGTCCCTTGTAACACATTAAGGATTTTCCATCTCATTTTATAAATAATTTTACATGTGCATCTGTCACACAATGTGATAGTGAGTGGCGACGTAGTGACTCCCTCCAATTTATCTCTATTCATTTAAATTTATACTATGTCATTAATCATTTTTTCTCGTTTAAAAATATATATTGTACATATTATATTTAATTCGTTAAATGTAGAGTGTCCACCGCTGTGGTCTCGAGGTAGCGTGCTGCCTTGTCACGCAGCGGGCCCAGGTTCTATCCCCGGTCAGGAAAACTTTAAGGCCCAAACGGTCCCCGAAATCATATGGCCATCATCATCATCACACCATCCTTCACCGGTGTGGAAAGCAACGGGAAGCTACCACACCTACACAATTCCCTAGTAAAGCTGCAAGCATAGCATGAAAATGCTATGATTGCAGTGAAGGACCTGCCCTCGGGCAGAATTACTGTGGATGGTTGGATGGAAATGTAGAGTAAATCAAAATACAATATAAATAATAATTGTATTACATTTATAACATGTAATCGTTTATGTATATTGTAATTTAGATGTAAGACTATTTTTTTTATTTTTTAAAACCTGGTTGAGTGGCAGACAAGCCATTTAAGGCCTTAACTCTGCCAGGTAAAATAAAGCTTATTATTATTATTATTATTATTATTATTATTATTATTATTATTATTATTATTATTATTATTATTATTATTATTATTATTATTATTATTATAAGATGCCGATGCTGTGATGAATGATGTAAGCATGACGTCGAAATGACGTGATATGGTTGCAATGAAAGATGTTCGAGTTCAATAATTTCCGTATATTCTACAATCTAACAACAGGATAGATCATTCTAGACATGACTGTAACCATCTAAGAAATATATCAATGCGTTTCAGCGGTATGTGGGTTATTTAACCTTTTCTTGTCACTTGAATGAGTTGCGCATCTGCGTTTTAACTTTGGATCTTGAAATAGTTTTTTCGCCACTCAAGGAATTGGAGGGCCTTCTATTTGCCGTATTTACCTCCGAAACAACACGAAAGTTTAAGACACATACATTTTGTTAGTGAACAATTTTAGTATGATATGGATGATCATGATGACGAAATGGTATTCAGACCCTTAAATTTGGTATTTCCTTTATAGGCGAATAAAATCCCCGAGAAAACCTCTCCAACTCGTGTCGACCAGGGATTGAGCTCCGGGCCTGGTGCCTATGATGCAGTGGCGTTACCCCTATACCACAATGGTGGATCATTAAAGATATTAAGAAGTGATTTTATTTTTTTATAAAAATATACTCAACTTTGAATATGAACTATACGAAATATAGGACTAGTAAAGAAATACTGGATTAATTTTCATTCATTAAATGAGCTGATTAATTTAATCTCGTCACTTTTAAATTCTGGACTACCTGGATGGATATTATATGTTAAAATTTATAATCAAATTTCACATGTTATTGTACTTTTGTAAATAAAAATTTGTGATTATAAACGTGAATATTCTTTTGATATGTATTTGAAAAAGTTTCTGTTAAGAAATTCTCTACGTTTCATTCCTAATTTATTACCTATGATGGTCATGTCGCTGCTTTTTAGTAGATTATTATTATTATTATTATTATTATTATTATTATTATTATTATTATTATTATTATTAATATGCCCCTTCTATAAATTTATATTTTCCCCTCTTGTCCCATGATTGCAGTGCCACGTCATCTGATGGGATAAAAGTACGCTTTAACTTCTATAGGATATACTCTGTATTCACGCTGTTCCCTAAATATCGGGAACTAGACTCTTGAACTTCCCGTCAGATTGCATCTCTGTGCTGGATATTTACATTTGTTTTCTTTGGAGTAATTCTGATTTTTACTACTCTCATTAGTTAAATGCTGTTTAAAATTATTTAAAAAATGCAGTTTATAACATAATTTGAGTGTATAACTTAATAATGTACTCTAATAATTCATAGAAAAGTATAATTTTAAAACAATAAATTTATCTGTTTACATACACTGATAGGCGGATAGACAGGTTATATTTTGCACAGTAATTATTTGCGATATGTTTCAGCAGCATATTTAAAATCAACAATTCTCATTTTTTAAATAATATAGACCGGCAATCTCTAATTTTTGCCGCGCCGTATCCGGGCGGTTTAAAGCATCATGCCTAGTTACAGAACTATTGAATTTGCGTTGGTTCGAGTTTCTATGGGGATAAAATTTTCTTATATCGAGTGTGGTACCGGTATCCACTCAGAATCGTTAGGAATTTGGGTAGCTACAATCAGTGGCTCAGGATTGAGAAATGAGTATAACGGCTGAGCCCTGGACATGCTGACCACATGCCATCTATTTATTAGCTGGATGATCATCCATAACTGGATTTAACACATGTGGTAGTGAGCTCAGTAGCTGGCTGCTACACTCTAATTCAACGCAGGAAGTTACTACATACCTTATGGGCTATGCCAGTGTCCCCCTATGTATAGAGGCACAGAGTACCAGAGAAGAAAGTGGACAAGTTTCGCGTACATGCCATAAGCGGCGCTAGTGTAGAACAACTAACGACATCTAAATTATTTCGATTTTTTTCTAGTACTAATTTGAAATTCAGCACCGCCAGGTGGTAAAATTATGAATTATAATTATATAACACCATCTGGTAAATAATCATGAAATTGAACTTTTATAGGAATAAATAAAATATTAATTAATCTTAAACTATGGAATTATTTGTACCCAACCTCTCAGATCTAAATATTTTCTTTAATTTTAACAGAAGGAAGAATGGAAATAAATAAAACATGTTAATTTATTTTCGTTTATTAAAATTTAAAAACGTGCATTATGAGCTCTTTTAATAAATATGTACAATTGACCTACCCCCTTATTCTCACATACATATTTTATACAATATTTATTAAATAACCTTAGCCATGTACTTCTGAAATCCATTATAAAGTCACATTTTTTAAATGTTTATTAGAAATGGCTGTACACTAACATCACTCTTCCTAACCTAACAAATCTTAGCATTTTATCACTTCTAGTAGGTTTATCTTTGAAAATAGATTCACATTAAAAACGTAAACAAGCTTGAATCTACTTACAAATTAGAGTAAAATAAAATGTAAGTAATGATTTTAACTATCGATAATATATAATTTTTACAGTACCGTCTACATAGAACGAAAGGATAGCAGTTAAAAAAATTAAATTTACAAAATGGTTAATTTCCCATAATCCCGAGTGAACACGCCGTGTGCCTTGCATTTGTTTTATTTAGTTACATATTCTGTTACTATGAAACAGCGCTACCATTGTAGTTTGCTCATTGTGGTTCATCGTAAACGACCGAATTTTTTTAGATATCACTGTACTCAGTTTTCCCTCTATTCGAAGTTTCTCTATGGTATAGAGGGTAGATGTTGCCAAACTCATAATAACGGTATTTGTTTGTTAAGGAGGGGTGGAGCGGCAAGGTTAACATTACTTTTTTTCCAAATCTATGTACTATACTTTTAAAAAACACAGTTTTTCTTTTACGGCATGCACACTAGTTTTATAGTAGATATGAGAGTCGACATTTTCACACAGGATAGTACAAATCCACAAGAGCTCAGTGACAAGTTGTAACTGTTTTTTCTTTAAGCTACAGCTTACAACTATGCACCTGCTGTGTTGCAATCTTCAATTTTATATAAGTATTTCTCTCAAGAAAATACTGTTAAAATTGCAACCCATTTCCCTATTCAAATCATAGAGTAACTTCCTGGGTTGAATCTGAGTGTAGGCCTATGGTTTTCTTGAGTCTCTCACGTCATGGAGTAAAAAAAAGTTATTTTTAAATGTGTTCCTAGATTTTATGAAAAAAATGTTATCTCTATCCACTCGATTTACAATTATCTTTTTATAATCTTAATTGTATGAAGTATGTGCCGATATATTCATCCATCCATCCATCCATCCATCCATCCATCCATCCATAGTAATTCTGTCCGAGGGCAGGTAACAGAATTCCTGCTAAAATTATTGACCCTCTTACAGGAGCCTCAACATTCGCCTTGTCTTTCACTGCAATCATAGCATTTTCATGCTATGCTTTGCAGTTTTACTAAGGAATTATAGGTGTGGTAGCTTCCCGTTGCTTTCCACACCATTGAAGGATGTAATGATGATGATGATGATTGGATATATTCATATTAAACTCAATAATTATATTAAAAAATATATTAGATAGAGTGGAAAATTGTCTGTTTCTCACCTTGCATACACAGAGGTTACATTGGTTATGGAATTCCTCTTAATGATTTTATCGATTTCTTTTTTCAGGAATGTTTAATTATATACCTTTTCGATACGGCCGTAAATTTCAAAGATAGGTACTGTGTATATAGGTTTATTGTATATAGGCTATTATATAAAAAAAGAAAGTACAAACAATTCTCTTGGCAGTAATCCTGAAATAGGATGTGTTTAATGGATTGATGTATAATTGATCTCTCATAATACCCCAGAGTAAAATGCACTATGAAGCGCAAACGTTTCAGATCTAGGGCCTGAACTAGCTGGCTTCTAGATTACTATACATTGGCAAATTAATTGAGTTATATAATCGATGTGGTGTAACATTCCCTCCTCCTCCTCCTCCTCCTCCTGCCAGTCTGTCTGTCATGGACATGAGGGTCACTTTCTGGTTTGGACGTCCTACTTTTATTGCCAGTCACGTCCAGCTCAATGTCACAGAGGATAAAAAAAACCTCAGCGAGAGACAGAGATGTGTAACAGTTGAACAAATACTCTCTGATTATCAATACAAATCAACACAGCAAGTGCGTGTGTATATATACTTTCCCCAACTATGTAATTATGTTAGTTTTGATGAATATTTGAGGGTAAGAGAGATAGTGAAAATCTACCGACATAGAGAGAAAATATATAGAAGAAGAGAATAATTTAAATTAATTTGTTAGAGAGAGAATTCTGGAGAGAGTTTTTGTAAAAAAAAAAGAGGGAGAGAGAAAGATAGACGCTAAAATATAACATTAGACACGACTTCGTATGAATGCGTGAGATACAGACAATTGTCCCAATATGCGGGATTCATCACTGCTTTTTTAAAATAGATATATCCCACCTTCAAGTGTTTGTGATTGTAAACACAGCAGAGAGCGAATGAAAGGGCGAAGGAAGAGAGGGGAATATTGTTTATAAAACACTTTCTGATTTCCCTTCCGTATTCATAAAAAATAGAATAAATTTTACACATTTTTGTTGAATGAAAATACGCGCAGAAAAGCATTTCAAACGATTACAATGTTTGTGGAAAGCATTTTTTGTCTCTAATATTCCAGGTAAATTTGTGTTTAACATCTTCATATTATATTTAAAAGAAGACAATTCTAAAATTAACGTTTTTCACAGAAATATATAGAGACGAATAATCAGATTTCAACTTTTTAATTCCCCTTTTCCACCTGATAAAAATGACAGCTTTTATAAAAATGCTACTCATAAAAAAATCTCTAATTATATTTTCCTCATCACAATGTGTCTGGTAGCGGATAGAATGATCTCCACTTTCACCTCGTCTAATTAATTCAATAAAAGACCGAAAGATATATAATCACAACCAAAAATATAACTTAAACCTCCTCAGCCATAATAATAAGGATATAAAAATATAAATATAAAAATAATAATAAAAATTATAGACTGAATAAATCAATAATTCACTATAAAACATAGGGGGATTAAAAAAAATTAAAGGGAAAATTACTATTAACATTGTAGTATTCTATAAGAATTAAAAAAATCATTTCCGAAAGTTTATTTTAATTATTATTCAATAATTGAATAGTTGCCCAGAACAAGGTTGTAACTATTATTTTTCCCCCAAAACTGATTTTTTTCACGTGGAAAAAGGTCACATGTCATTAAAACCTTTTTTTTCAGTTAACCTTAACTTGGGGAAAAATTATGGTTGCAACCATGATGGTTGTTCAATTATTCGGTATAATGACTGATTGGATCTATGAATTATGTTTAATAACGTTTGCCAAAGAAAAATGGAGTGGAAGCTATTAAATATCACAAGAAGGGACCGCTTCAGGAACGAGGACATCCGGAAGATAACGAGGCTAAAAGACGTAGCAACATCAGCAATTGGGGGGGGGGGTCATGTGCTCCGAATGGATCCAAAAAAGTGGACTTACACCGTGACTTTGTGGGAACTCAGACTAGGGAAAAGGAAAGTGGGAAGACAAAAAAAGGCGTTGGAGTGATGTGTTTAAGTGTCATCTAGGAACATTGTGGATTAGAATAGCACAAGACAGACAGGGATGGAAACAATCCATACAAAAGTGATAGTCCCAAGGAATTGGCTAACCTGGGGATATAACGTAAGCCACCCTGCAGTCGCAGGAGGCCCTTGCTCGAAATGGGATGATAATGGGCTAATTCTAATTGTAACATATAACGTGTCCTCCTAACTAATGATGCCATTATAATATGTAATTGTTGATTATCCTCATATTGCACCATGGAATATGGCATTGTTGACCCTTTTCAGTTCCAGCTAGACGGAGTGCAGAAGACTTTTTCTGTGGGTGCCAGGTATCCGTCGTCCTCGTGAGTGGTATTGGAACATTTTTTATGGTGTCCGAACTACTGCCACTCGGGATAGGCCTACATGTTGAAACCATTTATCTCTGCATGTGGAAATTTTACCCTGTTATGGTTCCTACAGGTATCTCATTGCAGCAGCTCTTGTCCTGCTGAAATACTTTGGTTTAGGATGAAATTCTTGTTTCCATAGAGCGAAGTTGGAGGTTCAAGTGTTTAATTTTAGCGTGGAATGTTTTTGTAGGAGCATTGGCTACATTCAAATAAACTATAGCAATATTTTAAATAGTCAAGGATTATAGGGCCTACTCTAAACGTGAAGATGAAAGTTCATTTTTGACCTACCTGTATAAATAGACGACTTTACTTCTTGCAGTAAACTTTCCAATTTTATTCTATATAAACGTCCTACCATTAACTGTAACCTGCGATATGAAACATTCAGCTTTAGCCTATATTAGGTTACAAAGAAACTTAATACTTGTTCGTGCAGAAAAACAACCTCTGTGAAGCTATTATGTGGTATTTGTTTAATAAAATGAGGTTTAGTTGATTTTTTTACTGAAATATAAAACAGACCTATCACTGAAGTCTAGAGAATACTACTAGTTTCTTTTAAAAGAGCAGTTAGTTTTTGTTCTTGTACTTGTTCTTTTGAAGAAAACTCGTTTAAAACGTGAGGGTCAGTTCAAACGATTGAGAAGAGCAATATATTTTGTTGTAGGTTTCCACCTGTGTTGTTGGAGTTTGCATTTAACAACGTAGCACTTGGCTTCAGTTCTACTGTATGAATAACAAACATTGGAAACTTTCAAGAGTTTATTAATTAGGCATACAATAGGCCCTACATTTTATTTCCTCTGTAGTAGGCCTAAACTTTACCGTGAACAAAAACTGTCCATTGAAACTTTTTCACCAAAGAAAAACATATAAGTATAGCGCTGATGTCACTTATTACGTTTTTATAAATATAGTAGTTTGCAGATGATCAAATAATTTTTGCAGGGAATGAAGATGATATTAAATATACTTACTTACTTACTTACTTACTCACTGGCACTATCGAACCCGTAGGTTCATGGCCGCACGGACATAAGCTCTCCATACATCCCTATCCTGAGCTAATGCTTTCCAATCATTCCCTGTATAATCTACTTCCCTCAAATCATAGTTAATGTTGTTCTCCCACCTCATTCTTGGTCTACCAACTGGGCGTTTTCCTTCTGGCTTTCCTACAAGAAGTTTCCATGCACGTCTTTCATTCCCCATACGCGCAACATGTCCTGCCCATCGCAGTCTATGGGACTTAACTGTTCTTATTATATCTGGCTATGATAAATAAATTAATGGAAGAATATAAAAAATGGGGACTGAAAATAAATTTACAGAAAACAGAATATATGTGTTTGGGAAAGGATGTGGATGACCTCATACTTGAAATAGGGAAAATAAAAAAGTGTGATTTTTTAAATATATTGGGTCAATAATTACAAGTTTAGGTACCTGTGAGAGAGATGTACAGACTAAAATTGCAAAACATGCAACTAAGACATTACATGGAATAATTTGGAATAAAAATATTACAGAGGAAACTAAAATGAAAATTTATAAGAGCATAATACAGAATATTTTGTCATATGGAAGTGAAACTTGGTCTTTGACGGAATTACAAAATAATACAATTAGAGCAGTTGAATTTATTTTAGAAGAAGCCTTCAAAAAACAAGACAGGATAAAATTAGAAATGAATTCCTTTGGAGAGAAATTAATGTCACCACATCTGTTGTTAAGAGGATTGAAAATCAAACGCTTAAATGGTATGGCCATGTACAAAGAATGGAAAATGAAAGATGGCCAAAAAATATATACCAGTGGTCATCCCCTGGAAGAAATAAACGTGGCAGACCAAAATGGAAATGGAAAACCTACGTCAGAACTATAATGGATAACCTCTATCCAGGTGCCTGACCGGGAATCGAACCCGGGTCCGCTGCGTGGCAAGGCAGCACGCTTCCTCGATTCCACGGCGGTGGACTTGTGTATATATATATGTGTGTGTGTGTGTGTGTGTGTGTATGAGTGTATGCTTTAAAGCATTAGAGACTGGTATTTTTGTTTTTCGGAACCTAATGTAGCATATAGGCTATGATTAAATTAAGAATCGTAAAGTAGAGTTCGTTAATCTGTAAAATCAGTTCATTAGGAGTGGGATTTAAACTATCGTTCTCAATTTTAAATTTTTCACAATGAAACTTGGTACGCCTATTTGCCATTGAAATAAAACGAGAACAGAGTTATCGAAAATCACCGAAATCGGACTATTAGAAATGTTTATCTGTAAGCCATCATTTTAAAAGCGCTCCATAGCAATAGCTTCTCAACGAAACATAATGTAACATTTGAGTAAAAAAAAAACTAAGGTCGATTTCGTTAATCAGCAAAATCGGTTCATGAATTGTATTTGGTGAGGAATTCGCTTAATTTAAGCGGCTCCTATGTGACAGAATTTTTAAATGTATTTGGAAGTATTTAATTTGTAATTATTATTTGTGAATTGTATATTATTTTTTGTATGACATGAATTGCATGTGGCGGTTTGTTTAATGTGCAGAGGATTGCTAATGTGATTGTAGTGGAAATCGCTTTATGCCCGGAATCTATGCTCCCGAGTAAGCATAGCATGCATCAAACATAATGCTCCGCTTCGTCCTACACGCCACATCACTTCCATTTTCCATATCAAATGCTTGCCCCTGTTCGTAGCTCTATTTGAAACCAGATTTCACATAGTTTGAATATCTTATTATATTAACTTTAATATTTTTCTTTTTTTTATTATTGATTTCGTACATCTCAATGATGGATAAATCATATTTGAAGAGAAAAATTATACGCTCAGACCGGGACTTGAACCCGGGACCCTTGGTTCTCTAGACCAAGTGCTCTACCAACTGAGCCACCTGAGCAAGTACCGATCTAAACGCAAATCTTTCTCTATATACATTGTAATTCCCGTCCACCAAATGCTATGAAGCCATGCTTCTACCTTGCAAATGGCGGCTCCTTTTATTAAGAAGACATATTTGGGAATTATACATTACAGCCAGTACGGCTTTTTCCATGTTTTTATTATTGATTTCGTACATCTCAATGATTTATCCATCATAGCATTTGGTGGACGGGAATTACAATGTATATAGAGAAAGATTTGCGTTTAGATCGGTACTTGCTCAGGTGGCTCAGTTGGTAGAGCACTTGGTCTAGAGAACCAAGGGTCCCGGGTTCAAGTCCCGGTCTGAGCGTATAATTTTTCTCTTCAAATATGATTTTTCTTTTGATTCTGGGCTTTTACAAAACCAATAGCATTGATTAACTTCATTGTTTTCATTTGACACTGTCCTTGTGCAGGGTGTTGGTGTATTCAGGAATGTAAAAGGAATGAGGTCCACCGCTGTGGTCTCGAGGTAGCGTGCTGCCTTGTCACGCAGCGGGTTCGATTCCCGGTCGGGACAGGCTCCTCAGTGAAGTCTTTTCGGGGTTTTTCCTCACCTGTAAGGCAAATGTAAGGAAGCTTAGGCCCCAACGGTCCCCGGAAATCATCCGGCCATCATCATTATTATCATCATCATCATCCTTCATCGGTGTGGAAAGCAACGGGAAGCTACCACACCTATAATTCCCTAGTAAAGCTGCAAAGCATAGTATGAAAATGCTATGATCGCAGTGAAAGACCTGCCCTCGGGCAGAATTACTATGGAATGGAATGGAACGAGGTTATAACCATGAAAACATTTTTGAATTGTTTTAAAATATTCATTGATCCTACTTAAAAACACCTGAATAGTCGATGATACATGTCTGTTATCGGACTAGCGGCCAACAATTTTATTAAAAATCCAACGTAGTGTATAATAAATAATTAAGGAAAGTAAAATTGAGTTTGATTCATGTATTTTATATCTTTCTGGCTAAATGGCCATGGTCTGGTTTTATTAACACTCGACGTTTCGTCTACTACTGCGGTAGACATCACCACACAGTACTCAACTATAAATAAGGACACGATTTCCAACACAAAGCCAGTCTGCAGCCGACATTTGAAGAGTTTAGAGGTCACAGAATACGCAGAATCTTCTGAGGATGTCTACCGCATTAGTAGACGAAACGTCGAGTGTTAATAAAACCAGACCACGGCCATTTAGCCCGAAAGATATAAAATACACGAATCAAAATACCTGCCGTGAAAGTCTACAATTTTACAAAATTGAGTTTGTTAACCAGTATAGCCGGAAAATTAGACCCGAGCGTTAACCTGAAGTAAAACATTAAAAATCGGTGTAATGGTCGCAAGTTTCATATTTCAGCAACAGAAGCGGGTATATGCTATCTAAATAAAATAGGACGATATTTTACGAAAATTAGCGAAATGAGATAATTAGGATGGGGGTTCATCTGAAAGGCAATATTTAAAAACCTCTGTATCGTACGCAATTTCAGCTTTTCCCGTAATAAAACGTGCCATGTAGCTCAATGATTTAATAAGAAATGGAAGTTCGAGTTTATTAATCAGCCAAATTTTACTGAGTTAGGAACTTACCATGAAACAATTTATTTGCATCATTGCTTTCTATTTTCATATTTTGGTATTATGTTACCATTTATAAAATTAGGTCTAATGCATTTACAGCACTATATTTCATAAAAATGAAAATTAACAAGACTGCTCTGGTAGTGGACTCGTGCACCGCCAATCAATTAATTCCTTTATCGAAATTACAGCTTGAATTGTATCTTTAGGGTTTCAATTTGACACTTGACCTTAAATGTATCATATCTTAGACGATCCAAATAATTATGCCCTCGCAAATTCTCTGCATGATACTTTTATTCCCCAGACGGTATTTTATGATCAGTTGCCAATAAACTATAAATTATTATTAACGTGGTTTTTTGGCTAATTCTAGAAGACACTGAATTTACTACATAAATAATAGCGATTATCAATAATTCTTGTGATGCCACAATTCATGAGGGCGCGGTCACTCTTACACAGATAACACCTTCAATTACCTTGTTTAAACAACCTTACCCAATTATAACTTCATGGTCCGCCATTTATAGGAAGTATTTAAATATTACTTGCGACTGTACAAAATATCACACATTAAAAAAAAGTTACTTTTTGCACAGATATAATATTATTTTGGACGTATATTGGTAAAAATCCCTTGTTGTTAGCATCAATAATAATCATTTTGCGTCTGTATTTATTTTAGCGGTGAAGATAACTTTGAGTCCTTGGCACTGATAAATACAGTCGTTACTCAACTTCTGTTGATTTTTCACAATGTAAAGAAAAAAGTGTTCATATTTCTGTTAATCTCCAGTCGGTACATCACAAGCATTGACATTTTTGTGCATCTCCAGTTGATATTTCACAAGTATTTTTGTTCATCTCTAGATAACATTTCACAAGCGTAACAATTTTTGTGCACTTCTAGTAGATATTTAACGAGCGTAAACATTTTTTGTTCGTCTCCAGTTGATATTTCACAAACCTAAACTTTTTTGTGTATCTGAAAAATTGATATTTCACAAGCGTAAACATTTTTATGCACTTCCAGTAGATATATCATAAGCGCAAACATTTTTGTCCATCTCCAGCTGATATTTCACAAGCGTAAACATTTTTGTGCATCTCCAGTTGATATTTCAGAAGCGTAAACATTTTTGTTAGTCTCCAGTTGATATTTCACAAGCGTAAACATTTTTGTGCATCTGAAAATTGATATTTCACAAGCGTAAACATTTTTGTGCACTTCCAGTAGATAGGCCCTATATCATAAGCGCAAACATTTTTGTCCATCTCCAGTTGACATTTCAAAAGCGTAAATATTTTTGTGCATCGCCAGTTGATTTTTCAGAAGCGTAAACATTTTTGTTCGTCTCCAGTTCATATTTCATAAACGTAAACATTTTTGTGCATCTCTAGTTGATATTTCACAATCGTAAACATGTTTATTTATATCCAATTGATATTCCATAAGCGCAAATATTTTGTGGATTCCCGGTTAATATTTCACGAGTATAGGACCTAATCACTTCTACGCGTATTTCAAATCGAAAAGTCATTTAGTTTACAAACATCGTCTCCCGAGAGAGATGGGTTCCTGTTCGATATAAAATGGTATTTATTGTACCGGTAAGCTAACATCTTGTGTTAAGTGTGCATTTGGTAGTTAGTAAGATCTAAAATGTCTGAGTAAATCCAGCGTATCATTTACATGTAATATTGAAGACAGTGGTTGTATTTTTGGGGTCCCCATACGTCCCACGTGGGGACATGGGTTCTCCCTAGCAGGATTTTCTTAAACAATGTAATTTAGTTACGCTTCTTTACCTACAAATGTCAACGAATGTCATGTGGTTAGTACATCACGTCAATGAGATATCTAGTAGGCAACTAAGGTATTATTTGGATGGGTGATGGTCGGTTAAATTTTGCACAGAGGTCTTTTTATTCAGGCTTGCGGTTCTTTTACAAGCCTGAAAATCTTCAGACTCGGGACCCACGGCTTAAAGTCCCTCCCAGAGAACTTGTCCCTTTGATTTTTCCATTCTAAAAAATTCCATCGACCCCGGCCGGGTTTGAACCCGCGACCCTCGGGACTAGAGGCAAGGAACATAACTACTAGACCGCCGCGCCGCGGCTGACTTATTCTTAAAGTATCGGTACTTAAAAGCAATAAGAAGCAAATTAATTTTACAATTTATAATTCCTTTAAAGAAATGTAATTTATCTTCTTGTATCTTGTAAGCCCATGTTTCTCTTAACAGAGATTTAGGCGCTCTCCCCCTACAGGGAAGAATTTGAAACCATACTAATTTAGTTACACTTGTTTTCGTATAGATGTGATTTGAGTGGTCCGTGGTCAGCGTTCCGCCTCGTACTGACATCTAGGAAACCAAGATAGTACTAGGACGGGAATATTCGGTAAATTTTGCTTAGGGGCCTTTTCATTCAGGCTTAAGGATCTTTTACGAGCCTGAAAACCTTTAGACTCTGGATACCTCCTTAAATATGTTATTCCTTTTGCTATTTATTACTATTAGACATATTGATGTACTTTTTTCTAATATACACACAAAACTTTCATGTTATACGCGTATGTTACATACAAAATGAGCGCAATGTGCAGACCATTAACCTAAATTATTATTCCAGTTTTAAGAAGTATTTTTTATCACCGTTGAAGTACTGCAAGCGATAAGACGGAATGGCGAATTGGTGAACTACGAGTTCTTACGTTACTATATACAGTTCATTAAGTGGAAAACTAGCAGAAACAAAGCTACGCCCTCCTCATCATGCGCCCTTCGCTTCGATTCGATTCACAGTAACTAATCAAGTTAAAATTGTACAAATCTACTTAAGGACAACTGGTTAACTCTGATACGTTTATACAATTTTAACATATATTATTAGACTATCATCACAACTTTATTCTAAGAATAATTAATAACATGAAATTTAACAATTTCAAATGAATATTTAATAAATATCTTATTTACGAACTGACAGCCGAAGACTCGAAAAAAAGT
Source organism: Diploptera punctata (assembly GCA_030220185.1). NCBI lineage: Eukaryota > Metazoa > Arthropoda > Insecta > Blattodea > Blaberidae > Diploptera > Diploptera punctata. Next base: position 510,771 of record JASPKZ010003874.1, on the reverse strand, counting down.
GACGGAGGTAGTAAGAACTGAATGTGTGATGAATTCTGATTGGAGGCGACCCGCGAACTATGTTGTGTGACAAGAATTATAATTGTGTAAATAGAATACCAACTAACTAACTCACTGTCACTATTGAACCCGTGGGTTCATAGCCGCGACGACATAAGCTCTCCATACATCCCTATCCTGATATGTTTTTCAGTCATCCCCGGTATATCTACTTCCCTCAAATCATAGTTAGTGTTATTCTCCCACCTCATTCTTGACTTACCAACTGGGCGTTTTCCCTCCGGTTGTCCTACAAGAAATTTCCATGCATGACTTTCACTCCCCATTCGTGCCACATGTCCTGCCCAACGCATTCTATGAGACTTAACTGTTCTTATTATATCTGGCTTCCTATGAAGACAATGTAGTTCACTGTTATGTAAGTCTTCTCCATTCACCTGTCTGTTTATCTCTCTTTGGTCCAAAAAAATTCCTAAGAACTTTATTCTCAAATACTCGTAATCTCCTTCCCTCCCTTAAAATACGAGTCCATGTTTCGCATCCATATAGTATAACCGGTAGAATAATAGTTCTGTATATTTTCAGTTTAACGTTTTAAAAAGAAGTTGGGACGTCAAGAGTTTCTGTAATGCATAATAGCACGCATTTCCAGAATTGAACCTATGTAAATAGAATACTTGGTAAATAAATCTATAGTCAGCTACTGTTGTTCTTAGATGCTGCATAACACTACATTATGCGGGTCCAAAGATAAGGGGGGGGGGAGAAAACAAGCCAGTATTAAAGCGATTACCAGATAGCGTTAATGTTTCGGCGATTGTACGGAATAATTAAATCGAGAGTAGGAAGTGATGTAGATTTACAATGTATATAGCTGCAGCAGAGCAGTTCTTGGTATATTTTTTTAATACGAAATCATTTTAAATTATCAAATGGAAAACTTCCAAAAGAATTATTATATTTACAATATGATATTATACGTTTTAAAAGTTTTTATTCCTTTTTTTCCGTTTAACTTCTTCTCTTGAAGAAATCTTTACGTGCTCTAACGCCTCCCCGGACAGTTGCACGATATTTTAAATATGGTTTTAAACTCTGAATCACATTTACTATACTTTTTGAACACACAAGGGCTTGGGGTCTTGTCGGATTAGTGATCAGCTCAATTCTAAGGCCGCCTCCAAGACAGTACGAACGTTTAAGACAATATACACCATTCACTCATATATTTATACTGAATAAGACGAAAATTGTATGTAATCAATTCAATTAGCGTTTACTTGATGAAAATCCATAACTTATTTAATTAAATAAAAATAAAACTTAAAGTTTTATGTGAATTTGATATTTATATATGGTTTATAATGGGCAAATAGTGTTCGGAGACTGTTTGGGGATTAAATATTTACCCGATATTTGTGTTATGTATTGTATGTATGTGTATATATATATGTATGTTATATAGCAGATTTTCGCGGATATAAGTATGAATAAGAAAGTTTTTTTGGGTTTTCCGCGTCTTGGATTCAAGTTCGGCCCCTGGCCACTGACTCCGACGTTTCGGCATGATCCCACATGCCATTATCAAGGAATGATAAGTTCGAGTCACAGGTTTAGGTCTTATATAATTAAACAAATAGAGTTTTCGCTGTATATATATATATATATATATATATATATATACATCACACGTGGGAACATGTGTGGTCCCTAATGGTACTTTCGTAACCAAGCTGATTTAGTTAGCTTATTTTCCTACAGATATGAGCGAGTGGCATGTGATCAGCAGTTCCCTTCAATGAGGCATCTAGTAGGCAACTAAGCTATTACTTGGATGGGTAAAGCCGGTTAAATTTTGCTCAGAGGCACTAATTTAGGCTTGATGTTCTTTAACGAGCCCGAAAATCTACAGGATCGGGACCCACGGCTTAGTGTCCCTTCCGGAGAATTAGGCCTATTCCCTTCGACTTTTTATTCTAAAAATGCATCTACCCCGGTCGGTTTTGAACCTGCGGGCTTCAGGACTAGGGGCAAGGAACATAACCACGATCATCCAGGCCGATGATATTTATCTTACAGATAGGGGGAAAAAATTGTAAAAATCAACCAGAAATCCTGTTACTCTTGAGGGTGAAACCCGGGCACGCTCCGTCCAACGGAACTACGTATTATTCCGAGACCACAGCGGTGGACATCTGACTCATCTATCTTGACCGCATAATGTAGAGTTTACGAGTTAATATGTCTTTATAAGGCGTGGAATAGTTTCCTCATACCTGTGCTTAGAATTTCCCAGCTGTTTTTTCAATAAACATTTTAAAGCAGTTATATTGTCACCCATTCGAGCTATATTATTTTAAAGGTAACGTGATTATTAGAGAACGGATTTTTATGTTCTAAAAGTTAAGATTACAACATATTATTTTATTTATTTATTAGATTTATTTAGCCTGGTGAATTTAAGACCATGTGGCCTTCTCTTCCACTCAGCAGGACAAACATATATTACATCAGAATATAACAATCTCAATTAACTCTAATATTAAATACTAAGTAAAAATTTTTAACATTCTGAATAGGTCATAGCATTATTTTGCAGTGACTGACTCACTAAGAAATACGGCTACCAGATTGTATATATAGTGCATGAATGTCAACACATACCGCATGCGGGAGTTAGTATAAAAACATTTGTAGCAATTTATTATACCACCAAATAAATAAACCACTTTCTTAAATGTATTTTTTCTCAGAAAAAATAATTGTCATATTTACATTATAGGACATCATAAATGAATTAATATACAGTTTGATGTGTTTCATTTTTTCTCCACTAGAGTGCATTCTTACAATATTGCGTTCCTTTGGCAATATATAATATGATCTGGTTGCAGTGACGAACAAAATAAGCAAATGAAGCGTACTGGTCGTTTCTCATTTGTTTTCAAACATCGCTGTTTACATTAAATGTATTAAAATAACTGTATTTAAATAATGATTTGTCAGTAAATAGCTTAATTTTACTCGTTAAATAGTCCTAACAAATGCCACTCTTCATTTCCAAATTCTCTGGATAAATTTGAAATCGCTCGTGGCATTACTTATGATAATGCACATAGGCCCTATGTAAATAATTTTGAAAATTATGTTGCAAGTTCCAGAACGAATATCAGATATGGAATCAGTACAATGCAAACTTGGGTAAGTATTCTACTTTGTGGTGTAGACAGTAAAACTTTGAGTAACTGAGAGGTAGTAAACGGCGAATAAACATGGAAAAGGAAAGTATATGTACCGTCTGCGGAGTTACTTTCTTCGCATAGTAGTAGGGTAGTTCCGTAACATCAATAAAATTGAGGAACATTTTAAGAGGCCGTTAGATGCAGGAAAAGTGAGGTATTTAGTTATGCCATAATGTTTACAGTCAGACATTAAAACTTGGAACATCACGTGAGATATAAAAATGCAATTTTACTCCGAGATCGCGAACAATAGAAATAATAATGGCAAGCTATTATACTGCTTTTATAAACTTTCTCAGTTTCTTTATCCAAATATTAAAATCCACTATTAAATTCATAGATGATAATATAACTCAGGTTGGAAAGCCAGAAGGAAAACGCCCAGTTGGTAGACCAAGAATGAGGTGGGAGAACAATATTAACTATGATTTGAGGGAAGTAGATTATACAGGGAATGATTGGAAAGCATTAGCTCAGGATAGGGATGTATGGAGAGCTTATGTCCGCGCGGCCGTGAACCTACGGGTTCGATAGTGCCAGTGAGTAAGTAAGTATGGTTAATATTTTTAGCTCATGGCGTTAGTGCCTTAGTTCAAATTTTGGCATGATAAAACCGAAAAAGTTTTCCCAGAGGCCTCTTAGTTTGGGCTTGATCCTCTTTTTATACTTATCATAATTATTATATCCTATTTCACACGAAAACCCCACTGTGTGCCTTGGCCTTGTTAAAATGCTCTCGCAAAAACTTTCTGTCTTTCCGGGTTTTTATTCCCAGTATCCTGTTATTCTGATATTCCATCCATAGTAATTCTGCCCGAGGGCAGGTCTTTCACTGCAATCATTGCATTTTCATGCTATGCTTTGCAGCTTTACTAGGTAGCTTCCCGTTGCTTTCCACACCGTTGAAGGATGCTGATGATGATAATGATAAGGATGATGATGATGGTCATATGATTTCGGGGACCGTTTGGGCTTAAAGTGTTCCTGACATTTATCTTACAGGTGAGGAAAAACCCCGATAAAAACCTCACCCAGAAAAACTGTCCCGACCGGGGATCGAACCCGGGCCCGCTGCGTGACAAGGCAGCACGCTACCTTGAGACCACAGTGATGGACTATTCTGATATTATGGATAAAAATAAATGAAAAACTGTATTTTAGCAATTGTCACCCATGTGGAGATCTAAACAAATTTCAACTAAAAATAAGTTAACACTAGTCAATAGCAATGTGAATAATATCGCTATATGGGCATAATTGAAAAGGAACAATAATTTTATTATATAAAAACATTCAGGTATATATATATATATATATATATATATATATATATATGTAAACAGATGCCTGAGATTTATTTTGAGAATGTGGTAGCCGAAATCCTCATCAAACGAAACATTATGGAAGATAACATAACGAAAAGAATTTTGGAATGAGACTAAATATCGTAAATGGAAATGGATTGAACACAATTTCAGAGAGGACTAGACAGTGAGTCAAAGAGAGCTCTGGAATGGAATCAGCGGGGATTTCCTGAGAAAAGAGGAAGACCAAAATATACAGTAATAATATAAATTGAACAATGAAAAAGCTGGAATTAAGTCAGGAATTTGGCGAGCATTCACAAAGTCCGTATGCTTCGAAGAGCAGTGACATGAACTATTACTATTGTGTTATCCTAAATTATTATGCCAGCTTCCCTGCTTGACTTAGGTCTTCCCATAATCCTAATTAGCAAATATTGTGCATTATAAATTATTATATTGCATTTAATTAGTTGTTTTATTAATAATAATAATAGTTTTATTTTACCTGGCAGAGTTAAGGCCTTAAGGCCTTGTCTACCACTCAACCTTATCATGTATTCATATAACATGTACTAAATTTAATATGTCCCACTCATCGGATTCATTACATGTTATCGGTGTAATACAAAATGGTATCTTCTCCTCTTCCAGATATCTTTTTCTTGCACAGCTCCGGAGATGGATATAAATACTCTCCTTTCAAATAAATCTACAATACGGGACTCATAGATTTACTTCCCTTTTGATGAAACTAATGCTCAGAATTTTTTTAATCATTCAAAATTCACCATCCCTGCTCGGGTTTGAACCTTTTGCCCACGGAACTGGAGGCGGTCCTGATAACCCCTAGCCCACGTGGACCGCCTAAACTCAATATAATGCATGTATACTACTTGTCTCAGTTTTAAACTGAAGTATGTTTAATTCTGATATCTTCGCCTAGCATCCAACTATCCATCTTTTATTACTTTCATTTTCCAATATGCTTTCCGGTTTTAATATTAATATATTGTTTTAGTTTTAAATAAACTTTACTTTGCTTTTAATTTTGTGACGATCCTGAATCTGAATCATTATATTTGAATACCTTAATTTAAAAGGCTGTATGGATTTTTACGCTTTAAATCAGCGAATTTTGTCATTTTGTGTCTAAACTAGTCTATTCTTTAGGGATTAAAAATATCAATTGTATAATAAATAACTTACGAATGCATATAAAATTGATATTTACATTTACAACGAATGCAACCAAGACGAATTGCATTGCAATCATACAGGTAGAGGATATAGGGTAAGAGAAAAATTGGAATATCTAAAATCTTTGACTAGAGCAGAAATAAATCCTGGAGACGGAACGGATTAAACGATCCAGTATATTAACCTATGATGATGATGATGATGATGATGATGATGATGATGAATTTTGCATTTACTGATGTCATGGCTACTTAAAATATATCGATAAGTGACAATTGAAACCTCGTAAGTCGAAATCTTATGATAATTGAGATTTTGGAATATGGGTGAGTTAAAATCTTAAAGTTGCTCTAGCGCCCACGATTTTTTTTATTTTCTGAACGAAACATGGCATACGCCATTGAAATGTAACTAGAAAGTTATTTTCTAAAATTCAACGAAATTCGACCATTGGAATTTTTATTTACCAGAAAATTAAAATATAAAAATCGGTCTTGCGCAACATAACATACAATTTAATTAACAAAAAATTATGTATTCTTTGAACACGAAGATTGAACCATAAATTTGACTTGTTGAAGAATGCACACAGTTCCTGCGTGACGAAATTTTAGCTAATTCCGAATGAATGGTTGAGATTACGTACATCGATCCTACTTAGTAGACACCGAATATTATCATCATCATCACCCTTCACGGATTAGGTTTTTACCTGTTTTGATCTCACATCTGTTCAGCACAACGCCTTTTTTGTCTTCCCACCGATCTTCGTCCTACAGGATTATACATCAGTGTCATCTTTGGTATCCAATCCTCTGTCATTCTTTGCAGATGCTCCTTCCAATTGTTCCTTTGTTCTTCTATTTGTTGAGGAAGTGGTTGTACTTTTATTTCCTCTCTAATATTCTCATTTCTAATTTCTTCTCTTGTAGAATATGACCACGGTAATTTAAATATGATGTGTGTCTGCTAATGCTCTAGCGGCCGTCATTTTTATTTTCTCGCTACTTAACTCGAATACATATGATTTAATTAACTGGTTATAAATATGTTCAGTAAACCAGCACAAAACGTTTACTTGCTAAGTTATTAGTTAGTAGACTATACCCAATTCCTGCGTGACGGACGTTTTTTATTTTACACTGTATTTTTATCTGCGCTATAGGCAGATTTTATTACACATCCATTGAATTTGCGCTAAAAGAATTTTATTTTTGTTAGGAATTTTTAAAGCGTGGCAGAAACCGATAATGTTTCTGTATATGACTCGCACACTATTTAGCGTTACCATTTGTTGTGAATAGCCAAGCTTTATTGTTTGAGAGTATATTATTGTTTATCTTATGTCTACATAAACATGTTTGGTCAAATATTTAATCCGTTTTTAATTATAATCCAGTATTATTTCGCGGTTAAGAGTTTAATATATTTGTGCAAGCCCCAGTTTTAAATTTGTTTTTCGAGTATAAAAAGCATATCAAGTTTGTTCAGTCTTTAGGGAATGCGATATAACTGGTAGCTGAGAGGAAACATTGTGAAACTCGTTTCAGTTTTAATATATCGGTAATTCTGTGCCTGAAAAATATAAAAAACAACGCAAAAAAATATATATGAAGAAAATCTTCCTTAGCACCTCCTTTAATACGTAATGGCTCAGGTGCAAAACGTTTTCGTTTCAATTATGTTTACTACAGTTAATCGGCGGTTTGTCTGGAAGCATTAATTTCCAAATAAATATTGCAATTAGCTGACGAAACACAGGATTTTCTGCTGGACTATTGCACCATGCTCGCTTCTGATTCCGAGGTTCTCCGGTGAAACCCGGGCGAGGTCAAATCCTGAATAGGCCCTATATGTACCTTTGCAAGAGAGCTAAAGCCATGAGTCTCTGTAAATTTATGGCTTTTAAAAGCACCTCAATCCTGAAAAAGAAAATATATCAGAATAAAATTTGTCGGCCATTTCACGACCAGATTTGAATCCCGACGCTAATGACTTGAGATATTAAAGTGCGTCGTAAATGAAATACTAACAACAACAAAATATAATAATGGCTTCACTCTGTTGAAACAGTCCCATTATTTCTTGAAAAAACGGTTTCAATACTTACTGTTCACTCGAGAATTAAAATAAAGTGGAATTATTTGGGTTCCCTCCGAGAGATTGCCTAAGTAGCTCAAAGGCAGAGCGTCAGTGTACTGTAAAGCTGACGAGTTGCTTTTAAATACTGAGATCAGGTGCAACATTTCTCTTTCTATTTATGTAACTATTCTCACTAATAGTATTGTTTTATCAATAAATTTTCCTTTCTTCTTATTAAATAACTTATTAATATTTCAAGTAAATGTGCATTGTCTACAGCCAATACTACATTAATACACTACTTCCTTTGAATTTTCCTTTAATTATGTTTCTCATATCTATTAGATAAGGGGGGCGGCGTGGAGTATTGGTTAATACAATTCGCTACAATCCGGAAAGTTCTGGGTTCGAGTGCCGGTAGATCAGGGTTTTGAAAGTGACTTGGGTCGACGTAATCACTAGCGGAAATGAGTACCTACACTTGCTCTGAGGATAAAAGCGGCCGTCATCCAGCTGAAATCCAGTGTTGTTTACTAGAAAGGTAGGAGCCTTAACTTCCTACTACCCAAGGGCCTCCTAAGGCCCTAACTTTAGTTTTTATTGTATAGTGATAGTTACTGTATAATTTATCTACCTTCGTTAATTTCTTATTATTAATAACTTATGTGTATTTCGTCTTTATGTTGTGTTGTCTCGGAGGAGGCCTTAACTTTGAGCTGATCACAAATTCGAGGTGGCCCTCCGTGTCCTTGTGTAGTCAATAAAGTATGTGTGTGATCATTAGTTTAAAATCCCTCTTCCCTCAGATCTTGTCACTGTAAGGCTCGGGTTGCGTGTGGTATGTAAAAAGTACATTTGTAAGATCCATCCATTCACAATAATTCTGCCCGAGGGCAGGTCTTTCTCTGCTATCATAGCATTTTCATGCTATGCTTTGCAGCTTTACTAGGGAATTATATGTGTGGTAGCTTCCCGTTGCTTTCCACGCCGGTGAAGGATGGTGATGATAATGATAAGGATGATGATAATGGCCGGATGATTTTCGGGGACCGTTGGGCCCTAATCTTCCTGATATTTGTCTTACAGGTGAGGAAAAACCCCAAAAAACCCAGGAGCCTGTCCCGACCGGGAATCCTACGCAACTCAGTTCATACAGACCAATTTGTCTGTTGAACGTTTTAGGAAAGGTTCAAGAGCGGCTGTTATGCAAGAGGTTGAACGAGCATAGAATACTCCGAGGAATGACAGAAAATCAGTTTGGATTCCGCAAAGGGAAGTCCGCAGAGGACGCTATAAATTTTGTTTTGGCACACACCGCGCAATCTACCAGCAAGTACGTTTTAGGAATTTTTATTGACTTTGCTGGAGCTTTTGACAACATGTGGTGGCCATACCTCTTCTCTTGTTTAAAGAGAATGGAATGTCCACGGCATCTCTACCTCAGCCTCCTGGATTACTACCGAAATAGAAAAGTTAGGATTCCTGATTGGGATAATGACTTAATCAAATCAATTAACAAAGGTTGTCCACAGGGTTCCATTCTGGGTCCTGTATTTTGGGATATTTTTCTTGAACCTCTATTAGAAATTCTCACCCGACGACGAGATGTCATCGGGGAGGCAGTTGCGTATGCTGATGATCTTCTTCTAGTAATTGAATCGGATAATCGACGTGAACTCGAGACCCAATGTCGTGAGGCCCTAAGGCTCTTAGACGACTGGTGTACTCGGGTGAAACTGAAAGTATCCGTAGACAAAACCACTAATATGCTCCTTAAAGGAAGTCTTCAAAGGAACCCTGTAATAAGACTTCGTGATCGACCGCTGGTGCGTACAGTCTGCACTAGGTACTTGGGAGTGAACTTGGACGAAAAACTTAGCTTCAGACAACACGTTGAAATAATTAGAACCAGAGGTGAAAACATCATGATGAAACTGGTGCGACTGGGGCAATGTGACTATCACTTGCCTCTACGACTCATCCGTCTTTATCATGATGCTATCTTTACCGCCATCGTGGGGTATGCAGCTGGTGTCTGGGCACACCGAGTTACTGATAGACGGATTATACTTCACTTGCGAAGAACACAGAGAAAGATTCTCGTGCGACTCTCTGGTTCCTTTGGCACGGTGTCTGCTCTGCCACTTCTAATCATCTTGGGAATCTGGCCCATAGATTTCAAAATTCGATATAGGGGAGCACTATATTGGCTCAAGAAAGGCAACATGCCTAAGATTCGCGAAATTCTCGGTCTAGAAGCATATACGAAGCTTGAAATTAAACAAGCATTAATTACTGAATGGCAAAGGAAATGGGACAATAGTGACAAAGGACGACGAGTACACGAAATCTTTCCAGACATTAAATCCCGGCTGAGACAGAAACATATCGACCCATCACCAGAACTGGTTCACTTTCTGACTGGACATGGGCCTTACGGTGTATACCTGAACCGCATAGGACGCAGACCTGATGATCTGTGTCCCCTGTGCGGAGCAATGTCCACCCCGGAACATGTGGTCTTTGAGTGCCATCTGGGTGGGGAGATACTTTCACCAGAGAGGTCCAGACTATCGAACTACTCGATTGTTGAAGTCCTGAGAAATCCTTCTCTATACGAGGATCTCGACAAATTAGCAGGCAGAGTATCTCTTGCAGCGAAAGAAGAATATCGAGCGGAAGCTGCCAGAGTAGAAGTTCTAAGGGTGCAGGAACCCGAACCAATACGAAGGTCAGCCCGCCTGCAAGAGAGAAATGCCCGCAATTAAACAATTAAACAAAAAACCTACCCTAAATCTACCAATATATAAATAACACACAATCAAATAAACAACAAATCACCACTACTTACTTACTTACTTTAACATTAAAATAAAATAACTTGTAATGCCGCCGTTCCGACTAATTTTAACTAACTTTAATTTTGACTAATTTTAATTAAAACTTAGGCTTAGTTAGTTTTAAGTTTAACGTACTTGTCTGTACTAACTGTTTATCTGTAAAAAATAACAAATGTAAATGGAAGCTCAATAAAGAGATCCTTGGGATCTGTGCATACTACGGTGTGGTTTAAGAAATTAGACGCCACACTAAAGTATCACAGATCCCTTTTTTTTTTTTTTTTTTTTTTTTTTTTTTTTTTTTTTTTGTCCCGACCGGGAATCGAGCCCGCTGCGTGACAAGGCAGCACGCTATCTCGAGACTACAGCGGTTGACTATTTGTAAGACAGATCATCGGTTGACAATTTGTAAGATAGATCATCGGTTGATTAATGTCTTTGACATCGTCCGATTCCTAATAGCCAATTTTGTCGGTCCATCCAATCTCCTGGTTGTAGATGTTTCTCCTTCATATATAAACATATTCCCTGACTCCAGGAGGTTTTAGGTCTTCCTCTGCTTCGTCTTCCCTCAGGTTTCCATTCCAAAACAGATTTTGGTAGTCGATCCTCTTCCATTGGCTGGACATGTCCGTACCATATTAATTGCTGAGTTTTAATATAATCTGAAATAGTGTCTTCAATCTTCATTTTCTCCCTTATAACTGAGTTCCTAATTTTTTCTCTTCTTGAAATTCTTGCGGCCCTTCGAGAGGTTAAAATAAGTTAATTGAATGAAATGGCATAACTTATTAGTTTTAATTAAAATTAATATTATTATAATTATCTAATATTTTTACTATTGTCAGTTTGACCAAATTTTACTTTAGTATCTTATGATTATTGTATTGCTCTTATTGAGTTGAACAGAACCCCACGTTGTGTTAATTCTACCAGAATAAATAAATAAGGAACAGCCCAGATATTGTCCATAAAATTACAACCCATGAGTATAATTTCTCGAGCAGACACTATACAATGTAAACATGTTGACATTTCACTTGTTAAAACAACACGGTAAACAAACACACTATACAGTTGGAGAAAAATTCGTCATTCCAGTTGATATCTGATATCAACCCGTTGCGTTACATCAAACGAACCAGCTTATGCTCATACTCAAGGGGAATTCTTCTAAACAAGGGAGGACAAATTTGGACAAAAGTTCGCGGTTCAATGTCAGGGTAGTAAAATAGTGCTACTATGTACTCTGTATTAAGATGTGGGTTAAATTCTCATTAGTTTTCTTCTAAATTTCTCAAAACGCAAATCCACACTGAGATGTGTTTTACGTCTCTATTTCCATCACACTTATTGGTAGATCTAAGTATTTTGGATATCATTATTTCAAAATTTGAAAATTTATATCTCTCAATTGATTGCAGTGTCTATGTTTCAATAAAGTTCCCACTAAAGATTTTATAAAATGAAGGTAAATTTTAGCTTGAGACTAATCTACTTATAATTGATTTAAGTAATGATATTTGGTTTCGTTTTCTTTGATTTTAATTTTGAGATTGAACAAGACTGGTTGTATAAAATGAAGATTATAGATTACACTGGTCAACAGTGGTTTTGTTGCCCTTGATATAAGATTAATTTCGGATATATTTATGCTCACAATTCATGAAAGTATCAATGGTTTTGGAACTGCGATGGGCAGGACATGTTGCACGTATGGGGAATGAAAGACTTGCATGGAAGCTTCTTGTAGGAAAGCCAGAGGGAAAACGCCCAGTTGGTAGACCAAGAATGAGGTGGGAGAATAACATTAACTATGATTTGAGGGAAGTAGATTATACAGAGAATGATTGGAAAGCATTAGCTCAGGATAGGGATGTATGGAGAGCTTATGTCCGCGCGGCCATGAACCTACGGGTTCGATAGTGCCAGTGTGTAAGTAAGTAAGTATCTATGATTTTGGAAGATTTGCTCTAGTTGTTTTAAATATATTTTTTTTTCATTTTACACTACAAAAATCAGAAAATATGAAACAAATATAACAGATATATTTATAATGCTAATTGTGAAAAATTAGTATTCACTGACGTAAATAGAAAGAAAAATATCGAAAACCCATGTTATACTTCAGTGAAACGGCTTTTATAAGATTTTGTTCTATAATTTTTAGGGGACAATCTCTTTTTAAAGATCAGCAGTAATCTGCCATCATGTGACGGTCCCATCTACCCTGATACCTTTCCTCCATTACTTTTAGATCCTAGTGAAAGTGCTCTCCCTGTTCATCGCTATAATTTCCTAAATTATCCGGAAATCTATCCAGGTGACTGTGGAGAAAGTGTAACTTTATACTCATATTTACTCCTAGAATCTAGAAATTTATCAACATGTTTCGCACAATTTCTTTATAATTTGGTGCTTTATAGTTACCTAGGAAATTTTCTACTACCAATACAAAACACTTTCAATCTTCACTTTCCGGTACAGTCATACCTTTGATAAAATTTGCATCTTTCATCAATTGCTAATTTGAGGACCATCAAATATTCTGCCTTTTAACTTTTACATTCTGAGCTTAGGAAAGTTTCTACAAATGTATTTGAAACATTTCCCTTCCTTGCCCAACGCTTTGGCAAATTGTTTTATCATATCCAGATGCACGTCGTGAGTACTTTAATTTTGTCAAATAACTGAGAACACGGCCGATGTGCGGAGTGATGGGCGTGAGAGTGGGGATCACGTGATGTTTATATACGCAAAAAAATGTGCAGAAATCAAATCATGACTGAAAACATACATTTTATTAGTAACGAGTCGTTTACTGTTTAAGATATAAGATACGCAAAAATGATATAAACTTGAGCACATTCAGCACTTTCATGAATATATTCGTAAACTGTGCACTTGAAAACATGGAAATTCGCTGAGATATCCAGGGCAATAATTGTTTTATGTAGAGCTGTGTTATATATCTATGTTATGATTTAAATTTAGACATTTAGCAATGAATGTCAAATCTTATTTGAAAATAATAGTTAACACCTGAACTGGGATATGAGCCCGAGATCTCTAACTTTATACGATAATGCGCTACCATTCACTTATATAGGTATCCCAAAGCAAATATCAGTGGAAAGAAAAATTGTTTGCACTTGGATGCCTTTGTAGAGTTATTGATAGCGCACTAGCGTATAAAACTAGAGGTCTCTGGATCATATCCCAGTTCATTATTCTTTTAAAATAATATATATATAAACTCAATGTGTCTAACCATAGGTTCATGAACATGTGATATAAGCTCTCCACAAATTCCTATCCTGAGTTATTGTTTTCCAATCATTCCTTGTAATATGTACTTACCTCAAATTGATATTATTTTCCCACTTCATCCTTGGTCTACCAACTGGACGTTTTCTCTCTGGTTTACTACTAGAAGTTTCCATGCCTCTTTCAATCCTCATTCGTGTATTTATTTATTCATTTATAAAATATATGTATATAAAACGGTTAAAATTACTTTTGCGTTATGACAAAAAGACAAACGGGTACATATGAAACACACGCACACAAATATAGTATATATGAATATATCCATCCATCCATAGTAATTCTGCCATAGGCCAGGTCTTTCACTGCAGTCATAGCATTTTCATACTATGCTTTGCAGCTTTACTAGGGAATTGTAGATGTGGTAGCTCCCCGTTGCTTTCCACACCTGTGAAGGATGATGATGATGATGATGATGATGATGGCCGGGTGATTTTCGGGGACCGTTGGACCCTAAGCTTCCTGACATTTGTCTTACAGGTGAGGAAAAACCACGAAAAAACCTCACCCAGTAGCCTGTCCCGACCGGGAATCAAACTTGGGCCCGCTTCGTGACAAGGCAGCACGCTTCCTCTTTTTTCAGGCTTGAGAATATTTTACGAGTCTGAACATTTTCAGATTTGGGACCCTCGGCTTAGAATCTTCCCCGGAAGACTTGTCTCTTGGATTTTTCCATCCTAAAATATCATCGACACTGGCGGGATTTGAAACAGCGACCCTCGGGACTGGAAGCAAGGGAAATAACCAATGGACCATCGAGGCTAACTTTATTATATTAATCATATTAATAATGAGAACACATTAATTTTTATCATTTTTTCACGTTGCTATATATATATAGCGGCGGTTCTTTCTGTACAAGGTATGAGATTGTCTAGAGTAGGGAAACTTTTGGGACATAGAGGTAGCCTTCCATTGTACTGGTACAATGTGTATATATATATATATATATATATATATATTATATTGTATTTTATATTATATATTATATTATATTAATTATATTATATTAATTATATTATATTATATTATATTATATTATATTATATTATATTATATTATATTATATTATATTATATTATATTATATTATATTATATTATATTATATTATATTATATTATATTATATTATATTATATTATATTATATTATATTATATTATATTATATTATATTATATTATATTATTAAAGTGAAAACAATAAAACATCTATTCATCAGCTATTAATGTCGTTTTGAGCCTGAAGCTTTTATTTGGTTAAATGGCGCGAGAAGAAATAGGATAGCTTACATATGAGAACACTACAGGAAAATTATTTTTACAACTCTGGGTAAAATTATTGTGGGGATTGTGCTAGAAAACTACCTTCATTCATCTTGAGGTCTTGAGTCCGGCGATTGTAGAACAATCATCCCGGCCAGTTCCCCCATCGCTCACCGCCAAGGACTGTGTGGCTTGGGGAACCCGTGTAGTACAGTAATTCCAGTCACGTGTCGTAAAGGCTTTGCTTGCCAATCTCTCTTTCTCTTTCTTTCTACAGATCTACTACCAAATCCCACACAGCTGTTAGTTGATCTCTTTTTTTTTCTATTCCTTTATAACACTCATGATTGTAGATACAATTTAGTGTTCGCATCGCCTTCACAACGTGAGGGGAAAATTCCGCTACTTCACAACTTTTCCTAAAACTTTTAAAGCCTGAAAATTATTTTGGATTTTATTTGGAGTACATTTTTAGAATTCAGAAAATATACTGCACGAAATTATATTGTTAAGTTATACAGTATGTGTTACTTTTACGTAGCCTGTATTGATGATGAGGGCCATAACTATCATAAGTAATGCCACGAGTGATTTCCAATTTATCTAGAGAATTTGGAAATCAAGAGTGGCATTTGTTAGGACTATTTAACGAATAAAATTAAGGTGTTTACTCACAAATCATTATTTAACTATAGTTATTTTAAAATATTTATATATTTAATGTAAACGGTGATGTTTGAAAACAAATGAGAAGCGGTAGGTTCGTTTCATCTGCTTCTTTTGTTTATCACTGCAACCAGATCATACTATTTATTGCCAAAGGAACGCAATATTATAAGAATGCTCTCTAGTGGAGAAAAAATGAAACATCAAACTGTATATTAATTCATTTCCGATGTCGTATGATGTAAATATGACAATTACATTTTTCTATTGTTTGCTAGCCGTCGAGAAGAGCGGACGTGTTTTTGTTAGAGTGGTTGAAGTGTGCAGGGGACAAAGCATTATGGAAGAAGTTAGAAAGCTGATTGAAACATTGTCAACTGAAGTGAAAGAGGGGTTTGAAAAGTGCAACGTGGGTGAAAAAATTCGTGATATTGAGACGAACATGCATCGGATGGAGGACAGATTGAAATGGCTGGAATCTAAATTAGACTATCTCGAAAACCAGAGTCGCCGTAATAATATTGTGATATATGGTGTGCATGAAGAAGACAGGGAAAGCTGGGAGGAAACTGAACATATAGTTAAAAGAGTAGTGGCGCAAATCGGCATTGATTTGGTGGACAGTGATATTGAAAGAGCGCACAGAGTAGGTCGTGGGAATAGTGGAAAGAGACCGATTGTATGCAAATTATCACACTACAAAATAAAATGTTGGATCCTTAGAGACAGTAAATATCTTAAAGGGACCGGTATCAATATTGCCGAAGACTTTAGTGAGAAGGTGCGCCGCGAAAGAGACTTTCTTAAGCGACACATGCTCGAGGCGAGGAGGCAGGGCTGCCATGCAATCATGCAATTTAATAAATTGATTATAAATGGACGAATCTGGAGCAGGGAAAAAACTACAAAATATGGACAACTCTGAAAATGAATTTGAAGAGGTCATTGACAGCGAGTCCCCAAAACATACAGGGGACGCTTCAACAGCAGGTGGTCTCCTTACAGCAGAGGAGGGAGAAAATTCTACACGAGAGAAAGAGAGAGGGACCACTACCTTAATAACTCCCAGAAATCCAATAAACATACAGCAAAAAACGGCCGAACGCAAACAGCATACCCCACCTCTAAGAGGTGAACGACCGGCGGACACAAGAACTCCAACAAGAAAATCACTAAGACTTCAGAATCTACCCGCAGAAAAGGAACTATTGAGAGGGGGAAGTTCGAAAAATACAGGTAAGACTAATGACAAGGGAACACAATAGGGTTTGTTGACAGTCGGTTCATGGAATATCGAAGGGTTAAAACAAAAACTTTCAATGGACAGATGTGTAGAGTTTATTGAGACTTTTGATATATTAGCTCTAGGAGAAACATGGTTAAAAGCTAATGAATGCGTAAATCTATGTAATATGAAAGGTTATTTTAAGGGTAATCAAAAGAGAGGAAAGAGAGGTAGATATCCAGGCGGTGTTGCCATTTTATATAAAGCTAACTTAGACCCATATATTAAAAAGGTAAATATTACTTTAAAAGAGGCAATTTGTATATATTACCATACAGAAAGAGCAGAAATGTGTCTGTTGTCTATTTATCGCCAACCACTAAATTCCAGGTATGCCAATCCAAATTTTTTCGTTGAATTGTCTGACTCGTTGGCAGAAATAAAAGATAGGTTTCCGGAAGCGGGAATAATAATTTTAGGGGACTTTAACTGTAGGATTGGGGAGGAAAATATCACTATAAAATCGGATGATAATGAAACACGAGGTGAGGGTAGGAGAAGCAAAGATAAGATTTTAAATTCAGAAGGAAACCAATTGTTAGCTTTTTGCGATGCATTTGAACTTGAAATTCTGAATGGGAAATATGGGGAAGATAAAAATGGAGAACTGACATTTATTAATAAAATGGAAGTAGCGTAATCGATTATTCAATATGCACACAAGACATGATTCCAGTCCTAAGTAATTTCTGTATAGTTTCCAGAATCGAATCACACCACTTCCCAAACAAACTTATTTTAAATATGAAAGGTATTAGTGAGACAGTTAATGATGAGGTGGCAACAATATTGCGGCCAATTATCCGTTTCAGGTGGATCGAGGATCTGAGAGAAGAATTTAACAGGAGTTTGGAAACGCTAATACAGGATCTGCAATTAAATGATCTTAGCGGGGAGGAAATTATTAAAACTTTGACAGAATGTTTTCAAAAAGCAGGGGAAAAATTCAAGGTTAAATACGCAATGAACCAGAAGGACAAAGGGTGGTACAATAATGCATGTAGAAAGAAGAAGAAATTTGTCGAAAGTAGTCTTTTAAAGTTTAGAAAAGAAAGCACAGATGAAAGCAGAAAAAATTATGCGCAAGAGAGAAAGGAATATAAAGACTTATTGGCAGAAACAAAACTAGCATGGCAAAATAAGAAATCCGAAGAAATGAGAGTCGCGACTGAAAGTGGGAACATTGCGGACATATGGAAAGCGATAAGGGAACTCAAAGTAAAGTCCATAAATCGGACAAGAATAACGCCCGGGGAATGGAGAAGTTACTTTGATAGGGTGCTGGGAAATGAGAGGTTAAGATATAATCAAGGAAATATAGTTGAGATCCCTGACCCAATTCATATTCAATTACTGGATCAGGATATTTCGAAAAATGAAGTGGTTTCTTCCATTAAATGTTTAAAGAATGGTAAAGCACCTGGAATTGATGGAATACCAGGGGAATTCTTGAAAAATATGATATCATCCAATAAATTATTAGACGTTTTGAAAACTGCGTTCAACAAACTTTTTAATGGAGGAGATTATCCGGAAGCCTGGGCGACAGGTGTCATCCAACCGCTATACAAAGGGAAAGGTGGGGCACAGATACCAGAAAGTTATAGGGGAATTTGTCTCTTGTCAGTGTTCGGAAAAATATATTGTAAAGTACTTTACGAACGAATCAGACAATGGGCTAAAGAGAACAATAGGCTCTCAAAATATCAGGCAGGTTTTAGAGAAGGGTACTCCACGGTGGACAACCTATTTGTTCTGAGAACATTAATTGATGACAATCTGAAAATGAAGGGGGGTAAATTATTTTGTGCATTCATTGATTTTAAGATGGCATTTGATACTGTGGACCGAAGCGCACTTTGGGAAAAATTAAATCGGAAAGGATTGTCTCGTAAAATGATACATGCTTTAATGTCAATTTATAAATATGTTAAATTTTGTATAAAAGTAGACCAAGGGCACATTACAGAGAGCAGTGAAGCCAATCGGGGAGTGAGACAAGGTTGCATTTTATCACCAATGCTATTTAATCTATTCGTTGATGATATTGTAGACGTAATGCTAGAAGGAGAAATTGAGGCTCCGGAGATAGGAAATGTTAGAATCCCAGTCCTGTTGTATGCAGATGATTTAATTATCTGTTCCAAGACAATCAAGGGATTGCAAAGAGGTCTTGACCTACTGGAAATATACTGTAGGAATTGGGGATTGACTGTAAATGCTAGTAAGACAAAAACAATGACATTTAAAAATGGGACGGTTTATGGTAGAACAGAGGAATGGAAATACAGAGATCAAGTTCTTCAAAACGTGAAACATTTCGAATATCTTGGTACGACGTTGAAAATGAACGGAAAGTGGAAAAAACACATTGATATAGCATTATTTAAAGGGAGGGGACAACTTAACAGTGTACTCGGTATTCTGGGTCGAGTGCCTGATATTCCAGTCAGCACATTAGAAAAAATGTATGGAGCTATGGTCAGGCCAGTAATGCACTATAGTAGTGAGATTTGGGGTTTCCAAAGAACGGAAATACTAAATAAGGTATATACGCATTTTCTAAAGTATATTACAGGACTTAGTAAGGCCGTTTCTAACTGTGGAATTTTATATGAATTCGGGTCATTCCAGGACGACATTAACTGTAAAATTCGTGTACTCAAATACTGGTTGCGAGTAATCCAAGGTGAACAAACAATGCTTAGAGCAATTTGTTACGACCACCAAATTAAAAACATAGATGTTAAATTTTGGGCAGACGAGGTTAGGAGAGAACTCCAAAAGATTGGGATGGGCTGGATATGGGAAAAAGGGACTGAAAATCGCAAGAACGTGTGGAGAAAAATAAGGAGGAGGTACTTAGATGTAAACCAACAAGATACCTTCGCCGAATGTACAGGAAAACGCTCACTGTGTTTACAAAGAGACCTAAAACACGTCTGGGGAAAAGAATCGTATATACTCAACCTAGGATTTAAGGAGAGATCAGGGCTTGCTTGGTTTAGGCTAGGGGCATGGAAATTTCTAAAAATTAGCGACGATCACGATATGCGAATATGTCCAATGTGCGGGAACTTTGAAGATGAGATACATATATTAGGAAAATGTAATGATTTAGAATATTGGAGACGTCAGTTATTACCGGAAAGATTTCTAAATTCAAATCGGGAAAGATTGGCATGCTACGAGTTATTGGTAAATCCAGAAAATTGGATAAACCTCGGTAAATTTCTGGACAAAACGCGAAAAATAAGGACAACACTCATTCATGAATAAATATATGTTATCAAAATGCAATACCATTAATTATTAACAATTATATATAAATTAATTAGTGTATAATGCTGTTGTGTTATTATTTAATTGTAATATTAATGTGTTTTCTTTATGTAATTGTAATGTTAATGTTTTTTTAGTGTATAATGCTATTGTGTTATTACTTAATTGTAATATTATTGTGTTTTCTTTATGTAATTGTAATGTTAATGTTTTTAGTGTATAATGCTATTGTGTTATTATTTAATTGTAATATTATTATTGTGTTTTCTTTATGTAATTGTAATGTTATTGCTATTGTGTTATTACTTAATTGTAATATTATTGTGTTTTCTTTATGTAATTGTAATGTTATTGCTGTTTTTGTTTATTTTTCTTTACACTAGTACCAATTATTACTTTATTGTAACGGACTGTCAACAGCACGTACGGCTTACTGCCCGTGCGACCCATATTTGTAAATAATATTGTAAATATCTTACTTTTTGTCTAATAAAGTCCTACTACTACTACTACTACTACTACTACTACTACTACTACTACTAAATAGTCATTTGTAATTTGTTATCGAATCTAAATAGTGAACATTTTATACATTATTTAATTAATAATATTTAATAAACTCCTGCGTCATAGCCGAGCGGCGTAATGCATGTTTGCCTTGATGTAGAGCCAAGGACTTACGCTGTGAAGAAATGTTTTCATGGAATTTCGGTCAGTATGCGTCCGGTGCTCACCCAGCATCGTGAAAAATTTGGGTAGCTAAAATAAATAGATGCTCCAGGTGAGAAAACCAGCTATGTGCTAGGACTTGACATGCTGACCACAATTCACCCCATACTGGTCAGATGATCGTGCACTTCTGTGATTAATACATGTGAATATGAGGACAGCAGCCGGCTGGAAGGCTGAGGACCTTCTACGTCTGTCTCGCATGGAGTTTAATTCATGAAAAGTGTAAAATGCTGGAAAGAATTTATAATTCTTATTATCAAGTAAATGATAGAATTATGTAAAAGTTGAGAAACATTTCTCATCTTTATTATGTGATTACTTATTTGTTTACCTTAGTTAAACCTCTAGTTTTGTAGGTAAAACGATCCGTTCGGAGAGGATTTTAAATTCAGCCACATAAGGACATGGAAGGCCTCCCTAGATGAGTGTTCAGCTCAATCTCAAGGTCACTTCTGAGACACAATGAAAATTTAAGAGAAGGCACGCTGTTAAGTCACACTCGTACTAAATAAATGGGAATATGGTGTGGGTGATTGTGATGTCCAGATGGTGTTCGGGGCTATTTGAGTCTTAAAGATTCCAGACATTTTGTCTTATAGGCGAGAAGAAGCTCCTAAAGAAATCCTCGACCAGGAAAGTTTTCCACATCATGAGATCATATCTTGGTCTGCTGTCTCTGATCCCCACAGTGTTGGACTATTATTTAAATAATTCATAAAAATGTATGAAATTGGAAAAACACTTCACATCTTTACAATGACTATTTAACTCATGCCCCAAATGGGAGTCAATGACCATTCATATTTCAATGATTTTATATTTACAACAATCACAGTCGTGTTTCGCCTAAAATTTACCAACTAAAGTTTATCATAATAAAGAAAGCACCTCCTTTTTAACACAAACTGAATAGGTCATAGCATTATTTTGCAGTGACTGACTCCCTAAGAAATACGGCTACAAGATTGTGTATATAGTGCATGAATGTCAACACATAGCGCATGCGGGAGTTAATATAAACACATTTGTAGCAATTGATTATACCACCAAAAAAAGAAACCACTGTTTGCACTTTCTTAAATGTATTTTTTTCCAGGTAATAACATTCCAGAAAAATATAATTGTTATATTTACATCATAGGGCATCAGAAATGAATATACAGTTTGATGTGTTTTATTTTTTCTCCACTAGAGTGCATTCTTACAATATTGCGTTCCTTTGGCAATAAATAATATGATCTGGTTACAGTGATGAACAAAAGAAGCAAATGAAGCGTACCAATCGTTTCTCATTTGTTTTCAAACATCGCCGTTTACATTAAATATATAAATATTTTAAAATAACTATATTTAAATAATGATTTGTGAGTAAACAGCTTAATTTTATTCGTTAAATAGTCCTAACAAATGCCACTCTTGATTTCCAATTTCTCTAGATGAATTCACTCCTCACTTCGTGAGTCGTGAATTTATCGATAATCTGGAAATCACTCGTGGCATTACTTATGAAAACGTCACTGTATATGAGCATAAACAATTCACATTTCTTAACTTATTCTGTTTTTATAAGATACCACAGGGTTCTAATTTGGAAACGAAGAACAGAAAGAAAGAAATCTCTAAGAAACTAGAATATGCTTATCATAATATATAACTGGAAATTTTAAAGAAATATCTTGTAAGGAAATACAGTATAATATAGGGGGTCTTAGTTTCATGCCTTCTCATCATTTGGTTGATTCGGAGGGAAGGGATTTGAAATTGAATGCAGGGGAATCTGGCACACAATCAAGATATTAAAAAAAAATTAACCGCTATCCCTTTTGGTCCGAGATTTAAAATTTTACATTACAGTAATTTGATATAAATAATTTTGCAATTTAAATTTCAACCTCCCGCTAATCAGGAAGCAAGTCTGAGTCAGTACGGCGGACTGTTTACCTAAAATAACCTGTTTTAAATTTAAATTTACAAAATTCATTTCAACATTGCTAAGTCTGCGAAATGTTATTAGAACATCGAAATGCTATAAAAAGCACGAAAACAAAATTTTCTTTGTGGTCAACGTAAATATAATTAATTTATTTAACTATGTTCATTAACAGTTATGGTCTTTAACGACGTATTTTCAATCTGGCCGTGAAAGGGCCTACAAGTTTTACCAGAGGCTCTTTTTTTTCAGGCTCGAGTTTTTTATACGCTTTAAATCTACGACACATAACCTTTACTCAGAATCCGAATACCTTGGAATAAGATGGGAGTATGGTAACCACCTGTGGTCAGTAAATATATTTTCTGTAGTTGGTTAATTTTTACACTTTTATTACATGAAAATATTTTTGAATTTTTTTACGGATCTTCACTGATTGCATTTAGTAGTCATCGAAGATGTCTAAAAATATTATATATAGGCATATATATATATATATATATATATATATACGTGTGTGTGTGTGTGTCCCGTATCGCTCTAGTGGCTACATTTTTTTGTTTTAGTACATCAAAACTTTGTATATAGCAATCAATTAATAAACCTAAAGTCAAGTTCGTTATCCAGCAAAATCGAACCACTAGGTGTAAGAGTTCATCCGAAACAAAAATTTAAAAATCTGTCCCATAATCGATAATCCACGTTGAACCTTACTTAAATTTATGGTTTGTATATCGCCGTATATGAAAATCGCTCTAGCATAGCGGTGGAAATTTTCGATTATTATCAACCGAACTTAGCACATCGTATTGAAATGAAACGAGGAACGTATTCTCCGACAATTCGACCATTAAAAGTGGGCTTTTCTGAAATCCGCTCATTGTTTTCACTGCGTTCCGACATCTTTTAAATAAGTTGGCATCTGGTACTGAGTTCCTTAAAAAAACAAAATAAATATGTATTCCATGAATCAGGAAAATCAGTCCGTAATTAATTGGACTAGTTGAGACATTCGCTTGGTTTACGCAGCTCCTACGTCACATACTTTTTATTTATTCCTTCAGGAAAAATATAAATAAAACCTAAAGTCCGAGGTACACTTATCACGTAATTGCAGTAGAGCTTTCAGATGTGGTCGTTAAATAAAATTAACACCTTATTTATTAGCCTTCTCCTACACGCACCTCAACATTTATTCTTTTTTCATATAAACACATGAAAGCTGTTAATTAATGTTTCATGATATAACCTTAGCTGATTGTAATCGATTTTATTTCTTGCTGTCTAACATAGGTTAGTATTGTGTCACGTGATGGCATTCCCTCTCTACTTGTCAGTCAATCGCTCGACAGCAATAGTCTAGGCCGATGTGTTGTGGAATCGATCTCTCTCCCTCGCGTTGCATAAATTATCGCATTCAAGTCTGTAGTAATGTCGGTGAAGTGGGTGAGCGGCAGTTAATACACCACAAGTCGCTTGTAGTTTGATCCAAGTACGCGTCCAATTCGATTGCATAATTTGGTATTTTCTGTTCCCAACTGCCGTACATGTGCATTAATAGGATTGATCATAAGGTGTACAATTGTGCACCTCTTATACTGCTATACAGTCAGCAATAACTAGGGGGAAGTATTTTAAGGTACAAATTTTGGTGGTAAAAGGGGGAAAATAAATAATAGTTTTAAAAAACTAAAACAACACGCTTTATTAGAAAACCGAACTAAAAAAATGAAAAATAATTTTAATTTCCAACACGCTTCGGATAAATAATTTTACCATCAAAAGCGTGGGGTGCTTTTTATGATTTTTAGATTTTCTTCTTAGATACTTTACCTTTACCAATATCTATTTATTATGAAATATATTAATTGATAAAGAGCACCCCACGCTTTTGATGGTAAAATTATTTATCCGAAGCATGTTGGAAATTAAAATTATTTTTCATTTTTTTAGTTCGGTTTTCTAATAAAGCGTGTTGTTTTAATTTTTTAAAACTATTATTTATTTTTTATTTTTTAGTTTTAATATTTTACAGAATAAGATAAAAATGTAAATATCTTTAAATTCGATACTATTGTAGTATGAGCTAAATATAATACTCTTCTAAAAAAAACTCCCAGCCGGATTTGAACCAGCAACCTATGGATTACTGAAATTATATACCACTAGAGTTCACCCCTCTACCAACTGAGCCCTTAGAACGATTGACTAAAAAGTCGACAGGTCCGCAACCTATTATACCAGTTTTCATTTTTTTCCTTTTATGATTATTCTGGCCAGGATTTTAGAAACAAGATATGAAATTATTGTATTGTCTCTGGTCCTTTACAAGTATACAAAGTTGCAAGTCGATCCAATGTTTCTAAGTGGGTGAAAATCGTGTTCAAAGATTCCGTTACGTAGATACAAAGACATTTTTGATTTTATTTTCTGACGATTCTGGCCAGGATTTTAGAAACAAATATGAAAATATTATATTGTCACAGGTCCTGTACAAGTATACAACGTTTCAAGTTGATCCAATGTTTCTAAGTGGGTGAAAATCGTGTTAAAAAATTCCGTTACATAGAAACAAAGACACTTTTTTTGATTTTCTGATGATTCTGGCCAGGATTTTAGAAAATATATATGAAATTATTGTATTGTCACGGCTGTTTTACAAGTATACAAAGTTTCAAGTCGATCTAATGATTTTAAGTGGGTGAAAATCGCGTTAAAATGATCCGTTACATAGATAGATAGATAGATAGGTACAGGTCAAGCTAATATAAAGCGTGTAAAAAGGTTCTGAAAATGCATACAAAATGTGCAAAAAAAGGTGCTACTGAAACAATTGAATTAAGGTTTAGACCAGTTACATGAACTCAGTTTATATAATATGCATATCAGTTTGCATAAAATATTTCTTTGTAGAATCCGTAAGAGGTAATTCATAGTTCTTTAGTTTATTGGAATATTTACTTCGCAGATGGAAAATCGAAGAATGATGCAATCAGTTTCGATAAATTGCGTTTTGAATTCTGAAAGTGCATGCAACTTATCCTTCTTAACGTTCGCCATGTTATTGATGTGAAAACCCAGTTGTAATACTAATAAAATACATTGTGGTTCAGACAAGGAGAATACAGCCAACAACAAGTTGATAGTAATATAATGTACGGTTAAAAACTATAAAATAGTTACCTTGTAGGTCCGTCTCCTCAACTTGTTATTTTAAAACTCTGTAGGCCTTTCGGGACTAGTCCAATCATCAGCAGAATGCATTAGGTCCGTGCTTGTTGACCCTTGTTGAGTGCTTCAACCCTGTATATGTTAGACCTTAAGCAATTTTAGTTTTCTTGGCATATAGCAATAAATTATGAAGGTCGAAATATAAGATCGAAATCATTAATCAACATAGCCGGAACATTAGGAGCAAGGGTTAACCAAAAGACAAAAATTGTAATTTGCTCTAGCGGCAGCATTTTATTATATTATACAAAGAAACTCGGTTTATCCCAGTTAAATAAAACGAGAAAGGAAGCTTCTTGTAGGAAAAGCAGAGGGAAAACGCCTAGTTGGTAGACCAAGAATGAGGTGGGAGGTAACATTATCCATAACTTGAGGGAAGTAGATTATAAAGGTGATATTGGAAAACATTAGCTCAGGACAGGGATGTATCAACTTACGTCCGCGCGGTCATGAAATTTGAGGTTCCATAGTGCCAGAGATTTAGTTAGTTAGGAATAGGCATGTGTTCCTCAACCCTTCTCATCTACGGCAAATGTAAGACAAGTACTTTGTAATACAAATGACGATTGTAATGAGTATTTTACCAAGTGAGGAGGAATTAGCATGTCCTGTAATAATGCATGTGTTATAAAGCCAAACTCGGGAGTTTGTGAACTTGTTTTTGCCCCGAGGCTAGATTTAATCTGAAGAATGAATATGCAAGTAACGTTTGATGTACCGAACGACCTGGTTACGAGAAAACGGTAATTAATTCTGCATCAAGTATTGATTAGGACGCCATAAAGAAACTATTGTAAAGCATTCACTTACTTCTAACTACATGCAGGGACGTCTTACATACATACATACATACATACACACATAAGGATTTTATTAAACTAAAAGTAAGATACATACAATGTTATTTACAAATATGAATCGCACGGGCAGTAAGCCGTACGTGCTGTTGACAGTCCGTTACAATAAGTTGATGTTAAAAAAAACACAATAACATTACAATTAGATATCAATACAATTACATTATACATTAACTTGGTTATGTAGAATTATTAAGAATTAATGGTATTGCAATTTGCTAACATATTTATTTATCCCTGAATAAGTGTTGTTCTTATTTTCCGCGTTTTGTCCAGAAATCTACCCAGGTTTATCCAATTTTCTGGGTTTACCAGTAACCACGATTTGCCAATCTTCCACGATTTTAATTTAGAAATCTTTCCGGTAATAACTGATGCCTCCAATATTCTAAATCGTTACATTTTCCTAATATATGTATCTCGTCTTCAAAGCTCCCGCACATTGGACATATTCGCATATCGTGATCGTCGCTAATTTTTTTAAATTTCCATGCCCCTAACCTGAACCAAGGAAGCCCTGATTTCTCTTTATATATAAGATTCTTTTCCCCAAACTTGTTTTAGGTCTCTTTGTAAAAATAGTGATCGTTTTCTCGCACATTCGGCCAAAATATTTTGTCGGTTTATATCTAAGTACCTCCTTAGTGATATGTAACATTTCTGGAACCTATCTATTCAATTTACTAATTTATCCTCTAGTGACTGGTCATGCTCCTGTAAGGCTCGGTTGGTGTGGGACATCTTAAAGTATCGACAAAGTGAGTGGTTAAACTAAAAAAAAAAAAAAACAGAAAAAACATAACTTAGTAAATTTCGAGGAAATGTGGCTATTAATGCTGTAGTACACATTGTCCTTTATATCCCTCCTCATCACACTACCTACTATTTGAATTTTTTTACAGTTTCTCTTGCTAGAATATGGAATTCCCTTCCACCATATATCAGAGACTGTCAAACTTTACCATCTTTCAGGAACAAATTGAAAATAAAATTATTATCAGAAACAACTCACTAATATTACTTTAAGAAATTAATAATTTGTTTTTTCATTATTTAATAAAAATATACTTAAGATGTGTCAATATATTTACATAATTTTTTGTATAATAAGCGATAGATTAATTAATTATAGTTTATTACTTTCTTTGTATTTTTCTTTTCTTTTTATGTATAGTAGATTCGAGCTGTTATTCCTTTCTGTATGCATTCTATCATTAGTTGAATTTTAATTGTATTTCATTTTATTGTATAATTAGACATTATTTTCATTATAATTCAGTTTGACATATAATTGTTTAGTATGTACTATCATTGTAATTTTTTGTATTTAAATGTAACATATGTTTGTCCTGGTGAGTGGAAGAGAAGGTCACATGGCTTTAACTCCACCAGGCTAAATACATCTATCTACTTCACTTCCCTAAAAAAAAATTAATTAATTTCAAATCTTCACCGACTATACAATTTGGCACAAAATTGACGACAAAAATGTATACATATATACCTATATGTACATATAACTAATTAACTCTTGATGGTCCAACAATAATCGGCCAGCATATTAGGATTCAATTTTCCTTCATCTCTTTTCCATAGCTGAAATCTCCTGATGAAAGTGTTCCCCGTTTTATTTTACAGTGGACAAATAAACGTTTATTAAAAAATAATTATTCAAATCCATTAATTGAAATTGAAATAAAAAGAACTTGTGGGTGATGGAGAAATTCCGAATACATATTTGAAAACACGATTAAAAACTGCATTAAGTTTTAACTATTGGTACTCATGAGACAAAAATCATGTTTACCAGTGTTATTGAGTCATAAATTTTGCGTAGATTTTTAATTTGCAGGTGACAAGCAAGGAGAATCTTTCTGATAAGACTCAAGATTCACTACCGTTTACTACAACAAGTTTGATAGTTATAATATTTTTGTATAATATATAATAGTTTTGTATAATATATACTATTTTTTGCAACCAAACACGGTATATAATAATCAATTGAGAGACGTAACCAGCAAGTCGGATCATTAGCCGTGTAGTTTAACCTCAGGCTAAAATGAAACAATCATTCTACTAGTGATTAATATAACTATGATTTGAGGGAAGTAGATCTATACGAGGGTGAACGATTAGAAAATATTAGTTCAGGGGTAGGGAATTATAATTGAGAGCGTTATAGTACGCCGCAGCCATGACCCTACGTGTTTGATAGTGCCAGTGGAAGTTAATTAGTGGTTTAATATGCGTTGGTAGACAGCTACTATCGAACCTGCACTTTGGGTAAATGTTGACGTCAAATATTTGAAATTTTCCAACACTACTGCATATTAATATGAATATACTAATTTATTATACTATATTATATATATATATATATATTTAACACATTTTATTACTGTTTTTGCTAGGGTTTTAGGAGTAATGTAAGCAATTTACGCTCGTATTGAAATAATATTTTAAACATAGGCTCATTTCTGGAAATGCGTGCTATTATGCATTACAGAGACTCTTGACTTCCCAACTTCATAAAAAAACCTTAAACTAAAAATTTATAAAACTATTATTCTACCAGTTATATTATACGATTGCGAAACATGGACTCTTACTTAAAGGAGGAAAGGAGATTGTGAATATTTGAGAATAAAGTTCTTCGGAAAATGTTTTGACCAAAGAGAGATGAACAGACAGGCGAATGGAGAAGACTGCATAACAGTGAACTACATGGTCTTTATAGGTAGCCAGATATAATGAGAATGAGAACAGTTAAGTCTCGTAGACTGCGATGTGCAGGACATGTGGCACGAATGGGAAATGAAAGAGGTGCATGGAAGCTTCTTGTAGGAAAACCAGAGGGAAAACGCCCAGTTGATAGACCAAGAATGAGGTGGGAGAATAACATTAACTATGATTTGAGGTAAGTAGATTATACAGGGGATGATTGGAAAACATTAGCTCATGGTAGGGATATATGGAGAGCTTATGTCCTAGCGGCCATGAGCCACAAGTTCGATAGTAAAGTGAGTTAGAGTTAGTTATTGAAATAATATTATGTTTGGTATAAGGTTACTATAAATTACAAAATATGTGAATCAACTGCACTAAAACAAACTACAGTAGTTATTGTTACATCTAGCGGCCGTAGATAGACTTAGGGATATTAAACTATTTAGGAAATAATTATGACTATGAAGTACATTTTAAATTATGAATGGATATGTTGCTTTAGTTTAATGCATGAAGCACTTAAGGTAAAAATGTAAAATCCATATTAATGTACTATGTAATACTGAAATAGAAACAGCATAATTTAGCTAGAGAAATCAAATCTTGGAGAAGATAATTGGATGAAATTTGCATAATCCTGCTTTTAGAAACAATAATTAGCGTTGAATTGGGAAGCCTGCAATAAACCAATATTATAATTTTGGCCATGATATGGCAATTTATCTTAGGCTAGAGGTTTATGTGATACACGCAAGGGGTAGATCAGCGTGTAGCGTAATTTACATGCCTGCAGGTGTTCATCGCGCTATCTGCACTGCTACACACCCCGCGTTAACATCCACGTCACCCGTTCTGAATTAAGTGAAACTTCAATTGCAAATTTACATCATATTCTGTGTTTCTTAACAAACATTCATCACATGGGAAATAACACATCCTAGAATCGTTGGCGCAAGAAAGAAAAAAGTCCGCCTCGCAGGAACTCTGTAAAGTAAGCGTATTCCTCTGCAGGTCCAATTTATGGTCCGATTTTGGTAGCTTACCGAAAATATATTTATTTTGTACACCCTTAAATTGGCGAAACACTAATTTATCGTACCAGATATTGAAATTTATCCGACTGTTGTTATGAAAGGGGGTACGCCGTAGCGTAGTGGTTAAGGCACTGAGCTACAAGCCGGAGGGTCGAGGGTTCAAGTCCCGTTGGGGTCAGGATTTTTAAACTGACCCAAACCCTCTGGCGGCACCATGGCCCTGGGGTCGACTCAGCCTCTAACGGAAATGAGTACCAGACGCTTATTCTGGGGGTAAAGGCGGCCGTCACGCAGGGCTGACAACCCGGCTGACATAAAGTGCCGATTGTCTAGAAAAAGTGGGAGGCTTAACCTCTTACTACCCCAAGGGCCTCCGGGCCTGTTGTGGGATCACTTTTTTTTTTTTGTTACGAAAACTCGAAAATTGAGGCAGCCAGAACGATTAAACATTTTTTATTTCAGGTGAATAGTCCGATTTTGCGGGTTAACAAATTCGACCTTACGTTTAATTTATTGCTATACGCAGAGTTTAGTTTTAAAAAACAATCAATGCGTTCGATTTACCATTAACACATGCTAACTAACTCACTGGCACTATCGAACCCGTAGATTCATGCCCGCGCGGACATAAGCTCTCCATACATCCATATCCTGAGCTAATATTTTCAATCATCCCCTATTTAATCTACTTCCCTAAAATAATAGTTAATGTTATTCTGCCACCCCATTCTTGATCTGCCAACTGGGCGTTTTCCCTCTGGTTTTCCTACAAGAAGCTACCATGCACATCTTTCATTCCTCATTCGAGCCACATGTCCTGCCCATCGCAGTCTACGAGACTTAACTGTTCTTATTATATCTGGCTTCCTATAAATACCATGTAGTCTTCTCCGTTCACCTGTCTGTTCATCTCTCTTTGGTCCAAAATTTTCCTAAGAACTTTATTCTCAAATACTCATAATCTCCTTTCCTCCCTTAAAGGAAGAGTCCATGTTTCGCATCCATATAATATAACTGGTAGAATAATAGTTTTATATATTTTCAGTTTAACGTTTTTTTTAAAGGAGTTGGGAAGTCAAGAGTCTGTGTAATGCATTAACACATACACACAAATAAATAATATATATATATTTTTTTTTGTTTATTTATTTTTATAATGGATATTATCGGTATCTACAAGATAGGACCGACGAAGATATGTAGAAGGTTTTTTTTATAAATCATTTCATAAGAACATAAATGGAATTCCCTAAAATATTTTTTGTTGTATTCGAACTCCACGTAACAGTTACATTTGATTGTCCTTTACTCTGGAACGAAAGATTCGAAATTAAATGTCTTCTGAATAACATCGCCTGTAAGTAAAGCACCTATTACAGAAGTGGTTATGACAGAAAAGAACTGCAGACTTTTTAATGTTTTTATAAATAAATTCATAAAAAACTATAATTTTAGGTACGAAAAATTGTATAACGACACAAATTTGACAAAATATAACCTACTGTACCTTAGGTGAAATAGGATTTATACGTTTAGGATATTAAAAAAAAAACAAAAGTTACATTCGTAGTCTATCAAGTACTGAAATATTTAGATAGCCGTATTGGTCAACGAAATGCAATAGTAGACTTTATGAGGAACATGGCCTATAGATTGGCCGTCTACATTACATTTATTTTTGACATAGTCTTTATCGGTGACTACTAGATAGGATCGACGAAGATATTTTTAAAAAATCAGAACTAATGTAACTTCGCATTAGCAATCAATTAACAAAAGTAAGGTCAAGTTCGTTAATCAACAGAATCGGAACAATAGGAGTGGTGGTTAACCTGAACCAAACATTTAAAATATACTGCTCTAGCGACCGGAATTTTCGATTCTTCGCAACAAAACTCATTGTGTCCTAATGTTATTCTCCAAAATTGCTAAATCCTTCATTATAAATAAGTGTTTACTTGAAATCCCAAATTTAAAAATCGCTGTTGCGGCCTTCATGTTTTCTCGCAAAAATGCGATTTAATTGGCAAGGGAGAGATATATATTGTACACTAGCAAAATCGGACCATATGAGGAATTCGCTTATTGTATGCAGTTTCTGCCATTTTCCATTTATTGTATTTGCAAATATTTAACGAATGTTGTGGAATACTAAAATCTTAAAACAAACAAAAATAAGTTAATTATTTTAATTCTATCCTCTTGTCTTAATTCAATGCATACTACAACACCGGTTAACTGTGGGATGGATTGTGGTAATGCAATTTTACATCGGACATTTACTTGACAAGTGAGAAAAATCAGGCTCGTCTAATCAGTTCACCAGTTTAATAGGTAGATAGGTATAAGTCAATGTTATACAGGATGTTGCAAAAAAACACCGACAACGGAGGTAAGGTAGTATATTGAGATATGTTGATCATTTTTAATAAGGTATCAATGCCCGGAAATGATGCGTTTTCACGTATGACTAGTTAAATATGTCCAAGATCAGCGTTAGTTCGAAGGATTTGAAGACTCATTACTTGACATAAACTCACACGGAACCTATGATACGTGACTTTGCAAAGGCATGTGGCTGCAACACGACGGAGCTCCACTCACTTCGATGCCAATGTGGGGGGACATTTGGATACCACGTATTTGGATTGGAAGAGAGGGAGCAGTCCCAGGGACTCCGAAATCTGCTGATCTTAAGCCTTTCGGCTACTTTTTATGGGGCGAC
This sequence comes from Diploptera punctata, assembly GCA_030220185.1. Classification (NCBI taxonomy): domain Eukaryota; kingdom Metazoa; phylum Arthropoda; class Insecta; order Blattodea; family Blaberidae; genus Diploptera; species Diploptera punctata. The sequence goes on along the minus strand of JASPKZ010003874.1, from coordinate 477,041 downwards.
ATGAAATAATCTATCAGACTCCAGTAGAGTCACGTATGAATCTTATATTCCGAACCCACGCTGCTACACAAATAATTCAAACGAGGTCAAGCGTATTTGAACGTGTGCGACAATCACTACACCGCCGATGTACGCTCTGCAATGAGATGGGAGGTGGATATTTTGAAAACTTGATGTGACTCTGAGAGTATTGTCAAGTAACTCTTGAGAAGTTAGCTACTCATAGTGTGAAAACGCATAATTTCCGGATATTGGTACCTTATTAAAAATAGTCAATATAACTCAATATACCATCTCACTTCCTTTATCGGTGTTTTTTTCAACACTCTGTACAACATTCATAATAGATTTGCTTTGAAATATTACGAACCATGAAATTTATAAAATAGAACCTTACGATTCAGGCTCCTCAATTTGTTGCAACTCTTAAAAAACTGTAGTCTTTCAGAATTGATTCCGTATTCAGCAGAGTTGTTTAGAGAGGGTTATATATGCAGGGTGGATTCTTGGTATCTTTTAAAATTTTCCTTTCCTCTAGTACATTTATCTTTGCTGGTATTCTTTCTTTGTGAAGTATAGTAAGGGTATTATTTATGCCCTGGTTGAATAATGTACCTGGATTTTTACCTTCTGCATATTAAATTTTATAATTTTATATTAAAGTAATGATGATAAACATAATCCTCTAGACTTAACCTGAATTTCCAATATGTCTGTAGCATATTTGAAGCTGGTTTAAAACTCATTCTTGCGTAAACTACTTTAAGTTAATCCGAAATGTATTTATATAGGAGGGAGAATATGACTCTATGGCACACGAGAATATGACTCCGGGCTTTATACGCAAGCTATAGTTTCTAACGATCACTTAAGACGCTCGTGAAAAATATACTCCCTCACAAAAGTTGTTCCATAACTGTATCCTTTTAGCGAATTCCGATGAAATGCCTATATAGGGACTGTACTCCTAAAAAATATTGAAAAAGTTCACAAGTCTTAATCGATCCTACTTAGCAAGCACAGAAAATGACGATATATATATTCGATGTTATAAAATTATTTTTTAACATTTAGCAATGAAGGCCAAATATTATATGAAAAGAAAAATAAACGCCTGAGCCGGGATTTGAAACGAAGAAGCGTTACTGCTATATGTAAATATTATCATTGTATGCATACTTGTTGTAGTATCCAGTAGATGGCAGGTCGATCAATGTCCCGCTGCCCCTTGAGATAATCATATATAAGAAAGGAAAATAAAAGTTTGTGCTGGAATGTCAGAGTGGCGCAGTTGCGAGTACGCTAACGAATATAATTAGAAATTTCGGGTTCAAATCACGGCTCAGGCGTTTATTTTTCATTTTATGTCATATATATATACGCACATACATGCATATATACATAGTGTTCTGTCCAAGAACAGGTTTTTCACTGCAAGCTTGGCATTCTCCACACTTTCCTTAACTCAGCTTTCCTTTTTGTATCCGCATACAAACGATTTATTTTAATATTGTATATCATCTGATTTTTTTCTGTCTCTTTCTTTCCGTTGACTATTCCTTCTAGGGCATCCGTCAGCAGGCAGTTTCTTCTTAGCCAGTGACCAATCCAATTTCTTTTCCTCTTCTTTATGAATTCCAGCATTGTTCCTCCTTCACCCACTCTCTCTAGCACATCTTTATTTTTCTATTTTGTCTGTCCATTTTATACGTTCAATTCTTCTCCATATCCACATCTCAAAAGCTTCCAGTCGCTTTTCTTTATTCCGTCGTAGTGCCCAAGTCTGTGCACCATACAACGCTACACTCCACACAATGTACTTCACTAGCCTCTTCCGTAATTCTTTTGCCAAAGGTCCGCAGGAAATGTTCTTATTCTTTTAAAACCTTTTTGTGTCTGCCTTTTATCGCTCTAGAGGCTGCAATTTTGCTTTCGTTATCAAACTCGGCATATATCAATTAATTAACAAACGATTGGATGAGTTGATAAACCTGCAAAATCGGAAAATAAATTGACTTGCTGAGGAATTCGCTTAGTTTACTCAGTTCCTACGTTACATACTTTTGTGTTTATATTATACTTACATTAATTTCAAAACTACTTTATTTTATATTTAATTGTGGTTCGAAGTAATATTTTCTTGTTCTGTAAGGAAGGTTAATTCAAATCTACATGACTTAAGTTGGATCGTATTTTTACATGGACATCTTATTTTAATGCATTTAAGCTCCAAAAAATGTAACAAGTTTACAAAAAAAATTAAATGCATTGAAACGTATTAATATATGCATAATCTCTTCAGTCCCTTTGTAACCTGCATGATACAAGTCTAAGTTGAATTTTTACTTCTATGAACAGTTTAAATCGCAGTAAAAAATTACAACAAGCCCAGCTTTAAATATTGTTAAACTATAAACAATTGGAATGAAATTTTATTAGATCATCATCCAGGGATTAAGCCTGTTGGCTCGTTCCGGTTTCATGAAAGCTAGAATTGTTAAAATTGTTCACACCATCTTCTGTGTGGGCGACCAACGTTTCTTCTTCCGTGCGGTTTATAATTTAGCAATAATTCTGGAAATCTTTCTTCTGGCATTCTATCAATATGTTCTTTCCAGTCGTTCCTGTATTTAATTATTCGGTGTAAGTTTGAAAATATTTAGTTCCTTTCTTATATCGTCATTCCTTTTCTTATAATGGGAGGTTATGACAATGAACCTTAAGAAGGCAGCCCCTTCAATCGTCTTACCCTGCGAGGTGCCGGTAACACCTTCAGGGGACAATCTACATTACTTAATGTTCTCATGAAAGCAACCGAACTGACCATATGAAGACAATTTTATTAGACAGATTGTGAAATTAAGGTCAATATCGAAATGGAAAGTTACACCTGTCTATTTATATATGTTAATCCAGAATGATTTAGAAGAAAATTATTAAACCTGATATTTATATAAAGTCAAAATAGATTTAATCAATAGTAAAAGGAAAGAGAAATTACTTCTATATGTTTGATCCTAACTATGTATGACTCAAAACATTTGACAGTGAACTTCTTGAACTTATAAAAATATATTTGGTTGAATACTCCTTCACATTGGGTCAGGGTACGTGTCATCATGTCTTTGTGTTTGTATTTGTGAATAAGGTAAAAGGTTAACATATGTAAAACAAAATAAAACCGTGAAAACAAGGGAAAACAAGAAACAAAAAATATACTCATTGCAGACTATATAAACTTTTTTCTACACTTGTGATCGCAGATATTTTTGTAACTGTTAAAAATTGACATTATACTCCAAAATTATTAGAGATTATATGATATGTAACTTCTAAATATTTGTATTTATTGAAATAGCCTTTATTTAACTAAGTAATGTGTTTTAAACAATATTGATGTTATAATGTGTGAAATAACAGTATTAAAATTATGTTGCAAGCAGTTTTGAAAATATAGAGTCCAAAGTAATCTATTGAAGATATTTATATCCAAACTAAAGTTTTACGTCAGAATAGTTTTTTTATGAATTGTATTATTTATTTATATTTTCTTTCTTTACAGGTGAGTGAACTGTCATTTCATCTATCGTACTGGTATGAATTATTATTATTATTATTATTATTATTATTATTATTATTACATTTTCGACGTAGTTGTTTGAAATAATTTCTATAATTTTCTAGAATCTAATTTTATCGTTCCCTAGTGACTGTTAAAAATGTATATAAAATGAGATAAAGTACAGAGAATTTCAATTTTTTGTTTACTCTCTTTGAAACACTATCTATCAATAACTAGGTGAGACAGAAATGCAGTTTTTTTACACTTCTGTATTCCTTAAGCCCGTACATGTTCAAAATGTCTCTTCTGAGCTAAGTGCAGTCCCATCGAATTAGAACATAGTGATAAACCGACTGGAATGTTAATAATGGTATATTATTGCAGGTATGTTCAATGTAAACTCTCCGTTCCGTAGTGTTAGTAGATTTGTGGCGTGCACAGTTCCCCAATAGTGGAACTCTGGTGGGTTTAAATAAGAATATTGAGGCAGGAACTCCGTAGTACTCTCGTTTAGGTGGAACTCTCTTTCTTCCATACCGCCCTTACACCGCTCCGTAACTTCAGACTTGTCTCGGATTCTTCTTGGTGGTAGTGACCAAACAGAACTGGGCCCATGCCTCCACCCCTTGGGATACCTCGGTCAAAGACCATACTCCCAATTCTCAGAATCTCGTCCTCCCTATCTATCTCGCGTCCACGTTCAAGTTCTCGGCCTTAAACCAACACCTCAGGGAGAAGGTGTTGGAGTCGCAACTTCAGGGAAATTGCTGAGCTACATAGTACGTCAGGTCGCTCATTCCTGACGACCCCACAGTTGGTCCATGGGCTTCTCGTGCCTAGCCGGGAGGACTGCTGTCGCAGATCCACCGACCGTTCCCCTGTTCTACTTCCAGGGACGCATCTTGCAGCCATTGTGAGACCGGCTAAGGCTTGAATCTTCAAGCCCCGCAGTGTGAGACTTTAGTACATCCAGGTGATCATCTCCTGGTGACCCCACAGTTTGTCCACGAGCCCGTAGGTTAGCCGGGAACCAGCACAGTTGCTCCCCTCTGCACTGGTCCGAGCCTTGTCCTGGTGTGCCCCCAGTGACGTGTCCTGTTGCAGTTGTAGGCCAGCACGGAGCTCGCAAGCTCCAACAGGTGAGCAATAGTACGATAAGGCGCTCAACTCCTGCCGACCCCACTAATGGTTCACGAGTCCCTTGGACGTAGCTGGGTGGACTGTCTAGCAGATCCACCGACCTTTCCCCCAGTGCACCACCTGAGGACGTGTTTTGTTGCTGCAGTGGGTCCAGCCTGAGCATTAGTACGCCAGGTTCCTCAACTCCTGACGATCTCACAGATTGTCCTTGGGCCACTCGGTCACGGAGTCGGCGCAAATCCCACACCCAAACAGAACTCTCCAAAATCGAATCTCAAACAATATTCTTCGCTTTCCGATAACATTTCATTGCCTCCTTACATTTATCAAAAGATAATCGTACCGCTATATTTTATTTACAAATACATGAACGATTTTCTTAGTTTTACATTACCTTCAGAATCATAAGTTCAGACACAGCATTTGTGTCTTATCTAGCTACTGGAAAAAACATTTCAAACGGAGTATACATCAGTTTTACGCACTCTGTGCAATATGTTATTAATAAGTTATTTTCATGTTTAAGCATGTTAATGAAGAACTTTAGATTCGTGTGACTTGTAGATAATAATATAATGCAAATGCGGAAGAACTAATATTTTTCAACAAGGTCTTCATTTTAAAAAAAAATGCGCGTATGGCCAAGCAGGCCCGTGCGCAATGTAAATACAAATGCATTTCCTCTTTTTTGCAATATCAGTAAATTCCATTACTAACAAGTTTACGTTTAAGAACCCCCTAGTCTTCATTATCATCAATTACCATTTATATCATCGGGATATCTCAGTCTTCCAGGCCCCCCCCCCAACTTAAGAAGTGGATTACAATTTATCCATGCCAGGAGAGAATGCCAGAAATGTCATAAAGTCAACTTGGTGGCATTGATATAAATATTAATGATTTAGTTTAAATAAGTATATAATTTTATGTCAAAAATGAGATTAAATGTTTTATAGGCCTATTTGAAGTTTTGATTCCCTTAAATCTGTGATTCTGAATACTAGATGACTTGCCTAAATTTTTCACGATTAAAAAGTATATATTGGTTTTAAATTCAGGTAATTACTTGAAATTAGATATTATCAAAACTAGACACATCAACGGGTGATTCGTAGATGTTGAATTGCAGATATGTGTTTAGATTAATCAAAATCAGGTCACAACATTAATATAATATTCTCACTCATTGATAAAATGTTATGAAAGAATTTCTTTCAGTCCTATTGTTTGCACGATTATTTTAAATAGTTCTTATTTTGTTGCGCAGTAATTATTTTTAAAATCATAATAATTCTTCTGAGAATCGTTAATGTTTCACACCTCCCTGATACACTCAACTTCTTGCCTTAAATTCACTCTCGCTTCCATACTACTCAGTTCTCGTATCCTCGGCCAGTCAGTATGTGAGAGACGTCGAAAAGTCTGGAAAACCCGCCGAGACGGATTTCTCGTACCTTCGAGAAGGCGAGTTTTATAGAAACTGAGACTTCGAATATGATTTTTTTTCTTTCGAAAAATGACCAATAATTCGGAACATTTCTCCAAACTTATCACAATACATCGTAATGAATTTTAACCTATATGCTACACATTATTTAGACTATTAACAAGTAACATCAGTACCTTTTAAAACTTATTTTACAGTTCGTAAATATGATTTGTATTTTCATGTCACTCAATATTTGTATTTATTTATTATTTTATTTATTTATTATTAATATTACCTATTATAATGATGATCATTGTTCTCGAAAAATAAGTCTGTTTAACTATTAAATCATAACGCGATTACTGCATTTTAAATATCATTTACATAAAATATGAAACAAAATAAATCTATCACATTTCTTACATTAACTACAATAGGACAGCTGAAAACATTGTGATGTTATAGAATGGTAGAGACGTAATACCTAACTCAATCTGTAATGAATATTACTCCATTATTAATTTATTATTTTTCATTATTTCAACCAATACAGGTGTCCGTGAATGGACCACGTGGAATGGTTTTCAGAAAAATGGCCGAGTCAAATTTTTACTTATATTCGAATAGAGTGTCCAAATTTCGGAAAACCTAAGATGCGGTGACACGAGACCGCAGTGGACCCACTTGGATGTAATACTTCAATGATTATTTACTATTACTTTCATTATTATTATTATTATTATTATTGCTATTTCTATTACTAATTTTATTATTAACCAAGGAACGTAAATATAAAGAAGGTAGAAATAAGCTGTTCAATGAATATAAACAAAGTAGAGGTGATACATAAAAAATATTACAATGCTTAGAATGGAAAGTGGAAGACTGCCAAAGAAAATTATGCGATGTACATCATATGGAAAGTAAAACCAAATGAAAACTGGATAAATGGAGCAAGAAGATGTATAGAACTGAAAGGACTATAAGGCACAGATGTGGTCGTTAGGAAACAATGGAGAAGGAAGATAAAATAATGGACATTTCATGTGCTACTTTGGTTGAGAAAAATCTACAGTTTTGTAGAAAATCATAAATAAGACAATAAATAAATTATAATTAGGGCAAGGCAATTAATGATTTTCATCTTTTTCTTATGAAGGTTGAAATATTGCTTGCATATATGAAAATGTACGGCATTAAAAATTGATTAAATAAAGGCAATTCGTTAGGGAATTTTTTTTGCATTTTCTTAACATTTTTAGGGATAGGTCATTTTTTGGCAATTTTTAGGTAATTTTGAGCATTGTTTACACTTTTCCGGATGGCTGTGATATTATTTGTATTTGATTTAAGATTTTTATTATAATTCAGCATTTTTCCTTGTCAATGCAATTTCTTGGAATTAAGTAGTTGTTTTGATAACTACCACCCCTATTTTTCAAGGTATATGCATAATGAACTTGCCCACTTCTAGGAATTGTATAATTTCTTCGAGCTTATACTAGCTAATACCCTTATTCAAAATTGCTGTAAAAGTGTACTGTGTAATTGAAACGGATTTTCTGCAATAAAAGGTACTGTAATATGTATTTTTTAAATACTTTTCTTTTAATATTTTGATGTTAAGTTAAATTGTATGTAATTCAGTAATCAAGTGAGTACTTAATCTAATAAGTAGTATTTTTATTAGCATTTCTTAACTATTTACTCGTCTTTTTTTTATTTTATTGGTCATTTTTTGCATTTTTAGGTCATAATGCATTTTTATTTTGCATTTTTTACCAATTTATAGGTCATTAAATGCCTTGACCTAATTATAATAATTACTATTATTAAGTTATAAGCAGAATAAATATAAAATTTCGTTCTGTTAACAGTTTGACAATTAGAGATAGGATTTCTTGGGGATGAGACATAAAATGGGGAATGTGCAGGTCAACTTGTGAAATTTAGCAGATGCAGTGAGCTTTGGGTATTGTGTTTGTTGGTAATTGAAACTGATTTCACTAAATTTCTCCATAAATTCTGAGGATACATAAATTCAATGACGTCAGCAATGGCTGTCTCGCATAAAATCTGAAGTGACGGAATTGCCAGTTCTAAAATGAGCTCGACGTTTTGTAATGCAGACATAACAAAGTTTCGCTGCCTGACATTCCCATGTGAAATGGATGAATTTGCGGGGAATCACTGCCATCATTCGTTATGAATGAATACACTTAAGACCATATGTTCTTCTTATCATTATTTATAACTCTACACCACGATTTACAGTTATGCAAACCTTCAATTTTAAACCCTGCTGGATAAAAAAAGGATATAATCTCTCTTGATATGTGGTAGGAAATGTTGGTTTTTATCACTAGTTTTTTAAGGCTCAATATTAACATTTATCTCTTAAGGGAACTCGATAAAGCTTCCAGAATGTGCAAGAAACTTAAAACTTCGCCCATATGAGTTAATAATACCATTAATAACGTCCTTATAGTCGATGCTGCTCTTTGTTAGAATTTCCTATTTTTTAACTATAAACGTTATGTAAAAATGCTATATGAAACACTTGATCAGTTTTCTTGATGTTTCAACGGATTCTTCTTGGTTTGTGCCAAGACCAAGTAATCTAATATATAAAAATGCATGTTTATTTGTTTATTCGTATTTTATGCGCTGCCATGCCGTTCATTCAATTGTGATGGGGATTTTTTTGCAAAATGTTCAGCAAATCCTCGGGATGAACATAAGCTGTAAGAGAGTTATGATACTCAACTCCTACACCCTTAAAAGCACGTAAAAAAAGTGAAAAACGTGAAAAAGTCCCTTTTTTGACGCTTAAATGGCTTACGCTTCCTAAACCATAACAAATACATAAAATGAATGTACACAGAATTGAATATCTAAAACAAAACTTTACAAAAAAAGTCCACGACAGCATATGTCTATCTTTTACAAGATAACTCACAATAACCATTTTTAACTATCATTGAGTCCAAGAAGATCGGGATAAGTAGATTCCCGGGCAAGCATATGCTGCCATAGCATTCATCCGATTGTCATGGGGCTTTTTGCAAAATGTTCAGGATTTTCCCGGGAAGGCTATAGATTATAAGAGAGAGTTTTAATGCTCAAGCCCTGCACCCTTAAAAAATCATCTTCTCTAGTGAAAAAAACGTGAAAAATGTCGCTTTGTAAGATTAAATGGCTTATGCTGCCTAAACCATAACAAATTCAACAAAATTATTGTACACAGAATTGAATATCTCAAAAAGCTCTACAGAAATGTCCGTGGTAATATATATTTATCTTTTAAGGATAACTTACAATAACCATTTTTGTCTTTCATTGATGCCAAGAAGATCGAGACATATACGTAGATTCCCGGGCAAGCATAGCAGCGCACGGTGGGTATTCTTTTATGGATAACTCAAAATAACGAATTTTGTCTTTCAGCTGATTTATGCCAAATACATCGGGATGCGTAGATTCCCCGGCAATGCCTGGTATTCAGCACGGGGTACCTAAAAATAATAACGATAAAATTTTATATTTATTTTTCCCTTCACTTATTCAACTAAATGCAAAAACATAATTTATTTAGGTGTAACAGCGCACGCCGGGTATTAGCTAGTATAATATACTTAAAAAGTAAAATGGTACCTCTACAAAGATTATAAGTATTTTGTATTAGTCGGATGTTTAAGACTCCAACCAATTTTTATGTAAAAAATCCAAAAGACAATTCTTTCGGAGTCCTGGGTCTAGAGTTTGAAAATTTTCGGTTTTGTAAAATAACCTCAAGTCTAAATAAGAGCTCTGAGCATTTTACTATAGTAGTAAGCTGTGGATTACTGTTATTATGTTTGTAATGTATTCCATGTAAAAGTTTAGTGATTTGTCTAAAAAAATATCATATGGCGATTATGATGGAATGGCCCCTGGTAATGAAATTTAAAAAAAAATCCTCTTCAAGTTGTTCGGCTCCTGGGTTTGAACTGATGACATCCCGCGATACGAGTATTTATTGCTTCTGTCTGAGCAAACTCTACATTATTGAAGGAATGGATAGTAATTAATTCATTTGGTGTTTACATGTTGAAAATCCATTATGTATTTATTAAATAAAACTATCAAAGTTTTATATGATTTTGATAAATAAAATAAATATTTATAAGATTCATAAACTTTTGATAAAACTAACTCACTGGCACAATGGAACCCGTAGATTCATGGCCGCGCGGACATAAGCTATCCATACATCCCTATCCTGAGCCAATGTTTTCCAATCATCCCCTGTATAATCTACTTCCTTCAAATCATAGTTAATGTTGTTCTCCCATCTCATTCTTGGTCTACCAACTGGGCGTTTTCTCTCTGGTTTTCCTTCAAGAAGCTTCCATGCACGTCTTTCATTCCTCATTCGTGCCATATGTCCTGCCCGTTGCAATCTACGAGATGTAACGGTTCATATTTTATCTGACTTCCTTTAAAAACCATGTAGTTCACTGTTATATTCGCCTGTCTGTTCATCTCTCTTTGGTCCAAAAATCTTCCTAAGAACTTTATACTCAAATACTCGTAATCTCCTTTCCTCCCTTAAAGTAAGAGTCATGTTTCGCATCCATATAATATAACTAGTAGAATAATAGTTTTATATATTTTCAGTTTAACGTTTTTTTAAAGGAGATGGGAAGTCAAGAGTCTCTGTAATGCATAATAGCACGCATTTCAGAATTGAGCCTATGTTTAATTTCCTTGTGCATCTCATTCCTGTTTGTGATTATTGTTCCTAGGTATTTGAATTCAGCCACTTCTCAAAATTTCCTTCGTTTGTCATTAGCTGTCCATTTCCATTACATAATGTATTTCTATTTGTGACCATATATTCATTTTATTGATATTTACTTCCAGTCCCAATTTAAAAAGTTTTATTAATTAATTGAATGAATAGTATGTTATTTGGACTCTCCTGTACCCATTGTATTCGTGGACCACTTTTTGCTAAAGATAGCTCTGGAGGATTGAATAATGATAGTGTCTGATTGAGAAAGGAATAATTGCGTGCGCAGTTATGTTAGACGTATGAATTATTTGCGTCTTCCATTAGCAGACGCGGATACTGTATTGAAGGAAAGGCCCAAAGGGACTGCTTTGAAGCAGTATTGCTGTGCAGGGAGGGTGAAAAGGGGGCGTAGCAAGCGTGATAGATGGTGTTCCGGTCACGGCAAAGAGCCTTTAATACACAGCCCACTCACCCGAAAATTTCACGTTTCGAAATAGCGCTTACAGGCTTCCCATAAATACAATTCCTGCGTCAAGACCAGCCAATGACAAATGACGATAGACCTTTACATTTTCTTAGAATTCTATCATATTTCAAGTGAACTGAATGTAAATAAAATCTAATTGAAAATGTATGTTGCCCCCCTCCCAAAATTCTTGAAGATACCAGAAACATTCTATTTTTAAACTGTTTCCTCCGTTGATGTTATTTTTATCGAACTATTCCGCAATGAATCGACCTCGATGGTCTAGAGGTTTTGTTCATTTCCTCGGGTCCCGGTTTCAAACTGGCCTGGGTAGGAAGATTTTGTATGATGGGAAATTTCGATAGAATTTAAGTCGTGATTCATGGATCTGAAGATTTTGGACTCGTAAAAGAACATCAAGGCTAAATTAGAACTATTAACAAAATTTAATCGGAATTTCCCATCCAAGTGACACCTTAGTTCCCTAATAGGTGTTTCTTTGAAACTATGATCTAATCATTTGTCACTCTCTGGCATCTGTAAAGAACTGAACAAACAGCAACTTCGCCATGCCTAGAGACGTGCGGGAATAGACGGACACACAGATGTTGCAACAAGTGCCCGGCTTCTGCGAGATTCTTTGATTATAATCTCATAGATATATTTTCGATTGAATGATTGACTGAATTATTTCTAGTACCCGCAGAATAATTATAATTTTTCGTCTGGGTCTGTTGGATAGGAGTAACATCGATTCCTCTCTCACACAGCAGATCTGAGTTCGATCCCCGGTCGGGCCAACTATAAAACAAATTCCAGAAAATTCAATAGCAACTTCCCAGAGAAGTCATGCGCCTGCAAGTGACAGTTGAACTAAGGAATACTCTATTGCACCGAAACTCCGAAGCATGAAGCCAACATCAAGTGAACTCTAAAGAATACAAGATCGCCATATGTTTATTGCTGCGACCATTGGTTTGGTTATATAAAAAATAATACTTTGTATGACCACAAGCTGGATGAGAAATTCCGAGTAGAACTAAAAGTGTGCAAGCAATAACTGACACTGTCCAGATTCACCGGAACAACTGCTACAGCTCCGTACTCAATACACATATAAACAACTCAACTACAGACCTCTTGGAAAGAGATATCTTGCACTTAAAAGAAAAGTTGGAGGATCACCTTTCATTCTGAAGCGGGATAGACCAGAATACGTAACCAACTGATCTTATTGGTAACGACAGTTTCCTCATCAGTAAATTGAAATATAAATAATAAAATATGTCATAATATTTAACTATCTCCCTCTCTCTCTCTCTCCTCTCTCCTCTCTCTCTCTCTCTCTCTCTATCTCTATCTCTATCTCTATATCTCTCTCTCTAGCTTCATAGCGCGACAAACCTAGAATACCCTTGGCCTGCCAGCCTGCTGCTCATGTCACATCCAATTGTGTTAATTACAAAGGTGGACGTTGATTTATCCAGTATAGGAATGCCATGTGATCAGTATATCGGGAATTCCAGCCGCTATAACTAGTTTTCGGAACCTGTGCCTTATTATACTTGCTAGTTATATATATTTTTCTCTCTCTATCTTCAAAGATTACTCATATATATGGCAAATAATTTCTTTTTGTATGCCTATGTTTTCTCTTTACAGGGATTTAGGCGTCTCCCCCTACGGGGAAGAATTTGAACCATGTTAATTTAGTTACACTTGTTTTCGTATAGATGTAATTTTGAGTGGTCAGCGTTACGCCTCATACTGACATCTAGGAAACCAAGGTAGTACTAGGACGGTAAAATTCGGTAAATTTTGCTTAGAGGCCTTTTCATTCAGGCTTAAGGATTTTTTACGAGCCTGAAAATCATCAGACTCGGGACCCACGGCTTAAAGTCCCTCCCGGAGGACTTGCTCTTTGGATTTTTCCGTCCTAAAAAATCCATCAACTACGGCCGGTTTGAACCCGCGACCCTCGGGACTAGAGGCAAGGAGCGGCAAATAATTTACAATAATTAATATATGAATATATTTTCCTGTAGACCTTTTAGTAAGTATTGTTCTTATAGATTAATATATCTATGTCAATATAATAATAATAATAATAATAATAATAATAATAATAATAATAATAATAATAATAATAATAATAATGTTTTATATTTCTTGATGGTGTTAGGACCGTAAGGACTTTTCCTCCATTTCTCCAGGATTAAATTATAATCCTAAAAACATTAAGAATTATGAATTATATATATAGGTTAATGAAAAAAATATAATAGGCCTACAAAATATACAGCTGATAAGGAAATTATAAAATATATTAGAATAATAATAATAATAATAATAATAATAAAATAATAATAATAATAATAATAATAATAATAATAATATAATTTGATGAAATAATTGACTTGATAATGAAAATGCAAAATATAAAATATTAATATTATAATACCTAGAATTTGATTTTATATTATATTGTCTAAAGAAATATTATGCTTGTTTTTTTAACTGTTTTGAGTCGAACAGTCCTTGAAGTAAGAGACAGTCTATACATCATATTCTTTTCATGTCATAGTCCTGAAAGGACTGTTACGGTCGACAAAAAAAATTGAACCGTCTCTCTCTTGGCCGTCCCATCAATCTTATATCACTTGGTCAGTACTTTAAAATTGCCTTAGGATTCCCTGGATATAGACATACGGTTCACATTACCATATTCAATTCCACAAGAATGCCATAATTTATTCGTTACCCCATCTGATACAGTCTACCGTTCGGCAAATAAACTTCATCCCACTATCCGTAATTTTACTTTCATCACTTTCTCGCAAGCTTCATGGTTCATATCCATAACATAGAACTGATCTTGCCAATATTATACAGTAAAACCTGTCTATCAAAGAACATGACGGTTCCTTAAATATATTTCCGTCTTGGCAGTTTTCCTTCTTATAAAGGGTTCTCAAATTACAAGCTTGAATTTTCTCACGCAGCGTAAGGGTTTTACATGCACGTTTTAAAGACATAACGTATTGAACTGAAATACAGACAAAATAGTGTATGTAACACAGCACAGTTTTCACGGCAATTAAACAACTTTATTACACAAAAAAAGGGAAGGAACTCAACTACAGGGTGACTGAAGAGTTTCCCAACTCCCTCGCAGGTAACGTAAGTAGGCAAGGAAAAGCGAGGGATTCCCCGCTAGCACACATAAGCAAGGGTATCCCCGGAATACAATGGCAACACAAGAGGGTAAAACGATATAATGCAGTAGGGTCATATGCAGAATTTTCACTTGTCATTAATACTGTGATTAGAACGTGCTTGAGAATAATCTTCCATCTTAGATGTAAAAATTAACTATTGGTACTTTAAAAACCTAGGGTAACAGAGTGGAACCCTTGATAGAGGTCCACTCCAGGGAGTAGGCGCCCCTGCCCTTTTGTGAGCTCCAGGTCCCACTCGCCCAGTGGGAAGTACCTGGGTAGGGCCCCGTCCACAGGGTTACGTGGGGAGAAGAGAAGTCCCCAAAGCCGTAGTGAAGGCAACTTCTCTAGGAGACGAACACTCCGAAATTCCAGTTCCCTGCCCTCCAGGAAGAGGGGTTTGGCTAGAGGCTGGTAACCTCTACTAGTAAAAAATAACTTACTCATAAACTTCAGCAGAAGAAACTTGAAATATTTGCAATAACTGATAAAATAGATACATCTAGACAAAAATGGAAGCAACACATAGACAGAATGAATGAAGACAGATATCCAAAACAAATATCAAAATACAAACCTAAAGGCACCCGAGATGTGGGCAGACCTAGAAAGAGATGGGCTGAAGTCGGAACGGGTCGACAGACCTAATCCATGAATGAAAATGATGATGATGACTTTAAAAACCGTTCTGTTTCCGCGTTTTTGAAGTTTCCGGCTTATACAAGGTGATTTTACTTATACAAATCGTACCGTTCTGGAGATTTCTCTCCGTCTCTACAGGTTTCCTTTTTATAAAGGTTCCGGCTAAGACAGGTTTCACTGTATATATTTATTATTCGCTCATCCAGTTCGGACAAAGATAATATTAGAAAATAAACCAATAGAACAAGTTGTAACATATCACTTCCTAGGTTGCGAAATATCATACACAGCAGAAACGGATATAAATAACAAAATAAATAAGTTTAATTATATAACAGGTACACTAAAAAGAACTTTGAAAATAAAGCCAGGAAAGACTCTGTAATGAAATTATACAAGACAATGGCAGTGCCTATTATTACTTATGGATCCGAAACATGGACAGTGACAACACAACAATCTGCCAGGACACAAGCTTCTGAAATGAGATTCCTCAGCCCAATAGCAGGATATCAAAGAACAGACAAAAAACATAACAAAAAATAAGACAACTAAAAATAGAGGAATTAAACCCAACAATAGAGAAATACAGAACAAACTGGAAAGAACACTTGGCAAGGATGACTGAGAGTAGAATACCAAAAGCAGCTAAACTATTCACCACGAGGCAGAAGAAGTTTGGGAAGACCAAGGAAAAGATGGAAAGAGCAGCAATTTGGAGCCGGTACAGGCTAGTAAATAAGCCTAAACCATGAAGAAGAAGAAGGATCTTGAATTTTTGTGCAAATATTGCAAATGTTTATGCTCCAACTCATACCAAGGTGCTTATCGAGTATAAACTGGCTCTTATCTTCAATTTTTAGATGAAACAAAATGTTGTTTTTTCTTACTTAAGTTTGTTTCAGTGTAAAAATAGAATAAACGTGTAGTAGGGATGACATTAAGAATTGAATATCTGTTGTTGCTCCCCTCCTCACATTAGAAGCACATGGTGGTTGTAAGCCGCAAGAAATCGCATGTCGCTATCTGGCTAATGTTACCAGCAGAGTTTTCCCCGCGGGTGAAGCAATCCGGACGATTTGTTGCTGCCAGAGCATATCGGAGCCCCTGCTGCGCGTAGCCATCTTCTTCTTAAAGGTCAGTGCGTTGCGTGCTGTGGATGACTTCCCTTAAATCCGCGCCCTTACCACAAAAGCTTCAAATAGTATCAAGGTATACCCATGCAACCAGCTCTAATTATTCTCAGTGTTTTGTTATTAGTAAAGATTAGAATGGGATTGTTTTGAATTCTGTTAGAAGTTCAAATAGTTATTCTAATTTAATTTATTTTTTACTTATTCTGACTGATTTCATATAATACGATGTTATAAAAACGCCGGGAAATCGAACATTTCAGTACTATGTATTAAAACACAGACTCAACGTTCGCCAATATGAATAACCCATACTTACTCACTGGCAATATTTATAAAATTCATAAACTTTTGATAAAACTAACCAACTAACTCACTGACAGTATGGAACCCGTAGGTTCATGGCCGCGCGGACATAAGCTGAGCTAATGCTTTCCAATCATGCTCTGTATAATCTACTTCCCTCAAATCATAGTTAATGTTATTCTCACCTCATTCTTAGTCTACCAACTAGGCGTTTTCCCTCTGGTTTTGCTACAAGAAGCTTCCATGCACGTCTTTCATTCCCCATTCGTGCCACATGTCCTGCCCATCGCAGTCTACGAGACTTAACTGTTATTATTATATCTGTCTTCCTATAAGATCATGTAGTTCATTGTTAAGTAGTCTTCTCCATTCACCTGTCTGTTCATCTTTCTTTGGTCCAAAAATTTTCCTAAGTACTTTATTCTCTATGAATAACCCATAGTGAACTTATTTAGTAATTTTACAGTAAACAACCTATGGTGTCAACCTCGGTGGTCTGAGGATAAATGTCGCTAATTCGTATGCTGCGGACCTAGATCGATCCTCAGTAGGGACAAGTTTCCTTGGTTTTCAAGGTTTTTCCTCGCCTATAAGACAAATGACAGGAAACTTTAAGGCCCAAAAGGTCCCCGAACATTATCTTACCATCATAACCATCATTATCATATTTGCCATGTTTAGTATGATTGTGTGTGAATGGTCTTAAAGTTGTGTTGTCTTGGAGGAGGTCCTGACATTGAGCTGATCAGTCAATCGGGGAGGCCCTCCTTGTGTTATCTGAAAAGTATGTGTGTGTGATCCACAGTTTAAAATCCCTCTCCCGACAGTCCGTGTATCTGAAAGTATGTAAGAGTACCTATGAGATGAGAGGTTAAACTCAGAAGATAAGAAGAAGAAGAAAATGCAATGACAATTAATGTAAATTATAGGACATGATAAGTTGATCATATGGCCATCGCAATCATCATCATTCATATTCATCTTAGGTTAAGCTTAGGATTAGGGACTCTCCTGGCGCACCATTATCATCATCATCACCCATCATATCATCGGGGCAACGTAACCCCGCCTTCCAGGCGCCCCAACCTCAGAAGTGGGTTACAAGTATGCCTTGCCAGGAGAGAAACCAGGAATGTCGAAAAACAAACCTGGGGCATTTGGAAAAAAAAAAGTTGATATCCTCAGTACATATTTCATTACAAGGCAAATAAAAATTGGCCTAATTGATTTCACATTGCAAAATTGAATTTTTAATATTGTTATAGAACTTGGATTTAATTTTGTGAATTTATTGTAACTTATTGATTGAAATAACGTATATTTTTTATTATTAAAATAATAATTCAAACGGTTTACTGCATGATCATACTGTACGTGTAAGTTTATGCAATGATTAACTGAATGACTGAATGTCGGACTCCTAGGCCTATCTCTTTTATATGCCAGAATCTAATTCTCTGGAAGCTTGGTCTTCTACTTTCTCAAATAGAAACCTCGAGAGGCCGACCTTCTAGAAAGCGATTCGTAGACGTATCTGGAAACCTCCCAACGGGCCTTTCCAAATAAGAATCCGAAGGCGAGGCTTGATTCACGCCGCCGCGCAGCCTCAAAATTAAAAAAAAAAAAAAAAAAAAAAAACTGCGGTACAATATTTAAGGATGTCGTTTTGTATACATTGTTTAATATGTACGCATACGGTACGTAAGTGGTAAAGTGGTCTCACTATAACCGTTAGGAGGGCATTGAGGCAGTAGTAGGTTAAGGCTCCCACTTTTCTACTCAATCGGCACTTCATATCTGCCAGATTGTCAAACCTGCGTGACGACCGTCTTTACCCCCAGAACAACCATCTGGTACTCATTTCATTTAGAGTCTGATTCGACCCCATGGTCATGATGCGGATAGTAGGTTTGCGTCAGTTTAAAAATCCTGATACCACAACCATTCGAACCCTCGGCCTTCCGGCTTGTTGCATATTGCCTTAACCAACTCTTTTACGGCGTGCCCCCATATACAGTACACATAGTTAATATTTATTTATAAAAGTAAATAAGCACGACATGATTTGTGTACATTGCAAGGATTAAAAATATTTTATGAATTCCTTTCCAAATTCCTCCCTCAGCTGTAAACATCTCAACTTATCCGTAAAAGCAACGTTTTCAAACATTGTCACCTCGTTTCTGACTCAGGGCCGGGTCGAGGGATGTGATACGATGAAGCTTCATTACATTGAATGTCTGTGCATAACAAGGATGACGGCCGGCCAACCTGACACATCATCACAAGGGCAGATGAAATTAAATTAATCGAAATAAATTATATTAGTGTGAAGGAATTGTGGAATGAAATTTACGGCAAGGAAAAACGGGACACATCCTGAGATAAACGTGTCCAGAATCGTTTTGTCCACATGCAGTGATCGAGACGAGAATTCAGGACCCCAGCGGTTAGAAGCGAGCGTCATTTTAAACCCTTATAAAAATAAATATTTTGTTACACTTTTATCTATCAGTAGCTAATACCCGGCGTGCGCTGCTACGCCTAAATAAATGAAAATAATGTGCTTTTATGTTTACTTGAATAAGTAAATGGAAAAATAATTATAAATTTATATTGTAATTATTTTTGATACCCCGTACTGATTACCGGCCCGGGAATCTACTTATTCCGTTCTTCTTGGCATAATTGAGCTCAAAGACGAAAATTAATGTGTTTTTATGCTTAGTTGAATAAGTGGAAGGAAAAATTTATATCGTAATTATTTTTAGATACCTCATGCTGTTTACCCGGCGTTGTACGGGAATCTACTTATCCTGATCTTCTTGGCAAAAATGAGCTGTAAGACGAAATTCGTTATTGTGAGTTATCCGTAAAAGAATACCTGCCATGTGCTGTCACACCTGCAATCTACGTACTTATCTCGATCTTCTTGGCATAAATGAAATACAAAAATGGTTATTGCGAGTTATCCTTAAAAGATAAACATAATATGCTGTCGCGGACTTTTTTTGTAGAGCTTTTTGAGATATTAATTCTGTGTACATTAATTTTGTGTATTTGTTATGGTTTAGGCAGTGTAAGCTATTTAAGCGTCCGAAGAGCTACTTTATTTCACATTTTTCACTACAAAGGGTGATTTTTAAGGGTGTAGGAGTTGAGTATCACAACTCTCTTATAACCTATCTTCATCCCGGGAATCTTCTGTACATTTTGCAAAAAAGCTCCATCACAATCGGGTGAACGGTTTGGCAGCGCATAAAATTAGAAATAAACAAACATACATACATTTTTATATATTAGACTAGCTAATACCCGGCGTGCGCTGCTACTCCTAAATAAATGTTAAAGGTTTTTTTACCATCAGCCTTGAGCTGCTATGCTTGCCCGGGAATCAGCTTATCCCGATCTAAAAATTGTTATTGTGAGTTATCCGTAGAAGATAAACATATGCTGTCGCGGACTTTTTTGTAGAGTATTTTAGACATTCAATTCCGTATACAATAATTTGGTGTATTTGTTATGGTTTAGGCAGCGTAAGCCATTTAAGCGTCAAATAGGGAATTTATTTCACATTTTCCACTACAAAGAGAGATTTTTAGGAGTGGAGGGGGTTGAGTATTACAATTCTCTTATAGCCTATGTTCTTCCCCGGAAACCTCTGAACATTTTTCAAAAAGCCCCATCACAATCTGATGAAAGGTATGGCAGAGCACGCGTGTGCGAGAATCTACTTAACCCGATCTTCTTGGAATCAATGAAAGACAAAAATGATCATTGTGAGTTACCCGTAAAAGATAGTATATGCTGTCGCGGATTTTTTTGTAGTTTTTCGAGATATTAAATTTCGTAAACAATAATTTGGTGTCTTTCTTATGGTTTAGGCAGCGTAAGCCATTTAATCGTCAAAATAGGGACTTTATTTCACGTTTTTCACTATAAAGGGTTACTTTAGGGGTGAAGGGGGGTTGAGTATTACAATTCACTTATGGCCTATGTTCATCCCGGGAATCTCCTGAACATTTTTCAAAAAAAACCCTATCAAAATCGGATTAACAATATGGCCGTGCATAGCATACGAACAAACAAAACAAACATTTTTATATATTAGACTAGCTAATACCCGGCGTGCGCTGCTACTCCAAAATAAATGTTAATATGTTTTTGCCACCAGCCCCCCACTTATAGGTTTGCCGTCTTCAGTTTCCATTTATCTCTATCATTCCAATCTACCTCTTCCAAATTCCTATCCTCCATTATTGTTCTGACGTAGGTTTTCCATTTCCATCTTGGTCTACCACGTTTATTTCTTCCAGGGTATATATTGGTATATATTTTTTGGCCATCTTTCATTTTCCATTCTTTGTACATGGCCATACCATTTAAGCGTTTGATTTTCAATCCTCTTAACAACAGATGTGGTGACCTTCATTTCTCTCCAAAGGAATTCATTTCTTATTTTATCCTGTCTTGTTTTTTGGAGGCTTCTTCTAAAATAATCGAATTCAACTGTTCTAATTTTATTCTTTTGTAATTCCGTCAAAGACCAAGTTTCGCTTCCATATGACAAAATATTCTGTATTATGCTCTTACAAATTTTCATTTTAGTTTCCTTTGTAATATTTTTGTTCCAAATTACTCCATGTAATGTCTTAGTTGCATTTTTTTCTATTGCAATTTTAGCCTGTACATCTCTCTCACAGGTACCGAAACTTGTAATTATTGACCCAAGATATTTAAAAAATTCACATTTTTTTTATTTTCCCTGTTTGAAGTATGAGGTCATCCACATCCTTTCCCAAACACATATATTCTGTTTTCTGTAAATTTATATTCAGTCCCCATTTTTTATATTCTTCCATTAATTTATTTATCATATATTTCATATCATCTTCATCCCCTGCAAAAATTATTTGATCATCTGCAAACAACAATGAATGCAGTACTTTTCCTCCTATAGGAATACCCATTTCAGAACATTTTTATACCACAAGTTAAGAGCCTGGTCTAAATAAATGTTAAAAAGGATTGGTGACAAACTGCATCCCTGCTTAAGGCCTTTATTCACTGTGAATTCCTCTGTTAAATTATTCTGTATTTTTACTTTAGCTTTTGTATTACTATAGATCCTCCTAACAATATTAATCCATTTATCACAGATATTCATATTTCTCATTGCCATCCATAACAATTGTCGAGGTACACTATCATATGCCATCTCTAAATCAATAAAGATCATATGTAGTTCTTTATTTTTTGCTAGGATTTTCTCTTGTAATTGTCTAATACAGAAAATATTATCAATACATGATCTTCCACTCCGGAATCCACATTGTTCTTCTCTTAAGTTATCTTTTATCTCCTTAAGTTTAAAATTTATAATTTTACTAAAAATACTAGCTGTTGAAGTTATAACGCTTATACCTCTGTAATTGGAACACAGTTTTTTATCACCTTTTTTAAAAAATAGGAGTAATGTACGATAAATTCCAGTCTTCTGGGATATCGTCTCCAATTTCAATTTTATTAAAAAGTTTCGTTAAAAATATTACTAAAATATCTCCCCCATATTTTAGGAGTTCCGTCTGAATATTTCCTGGTCCTGGTGCTCTCCCATTTTTTGCCTCTTTCAAAGCTCTTTTAACTTCATCTTCTGTTATCTCTGGAGTGTCAAATTTATATTCTACATCCGTATCTTGAAGTTGAAACTCCTTTCTATTTTCTTGAAGTAAACCTTTATAATGTTGCATCCATTCTGATGGTCTTATCAACTGAATATTTATCTTCTTTCTTTCTGATTTCCTGATATTTTGTAATGTTTTCCAAGCTTCTTTGGATCTAGCATATCCAATCGAATGATCTATATTCGAGCATATATTATCCCAGTACTCATTTTTTGTTCTTCTCACTTCCGCCTTTGTTTTATGTTTTAAAGTGATATATTTCATTTCGAGATGTTGTTGAGTGATCTGATAACCATTTCATCCGTGCTTTCTTTTTTTCCTCTACTAATTTTTTAATATCTTCATTAAACCATTCATTATTTCTTTTTACTTCTAGATTTCTGTCCCAAGTGCTTCTAAAGCTGCTGAATGTATACTTTCCTTTAGTTGATCATACATTTCCACTGCAGATTTATTTAAATTTAAATTAAGTTTTTGTTTTAATCTTGATTGAAAAATATTTTTTATACTCTCATCATAGAGTAAACTTACTTTATATCTTTGTTCATTCAAAGGGGTTGTATTTATTCTGTCTTCCGTTACTTCAATATTTTGTTTTTTCCTACTTGTTATTATGAATTTTCCCAAAAGCATATAATGATCACTTCCGCAATCTGGTTTTCTATACACTCTAACATATTTCACTATCATATCACACGTTTTTCTTTCACAATTATATAATCTATTATTGATTTGAGACTTTTTGTTGGCTGTTCCCATGTGTATTTATGTATTTCCCGATGTTGGAAGAAACTATTCATTATCATATAGCCATGTTGTTTACATAAACTTATCAATCTATCTCCATTGTCATTTTCCACTTTTTCCCCAAATGGTCCAATCACTTCATCTTTCATTCTACTTCCTACTCGACTATTAAAATCTCCTGTTATTATTACTTCTTGATGTTTTTTTTTTATTTTGTCCAAAATTTCTGACAGTTTGTCAAAAAATTCATTTTTCTCTACGGTTGTTGCATCCTCATTTATGGCATATACTCCTATTATTATAAGCTCTATCCCAAAAAGTTTGAGATTTAACTTAATAATTCTTTCATCAATTTCTTCCCAAGACACTATATTTTTTACCAACTTATTTTTTATCAAAATGGATATACCTCTTTTTGCTCTACTAGTTTTTGGTACTCCACTCCAGATATGTGTATAATTTCCTAATTTTTCCTGTCCTTTCCCTTTCTTTTTTGTTTCTGAGAGCACCATAATATCTGCATTCATTGTTGTAATCTCATCTATTACTTCTTTTTCTTTAGTGTTCAAGCCTTGAACATTCCATGTGCCAATAGCAAAGGTCCGTTTTCATAGCTTAAGTCTGTCATATTTAAATCCATCCGGCTGACATATTTTACTGAAGTACGTAGCGATATACTTTTTTCCAGGGCCAGGTTGCCAGCCTGACGCCTAACCCCCAGACATGGAGGACCTGGTTTTTTTTAGGGTTTGCTCCCTTAGCTGACAGGTCTCAGTTTTAAGGCGCTGAGAACTCGCCTTTCGTCCCATCCTGTTAGCTACAGTCTATTACGACTGCAGTCAGGGAGCACGACGAGAACGTAGGATTAGGACTTGCTGGCAGAGCTGCTAAAAAAGTCGCAGAGGCATTACTCGAGATTTATTAAGGTATACATAGTCGGCATCTGTACCCTTCTCGAGGCCGTACCAACCATTTGCTCCCCAAAATTGTTATTAATAGTAAAATATTAGAACAAACCAACACATTTAACTATCTCGGATACCAAGTTACATACGAAGAAGAAAAAGATTTTAGTCAAAAAATTATAAAATTTAACAGAGTAACAGGAATTATAAATAATATTTTCTAGCCAAACACAGTACAGCAACACACACGAACTAGAATTTATAAAGTACTGGCCAGACCCATATTATGTTACGGCAGTGAGGCCTGGACAATTCGCAGTGTAGATGAACAAAGACTAACCGCGGCAGAAATGAAATTTATGAGACGTACTGCGGGCTATTCAAGGACAGGCCATAAAAGGAATTCTGACATTCTCAAAGAATTACAAACAGAATCAGTCCTGGAATATGTACAAAAATACAGAAACAACTGGAAATCTCACGTACGAAGAATGAGCAGAACAAGAATACCACGTCAGATCTTAAATTACCAACCACCAGGCAAGAGATCTTTGGGCAGACCCTTCAAACGTTGGATTGAGACCGTAACAGACCACTAGGTCTATCACATGAAAGGAAGAAGAAGAAGACCCCAATTGTTTTTATTCTTTAACCTTAACCTTGCTGTTAGCTATGGAAATGCGTACCCATATTTGTATATTGTAACGTAAAGCATTTAGCTGTACTACAGCTCGTTATATATAATGGGATATCATAACGATTTTTTAATTAGACCTTGAAAATAGTGAATACACATGTTCCCTCAGTTTACCCTTACGCTTTTAAATACCCTTAACTTGCTTCACACCACCATATGGGACACTAACACCCGGTGACCAATTTTAACTCTGGATAACAAACTGATTTTGTGACCACGTAAGGACAAGCAGGATCACCGAATGAGTTATGAACTAAGTACTGGGCTATAAACCTTTAATCTCTGTGATTAACACATGTAAATGTGAGGCCAGCAGACGGCTGGTAGGCCAAGGAACTTCTATGCCTGCCATACCATGTAACTCATATACTTCAAATTAATTACAATTTTATGATGATCTTAAAAATATCCGGGCTGTAGGCCGTGGTCTTGAGTCTTGAAGTTCGCCGACGTTTCGCCAGAGACTGCGTTTGGCATCCTCAAGGGTTGTCTTGAGACAATCAATCACTAATCCTGTGAAGAAATCAATGATAAAACTTACCCCATAATTCGATGTATAGCTTCGTTTGTGCCACAAAATATCCCTTCGCCAAAAGGGCGGTAATTTTAAAATGAGTGGAATGAATAAAATTATAAAAGTCTAGCGTAAGCTCCCTTTTCTGTGCCACGATCACACGTGCAAGGATATTTAAACTCTTACGTCACGGACAGAATTTTGCTCGTACAATAATTTGTTTTACATGAAACTGATCCTAAAGAATCAGAGTTATTAAATGGCAAATAAACAAGAAATTATTTTTTTACCTTTTTTTCAACATTTTCACCATCCGGTCCCCTTAAACCGGAAATATAAAATTCGGCGGTTCTTCCAGTTATATGGATAAAATGACTTTTATTTTAAGAGAAGAGAAAAGATTATGAATACTTGACAAGAAATTGCTTAGGAATTTTTTAGACCAAAGACAGGCGAATGGAGAAAACCTTAGAACAGTGAACTAAATTATCTTTATGGAAAACCAGATGTAATAATAACAGTTAAGTACCATAGACTGCGATGGATAGGATAGTTGACACGAACGAAGAATGGAAGAGGGAAATTAAAACATTTTGTAAAAAAAAAAGAGGAAAACTGCCCAGTAGGAAGACCAAAAAAGTTTTAAAAAATGGGAGAAAAACATTAAGCATGGAAATGATTGGAAAATATTAAGTCATGGGGAGCTTATGTCCGCGCAACCATAAACCAGTGGATTCGACTGTAGGCTACCAGTGAGTTTAACCACTAAAATAATTGTGTGTGTAATAAGGCATTATAAAGAGAACAATAAACTATAATGTGAACTGCGTTAGTGATCAGTCATGGCTAACTTGTGTGCACAAGAGGATTCAACAGTGAACAAAAATAAATGCAGGCTCTTGCATCAACAGTATTAAAAATGTTGGCAACCCCCGCAACTTTAAAATGTGGTAATGGAAGCAGAGCCCTTATCATGCCGACTTTGTTGCGGAGAATGGCCCTCGTGTAGCATAACGGACTTGTCAATGTGAGCCAGGCAGAAAGCTGATTATGCCTAGCGAACAGAGATACAACACAACTACTGCATTTTCTCATTATCTTTTGCTGTCCTCTCTCATAGCTTTGGGTGAATAAAAAAATGGAAATGGTTTTATTTTGATCAACCGATTTAATTTAAATATCTACGTCAAATTTTATTTCCTAGCTACAATGCAGGAGGCCATCTAAATGCTTAGTAGAATTGCAATTAGTTAAAAGCGGAAATTTCAGGTACATTTTTATGTAATAATGCAATATTCATAAGATCTTATATTAAATTCAGAAAGTTTTGTAAATATTTATATTAATAATAATAATAATAATAATAATAATAATAATAATAATAATAATAATAATCCATCCATAGTAATTCTGCCCGAGAGCAGATTTTTCACTGCAATCATAGTATATTCATGCTATGCTTTGCAGCTTTACTAGGGTGGTAATGTAGATAGGTGTGGTAGCTTCCCTTTGCTTTCCACACCGGTAAGGATGATAATGATAAGGGTGATGATAATAGCCGGATGATTTTCGAGAACCGTTGGACCCTAAGCTTCTTGACATTTGTCTTACAGATGAGAAAAAACCTCGAAAAAAAACCTCACCCAGGAGCTTGTTCCGACCGGGAATCGAACCCAGACCCAGCTGCGTGACAAGGCAGCACGCTACCTCGAGACCAAAGCGGTGAACAACAACAACAACAACAATAATAATAATAATAATAATAATAATAATAATAATAATAATAATAATAATAAAGTATTATTATTCAGGAATTTTGCTACTCAAGCTGCGTCTTCAATCTCCAACTTTCTGGATCAAGGACATCTTGATGTTCCTTTGAAGAAGTAATTTCTTTAATTTTTTGTTACTATGATATTCTTGGTCTTCCTCGAAAGAATCTTTTGGGTGATGTCTATTGAAATTTCTTTTTAAAAATCATTTCCATATCTTCGAATTATAGACACAAAAATTGATAAACCTAAAGCCCCTTCACACGTCTATCGTTGTAGATGTACCCTCATTAGGTGTCCAAAACTTCTTGACTACCGCGTGTTTAGTGTGAACGTTTTGTAACTCATTGTTCTTATCCTGTATCAATAGACCGGGATTTATAGGTCAGAAAGCTAACAGTGACATGCAATAGAACAATGTTTACTAGTTATAACGCTATATACCATTTTAATCTTCATTATCTTCTACAAGTCTTCGAGGAAAATATTGGATTTGAATCAGCGAATTCTCAAGGAATACAGCCATTGAGATTGTCCTCACAAAATATTTTGTAACAGCTTTACAAATCCTCGTCGATCCTACTTACTAGGTATAGAAAATGATCATGACATATATATACGATCTATATAAAAAATGATGCCTGCACCAGACAAAAAAAATCAATATTAGTATAAGAAGGAAACTTGAACCAACTATTCTATTGAACCCGGGACCTCTAACTCTATACATTAGTGCGCTAGAGACCACATTATCCACACATCTCAGTTTAAACATTACATTTCCTTTTCTTTCATACAATTTTCAAATCACAAAAGGTAGCGGGAAGCGACCGCAGTGCCATCTTACGTCTTCTATAACAAGAAATCGTTTTAATAGCAATATTTTTACTTTAGAGCAGTAAATATTTTTACTATTAATATATATATATATAGATATTATAAATATATTTTTGACATTTGGCAATGAAGGCAAATATGATATGAAAAGAAAAAAGAATGCTTGAGTCGGGATTTGAACTCGAGTCTCTAAAGTCTGTACCTTTAGCGCTCTAACCAACTGAGCTACCCAAGAATTCCAAGACAAACATACAATTTTCTTATACATGTAGTATTCTCAATTCACACAAGAGGTAGCGGAAATATCATTCAACTGCCATCTAGCGGCTAACGTAACAGTTAAGCAAATTATTAAAGAGAATATTTACTTTATAGCAGTAACGCTTGTATATATACAATATTACAATATAAAATATTCTCTTTAATAATTTGCTTAACTGTTACGTTAGCCGCTAGATGGCAGTTGAATGATATTTCCGCTACCTCTTGTGTGAATTGAGAATACTACATGTATAAGAAAATTGTATGTTTGTCTTGGAATTCTTGGGTAGCTCAGTTGGTTAGAGCGCTAAAGGTACAGACTTTAGAGACTCGAGTTCAAATCCCGACTCAAGCATTCTTTTTTCTTTTCATATCATATATATATATATATATATATATATATATATATTGTTAACTCTCTAGCGGTTTAATTTTTTTCTCGAAACGAAACTCGGAATGTAGAATTATATTAAGATAAGAATTAGTTAACCACCACAATCGGACATTAAGGTTGAGATATCTCTCAATGTCAGTGTCCAAAATGAAAATTTAAAAATGGCTCTATCGGCAGCAATATTTTAGTTTTTACTACGAATCTCGGTGTATGACATTGAAATAAAACGTCAAAGATATTCACCAAGAAATCACTGAAATCCGACCATTAGGGGTGGGGGTTTACCAGAATGTCGAAATTCCATAATCTAGTGTTCGCCTTGTTTTTCTTCTCACAATTAATCTGTAGACATACGATTTAATTAAAAAAATAGAAACAAAGCATATATATATATATATATATATATATATATATATATATATATATATATATATATTCCGTACAGCAACAAAATCGGAACATAAATGCAACTTTCTGAAGTTATCTGAGTTTACACAGTTCTGCTGACGGAATTTTTTTATTATCAAGATCGATTTCACCATTCATCATTACATAATTATCCTTCTTCTCTCTGTCTTCTGGGCCAACAACACAGGTTTGATTCACATCTCTGACCTAACAACTGCAACTGATCTGTCTAACTGCGATAAGGTTGACCTAAGTATCTGTTTCCTGCAGGGTAATGATTTAATATTTTTTTGTAAACGATGTTCTGGCTTCCTTAGAACGTTCTGTCTCTATTTATGTTGACTATTTAACTCATGCCCCAAATGGCAGTCAATGACCAATCTCATTTCAATGAATTTTAATTTACAACCAATCATAGTCGTTTTTCACCTCGATTTTATCACTTTCATTTTATCTCCCTCATTCCGCGAAGTGGCTCCCAGATTGTATATATAGTGCACGAATGTAACCAGGTTCTGTATGCGAGATATAATAGAAAACCATTCGTAGCAATTGATTATTGTATTGTTTTGAAGCCCATGTTTTCCCTTTACAGAGATCTAGGCGCTCTCCCCCTTCAGGGAAGAAATTGAACCATACTAATTTTAGTTACACTTGTTTTTGTATAGATGTCATTTTGAGTGGTCCGTGGTCAGTGTTCCGCCTCATACTGACATCTAGGAAACCAAGGTAGTACTAGGATGGGAAAATTCGGTAAATTTCGCTTCGAGGCCTTTTTATTCAGGCTTAAGGATTTTTTACGAGCCTGAAAATCGTCAGACTTGGGACCCACGGCTTAAAGTCCCTCCCGGAGGACTTGCTCCTTGGTTTTTTCCGTCACTGATTATACCATAAAAAAAAAGGAAAACACTGTTTGCACTTACCTAAACGTATTATTTCCCAGGATTTAACGTTGCAAAAATATAATTGACATATTTACATCATAGGACATCCATCCCATCCATCCATAGTAATTCTGCCCGAGGGCAGGTCTTTCACTGCAATAATAGCATTTTGATGTTATGCTTTGCAGCTTTACTAGGGAATTATGGGTGTGGTAGCTTTTCTTTGCTTTCCACACCGGTGAAGGATGATGATGATGATGATAATAATAAGGATGATGATGATGATGACCGAATGATTTTCGGGGATTGTTGGGCCTTAAGCTTCCTGATATTTGTCTGACAGGCGAAGAAAAACCCCTAAAAAACCTCACCCAGGATATCCTAAGTATTTTAATATATTATCTTGTTCTATTGTATATTATTTTAAACAGTTTATGTAATAGAACTAGTGTGTTTGGAAATATATAGAGAAGTAGTTTGGAATTGCCCGGATCCCATGACACTGGAGAAGGTATTTTATCTGGAAAGCTGCAGTAACTGCGTCGCAATGGCCAATTAGTAAAATAAATTGAAGATTTAAGCTGACGTTTCAATATGACTAAAAAAACTAACGAAAGCTTTTTTTACGATTAATTTCACAGATGAACGGAAATAGAGATTGATTTATCTCGATCCTGATGGTGTTATTTTCTAAAAGGTTGTGATTTTAGAAGCGAACGAACGACTGGCACCTGTGATCTAGCGAATGGTGCAGTATTGTCCCTTTCAAAAGTTTGTACAAACTACGAGCAGCTTTGCAATTAAAATTCGTACATGAACATTACTTTAAAGAAAATTGAGAACATGGCCTCCTACCTGGAAGCTTCTGATCAACTACTTATTCTCTCCTACGGTTCCAACGTTCGTGGATCAATGGAAATTTCAGGTCGTAAAAATCTAAGTATAGCTTCCTTCGAAGAGGAACTAAAGCTGTGGATCCCGTGTGGAAGATTCACAGCACGCAATAGAACCTCAAGACTGAAAAAAAGTAGTCTTCTCAGACAAAAAGTCTATTATATCACGCCAGAACTCAATTGAGACACTAATGACTGTACTGTTAAATACTTAAAAAATACTTAATTAAAATAAAGACAAATACAAGTCTGTATATTTTTTGCTGCTGAATCATATTATGGAAAGTTCGTTTTTAATAATTAAAATTAATATGAATTTATTATGATATGCCTTTACATTTTCTGTCATTTGTGTTTTTGTGTCTATGGTTGCATAAATGAGATTGTATAAAAACACACACACACACACACTCTCTCTCTCTCTCTCTCTCTCTCTCTCTCTCTCTCTCTCTATATATATATATATATATATATATATATATATATATATATATATCCATAGTAATTCTACCCGAAGACAGGTCCTTCACTGCAATCATAGCATTATCATGCTATGCTTGCAGCTTTACTAGGGAATTGTAGGTGTGGTAGCTTCCCGTTGCTTTTTGCACCGGTGAAGGATGATGATGATAATGATAAGGACGATGATGATGGTCATATTATTTCGGGGACCTTATAGTTTTCCTGACATTTGTCTTACAGGTGAGGAAAAACCCCGATAAAAACCTCACCCAGAAATACTGCCCCGACCGGGGATCGAACCCGGGCCCGCCGCGTGACAAGGCAGGACGCTACCTCCAGACCACAGCGGTGGACTTATATATTTTTTTTGTATCTTTGTATCGTTTGCTGGACTGCCTGAGTAGATGGAGTGGTAAGAACATCAGCGCATAAAGCTGGAAATCTTGGGTTGAAATTATGCTTCAAACTTTTTTTTTTCTCTTTAACGATTGGATGTGGATGACTTGTCTGTGTACATTAATGTTAATAATATATTTATAAATTAACTGATATTATCCCATTATAATGTCTTCACAGTAGAAGCAACCCGCTTGTAATGCGAATAGAAGTTCACTACTCTGGGTACGTAGGGAATTATAAAGAGTACAATATTCGTGTGAGCTGCTGGATTACCTGAATAGCACAAGTGGTAAGAGCACCAGAGTGTAAATTGGAGGTCTTGGGATCGAGTCCCGAGCCGTAGCCGAGCGGTTAAGGTAGGAAGCCTTGGCGCAGAGCTACGGGACTTGCGCTGGTTCGAGTCTCCATGGGGGAAGAAATTTTCTCATGGTATTTCGGCCAGTATGGGTCCGGTGCCCACCCAGCATCGTGAGGCAATTGGGTAGCTACAATAAGTAGCGGCTCCAGGTTGAGGAACCAGCTATAACGGCTGGGGGACTCGACATGCTAACCACATGTCACCCCTACACTGGCTGTTGATCATCTACCTCTGTGATTGACACATGCGGATGTGAAGGGCCAGCAGCCGGCTGGTAAAAGGGCAACCGCTGAAAAGTGGAAAGACCCTCAATCGGAATCGGGATCGAATCAGGGTTCATGTAGGAATTTTTCTCATTAGTTGTATTATATATGAATATATG
The DNA here is from genome assembly GCA_030220185.1 of Diploptera punctata. Taxonomy (NCBI): domain Eukaryota; kingdom Metazoa; phylum Arthropoda; class Insecta; order Blattodea; family Blaberidae; genus Diploptera; species Diploptera punctata. Next base: position 444,771 of record JASPKZ010003874.1, on the reverse strand, counting down.
TAAGTATGCATGTGTGTGTGTGTGTGTGTGTGTGTTTGTGTGTGTGTGTGTGTGGTGGTTCCGTGGCGCATGAGGTTAAAAACTGGCCCTCCAACTAAGGGTCCCGAGTTCGCTTCTCCATCATTCCATTTTTTGGTTGGTGGTGGACTAATGGGACCCAGGCAGATATTTATCAGGTATCCTCAAGTTTTCTCCTGCCGAAAACTTAATTCCGTCATTTCTTCTTATTCACGACCTCCATTTAGTTCCATTCTATTTCTACTGCCCCTTGCATCCAATTCTTTAGTAATAAGGGCTATATCTCATGTCATGCCTCGACATGACATTATACGTGAGCAAGTATAGAGCGATAGTCCACATGAAAGTAATTACATTTTCCTAATTGAAAAGTTAATATTTTTTTCGAATTTTTTCCTTACCTGTAAGACAAACGTCAGGAAACTTTAAGGCTCGCGTGAAAATCGTTTGGGCATCATATCATCATCATATTAGCTGTGTTTAGTATTTAAGTGTTTTTGAATGGTGTGTTTCAGTTGATGTTGTGTTTGTCTTGGAGGAGGCCCCGACATTGAACTGATCACTCAAACGGTGTTGCCCTCTATGTCTTTGTGTGGTCAAAAAGTATGTACGTTAGGGTTACAACTTTTTGGACTTTTGTGAAAAAAAACATATTTCCTGTGCAATGAATGGGAGAACGTTTACTTAAAACCATTGAAAAATGCCTGCATTTCACTGAGCTTCAAGAAAACTCACCCCCAAATATATTTATATATCAATATTTAATATTGATTTGGGGGTGACCTTTTCTTGAAGCTCAGTGAAATGAAGGCCTTTTTCAATGGTTTTAAGCAAAAGTTCACCCATTCATTGCAAGGAAATATTTTATTTCACGGAAGTCCAAAAAGTTATAACTCTAATGTACGTAATACACTATAAGGCCGTGGTAGCGTGTAAACATGTAAACAGCACCTATAAGACGAGAGTTTAAACTAAGTTAATGGAATGGAAAAGTGAAAAAAGCGTTTGGAACAATTCATATAATATTCCTAAAAAGTTAGACTTATACGAATGTATCTAAATGGCACAAAGGGTAGGGTGCATATAGGCAAACAATTTTCGGATACTTGAAGCAAGGAGATGCACTATTTCCTCTACTATTTAATTTTGTAGACTACTAGAGCATACCATCAAATCTTTAGAGGACGAAGAAGGCTTACAACTCATGGTATTAATAAGCTGTAGGTTTATGCTGACGATGTAGTAGTATTGGGCGATAGCGAGGAGATACTAAAGGTCAACACGCACACACTACTGAGTAACACTAACAAATTGGGACTGGAATTGAATATCAATAAAATTAAATATATGGTCACACATAAAAATACATTAAATAATGGAAATGGACAGCTAATGACAAATGAGGGAAATTTTGAAGAAGTGGCTGAATTCAAATACCTATGAACAATAATCACAAACAGGAATGAGACACACAAGGAAATTAAACATAGGCTCAATTCTGGAAATGCGTGTTATTATTCAAAAAACGTTAAACTGTAAATATATAAAACTATTATTCTACCAGTTATATTATATGGATGCGAAACATGGACTCTTACTTTAAGGGATGAAAGGAGATTACGAGTATTTGAGAATAAAGTTCTTAGGAAAATTATTTGACCAAAGAGAGATGAACAGACAGGTGAATGGAGAAGACTGCATAAAAGTAAATTACATGATCTTTATAGGAAGCCAGATATAATAAGAACATTTATGTCTCGTAGAGTGCGATGGGCAGGACATGTGGCACGGATGGGGAATGAAAGAGGTGCATGGAAATTTCTTGTAGGAAAACCAGAGGGAAAACGCCCAGTTGGTAGACCAAGAATGAGATGGGAGAATAACATTAACTATGATTTGAGGGAAGTAGATTATACAGGGGATGATTGGAAAACATTGGCTCAGGATAGGGATATATGGAGACCTTATGTCCGTGTAGCCATGAACTTACGGTTCGATAGTGCCAGTGAGTTAGTTAGTTATTTAATATTTATCGTCTCAACAATATGTATGCTGAATTGCGTTATGAACATCAATTCAAAAAATAAGTAGCCTATTGATGCATCACTTAACTTGTTACTTTTATTGTAACAATGCACCATATAATCACGCCAAGTTTGAATAAACCACAAACAAAAACTCTAAGTTTTTTAAGATAATAACGCTCAAAGTTATTTTCTTTCTGTTGGTTTAACTTCTCCCTTTGTAAGTACTTTTACTCGTTGCAGTCGTACCGGGAAATCCTAACAAGTTATTAAATATAACTGAATTATTAATATGTAATAAAGTTATGGAAACATTCTTTACTGTTGATTGCTTGCATCTCTAAGTTAATGAAGTAACATTATTATTTTTTATTCTGATGAATCTGATTTTCGTTATTAGAGGAATATAATATAACGTAACAAGAAAATATGTTTAACCGATGAATTGGTTAAATATTAAATTCTCGCTTAAGTTATTTAAGTGTGTCGGACTGCAGTAAAAACAAAATAAAATTCTTTGATGAGCAGATGTGGATGAAACTGTAAAATAAGTAGATACGATTGTTTTCTGATAACTGTAGCATTGAGTAGAGTAGGTTGTCTGTAGTTCTGTAACCTGTTCTCTGATTAGTCTTGATAATTGTCATTGCATATTCCTGAGAGATGCAAGGTGACGGACGTATGAAGTCGCACATGAATAGGCGAAATATAATTTAATTTCTACTTAATAATAGCGATACATTGTAGAAAGGTGTACTGGTTGAATCATAAATAATGCTGAAATTAAAGGGCAATATCTGTTTTCAGATAAGATTGTCTTTTTATGTACAATGTATGTATGTGTATACTCCATACGTCCCATGTGGGGAGATAGGTGCTCACTAGCAGTAGTTTATTCTTCTTCTTCATTACGTGTATCCAGCCTTAGCCGATGACACGAATCCATTGTATACTTATTCTATAAGTTGCAATGGGGCTGCATTTGAACTTGCAGCTTATGTGGGCATTCAAGGTGAGTATCCACGAGGTTAAAAGAAAGAGATATAGGAAAGACAGAAATGAACCCTTCGGTCCCGAATACTCTAATACCATCACGGTCGAAGGAAACAAGAGCTCAGGCAAGGGAAACTGGGTAGGGAAGTATAAGAGGGATCTGGTACTAGAAAAGGAAGAAATACCAGATCGGTTAAAGATAAAAGAGCAAAACACAAGTAATTGGAATCAATGTTTTGCTCAGCTTGGACACCTTGTGGTCGCCATCCATATATCCTCTAGATGGGGATCTCTGAGGGTCTAGCAGTAGTTTATTAACCAAGCTAATTTAGTTACGCATACTTACCTACAGATGTCAACGATTGGCATGTGTTTAGCACATTGTCTCAATGAGACATCTAGTAGGCAACTAGGATATTGCATGACTGATTAAGGCCGATTAAATTTTACACACAGGCCTTTTTATTTAGGCTTGCGGTTCTTTTACGAGCTTGGAAATCTTCAGACTCGGGACCGACGGCTTAAAGTCCCTCTTGGAGGAATCATTCCTGGGATTATTCCATCCCAAAAATGCATCGATCCGGCAGGGTTTGTACCCGGACCCTCGGACTAAAGGAAAGGTACATAATCACTAACCAAAACTTGATAACCAGGTTTTACATATATGTTCCAGATTTTCTGCAGATTATGGGTCAATTTGTTTTACACTGACAAGGGAACTGTCAACCATTGCATGCCAGAGAAGTGTTGTGATGTACCAAGGCCATGTCCAAAAAGTTATCTGCCGTTTTAAAGTGCAAGGCACAGAAATCAAAGCTAGAAAGCTGCAGTGACAGCCCACTGTACGGAGCAGATGTACATGCCTGCATGAGTTAAGCACAAAATGGAATGAAGCTTGCGGATAGTGGGTAGTGAGTGAGTCTGCCAATATAGATGTGTTACTTCTCTGTAGTTTAAATTATATATTTAGTGCTTGATTTTAGTGTCTTGCAGTTAAAAACGGCAGATATTTTTTTTGGACACAGCCTTTGTACATCACAACGCTTGTCTAGAAAACATTTCAAGGCATGCGATGATTGATAGTTCCCTTGTGAGCATAATTTAGTGAACTTACACGGTTTTTCAAAGTTCCTTAGTTTAGGTCGATTTTATTTTTCAACGATGTGCAAATAATGCCAACAAAATATGGATACTATCTGTACCATCTATTAAGATACCCAGAATATTTATTTAGAAAACTAAAAATATATATAGTTTTAATAATCATCATCAACAACAAGGATTAAGCCCAATGGCCTGTTCTGATCTCATTATGGGTCGAATTGGTCCTTCCATCTCTTCAATGGTCTTCCCAACATTCGTCTCCCTTTCGGTTTATAATTATACATTCTTCTTGGTATGCACTGTTCATTCATTCGAAATACGTGCTGAAGATAAGCATTTTGATAATATTTTATTCTTTTTAATAATAATAATAATAATAATAATAATAATAATAATAATAATAATAATAATAATAATAATAATAATAATAATAATAATAATGTTTTAAAATGGTAGATCTAAGGATACAAGGGCTTCCTTTCCAGTCAACCAGTGAAAAATATTATATACACAAATATATAGGCTATATATATATATATATATATATATATATATATATATATATATATTAGAATAAATAGTTATAAGTAATTGCTTATAACAATTAAACTATAAAAGTTAAAATTAATAATATCAATGTCATTAGATAGTCTGAAAATCAGAAACAATAAATTAATCTGCAGAAGACCATTGCAATAATAATAATAGATTTAAATTAATTTTGAAGAAAGCTAATATCCGACAGTCCGTGGCAAGGAACTCCAGAGTGTAGCAATATTAGCGGTATAGGAATTATAATAGCAAATATTCGGTGTTTTGAAATGCTCAAATAAAATTTATTTTACAACCAATCCCCATTAATAAATTATACACCCGAAGTAATCCATACCCTCCTAATTTTAACAGAATTCCTGCTAAAATTATTGATCCTCTTACAGGGGCCTCAACATGGGCCTTGGGGAGTCATAAATGAACAGAAAATATGGGTATTTTTACCAGAAATGCCAGAATTATTCTTAAATAAAAAAATTATAGTCATCACCTGCTGATTCCATAAAAAAAGTAGAACCTTCTGATGCGGTCAGGTACTCAAATTGTAATTGGAAGGTAGGAGATGGAAGAGAGAGGAGAAATAGCTTGATATAGAAGTACGTATAATTTTGAACATAAGAGTAAGTATTTCTCGACGATCATGAAGCTATAATAGTTTGCGGAAGTATGAAAAAATGTGGTCATATTTAAGAAAATTCATTATATGTATATATATATATATATATATATATATATATATGATATGAAAAGAAAAATGAATGCTTGAGTCGGGAGTTGAATCCGAGTCTCTAAACTCTGTACGTTTAGCGCTCTAACGACCTGAGCTACCCAAGAATTCCAACACAAACATACATTTTTCTTATACATGTAGTATTCTCAATTCACACAAGCGATAGCGGAAATTTGTTCCGACTGACATCTAATGGCTAACATAACAGTTAAGCAAATGTTTAAAGAGAATATTTACTTTATAGCACTAACGCTTGTATATATAGATGTTATAACTATATATTTGACATTTGGCAATGAAGGCAAATATGATATGAAAAGAAAAATGAATGCTTGAGTCGGGATTTGAACCCGAGTCTCTAAACTCTGTACGTTTAGCGCTCCAACGACCTGAGCTACCCAAGAATTCCAACACAAACATAAATTTTTCTTATACATGTAGTATTCTCAATTCACACAAGAGGTAGCGGAAATTTGTTCCGACTGACATCTAATGGCTAACATAACAGTTAAGCAAATTTTTAAAGAGAATATTTACTTTATAGCAGTAACGCTTGTATATATATATATATATCTGATACACAATGAATACGTTGCATATAATGTACTAGTCCATCGTTAAAATCTACCAATAAAATGTCACAATAATCAAAATGCCACTTCCCGAGAGTTTGCACTAATTAAAGTTTAAGACAAAATATGTTGTTGATTTGGAAAAAAATATAGAAAAAATATGTAGCATTGTGAGGTGATGGAAGTAATTTATGTTGTTATTGGTGTTAAAACTTTTGAGCATTACTATATCAATGCACAAGTAAATTCATTAATCAATCCCTGGAAGCGGGGCTTGCTGTCGTTTTGTTACCGCGCGCGTGAGCTTCTCTCATCAGTCACCCACAGCGCTCGCTTCGCGTCCGTCATCTATCTTCATTTCCTGCTCATCTCCAAAACTCTCTGCGCCATAACTAACTGAACCAGGGACTGCTAACGCTTCCCTGTTTATTAATTTGTTTCTCCTATAATAGCTGAAAAAACGCTGTATTTCTAAGTTGAAATCAATATCCTGCCCACAGGTATACACTCTGCAGACTTATTTCAATCTTAACACTTGTCAGGAGAAGAGATGTTAAAAATTCTTGCATTATATGATGAGTTCCTAATGAAAACATTAAGAGGATGTAGATAGTTTTTTTTTTAATTAAGCATTAGGTTGGTCTTGTAATTTCATCCATGGAATTTTCAATCAAATGTGGTTTTGCCATTAATATATGCATACAATTGTACTGGTGGCGGATACGTTGCGCTCTTTAAAACCCAATAGCATTAGCTGGCAGACGAACTATCAATGAGTCCATCAAATCCTACATATAAGAACCTTAAACTGTGTCCCATCGGATAAGGATAGTAATCCTGGACAAAAGAGGCCCTGATCCTCTAGATTGGGGGCTGGAGCTTGAGGTTGACTATCCCATTCTTGTAAAACAGACCACTTTTTAGAAATAGGAAGAATTGGATGCCACGCTGCTTAAAAAAAAGAAATTCATGAAAAACAAAGGACCTGAGATTGACAGAATGTAACATGTTAGCTTCATATAGATCTAAAACTTGTGCATTGTTGCTGGGTCATTATAATAATAAAAAAGTCTATGACATAAACATGTGTATGGGTCTACCTACACATTCCTTGAAGCAAATCCTACTTTTCTTTTTCCATTGCTTCACTGCTGGTTTCTCCTGGATTCAAAATGAGGGATTCTACAATTGTGTCATACAGATTATCAGAATTTCCCTTAGATATTTCCTATGCCACATTAGAATGTCTTCACGATCTATTACCATTTTTTTCGATTTCTTTCAACAAATTAAAACCTAACTCATTAAGAAATGTACGGAAACTAGTATTCAAAAGTTTGCAAGACGGTAAACTATTTACAAAAGACAGCAATTTTTTATCACCTTTTCAAAATAATAATAATAATAATAATAATAATAATAATAATAATAATAATAATAATAATAATAGTAATAATAATAATATTAATAATAATAATAATAATAATAATAATTCACCTTACCACAAACGGAATTTCTCACGAACTAGTTAAACTGAAATTCAAGACTGGGTTTACGCTATTCCTCTGGTGTCAGTACATATCCTTTACTTAAATTCCATTACGAACAGAATTTATACTCGCTGACACACCTGTAAATGATCTCGTATTTTGACAATATTTGTCACTAATCTTTGTCATGTTTTCTCCCATCTCATTCATAGCCTTCATTTTATGTTCTTTCCGGCTGGTTTTCCTACAAGATGTCTACATGTTCCTTTTTTCATTCCCCGTTCGTGCCACGTGTTCTACCCATTGCAGTATACCAAATTTATCTCTTCTTATTACATATGGTTTCCCATAAATATGATGTAGCAAACTGTAAGTAGTTTCCTCCATGCATTAGTCTGTTCGTTTCTCTTTGGTCCAACAATTTTACTAAACGTTTCATTCTCAAAAATTGGTAATTTTTTTCCTCTCGTAATGTTGAAAACCACTTTTTGCATCCATATAGTATCCTTCTTCTTCTTCTTCTTCTTCTTCACTTCCTGGTTTAGGCAAGAGTTGCCTGTTCCGTCTTCACTAATAGATCTAAGATCATCTCTTCCGAGGATGTCCGACATCTCTTCTTCCTCTTGGAAAATAATGGAAGATTTTATTTGGTAATCTACTTTCTTCCATTCTTTCTACATGTTCTTTCCACTGTATCTTGTTAAATATATTTTCTTTTATGGAGTAGATCTGCAGTTCTTCACGGATATCCTCGTTTCTTATCTGATCCATTCTAGTATCCATCCATAGTAATTCTGCCCGATGGCAGGTCTTTCACTGCAATCATAGCATTGTCATGCTATGCTTTGCAGCTCTACTAGGGAATTATAGGTGTGGTAGCTTCCCGTTGCTTTCCACACCGGTAAAGGATGGTGATGATGATTGCCGGGTGATTTTCGGGGACCGTTGGGCCCTAAGCATCCTGACATTTGTCTTACAGGTGAGGAAATACCCCGAAAAAAACCTCACCCAAGAAGCTTGTCCCGACCGGGGATCGAACCCAGCCCGCTGCGTGACAAGGCAGCACGCTACCTAGAGACCAGAACGGTGGACAACATGTAGTATAACTGTAAAATAACCATTTTATATATTTTTTACATTATTTGAGAAACGTTGGGATGATGATAATACGTTTCCAGCGTTCAGCCTATGTTTTTGGGGGGATGGAATTTGAAACACAGATTCTCTGAGCGAAATAATGGGTCCCTGCCTTGAATGATATCGTTAATATCCAGATTGTATTTTTATATGCACCAGAACTTTCTAACCACAGAATAGATAAATCAATTTGAATTGATGAAATAAAGCTGCGGTAGTATAAAATGTGATTTTTTTACTCAAATGAAATTGGAAGTTTCGACAAGTAAATGCATTTGATTTTTTCCCGTATTGCTGCTATAGAAAAGTCTCTTGATTGCGATAGTGGGGCGTGGTAGAAGGACAGATGGGGGTATGGGTAAATTCTATCCCCCAGGTTCGATCAGGAAAGTACGACGTTAGGCAGATCGGAGGGAAAAGATTGGCGATGAAGGTTTTTTTTTTTCATCCGTTTCTCCTTCTACGTTAATCTGATAAGAGACTGAATTACGTGGAAGGCGGGGCTTACAGCTCCCGAAGGCATTTAATTATTTTTAAGTAACTGGGATCGACTCTTGGTTTGCGGCCCAACCATGTAGAAGAAAATAGTGAGTGCTTGCTTTCCAAAGGAAATAGCTATCTCAGTCGATTATTCTTAGAAGAGAAGCTTGACCTACACAAACCAATTGTTTCTTCCCTCTTTTTCTCCTTTATTCAGTTTGCATGCAATATCTCATTCGTAGAATTTGTGTTTTATCATTTGTCCCACTTTTAATTGAAGGCATGATAATGATAAGTGGATGAAGACCAATGCATTACTTCTGAGAAAATCAAGAAAAACTATTTTAATAATTGTATTTCACTATTTAGTAAGCTTTTTTACCACTGTAATGTTACCAGTATATTTTAACATTGTATGCTATTAAAGTAAATATTAATCCAGCCTTGAGTGAGTTATTAACTGAAAATGACGATGGACTTATCCAGTTCTTACACTCAATTATATTTGTAATTTTTTCAGAACAAAACTACTAACATGTAAACTAAAACACGACTTATCTCAATTATTTAACTTACATTGTATTTCAAAATGCATCAGGTAATAAAATTAAAGAAAATCATATTGTACAGCCTGTATAAAATAAAATGGACAGTTTCGTTAAGTTTGTCTTAGTACCGTGTTTTATTAAAAGTTAACAGTTCGTTGAAATTTTGTAATTATTTTTTATGTTAAGATTGTTGTCTGGATTATGTTAAATCCGGTTGCACGGGGGCTCGAATTAATTACATTCATCATATTGTTATTTATAAAAATTATTTAGGCCTATTGACAGGTAAATCTGAAAGAACGAAATATAAAAATTCCGGACAACGGGCGACCACAAAATAACCTTTAACAAAAAATTGTGTGGCCTGATCGGGTATCGAACGTGAGACCTCAAGGACTGTAGTAAAAAACACTGACCACGAGATCATGAAGCTAATGAAAGCTCATGATTAAAAATATGAAATTTATAATTGAAAATATTATTTTTATATCAGTAGCTGTATATATATATATATATATATATATAGGCCTATTAGTGTTGTACTAAAAGTTTTTTTAATATAATACTATGAAATATTTAAATTACATTCAGGTTAAATCTTGTCTCTCAGCAGATAATATACAAAATATTATTTGAATCTGTATCCCATTTTCAAAATCTTAATCATCGAGAATGAATGAGACGAAACACATTTTATGATGTGTTATTTTCCTTGCATATGCATTAATAATATTATATAGGTCTCATATATCTTTCAAATAGTCGTGTAAGTGTTGAATTTTTCGTGAAATTAATTTAAACATTTACTAAATAACACATGACTTCAGTTATTATATAATCCTTATACAAGGGGAAAACTATATATATATATATATATATATATATAATAATAATAATAATAATAATAATAGCTTTATTTTACCTGGCAGAGTTAAGGCCTTAAGGCCTTGTCTACCACTCAACCAGGTTTAAAAAAAATACAAACAAAAAATAGTCTTAAATCTAAATTACAATATATATATATATATATATATATATATATATATATATATAAACGATTACAAGTTATGAATACAATACAATTAATATTTATAATGTATTTTGATTTACTCTAAATTTAACGAATTAAATATATAATATGTACAATATATATAAAAAACAGGAAAAGATTAATGACATAGTATAAAATTAAATAAATAGAGAAAAATTAATTATTAGACAACAGGTAACTGTATAAGCGTGACTTAAAGGTACCAAGTGTGCGGCAACCCCTGATATCTTGAGGAAGGAGATTCCAGGAGCGGGCAGAGGCTACTGTGAAGGAAGTAGAATAGGAGGAAGTGCTATGAAGAGGAATTGTTAGCAGACTGCTATCTTGTGATCTAGTGTCAATATTGTGGTAAGAGGATAACTTCTCAAATCTAGACGCCAGGTAAGTAGGGATGTAGGAATTCAGAAGCTTGAAAAGTAGTGAAAGAGAGTGCAATTTACGTCTGTCAGTAAGACGGAGCCAAGAGAGGTTATTAAAGTGTTCGGAAATATGGTCATAACGGCGGATATTGAAAATGAATCGAACGCAAGCATTATGAACACGCTGCAGTCTCTGCGACAAGTCATAGTTTAGATCATTATATATAATGTCACAATAATCGAAGTGTGGTAACACAAGATTCTGCACAAGGATTTGTTTTAACGAAACTGGGAGAAAATTCTCCCATGTTAAGTTAAACGTCTCTTATACACTATATAGCTTATACAGTGTTTATTAGTAAATATTTCTTCTTCTTCTTCTTCCTTCCAAGTATTAGGCCAAGGCCTGTTACGATCCTATAGAAAATTTTCCCTCCAGCGTTTCATAGGACGGCCCAGTGATCTTCGTCCTCTTGGTATATAATTATAAACAGCTTTGGGGATCCGATTTGAACTCATTCTTTCAAGATGATGTTTCCAATTTAGTTGGTACTGTTTAATATATTCCAAAATTGGCGTAGTCTTCAATTCTTTTAAATATTTTCAACTGAGATGTATTTAAAGATTGAATGAAAATGTAGGTAAGAGGGTTAGAAAATAGCACACGTCTGTTCGAACGTAACGATCTAACTAAAATAACTCAAACTAACATTTTGTCTTTGTGTAACATGCGTATGTTTATGTTAAGTGTTGTTACGAAATGCAACAAGCATGAAAAGAAACACAAAGTATAAGTATCGCGAAAGTCAATAAACAAGTTAGTAATGTCCGAAGCACGAGATGATGTGATCCAAGTTAATATATAAGTATGGAAATACAGTAGTTCCGACATATGTACTACAATAACAAACTTTGTTTTTAAAATAGCGATACTGTTGTTGCAAAAATTATGTAGCAGATTAAAGAAAAACAACTTTTTTTATTGTTTCAAAATTGCAAAAACTTACATTTCACATCACATATTTATAATAAATCAGTTTTAAATTTTGTATAGACAGGAATTAAACTATATTTTATAAACAATAATTAAACTCAGAAACTCTGAATATAAATGTTGAAAAGTATTTTGACTGATTAAACTCAGTTCGATTTATTTGTATAGAGCTATGTTATGGGGTTATCTTCCAATATTTTAAAATTTTTGTATCTATTCGACTAATATCCTGTGTTCAATTAACGAAACGTTCAGAATAAAACATAGTGGACACTCTATAATTTCTAAAAACTGTTTTGGCGAAAAACTAAATATTGGATATATTCGCATAAAGCTATGGTATTTGTAATCTTGCAATATTTTCAAATGTTCGTGTCTATAGTCTAACATGCTGAGTCAAATTAATGTTTAGAGTAAATAAAGAGAGTACTAGTGGGCTAAGTAAGTGGAAGTTAGATTAGATTTAGATTTAGATTTATTTAGCCTGGTGGAGTTAAGGCCATGTGGCCTTCTCTTCCACTCACCAGGACAAACATATATTACATAAAAATATAACAATCTTAATTAACTCTAATATTAAACACTAAGTAAAAATTTGATCAAAAGATAATATCTAATATACATATTATGATCTATAATACAACCAGTTAATATTAGTTAAAATTAAGACTAAAACTAATAATAAAATGTATACAAGCAAGACATATTAAATTGTCCCTGTCTAGTGTATATAAAAAACAGGAAAATAATGAGATATAGAAAACTAATTTTACGATTATACAATATTTAAAACAAAACAAATAAAAATATTTGTTATTTTTAATATTATTTACATAAATAATTAAATATATTAATATTGCTAAAAGAATACTATCAGTGAGGTGTATAAGTTAGTTTGTTATTAAATAATTCTTTAGTTTGTTTTTGAAGGATGTTATAGTTTGACAGTCTCTGACATAGGGCGGAAGGGAATTCCATATTATTATTATTATTATTATTATTATTATTATTATTATTATTATTATTATTATTATTATTGAAAACTCATAGCCAGATGGATATATTATGTTGACATGATATTCCATTCAGTTGTGAAGGTAAATCAATTTGTACCCTTAAAATTTCTAAACATTAAATAATTTATTCATTGTATTCTATTGTCGAGCTTGTACCTTATTGTCAAATCAACTTTCTGCATTATTTCCGTTATTTTGATTTTCTATTTGCGTGTGTACATTTATATTTACATTTTCTGTCATTTAGTATCTTCTTCCAAGAATTTACCCTGTTTACAATTCATTCTAAAGGTAGATTCTACTAATTTTTCCTCGTCTTAATTATTTCCATTATTATTATTATCATTTTTATTATTATTATTATTATTATTATTATTATTATTATTTCACTTGGTGAACAATTATGTTTTGTATGCTTCGACGTTCAGAATATGTTAGACTAATGAGGAATGAAGGAGGGCCATCTTGTAAAAAATCCAAAGGGAAAGCATCGTGTATATATATATATATATATATATATATATATAATGAAGTACGAGAAAACATTAAAAATGCTTTGAGAGAGATGGATTATTATACAAAAGAAAATTGGAAAATATTAATTCAGCATATAAATGTATAGAGAACATTTGTCTGGGTAGACATAAATCTCAGGGTTCGATTGTGTGTCAATTATTTAGTTCCTAGTAAAATCGTCTATACTTATTTGGTCTATTTTACACTTTCTATATGGAAATGTGTGGTGCTTTATATTAACATTCTCATTACATATTTAAAATAATAACACTGAGCAACAAAAAGAAACTTTTTTTTTTGTCTCAGAAGGAAAAATATGTAATTCTGACAGTATTTGTCTGCTGAATTCAAATATGATATCGGTTTTTCTCCATCACGCAAGCTTTCCGAGAGACAGGAATTTATAATTTCAAACACTTTAATATTTTCTACATAACTACACCATATTCGAACATTCAGACTCACCTAGAAAGTAAGAAATGACGATTTTCTGCTATATTTCGCCTGTGGAGCATCCCTCTTTGACGGTCCAACAATAATCGGTCAGCATATTAGGATTCCATTTGCTTTGATATCTCTTTTCCATAGCTGAAATCATTTGAGTTAGCTCATTTGATATTAGTTTACAATGGACAAATGGACGATAAAACGTTTATTAAAAAATAATTATTTAAATCCATCAATTAAAATTGAAATAAAAAAACTGTGGGTGAAGGAGAAATTCCGAATACATATTTGAAAACAAGATATGCATTAAGTACAACTATTGATACTCATGAGACAAAAATCATGTTGACCAGTGTTATTATACAAAAGAAAATTGGAAAATATTTATTCATATAAATATAAATGTTTAGACAGCATTTGTCTGAGTAGCCATAAATCTCAGAGTTCGATCAAGTGTCAATTATTTAGTTCCTAGTAAAATCGTCTATACTTATTTGCTCTATTTTACACTTTCTATGTGGATATGTGTGATGCTTCAAATTAACATTCACATAACACATTTTAAATTATAATTTACATTTATTTAGTTCATGTATTATTTATGTTATCTAGATGTTTTTATGTCGGATATGAACTTTAACAAATATTTCGTTTTTCGTTTTTTCCAAAAAAAGAAAAAAAAACATTATGCCGTTTGAACTTGAATACTCAATAATAATTTTACAAATAGCTACAGCTATTACTGTAGATTAAAAAAATATATATTCAATGTTCGTATAAATTGAGTTACATTTGAATTTGCGTTAAATGTTGATATTTTTTTGCATGTTCATCAAGTGTCACGCCAGACTATGATGCGGCTGAAAGAGATAACTGAAAAGTAATCCAGGATTACCGCGATGCTGTGATTTAATATGCAAATTAAATAAAGTAGTTTAATCGACGATTTTCATAACTGTTTTTCACATTTGTAGTAATAATGTAATACCTGTTTTTATCCTTGTGGATTTACAGCACTTGTGTTTGCCGCCAGCTAATATTTCATGCATTCAATGAGAATCAAAGCTAACTAACCAACATACACATTCGCAGTCATATTTTGTGTAGTTACTTTTTTTTTTGTTTATTGAAAGAGAGAATATTTTCGTAAAATTGTACACTTCTCTGTACACCTCTAAATAATGAATTAAAACAGCCCTTTATGAATTAAATTCCTGTTCTCATTCGTTTAATGAATTGGGTTTTGTTCATAAATAATACATTACAATTTTAAAATCAGATCATTTTAATTGTTATCTTAGAATTATTGAGCACCAGGATCAGGGTGTAAACTACGGATACAAGGGAAATGTTTATTATTATTATTATTATTATTATTATTATTATTATTATTATTATTATATTATTATTATTATTATTATCATCATCATCTTCAGTTCTAATTGCACAAAGTGATGATGATTTACAAATGCTATTACACAAATTTAGAATCATTGCAGCAAAATATAACATGAAAATCTCAACAAATAAAACCAAATCAATGGCAATACCCAAGGACCCACGACGTGTTAAATTAGAAATAGAAGGGAAAAGTATAGAACAAGTCATGAAATTCAAATATTTAGGAGTAGAAATTAATAGCAGCAACGGAATAACAGATGAAATCCTCCATGAAGCAAATAATGCAAACAAAATATCGGGATGTTTAAACAATACTGTTTGGAAACATAAAAATTTAAGAATAGATACAAGAGTAAGAATTTACAAATCTGTCATAAGACCAGTTCTAACATATGGTTGTGAATGCCGAACAGAAACTCAGAAAACAAAACAAATCAATGAAACAACCGAAATTAAAGTTTTAAGGAAAATCGTAGGAAAATCGCTGAGAGAGAAAATTCGCAACTCTGTTATTAGAGAAGAATGTAAAATTGAACGTATAAACCTTTGGATAAATGATAGAAGATTAAATTGGAACGATCACATAGATAGAATGGAGAATAATAGATTAGCGAAGAAAGTACGTGACTGGACACCTCAGCAGAAAAGGCCATGAGGAAGATCATAACTATTGTACAAATACAGGTATTTAGTATTATTTCGATGTTTTAAGTATTTTCTACACGAAAGATAAAGTATGAATTGAAAGTAAGATTGTGGATAACTAAAAATCTAACCATCACATCTCTTTATGCCCTCCATGATCTTCCCAAGAGATTAATGGACTTTGGTTTGATCATGACGAACATAAGACTGATTTTCTTGTGAAGAAAATTGAATAATGAGGTTTTTATTTTTAAATTAAATCAAGAATAATGTGTTATGTGTCACATAAATACGTGGCACGTCGTACTATCGGATATACAAGTTAAAGGTTGACACTCTCGTCGTCTATTGAATACTATATCGTTTCAAGTTCGATTCTCATTACGAATAGATTGAGTTGTATTTTAGAATATTGTAGTGATTAATATAGTCGCCTCCCTCATTATGCTACTTTTTCGACACTGCTACATTGTGGGTTGCTGTAATGTACTCTGCAGGCGGTAGTCGCATTTGAATGTTATTGTATAAAAGTGACTGCGAACACTCACCACTAGTGATAACTCACTGGCACTATCGAACCCGCAGGTTCATGGCCGTGCGGGCATTAGCTCTCCATACATTCCTATCCTGAGCTAATGTTTTCCTATCATTCCCTGTATAATGCACTTCGCTCAAATCATAGTTAAAGTTATTCTGCCACCCGATTCTTGTTCTACTAACTGGGCGTTTTCCCTCTGTTTTCCTACAAGAAGCTTCCATGCACCTCTTTCATTCCCAATTCGTGCCATATGCCCTGCCCATCGCAGTCTACGGGACTTAACTGTTCTGATTATATCTGGCTTCCTATAAAGACCATATAGTTCATTGTTATGTAGTCATCTCCATTCACCTGTCTGTTCATCTCTCTTTGGTCCAAACAATTTCCTAAGAACTTTATTCTCAAATACTTGTAATATTCTTTCCTCCCTTAAAGTAAGAGTCCATGTTTCGCATCCATATAATATAACTGGTAGAATAGTAGTTTTATATATTTTCAGATTAACATTTTTTGCAAGTAGTTGGGAAGTCAAGAGTCTCTGTAATGCATAATAGCACGCATTTCCAGAATTGAGCCTATGTTTAATTTCTTTGTGCATCTGATTCCTATTTGTGATTGTTCCTAGGTATTTTAATTCAGCCACTTCCTCAAAATTCCCCTCATTTGTCATTAGCTGTCCATTTACATTGTATAATGTATTTCTATGTGTGACCATGTGTGTAGTTTTATTGATATTTACTTCCAGTCCCAATTTCTTAGTGTTACTCAGTAGTGTGTGCGTGTTAGCCTTCAGTATCTCCTCGCTATCGTTTCTTGTTTCCGAATTGAAGCGCTTTCACATGCCATAAATCTAAGACATGGCTTTAGTTAACTTCCCAAGAAACGCACACTCAGGTTTTTAGCTTTAAAAATTCAATCGACCCCAGTTGGGTTTGAAACCAGAGGCGAGCATTGTAACAACTGATCTTTGGGATCGATGTTTTGTTCGTATCTGATTATAAACGTCGTAATTAATTTAAATAAAATTTTCTTTAATCATTTTTCTACATTTTACACGATGTATTAGTCTTCTCATGAAATATTAATTCTATCAAAAGACAATTTTTTTCTGGATGCATGCTTTTTTTGTGTACTATAATAATAATAATAATAATAATAATAATAATAATAATAATAATAATAATAATAATAATAATAATAATAATAATAATAATAATAATAATAATAATAATAATGATAATAATAATAATAATAATATCTCAGAAAGAACAATATGTGGCTTATCATATTATTGCCCTAAGCCCTTCAGTTATTTAACTAGAGGTAATTGTATAAGCGTGACTTATAGGTGTCAAATGTATGTTCATAAGTAAAAATTTCAATTTTAAATTAAAGTGAGTACTTGAAAATATAATTATTAGGAAAAGTTTTGTAATCAAGAAAAAGGAACAAAGAGGTGAATGGAGAAGTGATATACATAATTGTTTATTGGAAACCTGATACGATATAAGTATACTTAAGTCCCGTAGACTGTGATGGCTACAACTTGTGGTATAAAAGGAGAATGCAAAAGGGGCGTGGGAACCTATTGTAGGAAAGCTAGAGTTAGTGTCACTCTAGAACAATTGTACAGTATGGTTGCTTCATGAAAGTGAAATAATGACTTTACGAGTTTTGAATCTATGCACTGAAAATTGTTTTGCATTATCTGAAACGTTTCCGAAGATAATGGGATATAATATTGATCAATTTGATATTACCGGAATTTTCTTTTATAAGGAATAGCTTAAAAATAAATAATAGATAATTCTGGAATAACATTAAATATTATCAAATCATAACTACCTACCAAAAAATGAAAGATAACAAAATTAATACCTATCTTAAATGTTTGCGTGATGTCTTCAAAAATAGGCTGCAAATGCAAGTTTATATATATATATATATATATATATATATATATATACACATACATATATACATATATATATATATATATATATATATATATACATATATCAATGCTAAGCTCATGCTAGACTTAATGAGCTGAAAAATACATGATCCTGAAAAATATATATGAAAATATTGCTACGCGTGATTGTATCTCAATGTATTTTATTTCGGTATGTTGTGGCCATAAACGTCTTTGAATCAAACGAAATGTTAATTTGAAACGATTATGAAAATTATTATAGCTGGGCGTGGCTAATGAGTTTATTGTTGCGGCTGTAAAACCTTAGTGAAGGTGACGTCAGCAACACTCGGAGATAGAGCCATAATTTTGAGTGGTGAGGGTGAAATTAGTGAGTTCTCTCCTTGTACCTTTGCAATAAGTTGATAGAGTGAAACAGGCAGGTTTATGGGGCGTCGTAATTTCGCCGCAGCGTTAGCGTTTAAACCCCTCTCTTACAACATCATGAAAATGCCATTGTTATGGCCATACTCTAACAATACAAACACATAATCATTTATTGTGTAATTTAAGTAATAGAAATAATAATAATAATAATAATAATAATAATAATAATAATAATAATAATATTATTATTATTATTATTATTATTATTATTATTTTATTATTATTATTATTATTATTATTATTATTACAATGGGCAGAGTATAATACCAACTAATACATTTCAAATAAATTCGAAACTCGGGAATAAGGATCCATATAAATGCAGAGAACTAACTCACCGGCAATATCAAACACGGAGGTTCACGGCCGCGAGGACATAAACTCTGTACATATTGCAGGTGGAATCTATAATCGCAATTTTCGCTATTATTTCTCATGTACTATCCTGCGTGGATATTGAACAACTCTACTACACCATGCTTATATTCAACGGGCAAATACAATATATTTTCGAATATATTTATTATAGCTATAATAGATAATTAAATTCCATAATTATAATATCATTTCTAAGATCGCGAAAACAGTAAAGGGAGAACCGAAAGAAATACATAACATACCTTATATTTAAGCAGAAAGTCTATGCGCTGGGCCCGTGATACATAGACATATTCCCTTTAGCATGCATCTGCTAATATGCATTCAAGCATTTGAAATAAATACGAATCTACACTATTGACGATATAAGTTTTCTAATACTAATCATGAGTGAGGCTTTGGGCAAGTAAATCATGTACTTTTACTAAAATCAGCTTCAAAAGGGAACTCTTGCATAGTATAATTAATTCACAAACAAAGTTAACTAAAATAAGCATATATTTCATATAAATAAAGTCATGAATATTGAAATGAAATAATTATAATAGATGTGATAGTTACAAATAAGGATAACAAAACCAATAATCTCTTGAAACAAGCCTTCTTCAGAATAAATGACAAACATAAATTATATAACAAACACTAGCATACCATTTTAGACTCATAACTCCATTCACGCTCGAAAACAAAGTTCATATATTCACAGCGTACCTAAACAAACATCAATGAAGCAGCTGGTGGCCGAGGGACCCGACTCCGAATCCCTCGCCAAACGAAGGTTTCCAGCTCTCGAAGAAGACTGTATAAAGTTTGGTATCCGCATCGACGAACATCCCCTGTCGCGCCGCATAGATGCGCAGACAGACAGAAGAGGAAATGGGTGTGATCGGGAAGGAATCAAGGACCAAACACAGTAATGCCAGGGCAACGATAATTTACGCTAGCACAGTATAATATACGTATCCTTAGCCATGTTTACAAATCATTCATTTCTCTAATTAATCCCCCTCAAATTGTGGTAAATATTGTTCTCTTAACTTTATTGGCTGCCTAGTTGGCGCTTTACCACCGATTTTCGTAGAAGGATTTTATTGTATATTATATTATATCATGTATTACATTACATTACATTATATAAAAAATGAATTAAGAATTTAAATGGTTTGTGCACAGTAGAACCAATGAATAACAATGATAATTGGACAGAAAATGCACAGGCACAAGACCAAGGGTAAGATGGAATAAGTGAGCTGATCTTTGAAATGAACGGAAATACTGCACTGGATCGTGTGAGATGGAGATTCATATGTCGAAGATGTTTACTGCTACTGTAAATTTCATTGAAGTGACCACTTGATCTATGCAACTGTCCCTTACAATTTACATAATACATGATGCACAATTAATTTAAGTGAGATTTTTAAAGGTCTTTGAAGTTATATTTTTTTCCCATATTGATGTATTTATGGATTTTAGAGCCTACAAATGTCTATTTCATTTTATCGTGTTATCTCGCACTAGATGTTTATCCCTACCAATAGAGGTAACTGAATTACACCAGTTAAGCTATGCATTATACACGGGGAAAACAATTACCTCTGTTGGTGAAATTGACCCTAAGTTGGTGTAAATTACTGCCTCATTAAATATATATATATATATATATATATATCTAATTCCGAGTATCATTGACTTTACTATATCAACAATCAGGACTTTGAATCAAATAAGTTATTTATTTATAATTTATTGATTACTAAGTATTGAACTACAAATCTGGCAAAGGATAGAAAGAGGTCGCTAGTATAGTGAGCGGAAAACTTAAAGCCAAATTTAGAACAAACTGCCCGTAAAATATGAAAATTTGACCACGATACGTGAAATTAATTTAACACTTATAATTCACAAACCTTAATCAGATTGTACATAACCTCTCTAGCTTGGCTATGCAGTACTTCCCCCTTCATTCGCGGCATGAGAATTAAACCAAATATCACCACGTACACGTATGAACTAAGTCTACTGCAGGAAGAAACTTGTGACATATACTTGATGTCACAGGTCGCAGTTCCGTAATACGACGATCCTATTCTGTCGTCTGTAGAATAATAAATAGCTAATCACAATTATTAGTGTTTTCTGATTTTGTTACAACATTCACGATTGGTATTATAAAGTTTTAGGTGTTGTAGAGACAACTTGGTGATGATATTTTGACAAGAATCCTCTATTGGGGGATGTACTGTTTCAGTGCTACTATCCATCCATCCATAGTAATTCTGCCCGAGACAGGCCTTTCACTGAAATCTATGCTTTGCTTTGCAGCTTTACTAGGGAATTATAGGTGTGGTAGCTTCCCGTTGCTTTCCACATTGGTGAAGGATGATGTGATAATGATAAGGATGATGATGGCTGGATGATTTTCGGGGACCGTTGGGCCCTAAGCTTCCTGACATTTGTCTTACAGGTGAGGAAAAACAGTGCTACTAGATAGACTTAAATATCCCGTTTCACTAGGGTCGGAACTAAATACTGGGTCCCTCTCGAACTCATATTTTATCTAATGCTTGATAGATGTGATGTCGGGAAAAAATTAGAAAATATATTAGTGGAACATAGTATAAAAACCACATTTGTTCACTGTCATATCAACAACTCCACTAGTAGCATCAAGTTCAAGTAACTTGGACTTGTTAGATTGTGAACAGAAGACACATTATATCAGATATCGTCCTTTGTCTCTGGCATTGTTTAACATGATCCCGGAGATTAGAAATCTTGATTATTAAAATCAGTGATTTGGTTCCATAACTTTCATTCCCCTCTTTAACCCCCGTAATGTGTCATGCATTTCGAAATCACGGAATATATAGAAATTTTAAAATTATTATATCTTGATATATTGATTTGTCATCTTTCGTCAATTGAGTTATGGAGTTATTTAAGGTGATGCGAGAGATCTAAAATCTTGATTATTATCTTCGGGATTCAAATCTGGGCTTGAAAAGTACAATACATTTTGTTTCGAGGCCTCATTTTTCATGCTTAATATTATTTTACTCGCCGTAAATCAACATCACGGAACACGTGACTTTACTTCCCTTCGGAAGGATGCCATAGTCAGGAGTCATAACTCTGAAAAAACATCATCGGCCCAAATTTGGTTTGAGAAACGATAGTCAAACATGTATCAGTATTATTATATGAATTTAATATTCTCTCTGTGAATTTTGTTTGGTTGTGTTAAATATATCGATGAGAAAAAAATGGGTTCGTTGAAGCTGTGATACGCAAGTAATTCTTTTTCCATTTTGTGGAATATTTAAAGTTCAACCTCTCTCTGTGTTGAATATTCATTTGACACAACGCGGAGAGAAAGAACTTGAGGGAAAAGCCCTCGAATAAAATAACTTTGTAAACAAATGCACTCTTTGTTTTTCTTTGACTCGTAATATATTCCTTATTGAATTGTTGAAAGCTCTCTGTAGTATGTTTGTCCATTAATTTTAAGTTTCAAACAAAATATCTTTCATGAATAGTGATCATTTTTTAAGATATAGCGTCAAAGCACTGTAAATAGATGTTTACTTTCATAATAATAATAATAATAATAATAATAATAATAATAATAATAATAATAATAATAATAATAATAATAATAATAATAATAATAAAGTCGATGATGCGAAGTGCCTAGAAGGCTTTTAGACAACTTGTCTGCTGCTGATCACACATATACATGTGTCATTTAAAGAGGTGGAAGTTATTCCAAGTTAATATAGGGCTGACATATCAGAATGTCGGGTCCCCAACCGCTGTAGTTGGTTTTATCATCCTGGAGCCGCTATTATTATCATCGCAGTTATCAAATTCCTCAGGATGCTGCTCCCATTAGATCAAAACTTCATGAATAAATTTCTTCATCCTTAATGACTCCAACCAGAGCTTGACCATATCTCTGTACCATAGTATGATGCCTTAAGACACTCTGGTATGGCGCGAGACATACTGCTAATACTACTACTACTATCTACTACTACTACTACTACTACTGCTTCTGCCTTTGCTCATGCTGCTGCTAATGATGATGATAATAATTCGCAGTGTAGATGAACAAAGACTAACTGTGGCAGAAATGAAATTTATGAGACGTACTGCAGGTTACTCAAGAACAGACCATAAAATGAATTCTGAGATTCTCAAAGAATTACAAACAGTATCAATCATGGAATATGTACAAAAATACAGAAGCAACTGGAAATCCCACGTAAGAAGAATGAGCAGAACAAGAATACCACGTCAAATCTTAAATTACCAGTCACGAGACAAGAGATCTTTGGACAGGCCCTTCAAACGTTAGATTAAGACCGTAACAGACCACTAGGTCTATCACATGAAAGGAAGAAGAAGAAGATAATAATAATAATAATAATAATAATAATAATAATAATAATAATAGATTGATGATGTTTTAAGCAGCAGGAGGGAAAAAAAGTTAAGACTATAGATATTGGAATGACAGAGAAATGTAAAGGAGAATGACAGTTAAATAATTTGCCTCAGGAATATGATGTGAAACATTTCGGAACTTGCTAAATAAAATTACAATAAGTGAAAAGTCCCACTACAGGGCTTAGGTAATAGGGGGATAAGTCTAGTCAATCGATACGACGTATCAGCCGGCCAGCACTATTGTAACCTTTACCCCCAGATACAGTCTGGTACTCATTTCCCTTAGCGACTGAGTCTATCCCAGGACCATGGTACCACTGGAGGTTTATAACAGGTTTAAAAATCCTGACCACATCGAATATGGAACCTGCGGACTATCGGCTTATAGCGTATTGCCCAATATAAATAAATGTATGTTTACATAAGTATAAAAATTTTAATGTGCATCATTTAATATATTCGGTTAGAATTATTTGTCTGTTTTCCTTGGTTTACAGTTACAATTGGAAATTAATAGGTACTGTTGTTAAAATGTATGAAATATATTGGAATAGCGTATGGAATAAGTTTGTATTTTAAAGGGAGTGTTGGAGTTGTTATTGGAACGATGCCGGATTATAGAATCTCTCACCTCGGAACTCCGCCTTGTTCTAGAGATGCTGCGAACTGAAGCTGGTTTCCCTTCCCCTCCCTCGGGTTATTTATTGTTACGGGTTAACACGCTCCCGTTCCCTTTCCTTACTTCAGGGGTTGCAATTTCTGATAGCATTCAATACTTTTATTCTTTGTTTCAATGCTTCACTCACTCACCGGTGAAACAGAGCCCTCTTCGTACCAGTTACATCGAATCCAAGATATTTAGAGGCGATTTTAATACAAACACTGTGACTTCCTAACTCCGAGAGTTTTTTGTTCAGCGATTTCCGATGGAATAAAGTTTTGAGGTTGTTCTCATAAAAATATTGTTCATTGTTTTTACAGATTCTCACTAATCCTATCAAAGGAGACACTGACAGGACCGTGACACACACACACACACGCATATATATATATATATATATATATATATATATATATATATATACACATATATTTGTGTGTGTGTGTTTGTATGTCTCTCTGATAACACTGTTAAAGGCCGCATTTTTTCCGGGCCAAACTGGGCACTTAGCAAACAATTAAGAAGATAAGTTTGGGATTGTTAAGCACGAAAATCGGCCCACTAGATGTACAAGTTCACCTGAATAAAAAATTAAAATAATCTCTGTACCAGTCGTGATTTTCGATTTTTTCGCAATGAAACTTAGTATATATTTCATTTTAATAAAATTGTAAAAGTATTCTCCACAAACCAGTTAAATCCGACCATTAGAAGTGGGAGTTTAACTGAACCCGACGTTAAAAAATTACTCCAGCAGCCACCATGTTTGTTTTGTTAGAAGGGTGACTATATTCCATACAATTTAATCAACAATATATATATATATATATATATATATATATATATATATATATATCTCAAACCATAATTCAGAGCATTTTAGCATATGGTGCTGAAGTCTGGCAAATTCCTACCAGGGAAATGAAAAGAATTTTAAGTACAGAAATGAATGTTTTAAGAAGATCAGCTGGAAAATCTAGAATGGATAGAATACGAAATAAATAAATAAGGGAAATTATGGGTGTAAAAGAGGAGCCGGACATCATAGACATCATAGAAAAGAAAAGATTACAGTGGTATGGCCATGTCAAACGAATGCCAGAGCAAAGATTGCCTAAAGAATAGTTATGGAATGGATCCCAATGGAAAGAAGGAAGAGAGGAAGACCGAAGAAAACTAGGATAGAAGGAGTACAAGCAGCTATGAATATCAGAGGAATGGAGGAAGGTCAATGGATGGATAGAGAGGAATGGCGTTTGTTTTCCGGAAGACGGCGGCAGCTGCCATGATACCGGATGATGATGATATATATATATATATATATATATATATATATTCCATAAACCAGCAAAATTGTACCATAAATTCGACTTGGTGAGGAATTCGCTTACTTTATGTAGTTTCTGTGTGACGAATATTTTTATATCATCATCATCATCGTCATCAGCCTTAAAGTTTAGGCCTTTCAATCTGTCTCATCTTCTTTAGAAAAATCGGTCTGTTCTTCTCTTTCGTGGGTCCTGCTCTCTTTCTCTTGAATTTTGGAACTTGAGATTCAGGCATCCGTAAAGAATGATCATAGTATTTCTATTGCTACTGCTATTCTCTTATTTTGAGTTCAACGTGTTGCATTTTTATAGTTTCATTATAAAGTCGATAGTGCTTATATGAAGTGGCTTAATCCTGTTTTTTTTAATCATTCCTTAAACTAGAGCAGGTGTGTCCAACCCCGGCCCTCGGTTCTATCGCTCTATCACATCGCATTCGGCCCGCACTAATATTTGTAAGTTATAGTCTAATATAATGTATGAAATAAGTAATTCTATATGGTATAAGATAAACTTGAAAGAGCAAGACTTTTTCTGTTTCCAACACATGTGTTTGCGAAAGTTCATCCTACTCATCCTCTTATTCTAAATGTGGAGAAATCACATCAGTTTTAAGAAACACCCAGGGTACATTTTTTATTTATGATCCTACCTAACGCGCACCCTTTGAAGTCTCCATGTATTGTTGACAGCGCGGTTACTACTTTCAAAGGAGAGTGTGTGCCAGATGTTTTATTATCGTTATATTTTATACATTTCAATTTAGTTTTCAGTTGCAGTTGTTCACTCACATTGTAGATGTTTGAAGAAATATAATTAATTCTGTGAGTTTTATAAGTGCTAATTATGGCTTCCAAGTGTAGCGGCAAGAAAAGAAAAGTTTCAGACGTAGGTAGATCACTTCATATAAAGTGAACAAATCAGTACTTTTTTACTGAATTAAACAAGAAAGCAGTGTGTTTAATTTGCAGTGAAACAGTTTCGGTGTTTTAGGAGTATAACATAAAGCGACATTACGATATAAAATACCAAACGTGCGTCATCATATGATAATTTTTAGGGTTAATTTTGTGAAGGCAGTGTGTTGAACTAATAATTAAACTTTCGGGAAGCAGTTAATTTTTAAGAATATGTCAAGGAGAATGTTATAAGTTTCAAACTGTTTTCTTCTCCCTTTTCCATTAAAATAGGCGAAGTCCCCGAGGATCTGTAAATAGAGTACGTTGGTTTTCAGTGTGCGTCAGACCTTAACAATAAGTTTAACTTTGTCCCCTTACTACAATTCTATCGCGATCACTTTCCCGAGAAAAATATCTGGACATTATAAGACATGCACTTCATTTCACATTACTTTTCGGTAGCACATGCATATGCGAACAAGTGTTCTCCAGGATGAAACATTTGAAGTGCGCAACGAGAACGCGAATCACCGACAGTCATCTGGAGAGTTCGCTTCGGGATGCTGCAACATTAACCAAACCTGATATTGGTTGCCTTGTTCGTGAAAAGCAGTGCCAGGTGTCGCATCGACAGGTAAAAACCAATTATTTAAAATAATAATGTTATTTAAATGTTAAACTAAAATTTATATTGTGGGATAGGATTATGCCGGGATGGTTTAATTGATGTCCAGGATAAGATACGAGGACTAGATTTTTGCTCGGGACTAGCTCAGGTCAGGGTTTGGTAAGAGCTGGATTCTCACCAAAGGTTGACGCAAGGAAGAAAAGTGATATGTTCATGGGTAAATGACTGGAGGCTGGCGTGGGGTTAACACGATGTATTTTTATACTTTGGTAGATGATACACCAGTCGGTTCTCCGACTGCTTTTTAGAGTTCCAAAGCACAATGTAGGATGTTGGAGACGTTCTAGTAATGTGCTCTGTTAGACGTAGGATTAACAACTAAGTGTGTGTCCTGTTAGAAGTAAAGCTAGCAGATAACTGATTGTTCGACTGCGGGCCAACAAGCAAGTATGCCCTGTTAGATGTAGGGCTAACAGCTAACTAAGTGTGCCCTGTTAGACTGGGGGCTAACAACTAACTGATATGTGATACTCGTCGCGAATAATTTATTTGGTTTATTAGGTGTTTTATGATCCCGCCCACATATTTGCTTTGGACCTCCTTACAAAATTAACAAATTTTACAAGTTTTGGGGTTGGCTCCCCTCTTCTCTATATCATATTTCCATAGGTGCTGGTTTACCCCCATTCTCCATTACTGAGGGATGTTCAAACCTTCCATATATTTTTCTTATGTTGGCAGAATAATTATATCTATTTTTCCTATAACGACTTGCTAATGCCACGTCTCCGATAAAGACGTCACCTGTCATGTCAATATCTTATTGTGTAAAATGTTATCTGTTAGATTGGGATTCATGTCGAGTTTGACAGGTTCCTTTTATTACAAAGGGACAGTTCGGATTCCTTTCCCCATTGTATTCGGCACGCGGCCGGTGGAAAATACCCATGAGTTATACTTGACTTTTCCTGAGTAATAACTTTATGATGTATGTAATTTATTAAGCTATATATATAAAAATCGTATACTGTTCTAATTATCAGTTTGTTTCTATTTTCATTGTACTACAAACGGTTCCCTGATTATTTTGAATATTAACTCAGTATAATTCGGATTATTATTACTCTTTTAGATTTTGACTTATATTACATTGAATAAAATTCCTTTTTATTATTAAATACTGGGAAACAATGCCTAGACCTAATATCGGTACAATTGAACATGCAAGGGTTAATAATACTTTATATGTATATGTCCACTGCTGTGGTCTCGAGGTAGCGTGCTGCCTTGTCACGCAGTGGGCCCGGGTTCGATTCTCGGGCTGGGTGAGGTTTTTTCGGGAGTTTTCCTCACTTGTAAGACAAATGTCAGGAAGCATAGGGCCCAACGATCTCCGAAAATCATCCGGCCATCATCATCATCATCCTTACCATTATATCATCATCCTTCATCTGTGTGGAAAACAACGGGAAGTAACCACACCTATAAATCCCTAGTAAATCTGCAAAACATAGCATGAAAATGCTATGATTGCAGTGAAAGACCTGCCCTCAGGCAGAATTACTATGAATGGATATATATGTATATATATATATATATATATATATTGTTCAATTTAGAGTTTAGAATTAGAGTATACATCAATATAAAATTTAATTTTAAAAATAACTTAAATAATAGGCCTATATGATTAATGTTTTTATAAAAAATAACATATCAGTATATGAGATATTTTATTTTCAAATTAATTGGTTTATTTTAGATCATATTTAATACAGTAAAAAAATCGGATCATGTGGCCCGCAAACCAATTGACCTTAGCGACAATGGCCCTATTCCAAAAAAAGATTGGACACGCCTGCACTAGAGAAAGCTCTTGAATAAAGTAGCTTGACCCTCCAAAAATCAGCAGATAATTAAAATAGAATTAGTAAATACTGAAGTACAACGCGAACTCCGGAAACAGGACACGATACTAGATGAAGATTAAAATATAAGCAGAAACAATTAAATTAATTACATTGAAAACATTTAGGGAATATTTCATGGGCCAACAACAGACATTTGGAAACAATGCTCTTCAGTAAACAATATAATTCTTTAGGATATTATGGATTCTAGAATCACGTTTGTGGAAGTAGATGGACCAGACATTTGCTGTTAGTCATCATCGCTTCCATAGCAGTGACATCACTATTAGAACATTCCAGTGACCTCGCCTGGAATTATACCTCCAGCATACCTATATATACAGAGCGTGAGCAATTAAGTACCATGTTACGAACTGAGCAGACAATGACCTTCGACCTACGTTTAATGTAGTATATACAGAGTGCTCTAAAATGTCCCTTACAAACTTCTAGGACTTGTAGAGGGGACTAAATTGATAATATTTATAATAATAATAATGATAATAATAATAATAATAATAATAATAATAATCATAATAATCATAATAGTAATAAAAATAATAATGATAATAATAATAATATTAATATTAATAATAATATTATTATTAATATTAATAATAATATTAATAATAATAATATTAATAATAATAATAATAATAATAATAATAATAATAATAGCTTTGTTTTACCTGGCAGGGTTAATAGGAAACCATGTCCGGAAACGTACCGTTTCCATGCTACAGCCATTTGAAAACATGTTTTTAACGCGACCAATTTTACAAGTAATTTATTATGATGCGTGACAAAGTATATCACTTGTTTTACAATTTAACTCATTAATATGGAAACTGAATGATGACTTGCATTAATGATCTCGGATCAATCAATTTTTGTAGTTTTCAAAATTTCGAAAAAATTAACATTTTTTAAAGAAAACACTAAGTCTTGGAATACTCGATAAGGGAATTTTCTATTTAGACGAATTGCGAAGCTATTGCTTGTTGAGAAATGTGACGTACGTTCAGGCAATGCTTGTTTTCAAACGGCTGTAGCACGGAAACGGTACGTTTCCGGATATGGTTTCCAGTTCTAAATGTTATCAACTCAGTTCCCCTCTACAAGTCTTAGAAGTTTGTAAGGGAATTTTAGAGCACATACTATTTATTTGAAAGTCTTACCATTTTATTACTTGATATTCCATTGAATAAGTAATGCTGTGGAATACACTAGAACAGTGGAAACAAAATTAATGCAGTTGTGATACCGTAATATTGAATTTAAATATATAATCCCGTTCAAAAAATGGACTATCTAAATGTCATTATCGAACCCAAAGGTTCATGGCCGCGCGGATGTGAGCATTCCTTAACCACATCCACATACTGAGCCAATGTAATCTCCCCTGTATATTCTACTTCCCTCAAATCAGGGTTAATGTTATTCTCCCACCTCATTCCTACAAAAAGCTTACATGCCCATCTTTCATTCCCCATTTGTGCCACATGTCCTGTCCATCGCATTCTGCGAAACTTAGCTGTTCTTATTATATCTGGTTTTCTATAAAGATATTGCAGCTCACTGTTATGGAGTCTTCTCCATTTATCTGTCTGATCATTTCTCTTAGGTCCAAATTTTTTCCTAAGAATTTTATTCTCAAATACTCGTAATATTTTCTCCTCCCTTAAAGTAAGAGCCCATGCTTCGCATCCATATACTGTAATTGGGAGAATAACAGTTTTATATATTTTCAATTGAACTTTTTTGAGAGGAGTTGGGACGACAAGAGTCCCTTTAATGCTTAGTAACATGCATTTCCAGAATTGAGTCTATGTTTAATTTATTTTATTCCTATTTGTAATTATTTTTCCCAGGTATTTCCATTCAGACACTTCAAAATTTCCCTCATTTGTCTTTAACTGTCCATTTCCATTATATAATGTATTTCTATGAGTGACAATATATTTTGATTTATTGATGTCTACTTCCAGTCACAATTTCTTAGTGTTACACAATAGAGTTGACTGTTGGACCTTAATATTTTCTCACTCTTGCCTAATAATACAACATCATCAGAAGAAACTAATATATTATTCATACGATTAAGTTCTAGACATTCTCCATTTTTAAAAATATTTCTTGGCCTGCTCTATTACAAAATTGAATAGTAGAGGAGATAGTGCATCTCATTGCTTTAACAGAGGATGAATTTCAAAACTATCCGAAAATTGTTTGCCTACACGAACCCTACTTTTTGTGCAATTTAGATACATTCGTATAAGTTCATCTAACTTTTAGAAATTCCGAACTTCAGCAGGATATCATATAACCTTTCTCTCTTAATTGAGTCGTATGACATTTTGAAGTCTGCATATAGTTAATTCACTGTGCCATTATATTCCGCTTTCTTTTCTAAAATCTTATTTTTAAATCTGATTTATTTTCTAGACCTGTTTCTTCTGAATCCATATTGATGATCTCCTATTATGTCAACAATTAGTTTGGTTCTGCTTACTGACATATTTGTTAGAATTTTGTACGAAAGAAATGAGATGCCTGTGTAGTTCTTCCATTCAGTTTTATCTCCTGTCTTATAGATTAGTACGATAATCGATTCTTTCATTAATTTGGAAGAACTTATTTTTCCCAAATTATACTAAGCCACCAACGTATCTTGTCTATCAATTTTCCCCTCCTGATTTTATCACTTCTACTGGGATACCGTTTGAACCTGATGCTTTATGCATCTTCAATTTTCCTACCGCCATTTCAGCTTCTAACTCACTTGGTTCTGTGACTAATATTTCTGCTGTCTGTAAATCATCCTCTTCACTATCCTGTTTTCTATGCATATCTAATAGCTGATTAAACTACTTTTTCCATGTATTTAAATATACTCCTAGAATCTGCAAACACATCCCCATTTCAATTCGTAATTATGTTTGTTCTAGCCTGAAATTCTTTCCTCTCGACCCTAATTCCTTGATATAATGCTCTGATGTGTATTTACTTTTTTTTCATTCATTTTAAGATCATTATCGTCTCTTAAATATTTCCTCTTTAAGAATATAGTAGTTTCCCGTATATTGCTACCCAATTGTTATAAATTTACTTCATTTGGCTCGTATAACCAATATTCATTTTTGCTAGCTTTCTTTTCTTTACAATGTCGCCACATTTCACATCAAACCATTTTTTTTATTTTACCTCTTTCTAATAACCTAAGTTTTGTGATGCTGGCTAATCATTAGTATACCTTATAGCCTCCCATTACGCAGCTTCTCAGTTTCTTCACACATTGCCACATTCTCATCTGAAGATCCAGTATTTCAAACCTATTAGCAATTTTGATCCGGTATTCTTGCCGCACATAATTATTTCTCTAGTCATTCAATTAAATGTTTTTAAAGAATCATCCTTAGCCCTTTGTTCCTCTCATAATCGATAAGTCTTCTCTGATTTTAACCTTGACCAGATGTTGATCCGAATTGCAGCCTGTACTAGAATATTTTTTTTCTGGAAGAAACTAGAAATAAAATGTATTATGATTTCTTGTTGAGTTGTTATTTATTCTAGAAATATGTTTCGCAAACATATCGTTTACAAACTGTATACACCCTAATTGTATTACATAACGAGCAACTGAATTAAGCAACAACATTAAGTAGTTTTTCGTATTGTTTTGCTCACTATATGCGTTAATTGTTATTTTTAACAGAGTATTGTAAAATACTCTTATTTATCAGTTATACAGCGGAACCTGCGTAATGGCCTCTGTGTAATAAGGGTTGCTTACGTCAATCTCCGACTACGTCTCGCTCCCGGTGCAATAGTGATGTTGCCTCTGGGACATTCCATA
Organism: Diploptera punctata; assembly: GCA_030220185.1. Classification (NCBI taxonomy): domain Eukaryota; kingdom Metazoa; phylum Arthropoda; class Insecta; order Blattodea; family Blaberidae; genus Diploptera; species Diploptera punctata. The sequence continues at coordinate 411,682 of JASPKZ010003874.1, read as the reverse complement.
TCAAATCGGACAGCAAAAAATCTTGCAATTTATTTTTTTAATTTTATGTAACCCTAAATATAGTGAATACATTTATAAACGTATTAATACAGAAATTTAATTTTTATCATTTATAGGTTCGTAGTTATAATGATCTAAAATTATCGTAAATATGATAAACTAAAACGTTTACTAACTAATATTTCTGAAACAGTAAACAGCAAAAATTTGTTTCAAACATATTTATATAGGTGATATCATGTAGTTTAAGGGTGTTATTTTTATAATTAGGATATTTTTATTTTCGGTGTCAATTTTCTGCTTTATGGCGGTTTACTGCAGTACATATCAAAAAATGAAAACGGAAAAAATACAGGATACTATTCACGTAATAAGGATTAATTTTCAGCAATTACCCTTTTGGAGAGTTGAATAGTTCAGACAATATAAATGTTTTTTATTCTATTTTCGTAAAAAAACTCGCGGGTCCACGGCGCATCAGATTCATTTCACGACCAAGGTCGCGCGCGTACTTTATTAAAAGAGCTTCATCAGTGACTTTTTCAACTTCCATTAAATCGAATAAATTATTATATGTTGTGCTTAATGGAACAGTACCGTAAATTTATAAAAGTGGCGATATTTTAATTCTTACGCAGTAGATATTTATCAAATTTTATTGCTGAAGTGAGAAGTAAAGAGCTCTGTTACTTACGTTTACTGTGAATTATTAAACAAATTATTTATAACTAACTCACTCACTGGCTCTGTGTAACCTGTAGGTTCATGGCAGCGCGGACATAAGCTCTCCATACATCCCATCCCGAGCTAACGTTTTCCAATTATCCTCTGTATATTCTACTTCCCTCAAATCATGTATAATGTTATTCTCCCACTTCATTCTTAGTCTTCCAACTGGGCGTTTTCCCTCCGGTTTTCCTACCAGAATTTTCCAAGCACCTCTTTCATCCTCCATACGTACCACATGACCTGCCCATCGAAGCCTACGAGACTTAACTGTTCTTATTATATCTGGCTTTCTATACATATCATGTAGCTCACTATTATGTAGTTTCCTCCGTTCACCTCTCTGTTCATCTCTTTTTGATCAAAATATTTGCCTAAGAACTTTATTCTCAAATACTCGTAATCTTCTTTCCTCCCTTAAAATAAATTATTTATTTTGTTACAAATTTTGCATTGCAATTAAATGAAATATAATAAAAACTCTTACACCATTAATTGAATAAACTGGTATAGATTTTTATTATGTTATAATTACTAATTTCAATCTTAAAATAATTTTTATTGAGTGTACTGTATTGTACCCTGGAAACTATGACGAAATAGTGTTGTACAAGATATCACTTCCAAATAAAACCGAATGTTTTAATACTAGTACCACTTCCTAACAAACGAATGAAATGCTGAATCAGCGCGTCTTTTAAAAACATCTGTTCCTCTATCAACAAATCTCAAGTTCAGATTATTTACTAGACAGTAGATTTAAATCAGTACGTGTGTTTAGTGTGTCACCTCATTATTTTAAGTATTACAATCAAATTTAAAATAATCTTTTATCGTTTTTAACTAACAAGTTTGCAGATTGAAGTGTTTTATTTTATTACTGTACATATAATTACACTGTCTATTATGAATAAGCTTAACTGGTGTTATGTGAATGGAAAGTGTTTCAATCCACTCGGACGACGACATAAGAGTAGTTTAAAAAAAAATCAGATCTATCCCTCCATGGAACTGTGAGGAACTAGGGGTACCCCAAGAACACTGGCTCTCGGCAAAAATATGTAGTAATTGCAGGCTAATTTTAGAAGGTAAGAGAAATGTTGAGGATGTACAGCCTAACAGATTAACTAATACTGAAAATGAGGAATCCGATGTAACACAACCTAGTAATAATAACGATAGTAGTTCCGACATCGTTAAAGAATCGGCTATACCAACATTAAATGAATCATTTAAATTGATAGGGGAAAGTCCCATTAAGAGAGCAAAAATGTCTCACAATAAATATGTGAAAAATAAATATAAAAGTGTAACTGAGGCAATTAAAAATAACATTTTCCACCAATTTGACTCTTCAAGTGAAGCAGAGGATAAATATGAATTTGAGGTTTTGGAAAATCTTAAGAAGGCGTTTGCTGCTAGCAGTGATAAAAAAGATAAAATCAAAATTCTAACGTTGCTTCCACTCTCCTGGTCAGTAAGAAGAGTACAACAGCATTTTTATGCATCAAAACATAGCATTAAAATAGCAAAATAGCAATCAGAATTGTTACGCCTTTAAAATTCCATTGATTCTTATCGAGTTTGAACCCGCGAACCTCGGAATCGGAGGCGTGCAGAGTAACCACTAGTCCACGATGATGATGATGATGATGATAATGTAATAATTGTTATAATGATAATAAAAATAATGTAATGATGATAATATCAATAAAAATATTTGTTAGTGCGCAAAGGACTATTACCAAGTAGTTCCGTCATTGTTTGTACGAGCGAGCGATCTCCACTCACGCGAAAGGTATTGCGGGCAGTCTACACATAGGAGATTTTAGGAAAAATAATTATTTTTGGTAGTTTGCTTTCAAGACTCCACTTTAATACTAATTACAAAAAATTAACTGGTGTTCAGGTAATAATGTGGCACTTTTTGATTTTATAATTTTTTTGGTGAGGAAGGTCAATTGCATATTAATAGCATTTACGCCCTTCAGAAAAACGTAAACATTAACATACTAATTTTCACGCGATAGAGCATAAAATCATCTATAATGTGACTATCTTTTCAAGTTGAGGGAATAGCCATACTTCGAGAAATGTATTTTATAAAAGAGACTATTTAAAACAATACGATATATTGACAGCTCTATTACTATTTAATTACACCAAGCGAAGACTTGAAATTCGGTACAGATATTCAGTATATCATAAAGTTTCACTGTAAAAAAAATGGTAAACTTTTAAAGATGTGAGTTCATTTTTCACAATTTTTTTGCCGATTTCGTATGGAATGTCCCCTCTATGAAGTAAGGTTGCTTACGTCATTCTCCGGCTATGTGTCGGTCCCCGTGCATTAGTAGTTACTATGAACGCCCTAGTTCCAACGTTCGCTGATTCAAACCCGATCGGGGTTTATGGGTATTAAGGGCATAAAAATCTGAGTATGGCTTCCTTGAGAAGCCGTGGGTTCCGGTTGGAGAAAAAAAGGAACTCAAGTTTTAAGAAAGAGGCCTCTGATAAAAATGTTTATCCCTCTTGCATCCATTTCAGTTGCGACTGCAATGATGTGAGTTGTTAAAAAAATAAGTACAAAGTACCATACCATTCTCCGAGTACATCTACTGCTAGTTTAGTCTAAACAAATAGAGGATTAGTGAACTTACCATTGACCTTTATAATATTTACTGTCTCTCGCTTCATCACACACTTAGAGCCAGTTTCACCAAGTTACGCCAGTTTAAGCTATGCATTATACATGGGGAAAACTGGCGTAATACAGTTACCTCTCTTGGTGAAACTGACTCTTAGTACTGCATTGTAGTATAGAATTCCACTTGATTTCAAGTGGTCTTAAACAGTTTATTTAGTATTTAGATTGAAATAAATTATTATTGTCATTTTAAAATGTACTCTTGTTAACATTGAAGCTAATATCATACACCATGGTAATAATAATAATAATATTGTCAATATTTGTTTGTGTTAAGGACAATGCAAAACTAGTAAAACGTGCAATAAAAAGCTAAAATAATAAACATGTATCTGAGATCTCAGTCGTCCTCAACAAAGTAAACAAATCATAGAAGTGTTTGTTTTTAGTATGGAGTCTAATAGGCCTACCTGAGTATTTTCGATTCATATTAATTCCTCCAAGCATCCGATTTATTTGAAATTAAAATTTGGTTCATTGGGTGTTTTGAATTTAAAAAGAGGAAATGAATAAAATTTAATTTGAATATTGATAGGTAACTATATCATTCCATGGTGTAAGGACAATCGAGAGTTGTTTACCCAAGAAAGGGCGTAATCCTGTTACGAATACTGAAATTAGTGGTGAGGACAACATTACCTATACTGTCATTTTCTGCTTTACAGTAGCATAAACAACAATATCAGTTGACCCTACCTTTTCGGATCTGTTGTACAACTGAGTTATTTATTGCTATTATTTTATTCAACGACACTCATTACAGTAGAAATTCAAATCTGGACATGAAAGGGCTGATGTATTTTGCCAGAGACCGCTTTTCATTCATGATATTCCTTTATATGTCATAATCTATGGCACGGGATATGCGGCTTTATTTCTCTTCCGAAGGGACAATTATTCAAGATTTTTACGCCCGAGAAAAATCTATCGATCATGTTTGAATTTGCAAATATTGGAACAATAGGCGAGCATGATAACTACTGTTCCAACAGAATATAATATATGAACCATCATATATATACCGATAAGCTAAACATTAAAGCGATATAATTTCGCCATAATATTGTTTTTTTTCTTTTTGTAATTATTGTTTCTGAAGTAGTCACCTGTTAACTGGAGTTAATATATCTCGGAATTGAACCACAGTTAATTACGGGATGATGCTCTCCTACTAATCTACCCCCTGGAATACTGGGGTATCTCTTCTAAACACATGAAAACGGTTTCAAAATTTAGAGAATTAGAGAGAGGGACAAAAAAAGAGAGAATTTGAGCTAATTCCCAAAGTTAAACTTCTGTGGTTGTTTTACTTAATGAAATGTGTTTCTCTTTAATTCATTAGTGTTTGCATATTTTATAATTTTACAATACACTGAATTAATATTAATTCCAAATTTTTAAAATTATACGAAATTTTACGTCACAATTAATGTATTAATTTGTTCAATGCCGCCACGTTGTCATGTCGACATTCTGGTATTCTCTCCTGGCATGGCGTTATTGTAACCCACTTCTGAGATTGGGGCGCCTGGAAGACGGAGTTACGCTGCCCCGATGATAGATGATGATGATGATGATGGTAATTATGCACCAGCTGAGTCCTTAATCCTAAACTTAATGAATATGTTAATGATGACTATTTAACTCATGTCCCAAATAGGAGTCAATGACCAATCATATTTCAATTATTTTTTATTTACAACCAATCACAGACGTGTTTCGCCTAGAATTTACCAACTAAAGTTTATCATAATAAAGAAAGAGTCTCCTTTTTAACATTCTGAATAGGTCATAGCATTATTTTGCAGTGACTGACCTCATAAGAAATACGGCTACCAGATTGTGTATATAGTGCATGAATGTCAGCTCATTAGTGCATGAGGGAGATAATATAAAAACATTTGTAGCAATTGATTATACCACAAAAAAAACACTGTTTGCACTTTCTTAAACGAATTATTTTCCAGGAAATGACGTTGCAGATAAATATAATTGTAATAGTTACATTATAGGACATCAGAAATCAATTAATACCTTTATAGTATTAGTAGTAGTATTCAAATGTTCTGAAGCTCTTGATTTGTCGTCATTCGCTTGTTAATACCTGTAATGTTGGTTATAAATTTCTCCACTAGGGTGCATTCTTACAATATTGCGTTCCTATGGCAATAAATAATATGATCTGGTTGCAATGATGAACAAAAGAAGCAAATTAAGCGTACCAATCGTTTCTCATTTGTTTTCAAACATCGGCGTTTACATTAAATATATACATATTTTAAAATAACTATATTTAAATAATGATTTGTGAGTAAACAGCTTAATTTTATTCGTTAAATAGTCCTAACAAATCCCACTCTTGATTTCCAAATTGTCTAAATAAATTCACTCCTCTCTTCGTGAGTCGTGAGTTTATCGATAATTTGGAAATCAATCGTGGCATTACTTATGACTATTTAACTCATGCCCCAAATGGAAGTCAATGACCAATCACGTTTCAATGATTTCTGTTTTACAACCAATCAGAGTCGTGTTTCACCAAATATTTATCAGTGTTATAATTACCATATTAAAGGAAGCTCCTCCCTACAATATTGCGTTCCTTTGGCAATAAATAGTATGATCTGGTTGCAGTGATAAACAAAAGAAGCAGTAGAAGCGTACCTATCGTTTCTCATTTGTTTTTAAATATCGCCGTTTACATTAAATGTATAAATATTTTAAAATAACTATAGTTAAATAATGATTTGTGAGTAAACAGCTTAATTTTATTCGTTAAATAGTCCTAACAAATGCCACTCTTGATTTCCAAATTCTCTACATAAATTCACTCCTTACTTCGTGAGTCGTGAATTTATCGATAATTTGGAAATCACTCGTGGCATTACTTATGATAATGATAGCCAGATGATGTTCGGGGACCGTTTGGGCCTTAAAGATTCCTGACATTTGTCTTACAGGCGAAGAAAACCTCCGAAAGAAACTAACACCCAGGAAACTTGTCCCGACCGGAGATCGAACCCGGCCCACTGCATGACAAGGCAGCACGCTATCTCCAGAGCACAGCGATTATTTAAACAATTATTATTATTATTTCTAAAACAAAAATTAATTTATATTACCGATACTCTAGTTCTAGACATATATTTGAAAAAATCTGTGCAGTTTTGAGTTCATAGCTTATTACGAAACAACATTTTTGGCCTCTATTTACCAGTTGAGTAACACACTATCACATCCCTACTGAAAGAATAATCGATACGAAATAGACACATTTCAGATAAATATGAAATCGCAACTGGATGCTATGACTATTTTGCCAGGGAATCCAAAGAGAAAATGGTTTGCGAATTGACGTGACAGGAACTGATTGTAACCCCTGCTACCTAAGCAAGCCTTTTCTCTATAAAGATGCTTCAACCCTGCGCTCTTTAAGGCAAGAAAAAACACGAAACAAAGAAGAAGAAAAAGCGATAGAAGGCGCCGAGCAAAGAATTTTCTTCTTTTCCTGTGCTGGCGAGGGACATTTTTCAGGCTTCATCCAATTTCCGAAAACAATTGGAAGATCTGGAGTGGGTGGGAAAGGTAAAAAAAAGAGACTTCAGGGGATCGAAGAAGGAAATGGAACCGAAGTTTTCTCTTTTTTCGCCTGTGCTTGTTTATTTGCCAGCGTAAGGGGATCCCCGAGTCAAGGGAATAACAGGAGGTTAGCTAGAACTACCGCAACGTTTACCATCCAACATATTACATTTCAAAACAGGGCTCACGAAACCCTAATGGCTCAAGTTATAGTTCCAAACACTCTCTTCTTCATATCATCTCACTGTTAATTCATTTTTATAAACATAAATTCTCGCATAATTTAATATGGCGATTTCTTGTGCATGATAATTTTCCAAAGCGAACATTTGAAATAAAATTCATATATAACGATAAAACGGAATATCAAATCTAGTTTTAAGAATAGAGCTTGTGGTTTACTCTAATCGATCTTAAACTACAGCCCATTTTGAAATCATTTAAATGCCCATCAGTTAATAAAGTTTATGTTATATATGATATTGATCCCTGTTCTTAACCAGGATAATTTAGTTGTGCTTATTTCCATACAGATGTCACCAAGATACATTTTGTTAGTACATCGTCTCGAAGTGACATCTAGTAGGAAACTAAGGTGTTACTCGGATGGATGATGGTCGGTTAAATTTTGCTCACTCACTCACTCACTCACTGATACTATCGAACCCGTAGGTTCATGGCCGCGCGGGCATAAGCTCTCCATATATCCCAATCCTGTGCCAATGTTTTCCAATCATCCCTGTATAATCTACTTCCCTCAAATCATGGTTAATGTTATTCTCCCACTTCATTCTTGGTCTACCATAAGGGCGTTTTCCCTCTGGTTTTCTTACAAGAAGCTTCCATGCACGTCTTTCATTCCCTATTCGTGCCACATGTCCTGCCCATCGCAGTCTACGAGAGTTAACTGTTCTCATTATATCTGGCTTCCTATAAAGACCATGTACTTCACTGTTTAGCAGTCTTCTCCATTCACCTGTCTGTTCATCTCTCTTTGGTCCAAAAATTTTCCTTAGAACTTTATTCTCAAATACTCTTAATCTCCTATCCTGCCTTAAAGTAAGAGTCCATGTTTCGCATCCATTTAATATAACTGATAGAATAATAGTTTTATATATTTTCAGTTTAACGTTTTTTGAAAGGAGTTGGGAAGTCAAGAGTCTCTGCAATGTAGAATAACATGCATTTCCATAAATTTTGCTCAGATATATTTTTGTTCAAACTTCAGGTTCTTTTACGAGCCCAAAAATGTTCAGATGCGGAATCAGGGCTTAAACTCCCTCCCGGAAGACTTCTCCATTTGATTTTCCCAACCTAAAAATCCATCGTCTCCGACCGGGTTCGAACCCGCGACCCTCGGGATTGGAGGCACGAAGCATAACTACTAGGTCAGCGCGGCCGACTGTATATAATATAAAATATCTAATAAAATTGTCTAAATTCAGAGTCTGTAGAAAACACATTAAATTATTTCTTGCATTAAGGTTTCAGTACACTCGCTGTGATCACACTCACGCTGATGCCACATTTTTGAAAAGACATATTTATTTTCATGTATTTTTTATTGTATGTGTATTACTGAATATGCAATGGAACCTTCCATTGACCATGCATGCATCTTCAAGAAGTCATGGTCGCATTTGCATTCGATTCTTTCAGACAAATAAATGAATCATCAAGTGCGTTGTTGAAATATATTTTTTTTAGTCTTCGATTAATTAAAAATTTTTATTTCGCTGAAACATAAATGGATATACCACTATTTCCCCATCGTCTGCTTTGTTGATTTGTGATTTGTTTACAAGTTTTTTTTATTCAATGTCACCACGTTGTCTTTTCGTTATTCTGGTATTCTCTCCTGGCATGGCGTTATTGTTTACATGTAAATATGTTTATTTAAAACCGGTTTAACAATTAGGCACATTCTCCGGGGCCCAAAATAATCAATTGAGTTGGTGTTTACTTGATGAAAATCCATATTTATTAATTAAAATAAAAATAAAACGTAGTTTTATTTGATTTCATATTTATTATATAATTCAGTGACAGCTGTTTCGGTACACTGTACCTTCTTCAGACATGTTAAATTATGAAGTTACATCTTTTGGTAGCTATAGAAATTAATAAATTGAAAAGTAGTAACAAACTGTTAAATTCTCAACTTGATTTGATTGAATCCCCTTTGTTAAATTTAAATACATATTGTTGTATTGTTGCTTATATCAGTTGGAACACAATTCATAATTTAACATGTCTGAAGAAGGTACAGGTACCGAAACAGCTGTCGCTGAATTATATAATAAATATGAAAATCAAATAAAACTACGTTTTATTTTTATTTAATTAATACTGCATTTAAATTTATTCTCAAGCCTTTCAAATTATTCCATTGACTATCAGCTATTCTTCTTCCTCTCATTATTTGTATACCCTGACTCCATGTATCATTTGGTCTCCCTCTTGTCAACCTATCGGACGCTAGCCACTCCAACATTCCTTCATTAGTCGTTCTTCAGTCAATCTTTTCACGTTCCGTATCATTACAGTTTTTTTGTATTGTAAATAAACCAATATATAATTGTTTATTCTTCAGCGTTCCTGACTACTGTTCATGAGGTCCCGGGTTCGATTCTCGATCAAAGCATATGAATGTTTCCTTAAAGGAAATTATTCCTGTGGTTGCCCATGGTCTGGAATTTAGGTTAAGAACTCTCCTGCCGCTTCATCATCATTTATCATGCATCATATCATCGGGGTAACGTAACTCCGCCTTCCAGGTGCCCCAGCCTAAGAAATGGATTACAATTCTGCCAATGCTAGGGGAGAAAGCCAGAAGTGTCATAAAAGACAACTGGTGGCATTGGACAAAAAATAGTTTTTATTAGATTGTTTCTAATCATGTCTGTCTCTTATAGGGTGGCTTTCTCGGAAAATCCATTTCCGTATAAAGTAATTTACATTTTGTTTCTGAGCCATATATGCTATACTTCTTACTATTGTTTTAAAAATTCTTGATTTATTTATTTTTTCTCTCATAGAATACTATTTGAAGAGATATTGCGGATTTACCCAAAGCTGTTTTCTTTTCAATTTCATTTTATTCTTTACGATTTTTGTGAATTATTATAACTCCTGAACACTTACAACTTTTTCTATGTTTTCCATTATTAAGTCCTAAACTTGATCCTGTACAGACATGTAAGTAAATTTCTCAATGCTCACAGGCGAACACCATTTTGCACTCCTACATCTTAATATAACTAAAGAGGAACACTTTTGCCTGAACTGGGATTTTGAATCCAAGATATCAAACTTTGCGCGCTGGTGTTTCTTCCTATAGGAACTACACATGCATTCCAGGAGCGGACAATTTTTTATCTCTTTGAAATCTCTGTATTCTCATAATGGTGAACTTGTATTTCATATTACAGCAGGACCGCTTACTAAGAAGGCATTATAATGGGACTTATTCCGTGCCATATCATCTAATTGTAAACATAATATTGAAATAAATGTGCTCAGTTAAGCCATTCGCATGTAATAGTTAAGCTAATGCAACTAAAGAAAATTATTTTTCTGTTAATATTGAATGCGTAAGGCTTTCCTGAGTATATTAATTTAAATCTTGCATTCGTAGATGTTGTAAAATAACATCATCATCAATTGCAGGCATGGATTAGGCCATTGGCCTGTTCCGCTTCAGGATAGAAATTGATCCCTTCATCTCTTCTTAGGTCTTCCTGGGTCTCTTCGCCCTGTGGGTCTGTAGTTCAATAGCTGCAGAGGTAGTCTATTGTTTGGCATTCTAAGAAGGTGTTTATGCCAATTATTTTGATATTTTTTAATGGTTTTAGTTATTGCTGGTGTGTTTAGAGCTTTGCGGATATCATCATTACGCATGAGGTCATAAAGTATATAACCCGCTAAAGGTCTTAATAACTTCATTTCTGCAGCTACTATCCTATTTAATTTACCTGTAGTAAGAGTCCAGGTTTCAGAACCATAAAGTAATGTTGGAATTTTAGAATTGTATCTGGGCGTACTTTTCGGAAAAGAATGCTTTTTATTTTTCCTATAAGTTTTTGAAATTTGACCAATTTTATGTCTATGTCTTTATATGTGTCATAGGAAAGATTGCAGCCAAGATAAGTAAAGTTATTAACTTGTTCTATTATGTTGTTGTTAATAACAATTTTAGTTCGCATCGGTATTTTCCCTTGAAACGCCATAGCATTAAACTCCTATAAACATAGGGGTAGTTTTTTCAGGGAATTGGCAGTTTGAAGTTAGTAAAAGTATTTTCAGGTCTGTGTTATGTTGTACGTACGAGACGTCTGGATGAGCTGACTTATTTTGTTGATTGTCACGAAATAACAGTATCTCGTCTCTCTGACTTAACATTTGTTTGCTGTTTTCCACTCAGATAAGACAGTAATCTCACTTAGAAAAGGTTATTTTTATCGTTTCCTGTGGTGTACCCAACTAGCGATTCTCTTTCTTGCACTCCTTTTTTTATTGAAGTCCTTTTTCATTTATTTAAAAGTTCTGGTGTACATAAAACCCAAGTTTAGTGCATTGTTAGATTCCAAATTCTCCCCGTTTTCATAGTCCATCCTATAGTAGTTTTGATCTAGGGAAGGACTTGTTGAAGTGTTAGTTGCTGATGGCAGGATGCCTTCAATAAATTTTACGCTCCCTTATCCTACTTTGTAGAGCAATTTTCTTTTATTTGCCAATCTGGTGCTCCAATACACGGTGTTATATTGGTAAAATAACTATATTATACTTGAACGTACTATTACTGGCTACAAGGAATACTTTATTACAGAATTTACAAATTGAACATACGCTAACTATAGAAACGGATAAAATTCTGCAGATTATACTGTGATAAGTGAAATCATGCGTTCATATTAATATGTGAAATTTATTGAATGGAATTAATTCATCACTAGATCAATCAATTTTGAGCTACTTCAAATCGAACTAGGTTAATTTTCTTAATTCACAAAGATCTTCCACAACACGCTATTGTCCGCAAGTGGCCTTTCTACCCGTGTGAGATGTTAATACTCCTAGATTTTTCAAAGATGTGGTCTGCCTAGTGGTCTTTTACCTTGTGGATAGCTGCCCATAGCTACTTTTGTTAGTCTTGTGTTCTCTTGAATTAATATGTGACCAAGCCATTGTAGTCTTCTACTCTTCACTATTGTTACCACAGGCGGCTCTTGATACATTATCTCTTCTTTATTATTCCCCATCCCTCACTTTCTTTGACAGTATCAAATATTTTTCGTGAAATTTTATTTTCTAAAGTAATAAGAGATCTTGCTGAGATTTTTGTGAGAGTCCAAATTTCAGCTACATACAACGGTGACCTCAAAATTATTAAATAAAATAATAATATCGTCACAAGTTGCGGTTGCGTGAGAACAGGTAGAAATTATTTTTTTATTTCACACCAATTTGAACAAAAATTAGAAATCTTCTTTATTTCAAGCATAGTTATTCTCTTTAGAAGCACATATGATTTTGCCGCTCGGAATCCTATACAAACACAATTTTATCTCATAGTCACTTCTTCTCACTGATAGACGTCTTCACTTACAATAATGTCTTTATTATTCGCTCTTCAGATTACCTTCACTGGTCGTCCACGCAAAAACTGTTTCACTGCGGTCTCCACAGGCCGCCACTAGAACAGCTGCGAAAGCGATTCTTCCAGAAAGAACATTTGTAGAGATCGTTCGCGACTGGCACAAGACATTTTTATCCGATTCCATATTGCCCTACAAGGCGAGATCCGAGTGTGCCGCAGCCCGCGAAATTCAAAGGCGGTCATTTGAGTAACGGATCAACAATACGTCACAGTAGTATTAACTTATATATTTATTTAGCCTTAATACATATATAAATCTACTTTCTCCATTACTTATTATTTTAGTTCTTGCTATGTCTCTTTTATATGGTCTCTCAGTTTCCCTTTCAAGTTTTTGTTTTTTAGCAGAAAGTAAGATCTACATCGCCTACAAAATGCTGTGTGTTGACTATGCAAAGTGAATTTACTTTCTTCACAAAGTACCAAGTATTACTTTATTGTAACGGACTGTCAACAGCACGTACGGCTTACTGCCCGTGCGACCCATATTTGTAAATAATATTGTAAATATCTTACTTTTTGTCTAATAAAGTCCTACTACTACTACTACTTTCTTCACTTGAATAAAATAATGAGTTGATGGTGATTTCCCCGATGAATAATAATGTAAAAGGAGTAAAGGAGTCAAAGGCATTTTCAATGTTATGATTATATATATATAATCATCATCATAGTACATTCACGAATTTAGGCCATTTGTTGACCTGTTTCGGCCTCAAGAGAAACACCATCCAGAAGTCTTTTGAGTGGACGTCCTGGTCTTCTTCTTCCTGCAGGTTGATATCTTAACATTAGTTTGGGTATTCTGTGATCTTCCATTCGATGAACATGTTGTATCCATCTTGACTTATAATCAGAAATTTTGTTTTCTAAAGATTCCATGTGTAATTCTTCTAAGATGTCTTCATTTTTTTTGTGATCTAGTAGTGTGTATCCTGCAGTCCTCCGAAGATATCTCATTTCAGCAGATCTAAGTCTCTGTATATCCTTCTGTTTCAACGTCCATACTTCGCTACCATACAAAAGAGTTGGAAGAGCCAGTGTTTTATACACTTTCAGTCTTGAATGCTTTATATATATATATATATATATATATATATATATATAATATACTGATTATTAGACCAAATAAAATTAAAATGAAATCCAGTAGCCGGGTAATCAGCACGCGGTATCTAAAAATATAAATGTATATATTTTTTTCCTTTCACTTATTCAATTAAGCATAAAAGCACGTTAATTTTCATGTATTTAGTCGTAGCAGCGCAAGTTGGGTATTAACTAGTTTTTACTTAATAAAAATTTCATTTACAGAAGTCCAGTGAATAACACAATCCAATCTGCAGTATAATTAAATGTATAATAAAAACGTAATTGGCATCAGTAGAATAAAAATATGTTATTCGTAGTTAGTTGCAGTTGAAAATATTGGTGAGTTTCAACTTATGATAAAAGTTGGCTTTGAGCGAAATCCCATTCATTCGCTCTTTAGAATGTCACGTTGTCGGTTTTCCTGTCTCTAAGATTGAGTTCTTTGCGAACTGAAGAGAAGAATAAAAAGGAGACAAAAAATTGGGGATCGGTAAGCAATCGATCAAAACAAAAGACAGTGTGGTGAAGTTGGAGAGGAGGGCGGAATAAACCGTTTCCGGAATATACGTCACGCTAAAGAAGAAGAGAACAACAAACGGATGAATGGAAGGATTGAAAACAATAAGTAAAAAAAATGAGAAAATATCCATGGAGGCAAAACATCGGGAAATCCTTGTAAAATAAGTGTAAAAAACTGTCAATAATATGATACGACATACTTAATCTATTTTCACACGATATATATATCTAATATATAAAAATGAATGTTTGTTTGTTTGTTTGTTCGTACTTTATGCGCGGCCATACCGTTGATCCGACTGTGATGGGGCTTTTTGCAAAATATTCAGGAGTTCCCGGGATGTACATAGGCTATAAGAGAGTTGTGATACTCAACTACTACACCCTTAAAATCACCCTTTGTAGTGGAAAACGTGAAAAATAGCTTTATGGACGCTTAAATGGCTTACGCTGTCTAAACCATAACAAATACACAACACTAATGTACACAGAATTGAATAGCTCAAAAAGCTCTACAAAAAAGTCCGCGACAGCATATGTTTATTTCTTACGGATAAAAAAAAAGAAAACATTTTTGTCTTTCATTGATGCCAAGAAGATCGAGACAAGTACGTAGATTCCTGTGCAAGCATAGCAACACATGACGGGTGTTCTTTTACGGATAACTCGCAATAACGAATTTTATCTTTTAGCTTATTTATGCCAAGAAGATCGAGATACGTAGATTTCCGGGTAACACGGTATTCAGCACGGGGAATCTTAAAATAATTACGATATACATTTATAATTATTTTTCATTTTACTTATTCAACTAATCATAAGAAGTACATTCATTTTTGTCTTTCAGCTCATTTATGCCAAGAAGATCGGGATGAGTAGATTCCCGGGCAACGCCGGGTAAGCAGCACGGGATATTTAAAAATAATTACGATATATATTTTTCCTCTTACTTATTTAACTAAACATAAAACACACTAATTTTCGTATTTCAGCTCATTTATGTCAACAAGATCGGGATAGGTAGATTCCCGGCCAACGCCGGGTAATCAGCACGGTGTGTCTAAAAAAATTAAATTGATAAATATTTTTCCTTCTATTCAATTCAACTAAACTTAAAAGCGCATTAATTTTCATTTATTTAGGCGTAAAAGCTCACGCCGGGTATTAGTATATATATATATATATATATATAAACTAATACCCGGCTATATATATATATATATATATATATATATATATATATACTAAGCATTTAAATAAAGTTGGCTATGAGTGTGGGTAAATACTGTAGACTTGAAATAAAAAAATGTAACCTGTGTATCTGATTCTAATTACCTAACACTATTATTATTGTCGATTAATGGTACATTACCTTATATTTAGACCTTTATATAAATGAGTTAAATGTATGAGGTATTTGTTTACTTTTTATTTCTGTATCGTTTTTATTTATAGGGACCTTTTACTTGATATATGCTTGCTTATCAGCCTCGTACGAAGGAAACCCTCTGTATGTGCTGGGTGATGAGCGTTTGAACTTGCTGAAGTCATTTTTGCCTCATGTTTTGGAGGACATTCTCTGTGACTGAGCAGCAGCACATATCACGACATGAGGGGGTCAGGTTACACTCTCCAAAAGTATGGTTGGACCGCTAATAGCGTAAGGACTGTTCATCCCATACATCTGTCTGTATGGGTCCACATTGACAACTGTATAATATAAACAATTTATATAAACAATTCTTTACAAGTCTCATTATTGGTCATTTCCAAAATGAATAAATGCAGGTGAATTGTATGTTCGTTTTCTTTCTTAAAAATGTATTTAATGTTTGTAAGTGGGTAACTAAGAGAGAGTAGTTCCTTCTTGGTTTTCTCAACGGGCGTTGAAGGGGGAAGTTTTTTTTAGTACCACCCACAATGGAAGCTCGTTCGTCTTCTGGGATGTATAAAATTGTCTGCGAACTGAGACAAAGTATGTTTTAATAATTTTATAGTCGTCCACTGAGGAGGATTAAGATCCTCCTGAGTGTTGACCACTTCAAGGTTTCCTCTGATAAGGAGCTTCATTTTAAAAATATCACCTTGACTGATGATATTGTCAGTAAATCTGGTCCCTTATGGAATGCAGCACTAGAGAGTTGCCGCTGTAGTATATTTGGTACCTGAGATGATACTTTATTGGATTCAACGATCCGTCAGTGGGCTGTTGTTCAAGAAAAAACTAAAAGTTTACTTTTCACAAGCATAGTCGTGCTGATTACCCGGCGTTACCCGGGAATTTTCGCATCCCTATGTACTTGGCATGAATGAGCTGAAAGACATAATTCGTTATTTTTAGTTATCCATTGAAAATAATACCCTCTATGCGCTGCTACGCTTGCCCGGAAATCAACTTATCCGGATCTAATTGGCATCAATGAAAGACAAAAATGGCTATTGTGTGTCATCTATAGAAGATAAATATATGCTGTCGCTGGCGTTTTTGTAGAGTTTTTTGAGATATCCAATTCTGTGTACATTAATTTTGTGTATTTATTATGGTTTAGGCAGCGTAAGCCATTTAAGGGTAAAAAGGGACTTTTTCACGTTTTTCACTACAAAGGGTGTTTTTAAGGGTGTAGGAGTTGAGTGTCTCAACTCTCTTATAGCCTATGTTAATCCCGGGAATCTCCTGAACATTTTGCAAAAACCCCATCACAATTGGATCAACGGTACGGCCGCGCATAAAGTACAAACATTTTTATATACCGATATTAGATTTTATCATTCTTTTTAGGGTCTGCCTCATTATTTTCAATTTGGCAAAATCATCTTTGTTTTTAATGAGGCAATGCCTTCTGAGTATCGATCTGTATATTCTAAGCAGTAGAGAGGAATTAAGATATGTGACAGGATCTTTTTCATTTTTTGTTAAGTGCATCAAAACGTCCTATCGCGCCTTCACAAATATCGACGAGTGTATCAGATGTCTCAACTCTGGGAAGGTTTAAAACAGTTGAGGATGATGAAAAGTATGTCTCAAATTTTGTTATTTTTTTTAATTTTAGAGCCTTTTCTGCTTTTTTAGTATTGACACATTCATCAAATTTAATGATGGAATTTCCCAAGATTGCAGAAGTCTGACACCCACATCATCTACATCCATATCTTCTTCGTTTGTCTGTGTGGACATGATGCTTGTTGTCCCAAGACTTAGTCTATCCACACGAATACTATGCACAATCACAAAAATCAAGATTAACTCACACACACGCTTCAGTACAAGTTACCTGTACAGAGACCAAAACCCGCACTGATATATCAACACTTAAGCCAAAAGCTCTACACGAGTGGCAGGCCTTGGTCTTGCCCAGTGTTCAGGTGCCCGACTTTACACAGTATTTTCTTGCAACGCACTAAACACATCACTTGTTACTACATTACTTATTTTCAGCCAATTCCGCCACCTGATGTTCTAGAAGCACTGAAGGGAATGTTACAGCTGCCAGTCTTCAGCCATGGGGCTAATGATCAGATTCTTCACATATTACACTAAATTACGTATTGCCTTGACTCAACATTTTTTTTGAGGTTAATGGATTCAGTCTTCATCCATTGTCGGTTTTAATAGAAGCAGACCGGCAGCATAGTAGCCGCAATATCAGCCGCTGTACATCTTGTTTTATTTTTGCTTTGCTTTTTGTAATTCCGGGCGTCCGTGTAGATGTTATACACACTTGCGTTGATTTCCCTTTGGCTAGCAACCCAGGCTAATGATCACTTGTGATTGCTAGCGAAGGAGATAGACCAAAACTAGCGCCAAGTGCCTTGCAGATCCGAAACTTCACTCTTGGTTCGATGTCCCGAAGTCCAGACGTTCACTAAGAGCCAAAAGGCAGGCCCGTTGAATTCGTAGAACACTAGAATAAATTATTAGGTATATTGTGCAATTCGACACAAATTTAAGTAATTCCTACTCGTTCGTTTTCTTCTCTTTTATTAAAAATATCAAATAAATTAAACCAATTCACGTATCATATAGAAAACGTTGAGAATTTAAGATTAATGACTAAGAGATCGCTCAGTCGTTTTGAGTGCAGTGTACATAATCCAGTATACTGTACAATATTTTTCTCCCACTTTTAATTTTATTATTGCAATGTTTCAATTATTTTTGTTTATATAAAACTAAATTTCTCCAAAAGTCTGTTTTCGTAGGTAATGATTCAGAATTTGCTTGCAACTTTAATTGCAATGTTTGTAGTATTATAAAACTTGAATTAACCTTCGACAATATATTGTACATACCTGCAGTGCAATGGAACGAGATTGAATGAATCTCTATTCTGTGCGCTATTCACAATACATAATTCTGGCTCTTACTAATCTATGCAGTGTTTGCATATTAACTCAATTGTACATTTAATTGGATACATTTTTTAGCAACAAACCGTGGATTGTTTGCTGTCATTGGAAGCTTACACCCCATCAAAAATCAGTTAATCGGCAAACGCATTCCAACCGAAATGGTTAGAAATTAACTTTGGGGCGAATTTCGCAATAGCAGGAATGATTTTGAAATAAATGGTTGATACCTATTGCATTTAAAATGGCGAAGATATGTCAAGCCGCCGGGAAATGCGACTTGCTGGTCAGAATGCAACGGATTCATCACATACTGAACGTTCCAAACACGGACATACCTCTGTTATTTCCGACACACCCATAATATTGTTGATTTATTCTTTCGCTGGAATTCGTTACCAGTTACTCGTCGCTATTCGTTACTCAATTCTCACTCACATTCTTTAAATATGACGTACCTTATTATTTTATTTTTTGGAATTATCTAAGGATAGTACATACATTTATTTACATCTATTCTTTTCGCCTAAAATTCCAGTTAGTCTAATTACACTGAGCAACAAAAAAGAAACTTTTGTTTTTGTCTCAGAAAGAAAAATATGTGATTCTCATAGTAGTTTTTCTTCTGAATTCAAATATGACATCGGGGTTTCTCCATCACGCAAGGTTTACGAGAGATAGGAATTTATAATTTCAAACACTTTAATATTTTCTACATTCGTAGGAACTACACAATATTCGAACATTCGGACTCACCTAGAAAGTAAGAAATGACGATTTTCTGCTGTATTTTGCCTGTGGAACATCCTTCTTGATGGTCCAACAATAATCGGCCAATATATTAGGATTCCATTTGCCTTGATATCTCTTTTTCATAGCTCATTTGTTTTATTTTACAATGGACAAATGAACGAAAAAACGTTTATTGAAAATTATTTAAATCTATTAATTGAAATTGAAATAAAAAAAACTGTGGGTGATGGAGAAATTCCGAATACATATTTGAAAACACGATAAAAAACTGCATTAAGTACAAATATTGGTACTCATGAGACAAAAATCATGTTGACCAGTGTTATCGTAAATAATATGCTTAAAACTTTTTTTTTACTTCAGGTGCTCTCTGGTAAATCGTCAACATTACCAGCATTAAGTAGTTAAGTTTGAAGGTGTAGTGGCCTGTTCTGGTCTCATTATCCATCCAATACTATTTAAAGTAGTCGACATTCTCTTCGTTAACCTAACTGGGTGATATTTATTATTAAGCTGGGCAGTTTTTTCTAGTCATTTTTACAAAGTTTAGTCTTCATTTGTTTAGTAATTTTGAATTTTTACAAGAATCGGTTCAACTTTAGGTCCTGATAACATTTTTTGTTTTTGTTTCGTAATCTTGTCATATGCATTTTGTTGTTACATGGTATATGCCATTCTAAATATAATGTTTTTATTTAACTCTTAGAGCTTCTTTATGTGTGACGATTATTTCATATTACATATCAGTAACCTGTTAAAACATTTCCATTTCGAGTGAAATTTAAATCTAATTGTATCCCAGATGTATTAACTAAGAATTCTCTTATTTGTAGTGCGTGAATTTTTTTCCCTGCCAATCCTAGAATAAATTCAATGTATTTTTTATATTGACTGAATGACTGACTGACTGTGCCCTATGCATTCCACGTGGGAACATGGGTGCTCCCCAGTGGTAGTTTCTTAACCAATGTTAATTTTAGTTACGATTATTTGCCTATATATGTCAACGAGTGACATGTGGTTAGCACATCGTCTCAATGAGTCATGTAAAAGGCAACTAAGGTAGTACTTGTATGGGTGAAGGTTGGTTAAAATTTGCACATAGGTATTTTTATTCAGGTGTGCGGTTCTTTAACGAGCCTGAAAACTTCAGACTAGGGATTCACGGCCTATAGTCCTTCCCGGAGGACTTGTCACTTGGATTTTTCCATTAAATATTAATTAGTTTAATTGATTAATATTATTGTAAAACTACAGATTCGAATTAAATTAAAATGTGTCAGAAAATATTTTGAACAATATAACAAATTCAAGAATGGTATACATGACAAGAATATATGGTTATATATATGAATATATTATTAAATGGCGTTTGATGGTCGCAGGTTGAAACTCGGCGAGCACGATGGATCTGTAGGGTGGAAAATCCAAGGGGGCAAGTTATCTGGTGGGTAGTTTAAGTCGTAAGAGGTTCCGAGTTTGAAGATTTTCATGCTCGTAAAATAACTTCAAGCTTGAATAAAAATGCATCTGTACAAAATTTAACCGACCTTCTTCCATCGAAATAATACCTCATTTGCTTACTAGATTATCTCATTGAGGCTATGCGTGTTAACCGCATGTAACTTGTTTACATCTGTAGGTGTATTAGTGTAACTAAAATTAACTTGATAAAGGATCTCCCGTTAGGCAGCACCCTTGTCCCTACATGGGACATATGGAGTATAAACACGTAATACATATATGGGGACTGGATACTCAACAACAATTGAGGGGAATATTGAACAAGTGGAAGATTTAAAATTATTAGAAACATAATGAACTGTAGAAAGGGAATAAACAAGCCTATAGACTCAACTCTGTAAACACATGCTATTATTCATTGTAGGGACTCCTAAACTAAAAATTTATAAAACTACCAAACTTCCATTTCTATTTACTTTAAGAAACGGAACATTTTAAAATTATTTTATAATAAAGTGCTTAAGAAATATTTAGACCAAAGAGAGACATACGGGCAGCTGCAAGAAGATAATATTGAGCTATATAATCTTTATGGGGAAGCAGATGTATTAAGTAACAAATTGATCCCCATAGACTGCGATGGGAAGGATATGAGGCACGTGTATGGAATAAAAGAAGGTCATGGAAACTTTATGCAGGAATACCAGAGGTATATCGCGGCGTGTAAGTAGGCCACGAATGAGGCGAGAGGATAACTTTAACTATGATTAAGGGAGTTTTTATTCACGTAGTGATGGAAAATAACTCTGGATAGGGGTATATGCTTGGCTATGTAACTCTTGGTTTGATAGTTCCATTGAGATATAGGACAAGAAACGGATATGTGAATAAGATAGTTTGTGGTAATGTAAGTAGGGTGTTATGTAATATGTGAGAAGAAAATGTAATTGAAATGAAATTTTGAAATATACTGTACGAATATGTTTTAAAATGCAATTAAAATATCATAAATGTATTAGAATTTGAAAACACTTCTTCTTCACTACCTGGTTTAGGCATTAGTAGCCTGTTCAGAAGAAGAAGGAGGAGAAGAAGAAGAAGAATTATATTGTGAAGAATAAGAGTAATGTGTTTTCCTCTGATCGCGGTACCAACGCTATGCAGAGTAGACCATTGGTGGGGCTGCCACCTCAAAGCTTTAGGTCCAACTTCTGGATGCAGTAACCCGATCTAGAGGATTGTCACTTCCGCCAACCTATTAAATATTGGTTGTCGTTGTGGACTTCACTCTTGTTTCCCCGAGCATGGGTCTCTTATCCCAGAGAGAGGACCCCTCTTCCCATAGATAATATATCATATTAAAAATATACCTTATAAAATATTTATCAACGTCGATTTTTATTAATTGATTTTTTATAAGTCTTAGTTATGTAAATTAATAAATCTTTTTGCACGTTAAACCGGCAGGGACACAGTTCTCTTGCTTTGAATTTCTTGAATGAGTCTCGTGTGTCGGGTATTCTCTTTATGTTGAACACGCATTAAGCTATTATATTAGTTTTAACATTAAATATTGTTAAAATTCTGGAGGTAGAATACAAGTAAGCGAAGATATGTTTTGAAGAGAACCTTTGAAATGGGCTAACTTTTAAAGGTTTGTTTATATTGAGCATGTTAATGAGGTGGGAGAATGTAAATACAAGTTGCTTGTAATGAGTAGGTAGATCCTGCACACCCATATCTCTCAAAGAGGTTTCACTACTTTGTCCCTGTCAACGAGATCACTATGCAAATTGAAAACTCTGATTGTTGCACAGACACTTTTTTGCATTGTGAATAAAGGACCCAACATTCGAAGGTGTTTTGTTCTCTCCGAATGAAAACCAACGCATTATTGAATATAAATGTTAGAGAACAGTGTTTAAACAAGACAAAAAAATGACTTAACACTTTATTATCTATACAAAATATTGTCACTTGGATTTATTACCTATTTGTTTGAGTTTAATGAAAATGCATAGTCTGTATATATGCACATGCTAACATAAATTCATATAATTACATACATGCTCTACATACATACATAGGTCTACATGTATACAAGCATCTACATATAAAACACGCACAAACCCACACACACACACACACACACACACACACACACACACACACACACACACACACATATATATATATATATATATATATATATATATATATATATATATCCATAGTAATTATGCCCGAGGGCAGGTCCTTCGCTGCAATCATAGCATTTTCATGGTATGCTGCAGCTTTACTAGGGAATTGTAGGTGTGATAGCTTCCCGTTGCTTTCCACACCGGTGAAGGATGATGTTGATGATGATGATGATGATAATGATAAGGATGATGATGAAGATGATGGACAGTTTTGTAGTTTCTTGGTCAAGTCATTAAAATGAACGGATAAGAGAAGAGAGGAGCCTTGAGGTACTCCTTTCCTCACAAGGCGCCAGCGTGAGGTAAGAACTAAACCAACCTAGGCAATTTTCTGACAGATGTAATGTAGGATTATAGCAGTGATTTCACTTTTGTCCATTGAGTCCCTTATGTTCTGTACAATGTCGAGTAGTGCGGTGGATGAGTGATGTCCCATTTTGATGCTCATCAGAGTAAATGATGTGTGGTGGGATAATCTGTTAACTGTGAGTGTATTATATGTTCCAAGTGCTTCAGACAAATAAGGAAGAATGCTGATTGGTCTGTAATCATCATGCGTTGTGGGTGTGTTTGAATTTGGTGTTGGATGAACTAGTGCCATTTTCTAGCGTCTGGGATAAGCCCCGGTCATTATAGAGATATTAAAACATACAACCAGACCATGGCCTATAAGTCCGGAAGACGAACCAAATATGGATGTAGGATCGTCGGGAGAATAATATACATTTTTTTTGTAGGAGAATAATGTGTATATTGTCTATTCCTTGTACTTTAGATTTAATGCGTAATTTTGTTTTTTAAGCGTCATCAGGTGAGATGTTGGAGAAAAAGAATTTGTCTCTGATGGGCGTGTCTCTGTTTTTGAGATTTATTGTTAATGGAGGGGCGAGCGAAATAGTTATTCAATTCAACTAGTGCTAGGTGTGCTGTTTCTACCTGCAATTCGTTGAAAGAGGCCTATCGACTTTAATTTTTTCCACATGTCGGATGAGTTCGACATAGATTATATTAGAATATTATGACAAAAATGGAAGCAACACATAGACAGAATGAATGAAGATAGATATCCAAAACAAATAACAAAATACAAACCTAAAGGCACCAGAGATGTGGGCAGACCTAGAAAGAGATGGGCTGAAGTCGGAACGGCAGAGATGTGGGCACACCTAGAAAGAGATGGGCTGAAGTCGGAACGGGTCAACAGACCTAATCCATGAATGCAGATGATGATTATGAGAATACTTGAATTTAGCCTTTATAACTGTCTGTTTACTTTAGAATGGACACGTTGGCCCATTAACTGATATAAATAAATATTAAATTAAAATAGTATATATACTGTAACTACATTTAGAATCAGCGAGTGGTAAAAATAAATAAATAAATAAATAAATAAATATATATATATATATATATATATATATATATATTATATATTACTTGAAATTTGGGAGGTAAGGAAAATTTACCAGTCGCGAACTCCATTTTTGTTCCGAACTTCGCGAGTGATAATAACTCGACTGTTAATAAGATCCTTACATCCTTTATAGCATAGGTAAACTATTGAAATTAGTTGTGCATTGAGGAAATACTAAGTTACAATAAATAAATGAATATCATCATCATCTTAAAGCACATTACTTCAAAAGTGGAAGTTTGGTCTTCTCAAAAATCTTCCTCCATGCCAATGTGTCTCTTGCCATATTCAAATTAGTCACTTTCATTTTCTTTAGATCGTTCATTGTGTCATCCTCCCATCTGATCTTCGGTCTTCCAACAGCTCTGCCTCCTATAGGTCTACATTTGTAGAGTTTTTGACCAGTCTCTGATCATCCATTCTTATCAAATGTCCAAGCCAACCAATTCTGAGAGATTTTATATGGTTTACTATATTTTGATTTTTGATTGATTTGTTTAGTTCATTATTTGTTTTGATTCTCCAACAGTTATCAGTTCCTCTATTTGGTCCAAATATTCTTCTTAAAATGTTTCTTTCGAAAATTGGTAATTATGTGTTATTGTTTCTTTTAGAACCCAAGTTTCACTGGTCTAAATGAGTGTTTTGTATAACCTTATTTTTGCAGTTTTTGATATTAATTAACTTTTAAGTAAAGTTCTATTTGCAACATATTAACTTATTCAAAAGTAATAAATCTATAATTTCCAGTTATAAACCAATAATCATTTATAGGTCATTATATTTTTTATTTATTATATATTTGTCTCTTATCTTCATGCAATGGATACTTTTACTCGAATTTTTTGCAGAACCTGTTATGCATGAAATAAATTTGGTAAAAAGTTATGAAAAACCTATTTATATTTAAATTTAATCGTAATAAGCTGTTAAAATATTGAAGTTGATGCAGACTACGGAACAAACTATTATTTCTTGAACATTTTTCTTTTTCTTTTTGAAAATGAAGCAGATGAGTTGAAGGAAGAACTGGACTTAACGAAGTGCTGGAGCATGTTCTACTTTATAGGAAAGAAGATAAAACCGTGAAAGGATAACACATTTCCGTTGTGAAATGGAAGAAGACAGTTACCGTTTTCATCCTGTTACGAGATTACCATCATTACTGGAGAATCAGCAGGAGAAGCAAAATATTTATCGCTTTACACTCTATCGTCCGTCCTCTTAGCGCTCCGTCACTCTGATCCGATTTGCTGCTCCCTTAAAAACATAGCTTTATGCTTTCTGCATTCCGCTCTGTTCATAAAGGCACTATGTTTAGAAGAATGTTTCAATGTGTGATTAGTCAGATGGCAGATTTTGTGACTACGTCTTGTCAAAATGTCATTTTATTTCAGTTATGTTATAGCACTGCAAATCTTATATGTAGTCTATTTATAAAGGCACTGCATTTGTGCTTGTCATCAATTAAGTGAAATGTGAAAGGCGTATATCCCATAATGATAAAATAGTCATGCTTACGTCAAATTATCTCTGGAACCGTTTACGATAATGCAAAGACTTTTTACAGCGTATAGATTAGCATTAGTAGTTAAGAAAGTATTAGTTCTAATAATTTAATATAAAATCTTGGTCTTTTAAAAAATAAGGCCATGTTGAAAATTCAGTGACCTACTTTCATCCAGATACCATGTTGTACTTTTATTATAGAACAATTTGTATATATATATATATATATATATATAATATATATATATATAGATGTTGTTATAACTATACTTTTGACATTTAGCTATGAAGGCAAATATGACATGAAAAGAAAAATAAATATCTGAGCTGGGATTTTAACTCGAGTTTCTAAACGTTGTACGTTTAGCGCTCTAACCATCTGATCTACTCAGGAATACTAACACAAACTTTATTTTGTTATATATATATATATATATATTATTTTCAATTTCCACGAAAGGTAGCGGGATATCGTTTCAACTGCCATCTAGTGGCAGTGAGTAGCTCAGATGGTTAGAGCGCTAAACATACGAAGTTTAGAAACTCGGGTTCAAATCCCAATTCAGGTATTTATTTTTCTTTTCGTGTTATATATATCCATCCATAGTTATTCTGCCCGAAGGCAGGTCCTTCACTGCAATCATAGCATTTTCATGCTATGCTTGCAGCTTTACTAGGGAATTTTGTAGGTGTGGTAGCTTCCCGTTGCTTTCCACACCGGTGAAGATGATGGTGATGATGATGATAATGATAAGGACGATGATGGTGATGATGACCATATGATTTCGGGGACCGTTTGGGCCTTAAAGTTTTCCTGACATTTGTCTTACAGGTGAGGAAAAACTCCGATAAAAACCTCACCCAGAAAAACTGCCCCGACCGGGGATCGAACCCTGGCCCGCTGCGTGACAAGGCAGCACGCTACCTCGAGACCACACACACATATATATATATAATAACATTATTTTTAGAGGAATACAGTGCTCTAGATAATTCTTAATGCAATTATATCAGTGAATTATAAAACAAATCTGTACATAGTAAAAGTTTAATTTCATTGTCTTAAATAGTTCTAGAGGAACTAGAGTGTACGTTTGGTTAATTTAACATTATCAGGTAGAACACCATAGCGTAATTGCTTAAGCAGAGCATTACAAGTCGGAAGGTCAGGGATTGGAGTCCCGGTGGGGTCAGGATTTTTAAACTGATCTGAACATTCGACCCTGGGGTCGACTCGGCCTCTACCAGAAATGACCACCAGGCGCTTATTCTGGGAGTAAAAATGACCGTCACGCAAAGTCTTGACAAGCCGGTCGATTGTCTAAGAAAGATGGAAGCCTTAACCTCCCTCTACTTCATGGGCCTCCTGAGGCCTGTAGTATGATCACTTTACTTCTACCTAACATTATCAAGAAGCGATGGAAGGAAGTACGTACCTGCAAATATCAAATCATTCTGTGTGTTAATCCAAATACTTTACAGACAAGCAGAAACAAAAGGTACTTAATTCTAAAAAAAATATAATAAATAAAATAAACACTCATTCCAATGTTGCATTGTCAGGATGGCCGTTTATTCTCCCATCACAACAAGTGCTGCAAGACACGTCTATTGATATACAGACAACAGTGCATCAATGTGCCATACTTCGTCGTATTCTTCCAAAGATGCCAGGGGTTTACCTTTATTTCAGCTGCTACGCAGACAATGCGTGCTACAAGATTTTCTTCAAAGTCAATATCGGTTTCATAAACCATTGCCGTCTTGGAGCCCCACAAAAAGAAATCTGGGCAGATCAGATCAGGTGAGCGTACCGACCAGGCAGTGGGCCCACCCCTACCTATCCAACAGATCTTACCAATGGATGTAAACAAACTTGCGTAATAGGTTCCGAATGCTACTGGGCTCCGAAAGTAAACAAAAGAAGCCATAGTAGTAATGACAACCCCCCCCCTTGGATTGAAATAAGTGTTTATCCGTTTCCTTCAATTCCTTCCTGTAAGATCCCTCTAGCCCTGAAATGAAGCGTTTGAGCCCATATGTTCCTTAACAAAATATGCTTCAATAAAGGTTATATATCTGGTCGCAAAGATTGTCGGTCTAATTTAGAAACGCCCTATAAAGAGTTCTCTGTTATATTTTCTTAAGAATTATCAATTTCCTAATATCAAGAATAGGACCAGAGATATTCCTTAAAATACTGTTTTCAAAAGCGATTAACAATCTAGTAGCATTCCTCAACGACCTTAGGCCTATAAATATGAATGCTTATTGCATGTAACTAGTCTTATTCTAACTATAGTTAACACATCGCAGGTTATCACAGGCCAACATTTAAATTATGCCACGAATAATTTGAAAAATTTTCATAAAACATGAAAATAAGCTCATGAATAGGGGAGAAGATACCTTAGAAATGGGCAAAATTTGAATTTTTGTTTTTTTGCCCATATTCATACCTTGAAGTGTGTTATATATAAATATAAATTGGTTTTGCACTACAAACGTATTTAAAGGTTCTAAGCGTGGGTTCAAAAGGACTTGCTGCAGGGTAGGACTGTGAGTAGTGTAAAACTTTAAACTCAATTTCCCGCTACTTTTGTTTTTGCGAGCCTTATGTTCCTTTTCTCTGAAACTATTCATCCCAGAGGAATGAAATTTTCACTGGCTATTTATCCGGTACTTAGGCATAAACTCGCAATTTTTCAACATTATAATTTTATTATTACGGGCACCAATAATTATTTTCCATTTCACAATGCACCAAAAAATAGCATTTTTTAAAATTCTTACTTAAAAAAAATCTTAATGCTGTGTTCTGGAAAAAAATGTCAATTTATTGCCAAATAGTGTATGTACGGTATATGTGACAAATCATTAATGTTCTGCTTTAACAGTTTTTCTAAAAAAGCACATAAAAATTAGAACATTTAACATGGTAGAATACAAGGTACCTTCTCCCCTTAATATGGCATATATATATATATATATATATATATATATATATATATATATATATATATAAATGGAATAGAATAGCTTTAGATCTTAAAGAGGGCTTGCGTGAAAAAAAAATCTAATGAGATATCCTTGCATCCATAGTAATTCTGCCCGAGGGCAGGTCTTTCCCTACAATCATAGCATTTTCATGCTATGCTTTGCAGCTTTACTAGGGAATTATAGGTAATGAGATATATTGAACCATAATTTAAAAATTTCGTTTTTAAATAATTACTCTCATTTACCGGTAATTTTAATATTCTGTCATTATTTGTCGGCAGTTTTATAAATTCTCTAAAAGCTGAACTTTAGAAATGTAGTTGATTATATCTTAATAGTTGTGCTTTATCCAGTCCCTAATTAAGGTCCAAAAGAATTCCGATACCCTGTTTCACATTAATCCTGGATTATGAGTGTAAAATGTAAATAACTTTAACAAAAATCTTGAATATATTATGTCAGAAAACGTAGGATCCTTATCTCAGCAAATTTCTACGGATTAATTAACTTTTACCTTGTACACAGTTAAAAATAATCACAGGAATATCTTGATTTTGTTCTTTTTATTTAAAAAAACTGTAAGGAAATAATATAAAATATGACACCGTCACAAAAAAAAAAGTATTATTATTTTAATAAGGATTTTTTATCAATAAAAATATTTATTTCAGAATTCTCTCAAGTAATAGTTATATTGTCTCCATATAATTAATTTGAGCCTCAGATTCACTACAGAGTTCTATTATGTACGTGGCTTGCAAAATTTTCTTGGCTGCTTCACAGCACAAGTTCTTGTACTTCTTCATGATCAATATTGTTCAATTTCTACAGTAAAACGTCCCGAACTTGCTGCAATAGGAATTCTTGCGTCCGTATTTCTTTGAATTTCAGCTATAAATTTTTAAGTGTTCTTGTTAACAAAATAAATAAATAAATAAACGTTTTGTAAACTAATAAATATACCGTTACTCACGAAATGAAGCTATCGTTGGCTCGATTTGGATCAAGATGGACAGAGTCCAGAAGATACTTGTTTGAACGTCCTGTCACTTTCATCCCTATGGTACTGGAACATTTCTTATCATGTCATATTAAGCTTGCATTGCTTAATGTCAAAAATGTATTTATAACATTGGAAAAGCGTCAATGCTATAAAGAAAAATATTCTCTTTAATTTGCATACTTGTTATAGAAGCTACTAGATGGCAGTGGGGACAGAGTTCCCGCTACATCTCGTAACAATAGAGAATATATATATATATATATATAAACGTTTGTACTAGATTTGCTTGGTAGCGTAATCGGTAGCGCACTGGGGTATAAATCCAGAGGTCCGAGTTCAAATCCCGTCCAAGCATTTATTTTTCTTATGATTATATATATATATATATCAGTTCGCCGTGTTGGCTCAAATGATAGCATTCCTCTATTGTCTAGCAGGCATAGGTTCGATATCTGACGGGGTTGATAGTTTTAATTGTTAAATTAATTAAATTAAATTACTTTAATTTTTAAATGTTCAATTTAAGGACCAGAAGGGGTGGTGATGTATAATATTTAATCGCCAAGCTTGGCGATCCCCAAGATGTTTTTCGACAGGACTAGGCTATTGTGCCGGCACCGGGTTTAACCTTCTCCCTTCTCTTCATAATATCTCACGTGCAGGACACCTTACACTACACAAACACTCTCTTAATACTCTCTTTTATTAATTTATAACTAAATTTGTGCGTATATGGATTTTTACTTTCGTTAATATTTCAACGAAATTTGATGGCACCTTGGGTATTCATTAATTGTCACTAAAATTATTAATATTTTTCGTATTGTTCATTTCATTTGAAATGTTATTTCTTGTGTACATTAAAATATATGTAAATTGTGAAGTAGATTATACAGGGAATGATTGGAAAACATGAGCTCAGGATAGGGATGTATGGAGAGCTTATGTCCGCGCGGCAATGAACATATGGGTTCGATAGAGCTAGCGAGTGAGTTAGTTAGTTAGTAAGTTACAGTATACAATATATCTACATAAAGTGGTCTGCCGAAGTGGTGCCTAAATTAAAAATATACTACTTTAACACCATCTATCATCAAAGCGTGGAACTGGAAGTACGTAAAGTGCAGTGAGTGACATTGTAACACACACACACAGACATATATATATCCACCGCTATGGTCTCGAGGTAGCGTTCTGCCTTGTCACGCAGCGGGCCTGGGTTCGATTCCCGGTCGGGACAGGCTCCTGGGTGAGGTATTTTTCGGGGTTTTTCCTTATCTGTAAGACAAATGTCAGGAAGCTTCGGACCCAACGGTCCCCGAAAATCATCCGGCCATCGTCATCATCCTTATCATTATCATAACCATCCTCCATAGGTGTGGAAAGCAACTGGAAGCTACCACACCTATAATTCCCTAGTAAAGCTGCAAATGCTATGGAAATGCTATGAATGCAGTGAAAGACCTGCCCTAGGGCAGAATTACTATGGATGGATATATAAATAAAACATTGTTTAGCTCTAAAACTTTAAAAATCAGTAAATTGAACACGTAATTATATTGTGAATAGGCCTATTCCTGAAACAATTTCGAGCATCCTACTTTGATATGGCGGCCATTACAAAGGTTCGTAGGGTTTTATGTTAATCTGTTGGGGCAACTGTAATGACCACATGACACAGTTTTGAGCATTTTATTTTAGAATGGCGGCCACTAGAAATATTTACATTAGTCTGGTAGGGCTACTGTAATGAATCACTAAGAGGATTAATTAGTTTTCCTCTTGAATTTATTTTCAATTATCCATTTTTTTTTGCAGAACTGGGTTTTAAATTAGAAATGATAATAGAGATATTGAAGCGCTAATTTAACTCTCTGGTGAGGGTTTTTATATTTATTTAAGACAGAAGCTGACTGCGCTTGCGCGATTGAATCTGTAGTACTGAGTTTGAAATAATATGTAAATTATAGAGGAAAAATCAGCTTCCCTCAGCCCTCCAGGAGTGAATTTTCCTTCTGCTTGAATATTCCGCTCTCTTTGTGGGGTCTTGAAGTGGCAGTTCACAGGATGCTGCGAACTATACGATATTCCCAATTCTATTCTATATCCAAAGTCCCCAAACTGGTGCTAGCCCTTATATTTTCTCTCCTTCTCCTTTATACATTTCCTCTTTTTTTATCGGCTTTCCGAGTGTTTGGTAGGAACTGACACCACTTTTCATTCGAGCTTCACTGAACGTGAAAGTCGTTTCAACTTGGTACTTGTTCCATCTCTTTTTTAGCTCCATCTCTCTCTTTCACACATTCATATATTCCATTTCACCTTTCTCTTTCCCATTTGCTGACCTCAAGTGACCCAACTTTGTTCCCGCCCTCTCGCGGCAACCTACATAAGAAACACCTTTACTAGTATT
This sequence comes from Diploptera punctata, assembly GCA_030220185.1. Lineage (NCBI taxonomy): Eukaryota > Metazoa > Arthropoda > Insecta > Blattodea > Blaberidae > Diploptera > Diploptera punctata. The sequence continues at coordinate 379,293 of JASPKZ010003874.1, read as the reverse complement.
TAATTTATTTGTTAAATTTTCTAACAACTTCTCTTTTTTGCTCCCGTGGTGCGTATTACGAATAGATAGTTTCGTACCACTTACAGGAATGACTCAGTTTTTTTTATCTGTGTTCATTTCAGAAAGTTCTTGCTTTCATGAAAAATAAAAGCATACGGAATTATACTGAATATACGACTATATTGCATGAGATTATTTCGTTAGAAAACAATAATATACAACACTTAGACCAGATACAGCTTGATACCAATTATTTAGTTATAGGCCTACCTAAGAAAATTAGATGACTTAAAACTTCTCCAATGTTTGTTGACTTCGACGGTATGTTTATCATAAGTAATGCCACGAGTGATTTCCAAATTATCGATAAATTCACGACTCTAGAGAATTTGGAAATCAAGAGTGGCATTTGTTAGGATTATTTAACGAATTAAATTAAGCTGTTTACTCACAAATCATTGTTTAACTATAGTTATTTTAAAATATTTATATATTTAATGTAAACGGCGATGTTTGAAAACAAATCAGAAATGTGAAGTTATGTTCATTCAGTGCAGCTTGGTCATATTATTTATTGCCAAATAAGATCGCAATATTGTAACAGTGCACCCAAGTGGAGAAATAATGAAACACATGAAACTATATATCATAATCAACATTACGGGTTATTCATTTATTTTTTTAGTAAACAACGCAGTAAAATCAAGGAATCTTTTCATTATTTGCTATATTTCTTGGAGAAAAATAATGCTTTAACCTGTTCAGAACATTAAAAAGGAGGAGCTTTCTTTATCACGAAAGCAGGAGCTGATAAAGAAAAATCGATAAAGAGCGAGGTGAAACACAACTGTCATTGGTTGTAAAACAACATTCATTGAAACGTGATTGTTCATTGACTAGCATTTGTGGCATGAGTTAAATAGTCACTAGAAACCTATCACATAAGCAGCAAGAACTGTGTCATTAGATACAGAATACAATGACTTAATGAATCTGTTCTGTAAATACAAACTGCATATGTTTTCAAATTTACCAGTCTGTTGTGTCAAAGCTCTTGTTAATTTATATTAAAAATCTTATCTCATAAACATGATAATTCCAAGTAGCTTCATAGTTCTTTGTAAATTATCTTCAGATTCTGAAAGGAGAACGACATCATCTGCGTAACATATCAAGTGAAATCTAGTGTTTTCCTATTCAGGGGAAAACATTATTTGATAAAATACACGACACAGAAATTAGGGACAAATGCCATATTCAAGACATAACCAAATGTATTATAGATAGACGAAACTAATGGATGGGTCATATAGAAAGAATGGAGGATAACCGACTTGCAAAAAGAGCTAAAAAGGTAGACCAATGGACGGGAGAAGAACAAGAGGAACACCAGCCAAGAGATGGATAGACAGTGAATGCACGCCCAATAAGTCTTCCTCCGAGGAGTGATTTTGGAAATAAACAGGCTACAAATTATGATTAAGAAGAAGAATAAGAATCTTCATGTTAACTCATCCGAGTCCCTATCACTGGCTATAAATAAAATTACAATATTAACTGCAGGACTGTACATAGACTTTGTCTGCTACCTAGTGGCAGGAAGAGGACAAAGTCAATGAGACTGCTGATATTACAGGATTAAGAGCATGGCTTTATATTTTATATTATAAAAGATCTTATTTTTATATATTGGTATACTCGTGGTTAGCGCCCGCGGCTCTCCCGACTGGGATCTCAGGTTTGAATTCTGGCGGTTCAAAAATTATATTGACACTGAGTCATATCGGGACATTCGGGCCTTTCTCGGGGTTCTCCCGTTTCTGGAATATCATCCCACCAACAGTGTGCATCCCCTCTTTCCTCCCCTTCATGTCATTTCATACCAGATAATTCTTTACCTGATCTCTTGTTAAGAAAAATAGTTTGGTTGGCGGCCACAGGTGTTGAAAATATGTGGTTACGAGATTTAGTGGGCTGCACCAGGGCACTGCCTCATGAGTCCGAGCCTGAGCAATAAAAAAGGGCAGAAGGGGCTAACGCTAACGGGACGGTTGTAGTCTCCCTTCGCCGCCACGATTCTAATCCAAAAATTGTGGTCTGGGTAATGGGAGTAGAACCTGGTATGTCAGACCTGGAAGACGACCTACAGCTTACATAACATAGTAGAGCAGGCTTTTATTCCATGCATCTCCATAATACTGGCCTAACGCGATAGATAAAGGTGGCGGTGCTCAGGCAGTCTGCCCATCCAGTCTAAATAAATAACTAAAGAACTATGTATGTATATATATATATATATATATATATATATATATATATGCGTGTGTGTGTGTGTACGCGCGTGCGTGCGTGCGTTTGAGTAAATATTGGAGAAATCAAAATATTAACACTCGCCTACTATTAATTTTCCTTTTCCAATGTCAGAGTAGATTAGTGTTATTTTGTCTGTTCATTGCCCTTTAATAAAAATACGCAATCCTTTCAATATTTAGTATAATCTAAATAAAAATGTGGAATGAAGCATGTCTTAGGTTATTAATTATGAGCTTAAAGGGTAAGGATTTTTATGTGCAGAAAGATAAGATTTCAAATGGAGATAGTATAATGTATTTAGGATCTGACATCAGCTGTGGGTATGATAAAGATATTGAACACAAAACACATCAGTTTCAAGCTATTTGTGGAACAATAAATAGGACATTGAATAATAAAGCCCATAAACAAACAAAATTAAAATTTTATAAAACAATGGCTGTCCCTGTCCTTTTGTATGGGAGTGAATCTTGGATTACCACTACCAAACAAGAAAGTAAAATCCATGCAGCCGAGATGAAATTTTTAAGAAGAGTAAAAGGCTGCACTAGAATGGACCAGATAAGAAACGAGGATATCCGTGAAGAACTGCAGATCTACTCCATAAAAGAAAAGATATTTAACAACAAGATACAGTGGAAAGAACATGTAGAAAGAATGGAAGAAAGTAGATTACCAAATAAAATCTTCCATTATTTTCCAAGAGGAAGAAGAGATGTCGGACGTCCTCGGAAGAGATGGTCTTAGATCTATTAGTGAAGACGGAACAGGCAACTCTTGCCTAAACCAGGAAGTGAAGAAGAAGAAGAAGATAGCATGTTTAAGCATATAGATTGTTATTTGTTTTCTTATGTAGAATCAATGTTGTATAAAGATATGACAATATTGCTAGATACCAAAATAGGCAGTGAGCAATTTTTTTATGTAGATTCTATAAAGCTGTAAGCAAGGTATTTTCACTGGATTGAAGATACACGTTTTATTGCTTACTATATAATGTTGGAATCTTAACTGTCTAGCACATAAAATTCCATTCCTTAATAATGAGTCTTTCTTCATTTTCTGCATTTTTGCATTTCTATTCCTTTAGACATTTAATAAATTTTAACCAATACAATACATTCTGGAAACGTATGCACTCTACAATAAATCGGCGTTTTTTTCAGTTATATTTTATAGATGCGAAACATAGTTACATACTTTAAGAGAAGAGAACATATTACTAACATTTCAAATTAAGTGGTTAGAAAACATTTTTGGCAAAAGAGAGATAAGTGAATAGAGGAAACTACATAAAATATATTCCATAATCTTCATGATATAACAGATTAATAAGATCAGTTAACTAGGATATGATGGGTGGGACAAATGACCTCAAAGGAAAGTAAAGAGAAGATCCCTGGAAACATATTATTGGAAAACCACGAAAAGAGCTCAGTGGGAAAGCCAAGAATTAACAGAGTTGGGGGAGGTGAATTATTCGGGGAATTGTTGTAAACTATTAGCTTCGGATTCGTTAATCCCAATGAGTTCTTTATTTAAAATGTAACTATTTAATTACAGTCCTAATTATTCTATTTTTAAACGTAGATAGGCCAGACATTGACTGTCTTACAGGTGGGAACATTGTAATAAAATATTGCAGAATAAAAATGACTGAATATGACATTTGTCATCAGAAACACACAATTCATAACGTTCATGTTGTTTCTGAGAGGTCATACATTGAGCTGACCACCAATCCAAGGAGCACCTATTTCCCGATTTTGGCAAAAATGTTTGTATATTATGTATTTTTAAAAGAAATCTAAATTTATATTTTCTCTAACCTCAACTTCATCATTACCCAGTGTAAGATATATATATATATATATATATATATATATATATTAATTGGTGTTTCTCGTATAATGTATCATATTTATACTATTATTATTATTATTATTATTATTATAATTATTATTATCATCATTATTATATTATTATTGCCATTATTATATTATTATTATCGTAAGTATTATTATTGTTATTATATTATAAAATGTTGTTTGTACATGAAATTTACATTGCTACATTTAATATATCTTTAACTGTTTATAATTAGTATAGTGTATATCTACACTGCTCAAAACAATTAGGGGATATTGTAGAATAACCTATTAAGACTATGTTTTTTGGAATAGTATTAGATGCAATCCCTTTCTATTACTCCAAGATAATGTAAATAAGAGTTTGAAGTTGTTACGTAACCTCGGTACCACACCAGAGGGCAGTGTCTGTACTGTTGATGTGAAAGGGTGGTGTGGGGGTGAATGTTTTGTTGCTGTTTTTAAATCCAGTCCAGTTTTCAGTTAGGGACAGTGATGCCTCGACAACGTGATTTACCTGAACCAATGGCTTGGAGGGCCATAGGAAGGATGGAAACTGGACAGACACAACAAGAGGTGGCACAAGCCATTGGGGTGTCTCAAAGCGTGATTTCCAGACTTTGGAATCATTTTCAAAGAACATACTGTTCACAGAAGAGCCGGACAAGGTCGACCAAGGGCAACAACAGCAAGGGATGACCGTTACCTCTTGTTAACAGCCCGTCGGAATAGACAGCAGAATGCAACTCAACTGCGAAATACACTTCAAACAGCAACAGGACGCAGGGTGTCAACTCAAACTGTCCCTAATCGACTGCATGGAAGTGGTCTCTATGCCCGTAGGCCCATGGTGTGTACCAGGTTAACTCCACAACACCGTAGAGATCGCAGAAACTGGGCGGAGGAACATCATGAGTGGAGGCATGCTGAATGGAGATCAGTTCTTTTTTCTGATGAGTGGAATGTGATAGTCGGCGTGTATTCATCTGGAGAGAAAAAGGGACACGAAACAATCCAGCTTTTGTACGTGAAAGATCCCCATATGGTGGCGGTGGATTGATGGTGTGGGCAGGAGTCAATAGTGGTGGACGTACGGACCTCTACGTCATCCAAGGTGGTACTTTGACTGCGGTAAGGTATAGAGATGAGATTCTCCGACCTTTTGTCGTGCCTTATGCTGGTGCCATAGGTGATTCTTTTCTTTTTATGGACGATAATGCACGACGACACAGAGCTGGCTTGGTGGACGACATGCTGGAAGTGGAGGGTATCGAGCGTATGCAATGGCCAGCTTCCTCCCCGGACTTAAATCCGATTGAGCATGTGTGGGATGCATTAGGCAGGCGCATTGCAGGCAGACCAGCACCTCCCACAACTCTTCCAGAGCTGCACATTTCTCTTATGGAAGAGTGGCCACGTATCCCCCAAGAACTCATTGCTGACCTCATTGTATCAATGCCACACAGGTGTGAGGGAGTGCTGGCCGTTCGAGGAGACCATACACCATATTAAAGAAACATTTTCACCCATGTTAATGTTGCGTTGTTTGTTTGCCATATTCCTAATCAAGATGTCTTTGACATCTGGTGTGGTACAGAGGTTACGTAATGACTTCAAACTCTTGTTTACATTCTTTTGGAGTAATAGAAAGTGATTGCATCTAATACTGTTCCTAAAAATATAGTCTTAATAGGTTATTCTACAATATCCCCTAATTTTTTTGAGCAGTGTATATTTGTCATATTTATTTGTATTTGTGCTGGTTGAGTGGAAGAGAAGGCCTTATGGCCTTAACTCTGCCAGAATAAATAAAACATTATTATTATTATTATTATTATTATTATTATTATTATTATTATTATTATTATTATTATTATAGTTGTATAGATCCTCTCCCGGCACCTATAGTACTGCGGACATGTAAAGTAAGCTACAAAAATAGAGATTAGAGAAGAACAACTGCTCAGTATTTTTATTTTAATTATAAACAAATGAAAATTATATTTTTTAAATTTGTTTAATGAACAATAACTCAGTACCTTTATTATATGCGGAATGAACTTACAATATCAGAGGATAAGTTGGTTCTTGTATTTCTATAAAAGGCGTATTTTTAATCTTTATTTGTAAATGGGAAATCTAAACTTTTTATTACGGGATATTTTCACAATTTCTGATTAGTTGAAAATCGATTAATTAATTTGGTATCATAATAATTCAGTCATAAATTCGAGTAATGCTGATCGGTATGTGCAAATGAGCAGATTATTGTAGATTACACTAGCTTGAGACAGGACATGATCCGCTAATATGGTACATAATTTGTATTATTTAAGGCACATAATATATAGCGTATTGTAACAAGTTGCCTACAATGATATAACAATGACAGAAATTGACGTATTTTTTATTTCAAAAATAAAATATGTTTCACAACATGCAGATAATCAGATTTATAAATACATGACTTATTTTCCAAGCTGGTATTTTTTAAGTTTCCATTTACTGCTACATATAATAATATATAGGAATTGCGCAAATGTGCAAAGTGTATAAGTGAGATTTTACTGTTACATATGAGTGTCAAATAGTTTTCTTCATCTAGTATCGTGTCCCCGTTCCGGAGGTCGAGTTTTGAACAAAAGCCTCGATCTATCTCGATCACTACATTCTCCTCTGCCATCGTTTCTATACAGTCAACTCCTCTTCTAAATGTATTCTTCATATCTAAATCTCTATGGATATCTTAGTAATAGTATGATAAGCATTTGTTTTGGTGTGTATAGACATGTGTTTCATATTTCACTGAAGTTCTTATATGGATTATTTAACTCATGCCCCAAATGTCAGTCAATGACCAATCACGTTTCAATGAATTTTGCTATACAACCAATGACAGTCGTGTTTCATCTCGATATTTATCGAATTCAGTTTACCAACATAACGAAAGATCCTCCTTTTTAATTTTCTGAACCAGTCAGAGCATTATTTTGCAGTGATTGACTCTCCAACAAATATAGCAAATAATTAACATATTCCTTCGACCTACACATTTGACAATTGTTATGTTCAATAATTGTGTTTTAAATAATTATTTTACTGAGTTGTTTCCTAAAAACATTAATTAATAACCTATAATGTTGGTTGTAATATTCAGTTTGATGTGTTTCCTTTTCTCTCCACTAGGGTAAATTCATACAATATTGCGATTCTATTTGGCAATAAATAATGATCTAGTTGCAGTGGAACAACAAATGAAACATAACCAAACATTTCTAATTTGTTTTTAAACATCGCCGTTTACATTAAATATATAAATATTTTAAAATAAATATATTTAAATAATAATTTGTGAGTAAACAGCTTAATTTTATTCGTTAACAGTCCTAACAAATACATCTCTTGATTTCCAAATCCTCTAGATAAATCCATTCGTCACTTCACGACTCGTGAATTTATCGATATTTTAGAAATCTCTCGTGACATTACTTACGGTAATTAAAATACTATACAAGAATGAAATTGATGTGGTAATTCAATTCCAACAATATCTGTCTTGACGTTCCTCAGTTTACCGAATTCGAGACCTAAATGCCATACCTCTCGAATATTAATCTTAAACATTACCGTATCAGCCAATTCGGTGGGTCCTGCACCTTATATTATATGAATTATGGGGGGAGAAAAAAAAAGTAGTGTTTTAAGGGAGAGAGGATTCAGTTGGAAGTTTTTCTCTTTTATTTTATTTTATTGGAATTCTTGTGACACATATGAGCAATAATTTGTAACAATGATATTTTTCCTTTCACTAAGAATATCACACTGTCTTTAAACAGAATGACATTCCAAATAATATATTTCTTTTATAATGGTGATAGTATTCCGGTTTACTAAATCATGACTCCTTTATCTTCTCAAAAATAAAATCACGGTTTTAATTGTACGATAATGATGAGATGCAAAACAACATCTGCTTTGTATCATCAGTCAATTACTGGATCGATCTATCAATCACTCTGGTCAGGTTACGCATTATTATTAGTTGCTATTATCGTGCCAATGTGTGGTCCAGCCTGGTTGACCTCTATTGTCCTTTCTTGTTATTGATGACGAGGTAAAATTGGTTTTTAATGGACTAAATTTTAGTTATTAGAGGCATATATATATATATAAAAAATCATTGCAAAAGTCAAAAATATAGTTGTAACATCTAAATATACAAGTGTTATTGCTGTATTTGTCTTTAAAATTTGCTTACCTGTTATGGTGGCCACAAGATGGCAATTGGAACGATACCTCTCGTGTAAATTGACAGTACTACATATATAAGAAAAATTAATGTTTTTGTTAGGATACCTGAGTGGCTCAGGTGGTTAGAGCGCTAGATATACAGAGTTTAGAGACTCAGGCATTTATTTTTCTTTCCATATCATAAATATACATATGCTTAGAAACCATATTTAAAGTAATTTTTTATCATATGAATTACATCAAAGTTTTGCGACTTACACATTTAGCCGTTGCGTTATTATTAATTAATTAAATAAATTATTATTTAAATATTGCTTTGTGAATCTATTCTAACGTACGAGAGAGAAAAAATAAACTCTTATAGGGGAACAGTAAAAGTGGGTAATTTTAATTATACAGTAGTTTAGCTTTATTTAAGTCAATAATTTAATCAAATTCTGGATTGCTATAGTAACTAACTCACTGACATAAGCTCTCCATACATCTCTATCCTGAGTTAATATATAATCTACTTCCCTCAAATCATGGTTAATGTTATTCTCCCACTTCAATCTTGGTCTATAGAACTAATGGGGAATGAAAGTGGTGGTTGAAAACTTCTTACAGGAAATCCAGAGGGAAAACGCCCAATACATAGACCAAGAAAGAGGCGAGAAAATAGCATTAACCGTTATTTGAGGGAAGTGAATAGTACAGGGAATGGTTAGAAAACCATAGCTCAGAATAGGTATGCATGGATTCTTTGTATCCTCTCGGCCATCTGATATATTTTCTACGTACGATTATTCCGCACATTAGCGATTGTAAGTTGGCACACAAGAGTTGGTAATTTGAACTGAACCACTGTTATCTAATATATGTGAACATACATTGTGGATATAAATAAATGTGAATGCTTCATGTGCCAAACATTGAGGTCATCTTTATCGCAGGATGAATTTGATGACGGTTTGGTTGAGGGCCAAATGTAATTTAGTGACAGTTGGCAAATATTAATTTTGTGACATGTTCAGGTGGATGTCCACGCGACGGCTGCGGTCAAGTCCTGCTGCGCCATTGTACTCCACGGAATTAGAATACTGTATAGCACCGCAATAGGGTAAATCGCACAGCTTCGACACTAACACACAAATAATATTGCCGTATACTTATTTTATCATACAAGGACATTTTCCAGGGAAAGAACTTGTCATTGTGAGTTTTTATTAGATTTTTTATTTCTTAATTATTTTATACGCTTAAGGAAAGTCGGCTGTGAAAATGGATAAAAAGTAATTCGCAACCAAGAAAAACACTCGTAATAAATTAATATATATATATATATATATATATATATATCCATCCATAGTGATTCTGCCCGAAGGCAGGTCCTTCACTGCAATCATAGCATTTTCATGCTATGCTTGCAGCTTTACTAGGGAATTGTAGGTATGGTAGCTTCCCGTTGCTTTCCACACCGGTGAAGGACGATGATGAAGATGATGATGACCATATGATTTCGGGGACCGTTTGGGCCTTAAAGTTTTCCTGACATTTGTCTTACAGGTGAGGAAAAACCCCGATAAAAACCTCACCCAGAAATACTGCCCCGACCGGGGATCGAACCCGGACCCGCTGCGTGACAAGGCAGAACGCTACCTCGAGACCACAGCAGTGGACACATATATATATATATATATATATATATATATATATCCATCCATCCATCCATCCATCCATCCATAGTAATTCTGCCCGAGGGCAGGTCTTTCACTGCAGTCATAGCATTTTCATTCTATGCTTGCAGCTTTACTAGGGAATTGAAGGTGTGGTTGCTTCCCGTTGCTTTCCACACCGGTGAAGGATGATGATAATAATGATAATGATAAGGGTGATGATGATGGTCATATGATTTCGGGGACCGTTTGGGTCTTAACGTTTTCCTGACATTTGTCTTACAGGTGAGGAAAAACCTCACCCAGAAAAACTGCCTCGACCGGGGATCGAACCCGGGCCCGCTGCGTGACAAGGCAGCACGCTACCTCGAGACTACAGCGGTGGATATATATATATATATATTATTATCGGCATTATACAAAACATTTGTGTTAGTTACAGGTACGTTTCTTATAAACATGTAGCGTGCTGCCTTGTCACACAGCGGGCTCGGGTTCGAATCTCGGTCGGGACATGTCTCCTGGGTGAGGTTTCTTCCGGAGTTTTACCTCAGCTGTAAGACAAATGTCAGGAAGCTTAGGGCCCAACGGTCCCTGAAAATCGTCCGACCATCATCATTATCGTCTTGATTATCATCGTCGTCCTTCACCAGTGTGGAAAGCAACGGGAAGCTACCACATATATAATTCCCTAGTAAAGCTGCAAAGCATAGCATGAAAATGCTATGATTACAGTGAAAGACCAGCTGTCGGGCAGAATTACTATGGATGCATATATATATATATATATATATATATATATATATATATATATATAAATTTGCGAGGACTAATTTCAGTCCAAGATTCAGCTGAACACTCATTCAGGGAGACCCTGTTTGGTCATAAAATTACGCATGTAATCTAAAGTTTTGAATCCCTCTCGCAATAGTCGTGTCACTCTAAACCCGCGTGGCGTGGGGTACGTTAAAATACCTATAACATGAGAGGTCAAACTACTATGGCGAAGAAGATGTTAACTAGCTGATTACGTTATCTTCTTACCAATCAGCTTATTGACTACGAGTACTATGTTTTGACACTCATATTGCTCATTGTGGACATTTTATGTCCATACGAAATCAAACATCGTAGATATCTGTTAGCGTCCGTATAACTGTGGATTCGACACCATAGCCTGTCCTTTTGATTATCTATAAAATAAGAATAGTAATGGTGGTGAAAATTTCTTTTACCTTAATAAGTTAATAATGTCTTTCGCTGTGGTCAAAGGGTAACGTCGCTACTTTGTATGCAGCATGCCCGGGTTCTGTCCCCGGTCGGGACAATTTCCTGAGTGATTTTTTTCGTGGTTTTTCCTCACCTGTAAGACAAATGTTAGGAAAACGTAAGGCCGTAACGGTCCCCGAACATTATCTGACCATTATAGTCATTATTATATTCACCATGATTAGTGTGTGTATATAAATGGAGTGTTTCGTCTTAATATTGTGTTATCTCGCAGGAGGCGCCGACATTGAGCTGATCACTCATTAGAAGTCAATAAAGTATGTGTGTGATCCACAGTGTAAAATCTCTCTCCTGTTAGATCGTGCTACTTTAAGGACTGACATGTAAAACATACCTATAAGGTGAGAGGTTAAAATTAGTTAAATAAGAAGTAGAATAAGAATGAAGTTAAGATTTCATTCATTCCTAGACGCCCTTCATATTTTTCTGATGTCAAGTATATGTGTGATCCAAAATTTTAAAATCCCGCTCCCGACTGTTCATGGCACTGTAAGACTTGGGTGACGTCGGGCACGTAAAACTACCTATAAGGTGAGAGGTTAAACTGCAATGGAAAAGAAGAATAATATGTAATTAAAATTGTAAAGTCTTCTCTCTCACTTCAACCAGGTTAATTATACGGATATTAAGAATTACGAATTATCTATATAGTAAGCTCTTCCAGATGAATGGAAAGAATCGATTATCGTACCAATCTATAAGAAAGGGGATAAAACTGATTGCAACAATTACAGGGGCATCTCATTACTTTCAATTTCGTACAAACTTCTAACGAATATATTAGTAAGCAGACTTACTCCCTATATTGATGACATTCTAGAACACCATCAATGTGGATTTAGAAGAAACAGGTCTACAACAGATCATATTTTTAGTATAAGACAGATTTTATAAAATAAATGGGAATATAGTGGTACTGTACATCAACTAAACGTGGGCTTCAAAAAGTCATATGATTCAATTAAGAGGGAGAAGTTATATAGTATCCTTCTGGAGTTCGGAATTCGTAAAAAGTTAAACTTATACGAATGTGTCTAAATGGCACAAAGAGTAGGGTGCGTATAGGCAGACAGTTTTCGGTTACTTTTGAAACCCTCAATGGGTTGAATCAATGAGATTCACTATCTCCTCTACTATTTAATTTTGTACTAGACCATACCAAAAATCTTTAGAGGATGAAGAAGGCCTACAACTCAATGGTATTAATAAGCTGTTAGTTTATGCTGATGATGTAGTACTATTGGGCGATAGTGAAGAGATACTAAAGGCCAACACGCACACACTCTTTAGTAACACTAAGAAATTGGGACTGGAAATAAATATCAATAAAACTAAATATATGTTCACACATAGAAATACATTATATAATGGAAATTGACAGCTAATGACAAATGAGGGATATTTTGAGGAAGTGGCTGAATTCAAATACCTTGGAACAATAATCACAAATAGGAATGAGATGCACAGAGAAATTAAACATAGGATCAATTCTGGAAATGCGTGCTATTATGCATTACAACTCTCCTTTAAAAAAACATTAAACTGAAAATATATATAACTATTATTCTACCAGTTATATTAATGCCAAACATGGACTCTTATTTAAGGGAGGAAAGATTACGAGTACTTGAGAATAAAGTTCTTATGAAAATGTTTGGACCAAAGAGAGACGAATAGACAGATGAATGGAGAAGGCTACATAATTGTGAAGTACATGGTCTTTATAGGAAGCCAGATATAATAAGAACGGTTAAGTCTCGTAGACTGCGATGGGCGGGACATGTGGCACGAATGGGGAATGAAAGACGTGCATGGAAGCTTCTTGTAGGAAAACCAGAGAGAAAACGCCCAGCTGGTAGACCAAGAATGAGATGGGAGAATGACATTAGCTTTGATTTGAGGGAAGTAGATTATACAGGGAATGATTTGAAAGTATTAGCTCAGGATAGGGATGTATGGAGAGCTTATGTCTGCGCGGCCGTGTACCTACGGGTTCAATAGTGCCAGTGAGTAAGCAAGTTAAATTAATTACAGAGAATAACAATATTGAGCTGTTAAGGTATATACAAAATATATTAAAATAATAACAATAATAATCTATGTAATTTAGTGCAATGACTGTTCTGTAAACGAGTAAGTTTAAAAAAGGAAAACAATCAGATAGATCTATTAAAATGATTAAACTGGAAATTAAACCATAAATTGTATCATAATTAAAAGCCAAGTGATCTAAAACTAAAAGAAGTGTAAATAAATGCTTTCCAAGATAAAATGTATTAAAAGTGAAAATATAGTCACTAACTCCTGGACAAAGCTCATCAAAATTAAGCATTTCTTAATGATGTTAGATATCAAATAGAAAGAAGTTGTAACTGAAGAAGCAGGAATATTCGCTGAGTCGTAAATACCTTCAGGTAGTAAGAAAAATTTTATCTTCGCTCTGGAAAGCGAAGTGTGTCTTGAGCTCTTAATAATTGAACTAATTGGTTGCCACAGCAACAGTTTTCTTTTCTGTAATAATTTAATTTTGTTTGAGCTTCTCGGTGTCGTGGGATGTAACGTTCTTACAAATTGTGAAAAGAGAGCTAATTACATCTCAATTAAACAACTTCGTGACTTTCTCTTTCCCCAGCGCACCTTACATCACAGATCTTAGTTCCTCAACCACTATATATCCCTGAATTGTTTCTAAATATCTGGCTTAAATCATAAGCTGAACTTTGAAAATGCATTACAAGGACTATTTAACTCATGCCCCAAATGAGAGTCAATGACCAATCACATTTAATTGCATTTTGATTTACAACCAATCACAGTCAGGTTTCATCTCGAATTTATCAACTTAAGTTTATCATATTAAAGAGAGCTCCTCCTTTTTAACATTCTGAATAGGTCAGAGCATCATGTTGCAGTGACTGACTCTCTAAGAAATACGTTGGATATAACAATTTTATTAAGGTGTAAGAATCCTACAATGCAAGTGGCTCCCAGATTATATATATATATATATATATATATATTGCACGAATGTAACCAGATACTGCTTGCGAGATATAATAGAAAAACATTCTTAACAATTGATTATACCACAAAAAACACTGTTTGCACTTTCTTAAAGGTATTATTTCCCAGGAATTTGCGTTCCAGAAAAATATAATTGACATATGTACATCATAGGACATAAAAAAATAATTAATTAACAGTTTAATGTGTTTCATTTTTTCTCCACTAGGGTCCATTCTTTATTTATTGCGATCATTTGACGATAAATAGTATGATCTGGTAGCATGATGAACAAATGAAACATAATAAATGTTTCTCATTTGTTATCAAACATCGCCGTTTATATTAAATATATAAATATTTTAAAATAACTGTATTTAAATAATGATTTATGACTAAACAGCTTAATTTTATTCGTTAAATAGTCCTAAAAAATGTCACTCTTGATTTCCAAATTCTCTAGATAAATTCACTCGTCACTTCGTGACATCGTGAATTTATCGAAAATTTGGAAATCACTCTTGACATTATTTATGATAATTGTCATTCCACCTTATCTAAAAAATGTTAAACTAAAAATAATCGAGGGGTTGCAATGAGAAGGTGTTAAGTTCAAAAGGTAGTTTTTGGGATAAGTGAAATGTAATGCTTTTATTTTTAAGAAATATCAGGGATGAAATTTGTAAAGCTTTAATTGGTAGTAATTACATATAACTAGAATTTAGTTCATTTTTCCTACAGATAGAGCATGATATGCTCCACTTATGGTGAAAACTAATTGTTCGCATTTTTGGATTTACGTAATACTTTGGACTCTTGCCATTCCAAATTCTCCCAAAAAAAATATACTATAAATGTACAAAACAATAATTATTCCTGTTATATTAGGCTATATGGATGGGAAACATGGTCTCATATTTTGAGGAAGGGGAGAAGTTTACGAATATTTGAGAATACATTCATAGGAATATTTTAATCAGAGATGGACGGAGAGGTGAACGTACAAGACTACATGATTAATAATATTGCTTTATTTTAATAATAATAATAATAATAATAGTAATAATAATAATAATAATAATAATAATAATAATAATAATAATAATAATAATGCTTTATTTTAGCTGGCAGAATTAAGGACATCTCTTCCACTCAACCAGCGAATAGTGAAGTTTTACAAAAATTACATACTTATTACAATTTCAAGATATTATTAAAATACAGACTAAACAAAAGACAATGGTGATGTGATCTAATACTAGCTAATACTAACAAAAACATAGAATATAATAAAATTAAATAAATATAAAATAAAATAAAGCAAGTGAAGTTTCCTAGATGATTATGAGATACATGATCTTTATGGGATATCAGTTGTATTAAGAACAGTAAGTGATAAAGTCTGGGACTATATGGAAAAAAAACAAAGTTTTACGTTTAAATATTGTGCATAATTAATATAAAATATTGGCCAAGTAAAGTATTTACATTGAACATCAGCGAAATTAAATAATTACAGTCCATATATTTGTACAATAATATTATTACGTTAAAGTAAAATTTTCCATATGTTTTCGAAATTAACAGAATGTGACATGGGATTTCTTATCTCATATATGAATAAGAGAGAGAGAGAGAGAGAGAGAGAGAGAGAGAGAGAGAAAGTGAGTTTCTTTGTTAACTTGGGAACTGTGGTCGACATCTTGGTATTTAAAATAACTTGTCATATCTAAAATGAAATATAACGTCTTCTTTGTTATCAGTTAGGACATTAAAACCACTAAGTCTTTGAGGTCGGGTCAATGTATTATAAAGTCTGGCTAAATGGGATAATGTAATTTAATTAGTTTAGTTTGTGGACTGAGTAGTTGGTGCAGCTAGAGTTGACATAATTACATCCTCTATTGTTGATCCGGTGAAGAAGTTCTTTGTCGTTTGCTATCAAGTTACGTTTCACTTTGTGGGTAGATACAATAATCTGTAACAAAAAGAAGGAATCCTCCCTTAGCAACATCTGGTAAAGGGGGTGTCCAGGTCTTGTGGTGGTTACTGCGGTATGCCCCCATAAGGTTAACGGCGACCGCAAACCTTGGATTTACGACGTCGTCGAGAAATGGAATAGGAGGGAGGTGAGCCGAGTTGTGTAGTTGGATAAAGGAATGCTTGTTGCTCTCGATTAGAATCCTGTAGAGAATTCACGTTTTATCAGCTTCTTTAATTTCCACCAATAACTTGATCTTTTCCATTAAATCATTTAATTTCTGACGTATTCTACTTCTTTATTCCAAATATTTATTTTAGAACACTGTGGTGCTATTGAGTAAGATCAGTTTCATAGACAAGGGTAACTCGATTTCAATTCATGTTCGGGACAAGCGAACTCGACGTTTTCAAATTTCTCTCTCACTTATATGTGGATCTCGTATTTAAAGGCTCTAAATACACTGTATAATTTTGACAGCTAAAATAAGCTTTTAGAACTCTAAAAATAAGTTGTAAAGATATTATTTTTAAAATAATGTTACCTCTTTGAAATTATTAAAACTAATTAATATTAATATATATAATAATGGAGAATATAATACATATATAAGAAAAATAAGTGTTTGAATTGGATTCCCCTGGTAGTGTAATGGATATCACGCTGAGGTACAGACTCAGAGATCCGGGTTCGAATCCCGTCCAGGCATTTATTTTTCTTATCATACCATATATATATATATATATATATATATATATACGTTGAATTTGTTTTGTTATGTAATTAAAATGCTTCAATAATTATTTTTCTTTCATAATGAACTTCATAATCCTCCACATGTAGTTAAATATTATACAAATGACTTTTACTAAAAATAAATAGAGCATTTTTAAACATAAATTCGTTTATGTGTTAGATCGAGAATGATACATTTTTCGACTCAAATTTATTAATGAACCCTGTTACCACTAGAATTATCAGATGATTTTTGGAATTAACTCGTAATATTTATTAAGTTCTTTAGGTTAATTTCATATTTTTCAATCTTAGTGATTAGAATTTCACAGAGGAGAAAAGATTACGAGTATCTTATTTGAGAATACAGTCCCCAGGAATATTTTTCAACCAAAGACAGACCTACATATAGATAAATGGAGGAGAAAACTAAGTAACAATGAGCTGCATGATATTTATGTGAAACCAGATGTAATTTGAACAGTTAAGTGTCGTAGACTGCGTTCGATAGAACATATGAGACGCATAGGGAATGAAAAAGAGGTATTTTCCTTATAGGAAAACAAGATAAAAGGCTCGGTAGATAGTCCAAGAACGAAGTGGGAGAATAAGATTAACGATTATTTGAGGGAGGTAAATTATATACTTATTTGAAAACATTCGCTCAAGATCAGTACATTTCAGGAGCGTACGTCCGCCCGCCCTTGAAACTCCAGATTACACCGTGTTAGTTAAAATGATTAAAAGGGAGCGGATTTCCATGTTTTAAAAGTTAAGATTGCAACATCGTATAGCGATAAAATTAATTAAATAAGCCTTTATGACCAATCAACTGATTGTTTTGTAATATAACTTACAAAACCGTTTCTCAGTAATTTTTGTGTGTAATCTAGCAATATTGCATTTATATTTTACGAAATAGAAATAATGTAAATACAACACTATTTCTTTTTTTAATTAAAACTTAAAATATGTAATATATATGTAATAATGCTAGATTGCACACAAAAATTATTAAGAATCGTTTTTGTAAGATAAATTATAAAAACGTCACTTGATTGGATATAAAGAGCTTATTACATTAATTTTATCACTGTACTATGTTGCATTCTTAACTTTTAGAGCATAAAAATCCGCTCCCTTTTGATTATACATAGACGTCCAACATGCTCTGTAGGCCTATCATTCACTAACCTGCTTACATTAAATACGCTCCGATATACTCGTAGCGAGTTGGAAGCTAAAACATAGGCCTAATTATCTCACAAAGTGAAATATACATTTATTACGTACTGTAAACTTTTAGTTCGCTTTGGAAGAGGAATTCAGTATGAACTATAGCGAATACGAAGGAATGACTCTTGAAAGTTGTTGAAAAGAAGAAAATACGAAGTTAGGTGAACGGATTGGACTTCGGAGACTCATTGACTTGAAAAGCGCAAGACATTCCCTTCCGGCTCGAATACGTCAATTTAGAAAGTGTGTGACGCATCCAATTTACTGGCCAGGATGTTAGAAGAACTTCAAACTTTGTCTGATCCCTCAAGATACGTGCTCAACGACTGTAGTCATTTAACTTTTAACCTGACAGGGCAACATTTTGCCACGCAAATTATTCATAAGTAATGCCACGAATGATTTCCAAATTATCGATAAATTCACGACTAACAAAGTGAGGAGTGAATTTATCTAGAGAATTTGGAAATCAAGAGTGTCATTTGTTAGGACTATTTAACGAATACAATTAAACTGTTTACTCAAAAATCATTGTTTAACTATAGTTATTTTAAAATATGTATGTATTTAATGTAAATGGCGATGTTTGAAAACAGATCAGAAATGTGAGGTTATGTTCATTCACTGCTGATTGATCATATTTATTGCCAAATAAGATCGCAATATTGTAAGAGTGCACCCAAGTGGAGAAATAATGAAACACATCAAACTATATATCATAATCAACATTACGGGTTATTCGTTAATTGTTTTAGTAAACAACTCAGTAAAATCAAGGAAACCTTTAATTATTTGCTATAATCAATGTATTTGTTGGAGAAAAATAATGCTTTGACCAGTTCAGAACATTAAAAAGGAGGAGCTTTCTTTATCACAAAAGCAGGAGCTGATAAAGAGAAATCGATAAAGAGCGAGGTGAAACACGACTGTCATTGGTTGTAAAACAACATTTATTGAAACGTGATTGGTCATTGACTAGCATTTGTGGCACGAGATAAATAGTCGTAGGAAAAAAAAATATATAGGCCTACATATAATTTTAATGTAGCTCACTGTATGTTTTTATACCAACTGAAAACCTCCACGTTTGAACAGGGAAAACAGATTTAAATAATTGTAAATGATTTAAGTTTGTACAAGTATTATGCAAAATGATCTAAAGTTAGTAGTTAATGTTGCCAAATTATTCGTGAAATTTCTGTAAATAAAATTTGTTTAACTCGTGTGAAAAATTAATGTAAGCATAAGGCTGTAAGCAAAGTTAAAGGGAAAGTCTATAAACATATTTTTCCGAAAAGGGCATTACTGGAATTACTTCTGCGGTCTTGAATGTAGGCTGCTGTTAAATTTAAATACTCCCCTCGTGCTTCAATATCATTTATCATCCATCATATTATCGGCGTAACGTAACTCCATCTTCCAGGTAACCCAGTCTGAGAAATGGGTTACATTTCCATCAATGCCGGGAAAGAATATCATGAACGTTCTAAGAAAACCTGGTGAAATTGGTATATATATAATATCCATAGAAAGAACTAAGGTAATGGCATTCCAAGGGAAAAATCAAATCAGATCCAAAATAGTAATAGGAAACAAAATCATAGAACAGGTGAACCATCTCAATTATCTAGGACGTGACATTTCATTTAATTATGATAATGATATAACTAATAAAATAGAAAAATTCCAGGGATAAAACGATCACTAAATAATAAAACAACAAGAGAGACCCAATTGAAAATTTATAAAACATTGGCAGTACCGGTACTGCTCTATGGATCAGAAGCCTGGATACATAAAAAACAAGATCTAAGTAGAATAACGGCGGCAGAAATGAAATTTTTGAGATCTGTTAAAGGGTGCACTAAGGAAGACAGAATCAAGAACACAGAAATAAGATAGGAACTTGAAATATTTGCAATAACTGATAGAATAGATACATATAGACAAAAATGGAAGCAACACATAGACAGAATGAATGAAGATAGATATCCAAAACAAATAACAAAATACAAACCTAAAGGCACTAGAGATGTGGGCAGACCTAGAAAGAGATTGGCTGAAGTCGGAACGGGTCAACAGACCTAATCCATGAATGCAGATGATGATAACGTGTGTGTGTGTGTGTATACAGCGTGTAACAGGACCCCAACGACAAAATGATAGGGATGATAGGACTTGCAGAGAGGATCATTTTTTTGTGAAGGAACATATATTCGCAAACACGTCGTTTATGAGTTATGCGCAGATGAAGGTGTTCACCCGTAAGGGTCGGAATTGAAGACAAACAATTGTACACGTTGAGACTTTCCTCACGGCTTAAATTGTAATATTTTATGATGCCTACCTATCTTCAAAATTTTGTCCTAAAATTTCGGTAACTTTCTGCACAATTCGTTAAAATATAAGAACAGCTGTCTCAGCGATATCCCATCCATACACAGCAAATGTTCAAAGTGGTTTTTTGTTCTTAAAGATTATTAAGGGTACGTTGTTGCATTTGAGAAGGCTCATTCCCAGGATATTCAAATCTTTATCATGAATAAAATTAATATTGTAGACTTATAATTGAATCAATTGTCACATAACTATTAATAAAATATGAATGATTGAAGTAGTGTTTTATATTATTTATATATATATATATATATATATATATATATATATTATCTTACGAGATTTTATTACGGAGGCGTTTATTCTGAGAGCTTCTGTAAGCTCGCTATTTCGCTGTAAAAAGAGTTGGTTCGATTTCATTAGCCAATTTTAACAGATGTTTATAGCGATTTAAAGGATATTCTGAAACCATTTGGCATAGTGAGTAAGTTTATAAAATATATAGGGGAATCGTACACTTTCACTGTATTTATAACATAATCTAAGAGTAATAAAAAAATGAACACACGCAAAAAAGTTCAATTTTGTTGTAAAGTGGACAAGAGTCGTTTTAAAAATCAGCTCCTCAGAAAATGTTTTCTAATAACGAAATATTTCTAGCTGTATCTCCATGTGTGTCGTTTCGTAGCATTTAACAAACTACTTCCTAACTTATAAATAAAACTACAATAACTCCATGTTATAAATAAAAATGCAAGAAATACTAAACAATTACTTAGTTACATCAAAAAGTAATTACTGATTTTGAAATTAAATGCTATCTTATTTTCAAATCTTTAATTTATCATAAGTAATGCCACGAGTGATTTCCAAATTATCGATAAATTCACGACTCACGAAGTGAGGAGTGAATTTATCTAGAGAATTTGGAAATCAAGAGTGGCATTTGTTAGGACTATTTAACGAATAAAATTAAGCTGTTTACTCACAAATCATTATTTAACTATAGTTATTTTAAAATATTTATATATTTAATGTAAACGGCGATGTTTGAAAACAAATGAGAAACGATAGGTACGCTTCTACTGCTTCTTTTGTTTATCACTGCAACCAGATCATACTATTTATTGCCAAAGGAACGCAATATTGTAAGAATGCTCTCTAGTGGAGAAAAAATGAAACACATCAATCTGTATATTAATTCATTTTTGATGTCGTATGATGTAAATATGACAATTATATTTTTCTCGATTATTACCTGGGAAAAAATACATTTAAGAAAGTGCAAACAGTGGTTTCTTTTTTTGGTGGTATAATCAATTGCTACAAATGTTGACATGTAAGCACTATTATATACAATCTGGTAGCCGTATTTGTTATAGGCTCAGTCACTGCAAAATAACGGTCAGACCTGTTCAGAATATTAAAAAGGAGGAGCTTTGTTTAATATATGATAATCCTAACACTGATAAATATTTCGTGAAACACGACTCTGATTGGTTGTAAAACAGAAATCATTGAAACGTGATTGGTCATTGACTCCCATTTGGGGCATGAGTTAAATAGTCAGTGTTATTGTTTCCATTTGTTCGATACATGTCCTTTATTAAATAAAGCTATATTGGATCACTGACAGTGGTATCATTGTAAGAAATTTGAATATTTATAGATGCATAATGGCTCGTACAAACTACCAATTTACTTAATTGAATGTCATGAATATGTTGGTGACTTTCCACCATGAATATTGTATGTACTGATATTTGATAGGATTTGAATTATGTACTCTGCGGTACAGAGAATCAATTACTTACTATTATCGGTCTGCATTTATTTCATTTAATTGCATAAACTTGTTTCATTTGTAATATATTAATTTTGTTTCTTTTTTCAGGTAAGTCTATTGCTCTCCGCCTGATGGAGTTACTTTCTACACATCTGCTCGTAAGTCGTTTTCACTTCACTGTCTTAACCTCTTTGTATCCTACTTGATTCGTGTGAGATTGGAATTTATTTACTCTGTAAACATATGAAGATCGCTATGATTTTTTTATAATGATGCTTCATGTTTATATTTTTGCTTTATTTCTGTTAATGTTATGTGGCAGCACTGCAAAAATGTAAAACATATATAAAACCTACTGTATCATAAATTATACACACTCAACCTCTATGTGATTTAATCCTCCGGTATTTGAATATATTTTGTTATATATAACTTTCCTCATTAGAAGATTGCCTCAAGGACAAAATGATACACTCAATTTAATTTTTGAAATTGATGAAATACATTTTGTAAATACATTTAAAAAATTGAAATTGTAATTGAAGTGTACATATTATAAAGTAGAAATTTTGTAAAGATGGTTTCTTAAAATTGAAATTGTTCCTTTAATGGCAGCGATGGCAATTTTAGAAAGATACACCCTGTCCAAATCTAAGGAATTCCAAAATTTAGCTAAGAATCCTGGTATAGTGCCTCTTGGCCCGATCATCAATCCTGTGACAGTTATACTATCTAATTAGAATTTATCTTTGTGATAGTCAATTGTTGGCTCATATATGGCTTTCTTTTCACAGTCAACTTCCTCAGGTTGACCACTATGAGTCTCAAAATGGATTGTGGGATCTAATATCATACCAATTTTAGAAGATGGTCTAAATGCAATAATATCTATTCGTCTGTTACTTTCATTAGTGGCCACAGCATGAACTTCCTCATAAACTGTGTATCCATAATCTCGCAAGGCTTCTGCCATCATATTTCGAATAGTGTTGTTCCTCAGTGATTCTCCAATCGGACAAGCTCCAAGGACGTGTGCAAGGGTTTCGTGCTCTCTGCGACAACGACTACAGAGGGTATTGTCCCTAGACCTACTCGGCAAAGAACGCACCGCCGATACATTGGCTTGCATTTTAATCGCTTCTCTCCATTCGGAATAAGACAATCCCTGATGATCACGAATCCATTGATTTTCTGGTGTATATTCATTATAGAGAACAGCGCCTTTTCCTCAATGAGGAAGTTGACTCCAGAGAACTGCTTCTTTGTCTCTTAGTTGTTTCCTGAGTTTCCTTGCATCTGGTAGAAGATGTCGAGTATTAATATTGATGTCACTGGGTTCAATGTTAAGGTCACTCACACATTGTAAACTTTTCTTTTTTATAAAAAGGTTAATGCCTGATAACACATGTAATTGAAATAAAATTATAATTCTTCAATACATTCAAAATTAATATTTCGTTGTGCTCATAAAATCCTTTAAAACAAAACTATTTTATTTTGTCATATTAGCATTCAGAACTGAAGAGTTTGCGAATGAGTAGTACAATAATTTGTGATTTGTTTTGAAATATGTAATTGAGTTATATATATATATATATATATATATATATATATATATAATAATCAAAAAAGTAATAAATATGACATGCAGTATCTTCACAATATCTGTTTTCACTGCTAAATTAAAAAAATATATATGCCAAGTTTACTATTTGCCTGAATTCATTCATTACTCTTATAAATGTGTGATTTATATTTGCTCACGTAATTGATCGTCTTTCCTTAATTTACAAATAGAAATTACATACAGAAAATAAATAAATTCATGTTTAGAAACGCATGCTATTATACATACAGGACTCTTGTAATCCCAAATACTCTAAAAAAAATTAAATTAAAATTTTATATAAAACTGTAATTATTTCAGTTATATTAAATGGATGCTAAAGGCGATCTCTTAGTTTATGAGAGGAGGAAATGTTACTAGTATTTGATAATAAAATGCTTACGAAAGTTTTTGGAACAAAGATAGACGAAAAGACGGGCTAATAGAGGAAACTACGTAAGAATGAGCTGCATTATATTTATGGGAAACTACATGTAACAACAGTTGAGTAGACTGTGAGGGGCAGGGCATGTGGATCGAATGGGAAATGAAAGAAGGGCATGAGAACTTTTTGTAGGAAAACCAGAGGAAATCTCTCAGTAGGTAGGCCGATGACTTTTTTAGAGATTAAGTTTCTTATATCTCGTCTCGGGGAATGTGGCTTCAAACCGGGCCGGAATCAATTGATTTTTTTAGAAATGGTGAAATCCATGGGACAATTCCACCGGGAGGTACTTTAAGTTATGGATTCTAAGTCTGAAGATTTCGGGCTGGTAAAAAAAAAAAAACTCACGCCTAAATTAGAACCTCTGACCAAAATTTAATTGACCTTTCGCATCCAAATAACACTTTAGTTGCCTTCCAGGCGTCTTTTTAAGGCGATGAGCTAACCACTTGTCACTCACTGACAATTACAGGGAAATGAGCATAACTAATTTAGAATTGACTTCCACAAGGGAGCACGCTTATCTCACATGGGATATACAGGTACGGCAGGAATGAGGTGTGAGAATAACATTAACCATGATCCAGGGAGGTGAATTATACAGAGAATGAATACAAAGCATTACTTCAGGATATGGACGTACGGAGAGTTTATGTCAAGGTGACTATGATGTTGCCAGTGAGTTAAAGTGCAATGTGTCATTCTCTCGGACTGAGGTTATGATATTTTAAAAATAAAGCTAATAACGTAGCCTACTGCAAGGTGGAGAACAGGTGCGCAGATTTGCTTAATGAACTCGAGACGTCAGAGCTTGAGACAGATAAAAAAGCGTAGCTCACGTATATCACTTGGAAAAGAGTCAACAAGACGAAAAGAAATTAAAAGATCTATTTTGGCACCTGTCGCCAGCCGAAACAACCTGTGCAATATGGCCTGCGCTTCTTTTCCTTTCACAAAGTTGTATTTATCTTACCTCTATATTCTCTCTCTCTCTCTCTCTCTCTCTCTCTCTCTCTCTCTCTCTCTCTCCTCTCTCTCCTCTCTCTCTCCTCTCTCTCTCTCTCCCCTCCCTCCCTCCCTCCCCTCCCCCTCACTTTTCTCCTATTTATAAATAAAATATTCCACCTGATACAAGGAGAAGCTAGAAAATTTAATAATATCTATGCAAACTCACACACACAAACACACACACACACACACACACACACACACACACTTTATAAGAATCAACATACCATCTGAATAAAGAAAGAAATCCGTCACGCAGAAACTGTGTACACTAAGCGAATTTTTCTCTTTAGTGGCAAAATGAAACGATATAATAATAGATAGCTAGATAGATCATCGGTTGATTAATGTCTTTGACATCGTCCGATTCCTAATAGCCAGTTTTGTCGGTCCAACCAAACTCCTCGTTGTAGATGTTTTTCCTTCATAAATAAACATATCCCATGACTCCAGCAAGTTTTAGGTCTTCCTCTGCCTCGTCTTCCTTCAGGTTTCCATTCAAAAACACATTTTGGTAGCCGATCCACTTCCATTCGTTGGACATTTTCGTACCATCTTAATTGCTGAGTTTTAATAAAATCTAAAATAGTGCCTTCAATCTTAATTTTCCCTCTTATAAATGAGTCTAACTCTTCTTTCTCTTCTTGAAATTCTTGCTGCCCGTCGTATGTAATCCATTTTCTTTGCCAAAAGATACTTATTTGTTTTTGTTGTTAATGACCAAAGTTACGCTCCATAAGTAATTATGCTTTTAACAATTGTATGATATATATTAATTTGATTTTTATTACTTATATTTGTATCCCACAATATTCCATTGAGGCAAGCAATTGAAAATTTTCCTTTATTATTTCTATTTCTTATTTCGTCTTCCTAACTTCCATTTTTGTTTATTTTCATTCCATCAAATATGTCATCTCACTACAAGATTTCATGATTATTCTAGAATTATTGAATATAAAATGAAAATAATCTTTCAGTATAAGATTTTGAGATCACCACAAATAAGAGGATTGTGATGCTAATGCTTGAATTAGGAAGTATTTTAGGGAAGCCTCTGGTTTCTCGAGTCTCAAAATTACATTTTGTTCAGGTTCACCAATTTATAGATATTTTGTTTTCTTCATGTTCAAAATTAATCCCCATTTATTATATTCTTCTATTAATTTCCTATTCTAAATCTTCATAATTTTGTGCAATTAATAATTGTTCATCTGCAAAATGTAAACTAAAAAGTTTTATTGTTTCAAATAGGAATTCCCATGCCTCAACATTTTCTCCTCAATTATTTAATACTTTAATAATAACATTATGAAACAATCAATTGAGTTGGTGTTTACATGATGAAAATCAATATTTATTAATTAGATAATTAGATTGGTCCAGGATGGTTTAATTGATGTCCAGGATAAGATACGAGGACTAAATTGTTGCTCGGGACTAGCTCAGGTTAGGGTTCGGTAGGAGCTGGATTCTCACCAAAGGTTGACGCAAGGAAGAAAAGTGATATGTAAATGGGTAAATGAGTGGAGGCTGGCGTAGAGTTAACACGATGTATTTTTATACTTTGGTAGATGATACACATCAGTCGGTCCTCCGACTGCTTTCTGAGAGTTCCAAAGCACAATGTAGGGTGTTGGAGATGTTCTAGTAATGTGTTCTGTTAGACGTAGGACTAACAACTAAGCGTGTGTCCTGTTAGAAGTAAAGCTAGCAGCTAACTGATTCCTGTTAGACGTAAGGCTAACAACTGAGTGTGTCCTCTTAGACGTAGGACTAACAACTAAATGTGCCCTGTTATGCTGAGGGCCAACAACTAAGTGATGTGTGATACTCGTCGTGAATAATTTATTTGGTTTATTAGGTGTTTTATGATCCCGCCCACATATATGCTTTGGACCTCCTTACAAAATTAACAAATTTTACAAGTTTTGGGGTTGGTTCCCTCTATATCATATTCCCAAAGGTGCTGGTTTACGCCCATTCTCCATTACTGAGGGATGTTCAAACCTTCCATATATTTTTCTTATGTTGGCAGAATAATTATATCTATTTTTCCTATAACGACTTGCTAATGCCACGTCCCCGTAAAAGACGTCACCTGTCATGTCAATATCTTATTGTGTAAAATGTTACCTGTTAGATTGTGGATCCATGTCGTGGTTGACAGGTACCTTGGTCGTGTACAAATGAGACAGCTCGAATTCCTTTCCCCATTTTGTTCAGCCACGCGGCCGTTGTAAAAACCCATGAGTTATACCTGACTTTTCCTGAGTAATAACTGTATGATGTATGTAATTTATTAAGCTGTATATAAAAATCGTACACTTTTCTAATTATCAATTTATTTCTATTTTCATTGTACTACAAAATGGTTCCCTGATTATTTTGAATATAAACTTGGTATAATTCGGATTATTATTACTCTTTTAGATTTTGGCCTATATTACATTGAATAAAATTCCTTTTTATTATTAAATACTGGGGAACAATGCCTAGACCTAATATCGGTACAATATCATTATGAGTAAATAAGTATATGTCTGTCACCGTTCACTAAGCTGCATCGGGAACCAGATATGACTCTGTGGCAGCTGTATTGTGCGTTTGTATAGTTTAATGGACTTCGCCTGCCAAAATTTTAAAGTTTCCCCTTCGAGGATAGAGTGGGGCAGCGGTCACTAACCTCATAGTAATTTTATAGGCAGATACTCAATTGTTTAACCTCTTGAAACAGCAACTATTTAGTTTCTCTCAGTTAGTGTTTTGTTAGTGTCTGTGGTTTTCTCATAAAGTCAAAAGTTCAATTGTTTTAGTTTAATTGTTTATTAACACGGTTTTATATATTTAAAGTATGGCAAACTGGATCTGCTAATTTCATTGTTATTTTTGTTTTGTTTAATTCATATTGTTTGTCTATTTAGTCTGATTACTTTGGAAAATTATGAAAGACATAGGGTTTCTTTATAGAATAAAATATAGCAGTAGAAAAAGTTTATTGGTACGAACAGTTAGCAAAGTTAAATTAATACTAATATACTATGAAAGAGGCACGAAAAACAAAAAAGCGATAATGTTTCTAGACTAAACTTGGGTTAACGATAATCTTACAAAAAGTGATTAATTGAAGATTGACTATTATTGTTGTTCATGCCGAAACAAGCAGATTTTGTGAAGGTCGCACTACTTGTGTTTGAGTCAAAATCTACGAACGATTGTCATGAGGAAATAGATTTCTAAAATGGTTTAATGAACATTTAATACCAAACATTCCACCTAGTAGTTCTTTTATTGTTATGGACAATGCTATTAATTATCGCCTCACTATGATGGTTGCCCGTTTTTATAAAAGCGGGCGCCGCGCGAAAATCCTGACAATGATTAACATGCGGAATTAGTATAGTGGCGATAGTCGCATCTTTGTATTTAATTATATATATATAATATATATATATATATATATATATATATAAAACAGCTGCAGGGAAACAAAGCTAGCGGCTGGACAACCATCATAGTGAGGCGATAATACCATTCGCGTGAACTAGGGCCTAAATAAAACTCCATCAAATATCCGTAAAGCAGACATGAAGGAGAGGTTAAGGAAAAAGGGTGTAGCTACCCACTACAATAAGTTGGAAAGGCATCTGGTAGCAACCTACTACACTCAGATTCAACCCAGAAAGTTACTGTGTGTTTGGAATAGGGAACTGGGTTGCCATTTTAACAGTATTTTCTTGAGAGAAATCTTTATATATAATTGAAGATTGCAACACAGCAGGTACATAGTTGTAAGTTGTAGCCATCCAAGCCACCCCCTCTTAAAGAAAAAAAACAGTTACCACTTGTCACTGAGCTCTTGCGGATCTGTACTATCCTGTGTGAAATTGTCGACTCTCATATTTACTATAAAACTAGTTTACATGCCGTAAATGAAAAACTATGTTTTTATAAATGTATAGTACATGTATTTCGAAAAAGTACTCCTAAACCCTGCCGCTCCACCCCTCTTTAACAAACAAATAATAAAAAAACACTAGATTACGTTTATGTAACACTTTGGCTAGACCAGTGTTGACCTATGGTAGTGAAGCCACTAAAAAGACAACATGAAAGCAGAATAACGGGTTGTGAAATGAGATTCATGCGCAGATGGGATCGGAAAAGGAACACCGATATCTTAAAAGAATTGAAGACTACGCCAATTTTGGAATATATTAAACAGTACCAACTAAATTGGAAACGCCATCTAGAAAGAATGAGTTCAAATCGGATCCCCAAAACTGTTTATAATTATATACCAAGAGGACAAAGATCACTGAGCCGTCCTATGAAATGCTGGAGGGAAAATTTTCTATAGGATCGTAACAGGCCTTGGCCTAATATTTGGAAGGAAGGAAGAAGAAGAAGAAGATACCGTTATTGTGAGTTTGGCAACATCTACCCTCTGTAGGTAGGGAGACACTGGCATAGCCCATGTGGTCTGTAGTAACTTCCTGGGTTGAATTAGAGTGTATAACTAGCAGTGTTATTCGGTCGTTCTTTCAGATGGAGACGTTAAGACTGATGGTCCTCTATATGCTCTTAGACTGTATTATTGATGATACATTGACAACCAGTCTCACGGTTTAGGCATATGGAAAGAATATATTACAAACTGCAATACGAAAGTTACAAAGCGAATGCATAATTAAAAACTGAAATTAACAAAGAAGGTATTATCTCCATGGCGCGACAAGATTATAAGTGCCAGGGCCTGCCAGCCAGATGCTTTTCTTTCATCCACATGCGTTAAACATACAAGCATAGGTGGACAATCATGCATATAAGAATAGGAGTGGCATGTGGTCATCCTGTCGTGTCCTCCCAGTCGTAATAACTGGTTTTCTCGATCTGGATTCGCTACTTATTAGAGATATCCAAATACGTTACGATACTAAGTGGGCCCCATAGTGGCCGAAATTCCATAAGAAAATTCTTCCTCCAAGAAACTCGAACCAGGGCAAGTCCCTGCACCAAGGGATGATCAGTCAAACCGCCCGAATATGGAGGAGGAGAACAAAGTGTGTGTGTGTAATATATATATATATATAATATATATATAATATATATATATTATATCATGCCTAATTGATCGCATTAAACTGGAGTTATTCTTGTGTGGGAATAAGTTTTTCATTCCACTATACAAAGCTCAAAACTTGTCTATCATGGATATGTGGACATTTCGGGATATCAGGAGACGAACGTAGAATGTTATAGTCAAGCCGGCAGCAGTTTCTAATTCACAATATGCATATGAACTCTACCATGTTTCTTTCCTGAAGTCGCAAATAATAAATAGATTTTAGTAAGATGAAAGGACGTTTGGCTCAATAGTACAACAGTAACATTGAAACAGTATCTGTTGTTTCCCAGTATTTATTAAACAACAAAATGCAAGCATATTATTCCAAATTTCATACTAACACAATTACTCAGTGGTCACAGAACATTTGGCAAATACCTCCATAGATTCTATATCAGAGAAAATGCAAGTTGCCATTGTGTATTAGCAGCCAGAGTGTTGAACATACTATATTTGATTGCCCTTTGTTACTTGTCGATAATACCGCCTGTTTAAGTTATATACCCATTACGAAAGTACTTTCAACAGAAAAGAACTAGAAACTTTTCAATAACTTCATAAATAAGAATAATAAAAGCTTGAATTTTTAGTTTAAATCATCTAATGTATCAAAACAATACAAAAACTATATTCTTAATGTACCTTAAAATTAAATAGGGTTTGTAAATTTCTTGATAATAATAAATAAATAATATACAAAAAGTACGTTTTAATTTTTTTTATTTAAAAATACAAATATTATGCACTTTTATTATTCCTGTTTTTTTTTAAGTTTGTTCTGATAATAGTTTATTAGCACAGAACTGGGATTTGTTTAAGTATAAAATGCACTTTTATTATTCGTGTTTTTTATTTAAGTTTGTTCGGATAATGTTAGTTTATTAGCACATAACTGGGATTTTGTTTCAGTATAAAATACACTTTAATTATTCGTGTTCTTTTTTAATTTGTTCGGATAATGTTAGTTTATTAGCACAGAACTGGGATTTTGTTTCAATATAAAATAACAATTTTATTATTCGTGTTTTTTAAAAAAAATATTCGGATAATGTTAGTTTATTAGTACAGAACTGGGATTTTGTTTCAATATAAAATACACTTTTATTATTCGTGTTTTTTATTTATGTTTGTTCGGATAATGCTAGTTATGAGCACAGAACTGGGATTTTGTTTCAGTATAAATACATTTTTATTATTCGTGCTTTTTTAAGTTTGTTCGGATAATGTTAGTTTAATAGCACAGAACTGGGATTTTGTTTCAGCATAAAATGAAGGAGAGTTGGACACGAGTTAAGAAAATTATAATGAAATGAAGGAGATGCTTAGAAATCTTGAGGAAGGAAATAGCTGAGTCTAGACTGAGCGACATTACCGACAAGAAATTGCTTGTCATTTCATTGTAAAGTGGGTCATGACACAAAGTGGCCTGCGGTCAGCGATGTAACCGAGTGCCAGGTTAATGGAGAAGAAGAACACATCTCAATCCACACCGCACTAACTGCAAACACGAGTAATTAATGCTCCTGCGTACACGCTTACAAAAGATCCTTGTATTATATTATTACCTCTATCGCTAAATACTCAACACGATTTCCAAGTTTGAACTAGCCAGACGTAACAAATTTGTATAAAGTGTACAAAAAGTAGTTTAAAACGTTTATAAATATCAGATGAGATTAAAAGAAACAATTTTAATACAGTAATTCATCAAATTTTAGGACTTTGTTAGGGTTACGGAGACTTAATTGGGAGATCGAATTTTGATATATGTCAATTCTGGAAATGAACAGAATAAAAAATAATATAATAATAATCATAATAATAATAATAATAATAATAAATTTTTTAAATATAAATATTCCACAATATAAATTCTCCATTCAACCCAACCCAAAGTGATTTGTCGCCAGAAGTTCTGTCTAGAGCATCTTCTTCCCTCAGATCTTAGCTTCATACTTCTCCCACTCATCATCTACGTCTCACTCCCTACATTCAACGTACTCCATTAGCTTCCAATTCAATTAGCTTTCCATTAAGGATCGTCTTGGTATTCTCTCTTCTTCCTTTCTTATGAGGTGTCCATACCATTTCAAACGTTTTTCTTCTATTCTTTCTATTATTTTTTTCAACTTGCATATTTCCCTTATTGTGCTGTTTCTGACCTTATTCCTTCTTGAAATTCTTGTCGATCGCCTTCAAAAATCCATTTCTACTGCTAACAGCTTATTGGCTTGTTTAATAATAATCATCATCATCCGGTATCATGGCAGCTGCCGCCGTCTTCCGGAAACCAAACGCCATTCCTCTCTGTGCATCCACTGATCTTCCTCCATTCCTCTGATATTCATAGCTGCTTGTATCCCTTCTATCCAAGTTTTCTTCGGTCTTCCTCTCATCCTCCTTTCCATTGGGATCCATTCGATAACAATTTTTGGCAATCTTTGCTCTGGAATTCTTTTGACATGACCATACCACTGCAATCTTTTCTTTTCTATAATGTCTATGATGCCCGGCTCCTCTTGTACACCCATAATTTCCCTTATTTCTTTATTTCGTATTGTATCCATTCTAGATTTTCCAGCTGATCTTCTTAAAACATCCATTTCTGTACTTAAAATTCTTTTTGATTAATAATAATAATAACTATATTATATAATAGAAATTGACAGTTGATGATAAATGAGGGAAATTTTGAAGAAGTGCCTGAATTAAAATACATAGGAACAGTAATTACAAACATGAATGAGGTGCAAAAATAAATTAAACATAACTTAAATTCTAGAAATCCATGCTATTATGACTTAGATACTTTAGTCGTCCCGTCTCTTTAAAAAACGTTAAATTGAAAATACATAAGCCTGTTATTTTCCCAGCGAAACATGGGCTCTTACTCTAAGGAAGCAGAAAATATTACGAGTATTTGAGAATAAAGTTCTTAGGAAAATTTTTGAACCAAAAGAGATGAACATACATCTAACGAGGAAGAGTAGATAACAATGAGCTACATGATCTTTATAATAATACTAATACTGCTTTATTTTAGCTGGCAGAGTTAAGGCCATAAGGTCTTCTCTTCCACTCAACCAGGATGGGAACCTACATGTAATAATAACTCGTAAACTGCGATGAGGAGGACATGTGGTACGAATGAGGAACAAAAGAGGGGCATTACAACTCGGTGTAGGAAAACCAGAAGGAAAGTTCCCAGTAGGTAGGCCAAGAATAAGAATAGCATTAACCGTGATGCTAGGGAAGTAGATTACACACTGGATAATTGGAATACATTAGTTTATGATATGGATGTATGGAGAGATTATATCCGAGAGGACATCAACTTACGGGTTTGATAATGCCAGTGGGTTGATTAGTTAATGTCATGGAGATTAAGGAAGAAACTTCTGGGAGGTGTGAATGATTTTTAAGAAGATGTAGAAAAGCAAGAATAGATAAACTACAAAAAATACAAATAAGAGAATATATGGAAGGAGATAGAGAATTCATTGATGGAATACAGAAGCGGTTAATGTATGACGGGCAACAGAATCTTATCCAGAAAGTCATTAAAGGAAGGGGAATGAAAGAGCATGAATGCCCTCAGAAGGAAATAGAAATTGGAAACAGAGTATTAACGTCAATTGCAAGAATTTTAAAATAATAATAATAATAATAATAATATAATAATAATAATCATAGTCATCATCATAATATTAATAACCATAATAATACTTTATTTATGCTACTAGTGTAATCATCATGAATGCAATGGCGGTTCTAAGGCCAATATTACGAATGTAGTTAAACTGTCTTTTCTAGCTTTTACAAATCTAATAGGCTATATAAAAATGAATGTTTGTTTGTTTGTTTGTTCGTTCGGTCGTTCGTTCGTACTCTATGCGCGGCCATACCGTTGATCCGATTGTGATCGGGCTTTTTGCAAAATGTTCAGGAGATTCCCGGGATAAACATAGGCTGTAAAAGAGTTGTGATACTCAACTCCTACACCCTAAAAATTATTATTATTATTACTATTTATTTTATTTCTATACAGATTTTCAATGTTAACACATCTTTCTGTGCCTAATTTTTTTATTTTTCTTCCCCACTCGTCTCTATCCATCCACTCCATTTCCTTGAGTCCTCTTGTTCTCATTTCAGTTCTTATTTCTTGCATCCAAGAGTTTCGAGGTCTTCCTTTCCTTCTTCTTCCATGTAGACAGCACTCCAGTATTTTTCTGGGTAACCTTTCTTCTTGCATTTGCCGTACATGCACATACCAATTTAATTGATTGTATCTTATATAATCTACTATTGAATATCTGATATTTATTTTTCATCCTATGGCAGTATTTATTTTTTTCTAATTTTGAACATCTTGGTGCTCTCTTCAAGAAATCCATTTCCATCGACATACATTTTTGTTCTAAGTTTTTGTTGAATTTCCGAACTTAGCTCCATATGTGACAGCACTTCTCACTATTGAATTGTATAGGCCTATTTGTAAGTTATTGTTTCTGGTTATATGTCTTCCACAAGATTCCATGTATCATTGCTGTTATTACTCTACCTTTATTTATTTTATTATTATTATTATTATTTTTATTATTTTTATTCATTTATTTATTTAAACTGGCCAGGCTGAGGTCATAAGGCATTCTCTTCAAGTCAACCAGTAAAAATATTGTGTACGTAATGAAAATTACGTAATATTGTAACATAGAATATGTAGAAATAGCATTTAGTGTAAGCTGGATGGCGTGTTCTTTGTAAAGCTAGCAATTACGCAACTGTTCTTGTGGCCGATGCAAGATTAACACACTAGTGTCCATCGTTATAGATAAAATAAGGTCTTCCAAATTAGTTTTAAATATTCTTCTAATGTGAGGCTGCTTAAAACACAAAAAACAGGAATCACATTTTTATTCTATGGAAGAATTTATAGATTTACAACAAAAGAAAGGAAACGAAATATTCATAGATATTGAAGTTTTAAAAAGAAAATTACATATTTATGCTAATTACATATGTATACTGAATCTTTAAGTTCGCGAATGAATCTGTGATGATTATCACCACTGCAAACTGTACAATATAATATTACAGATCCCGAAACTCTGAAGAACATGAGCCGTGTCCCTAGAATCCAATAGCCTCTTCCAGATCAAAATGATTTTTCCATGTAGCAATGTAGATATCTTATCTTCCTCATTAATTTCTCCTGGCTGGTTCCAAGAACTATTTCTGTATGATTCTTTTCTATGAGATAATTTATTACGGATATCATTTTACATTGTGTTCATTTTTAAGAGTCCTCTCGGTCTTTCTGCATTGAAAGCTCCTTTGTGAATCTTATTATGCTTAGTGATGAAATCTCAATAGAAGGGAATAAGTCAATGAAGTTCA
Organism: Diploptera punctata; assembly: GCA_030220185.1. Taxonomy (NCBI): domain Eukaryota; kingdom Metazoa; phylum Arthropoda; class Insecta; order Blattodea; family Blaberidae; genus Diploptera; species Diploptera punctata. The sequence continues at coordinate 343,251 of JASPKZ010003874.1, read as the reverse complement.
ATTTAAAGTAATATATTCAAGAGCATGAATCACAGAACTGTCTTCATGTTGTGTCTGTCTTCCTTCTAACAATACGTTTTCCAACCTGTCACTAGTTTTTTTACTCATCTTTCCAACATTTTTTCCCATTTGTCTTCATCACCTGTGTCGTGCATAAAAGACACAAGGCTCTTCAATTCAGTTAACTAATCATTATTTCGACGTTTGAGGAATCGTATTCATTACTTTATTCTGCTATTGCTTATAGAATTATACAGGCTCAATTCCATTTAGAACGTTGCTTAGAAACTTCTGCTCTTACTTTTACAAAGAGTTTTTTCTTATTGTTCACATTCGCATCCGGGTAATGACAACTCTTACTGTAATGATGGACATGTTAATATCTCCAAGTGCACTTTATCTTCATCTGAAAGAGACGATGGAAGATCACCGCGTTTCAGTAGATAGTCGCTTCATCACAACAATATATTCGCATTCAGTAAACTGGAATACTGAAGAAGTAGCTACATGAAACAAACTCTTTGTCCTTCTTCATTTTGATGGATGTAATACGTTTTTTAAATTTTAATTTGAATTTGTTACTATTGCATACTATTGACATTTCGAGGTAAAGATGAAAGTTAAAAGTCTTCGCAGTTGGGAACCTAAGGTGAACATTCAATTTCTTCAAGATTGAGAATTGCGAATGGAGGAATTTTCACAGAAAAAATATAAATAGTTTACCTATTATTGTGAGATTTTAATAGTTGTAAGAGTTGCAGAAGTGAGCCATGTATCCAGAATGTGTGGCAATTGGGAGTCTTCAATTGTTATGTATAAATACTTGTGGAAGTAATAATAATTACTATAATAATAATGTCCACCACTGTGGTCTCGAGGTAGCGTGCTGCCTTGTCACGCAGCGGGACGGGTTCGATTCCCGGTCGGGACAGGCTCCTGGGTGAAGTTATTTTTCGGGGGTTTTCCTCACCTGTAAGACAAATATCAGGAAGCTAGGGCCCAACAGTGCCCGAAAATCATCCGGCCATCACCATCATCCTTATCATTATCATCATCCTCCTTCACCGGTGTGGAAAGCAATGAGAAGCTACCACACCTATAATTCCCTACTAAAGCTGCAAAGCATAGCATGAAAATGCTATGATTACAGTGAAAGACCTGCCCTCAGGCAGAATTACTATGGATGGATAGATAATAATAATAATAATAATAATAATAATAATAATAATAATAATAATAATAATAATAATAATAATAATAATAATAATATTAATATTAATAATAATAACTTTATTTAGAATTAAAAATAAGTGGCAACTTGACCAAGAGGACAAACCGAAGAAAAAAAAACTGGAACCACTTGGACAGATGATAGAAAACAAGCTCATAGCAAAAGAATGAACGAAATTTGGGCTCAGAGGAAACGCCTCGAAGTACTTTGCGTAGTCCTACATGGGCTCATCCTCAATCAAAAAACTAACTTTATTTTGCCAAGCAGAGTTAAGGCCTCAATCAGGTTAGAAAAAATACAAAAATTAATCTTACCTCCAAATTACAATAAACATAAATGGTTGCGTAGAGGTATCTACAATACAATTATTATCTACAATATATGTCGATTTACTATAGATTTAACGAATATAATATAAAACGTACAAGATAGAATAGTGAAAAAAAACTACTAATGGCATAGAATAAATTTAATTCTGTAGAAAATGTAACTATTTAACAAATAATTGTATAAGAGTGACTTAAAAGTGCAGTAATGACAATTAGAAAGACGTAGTCGTGAAATGCTTTATGCTTAGAGAATTTACACGTAAAATCGAAAATGGTGATAGTATACAATTGTATACAACTTGTTTTAATTATCTTGGATGCATGATATCGTACCTGCATAATTTGGATATGGAGAAGAAATTAGGGAAATTTCAACAGATATGTAGTTCAATAAGATATTTGAGAAATAAGACCACAAGTGAAACTCAATTGAAATTTTACAAAACAGTAGCCGTTCCAACGTTAACATATGGGTCTGAGACTTGGCCTTTAACGATCTCTGATAAACATAAAATTTAGACAATAAAAATGACATTTATGAGATCCGTTGCAGGTATATCTTTAAGAGATCAAAACAGAAGTCAATATTCAAATATATAATATAAATAAGAGAATATACAGAAATAAATGTAATTGGTTTGAACATGTACAAAGAATGCTAAATAATATTTTATCAAAACAGATGTTTTATTATAAACCTTAAGGCCGAAGAAATGTAGGAGTCCGAAACGACGTTGGGAGGACAACCTGTAGCATATTGCGCAGCGGGTAGCGGAACGGTCCAATAGGCTCATTCCTTGAAGATGATGATGCAATTAGTTAGGAATATAAATATATTTTTTCTGATGAATTTAAGTTCCATACGTTATAGGTCTAGTATTAATGTGACGTATTATTAACCCAGAACAAGTTTTGTTTTAAAATATTACAGTATATTTAAATCATCGTTCTTTGCCTTACAATCCTGCAGGACCATAGCCTTCCTCAAAATACAACACCATTCCTTCTTCATTCTTTTTTCTTCATATTCTGAATCCAAGTTTGCACAAATCTTCGTCCCACCATTCGTTTTCTTCTTGGTTTACTTCCAATAACATATCTATTTTCTTGCATTATATATGCATGTTCCATCTCTTATATCATTTTCCAGGTAATTGTAGTAATTATTTCATAAGATTCACGCAATTATAAATGTCTGTATTTTACTTGAGGGGGCACGCCGTAGCGTAGTGGTTAAGGTGCTGAGCTACAAGCCGGAAGGTCGACGGTTCAAGTCCCGGTGGGGTCAGGATTTTTAAACTGACCAAAACCTTCTGGCGGCACTATGGCCCTGGGGTCGACTCAGCCTCTAACGGAAATGAGTACCAGACGCTTGTTCTGGGGTAAAGGCGGCCTTCACGCAGGGCTGACAACCCGGCTGACATCAAGTGCCGATTGTCCAGAAAAAGTGAGAGCCTTAACCTCCTACTACCCCAAGGGCCTCCTGAGGCCTGTAGTGAGACTGAAAAAAAAAAAAGTATTTTACTTGATTTCCAGTATCCGTTTTCACAATTTGCCCCATTTATTCTTTATATTATTCTTATTTATAATATAGCTAAAGTTTGTTTATTGCTCTCTGATAAAATCTACGTGCTGCGCAAGGTTTATTGACCTTTTTTTTATGTATTTTAACAGTATAATTACTCGTAAACAACCACTTAAATAAGAAGTAGAAAATTTTAGCATTCGTAAAATTAAAACAACATGTATGTGTGTGTGTGTGTGTGTGTGTTCACAATATTACACAAAATTACCACTTTAAAATTAAATCTGCAGTTTGTTTCCATACGTTTACTTAATGGGAAAATAAAAACTTCATTCTTCTATAATAATCGAATTGGATATCTATAAAACTTAAGAGCACAAAATAATACTTGTTGTCACCGGCGTGAATTCATTGTATTATTTGAACATAGAATGTTGTGTAAAATGTAGTTAATTAGAATTAAAAAAAACATTCTGAAGCTTAAAAACAATTATTAATTATTTTTAAATTTATTTCTATATAAAAATTGCAATTAATACATTGATAACCCAATTTCAAGTAAAATACCTTACAAGGATACCTAACTAACTCACTGATATTATCGATACCCGTAGGCTCATGGTCGCGCATACATAAGCTCTCCACACATTCCTATCTTGGGCTAATGTTTTTCAATCATCTCCTGTATAATCTACTTCCATCAAATCATGGTTAATTTTATTCTCCCACTTCATTCTTGGTCTACCAACTGGGCATTTCCTCTCTAGTTTTCTTACAAGAATTGTTCATGCCCCTCTTTAATTTCCATGTGTCACATGTCCTGCCCATTCAAGTCTACAAGACTTAATTGTTCCTGTTATATCTGGTTTCCTGTAAAGATCATGCAGCTCACTGTTTATGTAGCCTCTTTGTTCGTCTGTCTTTAGTCCAAATATTTCCTAAGAACTTTATTCTCGAATAATATATACCATATAATTCTATTAGGCCTAACTTTTAAATTGGCAATGTATCCTATAAGATATGTTTATTTTATTTTATTGTTATTTTTAATAAAGTGATGGAACAATTTTAAGTACAGAAATGGATGTTTTAAGAAGATCAGCTGGAAAATCTAGAATGGATACAATACGAAATAAAGAAATAAGGGAAATTATGGGTGTACAAGAGGAGCCGGACATCATAGACATCATAGAAAAGAAAAGATTGCAGTGGTATGGTCATGTCAAACGAATGCCAGAGCAAAGATTGCCAAAAATTGTTATGGAATGGATCCTAATGAAAAGGAGGAAGAGAGGAAGACCGAAGAAAACTTGGATAGAAGGGATACAAGCAGCTATGAATATCAGAGGAATGGAGGAAGATCAATGGATGGATATAGAGGAATGGCGTTTGGTTTCCGGAAGACGGCGGCAGCTGCCATGATACCGGATTATGATGATGTGGATGGAACAATTAATCAGTAGATATTAACATTTGTGTCAAATTATGTAACAACCTATGCAATAGGTATAGGCCTAGATGATTTTTCACTGCAGTCCGACACTGTTAAATAAGCTGGCATCAAAAATTGATTTCCTGCAAGTTAACCAAATATATATACATTTCGTAAAGTAGCAAAATCAGACCATAAATTCGACTCGCTGAGGCATTCGTTTAGTTTACCCAGTATCTAAGTGATGCACTTTTTTTTTCAGTCAGTTGAAAATAAGTTTACAGTTTCATAAAAACTGAAGATAAGTTCATCCGTGATTTTTTGTGGAACTAGCAATATTAACTTGTATTAGGAAATTAAGTAAGATTCCTTTTACATTAACATTATAATCATTTGTGTTGCAATCTTTACTTTTAGTATAAAAGCTTCCCCTATTGAATAAATATTCAGAAGAACTGCTAGATTATGCAATTATATTTTTGTCATACCTATTGGATATACTACTTTAATCCGTATATTGTATTGAATTTGTAACGAAGAAATTCATTGATAGCATATTTAGGGGTGTAGTTTTGTATCAGTCCTTGATTAGGTTATCTATATTACATTATATTTATTTATCTATTTAATTAAATAAAAATACAACTTATAGTTTTATATGATTTTTCATATTTATTACAATATAAATTAGTAACAGATATTTCTGTAGTTTGTACCTTCTTCAGACATGATTACAAATTAATGAATTTTATTATTATATATAAACTCCAGTATTGAAGAACTGGAGTTTATATATAATAACATTCATTCATTTGTAATCATGTCTGAAGAAGGTACAAAGTACTCCAATTATTCAGTACTGGAGTTTATATATAACTAGAAGTCCCGGCCATGCGTTGCTGTGGCTAAGGTATACGTTCAAAATTTAAATTAAGTTGTTGTCTTTCAACCAGATTACTTAAAACTAATACTTACACACGAAATTAATAATATTGAAAATAAAATAAACACTGAACACACTTAAATTATGAAATAATCAATATTTGTAATTCAATTGAAATTCGCGGTTGCAACAAAAGGCACAGCCATCTGGATCTCTCTTTATTAAATAATAAACCAATTTTCCTTGCCAAATTACCTTACACCGCCATCTGTTAGAATGGTATGGAACTCACAGATGATTACACCGCCATCTGTTAGAATCGTTTGGAACTCACAGATAATTATAACTCTTTGTTAAATAATAAACAAATAATTTGCAATAAAAATAATGCGACTATAAATTTAGTTATAATCTACCCTAAGTCTCAAGTTGGATCAAACTGCACACAGTGTGCAAAATGTTGTTAAAATCGGTTCAGTAGTTTAGGATTCCATCGCGGACAAACAAGGTGACACGAAATTTTTATATATTAAGATAACAAAGTTCGTTCATTTGTAATCATATCTGAAGAAGGTTCAAAGTACCGAAGCAGCTGTTGCGAATTTATTTTGTAATAAATATGAAAATCATATAAAACTTTAAGTTTTATTTTTATTCAATTAAATTAATATAGATTTTCATCAGGTAAACGCCAAATCAATTAGTTGCTTATATTTATTTGTTAAAAATATTGAAATTCGACATATGAAATAAAATTGTATAGATTGGAAAGATTGAAACTTTTTAATGAATTTATTTGGAAATTACGACTTCAACTATTCTTCGGTCACTCAACTCGGCCGTAAAACCTCATTTTCAGTCCTTGTAACGTAAAAATAACTGTTAAATGGAAGTCGGAATGCAACTCAGGGCAGAAAATATTATTCGTATTGGTATTAATGAAGCGAGAGATTTACCGTAGGAAGGCGATGGACCGTGGTAGCAAGTCCACTGGATGAACAATTTTATTGGTCGTAATTGTCGTAGTTTACGACGTTAGACGCAAGTATCCATATGAAGTCCAGGGAGTCATGACTAGAAGTTGAATAAGAGAAACAATGGACATTAATGGTAAAATCAATTTTCGCACATTCTTAAACCAGCAGGCCAAGTCAGTTAATGTCGGATCGTACATACACTACTTATAAATTGTATTTGATTTAGTTACTCTATTTAATGTACTCGCACAACCTTGTGCACCACATGTGAATAAAATCTTCATCACTAAGGGACGAGAATGGTCAGTAATATTTTGCATATTTTTATTATTTTGCTTAAAAGTATAACTTGACCTGTTAGGAAATCGTTTCAATTGGTTATGTGTGATCTTACAAGGCTTTTAAATGTCATTAACGAAGTAAGAGTTTTCACTGTTATATAGTATATACCCCAAACATCTCTCCCTAGTTGAAGTTTCTTGACCATAGCCAATTAAGTACGCTTATTTCCCTACAGATTTCAGTGAGTGACATGTGGTCGGTACATATTTAACCTGGCAAACACAAGTAAAACACATACCGGTTCAAACATCAATTTTCCTTTCTTAAATTATATTCTATCCAGAATTGGAATGTGTTAATTTAAATAGAAATAACGAAAATATGAAGCTTTACCGCTGAAAGTACCGGTAGTGTATAAAATTCTCATTATAGATACTTCTGAATGAAGCCGTCAGTTGGCGCGATGGTAGCGATAACTATTAGCCTTCGGACGAACGAGAATTGTGTAAGTTGAAAGAAATGTTAATGTTTGTATCGTCGTTTGAATGGTGTAATTGGACAGCACACTAGTACGTAGAACTAGGGGTTCAGGGATCAAATTCCGGTTCAAACATTAATTTTTCTTTCTTAACCCATTCGCTTAAGGTTTAAATTCTTAATGCATTTACCCAGAAACCGGATTTAAGTTACCGTAAATTATATTGTTTATTTTCAGACATTCAAAACAAACAAAATATAACGGTACTTGAGGTCATAATCAGGGTGAAGGCCAAAACACATTCCACTACTGTTCAGAAATGTTAACAAAAGATTTTCCTGCCAGGGGATGTACAAAATATTGCAAAATATATAACGGAAGAATTAAACGAGTGTACCTCGTCTTCTGGGTTGAAGGCCATATAACAGCCGGCGAGTCTACCTCGTCTTTTGAGGCGAATGTGTTAAATTAGATTCTATTCAGAATTGGAATGTGTTAATTTATATAAAAACATCGAAAACACATGTGTGAAAAATACTTTTTCCATTCTACATTATCTTAGACGTTTAAAGAAATATCTCTCTGTTTCATTGAAACAGACCTTTGTGCAGAACTTTGTATTGCCACTCTTCGATTAGTGGGACCTTATGTATAATGAATTAAAATTTGATTTGTCGCAGAGACAGTCCGTCAGCAATAATTTTAACTATGGATCACAAACATTCTGTTGTGACCACCACAAAGGACATGGAGGTTCACCGAATGGATAGGAAATAATTACCGGCTATAAATTTTAAACATATACTGAAATGTATTTAGGGTCTGTAATGTTTTTTCTGCCTTATTTTTACGGCTGAAAAAGTATCAGTATCAGGGTAGTAAGTAATTTCTATACACATTGTTTACAAAATGCGTGTCTTTGTCGAGCGTCTCCACTGTCTGCTCGGAGCGGAGAGTGTGTATGTTCGACTCTCCTCAGTAATAGATCTGTTTATGTGACGTGTGGTTGTATCAGAATGTCGAAACAAACATTGTGCAAAGATGAAGTTTCCAATTAAGGATCTTCTTTGGTATTCTTTCTTCTTCCATTCTTATGAGGTGTCCATACCATTTCAAACGTTTTTATTCTATTTTTTCTAATACGTTTTTGTTTTTCAACTTGCATAATTTCCCTTATTGTGCTGTTTCTGACCTTATCTCTTCTTGAAATTCTTCTCGATCGCCTGCAAAAATCCATTTCTACTGCTAATAGCTTGTTGGCTTGTTTTCTACTTACTGTCCTGGTTTCGGACCCATATAATAAAATGCTTTGTAACAGAACTTGAAATATAATTTTCTTCGTTCTGCGTATTATATTTCTATTCCAAAGCACTGAGTTCAACATACCAATGATTCTTCTTCCATCAGTTATTCTTCCAAAACTAACACCTACTGCCTTGCAGTTCAGTGTTGATTCACTAAAGGCTAGAGGAAGACAACCTTGATATCAAATAACCTGGTCCTCCGGGTTGGGAGTTGTAGCAATGGGCCAGATCTTTATTATATAATTATATACACATTTGTTTTCTACTATAAAATATAACAACTGTTCTTCAAAGTATTTTGTTTTCAAACTTATGTAATCTACACTTATTATTTTTAGTAAGTAAAGTAGAGTAATTCCATGACAGGCCTCAGGAGGCCCTTGGGGTAGTAGGAGGTTAAGGCTCCCACTTTTTCTAGACAATCGGCACTTGATGTCAGCCGGGTTGTCAGCCCTGCATGAAGGCCGCCTTTACCCCCAGAACAAGCGTCTGGTACTCATTTCCGTTAGAGGCTGAGTCGACCTCAGGACCATAGTGCCGCCAGAAGATTTTAGTCGGTTTAAAAATCCTGACCCCACCGGGACTTGAACCCTCGACCTTCCGACTTGTAGCGCAGTGCCTTAACCACTACGCTACGAGTAAGAGTTTAAATTTCAGAAACATGGCATAAGAAAGGTCTTTTAATAGTCTAAAATAATGAAATGAAACGAAAATATAGGATAGTAAGTAATAGACACACTTTCGTTGGTCACATTGGTATAATATTTAATTAATACTTTTGGAGTAGGCCTAGTTTTCAATACTTACTTACTTACTCTTACTTACTCACTGGCACTATCGAACCCGTAGGTTCATGGCCGCGCGGACATAAGCTCTCCATACATCCCTATCCTGAGATAATGCTTTCCAATCATTCCCTGTATAATCTACTTCCCTCAAATCATAGTTAATGTTGTTCTCCCACCTCATTCTTGGTCTACCAACTGGGCGTTTTCCTTCTGGCTTTCCTACAAGAAGTTTCCATGCACGTCTTTCATTCCCCATACACGCAACATGTCCTGCCCATCGCAGTCTACGAGACTTAACTGTTACAGTTTTCAATACAATGAATAATATTCGCCAGCGGATACTTTTGACTTTTGAATTTACTGTATAGTCTATAGATTAAGTAAACTCGAAAATGAAGCTTTAGAACTAACATAATCCTAGTAAAAAATAAATAATGAGAACTGCATGGCTGATAATATAAGTAAGTTTAAATGAAAGCTCATCAGCAAGTGTAGAGTGAATAATTAAGAAGCTGGCATTTAATTATTGATGGAAGTTGGTGTGTGAACTCGAAACTTATTCTATTTATATTAACACATTAAAGTACGCAGTGCAACTGTGGGGCTGTGGGAAACACTACTTCCTGAGATAACGAAGTGACAGCCTGCAATTCTAGAGGGATCCTGGGGGCGTCCTAACGTTCACATAAGGTGTGAAGCGACTGTAAAATTATTAAGTCTCGCCAGCAAACAAAGTACGTACTATTGAATTAGCATGACATATGGGGCATGTCCAAAATTGAGGGGCTGAGTCGAAAACAGTCACAAACCACAAATCATAGTTATGACACTAGATGACATTGACTTTTGCCTATTACAAAATTACATCACTAGACAGATGGCATGAGCCCCTTTTCCACTGAACCCCTAAATTTTAAAGGCATCTGATGATTATTCTAAATTATATTTGTGCAGATACTTAGAAAATTATTTTACAACGTTAGAAGAATATTAACAGCGGTATGAAAATCAACAAAAACAAAACAGAGTATTTAACAAATGACCCAGATGAATTATATGTTGATGGGATAAAGATAAAGAAGAGCGATATTTTCTGTTATTTGGGATCAATTATAAAGAAAGATGGAACATCAAATAAAGAAACAGTGAAAAGGATTACTAATGGAAGAAAAACCATAGAAATGTTAAACTCTATACTATGGAGTAAAAAGACCATTAACAGAACAAAACAACACATTTATAAATCCATACTAGAAAGTATAATGTTATATGGATCGGAAGTTTGGACTATGACACAACAACATGTCAACAGAACAACTTTAATTGAAATGGATTTTTGGAGAAGAGATGCCAGAAAATCTCGACTGAAAAAAAATAGAAATACAGAAAATAGAAAATGGATGAATACAGAAAGAAATATAATGGATGTGATTGCACACAGAAGGCTAAAATGGTATGGACACGTACGAAGAATGCAGGATGGAAGACTACCAAAGGCCGTCTATGCATGGAAAATTGAAAGAAGGAAAAGAAAAGGAAGACCAAGAACAACCTGGAAGAATAACATTCAAAATTCAATGAGGAAATTTGGTGTAACAGATGAAGACACAAAGGGCAGAGAACGATGGAGAAATTTAATTAAGGGAAATTTGTGAATGTTTGTTGCAAACTGATAGTCTGTAAGTCCGTAGTCATTTATATTTATTTATTTTTTAAATTTATGTTAATTACTAAGATTGGTTGCAGCAAACCCTCAATAATGAGGGAAATTCTCAAACATGAATGAATAAATAATTATTTTTATTTACCAAAAATGTATAAAACCTCGATATGGTGGATTAAGTTAGTGATATAGTTGACACATTTTATCTGCACGAAGATCAATGTACATATTTTGACAGTAACTTGGAATAAATGTTGGGCATTTATTGTATTGGTAGGAGTGGGTCTGTAGCGTTTCTTGACCACCTCGATCTCCGAATATTAAGATACTAGATTTTTTTTATGTGGAGAAAAAATGTTTGCTTCTTTGCTCCTGCAGTTTCATCTCCGTAACTCTTGATAGACATATATTTAAAAAAAAATATACGGTTTCTTTAATTATATCAGTAGCTTTGTTTCAATATCTGTAAGTGTGGCATGCCAACTCATATTTCGTTGAAAAATAATATAAATTAGCAACTACAACTGAATACACTGAGTAACAAAAAAAAACTTTTTTCTTTTGTCTCAGGAAGAAAGTATGTGATTCTGATAGTATTTTTTCTCCTGAATTCAAATATGATATCGGTTTTTCTCCATCACGCAAGGGTTCCGAGAGACAGGAATTTATAATTTCAAACACTTTAATATTTTCTACATTCGTAACTACACAATATTCGAACATTCGGACTCACCTAGGAAGTAAGAAATGACGATTTTCTGCTGTATTTCGCCTGTGTGGAGCATCCCTCTTGATGGTCCAACAATAATCGGCCAGCATATTAGGATTCCATTTGCCTTGATATCTCTTTTCCATAGCTGAAATCTCCTGAGTTAGTTCATTTGGTTTTATTTTACAATGGACAAATGGACGAAAAAACGTTTATTAAAAATTAATTATTTAAATCCATTAATTGAAATTGAAATAAAAAAAACTGTGGGTGATGGAGAAATTCTGAATACATAATTGAAAACATGATAAGAAACTGCATTGAATACAACTATTGGTACTCATGAGACAAAAATCATGTTGACCAGTGATATCTAACTAGAGAAAGAATAATCTTGATATTTGGCACTTACGAAATTCTTAACGTGTTTTGCTCCCATATAATTTCTAAACACTCTGTATGTGTACAAATATACATATTAAGAACCCTTTCTTTTTTAACTTTTCAACTATTTTTCCTTTCATTCCGATACGAACATTTGTTGAATTTACATGTAAACAAGTGTGGTTGTATTAGCCAGACCCAGGTATAATGAAGACAGAGATAGTCGTGGTCCATCTTGTGCTAACCCCTTTCCTCTCCATCTGGTGGTGGAACTGGCAGTCACCACATGTCCCTTAGGACGCCATTACAAGCGTCCTGCACGGCATGAGCCCCTACCGCCGCTGACATTTTCATACCTTCCCCTTGGGAAAACCTCTCCCTGTCACGACCTGACATTTGCAAACCCCAGATGAGGCATCAAGTATAAATCTGCACACAGGTACATACTGTCAGAAATCCTCACCGTCTTCCAAACTACGTTATTCGTTTTCAGTTTCACTACAAAAATAATTATTTAACTAAAATTATATAAATACATTATAATTTTTTCAGAATAGTCTTCTGTTGACTCCAGTTAACACACCTGTTTGTTTTATTTATTTCAACTGATGTAGTTAAGACCGTAAGGTCTTCTTTTCCACTTAACCAGGGTTAAATTATACATATGTTAGCAATGCATACGGATGATTGTAAATTAAATATTGCTATTTTTTGTAGATTTCCGCTGATTTAATTAAAATATATAATGGCATTATAATTAATGATGAAATACGTAATAGTTATGAAATTTCATTCAAGCTTTCCCATTGACTGAAAAAAAAATCTGTCGTTCCTATATCCTGCATATGGGGCGTGTCATCTCCCTTGATTAACTCTATTTTATGTGAATTTGAATAGAACACAAAAAAATGTTACAGAACATTATTTAAGATATGTAACGCACTTGGCCTTTACATTTTTCTTAGTGGATTGTAGCACAAATTATTAATTATCGTAATTAAGAACAATTAAAAAACGGATGAATTGCTGCAGACGTTGGGCTGATGCATTATGAAGTCGGAACGGGCAATTGCCTAATCCCTGGAGTGATTGATATGATGTAGATGATGATGAATTGCTGTGTAGAATGCGAATATCGAAATGAAGAATGTAAATAAATAAATAAATTAATTTTATATATATATTGGTCAGAATAAAGTATGATAAAGTAAAGAAAATTTATAATTGGAGATAAAAATAACCTAAAAAAGTGATATCACATTATGGATCGTGCAAAGGTATTTGTGATTGGTGGTTAAAACAGAATTGCCAACTTATGGGAACGTTTGTGTTGTTTGACAGTTACGTTGCCTCGGTGTGTATTTTCCTATTGTAAGCTAATTAGAGTGACTGATTCATCGCTGATATCCGGACCTCGACCCAATAAGGCGTCACAGGGTACTTCATTAGCGATTTGGGAAACATTTAGATAGTAGGGTCAAACAAGCAACCAGTGCATTGTATCTGACGATAAATAACTGTGAATCTTCAGTACAATAGCGGCGAGGTATACTAAGGACTTTAATGATTATCTGAAAACGGCGAAGTTTTAAAAAAGAATAATCATGTGTTTTTAAATAAAATTATTTGTAATCAAATAAAGAATATTGAAAACCTATGTCGAGCGGTTTTTTTTTTCAAGAAATTTCTACTTCGTTTAACCGTCATGGTTATCAGTAAACTTCAGACATAATTATAAAGTTTATCCATACAGGTACTTTATATTCTGGTTAAATCGTCAAAATATGGCTAAGTAAATTTTATCACCGTATAGTTGCCATAAAATATTAGCGTTTAACAAATTAGAAGAGATTATATAGGGAAGTTCGGGTAATGTGGGTCCTTCTATTTGAGTGGACCCTGTTAATATCTTATTTAATTGATGCTGCCCTCGAACAGAAAATATTTTAACTTCTTCCCCTCATCAACTTTGACGGGTTGAAGGCCAGTTTATTTTATTCTTTGTGCGAAGAACGGTTTATTTGTGATATTTATGAAAATGACCACTTTAAAAAGTTTTTCAAGCTAAGAATCAGTTCTTAATTTCTGCTATTGAATATTACATATGTTGAAAAAACTCCTAAATATATTATATTATGTAGATGCTGTTATAATATACTGACGGGTTTGGTCTGATATTATGTGACATTGTGCCTGTAAAAATACTTAGATGAAAGGTTCAACCGAATGGGCATTATTCTCTGCTATAATCGGAGATCGATTTTGTTCTTTCACGGCAGTCAGTGATTGTATAAAATAATTAAAAGTAACAAAGGAATTCGGTTAATGTAGGCCCTCCACGAGGACCTAGGTCCACTTTACACGAATAGGTATATTTTATCGATGAGGATGCTATCTCTAAAAATCATTCACCTAATTAATTTTATTTAGAATTCTTGTAATTTTACTAGACCCAAAGACCGTCGCTTTCTACAGTTGAATGACGTGTGAATTTCATAATGTACAATAATTTTTCAAAACATTAAATAAATACCAACGCTTTTTAATTATGATCAGTCATAAATATTTTCAGATTAATCTGTGCCTGTCTGTATAAATTAATAGAGTAAATAAACTCAAAAGTAGACTAAAAGCTAAGGTGAACTCTGGGGTCCACTTTATCCGAATATGGAGTTTAAAGTGAACCTTTCTTGTAATGTAAAAAAGTTTATAAATTATGAAGATGTTTACATATTTGAATAAAATAACAATGCTATTTCATAGTTACGACACTAATGATAATCACTGTAATTAAACAAAATTCAAATCACTTAACTAAAAGAAGAAAAACGACAAATTCAAAACAGGGGTCCAAATTACCCGAAGTTCCTCAACAAGTTCATAATAAACATACACATCATTTATTGGCTGGACTCTGGATATAATTTATACATTTTTTACAAACTTGCATATAAATGTATATATTAAAAATCATCTGTCGGTCCCGGTGTCATGCTTTTCTCTAGCTCTAAGTTTCCCTTTTTCGTATTTGGCCATGATGAATGGAAAATTCACGGCGTAAAAATATTTAGCATGTCTTCTTTCGGAAAGAAATTAAAGTCTTGATATATATTTATGAGACCTAAAAGTTCGTGAAACTTAAACACAAGATCACAACATAGTCTCTTGCTTAATATACCTCAACATAGGACATCACATCACTCCATGTCATATACCATCTTCACTTCTCGCAACTGGAATTCCCTACCAGAAGAAATAAGGGGCTGCCGGACATTGACATCTTTTGAAAGAAATCTAAATTTATTATTTGCTCTAACCTCGACTTTATTATCCAGTGTAAGGTATACATATATTAATTGGTGTTTCTCGTATAATTTATCATATTATTATTATTATTATTATTATTATTATTATTATTATTATTATCATCATCGTAAGTAGTGTTATTATTGCTATTATCCTATAAAATATTGTTTGTACATGAAATTTACATTGCTGCATTTAATGTATCTTTAACTGTTTATAATTAGTATAGTGTATATCTATATTTGTCAAATATTTATTTGTATTTGTGCTGGTTGAGTGGAAGAGAAGGCCTTATGGTCTTAACTTTGCCAGAATAAATAAAGTATTATTATTATTATTATTATTATATTATTATTATTATTATTATTATTATTATTGTTATTATTATTATATTTAAGCTTGAATAAAAGAGGCCACTAAACAACATTTGTTGACACTTTAACATCCAGATATTAATTAAGACGCTAATAATTTTAGAAGCTAAAGAGCGTCGTTAAAATAAAATAGTAATTGAATATCGACAGTAACAATCTTGTCTAGTTGGTTGGAAATCATTGTTTCCACAAAGCTTATATTACTCTGTTACACCTTTCTCCCTTTCAAGCCCTGAGGGGAAGTTTGGCTCCCACAGGAAAGCATCTATATGCATGACAGAGAGGGGGAGCTAGGAAGGAAGGAAGTATTGTAGATAAGATGAATTTGAGACATAGACAGAATTGGAGAAGGTCAAAGGCTTCGTTAGTATTATGAGAAATCCCTTTTCCTTAGATCTCTGCGGACGGCATGTTGCAGTGGCTAATCAAAGGCCGTGGTGCAATTCCCAAGAGCGTGAAGTGACGGAGTCAACTTTGCTCATACCTAATCAAACACTTGTAACCTCTCAATGTATTGCTGTATTATACCAAATTGTCGACGCAAAGCAAACAAGAAAGATGGCAAGAAAGAGAAGAGATGAGCTGGAAAGAACACGCCTGATCGAACGCCTGTAACGACGAGGCTTGGTGTGTCTCCAAGGAGTTGTAACCATTCAAGCAATTTCTCTCGACCACAAGTAGGAAACTAAGCAACCAGAAGAAATATGAGAGGAGATCAAACACTAGAAGCGATCGTGTAGCTGATAGCGGTATAGCTCGTGTCCTAGGTGCAAAATTGATTAACCAATTCTCGTGTCCAAGTGCATTCCCCCATTACTGTAATTATCTCCTCGCTTTCAAATACTTCCTGATTTACTGTTATTTCTCACCATATTAAGTAAAACTCATTCTCTAACTTCCAATATTTTTAACCCCTGAATTTAAGAAGGCAGTTCTAATAATTATACAAATTTACAGGGAAACCAAAAACAATGGGCTAGTAAACAGCATACACATTTGGGTCCATGCATGATACCTCTAATATATCTCCTAGTAAACAATGAACACTTTGACAAGTGGCAAAATATATTAAAAATTATTTGTTGCATGTAATATCATTTTAATTTTGCAGAAGTCTCCTCTTAACATCAAACAGTAAAACATATTAAGGAAAATATGATAAAACCAGAAACATAAATAATTTAACTCAAAAAATGTTGAAAAACAAATTTTGCAAGTAATTTAAATTAAAAAATTCAGACAAATTAAAATTCATACGTCTATAAATTTTAAATTTTATATAAAGCTTCAATAATTTTTTATAAAACTACAAAATATTTATTCAATGGATGAAAAAAAATATTTCTCGTTATACATAAACTTTAGAACGTAAAATTCTCTTCTCTAGCTCTTAAATATTATTTAAAAGTCTGTTTAGCTGGTTACATTAAACAATTAATGCATTACTCTCCATTTTTTGTATAGAACTTACATCCCTGGAATGAAGAAGGTATTCTCTAAAAACTGCATAATCCGACAATTAGAAGTGGGGTTTACCTGAAACTCGAAATTTAAAAAAATTACCGTCTTTAAGTTAAATTCAGATGCGGTAATAATGAAATTCAGTTGTGTACTTGGATATTATTGTGGGTAAGTTTGTATTTATTATTGTTATTTTTCCAGTTATGTTATATAGTTTGAAACATGGACTCTTGCTTTAAGGGAGGAGGACAAATTTGAGAATAAAGTGGCAAAGAGAGACGAAGAGACAAGTGAATGGAGAAAATTACATATCAGAGAGCTACATTGTAATGGTTATGGCATGTGACACGAATTAAGAACGAAAGTGAGGCGTGATAACTCCTTGTAAGAAAACCAAAGGGAAAGCGTCCAGTAGGAAAGCCAAGAATGATGTGGGAGAATAACATTAACCACGATTTGAGGGAAATAAATTATGCAGGGGATGATTGGAAACATTTGCTCAGGATAGGGATGTGTAGAGAGCTTATATATGCGCTGCCATGGACCTTTGGGTTCGAGAGTACAAGTTAGTTAGGTTGGTTTAAATATCTTGCTAAAAAAAAGGCATGCCTTCTTCTTAAATGTAATTCAATAGTTTCTTCATGTCATCTATTTTGTTTGCCATTAAGTGTTCTTCAGGTCGTCATTGTTTCTGAGGGCAACCTTAAATCTATTTACCTTCATGAAGCCAAAATAAATAAAATAAATAAATGGGTCAAGAGTGCAGAAGTCCCCGTTTAATAATTTGTCGTTTAAAATAATCTTTCTTCTATTTGTATTATCGTGTATCGAGTTGGACAACAATATTTCTTCAGTTTTAAACTTTCATTTCTTTGTCTACTTGACAGTTCCTTAATTGTTTCTAGTAATAATGGCGATTGTTATATATATATATATATATATATATATATATATATATAGACCTGAATTAAGATTATGACGTAGAACGCGCTATTATATCTTGTTGCTAGGAAATTACTTCTCGTTCGTATGTATACATTTCGCCAATTTTTTTTTTTTCATTTTAAAGTATTTTTTACATTTTAAAATAGATGAAATAATATAATGTACGATTAAAAACTATAAAATAGTTACCTCATAGGTCCGTCTCCTCAACTTAAGTTATTATAAAACTCTGTAGGCCTTTCGGGACTAGTCCCACCATCAGCAGAATGCATTAGGTCCTTACTTGTTGACCCTTGTTGAAGCACTGACTTGCTTGTGAGTATTTTGTATTGTGGATTGTGTGGACTGGGTGTGTTCTCATTAATAATCAGGTTATTGTCGATTTCTCTCAGGATAGCGATTTCCTCCAATATATTTATCCTCGTTGGAATGTTTTCTCTATGTAATATTGTGAGGGTGTTATCGATGTTATGCATATGGTGTCCAGCTTGAATTACATGTTTTGCGTAACTTGATTTTCCTCCATTATAAATAAAATGTCTGAAATGTTCTTTGAATCTGATGTTGAAGTTTCCGTTAGTTTTCCCAATGTAGAACTTATTGCAGTCTCTACATGTTAATTTGTAGATGCCTTTATTGTTGAATTATGACTTTTACTAGTATCGATAGATGAAATAATGTAGATAAAATATGAAGTCAACACACAATTTTTTTCTGGAGCATCTAACATTTGCAGATATTGATGACAATAATAATAATAATAATAATAATAATAATAATAATAATAATAATAATAATAATAATAATAATAATAATTAGTATAATAATAATAATAACAATAATAACACTAATAATAATATAAGCCTATAATTTATTATTCTGTGACATTTAAATCCTTCTGTTGGATTCAACCAGCAGAAATAATAATAATAATAATAATAATAATAATAATAATAATAATACTTTATTTATTCTGGCAGAGTTAAGGCCATAAGGCCCTCTATTCCACTCAACCAGCACAAATACAAATAAATATTCGACAAATATAGATATACACTATACTAATTATAAACAGTTAAAGATACAATAAATGTAGCAATGTAAATGTCATGTACAAACAACATTTTATAGGGTAATAACAATAATGATACGATAATAATAATAATAATAATATTAATAATAATAATATAAATATGATACATTATACGGGAAACACCAATTAATATATATATCTTACACTGGATAATAATGAAGTCGAGTTTAGAGCAAATATAAATTTAGATTTCTTTTAAAAGATGCCAATGTCCGGCAGCCCCTTATTTCTTGTGGTAGGGAATTCCAGTTGCGAGAAGTGGAGATGGTATATGACATGGAGTGATGTGATGTCCTATGTTGCGGTATATTAAGTAAGAGACTATACTAAATGCAGATTAGTCCATACAATATATGCCTACAATTTATAACAAATTATAAAGCATGAAAAGTCCGTCACGCAGGAAGTTAGTAAAATTAAGCGTTTTTCTCAGCAAGTCGAATTTATGTCCGATGTTGTTGGTTTATGGGATATAATATTTATTTTCTTAGTTAACAGATATTTAGTTAGGTGACAGGCAACTGCTAGAGCGATTTTTTTAAATTTCGAGTTTCAGCTAAAACCCCACTTTTAATATTCAGATTTCTCTGATTTTTAATGAATACCTTATTCATTCCAGGGGATATAAGTTCTATAGATATATGGAGAGTGAATAAAATAATGACTATGAATTTTGATTACAGAATGCAGGCTTTCTCGGCCGATAGTCATAGTATTAGAAGATTCCGAGCTATAAGGTTGTTCCTTAACTGGTGTTTCTCACAGACGTTTCTCGCTCGACTGCTGTGGCGAGTTGTTCTAGATGGTGTTCCCTGGTAGGAAGCTCGGCTGTGTCAAACTTCCGATCAACTAGAAGAACTTGCCAATGAAGATTCCCTCTGTAGTCGAGGGAGAAACGTTTGGGGAAACGCCAGTTATTGACTATGGCATTATAGTGCGGAATTTTCTAATACTATGAATTTTGATTATTTCAATAAGCTAGTTAAATATACTATTAATGAACTAGAGAAAAGATTCCAATATTATAAAAGTTAAAATTGTAACTTAGTAGATAGATAGATCATCAGTTGATTAATGTCTTTGACATCGTCCGATTCCCAATAGCCAATTTTGTCGGTCCATCCAATCTCCTGTTTGCAGATGTTTCTCATTCATGTATACATATATTCCCTGACTGCAGGAGGTCTTAGATCTTCCTCTGCCTCGTTTTCCCTCAGATTTCCATTCCAAAACAGATTTTGGTAGACGATCCTCTTCCATTCGCTCCACATGTCCGTACCATTTTTTTTTTTTGGAAATGCCCCAGGTTGTCTTTCGATATTCCTGGTGTTCTCTCCTGGCATGGCGTACTTGTAACCCACTTCTGAGGTTGGGGCGCCTGGAAGGCGGGGTTACATTGCCCCGATGATATGATGGGTGATGATGATGATGATGATGATAATGGTGCGCCAGGAGAGTCCCTAATCCTAAACTTAATCTTAGATGAATGTGAATGATGATAACTGCGATGGCCATAAGATTTCGGGGACCGTTTGGGCCTTAACGTTTTCCTGACACTTGTCTTACAGATGAGGAAAAACCCCGATAAAAGTCTCACCCAGAAAAACTGTCCCGACCGGGGATCGAACCCGGGCCCGCTGCGTGACAAGGCAGCACGCTATCCCGAAGCCACAGCGGTGGACTGGCGTACCATCTTAATTGCTGAGTTTTAATATAATCTAAAATAGTGTCTTCAATCTTCATTTTTTCCTTATAACTGAGTTCCTATTTTTTTCTCTTCTTGAAATTCTTGCTGCCCTTCGTATAAAATCCATTTCCGTTGCCAAAATATACTTATTTGTTTTTGTTGTAACTTAGGATAAGGATAAATAAGATTATTTTATCCATTGGATGAAATACATTTTTTACAACTTTATAAAAAAATACTAAACATTTTCATTCGTACTTCAACAATTTACCATCATTTTGTTGCACATTTATAACGTTCATTTTATAATAGGAGATAAATTTTGTATGCTTGTATGTATGTATAGCCCCTTAAAGTCCTCGGCTTCATTAAGGACTTGCACTTACATACCTCTCTGTTTGTGGCCATCATTCACCAGTTCCTGATTCCAAGATTTCTTAGATCAGTAACCACACCTTCCATCCATCTCAATCTGGGATATCCAATTCTTCTTCCATCCACTTTATATTCTATCACTCGTTTTGGAACCTTGTTCTCATTTATTCTCTTCACATGTCCTGCCCATCCCAGCGTTGCACACCTTAATAGTACCGATTATATATATATATATATATATATATATGTCCACCGCTCTGATCTCGAGGTAGCGCGCTGCCTTGTCACGCAGCAGGCCCGGGTTGGATTCCCGGTCGGGACAGGCTCCTGGCTGAGGTTTTTTTTCGGGGTTTTACCTCACCTGTAAGACGAATGTCAGGAAGCCTAGGGCCCAACGGTCCCCGAAAATCATCCGGCCATCATCATCATCATCATCATCATCATCGTCCTTATCATTATCATCATCACCTTTCACCGGTGTGGAAAGCAACTGGAAGCTACCACACATATAATTTCCTAGTAAAGCTGCAAAGCATAGCATGAAAATGCTATGATTGCAGGGAAAGACCTGCCCTCGGACAGAATTACTATGGGTGGATATATAAAATCATCCGGCCATCATCATTATGCTTATCATCCTTCACCGGTGTGGAAAGTAATGGGAAGCTACCACACCTATAATTCCCTAGGAAAGCTGCAAAGCATAGCCTCGGGCAGAATTACTATGGATGAAACCTCCTAATATTACAAGGGTTTCCTGAGCCTGTAATGGATTTAGGTCTATTACTATTTCTATTTCTTATCTTTGCATTCTATTATACGGATGTGATTTTGGAAATCATATATGTATGTGCTCATATAACTTTGAAGTGGCTGCAGAATTTTCAACCAAACGTTGTACACGTATGAACCACAATATGGAAAATATGCTGTAGGGGTTACGATATGGGCCTACCAAGCATATCTTAAACGATCGATTCGAATCCATATTTTTTGGAGTCGTTAAGCTGATTTGTAACAGTTCCGAAACCCTTTACATCCACGCCCATATCCCAATAGAACAGGTGAAAATGTCTAAAAGACCAAAATTAGTGTCGAATGCCTAATTTTCGGTGGTCGCTAAACTGTTTGGCGAGTATACCGTTGCTGTTCATGTTCATGGGCACGAGTAATGAAAAATAGAAAGATGCAAAGCAATATTAATGTAAATTCCATAATATGGATTGCTAAGGTGATCGGTGACAATATTGGGTTACATAAATAGGCCTATACAGACAACGCCGGGTAAGCAGCTAATAACCGTATGCAAGGATCTTCATCATCAGCAGCAGCATCAAGGTTCAGACCTGCTGGTCTGTTCCGATCTTATGTTAGAATTGGTCTATCCATATTTTACTTGGTGTTCCAACATTTCTTCGTCCTGCCTAGTGGTTTGTAATGAAGAATCTGTTTCGGAATTATATTGTTATCCATTCTATTGATGTGGTCCATCCATTCATCTCTCTATTGTGTAATTCTATCTAATAGTTTGAATATATTCAGTTCTCTTCGTATATCCTCACTTCGCCTTTGATCCATTATTGTATAGCCAGCCACACTACTCAGAAAAATCATTTCTGACGACGATTATATTCTTCGTTCCTGTTTTTTTTTTGGTTAAGACCCAGTATTTCGATCCATACGTAGTGCTGGAACCGCCATTGTTTCATAAAATTTTAAAAGTGTCTCCTTTCTAGTTCCTTTGAGACTTCGTTTTATGGTGCCACACATATAATTAAATTTATTTATTTTGTTTTCAATGTCTTTACTTTTTCTATATGATACATTGTAACCCAGGTAATTAAAATTGCTCACTTGTTATATTATTTCATTCTCTAATTGGATTTTTACTCTTAGTGGTTCATACTCTCGAAAAGATAAAACTTTTGTTTTTAGAGTAGATATTTTAAAGTATGTTTCACATATTTTACTTAATTTGTAAATTGCCCGTTGTAAGCATTCTATAGAATTTTATTACAGAATGTAATTAGTTAATGAATTTTATGTATCGGAGATAAGTAATCTCGCAACATTTTTCAATTTGTGATTGATTAAATTGTACAAAATGCTGAAAATATATTAAATTTTCATTTTTAATTAACAGTTTACATAAGAATTTCTAAACTTTTTTTTTTCATCAGTGTTTTTGTGTGGAGTACGAGAGAGAAAAAGTCATGTAACATGGGATTTTTTCTAAATAAAAAGTGAAGGTCGTTTTTAATCTGACTTGTGACTTCTAAAACGGGAAATTCATGTATACAACGTTCTCTCTCCTGCAAATGCGGGACATTAATGGAGAATTCTAGCAGCTGTTTCCAGCACTGATGGCCCATTCCAGACATACGTTTAAAATGGATTTTTCTGCTGACGTCACAATAGTGTAGTCTTAAAAGAAACGCATGCTGATAGACTGTAATTTTGTAACCTCTGGTGGCTCGTTAGTGTACTTGAAATCTTAAACTTTGTTCTTGTTTCCAGAGTGTAATTCTGCGAGGCTCTTAGAATTTGTCTTTCGCTGTTTTTTTTATTCCATTTCGTTCTTATACATTTAACATTTTAAAACCCTGTTACAATTAGCCTATCATTAACATTTGAGCATAGGTGCTCCACCTGAGGTTAAGTCTAATCTCGATTTTCATTGGTCTCACTTCTCTTGAGGTCAGTTTGTAGTAATAATAGTAGTAGATCTAGTGGAAATTTATTGATTTTTTCGAAAGAAGGAAAATCATACATTTACAGTGACATTGCTCATGGGCCAGTTTTGTCGCACGTGCATATTTCTTCCCTACGATTAATGAACAATATACAAATAAAAAAGCATATGTCTACAATATTCATAGTTCCACACACTAAATGTTACGAGTACAATATAGATTTATAAGTAAAATATATAATTATGTATTCCTTAAAAATCTTAATATAATTCTTAATAACAGAGGAATAAAATAGAACTTCTACACGTATAATTAAATACAACTGATATAAAATATTTTCTTCCATCCCTGAACCTATAGGCCTATATATATATATGACATGATAAGAAAATAAATGCCTGAATCCATCGTGCTATCCATTACACAACCGTGAAAACCTAATACAAACATTTATTTTTCTTACATATGTTATAATTAATTTTTTGACATTGAGCAATGTAAGCTCATTATGACATAAGAAAAATAAATGTCTGGACGGGTTCAAATCCCGTCCAGGCATTCATTTTTCTTATCATGTCATATATATATATATATATATAGCATTATACACTAAAAAAACATTAACATTACAATTACATAAAGAAAACACATTAATATTACAATTAAATAATAACACAATAGCATTATACACTAATTAATTTATATATAATTGTTAATAATTAATGGTATTGCATTTTGATAACATATATTTATTCATGAATGAGTGTTGTCCTTATTTTTCGCGTTTTGTCCAGAAATTTACCGAGGTTTATCCAATTTTCTGGATTTACCAATAACTCGTAGCATGCCAATCTTTCCCGATTTGAATTTAGAAATCTTTCCGGTAATAACTGACGTCTCCAATATTCTAAATCATTACATTTTCCTAATATATGTATCTCATCTTCAAAGTTCCCGCACATTGGACATATTCGCATATCGTGATCGTCGCTAATATATATATATATATATATGGGTGTACGGCTTCCGAAACAGACCACAATGAAAACACATTGTGAAACACAAGTGACTGGAACCTATCATTCCTTGATGATGGAGTGTGGGATCATGCAGAAACGTCGGAATCAGTAGCCAGAGGCCGACGTTCTTGATAAAAATTAAATGCTTTAGTAAAATGTTGATTCGAAGAATTGAATATTTATATACTTGAGGAAATTGCCATTTTTAAATTAAAGTGTTTCGAAGTAAATTCAAATGTTTCACTTAATGTTATGGCTGAATTAGAGAGGAGAGCTTTTACTAAGTTAATATAAGAAATTGAAATAGATATTTTGAAAGGGGGCGGGAGATGTTGGCGTGTATATGCCAGGAAAGTAATCGCCTCTATTAGCCAAACTCTAGAGATGTTTCTTATACACGGAGAAAAAGTGAAGTAGAAGGGCTCTAAGTCTCCAAACTAAGACATGATTTAAGAACTCTAATGTGCAACTTCTCTTCTTTTCTTTATAGCATTTTCCCGGCCTAGTTTCTGTTGTGGAACATCAATAAATTTAATAGGCCGTGAGGAGAATGTTTTCGATGAAATGTTAGTCAAGATTTACAACTACGTCCCAACGTCTCTGTTTTTTTTTTACATGGAATTGTTTTTCTGTTACTTGTTTAATCCATTTCAATTCATGGGCCGTTAAAATAATTATATATCCCGTTATAATATAATCAAATTTAGGGGTCTTTCTTTAATATTTTGCGTTCACATCTTCCCTAAAACCAAACTTAAAATTAAATTCACATCTGCCCTCCTTTCATAAAACAATAATGAATCAATTATTTAATTAATATAGAGGTATTATTTTCACATTCTCATATACACAAAAATATTAAAGACAATTTTATTTGAAGGTACACGTTTTCTCGCTTGAGTGTTACCTAGAGCTCTGAATGTCATTTAATGTTTATTTTTATCAATAAGACCACAAATTCGAGGTACAGTCTCGGATAATGCGAGCTGCATGTCATGTCAGAAATCAAATCTATTGTTGTAGTAATCCAAACTATGACTACGAAGACATCTTTTGTTGTGATCTGAGTAATTCGTATAAAAATCAAACTGTTATTTTATTTATTTATTTATTTATTTCTCCAGGTTGTCTTATGCCTTTGGCCGAATTCTTTCCAGAAATTGGGTGATTGTAACCCACTTCATAGTTTGGGGGCCTGGAAAATGGAGTTACGTTACCACCATAATATAATGGGTGATAAATGATAACCAAGGATTAGGAGGAGAGTCCACAAACCTACACTTAACCTATATTCCAGACCATTGGCGATCACAGAAATAATTCCATTAAAAAAATTCTGATCACACGACAATTAAGTTCTTTTAAAATTTAAAATATTATATAAATTCTAGAGAAGCAATATTGTAAAATTTGTACAAAGGACAGTATCACGTCCCCATTACCTCTTTGCCCCCCAGGGAACGGGGAGGCATACCTCACAGGTTAAGAACCCTTGACTCAAACACTCAAATTACACTGGTCGACATGATTTTTGTCTCATGAGTACCAATAGTTGTAATTAATGCAGTTTTTTATCGTGTTTTCAAAGACGTATTCGGAATTTCTCCATCGCCCACATTTTTTTTAAATTTCAATTTCAGTCAAAGGATTTAAATAATTATTTTTTTAATAAACCTAGATTTCTTCCCGGAATATCTTGGCGCAGTGAGCGATGAGCACGCGGAACACTTTCATCAGGAGATTTCAGCTATGTAAAAGAGATATAAAGGCAAATGGAATCCTAATATGCTGGCCGATTATTGTTGGACCATCCACAGGCGAAATATAGCAGAAAATCGCCACTTCTTACTTTCTAGGTTAGTCCGAATGATCCAGTATTGTGTAGTTACGAATGTAGAAAATATTAAATTGTTAGAAATTATAAATCCCTGTTCTCTCGGAAACCTTTCATGATGGAGAAAACCCGATATCATATTTATAAGCTTTGCGACGAGCCATGCTCCAGGTACCACCTAATGAAATGCCAAAGCAGAACTGAGCCTCTCACCAAAATTACAAAAGACTGGTGAAAACTCTAAATGTACACATTGTGTGTAATAAAATCAATATTATATTTGAATTAAAGAGAAAAAATACTATCAGAATCACATGTTTTCTTTCTGAGACAAAAAAAAAAGTTTATTTTTTGTTGCTCAGTGTTATTAATAACTGCTATTTAACCTCTTGTATAGCTTTTGGGGCCAATAAACCCTCGTTTTCGAATTGTTAATAATTTTCATGATAATAATAAATATTTATTAAAGATGCCTCCGGCAGTGTGATTTCTTAGATCATGTTTTTAGATGCCAGGCAATCATCTCGGTAAACCGGGTTCAAATTCTGTTCCTACATTTTACATTTTCATATAGCCTACATAAGTAACACAAATATTTCAGATATTTAGAATTAGATTTATACTTTTTTGATAGATAGATAGATCATCGGTTGATTAATATCTTTGTCATCGTCCGATTACCAATAGCCAATTTTGTCGGTCCATCCAATCTCCTGTTTGTAGATGTTTCTCCTTCATGTATAAATATATTCCCTGACTCCAGGAAGTTTTAGGTTTTCCTCTGCCTCGTCTTCCCTCAGGTTTCCATTCCTCTTCCATTCGCTCTTTTTTGATTAGGAACAGTTATTTTATCTTCTTCACGGCCGACTCACTTTCAACATAACATATGCAATCTTGTATGGGTACCGTTCAGTATTGTTAAGTGAAAATAGCATATGTTAAGACTTTATGCTGTCTTTTAGTTGCATTGTATAATGTGTAGATATCAATTTCTGAAATTATAAGATAAACAAATGAGAAAGACTCCAGTGGCTAAGTGTCGTTAGGCATATGTCTAATTTTAGAGAGCGCTCGCATACAGCTACATTCACAGTAAAACGTTTTATACACTCTGTTGAATTTAATGGAAATTATCATGAGACAAAGGAACCTCTAATATATGCATTAAGAAAGGTTTGACCTATTTATACAAATTCTTCCTTCCAAGAATGTTCCATTTTTTAATCTAAAGGTGTACATTTCCCTTGTACCTTTTAATATATTTTATTTATTTGTCTATTACTTTTAATATGAATAATATATAAAGTTGTACATGGAATATATTTTTCAAATTTATTTAAGTTTATATAGTATTTTAAACCCTGATTGGAGCTATCTGAATCTCGAAACAGGCTTAATGTTGATTTTATTTTTATTTTTTACTTTCGTACTC
Source organism: Diploptera punctata (assembly GCA_030220185.1). Lineage (NCBI taxonomy): Eukaryota > Metazoa > Arthropoda > Insecta > Blattodea > Blaberidae > Diploptera > Diploptera punctata. The sequence continues at coordinate 315,047 of JASPKZ010003874.1, read as the reverse complement.
AGAAGTATCTGTACGTAGAAATAATTAATGTTTTAACTTATCATAAACATTAATAATAATAATAATAACAATTTTATTTATATACAGATTTTCAATGTTTACACATCTTCCTGTGCCTAAAGTTTTATTTTCCACTCCATTTCCTCCAGTCCTCTTGTCCTCATTCCAGTTCGTATTTCTTGCATGCACGAGTTTCGAGATCTTCCTTTCCTTCTTCTTCCAGGTGGATACCATTCAAATGCTTTTCTGGGCAACTTATCTAATAATAATAATAATAATAATAATAATAATAATAATAATAATAATAATAATAATAATAATAATAAACGAAAATGTCTTGAAGATACAATCTCCAAAGAATTTTTTTTGTTTCCCCTATATTGTACATAATAATGATTATGCCCCATAATACTGAGTTAATCCGCAGGAGAAATTAGGGCAGGCAGCAAGGAAGGGTCCAGATTTTGGCACGGGTTGCCTAGATACCGAGCCCGCCTGTCCACCTGGCGACCTGGAGGTGCTGGAGAATCAATGTGAGAGGCGCCGGAGTGGCGCCTGTGTGGGCGGGGAGAGCTTTACTATAACAGAATACCATCCAGCACAGCATGTACCAAAACATGTTGTCAATCCCACGTGTATAAACATTAAAATGTCTGATACAAAACAATATGACAGTCAAGTGCATAAAAAATGTACAATGTTTCCCATAGCATGTTACCATATAAACACATGTATAGATATAGCGCAAACTATTATACAGCTAGTAATATACCTAGATGTATAAACAGCACGTACTTATAAAAACATGCAATACTCATGTGTATAATCATAATATAGTTTCTAACAAAATTTGCGATATTCACACCTGTGTTAGCATAGCACCTCAGTCGAAAAAACATGCAGCATATACACGTGCATAAGTATCATTCACCTATTTATAAAACATGCGATATTAATACGTGTTTAAACATAGAAAAAAATTTAACAAAACATGAAATATACACACGTATACAAATGTATAATTGCTTGTCACGCAACGTGAAATTTATCCACCAGAATACAAATAAAACAGCCCGAAACATAATTTATCCAATTGTATATTTATAGAACAGCATGTAACAAAATATGCAGTGTAGCTACATATATTATCCCGTAACAAAATATGCAATATAGTCTTGTAAATAAGCACAGATAATAATTTGTAACAAAACATGTAATATACCAACATCTATAAAAATGGAATATTCAATAGCATAACATGTAATATCTAATGTATAAAAATAAAAAAAGTCCGATAGTATAACATGTGATAATTATGAAGTGTATAAACATAAAAAAGTCTATAACGAAACTGCAATAATTATCACGTATATTAAGTAAAAATACTGCAACGTAACATGTAAAATAACCAATTGTATAAACATAGAACAACCTTGACAAAACATACATCATATCCTCGTGTATAAATATATTTTAAGAGCCCATCACAAACAATTAATTATACATACGAGAATAAACATAAAAAGCATATAGCAAAACATGTGTGAATAAACATTAAATACTCTGTAGCGGAACATGCAATATGCTCACATAAATAAACAAAAAAGAACCTGGAGCGAAACATGAAATATATCCACGTGAATAAACATAAAGGAGTCTGTGGCAAAACATGCGATATACCACGTGATTAAAGTAGCGAAACATGCAATATATTCTCGTAAAAAGCATAAGAGAGCCTCTTCCGAAATATTGCAATATACTCAAGTGAATTAACGTAAAGGAATCTAAAGCGAAACATACAATATATCCGCTTGATTAAACATAAAGGAGCCTGTAGCGAAATATGTTTTATACCCATTTGTATAGACATAGAACAGCCTGTATCAAAACATGGATTATAACCACCTATATAAATATATTATAAAATTCAATCACAAAACATGAAATGTACCCATATATATATACGAGCCTGTAACGATACTTGTGAATTAAATAAGAGTCTTTAACGAAACATGCATTATACCCATTTGTATAAATATATTATAACATTCTATTAGAACATGAAGTATTCATATACCTAACATGTACCGTACTAACATTCCCAACACACCCAAATATATAAACATGGGTTAGAATGCAAAAATATGAAATATACCGACGTATATAATATTGCACAGCCTGTAAAAAAAATATATTTACATCTATGTGTTCATAGGTAGAAGAGCCTATAGCAACATGGGATATACAAATGATAAACGTGAAATATTCCCACCTCTAGAAACATAGAACACACTGTCACAAAGCATTAAATATACCAACATGTATAAACATACCACTGCCTGTCCCACATGTATAAACATAGCACACCCAGTTTCAAAACATAAAGTATACCCACGCGTATAAATATAGCACACTCTGCCTCAAAATATGAAATAGCCTATACTAATTTGTAAACATACACCCACTATTTCAAAGCATAAAATATACTCACAGCTGTAAACATAGTGCTCCTTGCCTCGGAATATGATATATACTGAAGTGTATAAACCTATCACACCTACATTAAAACATGAAAAATACTCACGAATATAAACATAGCATAGTTTACCTTAAAACATGATATCCATTCACGTTTATTAACATGGCAAACCGTTCCATAGAATCTGAATTGTACCTACGTGTGTATACTTATCACAGCCTGTCACAAAATATGAAATATACGCACGTGTATTGACATAGCACAGCTTACCACAAAACATTAAATATATTCACGTCTGTAAACGTAGTACATCCTGTCACTAAACAATACAAATAATCACATATATGGAATAAAACAAAGCATTATAAAAAACATAAAAACATAGGGCACCCTTACATAAAATATGAAATTATCCACATGTAAGACATAGCACACCCGGACACGAAACATGGAATATGACCAGGAGTATAAAAAATAAAATAGCCTGTCATAGGACGTAAAATATTGACATGAGTATAAACGGCACACCCTGTTACGAAAATTAAATATAGTCACGTGTATAAACATAGCACAGCCTGTCACACAAAACATAAAATATACCCACTTATATAAACGTGGCACAGCGGGTATTAATCAGACCCACATTTTACAACATATTGTCATGTCAGATGTACAGATATATATATATATATATATATATATATATATATATATATGTTTTAAAATGTGGGTCTGTTTAATGCCCGCTGTGCCACGTTTATACAAGTGGGTATATATATATATCCATCCATAGTAATTCTGTCCGAAGGCAGGTCCTTCACTGCAATCTTAGCATTTTCATGCTATGCTTGCAGCTATACTAGGAAATTATAGGTGTGGTAGCGTCCCGTTGCTTTCCACACCGGTGAAGGATGATATGATTTCGGGGACTATATATATATATATATATATATATATACTTATGATAGTATGTCATATCATAGCCTGTCACACCATACATCCATGATATGAGGACATACATGAACGTATTCTCACATAATTAATAGTATATGCGCTTGTATGAATAGATCTTATGACATACATTTACATACAAAATTTCATGATAATAACCCTGCTAATCTTTATAAACATTTTTATAAATGTAATATTATGACGAACATTATATTCGAGTGAATAAAAACAACATGCAAACTTATGGTTGATCATTGCGTTTTCTTTCCGACTAATATAAATGGAATTTTTTGTATGAAAAATATTGAGGACCTTTCTTTACTAGGAGAAAGTTAAAGGCCTTCAATGCAATTTCATAGAGATACGTTTCATTGTAGGGCATGAAAACCGTACATCGATTTAACAGTTCAAGACTATTTTATGATTATTGTAGCAGAAAATGGCGTGTTAAATGTATAAACATCTTTTTTTTTTTAATAGAAACTAATTCAACTTTTAAAACGCATCTTATTCATGTAATTATAAACATAGCGTGGCTTGAAATCATAATAGACAACAAACCTTTGGAACAAGTAACACATTTTAATTATTTGGGTTGTAATTTTACTACAAACACAAAAACTGAAAGAGACGTAAATATGAATCTGTCAAGATTTCAAATGATGTGTGAACTATACATAGAAAATTAAAAAGCAAAACAAGAAGAGGTACTAGATTGAAGTTTTATAAAACATTGGCAGTTCCTGCATTACTTTATGGAAGTGAAACTTGGGCAATGACCAAAAAATTACAAAGTAGAATACAAAAGCGTAGAAACGAACTTCCTTAGAAGAACAAAAGGCTGCCAAAAATGGATCGGATAAAGAGTGAAGATATAAGAACAGAGCTAAATATACATAAATTAAATGATAAAGTCAAAGAGTATAGAGAAAAATGGTTTAGACTTGTAGAAAGAATGAATGTAACAAGATTACCAAAAGCAGCATTTAACTACAAGCCAAGAGGTTCAAGGAATGTAGGAAGGCCAGTGAAAAGATGGACAGAACAACTGTGAGGCAGAACAGACTATTTGCCTAGCCCGTGAAGTGAAGAAGAAGAAGAAGAAGAAGAAGCGTGACTTGTGTTAAGTTAGGCAAATCTTCAGTACGTAGCGTATGTAGAGTATTTCAGAATTTCTATTTCACGTTTAGGACACTTAGTACTGAAGGTCCTGAAGGTAATGTTTTATTGCTCTTTTTTTTTCAAAATTTTACTGCTAGTCGTGGATAAATGAGCTAAAGACATTCTTTACCTCAACCATTCCACAATAAATTATCAGATGAGTTTTGTCAGATGGTCAGACGAAATGAGCTGGTGCAACCACAGTTGTACAAAAATATTTAATTGCACTTCTTCCGACAACTCCACTTATATCCGTAATAGGATCAGATTCCTGGGATCTTACGCGGTAGGTGACAGATTATAAGGAGAATATGCGTATCATTGTGTAACTTTCGACGTCGCCCTTTCTCTAAGTATTTTGTATTGTAACATATTTGAAATCTTCAATATTTGCATTATTATAGAAACCAAAGGAATTTTATTTTTGGACTAGGTGTTTTCATCAAACCTTAATCTACTAAGTTCCACCACAATATACGTAACTGTAAAGTAGGAGATTTAATTCACTCTATTTTACTCACCGGAATTATAACCGATCGTACCGCTCGGGTTTCCTTGGAACCTTCCCTCGGGAAGAAAACGCGCTCTATCGATGATAACTACAAGCTGTCCTGTGCAAATAACACACCCGTAGGAAAGTTACAAGATTGTGTAATTTTGACATTATAAAGCGATCAATACGTCAATATACTGCATAATATTTTGTGCAATAGTATTACTTGGTCAACCCACACGGTGCAATATTAATGCCCAATAAATTAGTTCGCGGATGATACTTGTGCAGTGAACATGTGGAATAATAAGAAGACAGCAAGTTGTGTGGCTATAGCATTAGTTATAGCTTCAAAAAAGAAGAGAAAAATAAGCGCAGGTGGATGAAGGGAGGATTTAAAGAAAGGAATAAGTACACTCATGAAAATATATTAAGTGAACTAAGAATTATTGAACCAAGTGATTTTCATTTTTTTTTGTGACTAGATAGTACATTATTTGATGAACTACAGAGAATGGTTACACCTTTGTAGCCATGGTAGATGTTTATTACAACACTGTTAAACACAAAACTGAACTAGTATTGCGCAATATTGCCAACAGACGATGCAATATTTACTATATTAGATTAGATTAGATTTATTTAGCCTGGTGGAGTTAAGGCCATGTGGTCTTCTCTTCCACTCACCAGGACAAACATATATTACATCAGAATATAACAATCTCAATTAACTCTAATATTAAATACTAAATAAAAATTTGATCAAAAAGATAATATCTATTATAATACAATCTATAATGCAACCAGTTAATATTAGTTAAGATTAAAACTAAAACTAATAATAAAGTGTATACAAGCAAGACATATTAAATTGTCCCTGTCTAATGTAGCTATATATAAAACAAAGAAAAATAATGAGATATAGAAAACTAATTTTACGATTATACAATATTTAAAACAAAACAAAAGAAAATATTTGTTAATCTTAATATTATTTTCATAAATAATTAAATTTATTAATTGTTAAAAGAATACTATCAGTGAGGTGTATAAGTTTGTTTGTTATTAAATTATTGATAGCACAATAAAAATCAAACTGTTTTTGATTGACTCAATATATTGCGCAATCTTTCAATGTGATCTACAGACGCTCAATTTATTGTACAATGTCAATTATTGTGCAAAATATTGACGTAAATATTGATCGTGTAGGGGCCGCTTAATCGATCATACCACTCGGTTTTCTTTGGCACCTTCCCTCGGGAAGAGAACGCGCTTTGTGGATAATAATAACTACAAGCTTACTGTCCTACGCATCCGTAAGAAAGTGATAAGATCGTGTAATGTTGACATTATCTTTTTTAAACAGGTTATTCAGTTGATTTTTATTTTGCCATTCAGTCAATTCGCAACTTATGCGGAGAATAAACTGCTTCCCCATTTGCTGTGTTTGTTGAAGCTTATTATTTCCAAGTGAAGAAAGAGCGCTATACCTAACATTCTGTTAGCAGAAATGAGATCAAAGTGTTTGATGATTGCCAACTCGTTACTCGAATTAAAATCTTCATGATTTTTTATGTGTGGACAGATTTAAATACAATCTTGAAGAGCTGGAAAACGTGGATATAATTGTATCTTCAATTTTCTTTAATATGTAACTACAGTCCTAACATACAATTTTTAAATAGGACTCCAAATCTTGGAGATTTAATAAATAAATAATTCAGTTTGCTTCTGAAGAGGTAAATTTGAAGATGCTTTCAAAGATATAAAATAAAAATGTATGTATAATATACCTGTTAATCTAAGTAACAGTACAACATTTTCTATTTGAGTGTTGACAACGTTTATATTTAAAATGGCGACTCAGTTATTGTGATATACATTTTCAGTACCACTATTTGTGTATTGTAGGAAATTGTGTTCTTTAAATTTTCTACGTTTTATAATTTTTTTCTCCCTTTTTAAATATTATATTTATATACTGTGATTATATAACTTATTAATGTAAACGTATGTTATTACACGCTTTATATTAGCTTGACCTGTATCTATGTAACTCAATCTTTTAACGCGATTTTCACCCACTTAAAATCATTGGATCGACTTGAAACTTTGCATACTTGTAAAAGACCCGTGACAATATCATAATTTCATATTTTGTTTCTAAAATCATGAACAGAATCATCAGAAAATCAAAAAAAAGTATTTGTATCTATGTAACGGAATTTTTGAACACGATTTTCACCCACTTAGAAACATTGGATCGACTTGAAACTTTGTGTACTTGTAAAGGACCCGTGACAATACAATAATTTCATATTTTGTTTCTAGAATCGTGGCCAGAATCATCGGAAAATAAAAAAAAAATTAAAACTGGTATAATACGTTGCGGACTTGTCGACGTTTTAGTCAATCGTTGTAAAAGCTCTGTTGGTAGAGCGGTACACTCTAGTGGTATATAATTTCTGTAATCCATAGGTCGCTAGTTCAAATCCGGCTGGGAGTTTTTTTTTAGAAGAGTATTACTTTCAACTCATACTACAATAGAATCGAATTTAAAGATATTTACATTTTTATCTTATTCTGTAAAATATTAAAACTAAAACGCTTTATTAGAAAACCGAACTAAAAAAATGAAAAATAATTTTAATTTCCAACATGCTTGGGATAAATAATTTTACCATCAAAAGCATGGGGTGCTTTTTATGATTTTTACATTTTCTTCTTAGAGACTTTACTTTTACCAATATCTGTTTATTATCAAATATATTAATTGATAAAGAGCACCCCACGCTTTTGATGGTAAAATTATTTATCCCAATCGTGTTGGAAATTAAAATTATTTTTCATTTTTTTAGTTCGGTTTTCTAACAAAGCGTGTTGTTTTAGTTTTTTTAAAACTATTATTTATTTTTAAACCCTGATCATGTAAAATAAGGTCAGTTTTATGTTTGGAATATCTAATAATATAATTTGTAGTTGTCTCTTATATAACTTATTGCACACGGCTTGACCATTGCTTTAATAGAAAATGCTCACTATAGTGTTCAACTGCGAAGTGTTTAATTTATGTTTATGGGAAGATGCAAATTTGGGAGTTCAACATAGTTCCAAATTATGTAAGTCCGTCAAGCAGGAGTTGTGTCAATTAAACGAATTCCTCAGCAAGTCGAATTTATAATAATAATAGCTAATACCCGGTATGCGCCTAAATAAATGAAAATGAACGTGCTTTTATGTTTACTCGAATAAGTAAAGGGATAAATTTATATCGTAATTATCTTTAAATACACCGTGCTGTTCACCCGGGGTTGTCTGGGAATCTACTTATCCCGATCTTCTTGGCATAAATGAGCTGAAAGACAAAAATTAATATACTTCTTATGATTAGTTGAATAAGTAAAATGAAAAATAATTATAAATGTATATCGTAATTATTTTAAGATTCCCCTTGCTGATTACCCTGTGTTGCCCGGGATTCTACTTATCTAAATCTTCTTGACATAAATGAGCTAAATGACAAAATTCGTTATTGTGAGTTATCCGTAAAAGAATTCCCGCCATGTGCTGCTATGCTTGCACAGGAATCTCCGTACTTGTCTATTCTTCTTGGCATCAATGAAAGATAAAAATGGTTATTGTGAGTTTTCCGTAAGAGATAAACTTACGCTGTCGCTGACTTTTTCTAGCGGTTTTTGAGATATTCAATTCTGTGTATATTAAGTTTGTGTATTTGTTATGGTTTAGGCAGCATAAGCCATTTAAGCGTCCAAAGAGTTATTTTTTCACGTTTTCCACTACAAAGGGCGATTTTTAAGGATGTAGGAGTTGATATCACAACTCTCTTATAGCCTATGTTCATCCCGGGAATCTCCTGAACATTTTGCAAAAAGCCCCATCACAATCGGATAAACGGTATGGCCGCGCATAAAGTACAAACAAACATTCATATTTATATATGCTGTGTAACTAACTACGAGTAGATCTTACTTTCTTATTCAGATCTTATGTTCCGTTTCGTGGCGAAAAGTAAACAAACATAAGGTCATCCAGGGTGATTTTAAATTTCGGCTTTCCAGTAAACACCCACCGGATTTTGCTGTTTTTAATGAACACTTCCTAGTTTTATATATCAAGTTTTGTTACAGAAATAAATATATTGCTGCTGCTAGATTGATTTTTGAATTTTCGCTTCAGTTTAATCCCCAGCCCTAATGATCCTATTTTGCTATTTCACTAACTCGAACTTACTTACTCATTGACTCCATGCCCCTTTGTGTCTACCAATAGCCTCTTCTTTGTAAGGAGTTTATAGACCAAGCTAATTTATTTACGGTTATTTCCTTACAAATATCATTAATGGTATGCCGACCCATGGAGACATCTAGTAGGGATCTTAGGTATTACTCGGATGATGAAGATCGGCAAATTTTGTTTAGAAGCCTCTTTTTTTCAGGCTTAAGGTTCTCTTTGAAGCTTAAAAATCTTCAAACTCGGGATACACAGCTTAATATCTCTCCCGGAGGACTTGCTCCTTGGATTTTTCCTTTCTAGAAAATCAATTGACCCCCGCCGGGTTTGAACACGCAATAATTTGAACTTTATTTCATTAATTTATTTCTACATCCCGAGTTTGGTTCCAAAAAATTCGGTTGTTACACTCTAACAGATAGACACACACACATACACACACCTATATTTCATGGCGATTTTTGGTGTCTGCTAAATAGAATCGATGAATATTTAGAAATATTTTTCTAAAACCCATTTGTGGGGACAATCTCAGTAGCTACATTTCTAAATCCTACATTTTAATGCATTTAATGAATTTTGAAGATTTTTCAATGTAGGCCTAAATCAAAATTGTTTAAAATCCTTAGTATCTACTTTTATTTAGATTTCAGTTATATAATTAAAATTATATATCTAATTTTTACTTCCTTCGTATTTCGTAAAAATTACTTCCTTCGTATTTCGTAAAAATACGAACTTAATCTGTCACTTAATCCAAGAGTACAAGACTACTTTTTAGATACGACTACCTATTATTATATTCTAATACACATCAACACAGCTGAAATGTATTTGCCTACCGATAGAGGCTGTTGATTTTTGAAGAGGTTTTTCTTCTCAGACACCCTTTTGCGATTTTCTTTTCAGTTTAAACGCCTTTTATGTGTTATACTTTCTCATAATTCACAGTGCTACGTCATCTTCTCTCTATTTCTAAAAGCAGAACTTCCCGGAGCTGCTGATTTGTTAGCTAGTCTATTGAATACATGCCCTCAGGTGTGACACTCTAAAGGCAATCTACTCTGCTATATAGCCAATAAAATTGATTTTTCAACTAAATAACGCCATTTAATATTAAAGTATCTTGCATAGTAGCTGATGCGAATGATGGAAGCTTTTCTTTCCATAAAGTCTTCCTGAGAATTTAATCTGAATGCTGAATAATGGCAACTTCGTTCTTTATATTCTATCCGGAATGAATATAGATGCGACAAAAATAAAGTGAAAATATCTCGTTAACCCTTAAATTGGCAAAACACAAATTTCTTCTGTTAGTTATTTGAATCTGGCGGACCGCAGTGAAAACGGAATCTTGTATAACTGTTATTAGGTATATTGTATAATTTGACACAGATTTAAGTGGTTTATTTTTGTCCGTTTTCTTCTGATTTATTTAAAATATTACATTAACTGAACCAACTGATGTAACCAAAAGGATACATTACGAATTTAAGGGTTAAAACATTTGTGAGAAGATATTTGAGTAAAAATAAATTCACTCCACAAAGTTTCAGATTTTTATAAATAGGCTCAACTGAGAATATTGTAAAAGCAATTAATCGCAAACGAATGAATGCACTAAATACAAGATGACGTGGTTCAGTTTTAACAAGTTCCAGAGATTGGGTGCACTGTGACTTGAGTTAACACTTCCTAAGAATTAATAAAATTAGTTTAGAAGTTTTTATAGTACAGACATTTGTGACTATATAAGCGCCTTAAAAATTCAAGATGTACAATTAAGTCCTATCATTTGAAATTTATTTTTGAGAGGTTCCTAATATTTTCGTTGTTCTGCCCTCAGTGCTCTTGTTATTGTTAATGTCTATTAGCTTGTTGCTGTGGAATTTTCACATTTAAATGTTTTAGGCTAAATTCATTTTCATATATTAAGATATGTACTTGATCTCTTAATCATCCTGAGCTTATTATAACTTACCAAATTTTAGTTTCAAAACTTATGTTAAAAACTTATAGACCTTCCGGAACATGTTTTCATTGTTGGTTTTTTAGAGTAGCAATTTTGGAAAGTTTTATGCGTTACTTTAGGTAGCCTGATAATATTAACAATATAAAATTCTATAACAATATACGTTAAATCGATATTGGTATCAATAATTCTAAATATACAAATTACGAGTCACAGTTATTTTGGCATATATATATATATATATAATGGAGAATATAATATTATACATATATGAGAAAAATACTTACTTACTTACTTAGGCCTACTTACTTACTCACTGGCACTATCGAACCGGTAGGTTTACGGTCGCGGGGACACAAGCTCTCCATACATCCCTATTCTGAGCTAATGCTTTCCAATCATCCCCTGTATAATCTACTTCCCTCAAATCATAGTTAATGTTATTCTCCCACCTCATTCTTGGTCTACCAACTGGGCGTTTTCTCTCTGGCTTTCCTACAAGAAGCTTCCATGCAAGTCTTTCATTCCCCATATATAAGAAAAATAAGTGTTTGAATTGGATTCACCTGGTGGTGTAATGGTTAACACGCTGGGGTGTGACCCAGAATTCCGGGTTCGAATCCTGTCCAGGCATTTACTTTTCTTATCATGCCACACACACACACACATACACACACACACACTTATATATATATATATATATATATATAATGGAGAATATAATATTATACATATATGAGAAAAATACTTACTTACTTACTTAGGCCTACTTACTTACTCATTGGCACTATCGAACCCGTAGGTTTACGGTCGCGCGGACACAAGCTCTCATTACATCCCTATTCTGAGCTAATGCTTTCCAATCATCCCCTGTATAATCTACTTCCCTCAAATCATAGTTAATGTTATTCTCCCACCTCATTCTTGGTCTACCAACTGGGCGTTTTCTCTCTGGCTTTCCTACAAGAAGCTTCCATGCAAGTCTTTCATTCCCCATATATAAGAAAAATAAGTGTTTGAATTGGATTCACCTGGTGGTGTAATGGTTAACACGCTGGGGTGTGACCCAGAATTCCGGGTTCGAATCCTGTCCAGGCATTTACTTTTCTTATCATGCCACACACACACATACACACACACACACACACACACACACACACTTATATATATATATGTAAGTTATACATACATACATAGGGGCCTACATATATGCGCGCTATATATAAATTTTGGTCATGATCACTGTCGATGTCGTATAGATAGGATCAGTTTAGATCTTTTTTTTTTTATCTTTTCACGAGATCAATTTCAGTAGCTTCATTACATCGTATTTCGCACTTAAAAAGACAGCGATGCGAGCAGATGAATATTGAAAGCATTATGCTGGTAGGAACGGCAATTTTCTAAGACTATTTGACTCATGCCCCAAAGGGGAGTCAATGACCAACCACATTTCAATGATTTTTTATTTACAACCAATCACAGTCTTTTTCACCTCGATGTTATCAGTTTAATTTTATCACTGTAAAATCAAGCTCCCCCTTTTTAACATTCCGAATAGATTATATCATTATCTTGCAGTGACCTCATGTGGCTACCAGATTGTATATATAGTGCATGGATGTTACCTTAACGTGGTTGCGGGAGACAATATGCTATAAAAACATTTGCAGGATATGATTATACCAAAAAAAAAAAACTACTGTTTGCACTTTCTTAAATGTATTTTTTCCCAGGTAATAACGTTCCAGAAAAATACTGATCTATTTACATAATAGGACATCAGAAATTAATTAATATACAGTTTGATGCGTTTCATTCTCCACTAGGGTGCATTCTTACACTATTGCGATCCTTTAACAATAAATAATATGATCTGGTTGCAGTGATAAACAAATGAGAGATAAAGTTTCTCATTTGTTTTCAAACATCGCCGTTTACATTAAATATATAAATATTTTAAAATAACTATATTTAAATAATGATTAGTGAGTAAACAGCTTAATTTTATTCGTTTAATAGTCCTAACAAATGCCACTCCTGATTTCCACATTCTCTAGATAAATTCACTTCTCATTTCGTGAGTCGTGAATTTATCGAAAATTTGGAAATCATTCGCGCCGTTGCTTATGAATAATATACCTATCAAGTATTCAATGGTATTGCATAAAATTCGTACCGGTATGTTATTCCGATCCTTTCTTCCTAATGGAACCTGTATAGAATAGAAATAGCGCACTTTTAATTATGCGTGGAAGCACATACATTGCATTTATGAGATTTTGGTGTGTCTTATAAGGAGTTACGTATGTTATATGTTCTAAAATGTTAATTTTTCATCACCTAACATTTACTAACAACCATTTGAATGTCTCTGGAAACAGGCATCGTATTTCTGCTCCCAATTAAAATACAATCAGTCTGTGTCATCGTTCTCTGTTATACCATATCCTTCTTACTCAAGCCTCTTAAAATCTCATCCATCTAGCACATTTGTTTAGCTATCCTTCCTTTTTTATCTCAGTTATGTATTACAAAATATTTTTAGGAAACATAACCAAATTATATTAGGCCTATTATTCGTATTTTTATAAAGTATATCGGGCTAAATAAACGACAACTTAATAATGTTAAAACATTTCTCAAATTTGCATTAATTATAAAAATAAGCGTGAAATGTATTGACTTAAGCTTTTACGACCGGAGTTGCTATGGTGATCTTGAAGATTTCCGGGCTGTTGGCCGTAATCTTGAGGCTTTAAGTTCCCCGACGTTTCGCCAGAGACTGCGTCTGGCATCCTCAAGGGTTGTCTTGAGATTCCTTGAGGATGCCAGACGCAGTCTCTGGTGAAACGTCGGGGAACTTCAAGCCTCAAGACCGCGGCCTACAGCCCGGAAATCTTCTTCAAGATCATCATAGTACCGTGAAATGTTTATCATAAGTTAATATTTTATTTTCCGGCTTCATGTGGCAGATGTATACAACGCAGTATGTTGCATGTCTTCTCATGTCTACATTTTCACAAAGAAAACTTTAAAGCTTGGCCTATACATTACGTTACTCCGTTCTGGTACCTTACAGTATTTTCTAAATGTCCGCGGAACGACATAGACCTATGCTTGTTTTCCATGAAAGTGGTTAGTTGGTATGCAGACGAGTTTAGATATACTACCGATATTCTCTACAAATTGGGGACTTACTGTTAACGTTAACAAAACTAAAGCCACGATGTTTAAAAACGGGCCGTTCTACAGCGGGAAGGAGAAGTGATCAAACCCTGGTGAGAATTTAGAAAATGTAAAAAAAAAAATTATCTTCTTGGGGATGACTTTGACAGTGAATACGAAATGGACGAGACGCTTACAAATATGGCAAAATTACTAAACATACCGGTGCGTATGCTAGAGCAGGTTTATTATTTAACTGTGAGAGCGACTATTTTGTATAGCTCAGACGGGGAAGTTAGATAAATGTCAATTTTCGTTTCTTAAGAGAGCGTTGAGTTTAGCCATGGGGACGTAAAATTGTGCTATACTCAAAGAATTCGGTATGTTTTCGGACACAAAAAGGGGACAAATGATGACTACCAAATTTTTGGTTGGACATAATAAATGGAAATCTGGACACGCTTAGAGCAAAGTGTTACAAGGTACAGAGAAGGCACTGTGTTTCGGGAGATTGGAGAATCGGTGTAGAAAGGGGATTGAAGGGTACAGAGATGGGCTATATATGGGAGAGAATCTTGGGAAATAATATAAATATTTGGAGGAAAGTTAAGAAGAGACTAACATATATAGACAGTCAGTAAATAGAGGCCAAGTATAGCTAGAAAATATCGCTTAAACTTTCGACGGGAAGGGAGAAGTATATTGACTCTTTGGATAGGGTGTTAGAAATACTATTGCATGGTTTAATTTGGGGAAAGGATAGCCCATAATTTAACAAGTGAAGAAGACATGAAACTACATACATACATAAGGACTTTATTAAACTGAAAATATGATACATACAATGTTATTTACAAATATGGATCGCACGGGCAGTAAGCCGGACGTGCTGTTGACAGTTCTTTACAATAAGTTGATGATCAAAACAAAAAAAAAACAAAAAAAACAATAATATTACAATTAGATATCAATACATTTACATTATACATTAACTTAGTTATGTAGAATTATTAAGAATTAATGGCATTGAAATTTGCTAACATATTTATTTATTCCTGAATAAGTGTTGTTCTTATTTTCCGCGTTTTGTCCAGAAATCTACCCACGTTTATCCAATTTTCTGGGTTTACCAGTAACTCGTAGCATGCCAATCTTTCACGATTTAAAATTAGAAATCTTTCCGGTAATAACTGTTGCCTCCAATATTCTAAATCGTTACATTTTCCTAGTATATGTATCTCGTCTTCAAAGTTCCCGCACATTGGACATATTCGCATATCGTTATCGTCGCTCATTTTTAAAAATTTCCGTGCCCCAAACCTGAACCAAGCAAGCACTGATCTCTCAACATGGAACTATGTCCTCTACGCAATGACCGGGAAAACTGTCAACATAGTAAAGCATTTTGTAGAAAGACAGAGTAACTTAGATTACAGTTGCTGCCGGAGAGATTTCTCAGGTCGGATCATGAGAGCGGCGTGTTGGTATTTTGCAGGACGGGTCGAGAGTGAATTGAAACATGCAAATTTTAGGAGACAGTAAAGAAATTGATGGATAACAAAATTGGAGACCAATGTGGAAATATGTATAATTAATAATAACTTCAACATGGTATTTTATTTCCGATCTTCAATTGTATTATATAATAGGTAAGTAATCAGATGAATAGCCTTCTAGTGCATTTGCTGTTGGCGTGTGTATGTATATGTGTGTGTGCGCGCGCACGCTTTCTTCTTCTTTTTTAATGTGTTCTGTATTTAGTTTTTTTTATTATTGTACAAAATGAGATATTTATTATTTTTTGTATCTATACACATGGTGTGGTCTCGAGGTAGCGTTCTGTGGTCCCGGGTTCGATTCCCGGTCGGGACAGGCTCCTGGGTGAGCTTTTTTCGGGGTTTTTCCTCACCTGTAAGACAAATATGAGGAAGCTTAAGGCCCAACGGTCCCCGAAAATCATCCGGCCATCATCCTTATCATTATCATAATCATCCTTCACCGGTTCAGAAAGCAACGGGAAGCTACCACACCTATAATTCCCTAGTAAAGCTGCAAAGCTTTGCATGAAAATGCTATGATTGCAGTGAAAGACCTGCCCTACTTTTTATATAGGTATATATTTTACCTAATTGTTATTTATGTTGACTATTTAACTCATGTCGCAAATGGTAGTCAATGACCAATCATGTTTCAATAGCTTCATTCCTTCGGAATTCACTAAAAATTGAGGGACAGTTACGTAACATCTTTAATCTCAATAAAACCAATCACAGCGATCTTGAGTTGTACATAGGGGGAATAACAAATTCAGATCTCAATTTCATATAGAGATGGAGTGAAGGGGATGATATAAACCAGTCTTTCATAATTTCTCATTCTTGCTTATAGTTTTTTTTTAACACAAAGAAAGAAGTAATTTCAAGAAATATGCCTCGAATCATGAAAGCAAACAGTAAAATTTACCACAGTTCACCCTATTACCAACTAACGCCAATATTTTGCTCAGGTTTAAAAAATAGAACTCTTCCTTAATGTTTATAGTTTGCTTGTTTATTGACGCACTTTAAACAACGATTAATGTTTAAAATAAAAAAAAACTTACCAAAAGGGAGTTCACTGTTGGTAATCATAAAACAAAATTGTTATCGTCACTAGTTGTTTATGTGAAGGACTGAAAGTGCTGGCCATAAAATTATGTTATGAGCCATTTTAAATTGAGCGTTAAGTGGAATTGTTTATTACATCAAAGCATTACATCTTCTTACGAAAGAAAATGGTTGAGATGCGACGAACCCCTATATTTATAAAGGTCTGTGAACAACAAGGATACTGGCCGACCGTGCTTGGACGCACAATCACAGGGGCAGATGAACGAAATGTATGGGATGGATATAGAGGAATGGTAGAACGAAATCAGGGAAAAACGGAAGGAACCCCGACAAAAACCTGCCCATGCTCCGATTCGTCCGCCTTGAAACCCATATGGACTGACCGAGACTCGATATCGAGACCCCAGCGGTGAGAGGCGAGCGTCTAACCGCTTGTGCCACGGTACCACTCTGAAGACAATATTCTAGGTCCGGTACTTAAACATTTGATGTAATGTTCAATGTGTAATAAATGCATGACTTTATACAATAGTACACATACATAATCTATCCGAGTATATCTAAAGCACTTAGACACGAGATCTCAAAGCTTCGAAAAAATGAAATCAAAATATTATTATTAATACATGCTATAAAACATTATTTTTTAATGTCTACTTTTACTTCATTTTACTATTATTGTGCCGGCGCAATAGTCTCACAATGTTTTTTTTTTTTTTGCAAATACCCCTAAGCTTAACCTAAGATGAATATGAATGATGATGATTGCGATGGCCATGTGATTTCGGAGACCGTTTGGGCCTTAAAGTTTTCCTGGCATTTGTCTTACAGGTGTGGAAAAACCCCGATAAAAACCTCATCCAGAAAAACTGTCCCGACCGGCGATCGAACCTGGGCCCGCTGCATGACAAGGTAGCACGCTAGTCTCACAATGTTGTTGCACTATAAATAGCTAAAACCAACGAATCAATGACCTGGCATTTTGATTAATTTGTGTCAACTTAATTAACAGTTTGGAGGATAGATTCCAGCTGAGAGCTGTACTATCTACAACTAAACGTTGCGTTTATTTTTAGGTTGTACTATCTACAAACTAAACGTTACGTATATTTTTAGGCATGTTAATATCCCCACAGCGCATAACTACAGCACCGACTAATTACTGATTTTGCCTGCGCAAATGAGAAAAGAAATCTGATTCAACTTGCAGAACATCCGCTTCCCGTCTTGGAAAAATCAGTTCTTGAATATCGACTCAACCCATAAATTGAATCGTGTGATTGGTTAATTCAAGTTTTTTTTTTTTTTGTGAATTTCGATATTGAATAAATGGAAAGAAATTATTTTCTCTTAATGCATATAGAATGAACTAGGAAAGGAGAAAAGGTAAAATAAATTGAAGTGAATGTAGGTCAGTGTCTGGCACTAGATCAAATCTTTTGCTACTCCAAAGACTTAGGTTATGTAGCTATTGAATATGGAAGAAGACAGATAATATTAGACTGAGTATCGATCCTCTGACATTTCAAAAGGACAAGAGAGGATGGTGGAGAGAAAGAGAGAGAAGAATTACCTTGAATAAACTTTTAAATTGACTCATGTTTCAGGTAAAGAATAAGAATGGATGATCAAATAAAACCAAAAAATCACTAAGTTATGGTACATTGAGAATTGAATTTACTGTATCCGGTATGAATCATTATTTATAGAGTACGGTAGTTATCGTTAATGGAAGTAGCTATTTGTAAAAATCGTGAAATTGAACAAAATGTATTTGTAGACAGATAACTAATTCATATACTGCAGAATTGTACCCCTGAGTAATAGAAATATGGGCTGAACTGCACTTTTACTAACTCTTGATTTTTCAGTTTATTGTTGTAAACTATAGCTCTTCTTCTGTATTTACTAACATTTTTTAATATTTTAAACTTTTTCAAACTATTTTATAACATTACACAATTTTCAAGTGTTTATTTAAATACGCAAATCACAATATCATGACACTATTCGACAATATTGTGATCCTAACTGCTATTTTCTCCATAGAGTATATTACTTAGTCCATGATTTTTCTATCGCTGATTGGAACGGCGTTAGGGAGTGATAAGAAATTGTACACTCATTTTTAATAAACGTTTAGTAATTTTAATATTATTAATATATTTATTTAACATACAATTAGGAATTTATTGCGAAGATTGGTCATTTAAATTTCATAACGACGTGCTGCCTTCTAGCATAAGCTGTACGAAATTTAGTACGATATCGATAATAGTCGATTTGTGGCAAGGGTGATAATTGATATGTGGTTCGATGGTGGGTTATCGTTGGCTCTATAAACTCTGGCGCATGCGCACTGTTGTTCTATAGGAATTTGAAAATATATAAAGTAAGTTTAAGTGCAGTTTTTCCAAAATATGTTCAGATTACTATTTTATATTTCTTATATTTAGAATGCTATTTGTTTTTATTCAGATTACACACTTTTTGTCAAGCGTTAGTCATTAGATACATACCTACGATTAAACACAGATCTGCTTGTGATTGTGGTATTTTATCTTACAAATTTACTTAATACCGCTACTTTAAATGACCCTACACTCACAGAAAATATTTTTTAAATTCTCTACAAAAAACCTCCTGCTCGAAAAAATGTCACATAATATGCAATGGAGTAAAATCGAAGTCCGTTAGCAACATCTCAATAATTACAGTAGATTTGTAAAATTGCTAGAGCTTAAAGTTATTTTAATTTGAAAATCAGCTAACTCCAACAACTTCTTCCTAATTAATTAATTTGCAATATTGATCCCGGAGGTTAATGGTCGCGCAGGCACAAGCTCTTCATATATCCCTATTCTGAGTTAATATTTTCAGTTTTTCTTTGTATAATTCACCTTACTTAAATCATCATTCCTCTTGTCTGCTCCTTATTAACGTAACGTATGATATTCGCCTCGGATCACCCATTGCCTCCATCGGCTTCTATCACTGCACATTATCTTCATTTCTACCAGTGTTTTGACTCTCATTCGTCCTATCAATTTTATTTTCCAATTTAACTCTAAATATTCCTCTTCGGATTCTCTTCAATTCCATTTTTTTTTTCTGTTCCTTTTTCTCAGCCCTCCATGGTATCTTTACCTTGTCGTGGTGGAGTGGCTTGCGTGCTTAAATGATCCTGAGAGCTATGCCGGCGGTAGCATTGCTGCCGATAGGGTTACCCATGCCGGACTGGTCGAAGGTGATAAGCCAGACGAAAAAAGTACCTTGGGCGAAAGAGTGACGATCTTTCACCGTAAAAATACAACCGTCAAGAAATGCGGACATTGGTTCATCTGGGGTAAAATTTTCCGGAGGTAAAATAGTCCCCCATTCGGTTCTCCGGGCGGGGACTACTTCAGGGAACCCATGCCAAAGGCTCAAACACAGGGACATGTTCCTAGGAACATGGAATGTTAGGACTTTATACAATAGTGGGGCACTAGAGATATTAACGCGGGAACTAGATAAATCGCCCTTGGATATAGTCGCTTTACAGGAAGTTAGGTGGCCAGGAGAAGGTAGTCAGGAATCAGGAACCTTTGCATTATTCTATGGGGGTGCAGAAAGACCTGCATTTGGAACGGGTTTTTTAGTCAGAAGGAGGATCCTATCTGCTATCCGAGATATTAAGTTTGTTAATGATAGGATATCATACATAATTCTAAAGGGTAAACGACATGATTTTATAATTGTAAATGTACATGCCCCCACAGAAGATAAAGATGACAAGATCAAGGATGAGTTCTATGAAGAATTAGAATGCTTATTTGATAGCCTTTCACGATATCATATGAAAATTGTCTTAGGAGATTTTAATGCAAAAGTGGGGCGGGAAGATATATTCAAACCAACAATAGGCAAATTCAGTCTTCATGAAGATAGTAACGACAACGGGGTTAGATTAGTCACATTTGCCACATCAAAGAATCTGATTGTTAAGAGCACAACATTTCAGCATAAGGATATTCATAAATACACCTGGACGTCCCCAGATGGAGAAACTCGGAACCAGATAGATCATGTATTAGTGGATAAACGCTGGCACAGTAGCATCATTGATGTTAGATCAGTTAGAGGGACAGACTGCAATTCGGATCATCATCTGGTCAGAGTGAAAATCAGACAACGGTTATCGCTTATGAGAGGAACGAATGCTAAAGATGATTCTGTAAAATATGAATTAAAAAACTTGAGAAATGATGAAATGCGGCAAGAATTCCAAATCAAAATTGCTAATAGATTTGAAGTACTGGAATCTTCAGATGACAATGTGGCAAACGAAGAAGAACCTGATATAAATAAAGAATGGGAGGCTATAAGAGATACTATTAAATTTTCAGCATCAGAAAGCATTGGTTGTTTAAAAAAGAGGCAACACAAGAAATGGTTTGGTGAGGAATGTGCCGACATTGTAAAGAAAAGAAAACTAGCAAAAATTAAATGGTTACACGAGCCAAATGAGGTAAATTTAGAGCAATTGGGTAGTATTAGACGGGAAACCACTAAGTTACTAAAGAGTAAAAAGAGGGAATATTTGAGAGAGAAGATTATTGATCTTGAAATGAATGCAAAAAATAGGAACATTAGAGAATTATATCAGGGAATTAGTATAGAGAAGAAAGGGTTTCAGGCTAGAACAAACATAATTCGAAATGAAAATGGGGATATGATTGCAGATTCTAGGAGTATATTAAATAGATGGAAAGTTACTTTAATCAGCTATTAAATGTACATACAGAACAGGACATTGAGGAGGATAAGTTACAGACAGCAGAAATGCTAGTCGCAGAGCCAAGTGCATTAGAGGTTGAAATGGCGATTGAAAAATTGAAGATGTATAAAGCATCAGGTTCAGATGAGATCCCAGCAGAACTGATAAAATCAGGGGGAGAAAAATTGATGGACAAGATACGCTGGTTGCTTAGTATGATTTGGGAAAAAGAAGCTCTTCCAGATGAATGGAAGGAATCAATTATTGTACCAATTTATAAGAAAGGAGATAAAACTGATTGCAACAACTACAGGGGCATCTCATTACTTTCAACTCATACAAAATTCTTACAAATATATTAGTAAGCAGACTTATCCCTATATTGATGACATTCTAGGAGATCATCAATGTGCATTTAGAAGAAACAGGTCTACAACAGATCAGATTTTTAGTATAAGACAGATTTTAGAAAAGAAATGGGAATATAATGGCACTGTACATCAACTATATGTAGACTTCAAAAAAGCATATGATTCAATTAAGAGGGAGAAGTTATATATTGATTGATTTATTTATTTATTTATTTAGCCTGGTGGAGTTAAGGCCATGTGGCCTTCTCTTCCACTCACCAGAACAAGCATATGTTACATATGAATACAAAAAAAATACAATAATAGTCATATAAAACAGGACAAACATATGTTACACATGAATACAAAAAAATTACAATAGTAGTCATATTAGACAGGACAAACATGTTACATATGAATACAAAAAAAAGTTACAATAATAGTTATTGAACAATTCATTATCTGTCATATTGAATAATAATGAAATTAATGTTTAATAATAGAATGAAACTAAATACAATTAAAATTAAATGAATGATACAATGAATAAAAAAAAGGAATAATAGCTCGAATCTACTATGCATAAAAAGAAGAGAAAAAAAAATACACTACAATGAATTAATCTACGCTTTTTATACAAGGCATTAGGTAAAATATATTAACAAATCCTAAGTCTATTTTTATTAAATAATGCAAAAACGCATTATTAATTCTTAAAAAGTAGTATTAGTGAGTTGTTTCTGTTAGTGATTTTATTTTCAATTTATTTCTGAAAGATGGTAAAGTTTGGCAGTCTCTGACATAGGGTGGAAGTGAATTCCATGTTCTAGCAAGAGAAACTGTAAAAGATTTCGAATAATAGGTAGTATGATGAGGAGGGATATAGAGGACACTGTGCTCAAGGGATCGGGTATCTAAGTTATGTGTATCAGAGAGTTTAGTGAAGCGGTGTGTTGATAAATAATAAGGTAAAGATGTGTGTAATATGTTATAGAGTAGGCATAGGGTATGGATGGTTCTACGATCTTGAAGACGAAGCCATGACAATTGTTCCAGGGATGGTGTAACGTGATCAAATCTACGTATACCACAAATAAAAACGTATGCAAGAATTGTGAACACACGTTGAAGTCTTTGGGTAAGAACAGTATTTAGGTCAGTAAAAAGAGTATCACAATAATCAAAATGGGGCATTGCGAGTGTTTCTACTAGCATTTTTCTTAGAGAAAACGGTAAACAATTTCTTATACGATTTAATGAGTGTATTATTGAGAAGATAGTTTTGCAAATGTTATTTATTGTTTATTCCAAATTAAATGTTTATCCATAAACACTCCTAGATTTTTTACTGTCTCACTATAAGGGATCTGAACCCCATTAAGTGACACATGGAATACTGCATTTGTGTTAATTGGGGATAATAGTCTCTGATGGCCCATAATGATTGCTTGTGTCTTTCTAGGATTTAATTCAAGTCCATATTTCTCTGTCCACGCCGTTAGCGAGTCAAGGTCCTCATTAATTTTGGTTACCGCATCATTTAAAGAATATTTGTCTGAGTGAAGGTAGATCTGCATGTCGTCCGCAAATAAATGATGTTTGCAATGTTTTAGGGAGTCAGATATGTCGTTTATATAGATTGTAAAAAGCAATGGGCCGAGCACCGAGCCCTGTGGAACTCCAGCTTTACGGTAGGTCCAAGAAGAGCGTAATGTAGAATTTCCTACAACATATTGCTGGCGCTCACGAAGGTAGGAGTTGAACCATTGCGTGACACTGTCAGAAAGTGAGAGGTTTTTTAGTTTAAGCAACAATAAGTCCAAGTCTACCGTGTCAAATGCTTTACTAAAGTCAAGTAGTGTAAGAATAGTAAGTTTTCGATTATCAGATGCTTCGCGTATGTCTTCACATATATTTAGTAGAGCAGTATTTGTATTGTGTCCTGTCCTAAAGCCTGATTGGTATTGATCTAAAAGGTCGTGTTCAGTTAGGTAGTCAGTCAGTTGTTTGTGGACTAATCGTTCCAAAGCTTTTGAAAGGGTAGGTAAAATACTAATGGGTCGAAAATCGTTAGGAGTTAAGGGAGTTTTTACTTTCGGGAGTGGGCGTACAATTGCTTGCTTCCATAATGTGGGATATATAGAGGTTTGTAGTGAAGAGTTGAAAACATGAGTTATGGTAGGTAGTATAACGTCGATTATTTTGTTAAGTAGAGTGATATTTATACGGTCAGTACCTTCTGCTTTTGTTTTTATTCGTTTGAGAGCTTTCTTTATGTCATTTTCTGTAAGATATGAAAAATGGAAATGTTCTCTGTCTGGTGGATTTGTCAATAGTAGTTCACTTATTGTATGTGTTTTGTCTTTAGGAGTAAAGAATGTGCTTGTAAAATGGTTATTAAGTGTGTTCAGAGAAACAGGTAGTTTTTCTACCTGTGTGTGTTTTCCTACCTACACCCATTTTATTCAGATTTTTCCAAATATCTGGGTTATTGTTATTAGGTTCAGTAAGGCTGTATAGATGTCTAAGTTTGGCGTTTCTGATAGTTTGTGTAGTCTTGTTTCGTAACCGTTTATAGTGATTAAGATTTATATCAGTTTTGTCAACTCTATATTTCCGATATGCTGCGTCTCTTTCAGTCATCAAGTCACGAATGTTAGCAGACATCCAGGGAGCAGGGTGTCGTTTCACTAGTTTAGTTTTCAGTGGAGCGTGTCTGTCATATAGTTGTAATATAAGGTTATTTAATGCCTCAACTTTTTCGTCAACAGAATGCAACGCCCATATAGTATGCCAGGGTAATTTTATAGCGTCTTCAAGTAGAGCTGCATTGTTTATATGTTTTAGGTCTCTATATGTGATAGTCTTACGAGCTAGTTTAGGGCACTGCAGTGAATATGCTAAGAATATAATATCATGTGCTGATATTCCGGGAGCTGACAGTTGCCCGTGGGTTAGTACTCTGTCTGGATTATTAGTAGCAATTAAGTCAAGTAAAGTCTCAGAATGATTGGTGTGATGTGTAGGCTGTAAGGGAAGGATAGTCATATCACAAACTTGGAACGCGGACATAAGCTGTTGTGTATGTCTGTTGTCAGTGTCTAGTATATTTATATTAAAGTCACCCATGACGATAACGTGTTCATATTGTATACGTGCGTTTTGTAGAGCGGATTCTATTTCTGCTATTTTTTTCATTTTAGGGGGTTGGTACACTACACAAAGAAGGCATTTTTTGAAGCTTGCGTATATTTCTATAAACATAATTTCAGGAGATGTCTCGTTATTAGAAAAGTATACAGACTTAGGGCAAAGGTCTGTCCTAACGAAGACACCAACACCGCCCCCTCGACTATGTACACGATCATGTCTAAGAAAAGTATAACCATCCATGTCAATTAAACTAGAATTAATGGAGGGAGTGAGCCATGTTTCTGATACGAGAATAGCATGAATATTGGAAGAAGAAAAAATCATACTAATATCGTCTGTATGTGCAGTTAAGCTTTGTGCGTTCAAGTGAACCACATGTAGGGAAGACGGGAAGGGGGCGAATGCTCTTTCTAGAACCTGTCTTGCATTATTGTTGTTTGGAAGGGGTTTGAGAAGGGTAGTGTCCTCTAACCTGTCAGAGACCGCCAAATGAATAGCATTATTTGGATGGAAAATTTTAAAAATATTTTAACTAGAATTATAAGAAAAGAACAAGTCACTAATATTTTATTCAAATATTAAATTAATAAATAAAGTAAAATTTCTAAATATAATACTAATAATTAATGTGAAATTTCTAAATATAATTTTAATAATTTATATAAAAGTGCTAAATTGGGGATATGGTATCACTGGGCGTGTTTGCACTAGGTAGATTTACATATCAGAGGCCCGGGTGATGATGCGTTTGGTATCTCCATTTTTCACATGTATTGCGCCATCAATTGTCCACACATTTGTGACGCCAAATTTTGTGATGCAGTCCTTTAACAATTTATATCTAATTTGGGTGAGATCTTCTCTTACTGTGATCCCACTGCCTTTCAATTGTTTTTTATTTGGAAGACCTCCCTTCTCTTTCTATAACTGATGAACTTAACAATAACAGGCCGTGGTCGATCCGACTTTTTCCCAACCCTGTGACTCCTGTCGATATCACAGGTTTCTAATTTAACTCCAATTTTGGAGGCCACGTCGATTGCTATATTGTCCGTATCTTCACCATCCTGTTCAGGTATACCGAAAATACGTAGACACTGTCGACGTTGGTATTGCTCTAGCGAGTCGGTTTTCTCACTTAACTGTTGTTCCAGTTTTAATATTTTGTTGTCCCTCTCCTGAAGCGAGAGTTCCAACTGCCTAATAACTTCCGTATTACGGTCTATAGTTACCTTTAGCTCCGATACAATAGCCTCACGCACGGAGTCCTTCAACAGCTGCAACATGGCTGGATCCCGCAAACATTCTTGGACCACACGCTTAGTTATTTCTTCTTTGCTTTCTTCACAATTTCTTGTTTTACGTGGAGCCATTATGCGTAAAATTAAGCTACAAACAAAATAAATCGCAATATCGATATTACGTTTATAAAAACAAACTAACACCTGCTGAAAATTGTGCAAAAACACGAGCAACCAGTTTCACTCTTATTCACAATCCGCCATGACACTCCTGCTGGAGTTCGGAATTCCTAAAAAGTTAGTTAGACTTATACGAATGTGTCTAAATGGCTCAAATAGTAGGGTGCGTGTAGGCAAACAGTTTTCAGACACTTTTGAAATCCAGAATGGGTTGAAGCAAGGAGATGCACTATCTCCTCTACTATTTAATTTTGTCCTAGAGCATGCCATAAGTCTTTAGAGAATGAGGAAGGTTTACAACTGAATGGTATTAATAAGCTGTTAGTTTATGCTGATGATGTAGTACTATTGGCCGATAGCGAGGAGATACTAAAGGCCAACACGCACACACTATTGAGTAACACTAAGAAATGGGACTGGAAGTAAATATCAGTAAGACTAAATATGTGGTCACAGGTAGAAATTCAGTATATAATGGAGATGGACGGCTAATGACAAATGAGGGAAATTTTGAGGAAGTGGCTGAATTCAAATACCTAGGAACAATAATCACAAATAGGAATGAGACGCACAAAGAAATTAAGCATAGGCTCAATTCTGGAAATGCATGCTATTATGCATTGCAGAGACTTTTGATGTCCCAACTCCTTTCAAAAAACGTTAAGCTGAAAATATATAAAACTATTATTCTACCAGTTATATTATATGGGTGCAAACATGGACTCTTACTTTAAGGGAGGAAAGGAGATTACGAGTATTTGAGAATAAAGTTCTTAGGAAATTTTTGGACCAAAGAGAGATGAACAGACAGGTGAATGGAGAAGACTACATAACAATGAACTACATGGTCTTTATAGGAAGCCAGATATAATAAGAACAGTTAAGTCTCGTAGACTGCGATGGGCAGGACATGTTGCACGTATGGGGAATGAAAGACGTGCATGGAAGCTTCTTGTAGGAAAGCCAGAGGGAAAACGCCCAGTTGGTAGACCAAGAATGAGGTGGGAGAACAACATTAACTATGATTTGAGGGAAGTAGATTATACAGGGAATGATTGGAAAGCATTAGCTCAGGATAGGGATGTATGGAGAGCTTATGTCCGCGCGGCCATGAACCTACGGGTTTGATAGTGCCAGTAAGTAAGTAAGTAAGTAAGTAAGTTCCTTTTTCTCAGACATAGAGCATATGTGCCCAAACCAGTTCAGTTGTTTCTATTTAATGACCTGGTTGAGTGGTAGACAAGGCCTTAAGGCCTTAACTCTGCCAGGTAAAATAAAGCTATTATTATTAAAATAAAGCTATTATTATTATTATTATTATTATTATTATTATTATTATTATTATTATTAATCTCTTCTCCTGTCGGACCTCACCTCTTACTCTATCGTTTTTTTATTTCTCTCAAATCGTAATTAATGTTATTTTCGTATCTCGTTCCATTCTTGGCCTTCCTATTAGGTCTTTAATTATGGTTTCAAATTTCTGTTTTTTGCCCTATGTAATATAACTTCATAACCAAGGGAATGTATTATGGGAGCAGGGCAACAGTATCGATCTTTTTTGAAAAATACGTTTTTCCATATACCCTTCAGAGTTTATTATAAAAAAGCTCACCTTTTGACATTCCTAGAATACATTAATAATTGACGCTGTTGTTGCACCAAAGACATTTACTTGTGTATGAAATTGTATTGTCACTCCTTTCTTCGAAAAGACACATAGAGCTGTGTTCACATCATTAAACACTTGATATTTTGAAACGTTCGCATGCGACGTGTACTGTACTGTAAAGCATATTTCCACAAACCATTCACTTGATGACAGGCAGCGAGCGAGACTATTTCAAAGGATGTTACAGACGTGCATTATGGCGTTGGCATCTTCACATTCCGCATTATCTCTACAGATATCTAACTATTCCTATCATGAGTGATGATACCAAGCAAATAGTGATAAAAAGTTGAACTTTATTTCTGATTCCACGATTCATTTAAATCTGTTCGGATGTTTCCGTTGGTCATTCTTGTTTACAATTCAACAGCTACATTTCTTCAAGGTTGTGAGATATTAATAAATCAAAGAATTTTGTGAATTAAATCGAATACATTTATAGCCTATATACACAATGCATACAATATATGTTATTAAGTTACTACAGTTTACAACATTTAGACTACTATCAATGCATTGTTCTATATCGTTCCGGTATTATCTTTCGTTTTAATAAAATATCCGATCCGATTGAGGGTCTTCCCACTTTTCAGCGGTTGCCCTTTTACCAGCCGGCTGCTGGCCCTTCACATCCACATGTGCCAATCACAGAGGTAGATGATCAACAGCCAGTGTAGGGGTGACATGTGGTTAGCATGTCGAATCCCCCAGCCGTTATAGCTGGTTCCTCAACCTGGAGCCGCTACTTATTGTAGCTACCCAATTGCCTCACGATGCTGGGTGGGCACCGGTCCCATACTGGCCGAAATACCATGAGAAAATTTCTTCCCCCATGGAGACTCGAACCAGCGCAAGTCCCGTAGCTCTGCGCCAAGGCTTCCTGCCTTAACCGCTCGGCTACGGCGCGGGACAATAAAATATCAAAGAGTTTAATTCTAACTTTTGAAAGTGTTAGCCAGGCTAACAGTGCTAACATGGACGCTCCGTCACTGCATATTCCTCCCTACTTTTCTCTAATTTCAGTGTCCAGTGTCCAATCCTTTATCCCTCATTGTAATTAAAACATTATAAATCCACTTTTTTTTTTGGAAGTTCCCTTCTTCGTCTACGAGATGGTCACCTATTCTAGTATTCTACTTGGGAATAAGTCTATTGTCATAAATTTTTCATGTCCATACCATTTTAATTCTTCATTATGAAATCTGTATTATATTATTATTATTATTATTATTATTATTATTATTATTATTATTATTATTATTATTTAATATTATTAATATTATATCTATAATGACGGGGGCACGCCGTAGCGTAGTGGTTAATGCACTGAGCTACAAGCCGGAGGGTCGAGGGTTCAAGTCCCGTTGGGGTCAGGATTTTTAAACTGACCCAAACCCTCTGGCGGCACTATGGCCCTGGGGTCGACTCAGCCTCTAACGGAAATGAGTACCAGACTCTTGTTCTGGGGGTGAAGGCGGCCGTCACGCAGGGTTGACAACCCGGCTGACAAAAAGTGCCGATTGTCTAGAAAAAGTGGGAGCCTTAACCTCCTACCACCCCAAGGGCCTCCGGGCCTGTTGTGGGATCACTTTACTTTTACTTACTTTACTTTATCTGTAATGACGTAGCCCATTCTTGAGCCATAGCCTCTCCTTTTTAAGGAGTTACTAGACCAAGTTAATTTTTTTTAGTTACCATATTTGCTCATAGATGCCAAGGATAGCATGCGGTCAACACACCGCAATGACATCTGAGAGGTATTACTAGGACATTGATGTCGGTAAATTTGCGTAGAGACTCCTTTATTCAGGCTTAGGAGTCTTTTACCAGCTTGAAAATCTTGAAACTCGGGACCCAAGTCCCTCCCGTAGGACTTGCTCCTTGGATTTTTCCATCCTAAAAAAATCCATCGAATTCGGCCGAGTTTGAACCCGCGACCTTTTTTTTATTTTATTTGTTTATTTAGCCTGGTGGAGTTAAGGCCATGTGGCCTTCTCTTCCACTCACCAGGGCAAACATATATTACATCAGAATATAACAATCACAATGAACTCTAATATTAAATACTAAATAACATTTTGATCGAAAAGATAATATCTATTATATTATGATCTATAATGCAACTAGTTAATGTTAGTTAAAATTAAGACTAAAACTAATAATAAAATGTATACAATCAAGACATATTAAATTGTCCCTGTCTAATGTATATATAAAACAAAGAAAAATAATGAGATATAGAAAACTAATTTTACGTTTGTACAATATTTAAAACAAAACAAAAGAAAATATTTGTTAATCTTAATATTATTTTCATAGACTATTTAACTCATGCCCCAAATGGGAGTCAATGACCAATCACGTTTCAATGATTCCTGTTTTACAACCAATCAGAGTCGTGTTTCACGAAATATTTATCAGTGTTAGGATTATCATATATTAAACAAAGCTCCTCCTTTTTAATATTCTGAACAGGTCTGACCGTTATTTTGCAGTGACTGAGCCTATAACAAATACGGCTACCAGATTGTATATAATAGTGCTTACATGTCAACATTTGTAGCAATTGATTATACCACCAAAAAAAGAAACCACTGTTTGCACTTTCTTAAATGTATTTTTTCCCAGGTAATAATCGAGAAAAATATAATTGTCATATTTACATCATACGACATCAAAAATGAATTAATATACAGATTGATGTGTTTCATTTTTTCTCCACTAGAGAGCATTCTTACAATATTGCGTTCCTTTGGCAATAAATAGTATGATCTGGTTGCAGTGATAAACAAAAGAAGCAGTAGAAGCGTACCTATCGTTTCTCATTTGTTTTCAAACATCGCCGTTTACATTAAATATATAAATATTTTAAAATAACTACAGTTAAATAATGATTTGTGAGTAAACAGCTTAATTTTATTCGTTAAATAGTCCTAACAAATGCCACTCTTGATTTCCAAATTCTCTAGATAAATTCACTCCTCACTTCGTGAGTCGTGAATTTATCGATAATTTGGAAATCACTCGTGGCATTACTTATGATAATTAAATTTATTAATTGTTAAAAGAATACTATCAGTGAGGTGTATAAGTTAGTTTGTTATTAAATAATTCTTTAATTTGTTTTTGAAGGATGTTATAGTTGGACAGTCTCTGACATAGGGCGGAAGGGAATTCCATATTTTGGTAAGCGAGACCGTAAAAGATAATGAATAATATACTGTGTGATGAGGAGGGATATAAAGGACAATGTGCTGATGGGATCGAGTGTCAAGATTATGTGTGTCGGATAGTCTGATGAAGCGGCGTGATAAATAATTAGGCGATGATGTGTGAAGGATTTTATAGAGAAGGGATAGTGAATGGACAGTTCTACGATCTCTTAGACGAAGCCACGATAATTGTTCCAGGGACGGTGTAACATGGTCAAATTTGCGAATACCACAAATAAAACGTGCGCAAGAATTATGAACACGTTGAAATCTTTGAGTGTAAATAATATTTAAGTTTGTAAAAAGAGTGTCACAATAATCAAAATGGGGCATTGCAAGTGTTTCTACTAACATTTTCCTTAGAGCGAATGGCAGACAATTTCTTACGCGATTTAATGAATGTATTATTGAGAAGACTGTTTTGCATGTATGGTTTGTTTGTGTATTCCAATTTAAGTTGTTGTCAATAAATACTCCTAGAATTTTTACTGTCTCACTATAAGGGATTTGAACTCCATTTAGTGACACATGCGAGACTGTGTTTAGGTTAATTGTAGATAATAGTCTCTGGTGACCCATAATGATTGATTGTGACTTTCTAGGATTTAATTGCAGTCCATATTTAACTGTCCAAGTCTTCGGTACCAGATGCAAATTATTATAATATTTAAAATCGTTAAACGATGTGTACACACCTTCCGGTACCCAATAAAATGTGTGTTAAAATATAATATTTAAATTTACTCTCCAGTCATCCTTATCTTCTCTGTTCTCCTTTCCCTCATTGTTGTTTTTGTACCCTGAATCCAAGCTGAATTTTGTCTTCCGCGCTTCAACCTCATGAGCTACAGTCATGACAACACTTTCTTCGGTAATTTTTCTTCAGCCATTCATTCTACATGGCCGTACCATTCCAGAATTTATTGTTGTATATATTTCGTTATATTTCTCCCATTTTATGTATTATTACTATTATTATTATTATTATTATTATTATTATTATTATTATTACTACTATTACTATTAAGTCCCGCGCCGTAGCCGAGCGGTTAAGGTAGGAAGCCTTGGCGCAGAGCTACGGGACTTGCGCTGGTTCGAGTCTCCATGGGGGAAGAAATTTTCTCATGGTATTTCGGCCAGTATGGGACCGGTGCCCACCCAGCATCGTGAGGCAATTGGGTAGCTACAATAAGTAGCGGCTCCAGGTTGAGGAACCAGCTATAACGGCTGGGGGACTCGACATGCTAACCACATGTCACCCCTACACTGACTGTTGATCATCTACCTCTGTGATTGACTCATGTGGATGTGAAGGGCCAGCAGCCGATTGGTAAATGGGCAACCGCTGAAAAGTGGAAAGACCCTCAATCGGAATCTATTACTATTACTATTATTATTACTATTACTATTACTATCATTATTATTATTATTATTATTATTATTAATATTATTATTATTATTATTATTATTATTATTATTATTATCATCATCATGGATTGGGTACCACAGGGAATGAAAAAGAAGGGTAGACCAAATATTACGTGGCTTCAGGGAATCAATGAAACTAAGAGGGAATGGGAAATAGAAGAAGATATATGGATGAACAGACAAGAATGGAAAAATGTGTTGAAACAAATGTGTAGTTAACTGTGAACATGGGTACCGGAAAAATGTATATTTATTGTAAAAGCCGGAATAATAAATAAATTATTATTATTATTATAATTATATCCACATCTATGGTTTTAGAATAACATCATGGTCTCTTACGAGCGGGTCCAGGTTCGAGCCCCGGCCGGGACAAGTTTCCTATTTGAGTTTTTTGGGAGTTTTCTTCCCTTGTACGACAAATGTTGGGAAACTTTAGGGCTTAAATAGTCCCCGAACACAATTTGGCCATCATAATAACCCTATCATATTCACCTTGTTTCGTGAGATTAGTATACCCTGTCTTAAATGTTAGTGCTGTTTCGATAATGGTCTCAAAATGAGCTGATTCCTCATTCGAGAATGCCCTCGATGCAAGTCTTTGTGTGGTGAAAAAAAAAAGTATGTGATCTAAAGTTCAAACATCCTCTGCCGAAAGGTTGTGTTACCTAAAGCCTGTGTGTTATAGAACACATAAAAGTAGTTTAACAAATAAAAATAAATTATTGTTATTATTATTATTATTATTTATTATTATTATTATTATTATTATTATTATTATTATTATTATTATAGAGTAGGTAACGATATATAAATAGTAATGTTGCACGCAGGCACAATCCGTGAATAAAAAGCCATGGACTTTGAGTTAAGTGTTAATTTTAAGCTTGCATATCTGGGAAGTACGTTTCCGTATAATCAATGACTGATGTAACTTACCCGCCCATATCTACTATTTTAAGAAGTTGTGATATATTTTCGTTGTTGGTACGGTGATTGCGATACCATCACCGGTGTTAATCTGCACCTCCCGGATAGAAGTTTATATATAGAAAGCTGTTCGCATGACCGTCTCTCTGACGTAACCAGCGCATCTGGATACAAATTGAACTTTGTATCAGCTACATTTGACCGCCGCGCCGTGCTGTTTCACTATGTGGTAATATTATTTTCCGTAGGCCATAGTTTGATTCATGATTGGGACAGTTTTGGTTTATATCTGTTTTCCAGATTCTCTTAGACCGAACTGATTATATATCACGGTCTTGTTGAACATTTCTCTGAATCTGTGAGATCTGTATACGTATCCCACCGCAACTCACAGGCAGTTTTCCTTCTACAGTCAGATTCAACTCAGGAAGTTACTGTGTGTTTGGAATAGGGAACTGGGTTGCGATTTTAACGGTATTTTCTTGAGAGAAATCCTTAAATAAAACTGAAGTATGCAACACAGCAGGTACAGAGTTGTAAGTTGTAGCCGTCCAAGCCACCCCCTCTTAAAGAAAAAAACAGTTACCACATGTCACTGAGCTCGTGCGGACCTGTACTATCCTGTGTGAAAGTGTCGACTCTCATATTTATTATGAAACTAGTCTGCGTGCCGTAAAAGAAAAATAATGTTTTTTAAATGTGTAGTACTTAGATTCGGAAACAGTACTGCTAACCTTGCCCCTCCACCTCTCCCTAAACAAACAAATACCGTTATTATGAGTTTGGCAACATCTACCCCCTATACGTAGAAGGACACTGGCGTTGCCCGTAAGATCTGTAGTAACTTCCTGGGCTGAATTAGAGTGTAGTCGACGCTAGTAGAATACCCATGATTACACGAATCATTATTTTGTGTAATAACAGTAATAATAATTGCATATCATTAACGCAGTTTAACCTCTTTCCTTATAGGTACTTTTACGTGCCACATGCCAGCCGGGCCTTAAAGTGACACGACCTTTCGGGAGAGGGATTTTAACTATGTATCACATACATACTTCTTTGACCACATAAGGACATGCAGAGCTCCCCCGAATGAGAGAACAGCTCAATGTCAGGGCCTCCACCGAGACAACACTACATTAAGACGAAACACACCATTAACACATGCATTCATACTAAACATGGCGAATATGAGAATGATGATTGTGGTGATAATATGATGTTTGGGGACTGTTTAGGCTTTAAAGTTTCCTGACATTTGTTTTACAGATGAGGAAGAAACCCGAAAAAAACATCACCCTGGAAACTTGTCCCGACCAGGGATCCAATTCAATTCAAATGCTGATTTGGAAAGTTTTAATTTTATTTTTGTATTTGATGAGTTACCTAGTAGCAGAATTATTAGAATATTTATAAAATAAATTGAGGGGTTAATTTGAAGGAAATGAGTCTTTATAATTTATGATACAATATATTTCTATTTGGTGTTTACAAATTATAGTCTAACTGAACACACAGAATTAAAAGGATCATATACGCATACAAATAATTTAATAACATAATTATGAAACTAATACAGCGATCTTCAGTTGTTAACACATTGAGGAAAAATTAAACCTCTCATGTATCGTATAGAACACTGAAGAGGCTATATTAATATTATACGATATTATTAAATTTTAGGTTTTACGTATTTATTCAATCAACAGCCATATCCTTTTAACTACTACCTCACTGTAAATAATTCATTCTTATTTTTATAGCACCTTTTAGAAATAGAAATATTCTTATTTTCTGGAGGATCTGCGCAAATGTAAACACGTCCACAAGAATATTTAAATAATTTGTGGTGTTCTCAAAATATAGCTATTCTGGAAATGAAAATTCTTTAACATTTTCAAGCAGATATAACCGCTGTGGTCTCGAGGTAGCGTGCTGCCTTGTCACGCAGCGGACCCGGGTTCGATTCCCGGTCGGGACAGGCTTCTGAGTGAGGTTTTTTCGGAGTTTTTCCTGACCTGTAAGACAAATGTCAGGAATCTTAGGGCCCAACAGTCCCCGAAAAATCATCCGGCCATTATCATCATCCTTATCATTACCACTATCATACTTCACCGGTGTGGAAAACAACGGGAAGCTACCACACCTATAATTGCTCAGTAAAGCTGCAAAGTATAGCATGAAAGTGCTATGATTGCAGTGGAAGACCTGCCTTCAGGCAGAATTACTATGGATGGATGAAATTTTATTGATCTTACTTTGTTCATTCCTATAGCTCTTATAACTCAAGTCGAACCCTGGTCTCCCCTTTTGGGGTTTCTTGACCAATCTGATTTATTTACGCTAATTTCCCTAAAGATTTCGTGAGTGACGTGATCGGCTTGTCACCTCAAGGGATTTCTACTATGCAGCTGAGGTATTACTTGGGCAGAGGAAAGTTCAATGTTGCTTAGTGGCGAGCATTTCAGGCTTGAGATTCTTTTACGAGACTGAAAATCTTCAGACTTGAGATTCTTTTACGAGCCTGAAAATCTTCAGATTTGGGACCTATCACTGTAAGTCCCTCCCGGAGAACTTGTCTCTTTGATGTTTCCAACTTAAAAAAAAGTAAGATCCCGTCCGGGTTTGAACCTGCGACCCTCGGGTCTAGAGGCAAGAAACATAACCACTAGACGATGGCGGCTGACTAGTTACATTACAGTATTATAACTTGTTTAAGTTTTAGCGAAAATCTGTATCAGGGCGATTGTCCGATTTATAGGATATTGTTCTGTATATTTTATTTTAATCTCACTTGTAATGTTGAGATTTTACGAAAAAGTAAAACTTTTTAATCTCTCCAGTAACAGATTAATCCTTGACTTCTTTTGTAAAGGTTGACCGTAAGATCGTTTTATTATTTTTTACTTATTTTTTTATTTAGGAATATTCCACAATATAGTGTTTCTCCTTCAACCCAAAGTGATTTGTCGCCAGAGGTTCCTGTCTAAAGCATCTTCCCTCAAATCTCTAGCTTCCATACTTCTCTTCACTCCATCCATCCATCGTTCTCTAGGCCTGCCTCTTCCATTTCTTCCATTAGCTTCCCAGTTAAGGATCTTCTGTGGTATTCTATCTTATTTCATTCTTATGAGGTGTCCATACCATTTCAAACGTTTTTCTTCTATTTTTCCTAATGTTTTTCTTTTTTCAACTTGCATAATTTCCCTTATGGTTCTGTTTCTAACCTTTTCCCTTCTTGCAATTCTTGTCGATCGCCTCCAAAAATCCATTTTTACTGCTAACAGCTTGTTTTCTACTTACTGTCCAGGTTTTGGAGCCATATAATAAAATGCTTTGTAACAGAACTTCAAATATAGTTTTCTTCGTTCTGTATATTATATTTCTTTCAAAGCTCTGAGTTCAACATACCAATGCTTCTTCTACCATCAGTCATTCTTCTCTCAATTTCTTTACTTAAATTCTCACTGTTATCTAAAATAGAACCTAAATACTTAAATTTTAACATTACGTATTGTTCCTGAATTACATTTTAGCTCATCTGTTGTATCAAATGAAAGGTATTCTGTTGTATTATAATTTAGCTGTAATCCCCATTATTCTATTTCTAATTTCCTTAGCATGATGTTCTCACTTTTACTTACTATTTTTTTAAGAGATAGATGTTTATAAAGTGCAAAACTTTGTCGCTTTTACTGATTAATATTTGAGTGATGGTGCTTACAAATTGTACATTTCGCATGTGTGCACAAATACATATGTTTCGGAACATAGGCATAGAGGTGAGCATGTGCTCTGGAGGAAAGGGTGTACGCTAAGTCTGCCCAAGCTCAGCTCTTCAAATTAAAGTTCAAGAGGTAAACGAGTGCTCTCGAAGGACATTTACAACTTGGAACAGTTGACTGACAGCTAAACATGTACAGGGATTCAGGTAGGGGTTCTTGCATGATTGGGATGTTGCTTCATTGCCAAATGTCAAAAATATAGTTATAACATCTCAATATACAAGCGTTACTGCTATAAAGTAAATTTTCTCTTTAAAAAATTACTTAACTGTTATGTTAGCCTCTAGATGTCAGTCGGAACGAATTTCCGCTACATCTTGTGTGAATTGAGAATACTACATATATAAGAAAAAATGTATGTTTGAATTGGAGTACTTGGGTAGCTCAGGTGGTTAGAGCGCTAAACGTACCGAGTTTAGAGACTCGGGTTCAAATCCTGACTCAAGCATTCATTTTTCTTTTCATATCATATTTCCTTCATTGCCAAATGTCAAAAATATAGTTATAACATATATATATATATATATATATATATATATATATTTATATTTAGTTATATGTAAGGTGACAAATTCAGACATTCAATTGACGGCTCGTTTGAAATTTAATTTTTACTTCCTGTGTATTTATACACGAAAACATGACCTTAGACTTGAGTTACTAGTTTACAACTGTATTGCTTACTGATATTACTATCTATAAAGAATTCTTTGCATTTTGGCCAGTTCACATACGGTACTTACAGACGAGATTTGTAACCTTCAATAGCAAAATAGATCTATATGAAATCATGAATGGAGCTTTTGACGAGAGTAAGATATAAAGAAAATATGTACTACTAAATGGAAATGGTGCAGTTAAAAGTGTTTTTAAGGTAAAAAAAGTATTCATAATTGATGCCGGATATCAGAGGGAAATCGCGTCCAGTTGAGAGATAGTACGGTAACTTTAAATAACTCACACATCAAAAAATAGTCCTAGCAACGCCATATTTGTCTCCATTTAAGGAGGGCAGATGAAGATTGTGCTAGTAGTACTTCGGCATTTGTGACACTGGACAACGTGTACTGTGCATGCGCAAAATGGAAATCACGAGTTTCGACTTTCCGGATTCAACATGTTTCTATAAATGTGATCATATCCAAAAAATTAATTATCCGATCCGAATGAACCAAGTGTTGTTTTGAAGAAGAGTATTTGTTTACTCATCTAATGCTTCAAGTGCGTATCTGAAAGCTCATAATGTTGGGAGGGTATGAATTTTAAAATGTTTTAAAATTTACCGACTTTCTGAAATCATCGCTATTTATGAGAACAAAGTACAACCAGAATTACAAAATACGGATAGTGTGTCAAGGACACTGCCGAAGACAGAAGACACCGGATACACCAAACCCATGGAGAAAATTTAATATTTATTTTTCTCGGGCGTGAATCACAGGAGTGGAGGATTTTTAATTAAATGTACGGTCATATATGCCATTAACACGAGTCCCTAGATGAAAGTGCAAACGGAGTGTTACTGCATGTATTTTTCATGCTTTTTCAGCTTTAAAAGCGCAATTTTGAAGTCACTATTTTACGAATTCTTTGTGGAAAAATATAGGATTAGGCAGTGTGCAGATTCCAGACGTAAGAGTAATACCAAGAACACATCTTCTCCATCGCAGCTATCTCTTCAGTCTGCTGCAACCAACAACCACTGGTCTATGAAATTTTAATCTCCATTTTCATTTAATCTTGGTGAGGAAACAGTTTCGTTGGTCTGCTTGCGTCACAACTGTGCATTGCCCCTGAAGAAATAGTGACTGCTTTTCAATTCTTTCTTGCTCTGTTCGTTATGTGGAACTTTAATGTTTAATGTATTGCTGGAGTAACTATTTCGACTGTTTCTTTAATACGAGAATTATTAATACTCCCAAGACAAGAAAAAGGAAGAGGAGTTGAAAGTGAACAACAGAGTTGAAATTGGTTTCCTACAATCTAGAAACTCTAGGGGTTTATCGGTAGAAAAGGAACAAGGGCGTGCTATTGGATTCCTTCTTAATGCATCATGCTTTAATTCTGTTCCGAGTTTCAAATTCAGACCCCATCTCTCTTCTGTATTTAATAAGGATGGAAGATGGTATTTTCTCATGCTGACGCTTAGTTTTGGAACTCTAGAACGTGAAGATATAAAATTTAAATTGTTTGTGAATTATCTAGCGCCGTATGCCTAATATCTCTTGTACTTTGCAGTACATAGCACAGTTCTTTTTTTATTATTTAACTTCTCCTTACTCTAGACTTTTATTTCTAGAATATAGTGAGTTCTCACCTCGTATGTTTCATACAAGTTATTAATTCAGAAACATCTGGAACAAATCTCCTCGCAATAACTCACATTTGAAGACATGAGAATGATAAGTAAATGAAGACCAATGCATTACTTAAAGAGACCTAAAACACGTCTGGGGAAAAGTCGTATATACTCAACTTCGGATTTAAGGAGAGATCAGGGCTTGCTTGGTTTAGGCTAGGGGCATGGAAATTTCTAAAAATTAGCGACGATCACGATATGCGAATATGTCCAATGTGCGGGAACTTTGAAGATGAGATACATATATTAGGAAAATGTAATGATTTAGAATATTGGAGATGTCAATTATTACCGGAAAAATTTCTAAATTCAAATCGGGAAAGATTGGCAAGCTACGAGTTATTGGTAAATCCAGAAAATTGGATAAACCTCGGTAAATTTCTGGACAAAACGCGAAATATAAGGACAACACTCATTCATGAATAAATATATGTTATCAAAATGCAATACCATTAATTCTTAACAATTATATATAAATTAATTAGTGTATAATGCTGTTGTGTTATTATTTAATTGTAATATTATTGTGTTTTCTTTATGTAATTGTAATGTTAATGTTTTTTTAGTGTATAATGCTATTGTGTTATTATTTAATTGTAATATTATTGTGTTTTCTTTATGTAATTGTAATGTTATTGATTTTGTTGTTGTTTATTTTTCTTTACACTAGTACAAATTATTACTTTATTGTAACGGACTGTCAACAGCACGTACGGCTTACTGCCCGTGCGACCCATATTTGTAAATAATATTGTAAATATCTTACTTGTTGTCTAATAAAGTCCTACTACTACTACTACTACTTTCGAGAAAACCAAGTAATACTATTTTAGACATTTTATTTCACTATGTAGTAAACTTTTTGTACTCACTGGAATATTACCAATATATTTTAACATTTTATCTTATTAAAGTAAATACGTATTAATTCAGCCTTTAGTGAGTTATTAATTGAAAATGACGATGGACGTGTCCATTTCTCACACTCATTAAACTTGTGAATTTTTTTTTCTAGCACAGGACCACTAATATGTGAACTGAAACATCAATTATCTGAATATGTAACTTACATTGTGTTTTAATAAGCATCAGATAATTATTATGTAGCTTCATGGTAAAAATTAATCAATTAATTAGAAAAATAAAGACATTTCATTAATATACATGTTAGTCTTTTAACTTTTCATCATCCATACCAAGTTTTTAATACGGTCATGACACTGCTTATACACAGGAGGAATAATTTTTTCCAAGTTCATAATATCGCCCAGCGCATTCTGCATCACGTATTTTAGTACCATTCCCTTCTTAATTTGAATCGAGTATCTCCAGCTCTGCATGTTGGCACTCTACCAATTGAGCTACTCAGGAAATTTCAGAAGCAGATGCAAATTTTTCTCTTTAAATCCGTTTACCAGTAGTACTAAAATTTCACGGTGTTTAAAGAGACAGAG
This sequence comes from Diploptera punctata, assembly GCA_030220185.1. NCBI lineage: Eukaryota > Metazoa > Arthropoda > Insecta > Blattodea > Blaberidae > Diploptera > Diploptera punctata. The sequence goes on along the minus strand of JASPKZ010003874.1, from coordinate 273,434 downwards.
CTAAAAAATGCCTGCTTTTGGAATTGACTGAGTAGCAGAAATAAGAATAGCAGCGTGCAAAGCTGAATACATAATATGGAGTTCAAATTTTCGTTTTAGGCACAAATGTTTCTCTTTAGTTGTGTTAATGCTTGCGGATGATCAACCTGTTTATATTAATTTTCATATTAAATTTCTAACTTGTTAAATATAAAAGTGGTTTCTGTTTGGCAACTTTGACATTCGGATGTGCATAACTTTTTCCGCACATACTTGTTGGCTAGAGTGTGTTTAATAGTTGAGGGGCAGAGCGCCAGCGAGTCTGCAACTCGTGTTCAATAATTCAGGCCTGGGAGGCGCATTCCATCTCTTTATACAGTATTATGTAACTGCGATGAGAATATTTCTCACAAGAAATGTAAGACGCGCGAATACTGCAGCAGCTCTCCTCTGCTCATATCCAGTCCGTGATTACTGTTCCCAATACATCATTCTTATTTTTAATTTTGTCACAGATTGAGAGTAAAAAAAAAGTAATAATTTTAAGTGTGGTGCTCTGCGTAAAAGGAAGATTCAAATATATGCTGAATAAATTAGCAATCCACATATTTACGTACACACACACACACACACACACACACATATATATATATATATATATATATATATAATTCGTACCTGGTAAGTCAGTCGTCCTCAACTAAATTATTAAACTTCATCAAGTACTTCAAATTTGAATGCCTTTCAAAAACAACGTTTCATCTTCTGCATTTTAACTGAAGATGAAACATTGTTTTTGAAAGATCTCCATATTGGAACTACTTGAAGTTAATACTTTAATTGAGGACGACTGACTTACCAGGTACCAATGTTATATTTAATATCTTATTACATAACCTCAACGGTGCTTTAATAGCAATTTAATATATATATATATATATATATATATATATATATATATTACGAGTATTTGAGAATAAAGTTCTTAGGACAATTTTTGGACCAAAGAGAGATGAACAGACAGGTGAATGGAGAAGACTACATAACAGTGAACTATATGGTCTTTATAGGAAGCGAGATATAATAAGAACAGTTAAGTCTCGTAGACTGCAATGGGCAGGACATGTGGCACGAATGGGGAATGAAAGACGTGCACGGAAGCTTTTTGTACGAAAGCCAGAGGGAAAACGCCCAATTGGTAGACCAAGAATGAGGTGAGAGAGTAACATTAACTATGATTTGAGGGAAGTAGATTATACAGGGAATGATTGGAAAACATTAGCTCAGGATAGGGATGTTTGTATAGCTTATGTCCGCGCGCCATGAACCTACCGGTTCGATAGTGTTAGTGAGTTAGTGAGTTAGTTAGTTAGTTAGTTAGTTAGTTAGTTAGTTAGTTATGTTCATGACCCAACTTTCTGTGCCTTAGGGGATTGTATATTTCCAAATAATTTTCTGTAAACCTAATTTGTTTTTTTCTTTTTCGGCCTTGGTGGTCTAGAGATTAAGTTCCTGCCTCTGGTCCCGAATCTGAAAATGTTCGGGCTCGTAAAAGAACCTTAAGTATAAATTAGTGCCTCTTAGCAATATTTAATCCATCCATGTAATAGCTTAGTTGTTACTACACATCTTTTTGAGGCGATGTGATAGCACTTCATTCGCTAACATCTGTAGGAAAATGAACGTAACTAAATTAATTCGGTTAAGTAATTTCTGCTAGGGATTATCCTTGTCCCATATGAGGATATACACTAGACTAACATAACTTTTACAAAGTGATATTTGATTATTATGTCATTCTTTTTAATACTTTTGTAATTTAATTACTTTAAAAACTGAATCGGCCGCGGTGGTTAGTGGTTATGCTCCTTTCCTCTGCTCCGAGTGTCGCGGGTTCAAACCCCGCCAAGGTCAATGGATTTTTCTTCTTCTTCTTCGGCTTTCCCCCACCTATAGGTTTGCCGTCTTCAGTTTCCATTTATCTGTATCATTCCAATCCCCCTCTTCCAAATTCCTATCATCCATTATAGTTCTGACGTAGGTTTTCCATTTCCATCTTGGTCTGCCACGTTTATTTCTTCCAGGGGATGACCATTGGTATATATTTTTTGGCCATCTTTCATTTTCCATTCTTTGTACATGGCCATACCATTTAAGTGATTGATTTTCAATCCTCTTAACAACATATGTGGTGACATTCATTTCTCTCCAAAGGAATTCATTTCTTATTTTATCCTGTCTTGTTTTTTGGAGGCTTATTCTAAAATAATCAAATTCAACTGTTCTAATTTTATTCTTTTGTAATTCCGTCAAAGACCAAGTTTCACTTCCATATGACAAAATATTCTGTATTATGCTCTTATAAATTTTCATTTTAGTTTCCTTTGTAATATTTTTATTCCAAATTATTCCATGTAATGTCTTAGTTGCATTTGTAACTAATGCAATGGATTTTTAAGGATGGAAAAATCCAAGGAGCAAGTCCTCCGGGAGGAACTTTAAGCCGTGGGTCCCGAGTCTGAAGATTTTCAGGCTCGAAATAGACCCTTAAGCCTGAATAAAAAGCCCCTAAGCAAAATTTACCGAATTTTCCCGTCCTACTACTACCTTGGTTTCCTAGATGTCAGTATGAGGCGGAACGCTGACCATGGGCCACTCCAATGAAATCTATACGAAAACAAGTGTAACTAAATTGGTATGGTTCAATTTCTTCCCTGTAGGGGGAGAGCGCCTAAATCTCATTGAGGGAAACAAGGGCTTCTAAGAAAAACTGAAGTAAATTATAGAAATTTAAAATGTTACTTTATGACCTTCTTTTACTTTTAAGCGGGATTATCTGCAACATATCAGTCCACATAATTTAAATAAAAAACGAAACACGTCAAAATTGATGTATATATATATATATATATATATATATATGTGTGTGTGTGTGCGTGTGCGTGTGCGTGTGCGAGTGTGAGTGTGAGTGTGCGTGTGTGAGTGTGAGTGTCTTTTATTTTCCAAAAAAATGCCTGGCAATTGAATGAGAAGTTGGGGTGAGGAATAAACTAAAATACCCCATTTTAACAAATACGTAAATGTGGAAAATATATATGAATTGTTGCTGGATCAGGGCAGCCAACAAAAGAAAAACACGCTAACAAAACAACCTAATCTAATTTAACCTATCTAATATAATCTACCTAATCTAAACTAACCTAACTAATCTATATTTTTAATAATCATGTTTGAACACCGTTGAGATTAAAATTATTTCAATTATAAAAATGTTTATACCTTATATAACACAGTCTTCCTCAACTATAATAATTTCTGTTATAATGTTCATATATTATTAAAATTCAAAGCTTTTCGAAGACATGCTTCATCTTCAGGAACTTTCTTGATACAGAAATTATTTATATATAATATAAAAAATAACATATATAAATAATTTCAGTATCAAGAAAGTTCTTGAAGATGAAGCATGTCTTCGAAAAGCTTTGGATTTTAATAATATACGAAGATTATAACATAAATTATTATAGGTGAGGACGACTGTGTTATATAAGGTATAAACATTTGTATAACTGAAACTAACCTAACTAATATGACCTAAATAATGTGACCTAAATAGACATGTTAGCAGTTAGCTATAGCGGCAAAGAGAATAAGCATGTTGGTAAACGTTTCGCTAGTAGGAATTGCAACAGATATGATCCCATAAATATCGATAAGTACTGATATTTTGTAACTAGTAGTCTGTTGCAAGATTCATAGACTGATTCGACTGTACGTCGCATATATAATTGTCGTTTTAAGTGTTATGTGGTTATTTGAATCTGCATTTTTTTTACTATTCTATGACGTGAAATCTTTAGCCTTGGCAATTAGTTTATTGTGAAAAGTGGCTACTGCTTCACATAATCTTCATTAATCATAATATTGCGACACTAATTGCCACTTCTTTGTTGCGTCCATCTTTTAACACGTGTTGGAGAGTTAGAAAAAAGAAACAAGATTAGGCTGTTGACTGAAGAAGAAGAATAACCAATAATTAGATGGCGCGGGAACTCAGTAAAATAGAGACGTAAGCGAGGCTTGAAGATAAAAAAGAATCTCTTGAAGACGAATTCTCCAGAACAAATATATCCGTGAAGTACTGCTCTTGTTTCCAGGCTTAATGAACCATCATGAACTCTGATCGAACGTTTCTTTGTTATGAACCATCTTCTACCGATAGATTACTTCTTAAGAACTAGTCTACTCTTCTATTTGCTATATCAGGTTACAAGCTCACCATTTTTATTCTTACATCGATTAATGTGAAGTGCTCCCGCACCGTAGCCGAGCAGTTAAAGGCATGTTGCAGAACTACGGGGCTTGCGTTGATTCGGATCCCCATGGGAGAAGAAATTTTCTCATGGGATTTCGGCCAGTATGGGTCCGGTGCCCACCCAGTAACGTGATGAATTTGGATATGTAAAATGAGTAGCGGGTGAAGGTTGAGAACACCAGTTATAAAGGCTGCTGACCACATATAGGCCTACTGGTTAGATTTTCACATCTGTCATTAATACATATGAATGTAAAGGTAGCAGCCTGCTGTTAGACCAAGAGGCTCCTAGGCCTGTCGCGCCAAGGAATTTAATGTGAAGTGGATCGGCGTAGGCCTAATTGAATTTTACTTAGAATAATGATTATTGAACTTGGTATCTGAAGATAGTCAAGAAAAAAACTGTCAATTGGATTGCTGTCCATGGCATGCGCATTCTCGCCCGTACTCTAGGAAATAATTCCTGAGTTTGGAGAACAGCATGGTCGGCAAACTCAGGAATTCTTTCCTAGAGTACGGGCGAGAATGCGCATGCCATGGATAGTGCCGAACCACAACGTGATTCAATTGCAACAACCCTGAAGAGAACACAGTCACTCATGAGTATGGTGTCTTCAGAAGGGAACTCGAGTTTGCAGCCATGGAAGGAGTCCACTGGCCGCCGCCCCTGGAGTACTGGACAAGGAAGCAACCGTACAAAGCAATCACACGCTACATCGGCAGAGTTCTACGATTAAGAATGATCCTTCATTAACATTCCCATCTTCATAATCACACACACACATAAACACAAACAAACAGCAAACACAAATTACACACACACACAAACACAATTACTATCATATCACGTATCATCAAAACAGTTGTCATTACTTTAAGTATTATGTATATTAATTTTATGTATCACTAAACACAAACTCACAGACACAAACCAACATACAATACGTTTTACTTTATGTAACATCTACACTTCACATACCCGAAATCTGTATGTATTATGTTTATTTATTCAATAAATATTAGATAGTAGTTAGGGACATAGAGCAGACCCGGGGATAAGGGCATTATGCCCGAGGTAACCCGGGGGGTGGTGGTGGGGCTCTAAATAATGACTGCTGGCCTCACATCCACATGTGATAATTACAGATGGACGTTCATTCAGTCAGTATAGGGGTGACATAAGGTAACATCTCTAGCCCTCAAAGTTTTCTCAATCTGAAGCGGCAACTTATTGTAGCTGTAGGCTACCAAATCTCTCGGGGCATACCTTAGCGTAGATGGTTAAGCCAATACGTTACAAACCGGAAAGTCGAGGGTTTGAGTCCCGGTGGGATCAGAATTTTTAAACTGACCCAAATGTTCTGGTTGCATCATGGCCCTGGGGCGACTCAGCCTCTAACCTTGTTTTGGGGGTAAAGGCGGCCGTCACGCAGGTCTGATAACCTGGCTGACAGCAAATGCCAATTGTCTAGAAAAGGTGGGAGCCTTAACCTCCTACTAAGCCAAGGATCTCTGATGGCCTGTAGTGAAATCTCTTTACCTTTACCTTACCAAATCCCTCAAGGTACAGGGTAATTATCGGTCCCATACTGACTGATGTTCCATGAGAAAATTTCATCTCCATGTGAACTCGAACCAGCGCACGTTCCTTCACTCTGTAGCAAGGAATGTTTCCTTAAACCGATCGGCTTCGATGTGAAAATGTAATTTATATGAGTACGTTAAAATGCACAAGTAATTAATTAAAAATAATCACCGTACGCCCAAGTTCAACAGCTTAGGGAAGGGTTCGACTTCCCCTTATTTACTTCGCCTCCAACCTGGTTCATTTGCATATTTCTTCAAGTTGGACGAACCTATCTCCCTAGCTTCACTCCAACCTTCCATCGAAATCTAGGTCTTCCCTGCGGTCTCCTTCCTGCGGTCCTTATATAACTCATGTTATATTTCTGATACATTTGAGTCTGTCAACTTTCATAGTTGTTATATCTTTCCGAATTTTGTGTATAGTTATTTATTGTACTGTAGCGCTTTTCTACATATCCAATCTGCGAACTGAGTGAATTCCTCTGCGAGTCGAATTATGGTTTGATATTGCTGGTCAGAGGAATATGTCTTCCTTTTATTAATTGCATCCTATGTATTCAGTTTTCTTGTGAAAAAACAAACATGACGGCCGCTAGATCCATTTTTAAATTTCTTCTATACTTCTAATGGTCGGATTTCGCTGATGTTTGGATGAATATCGTTTTCATTTTATTTCAACGGAATAGACTATAACAAGTTTAATTTTGAAAAATCTAAAATACTTTTATTGCATCTTCCAATCGTGAGTCTCATACTTCCATCCAACCAATTCTCAATCGGTATACCTCTTGTATTTCTAACTTCTTTAAATATTCATCCTTTTCGCATGACCTTGTCAATAATCTGTTTATTTCCTTATATCATTTCCAGTATCTGACTGCTGTATTAATTATTCCCTCTGTGATTCTGTTCTTATATTTCTCTTGACGTTATAGTAGATTTCTCACAGCTTATTGATTATACTCCTTCTTTGTTTAAAGTACAACTTTTCGCTCCATAAAATATACAACTTCTCATATTCTTTTTAAATAATAGACTAATAATAATAATAATAATAATAATAATAATAATAATAATAACCTAATTCTATTCTAACAACAATAACAGTAATAATACTAATTATAATAAGAATTATTATTTATTTATATACAGATTTTCAATGTTTACACATCTTTCTGTGCCTAAAGTTTTATTTTCCTCCTCCACTCGTCTCTATCCATTCACTCCATGTCCTCCAGTCATCTCGTTCTCATTTCAGTACTTACTTCTTGCATACACGAGTTTCAAGGTCTTCCTTCCCTCCTTCTTCCAGATGGACACCATTCCAATGTTATTTTTCTAGGTAACCTTTCTTCTTGCATTCGTCGTTTATGCCCATATCAATTGAATTGCTTGTATCTTATATAATCTACTATTGAACATCTAATATACATTTTTTTTCTTGCATGACAGTATTTCTTATTTCTTATAATAATAATAATAATAATAATAATAATAATAATAATAATAATAATAATAATAATAATAATATAATAATAATAATAATAATAATCTTATTACATGATATCAAATTTTAACAGAGATAATAATAATAATGATGATGATAATAATAATGCTCGTGTAGACATAATAATAATAATAATAATAATAATAATAATGCAAATGGGCAGCATATATATAATAATAATAATAATAATAATAATAATAATAATAATAATTTATTTATTCTGGCAGAGTTAAGGCCATAAGGCCCTCTCTTCCACTCAACCAGCACAAATACAAATAAATATTTGACAAATATAGATATACACTATACTAATTATAAACAGTTAAAGATACAATAAATGTAGCAATGTAAATGTCATGTACAAACAACATTTTATAGGGTAATAACAATAATGATACGATAATAATAATAATAATAATAATAATAATAATAATAATAATAATAATAATATAAATATGATACATTATACGGGAAACACCAATTAATATATATATATATATATATATATATATATATATATATATAATCTTACACTGGATAATAATGAAGTCGAGTTTAGAGCAAATATAAATTTAGATTTCTTTTAAAAGATGCCAATGTCCGGCAGCCCCTTATTTCTTGTGGTAGGGAATTCCAGTTGCGAGAAGTGGAGATGGTATATGACATGGAGTGATGTGATGTCCTATGTTGCGGTATATTAAGTAAGAGACTATGTTGTGATCTTGTGTTTAAGTTATGGTTTGAGGATAGATACTGGAAACGGGATGATAAATAATTGGGAATCGAGGTATGTAGGATCTTAAATAGGAGAATTAGACAGTGCGATTTTCTTCTCTCTTTTAGATGTAGCCATGACAATTCGTGGAATAATGGAGAAATGTGATCGTATTTTCGAACATTAAATATGAATCTGATACACATATTATGGACACGCTGCAGTTTGTCCGACAATCCGTCACTTATGTCAGTTACTAGAACGTCACAGTAGTAAAAATGCGGCATCACTAAAGTTTGGATTAAAATTCTTTTAAGAGTTGTAGGAAGAAAATGTTTAAGTCGCTTTAGTGAATGCATTATGGAGAAGATCCTTTTAGATGTTTGTTTTACTTGCACATGCCAATTTAAATTAGAATCTAAGTAAAATCCCAAGTTTTTAACGACGTCGGTATAAGGAATTTGTTTTATCTAATATGACAGCCGGCATATTGCCATTGTTTATGAAGTGTAATAGCCTTGGATGTCCGATAATTATTGCTTGCGTTTTGTTTACATTTAGTTTCAGCCCATATTGTCTGGACCATAAAGATATATGCCTGAGGTCAGTGTTTACTTTGTCAATATATTCATTAATTTCGTCAGGCCTAAAGTGTGTGTAAATCTGTAGGTCGTCGGCGTAAAGATGATGCTTGCAGTTTTGTAGTTTCTTGGTCACGTCATTAATATAAATCGAGAAGAGTAGAGGAGGGAGGACGCCGCCTTGAGGTACCCCTTTCCTCACCAAGCGCCAGGAAGAAATGCGATTATTAACAGAAACTGATTGCTGACGATTAGTGAGGTAAGATGTAAACCAATCAAGGCAGTTTTCTGACAGATGTAGTGTCTTTAGTCTCGCTAGCATTAAGTCTATATCTACTGTGTCAAAGGCTTTGCTGTAGTCGAGTAGGACTATTGCGGTGAGTTTGCTTTTGTCCATTGAGTCTCTTATGTCCTCTACAATGTCAAGTAGTGCAGTACTTGTGTGATGTCCTGTTCTAAAACCAGACTGATGCTTATCAAGTTTGTCGTGTGTGATGAGGTAGTCTGTTAACTGTGAGTGTATTATGTGTTCCAGTGCTTTAGATAAACAGGGAAGAATACTAATTGGTCTATAATCATCGAGTGTTGTGGGAGTGTTTGATTTCAGTGTAGGACGAACTAGACCCATTTTCCAGAGTCTGGGATAAGACTCGGTCATTATAGAGGCATTAAAAATGTGGGTTATTGTTGGGAGAATAATGTCTATTATTTTTTGCAGGAGAGTTATTGTTATATTGTCTATTCCTTGTGCTTTAGATTTAATACGTAATACTGCTCTTTTGGCGTCTTCAGGTGAGATATAGGAAAAAAAGAATTTGTCTCGGGTAGGTTGGGAATATGACATTAGTTCATCTATTGTCTGTTGTTTGTGTTGTGAGTTGTTGTCAGTAGGGAGGCGGGTAAAATGGTCATTCAACTCATCTAGTGGTAGGTCAACTGTTTCTACCTGTAGTTTATTTTGACAGAGGCCTATTGATTTTAAATTTTTCCACATGTCAGCTGAGTTGGACATAGATTGTGTAATAATAGTATGGGCATATCTTAGTTTTGCATTCCTGACAGTCTGGTTGACTTTATTCCTCAGATGGTTGTATGTCTGTAAGTCTGTCAGTTCTATGTTCCTCCTGAATTTCCTGAATGCTACGTCTCTCTCAGTCATAAGCAAGCGGATATTATCTGACATCCAGGGTGCAGGTGGTCTGTTTATACGTCTAGTCTTGATAGGTGCGTGTTTGTCATACAATTGTAAAATCATGTCATTAACATTTTCAACTTTCTCGTCTACAGTCCTAAGTGTCCATATGTTGTTCCAAGGTAGTTTTGCAGCGTCATCAATTAATATGACAAATGAGGGGAATTTTGAGGAAGTGGCTGAATTCAAATATCTTACTTACTTACTTGCTCACTGGCACCATCGAACCCGTAATGGCCGCGCGGACATAAGCTCTCCATACATCCCTATCCTTCAAATACCTAGGAGCAATAATCACAGACAGGAATGAAATGCACAAGGGAATTAAACCTAGGCCCAATTCTAGAAATGCGTGCTATTATGCATTACAGATACTCTTGACGTCCCAACTCGTTTCAAAAAACGTTAAACTGAAAATATATAAAACTATTATTCTACCAGTTATATTATATGGATGCGAAACATGGACTCTTCTTTAAGGGAGGAAAGGAGATTACGAATTTGGAGAATAAAGTTGTTTGGAAAATTTTTGGACGAAAGAGAGATGAACAGACAGGTGAATGGAGAAAACTACATAACAGTGAACTACATGGTCTTTATAGGAAGCCAGATATAATGAGAACAGTTAAGTCTCGTAGACTGCGATGGGCAGGAAATTTGGCACGGATGGAGAATGAAAGACGTGCATTGTAGCTTCTTGTAGGAAAACCTGAGGGAAAACGCCCAGTTGGTGACCAAGAATGAGGTGGAAGAATAACACTAACTATGATTTGAGGGAAGTAGATTATACAGGGGATGACTGGAAAACTTTGACTTAGGATAAGGATGTATGGAGAACTTATGTTCGAGCAGCCATGGACCTACGGGCTCGACAGTGCCAGTGAGTTATTATTATTATTATTATTATTATTATTATTATTATTATTATTATTATTATTATTATTATTATTATTATTGTTATTTACTAGGGGACTCAGAATCACAAGTGGTTGGTCACTTGCCTTCTACCTTTGATTACCAATTTCGCGTCACGGTCACTCCATGTGGGATTCGTGGTGTCAAATTGTACTCGGGGAAGATTTTCTGGGGGATATCCCGTTTTCTCCACGTCATAAACTTGAATTCACTCATTCTCTAACTTATGTTACCATTTTGTTGGATTAATTTTTATCCACTGCTTTGTTGATACGTGAGTTTTTTTCCGGCAACCGTGGATATCATAGACCCTCAATAATAAGGTCTTCATTTCATCCCTCGAGTTGCCATTACGCCGGAAACTAGTACAAGTTTGTATTATTATTATTATTATTATTATTATTATTATTATTCATATATCATCTTCACTTCTCGCAACTGGAATTCCCTACCACAAGAAATAAGGGGCTGTCGGACATTGGCATCTTTTAAAAGAAATCTAAATTTATATTTGCTCTAAACTCGTCTTCATTATTATCCAGTGTAAGGTATATATATATATTAATTGGTGTTTCTCGTATAATGTATCATATTTATGTTATTATTATAATTATTATTATTATTATTATCGTATCATTATTGTTATTACAGTATAAAATGTTGTTTGTACATGACATTTACATTGCTACATTTAATGTATCTTTAACTGTTTATAATTAGTATATAGTATATCTATATTTGTCAAATATTTATGTGTATTTGTGCTGGTTGATTGAAAGAGAGGGCCTTATGGCCTTAACTCTGCCAGAATAAATAAAGTATTATTATTATTATTATTATTATTATTATTATTATTTATTATTATTATTAATTATTTTCGTCATCATAATCATCATCCTTATGGTTTAGGGCTATTGCCATGTCCCGCCATCAAGTAATTTTAAAGTAATCTTCCCATTTTCTTCTACAGTGAGTTTCATTTGATTGCGGCCGATAACGAGAAAAGTTACTGCAAAGCGTTGAGTCATCAACTCGCGCTCCCCACGCTAGTGCTGCAAGTCGAGTGAAACTTACTGTAGTTCTTCCTGAGGATTTTAAACAAACATTTTGTCCCCTGGTTTCCGTTATGAGTGCTATGAAATGTATAGTCGATGAAAGTTCTACTTTCTTAGAGCTCATGTGTGTGCGAGTTCCTATAATGAGTATTGCTGCTTCCGCTATTTGAGGGAACACATGGTCCCTAGTCACCTCGGAGACCGTAGCAGTTTTTGCACGTATCCCTGTATAGGTGATGACCACTATATACGTATTATATGTACGCACTAACATTATCAAACTCGGAGGGTCATGGCCGCACGGACATAAGCTCTCGATACGCCCAATCCTGAAAAAATGTTATAAATTATTCTCTTATAATTAACCTCTCTCACATCATGGTAACGTTACTATCCCACCTCATCCTTGGCTTTCCTAAAGGGGGTTTCTCTCAGGTTCTCCTACAAGAAATTTCCATGCTTCTCTTTCAATACCTCTTCGTGCCATTTGCCCTCTCCAACGCAGTCTCCGAGACTTAACTCTGGTTTCACACGAATTATTATACTGATATTATAGCACTTCCTATATTATTTTCATATAATCGTGAGGAATGTAGTAAGTAGCGGCCCTGGGTTGGAAATCCAGCCTGTAACAACTGGGAAAGCCGACATGCTGACCACATGTCACCCCTATACTGGCTAGATGATCGTTCATTCTGTGATTAACACATTTTGTTGTGAGATCAACATCTAGACCCAGCTGTCCACCCCTTGGGATACCTCGGTCATCATGACCATACTCCCAAGTCCTAGTTCTAGTCCTCCCTATCCTATGTTCGCGTCCACGTTCAAGTTCACGGTCCTTAAACCAACACCCCAGGGAGAGAGTGTTGGAGTTTGCAGTTCTGGGAATTGCTGAGCTACATAGTACATCAGGTCGCTCAATCCTGACGACCCCACAGTTGGTCCACGGGCTCCATGAGCCTAGCCGGGAGGACTGCTGTTGCAGATCCACCGACCATTCCCCTGTTCTGCCCTCCAGGGACGTGTCCTGCAGCCGTTGTGAGATCGGCTAGGGCTACAAGCCCAACAGTGTGAGACTTTTAGTACATCCAGGTGCTCATCTCCTGGCGACCCCACAGTTTGTCGACGGGCCCGTAGGCCGAGCCAGGAACCAGTACAGTAAGATCAACAGCCGGATGGTAGACCTAAGCTTTCAAAGCTTGTCGAACAATGGCATTCAATTTATATTATTATCATTATTATTATTAGTCGGCCGCGGTGGACTAGTGGTTATGCTCCTTGCCTCTGGTCCCCGAGGGTCGCGGGTTCAAACTCGGCCGGGGTCGTAGGATTTTTTACGATGCAAAAATCCAAGGAGCAAGTCCTCCGGGAGGGACTTTAAGCCGTGGGTCCCGAGTCTGAAGATTTTCAGGCTCGTAAAATATCCTTAAGCCTGAATGAAAAGGTCTCTAAGCAAAATTTACCGAATTTTCCCGTCCTAGTACTACCTTGGTTTCCTAGATGTCAGTATGAGGCGGTACGCAGACCACGGACCACTCAAATGACATCTAAATCTCTGTTAAGGGCTTACAAGACATTATTATTATTACAGTACTCATTTATCGATTCAAAACTTATCGTAAATTTTAAAATGAAACATAAATGTGTAAAATTGCTTAATATATATATATATATATATATTATGTGTAATAAATTTGAAAGTTGTGTTATATGTAGGCTATCTAAGCTGACATATTATGGGAATCCCATCGTCATTATAAAATATCATAGCGAGAGCGCCGCCAGCTGTGACAAAGGACAGAAAATAGGTTCCTAGGTTCCGTCCGTCTTCTTTCAGGCGCTGAATCAGCGGAATTTTATTTTTCTCTCGTCTATGTGAACTAAGTTGGTTGTAAGAAGAAAGCATATATATACATGTGAGGATGAGTTATTGCCTATCTGTTGGTCTGAAAGGAGGAAATGGGAAGGAAAAACCTCTTCCTAACTTTATCTCTCTCGTTGTCTTCTGTCTTTCTCACTTCCGTTCTGTTTCCTCTCTGTCGTGAACGTGACGTAATTTTTCTTAACCCTAATACTCATTTCACATCATCCTTCTGTTTCTCTTTCGTCTTCTCTTCCCTCTTGTTTTCCTTATAATTGCCTGATTCTCATCTCTCTCACATTTTACTCGGCAAAATCCGCCATTTTCTTTAATTCCTGAAACTGTTCCCCTTCTCCGGATTCAATCTCAATCATGCCATACTACAATCAATATTATTTATATTACCTTGTACTATCATGTATTGCAGGGAATCTTCTCATCCCAACTTCTATCAAAATACGTTAAAATAGAGAATATAAAACGGTTATTCTTTCAGTTATATGGTTGTAGTACTATTGGCCAACACGCACACACTATTGAGTAACACTAAGAAATTAGGACTGAAAGTAAATATCAATAAAACTAAATATATGGTCACGTGTAGAAATGTATTTATATAATGGAAATGGACAGCTAATGACAAATGAAGGAAATTTTGAGGAAGTGGCTAAACTCAAATACCTAGAAACAATAATCACAAATAGGAATGGGATGTACAAAGAAATTAAACATAGGCTCAATTCTGGAAACGCGTGCTATTATGCATTGCAGTGACTTTTGACGTCCCAACTCCTTTAAAAAAACATTAAACTGAAAATATATAAAACTATAATTCTACTAGTTATATTATATGGGTGCGAAACATGGACTCCTACTTTAAGGGAGCAAAGGAAATTGCGAGTATTTGAGAATAAAGTACTTAGGAAAATTTTTGGACCAAAGAGAGATGAACAGACAGGTGAATGGAGAAGACTACATAACAATGAACAACATGGTCTTTATAGGAAGCCAGATATAATAAGAACAGTTAAGTCTCGTAGACTGCGATGGGCAGGACATGTTGCGCTTATGGGGAATGAAAGACATGTATGGAAGCTTCTTGTAGGAAGGCCAGAGGGAAAACGCCCAGTTGGTAGACCAAGAATGAGGTGGGAGAATAACATTAACTATGATTTGAGGGAAGTAGATTATACAGGGAATGATTGGAAAGCATTAGCTCAGGATAGGGATGTATGGAGAGCTTATGTTCGCGCGGCCATGAACCTACGGGTTCGATAATGCTAGTGAGTAAGTAAGTATATGGTTGCGAAACATAGTCTCTTACATTAAGGGTAGAGAAGAGGTCACGAGTGTTTGAGAGTAAAGCTCTTAGGAGCATTATTAAACCAAAGAAAGACGAACAGACAGGTGAATGGAGAAAATACATAACAGTGAGCAACATGGTCAGTGTGGGAAATATATGTTATAAGAATCCTCTTCTATGGTTTAGGTAAAGTTCCGGCCTCTGCTCCCAAGGGTTGCAGGTGAAAATGCGGTTGTGGTATATGGATTTTATAGGTCAGAAGAATACAAGGAACAATTCCTTCTCGAATCGAATATTTTCGGACTTTTTAAAAACTTCAAACCCTAAATTAAAGCCTCTGAGCAACGTTATTCAGCCTTTCCCATTCAATTAAAAATAGTTGCCTGCTAGATGTGTCTTTGAAGCGATAAGTTAACCACTTGTCACTCATTGACGTCTGTAAGGAATAAGGTTAACTAAATTAACTTGGTTAGGCATCTCCGTTGCCCCATATAGTTATTCACAGACAGACACACGTACTGTAAAAAAACAGTTATGTCTCGTATATTTTGATGGGCAGAAAATGTTGCATGAATGTGGAATGGAAGAGGGGATTGAAAACAAGAAGGATATAGGCGAAGGCGTACAGTGAGTTTGAAGATTAATGTTAAGCACGATTTGAGGAAGATGAATTACGATATACAGGGAATGAGCTCAGGATAAGTTGTATGGAGAGCTTGTATCTGTGCGTTCATGAGTCTCGGGGGTCGATAGTGCCAGTGAGTTAGTTACTGCAGAAAAATAATGTTTAGGTACTAAAAGCTAAATTTCAACACGGAAGTATAATGCTTAAGTAAATTGAATGTTATATTTTTTTTTACAAATATGGGTCGCACGGGCAGTAAGCCGTACGTGCTGTTGACAGTCGGTTACAATAAAGTAATAATTGGTACTAGTGTAAAGAAAAATAAACAATAGCATTATACACTAAAAAACATTAACATTACAATTACATAAAGAAAACACAATAATATTACAATTAAATAGTAACACAATAGCATTATACACTAAAAAACATTAACATTACAATTGTATAAAGAAAACACAATAATATTACAATTAAATAATAACACAATAGCATTATACACTAATTAATTTATATATAATTGTTAAGAATTAATGGTATTGCATTTTGATAACATTTATTTATTCATGAATGAGTGTTGTCCTTATTTTCCGCGTTTTGTCCAGAAACTTACCGAGGTTTATCCAATTTTCTGGATTTACCAATAACTCGTAGCATATATATATATATATATATATATATATATATATATATATTTATATATATTACAAATATGGGTCGCACGGGCAGTAAGCCGTACGTGCTGTTGACAGTCCGTTACAATAAAGTAATAATTGGTACTAGTGTAAAGAAAAATAAGCAAAAACAGCAATAACATTACAATTACATAAAGAAAACACAATAAAAATATTACAATTAAATAATAACACAATAGCATTATACACTAAAAACATTAACATTACAATTACATAAAGAAAAGACAATAATATTACAATTAAATGTTATATATCTCCTAATGTGTCCACCGCTGTGGTCTCGGGGTAGCGTGCTGCCTTGTCACGCAGCGGGCTCGGGTTCGATCCCCGGTCGGGACAGTTTTTCTGGGTGAGGTTTTCATCGGGGTTTTTCCTCACCTGTAAGACAAATGTCAGGAAAACTTTAAGGCCCAAACGGTCCCCGAAATCATATGGCCATCACAGTCATCATCATTCATTCATCTTAGGTTAAGCTTAGGATTAGGGACTCTCCTGGCGCATCATTATCATCATCACCCATCATATCATCGGGGCAACGTAACCCCACCTTCCAGGCGCCTCAACCTCAGAAGTGGGTTACAAGTTCGCCATGCCAGGAGAGAAACCAGGAATGTCAAAAGACAAATCAGGGGTATTTGAAAAAAAAAAATCTCCTAATGTAAAAATAACGTTGCATAATGCCAAGATAATATTGCTAGTTCCCACAATAAACAGCGAGCAACTTTTTATGTCGAATCTATAAAACTAATTTTCAGTCGATTTATTATAGGCCTGAATATTTTACTACTTATTATGCTATGTTGGAATCTCAACTTTTAGCACAAAAAAATTCGTTACACTTAGACCTATTACCCTTGAGTTTGTTGAAACACACTTTCAAATTCAACGACTTGTGCAAAAATATATTTCATTTAGTTTATATAGTATTCTTTGTAGTTCGTCCTCTGTTTTTGCTATTAAAATCTGGTCATCTGCAAAGGCTACTTTTTTTTATTACTGTATTTCCTAAGTTGATTCCCCCAGTCGCCATTTGCTTCCATGATCTTATCATGTCGTCAAAATAAATGTTAAAAAATAGTGGTTGATAGTGGACAACCTTGTCTAACTCCTCCTGTTTATATGTATTAGTTCACTTTTATTTATTTTTATTTTTATTTTTTCATACATGTTCTTAATTACTGCTGTCGAGTTTAGTGGAGGAAGAAGAAGTTTGGGAAGACCAATGAAAAGATGGAAACATCAGCAATTTGGAGCCGGTACAGGCTAGTAAATAAGCCTTAAACCGTGAAGAAGAATGAGAAGAAGGAGAGGTGTAAAATATATAGACCGTACTTTCGTTAATCGTCAAGAGTTCTAAATAACATAAAATAATATTCGCATCCTCAGTAAATTTCAACGCATTTGTGTAATTTGTTTCTTTATATGTTTCCCTCTTAGGAAATCAAAATCTGACCGAGCAAGATGAATGAAAACTAATTAAAATCTGCACGCTTCCCAAATAACTCCTATAATTAATTTAGTGTAGTTATGAATTGTAGGAAGATGTTTTATAAATTATTCTGACACTAAAAATCTTTGAAAGCCTGACTTTAAATAAACTTATTTAAATGATATTTCCATGTCTGTATGATGCGATGAACTTAGTATTAATTAAATAACCATTTAAACATCTGGACAAGACGTATTACAAACTCGTGTAGCGAGTTCCGTTCCATTTCCGAGGCTTGAGGTAGATCCTCGAATTCCAGAACTCTTGATTTCGTTTAAGATAATTCCACGTCCCTCCCTTTCCATGCTCTTCATCACGTAACTTAAAAAGTTTTGGACGTTTCCATGCACTCGTGCATGATGATGCTGGTGTTTTGAAGCAGTTCAAATTGCTACGGAGTGTCAATTTGCTTTTCAACTTGATGATCACGCTACAAACTCTGGAAATGAATTAACAACTTATATCTGGATAAGTAGTTAATTTTCAGGAGTAACTTAGTTCCC
Organism: Diploptera punctata; assembly: GCA_030220185.1. NCBI lineage: Eukaryota > Metazoa > Arthropoda > Insecta > Blattodea > Blaberidae > Diploptera > Diploptera punctata. Next base: position 255,106 of record JASPKZ010003874.1, on the reverse strand, counting down.
AATTCATTTTAAACTTAAACTTGTAACTTCTATACACAGCCTTGCTGGCATGACTTTACTGACTGCCCAGTATTTATAAAATTCGGTCTCTAATTGGTAGCCGCCCGCATTCAATTTTATGTGGGAAATGGTATTAATGACATGTGTGACATTTTCCTATGTAAAAATCAAATCAGAAATAAAATAAGGGTTATAACCTTTCTTCTGCGCGGGTATACAATTAAAGAAACAAACTTCGTCACGCAGGAGTTGCGTAAACTATGCGAATTCCTCTAAGTCCAATTTTGACCGGATTTTGCTGATTTAATGAGTAATATAAATTTTGGAGATTTAAGAAGGGGCGTGCCTCCTCCTTGAAGTTCTAAAAGATTAACTTATTTTCGGTTTACAAGACCAATATTTTATTTAAATTATTAGAACTATTATTAATGTTAATACCTTTATATATATATGCATTACTTTTTTTTGACTTAATTTTAAATAAAATAGTAAAGAAGACACATCACACCCAAGAAAAATTACACAAAAAAGTATTCTCATAAATAAAATTCTCGCATATATATAATTGTTATGGAATGGAACCCAGTAGAAAGGAGGAAGAGAGGAAGACCGAAGAAAACTTGGATAGAAGGGGTACAAGCAGCTATGAATATCAGAGGATTAGAGGAACATCAATGGATGGACAGGGAGGAATGGCGTTTAGTTTCCGGAAGACGGCGGCAGCTGCCATAATACGGATGATATATATATAATTAAATCATAACGTAGGGTGAACCCAGGTAAACTCGTGATATGGATAAACTCATGTTATTTTCACATACGCGACGTATCTGTGGTTTGCAGAATGTCAGGTCTACCACCTAAGATAATGTAGAACTTCGCAGTGAAAAGGACACAATCACAGACCAAGAATGATCAGCTATGGTTCTTACATATTTCTAAATAGAGATATAGGAAATTATCATACACCCGTATCACGAATTTAATTTGCCCGAATTTACACTATACGGATTCGTTGCGAGAAAAACATGACGGCCGTTACAGCGATTATTAAATGTCTGGTGTCAGTAAACCCCCCAGTTCTATGTTTCAATTTCACTGATATTTGGAAAACATCCTCGTTTTATCTCAATGCTGAATTTGTAGCCGCTGGACTGAAATTTAAATTTTCATTTCGTGTTATCTCCACTATAATATCCACTCCTAAGGTCCGATATTGCTGGTTAACAAACTAGACCTTTCTTTTCTTATTTGACTGATATATGCCGAGTTTCGTTCCGAAAAAAGCACATTCTAGAACGTTAACAGATACACACACATACATATATATGTATATCTTGTAGTTGTTTTGTCATGGTCATTATCAGTGTTTCGTAAGTAGGATCCATGAATATTTACAAATATTTTTCAAAAATATTATCTTGAGAACAACCTTAATGGCTCGAAATTCGCTAAAATGTCATCGCTTATAGGGTAGTCATTTTGCATTTAGATAGCATATATCACTAAGACCTAGGTTTGAATGCAAATAAATGCTTTTATTTCTTTTAAGTAGGGCCTATGTCCCTAAAGAGTTATTGATTAAAGTACGCTACAAGCCAGAAGCTCAAGGCTTTTATTTCTTTTAAGTAGGGCCTATGTCCCTAAAGAGTTACTGATTAAAGTACGCTACAAGCTAGAAGCTCAAGGGTTTCGTGTCCAGATTGGCTCAAAATTTTAAAACTTGTCTAAAGCTTCCAGCGGCACAGGTCCTTGGGGGTTAAGGCGACCGTCACTCAGGGCTATCGTCTCAATTCCGATTGTCTATAAAGGTGGGATCCTATACCTGCTACAAACCCAAGGGCCTCCTAACGTCTGTATGGAATCGCTTTAACTTTAATGTCACTAAAACAGTGTTTAATATTCATAATTTTATTTCACATATAAACACTTTTTTTAGAAACAGGGTATGTGAATAAATATTTTCTACATTTTCTCCATAAATACAAACTCCGGTTTTCTTAATTACTTTTTTTTTTTGTAAATTCATTATTTCAGTTCTTTCGTATTTCCGTTGAACATATTTCGATATGAAATTGTATCTAAATGAACGTTTAATGGTTAATACATTCCAATAACATGAAATTGGGGATATAATCCAATAAGAAATTAAAATGAAAGTAGAAGATTTTCACTGATTAGAATTAACTCATATTATCAGGTAGAATCAGATAACTAGAACGGTCGAACAAAATCTGCTCTTTACTTAAATTTGGCGAGTTTGTATATTATTTTTTCTAGTAAGTTACGTATTAACTTGTATTTCTGTTTTAATGTTTTAATTTATCTTTTCACTTTTAGCGTAAATTTATCGTTTTTTAGCACATATAAAACAAAACTTTTCAAGGCTTTTTAGTGCATAAACATCCAGACTCTATCATTATGATAGCGGTGTCAATGACCTTACTGTAATGCATCCGAGTTACTCAAGCTCGAACCCTGATAAAATTTGTAGGGAAGTTAAAACGTCATCAACATAATGCCAAAGATTTAGGTCGAAACTAATTACATTGTTTCAAATTCGTTGATTGTCTGTTTACATGAACGGGTGATATAAGTTATATTCGTCAGTTGTAGGCCTACACATTCAATTATCAGAAATAAACTCTGTACGTTATAGCCTTTTTTAACCTCAAAAATGATAAGTTTCCAATATAACATTTTCATTCCCGAATTTATAACAATAGGCTGCATTATGCGTTAACTCTAAGCAGCACGCATATCACAGCTATGTGCAGCATGTTAGAGAATCCTGGGTAATAATCAACTCATGCTAGAATATTGACAGTGACAGAAATATTAAACCTATCGTACTGACAAAATAATAGCAGTTCCGGTAATTTAAAATCAACTTTCTCACGGGTAATATTTAATAGAACTTATACCGGCCAATAATAATAATAATAATAATAATAATAATAATAATAATAATAATAATAATAATAATAATAATAATAAAATTAGATCATGTAACAAATAAGGAAATTAAAAACATAATGGAAGCAGAAGAAAGCATAATTGAAAGAATTGAGGAGAAGGAATTAAAATGGTTAGGACATATTTTAAGAATGGAATATGAGCGATGGCCGAGACTACTATATCAATGGAACCGAGCAGAGTGAAGAAAAGCGGGAGATCAAAGTTAACATGGAAGGAAAACATGAAGATAGTAATGCAAGCAAGAGGGCTAAGCGTTGAAGATGCCCAAGATCGTAGGCTTTGAAGGTTTGGCACGGAAAACGGCAGCAGCTGTAAAAAACGATAGATAATAATAACAATAATAATAATGGTAATAATAATAATGAAAATAAAATTATTATTATGTACCTATTACTATATACTTATGTATACTTTTAACGTTAATATTCAAAATGCAGACAGGTGGAGATAGGTAGTATGCAGTTTATAGCACACATGTGCCATCTGATCTCGAAAAATAAAATACTAAATTAAAATGAATTAATTATCAGTTCTCTCTTAATGTATATTTTATAAATGATTGAAACTTAATTGGCGTTATTAGGCTTGAATACCTCAAGATATTTCATAATATAGCCTATATGAAATGTAAATATTCAGAATAAAACTAAAATAAATAAATACATTTTAAGTACGAATTCCTTGGGATAAATAAAATCAAATGTGTTTCTTTGGTTACAATTTTTCAGTTTCCTCAAAACAAATATACAAATATTGATTTGTTTATTAATTTATAATTATTTCCACACAGTGCATAATATATTTGATATTGTTTCATTTCAAGGTCGGATATACTATAGACGAAATTAAATGAGACGAAGTAATGCAATTATGTATTAGTGATCTTCTGAAAGGAATATAAAGTACGACATGCATTTCGTAGATCCGTTTTACCTAATGGGAGAAAAAAATAGCAATTCTGTAAATGACTCTCTTTAACACCTCAGGTAATGAAAGTTGCAATTAAAACATGTCAATCAAAGAGCAAACAAATGTATCTTAAAGGGCAAAGGCTCATTTATGTATCCTAAATCAACAGCATGAGAATGCATGGATTCACTTTTCTTTCAAAGAAATTATATTACATTTTGATTACGTTTTTAAAAAGACATCCATATTACACCCTCTATCAGCTTTGAGAAAATAAGGCCACTACACTAGATTTTCACTAATGAAAGAATAATTTTCTGTACAGTATATATTCTTAACCAAAAATATAAAAATTGATTATACTTTCAGTTGTACTATATGGCTTAAAAAAAAGACGAAAGAGAGTAGAATAGACATGTAAATGGAGAAGATTACTAAACAGTGAGCTATAGATGCCGCCAGATATCTGACAGCTTGGCTGACGTCTGAGCCGAGTAAGCGTGCTTTCACTTTCTGGCTCTGTCTCTTTCTTATCCGTACTAATAATCAAACTAAAAGTATCGATAGCTTACCTTAAACTTTTAAACGCCACCCTGCAAAACTTCAAAACATAACTATAGCTAGACCTTTTAAATAATAACTTTAAAGGCCCGTCACGTCACTATCTCTTCCTTTTACATTACGTCACTCATTCACCCTCTCTCCTGATTCTGTGTCTACTCACAACCGGGGAATGCCAAAAATGGGAGGCGGACGGTAACTCAGCGATTGCTAATCACTAATCACAATGGGGGGGACTCTTTTATTGTCAAGGAACCTGAGCATGCGCAGACGGAAGTTATTATATTAACGGTAACCCTGTAACATTTTGACTTGGTTATTACGAGTGATGCAGACGGCCCGCGCATGCGTATGAAGTATTCGGTATTCTTGAGATAACGATTTTGTTACTTTTAGCTATATGGAAGTCTCTGTACATGATATTCATGGGAAATCAAATGTAATAAGAATAGTTAAGTAACATAGATTGCGATTGGAAGGACATGTAGGGCATTTCAAATAGGGAATGAAAGAGGGCATGCAAACTATTTAAGAAAACCAGAGGGAAACCGGGTAGTACGTAGACCAAGAAAGAGGTGAGAGAATGTAATAAGAAAACCAGAGCGAAGCCCGCTAGTTTGTAGGCCAAGAATGAGGTGGAAGAATAGCATTAACTGAAATTTGAGACCGAGGTGAATTTTACAAAGAATATTGGTAAATATTAACTCAGGAGAGGGAATTATGGAGAGCCTATGTCCATGGAACTATGGGAACTATGAACCTCTCGGTTCGATATTACCAATGGGTTAATTAGCGTATTTTCGTACTTTATAAAAATATTATTTCATAGAAAACCGTATTTTAATGAAACAATTGTAATATAATTTGCTTATTTACCAGAAGCAATTACCATTTAAAATGTATGCACTCTACTATTTAGTCTTCTTCTTGTTCTTAATCATAATTTGTAGGATTTTCATCTTGTTTATTCCCAAAATCACTCCTCGGCGGAAGACGGTATTGGATGTGCATTCACTGTCTATCCATCTCATGGCTGGTCTTCCTCTTGTTATTCTCCCGTCCATTGGTCCATCTTCTTTAGCTCTTTTTGCAAGTCAGTACGTAAAATAAAATGAATGTTAAGCTTGTGTATCTGTTTAGAAACTTCAGTAAAACGAAAAAAGAGTAATATGCGTTGGACATGTGATGTAACTCATAAAACAACATTAGAAATGAGATTCAAGGAGTGTGGTCTTAGCAGCTGACCAAACAATCGGCTGCACATTACAGAGACTTAAAGTTTGAAATGCTGATGGACAAAGCTACAAGTTGTGGGACACTAACAGGCAGTAAGCCTTTATAATCCTCAGTTAATTCCCCGCACCAAGAAACCTACACTTTCTGTTCCCCACAAAACTCTTTTCCTCTTGTTCACAAAGTTAATATCTGCTTAATAATCCACATTGACTTTTAACCCTCCAGAAACTTGTTCAAAAATTAACGTACCCTTTATGCAAGCTAATATTCCTTTCAGTTTTAAACTGTACAGTATCTGCCACATATTCTATACATGTCTAACTTTAAATATCTTTTCAAAACTAATCTGTGTTTTCCCCTTCCTCTTTTTCTTCTTCACCTTATCCATCTTCTTCATCGTCTTCTACTTATTCTCCAATCCTCGTTTCTCCTTTTCCTTTTTCAAACACTACTTTTATCTTCTTTTTTCTTCTTTTCCTACTACCTGATGTATAATTCAATACTTTTAGAAACTAAAATACAATAGCTGTGAAAAATTGTATATATTAGAACAACAAGAAATTTCAATATACGATTTAATGAACATCTTAGGGACTTCCGATTTAAAGAGGGTAAATCCAGTTTTGCAAAACATGTCATAGAAACAGGTCATCAGTTTAATACTGTCCCATAGAAACGGGCCATCAATTTAATACTGTCGACAACATATTATCCATTATTCATAAAAAAACAACTTGAAAATCAATGTTCTCGAAGAGATCGAGATATTGAAAGAGCCCAGGAACACACACTTCCTCAACGAGAACACACCCAATGACATTAACACTCCCTACAAAATTCTTAAATACAACAGTTCCAATTTACATACTGAGGATGGAACATATGTTCCTGACAGTACCTCGCACATTTCATAGCCTTATAAAGTTGAGGATGACTGAAATCTCAGGTACCTGTTTTATATTTAACTTTTTTATATAGAATTGTGACAAAAAAAGTTATATTTTTTGTGTTATGGGTTTATTGACCGCAAATTAATATTAATTTTAAAGCAAAATATGTTATTGAGCCTCATATTTGGAGCTATTTATGTGAGCCCGAAACTGAATAACAGTGTTATGATTTAATGTGTGTGTTACTTGAGTAACAGTATACGGTAGATTACATTTAAAAAAAAATATGGTAAAATTGATTATAGTGTTTTTCATTTATATTGAGCTAATATTTTCCAATAATTCCCTTAAATCATGGTCAATATTATTGTCCCTCTTCATTTTTCGGCTTACTTCCTGGCCGCTTTCCTTCTGTTTTCCTATAAAAGTCATGTATAAGTGGTGGAATTTTCTCTAAATAATATCTTGTCGATGTGACGTCTATGCCCTTCCAAGATTTATAATTTTGTTTTGTTTTGTTTTCAGGTTTTGGATTCGTCACATTTCAGAGCGAAGATGTTGTAGATAAAGTTTGTGAAATCCACTTCCACGAAATTAACAACAAAATGGTAAGTTCATACCTGTTACAATATCTTGCAACATTAGAAAAGTTAACACTCGTAATGCCTTAATTATTCCTTTCTTTGCATTTCTATTAAATTGGACTAAGATATGTGATTTAAGAACGGAGAAGTTCTAGCAAAGAATGAAATGTTATATATTAATGAACTATTGACATGTTATCTTAAATAAAATTTCACAATCTTCTTCATAAGCTTTAGCCAAATGCAATAAACTATTTCTAAAACATAAATTATGAACCGATTTGCTCTCGCCTGTGCATTTTTGTTTTCGCTGCAGTGACATACTTTTATTTTAGATAAAATACAGTTAAATTGTGGAATATAATTCATTATGATGAGTTGATTATAAGTGCATATAGTGATTTAAATAGAAGAAAATACAAGGGAAAGTAGTAGCACAAACTCAGGTAAACTCATATAGTTTCCTATACTCACCACATATCTTGTGATTAGCATGATGGCAGGGTCACCGCTAAAGACTGCACAGAATTTCACAAGACAAAGAACACACATCCAGACCCAAGATGACCGTCGTTGGCCTTGTTATCCTTCTATCCACACATTTGTGGAAAATATCACACGAGTTTACCTGAGTTTACCCTAGGCAAAGAAACGCGATTGAAATGAATACATTCTGAGTTATGGACTGCTGTTTACCACAGTTCTTTGATCTGCTCTGTACAGCAAGTGGTCATATGGAGTGACCTCTGTACATTTAAATTCAAACTTCCATCCCAAGTCTGAAGAAATTGCACATTGTTGGAGGCATAACTGACTGCCGAACAGAAATATTGAACACGAATTCCAGTAGCAAATTTATATTCTTTATCAGGATTATTTACATCAAGATCTGTAAATGTCCCGAAAACCAAAAAGTAAGGAATTCAGAAGAATATCGTAACAGACCAAGATGATATCCCGTTCTTGACCATCCATCCATCCATAGTAATTCTGCCCGAGGGCAGGTCCTTCACTGCAATCATTACATTTTCGTGCTATGCTTTGCAGCTTTACTAGGGAATTATTGGTGTGGTAGCTTCCCGTTGCTTTCCACACCGGTGAAGGATGATGATGATTATGATAATGTTAAGGATGATGATGATGGCCGGATGATTTTCGGGGACCGTTTGGCCCTAAGCTTCCTGACATTTGTCTTACAGGTGAGGAAAAACCCCGAAAAAAACCTCACCCAGGAGCCTGTCCCGACCGGGAATCGAACCCGTGCCCGCTGCGTGACAAGGCAACACGCTACTTCGAGACCGCAGCGGGTGGACTTTTTCACCACAACTCAACATATATACTCGTTTTAGGACTCGTGTTTATTGGATTCCCGCGGCCTTGCCAAGCAATTTAAGGCATAATGCCTTGGTGCAGAACCATTGAGTTGGTCCGAGTCCTCGCGGGGGGAAAATATGATGGAATTTCGATCAGTATAATACCGGTGGCCAATAATCATCCTGAAGAATTTGCACAGCTAGTTACAAATAATAGCGACACATGATTGAAAAAATCAGCAGGCCTTATTAAATGATTCTATCTCTATAACAAGAATTGATATTTGTAGGAATAAAAATCGAGTTTATAACGGCTGAGGATCATAAGCCTTTTGTAACAAATTTGGTATGGAGGCCATGATAGGTCCCTTCACGTACAATATTTCATCATCATTGAATTATTGTTAATAACATGATTGTTATTCCTAGAAATATTAATTCTTGATTATAGAGGTGGAATCATTTAATAAGACCTGCCATTATAATTAAAGCTCCAATTTTCCCACGATATTCTGATCATATGTCACCTCTATACTGATTGGATGATAATTCCAGTTCTGTGATGTAACATATACTGATGTGAGACTAGGAGCCGGGTAGTAGTTTAGAGATTTCTGGCTTGTCGTGCCATCGAAATGTTTATTAGAACATTTGTTGTTTTAATGTTAAAATCGCTTCTGCAAATTTCCAGAACACTTTGTGTGAACACTAAATGAAAATAATGTGCTGATTTATTAATTATGAATTTCTTGTGACAACTATAGTAAAGAATGTCTTTTGGTCTTTGGATGACAAATGTACGATTTATTAAAAAAAGTGCAGAAATGTATTAGTGTATTGCGTTATAATGACTACTTAACTCATGCCCAAAATGGGAGTCAATGACCAATCACATTTCAATGATTTCTGTTTTACAACCAATCAGAGTCATGTTTCACGAAATATTTATCAGTGTTAAATTTACCATATTAAAGAAAGCTCCTCCTTTTTAATATTCTGAACAGGTCTGACCATTATATTGCAGTGACGGAGCCTGTGAGAAATACGGCTACCAGATTGTATATATAGTGCATAGATGTCAACACATAGCGCTTGCAGGAGTTAATATAAAAACATTTGTAGCAATTTATTATACCACCAAAAAAAGAAACAACTGTTTGCACTTTCTTAAATGTATTTTTTCCAAGGTAATAATCCAGAAAAATATAATTGTCATATTTACATCATACGACATCAGAAATGAATTAATATACAGTTTGATGTGTTTCATTTTTTCTCCACTAGAGAGCATTCTTACAATATTGCGTTCCTTTGGTAATAAATAGTATGATCTGGTTGCAGTGATAGACAAAAGAAGCAGATGAAGCGTACCTATCATTTCTCATTTGTTTTCAAACTTCGCCGTTTACATTAAATATATAACTATTTTAAAATAACTATAGTTAAATAATGATTTGTGAGTAAACAGCTTAATTTTATTCGTTAAATAGTCCTAACAAATGCGACTCTTGATTTCCAAATTCTCTAGATAAATTGGAAATCACTCGTGGCATTGCTTATGATAAGCGAGTACTTATTTACTTAAAGGCTTTACATGTAACATAGCCTTTGTTAGGAGCCTCTATACCAAGTTAATTTAGTTACACTTATTTATCTGCAGATGTCAGAAGTAGCCTGAAGTACCGTTCTAAAGAGCCATCTAGTAGGAAACTGATGTATTACTTGGGTGATGAAGGTCGGTAAATTTTACTTAGAGGTCTCTTTTTTCAAGCTCAAGGCTTGAAAATCTTGACACTCGGGACCCACGGCTTATAGTAGTCCCTCCCGGAGGACTTATTCCTTGGGGTTTTCCATCTAAAAAATCCATCGACCCCATCCGGGTTTGAACCCGCTACCCTCGGGACTTGAGGCAAGGAACATAGCCACTATACCATCGCAGCCGATAATGACAGCGAGTATTGATATGGATTTCGTACAGTACATGGGTGACGTGAAATAAAATAAATGTATCATTTTGCAATTATCACCTAAATACATAATTCACTTTTTCACTGGTTATTAATTCTAAATTGCATACTATTAATAAAATCTTTTTAATCGGTTTTTTTCTGGTTCAACTAATTATTTCTTAAAAACTTTACCTACATATTATTGATCCTTCAAAGCATTTTTTTTATATTTGTAATTTTTTTTTTCAAATGCCCCAGGTTTGTCTTTCGACATTCCTGGTTTCTCTCCTGGCATGGCGTACTTGTAACCCACTTCTGAGTTTGGGGCGCCTGGAAGGCGGAGTTACGTTGCCCCGATGATATGATGGGTGATGATGATGATAATGGTACGCCAGGAGAGTCCCTAATCCTAAGCTTAATCTAAGATGAATATGAATGATGATGATTGCGATGGCCATATGATTTCGGGGACCGTTTGGGCCTTAAAGTTTTCCTGACATTTGTCTTACAGGTGAGAAAAAAACCCGATAAAAACCTCACCCAGAAAACTGTCCCGACCGGGAATCGAACCCGGGCCCGCTGCGTGACAAGGCAGCACGCTACCCCGAGACCACAGCGGTGGACAATATTTGTAAAAATTAACTTGCTGAAAATGACTAATATTAGAATTTTACAATAATATAAAAAATCAAAACAATCATAAGTAATGCCACGAGTGATTTCCAAATTATCTATAAATTCACGACCCACGAAGTGAGGAGTGAATTTATCTAGAGAATTTGAAAACCAAGAGTGGCATTTGTTAGGACTATTTATCGAATAAAATTAAGCTGTTTACTCACAAATCATTGTTTGTCTATAGTTATTTTCAAATATTTATGTATTTAATGTAAACGGCGATGTTTGAAAACAAATCAAAAATGTGAGGTTATGTTCATTCACTGCAACTAGATCATATTATTTATTGCCAAATAAGATGGCAATATTGTAAGAATGCACCCAAGTGGAGAAATAATGAAACACATCTTACTATATATCATAATCAACATTACGGGTTATTCATTTATTTTTTTAGTAAACAACTCAGTAAAACCAAGGAATCTGTTCATTATTTGCTATATTCAATGTATTTGTTGGAGAAAAATAATGTTCTGTCTTGTTCAGAACATTAAAAGGAGGAGCTTCCTTTATCACAAAAGCAGGAGCTGATAAAGAGAAATCGATAATGAGCGAGGTGAAACACAACTGTCATTGGTTGTAAAACAAAATTCATTGAAACGTGATTGGTCATTGACTAGCATTTGTGGCATGAGTTAAATAGTCATAATAAAGGCATTGTTCAAAATGTCATCACTTGTTTTGATCAGAATTGGAGAAATGGATTTCATGCCAACCCGGATTGGCTGTGCTTCCCTACATAAACTAGCGAAAGGAGAATAACCCCACTATCGTTCAACGCGGGTCCAAAGTAATAATTTTCTTTGGTATTATCTTGTCTTTTTTTGCCATGAAAGGAATTGGAACATTCACGGATAAAAACTAGATAAACCAATCGCATTTTTTATAATTCGATTTAACACCACATTGTATAACAAGAAAATCATAAGAAAACAAACAAATTTTGAATCATGTCCATTGTAATTCACACTGGACATAAAAAAGATAAATTCATTTTGTTGAAAATACAGATCATATGATTACAAAATAAAAATAAAAAAAACATAATTTTGCGTTTCCTATGTACTGTATGAAAATCAGACCAATATTCGTCATTATTATAAAGTAATGTACTAATAAATTTCTGAAAGATTTTTTTGTGAGAAAACAGTAAATTTATGACTCTGATACTACTACTACTACTACTACTACTACTACTACGATTACTTCTACTACTAGTACTACTTGTGGTAGCTGATGGTGACTGGCATCGACCAGTGTGCTGTATTTACATAACCCTTGCCTATTTGCCGGCGTTGATGGTCTGCTTGATGGAGTCGTAAACTGAATAGTTGCTTTAAAAAGAGACCTATCAGCAAACTACAAATTGTTTGGAAAACGAAAAAAACGTACACTGTTCATTTTGAGGCTATTATCTTTATTATATCGTATACATTTTAATCTCTCACGCTATTGGAATCGTATACAGCCAATTTGAATGCAAAATAACTTGCTAATAACTAAATATTAACAATTTAATGCACAATTGAGTGCAAAAGTGATCTATCTGTATACATGGAAAAATGATATAACACATGTTTAACTAAAAATGCTGTGATAAGAAATAGAAAATACATGTTAAACACTGATTCAGTTAGAAAAATTTCTAACTTAGTCAGTTTTTAGTATTTATTTTCCATTTAATGATATTTCATTACATCCTTTGCGTCTTTCTTATTTACATCCAAGTTTTCTAAGATTCTGATTAGAATTCAGGGAACTGTGGTGAAATGAATTTGCACTTGTGTAATAAATGTTTTCTGCAGTGCTGTTAATAACTTGACTAATTGCTTCAGCCATTTTGTTACTATTGGATTGAAAGCCAACTTTTAAAAAGAAATAAAACAGGTCTGGAAGAGAGAATGGATAATTTTACATGCACCATGCCATGATACTTTCCGAATAGATCGTAATCCACTCGAAACTCAATTTTCGATTTTTTGTGGGTTAGATCCCTTTTCGGGGCAACTATTCAATTAGAGAAATATGAGAATGCAACAACCCTGGTGCAAGGCATCCTAGATTATACTTCCAATATGAATGTCTAGGAGCCAATAGTGCAAAATAAGCCATACTGAAATAAGAGAGGACACATCATACATTTATTTTTCCTCACTCCATCGTTAGGGATGAAATTGGATGCAAATGTCATACATTGCTTAATATTTCAGTGAATTGATGAGATTAGACATGGAGGGAGCAAGTTGTCCAATGATAAGCGCAATACGAGGAATTTCTGCCACATTGTCGAACTATGTGTTTTTTTACTTACGATGTATAAGACTTTTTTATTGTATTTACCAATTGTAATGTGCGCACTTTTATTACCTGCACCCAGAATATATATATTCGGTGAGATAAAATCACTCTGTATACTCTCTATGTAGCTTAGGCCATCCAGTAACATATATCTCCATCTGTATATAGCTATATCTCGGTGAGTGACATATCAATCACCCTGTATATAGCTACAACCCAGTCATTACATGTCAGTCACTTTGAATACAGCTATAGCCCAGCCAATGAGATATCAATAACTCTGTGTGTAGGTAAAACCCAGCCAGTGACTTAGCAATTGCTCTGTATAGAGGCTAGTTACAGTGGCATATCAATCACTCTCTGTATAGTTAGAGCCCAACGAGTGGCATATCATTCACTTTGTTTACAGCTACAGCCCAGCTAGTGGCATGCCAATCACTCTATATGTAGCTACAGCCCAGCGAGTGACACTCTGTACATAGCTAGAGCTCCAGCAGTGACATCGATCGCTCTGTGTATAGCTACAGCCCGCTAGTAGCATATCAATCACTTAACATTTAGCTACAACCCAGCTAGTGACATATCAATCACCCTGTATATAGATACAGCCCAGCTAGTGGCATATCAATCACTTGAGATTTAGCTGCAACTCAGGTAGTGGCATATCAATCACTATGTATATAGCTACAGCCCAAGTAGTGGCACATCAATCACTTAACATTTAGCTACAACCCAACTAGTAGCACATCTATCACTTAAAATTTAGCTACAACCCAACTGGTGGCATTAACACTTAGCTGCAACCCAGCTAGTGGCATATCAATCACTCTGTATCCACAGCCCAACTAGTGACATATGAATCACTCTATATATAGCTACAGCCCAGCTAGTGACATATCAATCTCTCTGTATTTAGCTACAGCCCAACTAGTGGCACATCAATCACTTAACATTTAGCTACAGCCCAACTAGTGGCACATCAATCACTTAACATTTAGCTACAACCCAACTAGTAGCACATCTATCACTTAAAATTTAGCTACAACCCAACTGGTGGCATTAACACTTAGCTGCAACCCAGCTAGTGGCATATCAATCACTCTGTATCCACAGCCCAACTAGTGACATATGAATCACTCTATATATAGCTACAGCCCAGCTAGTGACATATCAATCTCTCTGTATTTAGCTACAGCCCAACTAGTGGCACATCAATCACTTAACATTTAGCTACAGCCCAACTAGTGGCACATCAATCACTTAACATTTAGCTACAGCCCAACTAGTGGCACATCAATCACTTAACATTTAGCTACAACCCAACTAGTAGCACATCTATCACTTAAAATTTAGCTACAACCCAACTCGTGGCATTAACACTTAGCTGCAACCCAGCTAGTGGCATATCAATCACTCTGTATCCACAGCCCAACTAGTGACATATGAATCACTCTATATATAGCTACAGCCCAGCTAGTGACATATCAATCTCTCTGTATTTAGCTACAGCCCAACTAGTGGCACATCAATCACTTAACATTTAGCTACAACCTAGCTAGTGGCATATCAATCACTTAACATTTAGCTGCAACTCAGGTAGTGGCATATCAATCACTCTGTATATAGCTACAGCCCAACTAGTAGCACATCAATCACTTAACATTTAGCTACAACCCAACTAGTAGCACATCTATCACTTAAAATTTAGCTACAACCCAACTGGTGGCATTAACACTTAGCTGCAACCCAGCTAGTGGCATATCAATCACTCTGTATCCACAGCCCAGCTAGTGACATATGAATCACTCTATATATAGCTACAGCCCAGCTAGTGGCACATCAGTCACTTAACATTTAGCTACAACCTAGCTAGTGGCATATAAATCACTTAACATTTAGCTGCAACTCAGGTAGTGGCATATAAATCACTCTGTATATAGTTACAGCCCAACTAGTAGCACATCAATCAGTTAACATTTAGCTACAACCCAACTAGTAGCACATCTATCACTTAAAATTTAGCTACAACCCAACTGGTGGTATACCAATCACTTAACACTTAGCTGCAACCCAGCTGCAATCACCCTGTATACAGATACAGCCCAGCTAGTGGCATATCAATCACTTGAGATTTAGCTACAACGCAGCTAGTGGCATATCAATCACTCTGTATATAGCTACAGCCCAACTAGTGGCACATCAATCACTTAACATTCAGCTACAACCTAGCTAGTGGCATATCAATCACTTAACATGTAGCTGCAACTCAGGTAGTGGCATATCAATCACTCTGTATATAGCTACAGCCCAACTAGTAGCACATCAATCACTTAACACTTAGCTACAACCCAACTAGTAGCACATCTATCACTTAAAATTTAGCTACAACCCAACTCGTGGCATTAACACTTAGCTGCAACCCAGCTAGTGGCATATCAATCACTCTGTATCCACAGCCCAGCTAGTGACATATGAATCACTCTAGATATAGCTACAGCCCAGCTAGTGACATATCAATCTCTCTGTATTTAGCTACAGCCCAACTAGTGGCACATCAATCACTTAACATTCAGCTACAACCTAGCTAGTGGCATATCAATCACTTAACATTTAGCTGCAACTCAGGTAGTGGCATATCAATCACTCTGTATATAGCTACAGCCCAACTAGTAGCACATCAGTCACTTAACACTTAGCTACAACCCAACTAGTAGCACATCTATCACTTAAAATTTAGCTACAACCCAACTCGTGGCATTAACACTTAGCTGCAACCCAGCTAGTGGCATATCAATCACTCTGTGTCCACAGCCCAGCTAGTGACATATGAATCACTCTAGATATAGCTACAGCCCAGCTAGTGACATATCAATCTCTCTGTGTTTAGCTACAGCCCAACTAGTGGCATATCAATAACTCTGTGTAAAGCCATAGCCCAGCCAGTGACATTTCAATCATATATAGCAGAACTAGTGACATATCAATCACTCTGTATCAGGTTAGAATGCAGTCAGTGACTCTGTATGTGGATACAGCCCAGCCAGTGACATATCAAGCTCCTCCACTTAATAGTTAATCTGCGCGGGAGAAGTTTCTTGCATGACGGCATTAACCGCGTTAAATCCGCAGTATGGCATTAATGTACACTCACTCTCCTTTTCTTAAGACGAAATAACGTACGTACGTACATGGTGAGGGGGATGAATTGCAAGATAGATGAGATGAGATTTTCGTCCGCCCCCGTTCCATGCACGCAGACAGCTTTTCAAGAGGGGAAACACTTTGTCAGTGCCTTCTACATATCTCTTTTTTAAGCCTCCCGTATCCTTCTCTTCAAATGTCTGTTTTGTGTGCCAAGCGTTTAGGATGAAATGGCTTGTGCTTGTATGCTTGGTGTTTCAAATTAGGAAGCAGCATTACTAGGGTTGATTTTTATTTATATTTTTGTCTTAATGACAATTTGAATTTTATATTTTTATCAGAAATGTATTGATTTATTTTTATATATGTTATTTAATAATAAAATTCGCCTAAAATCAGAGGGACATTATAGAATGGGTAGAAACGCGAGATGCTCTCTACGCAGTTTAGCCCAAGAGCTGACGACACATTTTAGAGAAGGTGTTCTGCCCACGTTGAAATAATAAAAAACAGTGCTATTACGATGGGTGCATCTGAAATGGTGAGTCAGGTAGAGGTCTTGTGGCTATTTCGATATTGCGCAGCCTATTACATTTGCAAACAAATAAACCCAAAAATATATTTTGGGCAATTTGAAACGTTTTTATTTGTTATTTTAGTAGCTATATAATCCAGACTTAAAACTCCCAGACTATTTGTTGAGTTTAAAAGTATGACCTGATCCTCCGAATTTATTTAATTAATATACCAAAAAATATATATTTTAGGCATTCTATAATTTGTATGATATATTTAATAAACAATTTTAAAAATACATGTTAATCGCCAGACGATTTGAACGGTCTTTAACAACCCCCTGACGTCTTCCGGGAGCTGGAGTGGCCCCTGGTTCCTCGAGCTGTGATTGGTCGCTCTAAGACCGCATGGCCACGTGACCACTGTTTACCGCGTAACTCGAACTCAGCATACACAACCGAGTATTTGGAATAGTAATTTTTCAATAAAAAATGAGTATTTTATAAACTCATAATTTTTTCCCGGATAACGTGTTATTAAATTTCTTGCGAAAGATAGACTTGCTAATCGAAGCATTATCTGAGGTATCTCTGGTAAGATCTTAAATAATTTTTATACTAAATTTTTATTAAAGTAATGTCTATATTACAGTTTACGAAAGTATTAATTTTCTCATCGTTTAAATAAATTTATAAAGGTGATGAATTTATATTATTCTTCCTCTTCACCGCTTTCCAACGATTCATCCTCTGATAGTTCGTCTTCACTATCTGACAGATAGTCTTCACAGTTTGGTAAGTCATTTTCAACGTTTTGGGTTGCTTCATTGTCCTCGGTTATGAAACATTAATTCTTGTGTGCGGAAAAAGAAACAGTGGTGAACATTGATAAACCGTTGTGGGCAGTGTATGGCAATGATGAGTTAATAGGAGTACAGTTGGGAAATGGGTAAAGAAAGTTGAAGCGTCAGGAAATGCAGAAACAGAGCTCCATGATCAGCCATTCTCGGGACGTCATATCACAGCCACTGCTCCAGATATGCTGAATCGCGCAGATGCCATTATTCGTGCAGACTGCTCAATCAATAATTTAGAGGCATACGTGAATACTATGAATAAACTCAGGAATCATTTGAGACTGTTTGGTCGGACATGAATCAAGCATACATCTTGTTCCAACTTGATAATGCACGCTCACACACAAGTCTAAGAATCTGGGAACACATCGCCAAATTGGGTTAGGCATCATTGCTTCACCCACCCTATAGTCCAGACTTGGCACCATCGGACTTCCATCTCTTTGGACCTCTAAAGGATTATCTACGGGGGACACACTTTGAAGATGACGAGAGTGTCTTGCATAACGTTGGCGGAAGGCCAAAGAGCGTGTTGGAAACTACGTAGAAAAATAGGACATGCACAAGAAATGTCGATGTATATTGTCACCAAATTCTGACTCCTATCTTGGAAGGAAGAAGAAGAATAAATATATTCAGAGAAAAACAAATATTTTACAATATTCGTGAAAAGCAACGGGAAGCTACCACACCTACAATTCCCTAGTAAAGCTGCAAGCAGAGTATGGAAATGCTATGATTGCAGTGAAGGACCTGCCTTCGGGCAGAATTACTATGGATGGATGGATTCGTACCTGACGATATTCCCTATAATAATCGGGCTTTTCTAGGAAGCAAACATTGACCTATTGATATTTGTAAAGGCAATATATTATTTTACATATATGCAGATGCATGCTATAGAGCGCTTAACTATGTGTTTGGATGGGATGATGTGTTATGAAAGGCACCCTGCCTGGAGGGCAGATTTCTACACGCACGGGGAGAGCCACGACACGTAATGAAACGGGGTGAAGCAGGGGTTAAATCTCTTCCTAAGCCGGATGTGAGAACCTCATCTAAAAGCAGGAAGACCACTGATCTCCATAATATGGAACGTGACGCTTATAGCTACCTGAAGCCCAATCACGGAATGTCTTAACAGAATTCGCCATCATCTTCGTTACAAATATATATGACCTATGTTCAAAACTGAAACATAGAAATTTATAATCATTAGATCTGGTACTTTAACGTAATTTAGGTATAATTTTAGATTTTAAAATGACTATATAACTCATGCCCCAAATGGGAGTCAATGACCAATCAATGCTGCATAAATTTAAGATAGTTAATATTAACGTCATTTCTACACCTAGTGCGAAACCCGAGACACGAAAGTGTGGTGGGTAGGATTACAACACACAGTTGTGTGGTAGGTGGCATTAGAACACAAATTGAAATATAAATACTAATAAAATTCGAAAATAGATACATATAGACAAAAATGGAAGCAACACATAGAGAGAATGAATGAAGATAGATACCCAAAACAAATAACAAAATACAAACCTAAAGGCACCCGAGATGTGGGCAGACCTAGAAAGAGATGGGCTGAAGTCGGAACGGGTCAACAGACCTAATCCATGAATGCAGATGATGATGATGATCAAATTCATTGTTAAAACCGTTGAGGTGGAGAGTCATAAAATAAAATAAGTTAAAATATACCTTCTTAGGTAAAATCCGTCGTCCTCAACTTATAAAATATGTATTCTTTATGCCTGTAGGCCTTTCAGAACATCCGTTCCATCCTCAGCAGGCCCTTCTTCGCTACAATATCTAGTATGATGGTTGATGCTGCTGGTCCTAATGTGGTGTTGTAGTGTCAGCATCAACCATCATACTAGATATTGTAGCGAAGAAGGACCTGCTGAGGATGGAAAGGATGTTCTGAAAGGCCTACAGGCATAAAGAATACATATTTTATAAGTAGAGGACGACGGATTTTACCTAAGAAGGTATATTTTAACTTATTTTATTTTATAAAATTGAAATATATCGCCCCCCCCCCAAGAGCTATCATCTTGACGTGGTGGGGGGGCTTAGTACCCGATGAACCAGACGACCCTACTGGGGAAGATTGACTTAGGTTAATCTTGCTGGTGGGTAAGAGGCGAGGGGAACTAAGTATAGCTCACAACGAGGGAATGGTGTCTGTATCCATATTGGGCGGCCACATCTTCGTCAAGTCTTCAACGGTCAACAGGGCGACAAGGAATAGCACAGCTAAACTTGTAGGGCTTGAAGAGCGGAAGATGCAGCCCTCTCTTGGGGGTGGATACCCAGAGGAGCATGTTTGGAGGCTCAGAGGAAGCCGCCCTTCCACCATCCTTGTCCTGCGAAGCGCTCGTAACGCTTCCAGGAGACATTAATCTTACTGAGAAGCTTCATGGAAATCAGCCGGATATGTTATGGCGGTTCCCACAATATTGTATGGATGTGAAACTTGGGCTCCAATGAAGAAACAGAAGGATAGAATACAGACGGCGGAGATGAGGTTCCTAAGACAAGTTAAAGGATATACAAGACTTGATAGAATAAGAAATGAGGATATAAGAGAAGAATTGAAAGTACAGCCTTTATTGGATAAGGTCACGAATTACAGACAGAAATGGATTCATCATATGGATGGAATGAGTAAGGAGAGATATCCATTGTTAGCAAGAAATTATCAAGCAAGAGGAAGACGTGATGTTGGAAGACCTAGAAGACGTTGGGCTGATGCATTATGAAGTCGGAACGGGCAATTGCCTAATCCCTGGAGTGATGATGATGATGATGATGAAATATATCGTTAAATTTTAATTTCCAGATGTCTCTGTATCGTTTAATGTTACCATTTTACATAATCACATTAATAAATATATATACGCAAAATAAATTACATATTTCAATAATAAACAAAATGTGTACTTATAGGTTTTCAGTTACTGAGAGTGTCTAGCTGCAATCTATTATACCCTTAAACAGTTAGGCGTAGGAGTTCACCTGAATCGAACATTTAAAATCGCTCTAAGTGTCGCAATTTTCGATGTTTCACAGCGAAACACAGTAGGCCTATATGTTTTTAAGTAAACCATGGTAACTATTATTAAATAATCAACAAATTATTAGTTTAACATAAATCCGAAATTGAAAATTGAATCTAGAAACCGCCACGTTTACTTCGTCGCAACGTATGTTATACAATTCAATTAAACATTGAATTAACAATGTATCATATAAGATAGAATAGTTTTATGGTATTTAAACAGCTCAAATACAACGCGCGTATTTCATTTGTTTGAGCAGGCTAGGTATTACCCGTTGAAGGAGTAAGCGCAGTTGTTGACGGAGGGCACTGCAGTCGTGTTTATGCAGGATTACAACATGTGACACTGCTATCTATGAGTGCAGAGGGGAATGGGACGTGGGACGCTGACAGTGTACACTGATTTATATGACGTCACGCGTAGCAACAAACAGAGCTTCGTAATTCTTCCGCCTGCAGAGATATTTTGAATGACTAATATTGGCTACGTAGCATGAAAATACGTATCTATAAGACATAGGTCTACAATACCAAGAATAATAATTGGGCGTACTCTTTTACAATATTGATTATTTTTTAAAATCCTACTTTAAAGAATATAGACTTCGGTAGTCTACGGGTTAGTCCTAGTCCTGAAGGTCGCTGGTTCAAATCCGAGAGGAATCTATGCATTTTTAGGTTGCAAAAATCCAAGAGTCAAATTCTCCGAGAGGAAGTTTAAGTCATGGGCCCAGCGTTTAACGATATTTAGGATTGTAAAAGAAGCTCAAATTTTAAATTTTAACCACTGAGTAAAATTTAACTGCTCTTTCCCATCCAAGTAATACTTAGTTGCCTACTAGATGAGTCTCCGAGACGTTGAACTAACCACTTGAGTGCCTACTAGATGTGTCTCCAAGACGATGAGCTAACCACTTGTTAATCGCCGACATATAAATTATATAGACATATATATAAGCCTATACATCCCTCGTGGAGAACAAGTCTCCTCTAGCGCGAATTTCTTAACCAAGCAGAATTGTCATGGTTATTTCCCTACAGATGTCATTGAGTGACACGTGGTCAGCACATCGCCTCAATGAGACATGTAGATATTACTTGGATGAGGAAGGCCGGTTAAATTTTGCTCAGATGCTATCAACCTGCGCTCGGCTATCAACCTCCGGATTCGATAGTGCCAGTGAGTCAATTAGTTATTACTGTATTAATACAAATTGGGAATGTTATAAAAATGTTAATATTTTATTAATTACGTTATAAAATAATAGTTTCGTCATAATTATTGGTGCAGTATGATAATGTATTTCAAAATATAAATTATTTGATAACAAGTAGAAATAATAATACTAATAATAATAGTCGAAAAATTGAGCCTATTGATATGTGATCGAAAATACAATCGAGTTTTCATTCTAGGCAGTATCAAGATAAAATAATAATGTGTAAATAAATAAATGAAAATCTTTTTTGATCAACTAGAGGAAGGAGAAGAACTCGACAAGATAGTTGGAGTAAATTGTCATTTAATGTGTTGCAAATTGTGGTTGGAAGGGGAAATGGCAGAAAGTTGAAATCCGCCTGCGGCAAATGAGTATAACGTAATTCAACTAACAGCCGCTGATTACCAATTACGGATAACATAGGTTATGTGCTCTTGTCATAACATCGCCTTGGGTATAGACGTGACACTTTCTAAACCACCCAGTTATTATATTCTCTAATAACGAATCAACTAAAATCAATATAATAAAGTTATCTCTTTCAAGAATGCACTGTAGTCTTCTTTGTGATGATACATTTCAATTTCCGAATCATAACGTAAAGAAAATGAAAAAAATCACAAAATAATGCATTTTAATTTATAATAGCTAATTAACAAGAAGTTTCTCTTACGAAATGCCTGTCAAGCGCGACAAAGTGCAATAGTAATGAGATGAGCTAAGCAATGAGTGAAACAAATTGGAATATTGAATAGTAAATTGAAAGGAGCTCCAAATGTTAGCATATAAATTTTAATTAATAGCCAATAGATATAATTGTAAAATATCAATAAATAAGTCAAAAGTAATGGCATTTATTGGTAAATATGGAATTAGATAAAAAATTGTACTGGATAACAAAATAATAGAACAAGTATCACATTTCCAATATTTAGGATGTGATATAACTTATAGAGAAAATAAAGATATAGAAAATAAAGTAAATAAATTTCAGGCTATTTGTGGAACCATAAAAAGAACCTTAGGTCGGAAAGCAAGGAAAAATACGAAATGGACAGAACATTTAATGAGAATGAACAACGAAAGAATACCAAAAGAACCTTCCTGTATAATCCCAGAGGAACAAGAGATGTTGGCTGACCACGTAGAAGATGGACTCCACTTTTAACTTCGCCGGAACAGGCTGCATAACCTAAACCTTGTAGTAGAAGAAGAAAAAGAAGAAGAAATTGAAAGGACTCTACCAAAATTATATAGCTGGTCCTGAAACATCATGGCTGTATAGTAGTCTGTATCTTTCATTACTGTGACCATTGTTTTATGCCCAATAGGATAGGAGATTTCAAAATCTCTAACTTTAATTTGGATGTGTATTGTCCTTATGTTTATACGTGAAAGAAAGAGAGTAAAGTAAACAAGTGTAAATTAAAGCAAAAATGAGAAACAAAAGAGAAAATTAAAATTGCATTAAAAATTATTTTAAAATTTTAAAATAATACTAGACTACACCGCTGTCGTCTCGGAGTAACGTCGTTTCCTTGCCCAGCGGGCCGGGTTCGATCTCCGTTTTGATAAATTTGCTGGGTGAGATTTTTTCGGTGTTTTTCCTCACCTATAAGACAAACGTTGGCAAACGATAAGGCCCAAATGGCTCCCGAACACCATATGACCATCATCATCCACTTTATATTCGCTTTGTTTGGCATGGATGATTGAGTGAATGGCGTTCCTTGTCTTAAATGTTTGTGTTGTCTGGCATTCAAGTGATCAGGGAGGAGCTTTATGTCCTTGTGTAGTCAAAAAAGGTACGTGATTCAAAGTTAAAATCCCCTTGCGACGGGTCCGGTAGGCGAGTGTCATGTAAAATTACCTGGTCAATCTGATCCAGAGTGTTTCACAAGCTAATATCCGGCGTGCGCTGCTACGCCAAAGTAAATGAAAATAAATGTACTTTTATGTTTACTTGAATAAGTAAAAGGAAACAATAATTATAAATTTATATTTTTAGATACCCCGTGCTGATTACCCGGCGTTGCCCGGGAATATACGTATCTCGATCTTCTTGGCATAAATGAGCTAAAAGACAAAATTCGTTATTTTTATCCATACCCTCAGGGGTCCTCATCTAGGGGATATGTGGATGGCGACCACAAGGTGCCCAAGCTGTGCAAAACATTTCTTTCACTTGTGTTTTGCGCTCTTTTAACTTTTCTATCTAACCTCTCTTGGTTAACTCTTGTTTTTTCGACCCCGACGCTATTAGGGCATCCGAGGGCTAGGGAGTCCTTCCTTTCTTCCATTTCTCCTTTCCTTTATTTTCTTTTCTTCTCCAGAAAAGCCTGACCAGAGGCTATAAGATGGCAGCCCCATCACTGGTCTTGCCTTCCTTTGGCCAGCAATCAATCGAAGGGACTATTATTATGCTTTCAGGTCTTATACGAGAAATTCCCATAAGGAAAATTTTCTATAGGATCGTAACAGGCCTTGGCCTAATACTTGGAAGGAAGAAGAAGAAGAGTTATCCATAAAAGAATACCCGCCATGTGCTGCTAAGCTTGCACAAGAATCTACGTACTTGTCTCGATCTTTCTTCGTATCAATGAAAGACAAAAATGGTTATTGTGAGTTACCTGTAAGAGATAAACATATGCTGCACGGACGTTTTTGTAGAGCTTTTTGAGATATTCAATTCTGTGTACATTAATTTTGTGTATTAGTTATGGTTTAGGCAGCGTAAGCCATTTAAGCGTCCAAAGAGCTACTTTATTCACGTTTTCCACTACAAAGGGTGGTTTTTAAGGCTGTAGGAATTGAGTATGACAACTGTCTTATAGTCTATGTTCATCTCAGGAATCTCCTGAACATTTTGCAGAAAGCATCATCACAATCGGATCAACGGCATGATCGTGCATAAAGTACGAACAAACAAAGATTCATTTTTAGGTGTATTAGATTTTAAAAATTCCTTTTTTAAGGATTTGCGCTTCAATTGTTTGTGTAAATAGTAAAGTGTAGCATTAATTAAGCTGTGGGAAGTAGAACTAAAAATAAGGTGGAAGAGTTAGACTGGAAAAGTCAGAATTTGACCACATACATTTATTTTGTTTATTTTTTTTTAAACGAGTGGGCATTTTGTATGAATCGGAGCGTAAGTCTGCTGGAGTATTGCATGGAATAGACGTTGCAGGAGAATTTCACGCCACTTAAACAGACATCAACAACAGATCCCTCGCGTCCACGTCTTGCTGTTCTGGATTTGTGGCTTTTCCAAATTAATATAATAGCATGTGTCATTTTAAGTTGAAATAGCCCTACATTATGCAAGCTTTCCTGTGTCAAAACTACACTTACAGTTTGCAGCAGTGAGATCTTGCTTGTCATTTCACGTCTCATATTCTGTTCTAGGGCTGTACAACGTTGTACTAATTTAAGCATAAATACTGGAAATCCTTGGCTCTAATACTTTGTATTGTTACATAAACCTAACGATTGCTCCTAGATTTTTAACAACTATTTTTTTAAAATAATTACAAATAATAATGAGGCACGTGAAGAAATTAAACATAGACTTAATTCAGAAAACCATTCTATTGTGCACTACAGGGACTTGCCATCCGAACTTCTCTCGAAAAACGTTAAATTAAAACTACATAAAACGATTATTCTTCCAGTTATATTATATGGATGTGAAATATTTCTCTTATTTTAAGGGAAGAGGAAATATTATGAATATTTGATAATAAATTTCTTACAAAAAGTGACCGAAGAGAGACGAACAACAGGTGAATAGAGAAAAATACCTAACGGTGAGCTACATTATCTTTATAGGAAATCAGATGTAATAATAACAGTTAAATATCATGGGCCGGCATGGATAGGACTTGTGGCAGGAATGAGAAAGAAAGAGGGCCTTGCAGAAAAATCAGAGGAAAAGCACCCCAGTAGTTAGCACAAGAATGAGTTGCGAAAACAATATTAACCGTAATTTGAGAGAATTGAATTATGCAGGGAATGATAGAAAAACATTTGCTCAGCATAGGGATGTATGGAGAGCATATGTCAGCGGGTCCAAAAAATTCCGGGTTTGAAAGTGCTAATTAGTTATCTAGTTACATTTTTTTACTATTTTCCTCTAGAATACGTGGATATTCACTTCAATCCTGAAATTAAATTAAGATAAATAAAAGCTTTATTTTTATGTTTAATATATTTTATTTAGTGCAAAGTAATGTTAATTTTGAAAGCAAATTTTATTTTTGGGATCCAAATTTGGGGGTTTTTACGTAAGTCCAAAACTGTTTTGGAGAGTTATAATTTCGACCTTTAAGTTGGCCCAGTTTTATTTAAACTCGATGTTTCATCTGTTGGTGCGCTATACATCTTCCGGAGATTTTGCATGTTCTCTGTGAACTCGTCAACTACTGGCTGATATCTATCGCATCAGTAGATGGAACGTCGAGTTTAAATAAAACTGAACCACGGCCAGTGAGCCCGGAAGACCAACTTAAGAGTCAAGACACCGGCCGTAAAAGCCTTACAGTTCTACAATTATGATGTTGTTTATTTTTCTTGTTGGTGTTGTTGTTGTTCTTCTTCTTCACGGTTTAAGCTTATTTACTAGCCTGTTCGGACTCCAAATTGCTGCTCTTTCCATCTTTTCTTTGGTCTTCCAACTCGTGGTGAATAGCTGTATGCAGCTTTTGGTATTCTATTCTCAGTCATCCTTGCCAAGTGTTCTTTCCAGTTTGTTCTGTATTTCACTATTGTTGTGTTTAATTCCTCTACTTTTAGTTGTTGTCTCATTTCTGTGTAATGTTTTTTGTCTGTTCTTTGATATCCTGCTATTGGTCTGAGGAATTTCATTTCAGCAGCTTGTATTCTGGCAGATTGTTGTGATGTGTTCTTTTTTTTTGTTGCATGAATTATTAACAAATCCACAATTCATAGAACCATATCGTGCAATGTGCTTAGTTACGTTGTTTTAATGACGTAATAATAATAACTTCAATAACTCAAATACCTTTAACCCTAGAAGGATGAAACGTTAGTATTAAACATTTTTTTCTGCGATGAGTAAAATGCTGTAAATTAAATGTTGAAGCACGCTGTATACATAGGCCTAATACACATTAAGTAAGAGAAATCCAGCTTTATCGATACCACGGGGTCTCATAACCGGTGGATGGAAGAATGAACTGGCGAGGCGAAGAACACATGCTATCACATGGCTGCACATGTGTCTCTCGGATTAAGCCGGACAGGCGGGCTCGAGTACATGTTTATATATTAATCCAGCCACCACGTAAATCCTTATCGTTATTACCACATATCAGGGCGACAGACATTGAAGAACGAGCGCCTAGTTGAGCACTTGAATTACGCGACTCTCGCTAGTTGAAATTGATGAAGCTTAACTGGCCACTTGCCTGTATTAGATGATTAACGTAAACATTTTATTGAACCCCCCGACATGTGCTGTCTTCAGATATCATTTCCCAAAATTTTACTAAATTGTTTTTCCATGCAGCACTATACCAGGTGACACTTAACTTCCTGTAATATTTACAACGAGAAGATATTGTTTCTGTCCATTGCTGTGGTTCGTTACATCGTTCGCAGAGGGCCTGAGTTCTATCCCCGTTCGGGACAAGTTTCCAGGGGGAGATTTGTTGTTTTTTTCTCACCTTTAAGACAAATGTTGGAAAAGCCTTGAGTTCCAAATAGTCCCAGAACATCATCTGGCTATCACCGTCATCTATCACCTTGTTTCGGAGATAGCCTTTGTTTAATATGAATGAATGAGTGATTGATAGTCTTGCATTAAGTCTTCTTGTTATCTCGGAGGTGCCCTTATATTGAGATGATCACTCATCCAGGGGGCCTCCAGGTTTGTTATGTGGTCAACAAATGTGTCTGTGTGATGAAAGTTAAAAATTAAATTGTTCTTGTTGGTAGGTGCCCTCGTCCTCAACTTTGTTAAAATATTGTATATAAAATTAACTGGAGCGCTTTCGGAAGTTATCTTCCATCTTCTGCAGGTTGAGTTTCCGCTATTTGTTGTTGTGTACGGTGATGTTTACTCTAACTGTTTGTAGCAGTAACTGACTTGTTTTTGAAGATCTCGTATAATGGGTTTGACTGGGGTGCGTTCTCATTGAGACGTGAGGTGTTGTGTCTGCGTGATCCAGAGTGAAAATTCCCTCCCCACAGGTAGTCTCCTGTAATCCCGTGGTCTGTAGAGCATGTAAAAGTAACTATAAACTGAAAGATTAAACTTAGGTAAAGATATGCGTGTATATATATATATATATATATATATATATATATATATATATATATATATATATATATATGTGTGTGTGTGTGTGTGTGTGTGATTATGAAAGTTTTCTTGAGTTTTCCGTGAAAATCTACAGTATATAATATATATATATAGGCCTATATATATATGATTATGAAAGTTTTCTTGAGTTTTCCGTGAAAATCTACAGTATATAAATATATATATATTATATATATATATATATATATATATATATATATATATTATGTGTGTGTGTGTGTGCGTTTTATTTATTAATCCTTAAATTCCAATGTATTCTGTAAGATAACGTTATTTAACACTTTCCAATATTGTTATTTTAACACAGTTCAAATAATGCATCATATTATACTATTATAATGAGATTGTGAAAAGAAAAATTGTCTGAACCAGGAATCGAAATCGAACCGTGGACCTCTCGTATTCCGTACGAGCGTGCAAGACAACTACACTATTCGAGACATGGTACAAACATTAACAATTCTTTCCACATATACAAATCTATAATTCTCGTTTCGTCCGCTGCCAGGTAGATGTCACCACCAACGTCAACGGCCGGCATCGTTTAGAAGTATCTATGTTTGAGAATTTTGTACAACCACTTTTCCTTTTCACAATATCTTTATAATATTACAAGATTGCATTGGTATTATTTATCTAATAATTTTAACGAATTAACCCTTAAATTGGTAGAGCAATCAATAAATCAGTCAACGGAAAGAATCTACACAGAATGCGGCTACTGTGTAGTTCTGTCGACATGGGTACGAAGGCCGAGTCCATTAACCCCAAGTAAATTTTGTATCTAGTGTCTGGTGACACTTGTATTAGGTGTGCTATTATTTTGTTGTATAATGTTGTATAATGTGTGTAATGGGAAAAAACCACCAAGGGCCAAGTAACCAAGTCTTTCTTTCCAACAATACACGACAGGCTAAAATTAAAACTCAACCTGACATATAAATTAACTATAATGTTAACAGGTCATGGGAACATCAGATCCTATCTAGATAGATTCAAAATAATAGAAAACCCAAATTGTCCCTGCTGTGATAAAGTGCAAGATATAAACCACATATTACAGGAATGCAAATTATTAGATAAGGAAAGAGATAAACTCAAATCAATAGTTTTAAGAAACCATAATTGGCCAATTAAGAATAATGAACTCATTGACAATTACACTAAGGAATTTTCAAAATTTTCAAATACAATTAAATTTGATACACTTTAGGTTAAGTAAAACATAGAACAATTGATTGTATATAGTTAACCATCTAGCTTTAAGTAAGATTAATTGTAAACACTTTAATTTTATAGTTGTATAATAAGAACACCACAATGCATGTAGTATTACTCCACGTAATGGAGCATGCAGTAGAATAATAAATAAAAAAAAATGTGTGTATTTATTCCAACCATGCGATGTGACACGCAGCTTGTTTGGCTCTCTGATGTTATTAGCCTGTTATTATAGGTTCCTTAGTTGGAGATATTGAGTTATATATACATGTCTATTATATGTTCTTTTGTCTATTATGATTGTTATATTTTTTTTTGGCAGAGCACTAATTTCTCGTGTCAGTTATTTGAATATTTTGAACCGCACTGAAAAAGATATCATACTTAACTATGATTATTATTATGTATATTCTACACACATTTAATTAATTTCCACTCTTTCCGTTTTCTTCTGTTTTATCAAAAATATAAAATAAAATAATTGATGTATCCTACAGGATATATTGCGATTTTAAGGGTTAATGGAAAAATTAATCAGTACAAATTACTTAAACGTTTGTGTCAAATTAATCAACAATACGCGATAATAACTTACGATTATGTTTTAAATTGCAATCTGATACATTTCAAAACTGTGAGATATCGAGTTTCGCTAATCTAAGCCTAAATATCTGAATAAATGTTATTATGGCCTCACTCTGATGGTTAACAGTTTATATAAAAAGTGGGTGCCGCGCGGCAATGCTTTACATGCGGTGTTGTCACGTTTCTCATAGGGCTGTGGGCGTTTATTACACAGGACAGAAGACATTGATTATTTATGTTATTATTTAATTTGTATGTTATTATTTGGTATTGTTTAAGTTTTAAAATTAAAATCATATACGTATTTATTTATTAAATAATTTAATTCCAACATTATATAGCTCGTAGGTTTACATGAATTTAATATCCGTACAAATTCATGCTGAAACTATTATATTTATTATTATTATTACTATTATTATTATTATTATTATTATTATTATTATTATTATTATTATTATTATTATTATATTAACTTCTTGGTCTGAAATATTTTCCCATGGCCGCCACATGTTGAAATCACATATATTAAACTAATATAATATGTAGATACTGTATTATTATTCAAGCTACATATCGAAATAAATCACTGATAATTATACCATTAATCACGGTATACAATTTTATAACTGAATCGAATGTTCCACATCGTTCCGAGTCTTAATTGAAACTGAGGGAAGATTAGCAATGTGGCAACATCGTCGTTGTCGCGGCAGTCGAGACCTTTGTATTTTAATAACATATAACAGCTGCGGGGAAATAAAGCGAGCCGCTTGTTAAACATCATAGTGAGGCGATAATACCACTGAAACATATTATCAGGAAGTTATTCACCCGATTTTACCATATTTTGATCTTCATCACCTTACTTTCTTCTCATGTAGCCCTGAAAGGAATATTAAGGTCTATAAAATTTTCCAGCTATCATTTTCTAGGTCGTCTCACTCGGCTCGTACTTTCCTGGATTTAGAATTACGATCCTAATTCCGACGCTAGTTCTCTTGATATTGATGGATGTAATGTATATTATCGGTACCAATGTTTAATTTCTGAAGGATACATTTTTTCTGTGATCCCATACCGTACAGACTGCTTCTCTGTGCATGAACTTTATCTCACCAGCAGTAATTATACTTTCATCACTTTCGTGAGGTGCCATAGCAGAAAACTGATCTTGTCCGTGCCTTACATAGGCCTATACGGGTTCGAGTAATTTTTCGAACCACAGTAAGCTCCATTACAATGTGTATTTTACAAGACATTGGCAAATCCTATAAACAGCAATTTATCTTCAGATAATTTAACCATAGGGCCTATTTTTGCAAATTTCAAATATATTTATTCTCTCTCTACTCTCTCACCCTCCCTTTCTCCCTTAGTACGTCTTAAATCTGCTAGATATTTGTGTAGCTAGTAACAAGAATTATAGATTTGTATATGTGGAAAGAATTGTTAATGTTTGTGCCAAGTCTAGAGTAGTGTAATGGGCTGCATACTAGTACGTAGATCTAGAGATCCACGGTTCGATTCCTGTTTCAGACATTAATTTTTCTTTTCACAAAATCATTATAATATACATAATATGTCCTGCGCCGTAGCCGAGCGGTTTAAGGCATCATGTCTTGGTGTAGATCTATCGGATTTGGGCTCATTTGAGTCTCCAAAGAAGATGAAGTTTTCTCACGGAATTTCGGTCTGTGTGGGATCCGTGCCTACCCATCATGTTGAGGAATTTAGATAACTACAATAAGTAGCAGCTGTAGGTTGAGAAGACCAACTGCAACTGCTGGGACCCGTAATTTCTATACTGGCTGGATAATCGTTCACCTCCGCCAGGTAGATTAATGCATGTAATGTCATGGGATTTAGTTTAATAACATACAGAGTTAACTGGTAGGAAAATATATAAAACTATTATCCTACCAGTTATAATATATGGAGCGAAACATGGACTCTTACTTTAAGGGAGGAAAAGAGATTACGAGTATTTGAGAATAAAGTTCATAGGAAAATTTTTGGACCAAAGAGAGTTGAACAGTCAGCTGAATGGAGAAGACTACATAGCTGTGAACTACATGGCCTTTATAGGAAGCCAGATATAATAAGAATAGTTAAGTCTCGTAGACTGCGATGGGAGGACATGTGGCACGAATAGGGAATGAAAGCTTCTTGTAGTAAAACGAAAAGGAAAACGCCCAGTTGGCATATCAAGAATGAGGTGAGAGAATAACATTAACTTTGATTTAAGGAAGTAGATTATACAGGGAATGACTGGAACGCATTAGCTCAGGATAGGGATGTGTGGAGAGCTTATGTCCGCGCGGCCATGAACCTACGGGTTTGATAGTGCCAGTGAGTAAGTGTTCTTAAAAATAATTCTGGTACTTGGACAGGAAGTACTGTAACGATGGAAAGCTCCTATGTACTAGAGACATAAAAATAACATATTTGCAACATACGCTCTGTTTGAAATAGGACTTTAGCTCCTAGCGTTAGTTGTTAATCAAGATGTTATTTTATGTCCATCGTTTACCCATACCGATGAATTATCATACATAATGCGAGAGCGACAATTATGTCTGCCAGCAGTTAGGTTCAAGAACAAGGCGAATGCATGATTTATTAGATGTAAAGCAGCAAAATGCACTACAATTACCGGAGATTATATCTCACATACTGCATTTATTATTGTGAGAATTAATGGCGGAATAAGGGAATATTTTGTTCTGAGATATAGCATATATATATATATATATATATATATATATATATATATATATATATATATATATAACTAACTACAAAAAGATTATTTTATTTAAATAATAACTATTATGAAATAATCCTTATAAAATTAACAAAAAATAAATCAAGCTATATTGAATTGCACAATAAAATTCTCAATGTAAATGAAATTTCTAACTCCTAGAATAACTTGCCTAATTATATATATATATATATATATATATATACAGAGTGTATCAAAAAGATTGGCGCAAATTTACGTGGTTGAAAGTACACGGCAATAGAAGCAACAATGTCCCAGTAAACATGGGTCCGCAAACGAGCCGTTTGAGAGATAATTACGAATGTATGGTTACAAGCCGCCACTGACGTCATTGTTTGTAACATCGTACGGTTTACTCCTTGCGCACTTGAAGCCGTCCTATGTTCTTTCTTTACAAAACTGAACATTGCCGAGAGGTGGAGTTGTAATCAAACCATACACGCAGAACGTGCAGGACGGATACAGTACACAGTCTCAAAAGGTATCAGTCTCGTCTGAGGAGTGCCACTTGTGCTGTTGTGTAGTTACAATGGAACCTTACAGTAACGAAGAGTATGCGGATATGCATTTCATGTACGGTAGGCAATGCACGGGAGGCTGCACGCTTATACCAAGAAACATATCCTGATCGAAGACACCACATCAGCACAGTTTCTCACTGAATGTGTGGTTAGGGGTACTAGGTGATCATCTCATTGGGCCACACATTCTTCCACGAAAACTGCGGCGTCATCTTCCAGGATTGCTTGAGGATGTTCCCCTTCAGCAACGTCGGAGTTTGTGGTACACACATGGTGGAGCTCTGGCACATTTTGCCGCTGCTGTGAGACGGCATCTAAACGCGCAGATACGGCCAAAGATGGATAGGTCGAGGCGGATCTGTACCTTGGCCTCCAAGATCACCTGATCTAAATCCTTTGGAATTTTGTGTCTGGTGTCACTCAAAAGCGAAGTGTACAGCACACCCGTTAACACGATTGAAGAACTGGAGCAAAGAGTTGTACATGCTTGTCAAGAATTCAAAAATTATCCAGGGGTTTTCGAAAGAATTCGACATTCATTGCAGAGAAGAGCACAATATTGCATCTAGAAGCATGGAAGATACTTCGAACATCTCCTTTAACAGGTAACCCATAAGTGAAGTGAACTGTGAAATGTGAACTAAAGGAGATGAAGAATTAATAGTAAAGTCTAAATTCAAATGAATTTGTACTAACTAGGACGATGTTTACAGTGAAGTGAGGGGTGGCTTGTAACCATACATTCGTAATTATCTCGGAAACGACTCGTTTACGGACCCATGTTTACTGGGACATTGTTGCTTCTATTATCATGTACTTTCAACCATGTAAGTTTGCGCAATCCTTTTTGATACACCCTGTATATGACTGAAAGTACTGAATCCTCCAGGTTTTCAGATGATGATTTAGGGT
The DNA here is from genome assembly GCA_030220185.1 of Diploptera punctata. Classification (NCBI taxonomy): domain Eukaryota; kingdom Metazoa; phylum Arthropoda; class Insecta; order Blattodea; family Blaberidae; genus Diploptera; species Diploptera punctata. The sequence continues at coordinate 220,533 of JASPKZ010003874.1, read as the reverse complement.
CATGTCTTTATAATCATTTTCCCTTCTTTCTAAATATCGGATATTTTGATAAGGTTGTTAATTGCACCAAAGTAAGTTTTATACGAGGTGTTGATGTAATATGTTCTTGTATTACAGGTTGAATGCAAGAAAGCGCAGCCTAAAGAAGTAATGCTGCCGGCGAATTTGGCGAAGACGCGTGCTGCAGGCCGAGGCGCATACGGTGAGTTGCTAATGCTGAATCCTGCAGCTGCGGCTTTGCCTGCGGGCGTGACAGCGGCTTCCAGCCTAGCAGCGAGTCCTGCAGCCGCGTATCGGTACACTCCGTACCCTCTCCCGACCGCTGCAGCTGCCGCTCACCACAGTTCTGGCACTGTACCCGCAGGGATGGGGGTTGGGATGGGCCTTCATGCCGCAATGGTCCCTATAGCAGTTGCCGCTCCTTCTGGCGCAGCTGGCAACCCCGCTTGTCTTCAATACACTCCCACAGCGGCAGCTACTACCCTTTACAATATGGCAGGGGCGGTACAGGCTGCGGCCAATTGCAAGCGCGCGTTCGCAGCTACGGCTGCAGCATTACGTCCACACCACACTCCCGCTACCGCCCTCACATATAGCATGAGCGATCTGCTGGGAGTGCAAGGCCTGGATGTGTCTGCCATGTACCACCCTGCAATCCCAGCGGCTGTGGGGCTCTGACCAATGTTTGCTCCTCTACCAGGACCCCAATAATGAGGAGAGGGTACTCCTTCCGATCTGGTGCCAAATCCTTCTATTGTCCATTTCACTAAATGTATCTGCATCTTCAGTGTTTAATAGGTGTTGTACCACTCCTCTGCTGTTGCTACATCTCCCTCTGTCCCAAAAGCTCAATCGGCAGTTTTGATCATTATTTAGTCTCAGTAATTGCATACGTATCACATCAATATGGTACCTTGTATTCTGGTTGAATGATTCCATTCATGTCTTCTGAGTGGTCTATAGTGTAAGTTCATCTCTCACAGGTTATCACGATTAAATGCATTTCCTCTAAAAAAACTATTTCCATTTGAGTTACAACTTTGATCCGGACAATAAAAATGTTTAAGAAATCTTAGTCAAATTCTAGATTAACATTAATTCTATTAGAAATGGGAACCAATATTTTGCTTCCATAAAATATTCTATCGATTGCTCAAAACATAAATGATCTTAAGTTTATTTGCTAAGTACATTTTATAAGTCTCGATTGTAAAAAACTGTATATGCGAGAGTAGGTGTCATTGCATTTACTTTGTACAGTTTATCATATTATTTATTTCACACCGTATCCCTTTCTTCATCGCTATCAGAATGTATTCCTTTTCAAACAGTCTTTCTTTAAATCTCTTCATCTGCACACCGAAGAACTAATTCCAAGAATAGAATACTGTCGACATGTCACTTAGAACCTTGTCTGTCCTTACATCGAGCATTTGCAATTGATATTCAGTATTGTATTTTTTTTTAGTTTTAGCACTGTTTCGAAGATTTCAAAGATACATTTCTCCACTTTTGTATTTTTTTTATTTTCTAATGTTCATATGATTGACGTACGTTCATATTTTTAATTAATTTACTTTTTGTAATGTTGTTAATTTTTTTGTTTTGCTTTTTAAAAATACGCAGACATCAATTAATACATTCCTGTGATTTAATGTAAAAACAGTAGGCTATATAGGCTTATCTAAAATATTGCATTTATCATACTATTACTTTGATAAAAATAATTAGTAGATTAATCACGACCATTAGTGAGAATTAATCCCTGTACAAACAAATTAATATTTCAGTTTCTTAACAATTTCCCACTAAAACATTGATACTGTAGGCTTCTCAGAATGCATCTATTTCGCGAATTAGAATATTTGTTGTTGAATATTTGTAAAGTTTGGTGTTTCCATATCTTGGACAGGGTTGATTTTAATTCTTCTGACGAGAGCTGCACTGCCCTCTCACTCCCATCCCACCCTCTCCTCTGAAACGATAAAATGAAACATGTGACGTAAATCACCTATGTTCAGGGATGAATCTGTGATTCCTTGTAGTAGAATAGAAAATGTAGTGGAGTTTTTAAATAATGACTTTGAAACAATATTAGTCCAACCAAAGCGGCCTCAAATATATTTGTAGAAGTAGAATTGTACGTTAGGATTATCCAAGACTGGGTAGAATGTTTTTTTTTACTTAGGGTCTTAGGGCATGGTTTCACCATAAATATATATTCATATATTGGCCTAAATAATAAAAATGCCTTCTGATATAAGATTTTGTAATCGATGTGCCTGTTAAAATATATGGTAGTGAAGGCAGTAATATTAAGTTATAACGTTAGTGAATATAGATGGATTAAATTTTTGTACAACGTATTTTAATTGTATATGTCGTAGCATAATTAATTAAAATATATAGCCTATATATAATATTACTTACTGTAAGAAGATTTATATCTAGGTCTATTTATTAACGATAATTAGCATCGAAATAACAGCCCAATATTTTTATAATTTTTATTAAATCAAAATTTTTTCTTAAAACTACACATTATGTACGTAGCAGATTATGTATGACAAATGTCACTAAGACACGGTTGAGTGAACGTCCAACATGACAATATACCCATTTGTGTCGTACATAATAAATATGGGGGGGGGGTTGAAATCTCTGACTGTTCTAGAACTTAACTTTCATTACATTTCTATGATTGGTGGATTGTTATTTCACCCACATAGAATATATATAAATCTCGCAAGGTACTTTCAAAAGCCATTGTGTTGTTATGCCTCATCTGCTGTATTTACATATTGATATTATTATTGTTATTATTATTATTATTAGTATTATTATTATCATTATTAGTATTATTAGTATTATTATCATTATTATTATTATTATTATTATTATTATTATTATTATTATTATTATTATTATTATTATTATTATTATTATTAAGGCGCGAATTTCTATAATCTAAACATAAGAAAATATGCAGGCATTTATGACCTAAAAATGTTTAAATATGAACCAGAAAGACAAAATATGACCTTATAATTCAATGAATCTATTACGTAAATACTTTTACTAAATATTCATTCATTTATATTTTCCAACTTTTTCACAAGGTAAAAAAATCATTCTCCATTCTTAATTCTGAGTATACAACTTATAAATAAAAATATTTACATCAGCGGAGAAAAATAATAAATTATTGAAAGTAAAAAAAATAAAAAAAAAAATAAAGAGAAGGAACATTTAAGATAGATATAATATTCATGCCTGGATTAGTTTTCGCCGAGAGCAAAACTACAATGGATTATGATATGCATTTAAAGTTTGTCGAACTTGAAACTTTTGTTTTCTAATAGTATCTTTTGTATCTGAAGAAACTGAGTCCCGCGCCGTAGCCGAGCGGTTAAGGTAGGAAGCCTTGGCGCAGAGCTACGGGACTTGCGCTGGTTCCAGTCTCCATGGGGGAAGAAATTTTCTCATGGTATTTCGGCCAGTATGGGACCGGTGCCCACCCAGCATCGTGAGGAAATTGGGTAGCTACAATAAGTAGCGGCTCCAGGTTGAGGAACCAGCTATAACGGCTGGGGGACTCGACGTGTGGTTACATGTCACCCCTACACTGGCTGTTGATCATCTATCTCTGTGATTGACACATGTGGATGTGAAGGGCCAGCAGCCGGCTGGTAAAAGGGCGATAGCTGAAAAGTGGAAAGACCCTCAATCGGGAAGAAACTGAGTTCGACATCACACGAGGTTAAAGTAAAGTAAAAAAGTAAAGTGATCCCACAACAGACCCGGAGGCCCTTGGGGTAGTAGGAGGTTAGGGCTCCCACTTTTTCTAGACAATCGGCACTTTATGTCAGCCGGGTTGTCAGCCCTGCGTGACAGCCGCCTTTACCCCCAGAACAAGCGTCTGGTACTCATTTCCGTTAGAGGCTGAGTCGACCCCAGGGCCATAGACATCACACGAGGTTAAAGGAGCAAATTTGAAATGAGTTAATTCGTGTGGAGAAAGTTCTCATTCAAAATCTTCAAATATTGTATGCCCACATAGAATGTTACTGATTTCGTAAAGGGTGGTATAACTTAGCCATATTATTCAACACATTTTGCAGTTTCGCAATAATTATATTTATAATTTGCTCAATTTAAGACCGTTTGTTTTACAGTTTGTAGTGCGTCACTAAGTTAACATCCTGCAGTTCCATGACTGGAAACTGCACATTGTATTCTATTAGTTTTATGTAAGTTATACTACATTCGTAACCAACTTGTGAAAAAAAAAATCTTGTACAATTTTAACACATGACAAATCAGTTAAATTAAATTCTTGGACTACTTTTCCTAAACATTCATAACACTGGGCAACAAAGAATAACTTTTTTTTTGTCTCAGAAAGAAAAATATGTGATTCTGATAGTATTTTTTCTCCTGAATTCAAATATGATATCGGGTTTTCTCCATCACGCTAGGTTTCCGAGAGACAGGAATTTTTAATTTCAAACGCTTTTATATTTTCTACATTCATAACTACACAATATTCGAACATTCGTACTCACCTAGAAAGTAAGAAATGACGATTTTCTGCTATATTTCGCCTGTGGAGCATCCTTCTTTATGGTCCAACTATAATCGGCCAGCATATTAGAATTCCATTTGCCTTGATATCTCTTTTCCATAGCTGAAACCATTTGAGTAAGCTCATTTGGTTCTATTTTACAATGGACAAATGAACAAAAAACGTTTAAAAATAATTATTTAAAACCATTAATTGAAATTGAAATAAAAAAGTCTGTGGGTGATGGAGAAATTCCGAATACATATTTGAAAACACGATAAAAAAACTGCATTAAGTACAACTATTGGTACTCATGACGTCATGATACAGAAATCGTGTTGGCCAATGTAATTAGTACAATAGCATGTAGCAGGATCCCGAACTAGGCAGAACAAGTTAGGTAGAAGAGCTCAAGTCGGAGCAGTCCCTTTGAATTTCGGTACTCTGAGTGAGGCTTTGAAAAACATTTTCTTCCCGTCAGAAATGAGACTATTTACATCAGGGTAATTGCTACGTATGTCTTCTGCCAATCTGTGTAAACTATGCACAATACATGTAATATTAACTATCTCATGATAAAGTAATTTAAGGATTGTGGGTACCTTAGCCATATACGGAGAAGGGTCAATTACGTAAAGTAAAATCCTGTGTCTTTTTTACACCATCTGGCCAGAATATCTTCATTAAAACATCAAAGAGCACTGCAATGGTTCAATGATTTATCTTTTGTAGATCTTCACATGTTAAGAGAAACACTTCACCGGCTTTTCATATTATATGTATTTTTTTTGTATTTGTAAGCCTATATTTTCCCTTTACAGAGATTTAGGCGCTCTCTCCCTACAGGGAAGAATTTGAACCATACTAATTTAGTTAGTCTTTTTTTCGATTAGATGTAATTTTGAGTGGTCCGTGGTCAGCGTTCCGCCTCATACTGACATTTAGGAAACCAAGGTAGTACTAGGACGGGAAAATTCGGTAAATTTTGCTTAGAGGCCTTTTCATTCAGGCTTAAGGATTTTTTACGAGCCTCAAAACCTTCAGACTCGGGACCCACGGCTTAAAGTCCCTCCCGGAAGACTTGCTCCTTGGATTTTTCCGTCCTAAAAAATCCATCGACCCCCGCCGGGTTTGAACCCGAGAACCTCGGGACCAGAGGCAAGGAGCATAACCACTAGTCCACCGCGACAATTACATTGGTACATATTTCATGTATGTCACTCTTGTTTCGTGTATGGAAACCCACATTTTTTTGTTACAAATAGTAGATCTTATATTTTAACAGATCTTCGTAGCAGGTAGGAATATACTCGTAGATTTTCCTCAGAGACGATTCATTGGGAATTGGATAAATAAGTAAGTTACTTAAAAAAATTAAAACTGGCGCTGTTACTTTTCTTAAGGAAATACTTGAAGTAATATTTTACAAAGATCTGTACGTAGTTGTGAAGGGTATCTGGTGAACTTAAATTTGAATATGAAGATGTCTTAAAAATCAGTTTGTGCCTTTTTTACATGGAGGAATCTGTTGTTAAACATGTATGTTGCTTAAGTGCATCGCAATGTTGTAACTTACATTAAATCGCTTATGAACCGATACTTTCACTTCAGAGATTATAGATTAAAATAACACCATCACTATTTAAAACCTTGTCCTCAAACTCTCGAACAAAATTGTTTAATCTTGCATTTCACAACACACTACTTCTAGGCATGGTGAGATGTAACTGAAGTTGAGGTCTCAATAGATCAACATTTCTGTTATAGTTGATTAGGTTAAAGTGGGCACACATTTTAGTACAGTAAAGCATGTCTTAACCGGAACCTTTATAAGAAGGAAACATGTAGAGAGGGAAAAAATATCTCCAGAACGGTACGATTTAATATGTAAAATCGTCCTGTATAAGCTGGAAACCTTCATATCGCGGAAAGGGAATGGTTTTTAAAGTACCAATACCTAATTTTTACCTCAGTAAGTCGGAACATTATTCATAAGCACGTTCTAATTACAGTATTAATGACCACACGTGAAAATTCTGCATATGACGCTTTCTACATTATATCGTTTTACCTTCTTGCGTTGCCATTGTATTGCTGAGATAACCTTGCTTATGTGTGACAGCCGGGAATCCCTCGATTTTCCTTGCCTGCTTACGTTACCTGCGAGGGAGTTGGGAAACTCTCCGGTCTTTCTGTAGTTGAATTCCTTCTCGCTTTTGTGTAATAAAATTGTTTTGTATCGCCGTGCAAACTGAGCTGTGTTACATACACTATTTTTTCTGTATTTCAGTCAATACGTTCTGTTTTTAAAGCGTGCACGTAAAACTCTTAGACCGCTTGAAAAAATTGAAGCTTGTAATTTGGAAACTCTTTATAAGGAGGAAAACTGCCAAGACGGAAATATATTTAAGGAACCATCATGTTCCTTCTTAGACAGGTTTTACTGTGTTGCATTGTCGCTCGTCGCCGTTACGCCAGTAATGTTATTTAACTGTTTGTTGTTTGGAATCATAAATACTCCTCGTGCATGAAGTTGTGCCGTTTCTTAAAAATATAAAGGCCGCAAACGTTTGTCAAGCCGAAAGTTAATGTAATAAAATTGAGAATAATCCTTGACTTGGAAAAAGTAAGTTACCGAGTATTTATTTTTGTTTCTATTTTTGTATTTTAAAATATATTTTCGAGATTCTTGGCCGTGTCTTGAAGTGTTGTCTTCTCGACGTTTCATCACCTACTGTGGGCGATATCTTCAGGAGATATTGCTTGTGTAAATTTTCGTAGTAAACTGCTAACTTGTTGTTAACTTTAAATAATTTCTAATTGGTTGAGTTAAACATAGAGGAGCTCGCCCAATTGTTGTTGTCAAAACTTAAAATATTTGGCATAAGATTTTATTTGACACTTTTCTAGGGCAGGATACCATGTTTTATTAATTCTCAAACCGTCCTCCTTTGTATTCATTTTTATTCAAATTATCCCCAGGCAGAAAAATTAAAATATGGATTTTTTGCAGCTGTTCATGTTTCATTGGTTATCTGCATTCTGTCTCAAAATAAAATATATCGTATACAAATTATGAAAGTTAGAAAAAGATTAGATTTTCTTTAACGTCTATAGAATCACAGTTGGATAATATTAAATGAGAGTGAGGAGTTCTTATGAATAAAGTGCTTTATTGAAGTAGTTTGATTTTTCTCTTCATTTAATTTGTCGTTGAGTGAGAAGTGATAAATTTATTATTAATTATCTAATATTAGCTTTACATGCTAGAAATGTAATATGTTGATTTCCATTTTAAAAGTGCTCTTATTTAAGAGATAGCTAGATGGCGTTAGTGGAACAAACGTTTACTGCTACCTGGCGCACGAGAATCGAATTAGTATAAGAAAAAATATATGTTTAAATCGAGATGCCTAATAGCTTAAATCGTTAAAGCACTGGTGTACAGAACCAGATATATTGGGTTCAAATCCCGATTTAGGCACATATTTTTCTCTTCAAATTAAATTTGTTATTGAGTGAGAAGTGATAAATTTAATATAAAATATTGAAGTAGTTTGTACGGACACTATTACATAAAATAAGCCTATGTTGGATATTTCAAATTGGATGACTTTTTTTTACAAGTTCCCGAAATATGAATAAAATATTACTTTATTATAGATATTAGAATAAATATTACCAAAATTAAAAAAGTGAGATATTCGACTTTTTAAGAGACAAAAATAACATTAAATTTTCATTAGAAGACCTATATACATGTTATTTACCTACTTTAAACTCAAAATAAAGCTTTAAAAATGACACATCATAGGAATCCGCGCTATATACTTATTATTATTATTATTGTTATTATTACAATTATTATTATTATTGTTATTATTATTATTATTATTATTATTATTATTATTATTATTATTATTATTATTATTATTACTATTACTATTATTTAGGTTATATGTGTAATCAAAATAATTTGTCCTTTTTTCATACGTAACCTAGGATAGGACATCTAATAATTATTTTAAAAATATATATATTTAAATAATTATACCGTCCTGCTTGTTAAATATATGTTCAAATCTAGACTTAGATACTCGTTAAGCTATTTTGTTTCGTGACAAATCGCAAAAGTTTTATAAATCACTGATTTCATTTACTCGACTCTGATTTACAATTAAATACATGCTCTTCAAAGTGGCGCGTTTACTTGAATATTTAAATTAAATCGAGTTGCATTCAATTTTATGTTCTTCAGTATTTATATTAGTATATCTAATTCGAGATATAATATTACCTTATATTGATTAGAAATTTCTGAAATTCTATAATACTGTACATGGAAAGCAAATTGTCATTTTTTCCACAGTTGGTTGATAATACCGAAACATTGAACGTAATTTGAATAACTCTGAGGGTTTTCAGTAACCAATCGTTAGATTTGAAAATTTTGATTACAATTTTCGTAATGTTATATAGTTAAATGAATTTCATCGTACTTTTGAAATATTAGTTTAGCGTTCACAATTAATAATTTTCAAATAATTTAAAAAAATAAAAAATGAAATAATAAATTAACCGTATAATTAATAAGACAAAAACAAATTATATAGGCTAGATGTAGACCTAGGATGTAAGCAGGTTTTATTCTGCGTTACTATCAGAGAAATTTATTCATAAAGTTAGAAGTATTTAGATTCATCTTAGGCCTCAGTATGTATAATGGTATTATTATTTTTATAAGATTATTTATGATCAAAATTTGGATTTTTGTAAGACGTGGTGAAACCGTGCCCATGTAGTTTGGGAGGGGAGTGAGTAATAATATAAATCAAAACACACAAGACTTCAACATGCCAATGTACTGTATATGTAGGATATATTTAACTTAGAAAATATATTGTATAATTGTCACACCAGTGTTTATGAGAAGTTGTTTATACTTTAAAAATGAAGTTGTCAGCTTGCACCGCCCTGTGCCCCAGTCGCTTTAATTGTTAAATGCATTTGGTATTCGATATAATGACAGTATTTAAACTATCTCTGATACTAATTCTAAATTGTTTTACCAGTGGATGGTTTCTTAATATTGAAATGCTTCGGATTTTCTTATTTTTATCATTTGAAAAAATACTAGGTTTATACGAAATGTAGAAATTTGTCTCTATATTTTTATTAAAATTCTTAACTTAGAAATAAATTCAGTTTCGAATTACAATAGTTAGAAAAAAATACAATTAAATTATGTAGTTTCAAAATTCATAACAGTTCAGTGTTTTACTTCAACATTATAGTCGTGAAAGTATAGATAATCGAGTTTACAATTATTATATATAACATTGAATTTAGAAAAACATAAAACTATTATATAAGGGGTTTGTACTTTACAATATATTTAAAATGCCATTACATTGTATATCCATAAATGCTTCACAGACTATATTTCATCATATTATACATTTTAGGTTCATTAGGTGAAATAAATATAGAATTGAAAAGTAAAACATAGCCTATATGGAAAGAATGGAAAATTGAGTAGAAACAATACACTTAAATCATAATTGAAGTCAATTGGAATAGATTCAGTCGCTCGAGTATTGTTCTTGTATTATTTCTAGTATTATTATATTAAGATGCAAATTAGAAGTGGAAATACAAATGATATAACAAGTATCAGAATTTAATTGTTTAGGTGTATTAATAACAAATATTAAAAGTGTAATAAAGAAGTAATGGAACAAGCTGATGAAGCAGCACAAATATCAGGATATATGAAATATTTAATTTGGCGCAACAAACATATGTCAATAGAAAGCAAAATCTGCATATACAAAACTATAGTTCGACCAGTTAACTTAGAGCAGAAACTAGGGCTGATACAACAAAAACTAAACAAATAATAAGCACATGTGAAATGAAGATCTTAAGAACTATTCAGGGGAAATCATTATTTGAAGACACACAACACAGAAATAAGGGACAAATGTCATATTCAAGACATAACCAAATTTATTATAGATATACGAAAATATTGGAAAGGTCATATAGAAAGAATGGAAGACAACCGACTTGCAAAACGAGCTAAAGAAGATAGAGCAATGGACGGGAAAGGAACAAGAGGAAGGCCAGCCAAGAGATGGATAGACAGTGGATGCACATCCAATACGTCTTCCTCCGAGGAGTGGTTTTGGAAATAAACAGGATGAAAATCCTACAAATTATGAATAATAAGAAGAGATGTGACTCCAGTATTTGCGAACGACAATACTATTGAAAAATTAAAGAATACATTATAAGTCGAACTAGAAAAGCGAGCACGATTTATTGTTAATTAAGTGGCGTAATATTTTGGAAAAAAAAATATATATAGGCAGTAAGTCTGCTTACTAATATATTTGTAAGAATTTTGTACGAAGTTGAAAGTAATGAGATGCCCCTGTAGTTATTGCAATGAGTTCTATCTCCTTCCTTATAGATTGGTACGATAAACGATTGTTTCCATTCTTCTCGAAGAGCTTCTTTTTCCCAAATCATACTAAGCAACTGGCATATTTTTCCATCAATTTTCTCCCCCGATTTTATATCAGTTCTGCTGGGATCTCATCTGAACCTGATGCTTTATACATCTTCAACTTTTCTATCGCCATTTTAACCTCTAATGCCCTTGGTTGTGTAACTATCATTTCTGCTGTCTGTAAATTACACTCTTCAATTTTCTGTTCTGCATGTACATTCAATAGCTGATTAAAGTAACTTTTCCATTTATTTAATATACTCCTGGAATCTGCAATCATATCCCCAAACTATATATCAATTAATTTTTGATGTCCTATGATGTAAATACGCCAATTATATTTTTTGGAACGTTAATATCTGAAAAAGATATGTTTAAGAAAGTGTAAACAATGTTGTTTTTTGTGGTATAATCAATTGCTACAAATGTTTTTATACTATCTCCCGCAATCCACAATTAGGTTACATTCGTGCACTATATATACAATCTGGTAGCCACATGCGGTCACTGCAAAATAATGTTATTGCCTATTCAGAAAAAGGAGGATCTTGATTTTACAGTGATAAAATTAAAGTTATAAAATCGAGGTGAAAAACGACCGTTATTGGTTGTAAATAAAAAATCATTGAAATGTGATTGATCATTGACTCCCATTTGGGGCATGAATTAAATAGTCAATGTTATTGATTGGTCTAGTAGAATGATATTATTATTCCAAGTTCCTTGCATACTCCGCCTTCAGGTGCCCCAACCTAAGAAATGGATTACAAGTCCGCCAATGCTAGGGGATAAAGCCAGAAATGTCATAAAAGACAACCTGGTGGCATTCGACAAAAAAAATATCAATTATGAATACAGTAGCTTAGAAATAACTGCTTGTCGGAGATGGAGCATTTAAAATTAATGTAATTTTATTTTTATAGCATGCGAAGTGTCCATACGTATCCCAAATGTTACTCACTAGTTTGTAGGCGTTTATGATATAAATTACGAAACTAGTTTTTGAAATTCTTTAATCAAATTTAACCGATGCCTAACAAATTAGTGATTTAGTTACACACTATGTAGTGAAATAACATATTCTCAAAAGATAAAAGTAAATATGGAAGTAGATATATATATGGCAGAAAGTAAACACTAGTCACACACATAATCTTCCATGCAGACGTGTTACATAATGCACTAAGTTACTTTTGATTTTAAAAAGTAACTTTCGTAATCGAATATTTTGTCTCAATTGGGTCAGTTCATTTTTTATCAATACTAAGTAATTGTATTTAAGTAACACAACAAGTTCAGTGCTTACAGTTAATTTTCATGTAATTCGAAGAAAATATAGATGAAATAGATTGAAAGTTGAAATGTAAGTTATATGTGGCGTTAGCATCCAGTTTAACGGAAATTTTAGTTTGGGAAGACCTATATCTCAGGTACAATTTCATAATTTTAATCTTTTAGAAATAATAATATAAAAGTTCGTTATTGGAATAGTTTCGTACATAATTGCAGTTAAAAACCTAACAGAAGACACCAGTTTTCTTGTATAGCAGAATTTCAATGTCATACCTTAGAATTTTTAAAATTCCTTTCTTCATCTAAACAAACAAACAAACGTTTAAATGTTGGAGCCTTTGTGTGTCAGTGAAATTATTCAGAATGTCTGGAATATCATTTTGTATTAAATAAATATAACCCAAAGTGGAAAACATGAATTTTGAAAGTACATAATTACATTGTTTTACTGTTATATGGAATTAAATGCTAGACCTTAACGCAAGACTAGTTAAGACAAATGTAGTCTTTAGAAATAAGATTTCTTCGATTTGTATCTGGTTTAACCACAAAAGAATATATATATATATATATATATTAGAGAAGCATTAAAAACTGAACAATTGCATCTATTGTTAAAAAGTAGAGAATAAAGTGAAGATATCACATCGAAAGTATGCCAGACTCGATGATATCAATATTTTCTCTACGCTATAATAAAAAAGGAAAAATAATTATGCTGACTTGCGAAGAGATGGCTTTAGTAGTAGTAGGACTTTATTAGACAAAAAGTAAGATATTTACAATATTATTTACAAATATGGGTCGCACGGGCAGTAAGCCGTACGTGCTGTTGACAGTCCGTTACAATGAAGTAATAATTGGTACTAGTGTAAAGAAAAATAAACAACAAAAAAGCAATAACATTACAATTACATAAAGAAAACACAATAATATTACAATTAATTAATAACACAATAGCATTATACACTAAAAAAACATTAACATTACAATTACATAAAGAAAACCCTATAATATTACAATTAAATAATAACACAATAGCATTATACACTGAAAAACATTAACATTACAATTACATAAAGAAAACACAATAATACTAGAATTAAATATTAACACAATAGCATTATAGACTAATTAATTTATATATAATTGTTTTAAGAACTAGGCCTACTTTGAGACGGAAAGAGACAGAATACCTAATCCCTGATATAGATAATGTTGCTGATGATGATATAGGTATGTTAGAAGCAATCATGTCTGTGGCCAATAAAAACATTGTATTCATAAATACAACAGTGGAAGATAAAAAGGTAGTTTATCGAATGAAATGACTTTCAAATATTCAAAATTTAAAAGTTTGAGCTTTAACGTAAACCGGAAAATCTAATGTTCTTTAAGCATCGTCTTGTGTAATTTAAAATAAATCATTTGAAGATATAGGCTACATTGTTTTATTTTTTTTATAAAACCGAAGCATTTGATGAATTATTAAAAATCATTCACATGGTTTCTGTCGGATGTGAAAAAGAAGTTTCAATTTATTGCTTCGTAAGAGATAATTGTATTGCGGCAATAATGAAGTATATAGTTACAATAACAATAAGCTAATGGTATGGTTTTTACTCCTTTCTAGGCTATTCAATAGCTTCATATCTCATGATCTCTAATTTCAATGTTTTGTTTGTATTATACGTATGTTGAGATTTAATTTCAATGGAATTTAATGATTTGTGATCATGATTTATCAGGTATTACATGACAGATAAATGTTATGTGATAACTCGCAACACTACACTTAAATAATGTAATATATCAGTATTATTGAGCAATTCTGTGTAATCAAATTTATTTATATTTATCTGTTTTTAAACGACGTAAAGTTGATAATCGTGGTTTTATGCATGGAAAACTTAATGTAAATATTTACATACAGGCATATAATCTTAAATACTAGTCAGGACTTGATTTTTTATGCTTTTATTTGGATATTTTTATAAGAAGATATTAATATTCAATACACAAGAATCAATTAAAACCATGGTTTTCAATTTAAGATTTTTTCACTTTTAATCTAGGTCACATTAAATATTTCAAGTATTTAAAATTCAGTCCATTTCAGTATCTATTTTGTCTAAGTTTGAATTTAACACTTTCATGAAATTTCATAATTGTCTATAATCTAGTACTGTTGCAATATTCTAGAACCAGTGTTATATGACATGTGGTGAAAGTGTTTCAACTCCTAGAATACAATCTAAAATTCATCAAAAAGGAAGGTGGGGAGGTCCCTTGTCGGTTCCAGGTTTGTGCGCAAGATGGCGCCGAGAGGACAACGGCGCGCCAGTTTTTTGTTTCACAGTAAGTCACGTGACGTAGAGCGGTTGAGTAGTGTTAAATCGCCGCGAAAGTAGCCTTTATTAGCTTTAATACATTACAGCTTTAGAGCTTGTATAATTATCTAGTGTTATTTGTCAGCAGAAAGAGTGAGAGAGAGAGTCTACTTCGTGATGAAGACGAGATTCATATCAAAAAAATATGTAGAACAGTTATATTAGTTTATTTTTAGAAATTAGGTAGATAAATTGTAGTTAAATATTTCTGTTTTCCGAAAGGGATGTAGTGTTTAAAAATATGCAATATCTAATAACTTTTTATGAGCAGAATTATATTAGATGACAATACTCATTTTTAGTAAGTAGATTTTTTACATGTTTAAAGAGAGAAAAAGAGTATTTATTTTATACATTTTTTCCTAATGATATTATTGATGCATTTTGATCACAAGTGTCCGTTCCCTCCAGCTGCCTGACTTCTACATGGGTGAAGGATGTATTTTACTTGAAGTATTGATTGTACTTAATTAGTAACATTAGATTAAATAGTTATTTAATATTACAATGTTATATACTATACATAATACATATTACTAATACGAGTATCAATATCTGTATAGTTAGATGACAGTGTTCATTTCTTTCTGTGTTACCATTTTTCATGTAAATTAATGTAAATTTACTGTTAACATTTGGCTAAATAAAAAAATTCATATATTTGTGCCATTAAGACTAAAAATTAGTCTGGCTATGAAAAGATGCCCTTCCAAAAGTTATAAGGTGCACATTTAAGATGATGATAAAATTACAGAAAGAAACTGTTATTCTGTGTTGTTAGAATTAGTAGGAATTTGACTTGTATACATATTACATAGAATAAATATAATGTTTGTGAAAATCTTGTCATAATTTGTTGTAATTTAAGACATAGTAGACATAACTGTCGTAGAGTAGATTTACGTAGTGAACCGCCCAGATAGAAACACTTAGATCTTGTAGTCACCTGACGTAGTGATTTCCTTCATCAGTCATTCATATCTTCCATAATGCAGCAGAGAGTAGTTGACACTTCTAGTTGTAGGGAGAGAGTGCGTCATCAGATGGATGGACCGACAGGCCAGCAGCTGCGACCATCCACCATCCTGATGAAATGCTGCCAAGAAGAACATTACCCTCATATTCCTTAATTTTCATTTTATGAGCTGATCTCTTCAACTTCTAACGGAACAAGTATTATATTTAATTCTTAACGATGCAGTACTGTTAAATCCAAACCTATACACATTACAAGAAACAAACTACATATAAAACACAAACTTATATAAGACAAATGTATATAACTACATTCATTTCGTATAGGGGTAATTTGATCCTACAAAAGTTGTAAACCTCATGAAGCAATTAACACCACATACATCCAAAATACATTTCCTGGATACACTAAAATACACATTTGATAACATATAGCTACATAATTGATCCCTTTTTTGTATAATAAAGTGGTAACTGGCAAGTGTGGTCAACAACACGAAGAGTATGGTGGAGTTGAACATGTGGACGTGTTCATCAAGCTGTAAGTTGATCGGCTATTCATCTCATATCATCTCATAGAAAACAATGTTCAAGTTTAAGATGACGCTTTAACGCACTTATTTCTTTCTTTTTCATACAGTTATACAAGCTAATAGTTGTTTCCTGTCTTCAGTCTAGAAGAGCCGTATATTCTTTAACCTGGTCTGGAACCTAGTACTAGAAATATCTCAGATTTAAAAACAATTCTTCTTTAAACTTCTTTTTCTCTTTTCTTTTTTCCAAGCTAATGGTGCAGCTGCTGTCAAGTTTTTAACATAACATTATGTGTTTGAATGTTTAGTGGCCTCTCGTCCTGACAGTAGAATAGCCTGCTATAGTGTAGAAAGTTCATCGCAATAGCTGTTATGAAATTTCATGGATGCTAACAATTTATTCACATTTTAATTTAAACAATTTTAGTTAATCAAAAAAGATGAGATTAGATACTTTGTTAATTTCGGTTTTATCTCATAATTTCATTTGATTTTTTCCATGAAAACCTTATCAACAGTTTTTTGTGATTCTACATGTCTAGCACTTTTGAATACGGAAGAATAGTTTGCCCTCCATCTGAAAGCCCACGTGCTTTAATCAGATTGTTCTAATATTTTTTTCTCTTTCTGGATTTCTAGATTTTATGTGGTCGCTTGGGGCCTTACCTGATGGTAAGTACTAACAATATTATTTGTAATTTTGTATTTTATTTGGATGCAGTGATACATTTATTAATTACATAAAATTTGTATTGTTTATTCCGTTCCGGGATAAATATTTAATAGACCTTTAATTTATCACAATTTAAGGGCCTAACGATAAACAAAGATGTTTAAATTATCTCAGTAATTTCAAGATAAAATTTTTAGAGCAATTTAAATTATTTGTGAGTATTGATCATGTATACGCAGCGTTTTCCTTTTTATTCCTTTCTTTATGACATATTACACATTTATAAAAACTGCACCAAGAAGACTTTAGAATTTTTTCTCTAAATCTACATTATTTTGGAAACAATTACAATTATAATAGTCATAAAGTAATTCTATCAATTATTATCTGTGAGATACCAGACTAGGGAAACAAATTATAGTAATTAAATTAAATTATATACATATCTGATGAATATTGTCATGAAGATATTAGTGTAGTGTTTTTCGGAATTTATTATAGTTTGTTAGTTACAAAATTTAGTGTAGTTTGGAACAAAATTGCAGTATTTTTTATAAAGAAACATCCCTGCTAATAATAATGTGAAATAACATTTTTCTGCATGATAATATTTAATACGTTCCTTACGATGTGTCCCTAAATAGGATATAATATTCAAATTTTACACAGGTACACTTTATTTTATGGTAGGTTCATTTATACACGTAGCCCATAGGCTTTACGTTCCTTCCGGAGAAAGGCATATTTTAATAGCTTATTTTATCTCGGAAAGATCTAGGTAAGATAACTTATCGCTTGTTGTAGGATATAATTAAATTCCTTTACTCGAAGCCAGTGGAACGTCCTTACTAATTTCAAAACACGAAAATTAGTTTTTTAAATGAAGTTTAAATAACTCTACAATTACAATATTACTAATTTTGGAATATTTTTAGTTTTGTAGACATTTGAAAGTTGCATATCTTATTATTAAAATATATTAAATATATAAAAATTATATATATAACTACCACTTTTGAATTAAATTCACGAAGTAATTAAAATAATATAAACATGTTTATATTTTGATTTTTTTGTCATGACGGGGTTTAGATTATATACAATTTTTCCTACATTTTTATAACTTGTATTTATAGTATAATTTAATTTTTGTAACATTGAGAATGCTGTAGAGTTAATAAAATTAATAAATGTATCTTTCAATAAATATTAATTCACAGTTGTTTTGCTCCTGTAAATATGATATAAGAAGTTGGTCAATAATAGAATTACTTACTAAATGCTTATCAGAAATTTGGTGTATATACTCCATGTTGCCCGTAAAAGATCAAAAGATATGCATTATTTGGAAATTGGCGTTAAGTTGAGCACAAGACAAGCATTTAATCAAAACTAAGATTTCATATTAGAGACTTGATAAGTTACAGGCCAAATTTTTCTGTTTCTATTTCTTTATGTGATCTATTTTTTTGTATAGAGGACTAATATTTTTACTGTTTGAATGTCAGAAAAAACTTTCTTCTCTTAACTCTGCCAGTTAAACATTATTATTATTATTATTATTATTATTATTATTATTATTATTATTATTATTATTATTATTATTATTATTATTATTATTATTTGTTACCTTAGCTATGCATATCTTTTGACTTTGCAAAATCTTGATATTAAAAAAACACCTTTGATAACCAATGAGTTGGCCTTCTTTGAAGTATGTAAAATATAGAAATTAATTATTTTATTGCTATTATAACATTGGTTTTTGTTTTGTGTTTCTCTCTGCAGGTTTCCCCGCCGCCGCGTACGCCGCCTACGCGGCTGGGCGAGGTTACTCGGGATACCCTAGCTTCGGACTTCCATACCCTACAGGTAATCATTTGGCGAGCTTGCATCACCATCACCATAATCACCATCCTCTAACTTTGTTGCCCTACCCGCTCGAGCATCTCGGTGTTTACAGTGCTGCTGCAGCTGCAGCAGCCGCCGCAGGCAGTGTGCATGCCATGCCTCTGTGAACTGCAACTGGCTCTCTAACATATCTCACAAGACTGCCACAACATCCTTCCGCTTTTCTTTGCAACACATAAATTAAATGTTCAAATTTAATACAGATGATTACGTTAATATATTTAAGTAGCCCGGATCATTACTAAAAATAATAATAAAAAACTTTTCGCAAAAAAATATATGAACTTAAATTGTATCACAATTATAATTTATTGATTCATAACATGGAGTGGAATGATTCTCCATCAATTATTTCAACTTTTAGGCGAAATACGTGTTTGGTGCTCACATTTGGTGCGGTAATACCTTACGTTTACAAACATTACTTTATATTTGCCGATATTAACTGGTTTAACTTGGTTCGTATTACTTTTTTTCAATAAAAAGTTAATTGAGCAGTCTATTTTTAATTCAATATAGTGTTCCTTCTACTTGAATCTATTTTTAATTCAATATAGTGTTCCTTCTACTTGAATCATTATATCAGACACGCTTTATTGCTTTATTTACATTGGTTTAATTTTATATTTACAAGTTAAAGGATGTTATGGGAATATCTCCTAACTGCAATCGTAATGTAAATAATCAATTGAGTTGGTGTTTACTTGATGAAAATCCATATTCATTAATTAAATAAAAATAAAACGTACTTTTATTTAATTTTCATATTTATTAAGATATAATTCAGTGACAGCTGTTTCGGTACAGTGTACCTTCTTCAGACATGTTAACAAATTATGAATTGTGTTATTTAATTATAGTACATATCAACTGATCTAAGCAACAATCCGACTTAAATTTAAAAATTTAAATAAATATTGTTGTATTGTTGATTAGATCGGTTGATATGTAATATAATACAATTCATAATTTAACATGTCTGAAGAAGGTACAGTGTACCGAAACAGCTGTCACTGAATTATATAATAAATATGAAAATAAAGTAAAACTACATTTTATGTTTACGTAATGTAAATGTTTAACATTCGTAAATAATTGAAATTTTCATTTATATATTTTTCTTTTCAGTAAAATATAATATTTTTCCTAAAAAATATTGAAATTTCATAATAATTTGATAATACTCTTACTAGTAAGTGCATTTAGGCAGATATAATAACAATACATTTACACTAATATTGAGTGGAGAACATATTTTTAATAACTCACCTCATACAATTTCAAATTTATTTGAGACCACTGGTTTCGAATGAATTTTTCATTCACCTTCAGTCATGACTCCAACTGTTGAAATTGTGTGTTTGTTCATTTCACCATGGTTACCTCTAGTGCAACAATCTTTGGTTGGCTTTATATATTTTGAAATCATTTTTTTTTACAGGAATATCGAAGTTCATTGATCGATATTTATTATTTTGTAGAAAAAAATTGATTTCAAAATTTATAAAGCCAACCAAAGATGGCAGCACTAGAGGTAACCATGGTGAAATCAACAGACAGAGGATTTCAACAGTTGGAGTCATGACTCTTGAATGAAAAATTCATTCGAAACCAACAGTCTGAAATAAATTTGAAATTGTATGAGGTGAGTTATTAAAAACATGTTCTCCACACAATATTAGTGATATAACCTCATAATGTTTACTTCCCAACATTAATTTTAATATAATAAATTTACATTTTATACATTGAATAAATGCTCAATATTTTATGTTACTCAACATGAGAGGAATTCTCATTTTATAAATGCCAAGTTAATATTTAAAAATGTATAATTATAAGCCAGTTTTGTTTTTTACACTATTAAACGATTAGGAATGTATTATGTAGATTTTTAACATTATTTTATGAGATTTTAAATTCATAGAACCATGAATTTTTCTCTTCAATATTCACAGTTTGGTTTTCAAATTCAAATTTTCTGTATAATATTTTCTATTTAATGTAGGTTCTTAATTTAATATGTAAGCATTTGTTATATTTATCGTTTTTTTATTGATTTTCTGCCAGTATTCATATAAACATTTGGTAAGATGTACTGTTGTTAAGTCCAGCTCATTATATTAGTGATATGATTTTGTAATTTGTGGCAGTCTTGAAGAATTTAAAAACAAAAACACATTAATGTGACAGGATAATTCGTTTTAAAGGTGCCAGTCGAAGAGATATTTATCATGTATAAACTAGAACTCTGCAAGTAATAACATCCGTTCTAAACATCTAGTGTAGAAAGACAATGATTCATATAATTAGTAGTGGAATTGTATGCCCTTCCTCGTTCTTACAAGTAAATGTGAACGTGATAGGTTTCGTCGTCGTAGGTTGTTGAAATTTATGATTAGATAGAAACATATAAGTTCCAGCACCTAGCATGATGTAATTTTAAATTCATTAGATGTAGCTTCGGGATCTGTAATTGATCCATTCCCGCGATAAAGTGATTGAATTGATCCATATCCCGCGATAAAGTGATTGACAAAAGTGATTTAAGCTGAATACTAAAAAAAAAAAAAAATACTGTATATCACTCTAATTTCTGGGTTTGTCTAGCAAATTGGTAGTTTCGCATGTCCGATTAACATTTATAAATTGTTGCATTAAATGTGTAAAATACATTTTATTAAATCATAAATTATTGTTTTCACATTTTGATACTTGATAGCAGAGAATACTGTGGTGCAACGTACTATCGTATTGTATCGAAACCTTTATTTTAGGCATACAATAATGTATAGGCCTGTTTGCCCTTAAGACATCATGTGTACTTTATTAAACTTCATAATATGGACAATTTTCCGTTCAAATATTCATTGAAGGATACATTAAATTTGAAGAGAAAAATTCTCGCCCAGACCGGGACCTTTGGTTTACCGTACCAATTTATCCTTCAATGAGATGTGTTAAATTAATAATAAAACATCAATAGAAGCCCTACTGGCTCTTAAAAGTAATGTTGAAATTCCCAATAAAGTCTTCTTAATCAAGAAGCTGCCATTTGCAAAGATGTAGGCGCAGCTTGAAGGACTTAGTGAGCGGGAATTACAATGTATATAAGAGAAAAATTTGCGTCTAGATTGGGACTCGCCCCGGTAGCTCAGTTGGAAGAGCTGTCCCGGTCTGGGTGAGAATTTTTCTCTTCAGATTTAATTTATCCTTTAATGAGATGTGTCAAATTAACAATAAGAACATTAATTGAAGAATTAAACCTAAAAAAATATATTTTTCCTACTATGCACATTCGAGCGTATTAACAACGCAGATTACATTTATTATGGTGTTGAAAAATATAGTGTCTTCAAGTTATCACAGTGCGTTTAATGTGGGCCTGTATTATGCAACAAAGGAAGAATTCATACGTATTTGATGACTTTTCTCATAGGAATTTTGAACATGGAATTCCTCTTTTCTCGTAACATAATTATTGTAGATTCTATAAATATGTTCGTGATTAAGTTAAAACTATGATGTTTTGCTGGACAAGCTTGGATAAGTGTGATTAATAATATTGTATTTGATTGTGAGAGTATTCGCAAGTACGACACTTTTGTGAATTTCGTTCTGAAGAATCGATGAATTCTTCGGGAGGTTTCCAAAGCAACCATATACAAAATGCCACATACTTAGTCTTGATACTTTTTTCTTTTATCATAAACAGTAATGATTGCTATTTGTAATAAACATTCATTGATAGTTGATTAATAATAACTTAAGACTTAATTCATAAGATACAATGCAATTCTGGGTTGATTTTTAAGAAACTAATAGGTTTTTTTCAGTTTATCAATGTCATTATTTTTATTGCTTACTTTAAGCATTGAAACGTTTAATATTCTTCTTTATGCTAGATTATAACAAGTAGAATAATTACACTGGTCGACAAAAATTAACTTTTTTTTTCTTTCACAAGAATAAAAAATATGAGATTTTAGAAGTATTTTTCATCCTGAATTTAAATATCATTTCAGTTTTGTCCTATCAGGCAAGAGTTTTCTGTGATATTCATGTACATTTTTATAATTTTTTATAAAATCTATCTAACTCTAACTCATTCTGACTTACCTAGAAAGTGGTATATAGTGATTTTCGGGCATATTTTATGTAAGATCATTTTTATCTCCATCTGAATCATTTTCAGTTTGAGCTAGGTCAGAATCAGAGTTATGAGTAAAGGTCATATCTGCATATACTGGTACAGAGAACTCTTTATATAAGGCAAAGCTTCCTTTGACAGGTGAAAGAAAATGCTAAAATCAATTTTTAAAAAGTAGCTGTCACAAAAAACTGTGCCTGATGGAAAAGAAATCTGACTGCATATCTGAATTCTGTATGAAAAAATGCACTAGATTCACTGATCAGATTTCTTGTGAAGAAAACATTGTCGACCAGTGTTGTTATAACGCACTGAATATGGAATGAAAAACACAAATATTGTAATTTTATGAAAATTAAAATATAAAATTATGGAATATTCACCTGAAACGTCCGTCTCCTCAACTTAATTAATTATTTAATCGTAGCGCTTTCGGGACTTGTCCCATCATCGGCAGGATTCAAAACCAGAGTTTCACTGAAGATCTGGTAGAGGGGGTTACATGTGCTGGGTTCGTTTTCGTTTATCAGATTGTCGTTGTTGTGAGCTGCTTTCATGATTTCCATCTCTTCGAGTACATTTATCTTCGCTTCAATCCGATAAACGAAAACGAAGCGAAGATAAACGTACTCGAAGAGATGGAAATTATGAAAGCAGCTCACAACAACGACAATCTGATAAACGAAAACGAACCCAACACATGTAACCCCCTCTACCAGATCTTCAGTGAAGTGTGAGTTTTGAATCCTTCCGATGATGGAACAAGTCCCGAAAGCGCTACAGTTAAATAATTAATTAAGTTGAGGAGACGGACCTTTCAGGTGAATATTCCATAATTTTATATTTTAATTTCGAATAATACCTCAACAGAACACATTATGAATCTTATAAAAGTTGATAATTTTATGAAACTGAACTTTTATTATTTTTAAAGGATGTGTTTGGACATTTTGATTATGGTTGCTTGTATCGTCTTCCCTCGTCTGTCCTTTTTAATTGTTAAATATATAAACGTGCGCTTATTTTATTGCCTGACAACAGTTAAGACTAACTTTCCCATTAATCACGTCGTCCAGTGTTTGTTGTGTGTTTTTAACTGTTAACGTTTGCTGCTTGTTGGTTGAATCGGTTGTGTTTTTTCGAATATTTTGCGCGAATTGGAAATCAAAGAATAATAAAAAAAAGAATATTAATATATTTTTAATGAATGTCTTTTTGTCCAAGTTGGAATGTGAGTATGGTTTTATTCAACATACTAATTACAGAATATTTATAAAAAGAACAAAACACCAACATGGTCATTGCATCTTTGTATTAAACAAGGAATCGTTTACTTATTTCTAATGCATTACACTCTCAATGAATACAACAAGAACCCGTCCTCACATATATACAATCCTTCCATGTTGGATATCGCACGTTGATTTGTATGAAACGCTTTATAATTGGTTGCCTTATTTCTAACTGTGATGCTTTTCATTTGTTAAATTTATCATTAAAACGACACACAATCAAAACTAATTTAGCGTCTGTCAACATTTTCATCAATTCAATCTCGATAATTTGTAATAATATCAGATTACTCGCTATTATCTTCGGTTCGTCATAATAGTTTTATTTCACTTAATATTGTGTGAAGTAGGTATGTATATGAGTGTTTATATAGCATTATTACACAATTTACTCTAATTGTTTATCAAATTATATTCAGTATTATTTATGTTCGTTTTGTACAAAATTAATAATTTGTTAAGTTATAACCAAGAAGTGTAATGCGTAATTTAAAATTTGATGTGAAATCGTATAACTCTTGTGTAGGTTTTTTTAGAGGACGAAGTGGTATGACATTATAATGCTTTTCCACTTTATGATACTTAACTAAATCGGATTTCATAAACAAAATGCTTTTAAAAATATTGAACATCGCTGTTTTTATATAACTTAATTATTGTATTTAAAAAATACATGCTTTTTGTGCAAATATTTATTTCGCATAAAAAATCCTAAAGCCACAAATAATATTGAAACAGTATTTGTTATACATTAATATATTAATTTTATTTCATAGAATTTGTAATTTCGTCAATAAAATATAGTGTGTACATTAAATAAGTTTAATAGAATTTCGGGTACCCTGTATTAAATGTCGTTGTCTTAGTACAGAATAAGTTCGATATACGTATCCCATAGCGACTTATCATGCGCGTATAAATGTAATAATCAACCGAAGTATGTGTATTCCTGATTTGTTCTAGATGGACTTGCATCCCACCAAGTACAATTCTGTGAAAGTGTGGCGCGTGTAACACTACAGTTCAGTTTCTAACTTGTACTTAGGACTTTAAAAAAATAGTTTTAAACTAAATATTTTAATTGTTTGACAAAAGTCACATATAATTAAATGAACTCGATAGAAACTATATTCTTTTTCTGGTTTTAGCCGAAACCAATAATTGAAAAGCAATAATAAATCATATTAGAGTTTGTGTGCTTTGTAACATACTAACTGCCTGTTTGTGCTTCTGTGTGTTCGTTTGTTTGAGGTTGACAGTGTGTTTTCTGCAGAAATATGGTTAACATTAAAATTTATACATTACATTTATTTTATTCAATTCATTCTGAAATAATATAATTCAGCGTTTTTTTTTATTTCTTCAGTTTAATTTTACCAGGATATTTCGTTCTTGAAGCAATTTCGTTCTCACAACATTTTCTAATAACTGAGTGAAGCAATACAAAACTTTTTTATAATGTCCGAGAGTCAATTTAATAGTAAAATTATAAAATAGTTATTACTAGTTTATAATATAGGTGGGCTACTTAATAATCAATTAACGTACGAACTGAACTTTGTTTTCGTTAAATTTGTGGTAGGCTTAGTTCTTTCAGTAGACCTATCAATCTTTCACTATTTTCCTTAAATTACTTACCAGTTGTGAGATCGAATACTAGAACATTAATTTTTTTTTACTGTTGAATGAAGTAAATCGGATATTGAACCATTTAAATAATGAGATATAGTTTTTTTAAAAGAGGTTTTTGTTTTGTTTTTTCCTCAGGTATGGTTGGGGTAGTTCCCGATAACAGAATACTCCTTGGTGAATATGTTAACATGAGTATGGTTGGGCAGTCGTGAACATAATCTTATTTTAGAAAAATCAACTTCGCTGGTTCAATATCCACTCTTTGGTTCGAAACTACATATTAATATGATTTTCAAAAGTTCCTAAAGTGTATCTATGAAATTTGAAATGCCTAAAATGTAGGCCCTAACTGAATATCCCTTAATACAAACTGAAATATTTCCAAGAAAATGATTTTCATGTCCACTTTATCAATTATAATATTTTCCTAATAATAATTTTTTATATATTTCTTGGTAAAATATATCTCTTATACTTGAGTATGTTCATATTACGTAGAAAATATTGCAAATTCTTCCTGAGGTTAAAATAATATTCGATTAAAAATTACTATGTTGGTATTACATAAATAAATATGGCAAATTCGTCCTGAGATTAAAAATGGTCTTTAGTGTAAAATGAAATGTTATTCGCACTTGAACACGAACACGCAGAACACAGCAGTTATTAAAGGATTAAAACTAGGAATAATAGTGTGCGTCAGAAGTTCAATTAAGTGAGTGCGATACAATCTTACTTCAGTGATTTGAGGTAATTCCCGAATAACTTTATTTATGATATGATGACAAATATCGCTATCTTTGTAACTTACGTCAAGCATAACTCCGTTCCTTTTATTAAATACAGTAATCGGGCTATTGCTTTAACGAACTAATATCAGAAGGAAGTATTTTGAATCTAGTGAGTCAATCTCTGTAGTTATTTCCCTTCTTAACTGTAGTGCTTACTTGTTTCTATTTAATGCGTAGTTCCTTGTAGATAAATAATAACTTATGTTCTGCGCTAGGTTAGAAGTTGCTCCTTGTGATTTCCAGTGCTCAAAAATAGTAAATAAAATATTTTATTCACATATAGACTTTGGCTTTCCTTACAAACATTATCTAATATATTTTTCAGATAAATATATTTCATTCCATTTACTGAAATTGTTTTATTTAAATTTCTGAAAAAGAAACAGTTTTTTTATTCTATTGTGCGTGCTATTGCTTCCTAATTTCTAATATTTTATTCCACGCATTGGTCATTCCGTTTTAAAACGTTAATTTCAGTATTGATGTACAGTTCGTGGAAATAAGATTATTCTAAAACTCTTTACTCAAAAACATAGTGTTCGTGTTGATAAAAGGGAGCCAGGCAGAGAAGTCACAGACGCATGTTCGCGAGCCATCTTCACCCCGGTAACGTGGTCCGAGCTAGGAGGCCTCTATATATAATCTGAGATATTTCAGTATTGGTTCTTATATCGGAGGTACAGTGAAGGGTGTAGACAATATCCTTCTCGACATTACATAAATTATCTTAAATCGGAGGATATTTATTTATTATAGCTTGGCTCTTGTGATAAATGTTTCGAGAGGGTATTGCTTTCTTCTCTGTACTTCTCACTGAAATGTGTGCCGAGGACAAATGTGCTTCTCAGAACGCAGCCTGGAGTGGTAAGTCTGGATAGGGGCGGTGTTGGACACTTTTCATGTACAATATTTTATTTTGTAATGTGTTATTTTTAATACCAGAAACAGATATGCTGGTGAATCACACATATATCCATGTATGAACGTGTGAGTAAATGTATTGCATACGTAAAACATATCGTAATTTTATCAAGACATCTGTCTTTGCATAATGGAGAATATATCAAAGGACAATTCATATAAAATGTGTGCGCGTGTGTGATGTACCTCCCGCCATTGTTACAAGTTATAATTGTTTAAATTTACGAATATGACCTCTGCTCCCCCAAATGTGGAACAAATGGGTCAGTGGTCTTCCTCTGTATAACAATAAAGATTATGTCATATATATAACACTAGTCTTCCGTTAAATCTTAATTTGACAGTTTTATTATTTTCATGCCCCTGAGTTCTGTACCGTTCTGGCACGCCTTTCTGTGTCACGCTGTCTTTACCACTAACGAATATCGTTTGTTTTGCATGATCTGACTCATCCAGTAATATTTATTTAACAAGTACACAACCAGTAGAGTCCATATCAGAATCGAACAATTATTTTTCCTCATATCCAAATAACTTTTTTATTATCTGTGTGGAATTTTGAATGCAAATTAGATGATACGTACAAATCTCTTTGGAATGTTGTTGGTATTCCAAACATATGCACAGATATTTCCATGTCACATTAACAGCTCATTGCATAAACTGAAAACACACGTTGTGGGCTCTATTTGTTGTGTACATAATATATGTACATTTGACCTAAATTTTATATTTAAAACAATAATTTGGGGTAAAATCAATGTTTGCAATAACTATCATAGATATGAATATATCATTTAATTATCTATTAAACTCTGAAGCTCAGCATCAGACTTTTTAGATGTTCGGGCGAAATGGACGTCTTCTAGGAAACAAATTCCTCGACGTAACACTTACTGCTATGACAGATTTCTTCCCATGTTTACGTCTTAGGAAGGTATCAGATCCACGTTTCTTATCAAGATATCTGCCATAGTTGCAAATACAACTTAGAGGAAGTTTTTCTCCTACTTCTCGATCAATTTGCCCGTAAGATATTAAGTTGAAGAATAAATTATTTTCTTTATAGTGCATATTGTGCATTCTAACAGACTCTGTGGTAGCTCAAAATTATTGAAAGTATTCACGCATATGAAGTGCCATGCTATCACGCTTGTGATGTGCCGGGTATTCACGCTTGTGATGTGCCGGATATTCACGCTTGTGAAGTTCCGGGTATTCACGCATGTGAAGTGCCATGCTATCACGCTTGTGATGTGCCGGGTATTCACGCTTGTGAAGTTCCGGGTATTCATGTGAAGTGCCATGCTATCACGCTTGTGATGTGCCGGATATTCACGCTTGTGAAGTTCCGGGTATTCACGCATGTGAAATACCAAGTATTTACGCATGTGAAGTGCCGGGTATTCACGCTTGTGAAATGTCGGGTATTCGCGTATGTGAAATTCCGGGTATTCACGCTTGTGAAATGTCGTGTATTCACGCACGTGAAGTGCCGGGAATTGACGCACGTGAAATGCCGGATATACACGCATGTGAAGTGCCAGGTATTCACGCTTGTGAAATGCCGGATATTCACGCATGTGAAGTGCTAGGTATTCACGCACGTGAAGTGCCAGGTATTCACGCACGTGAAGTGCCAGGTATTCACGCACGTGAAGTGCTAGGTATTCACGCATGTGAAGTGTCAGATATTTGTCTGAATCTCTAAGTTACAATCTAAACATATAGTATATTATTTTTAAAGTAGGCCTAAAATTGTGGCATTTGTTAATTACAAAAATCTTGTTTTAGAATTCACTAAAGTGTTGTATTTTATAATTATGAAGAAAGCTGTTAGAATATAACATTATGTTAGATTCGATAGTTAGACTTCTGTTAGTTTCATATTAAGTCCCATCTAGATGCTCTGTATCCTATAGTTTTAGACTAACAGTTATTTTCAGTTTATATTCAGATGAATGTATGATTCTGTCATTGTCTCAAGCACTAAAATACTTTTTCACTATAACTATACATTATATGTTAGTTTCTATCAGCATCAGATAATGGTTGTTAATGTTAGTTGAGTGCACTAGTATTTCTCTCTCCTTAGTTTAATGTGAACATTATTAAAAATCGTACAAATTCACCTCCACATCGAATTTATATTTTTTCCGTCCTCCTAGCAGCTGTAGATAATAGGGTCATTGTCCTAATCTATTCCGTACCTGTTTTATATTATTTACTTTTAATTTATACTTAGATTAATATGATTATTATTTTCGGTTGCACTTATTGTCTATTCTTCTGAGTTACATGTCCAATTTTATCTTATAAAGTTAGTTTTTTTAGTTTATATTTTTGTAGTTTAGAAATGTTGTAAAATATATTCTGCATGAAGATCTAATGTCTAACATGAACAGAATATTAGATTTGTCATCCCATTTACATAGGTATTTAATTGAAATCTTTTAACACATCTCTGTAAAACCATACATTTTCTCATTATGTAATGGTACAATTTTAGTGGATTTATGATTTGCGACCCACTGGTTTTTTTGAGATTAAAATTACTGAAATAATATTAAAAAATGTAATAAGAAACTTGATATACGAATTGCATTCGTTGAGTGAGAATTAAGATCTTAAAGAATCAGTGAAGAAGTTACAAATCTAAAACGCATAACATATAGGGGCTTTATGAAAGTTTGAAAAAATAAATTATTTTACTACTTACAAATGTAGAATATATAACGATTGTCGGAAGTAAAATTATACGTTGAAATACATGAAGAAAAAATATGGTGAAATAATAATGATAAACATAATAGAAACTGATACTGAAATAATCATTTCAAAAGTAATAATAATAATAATAATAATAATAAAATAGACGTACTGAAACGCAGTAAAAGTAAATATATATATATATATATATATATATATATATATATATATATATATATATAGGGATCAATATACTAGTCTATATTGAAAACAGTGGCTTCATGCATTTTTAAAAGTTACATACCACATTGCTAATAGGCCTATTATTTGAACTAAGCCTCTCATCCGTCAAGAATAGCCACATTTTTATAAGATTACTAGCGTACCCGGTAGACATTGTCCTGCCCGAACGTTCAATTCTCATGTCATTGGCGGACGATAAAAAATGTTACTTTTTTACCATAAAATTCAGCAATTAGATATTATTAAATAAGTTCGCAAGAAAACCTCTTACAGTCTTCTGTTGTATCTCAAGAAGTGTGAATGATGACGTCACATAGTCATGAACATTAGAATTGTACCCACCTTTGCAGATAAGTTAAGAATCGTCATATAACAATTGTATTAGAGTGAAAAAAAAAAGATAAATTGATGAGAGTGAGTCAAAGCAGTTTTTTTTGCCCGACATTCCATGAGAAAAATTTATTCCCCCGTAGAGACTCGAACCAGCGTAAGTCCTGTAGTTCTGCGCCAAGACTTCTTGCCTTAACCACTCGGCTACGGCGCGAGACTCTTGGTATCGATGAAAGACAAAAATGTTTATTGTGAGTTATCCGTAAGAGATAAGGGAATCTTGGTATCAATAAAAGACAAAAATGGTTTTTGTGAGTTATCCGTAAGAGATAAACATATGCTGTCGCGGACTTTTTGTAGAGCTTTATGACATATTCAATTCTGTATACATTAATTTTGTGCATTTCTTATGGTTTAGGCAGCGTAAGCCATTTAAGCGTCCATAGAGCTACTTTTTTCACGTGTTCCACTACAAAGGGCGATTTTTAAGGGTGTAGGAGTTGAGTATCACAACTCTCTTGTAGCCTATGTTCATCCCGGGAATCTCCTGAACATTTTGCAAAAAAACCCATCACAATCGGATCAACGGTATGGACGCGCATAAAGTACGAACAAACAAACAAATATACAAACAAACAAGCATTAATTTTTATGTATAATATAAATGTTCAGAGTTCGAGAAACATAATTGATCATTGGAAATGTTTTCTATCTTTAAACGTTATAGCTTTTTGCCACAT
This sequence comes from Diploptera punctata, assembly GCA_030220185.1. Taxonomy (NCBI): domain Eukaryota; kingdom Metazoa; phylum Arthropoda; class Insecta; order Blattodea; family Blaberidae; genus Diploptera; species Diploptera punctata. Next base: position 188,872 of record JASPKZ010003874.1, on the reverse strand, counting down.
TTGAATTTGACTTTTGTAGCTCCAACTATTGAACTCTTCTCCTAATCATTTATTTTGAATAAAATACCGATATTATTAAAAAAAATAAAGGTACCGTCTATTCAAATTATAAGTAGGAATGTACAAGTTCATAGATGTAAAAATGTGTACCGTATTATGATTGTTTATAAATACCTTAAAATTACAGTGAGCCATAAGGGTTAGGACAACATTATCCCATGAGTTACTGTTAAATGTGCGTTTTCTTTTTTGACAGAAAATCTTTAAATTAAACGCACTGTTTGCGTAATATTAGATAATATTTTAATTGCTTATTTGCTGAATGATTAATAAAAGTTGATTGTCCGTCTCGAGGTAGCGTGCTGCCTTGTTACGTAGCGGGCCCGGGTTCGATTCCCGGTCGGGGCAAGTTTCCTGGGTGAGTTTTTTCCGGGATTTTTCCTCACCTGTAAGACTAATGTCAGGAAATTTTAAGGCCCAGAACGGTCCCCGAACATCATTTGGCCATCATAATCGTCATCATTCATATTCGCCTTAGATTAAGTTCCGGATTAAGGTCTCTCCTGGCGCGCCACTATCATCACCATCATTATTCATCGTATCATCGGGGCAGCGTAACCCCTCCCTCCAGTCGCCTCATCCCAGAAGTGGGTTACAATTACGCCAGGAGTGAACACCAGAAATGTCGGAGTAAAACCTGGGACATTGAACAAAAAAAAAAAATTCATTAATAAAAGCTTGTTACTGGTAGTTTTTAATACTTATTTGTGAGATTACAAGATTTTGTCGCTATTTTGGCCACACGTTTAGGGTGTTGGAGATCTATAATACCAAAATGATCTTCATAAGGGTAATGGTATTATATGTAATAATATTTAAATAATTTAGGTAAAAATTTATTTCGGGATTATCATTTGTTCTTAATATTTTTTAGGAGTTCGTCAATACCAAATCATCAACAATTAGATCATATAACTAATTCTCCGGTGGCTCCGTGTCGCAAGCGGTTAGACGCTCGCATCTCACAGCTGGGGTTCCGAGATCGATACTCGATCATTCCATGTGGATTTCGTGGTGGGCGGAACGGAGCTTGGGCAGGTTCTTTTCGGAGTTTTCACCCGTTTTCCTCTGCCAAAATTTCATTCCACCATTTCTCCATACTCATCTCATCCATTTAGTTCCATTTCGTTCGTCTGCCCCTATGATGGTGCATCAGGCGTGGTCGGCCGGCACCCTTATAATTCACAGACCTCTATATAAGGGGCTTCATCCCATCTCATCCCTCGACCCGACCCTGAGTCGGACACGAGTTGAGTCCATGAAACATATTATCAACGTACTCCTACAACACGAAAGTTGTGCTCAGGTCAGAGACGTTTATCTAAAAACTGATTTTTTTAACATCATAAAAGGTTTTAATTTATTTATAATAAATGTCATAAAATAAAATAAGTCAAAATATACCTTCTTAGGTAAAATCCGTCGTCCTCAACTTATCAAATATGTAATCTTCATCCCACATTAGGACCAACAGCATCACAACATCATACTGGATGCTGTAGCGACAAATGAACTGCTGAAGATGGGACGGATGTTCTGAAAGGCCTACAGGCATAAAAGTACATATTTTATAAGTTGAGGACGACGGATTTTACCTAAGAAGGTATATTTTAAATTATTTTATTTTATGACTCTCCACCTCAACGGTTTTAACAATGAATTGTATTAGTATTGATTATAATAAATGTATCCATCAGGAGATATAATATTAATTTTCTCGTTATTTAACACCTTGCATTATTCAGGAATAATGACGGAAAAATACTTGTGGAAGAACATGAAGACGAGAAAAAATCCTTGTTCCCTTGCACTACTTAAAACATTGTACATGAGCAATTAAAGCGGATGCATATCCATGAAGACCTACAATTCAAATGACACAGAAATGTGGAAAAGAATGACAGTAGATTAGTTGAAATTCTGTTTTATAATGTTTGAGTACACATTATGAACGAATTAAAAAAATAAAAGGTGGAAATAACGAGACTATAAATCAGAGAATGAACATATTAAGAATGTAGAGGGCAGAAGACGACCTAAGAAAGCAATGGAATTAAAACGAGTTGCAAAGAAAGGAGGATAACCTAGATGAATATAAATCCAACTTTCTATATAATAAATAATAGTTTTAAAAAAAAACAACACGCTTTATTAGAAAACCGAACGAAAAAATGAAAAATAATTTTAATTTCCAACACGTTTGGAATAAAATTAAAGTGGTCAACAAAAAAATCATGTCCAACATATCTAGAATAAAACTAGAGTTATCAACAAAAAAAAATTACCATTAAAAGCGTGGGGTGCTGTATATAAATTAATATATTTGATAATAAACAGATATTGGTAAAAGTAAAGTCTTTAAGAAGAAAACGTAAAAATCATGAAAAGCACCCCACGCTTTTTTTGGTAAAATTATTTTTTTGCAGATAACTCTAGTTTTATTCTAGATGTGTTGGAGATTATTTTTTTGTTGGCCACTTCAATTTTATCCCAAGGATGTTGGAAATTAAAATTATTTTTAATTTTTATTTTGGTTTTCTAATAAAGCGTGTTGTTTTAGTTTTTTAAACTATTATTTTTTTTTAGTTTAATTCATTGTCATAAACCGGAATCCCATGAAAATTTAATTGCTTGATGCTCTTCTAAAAAAATCATACACGGGCCGGATTGGAACAGGCGACACTACTGGCATTATTGAAACCCTTATACTACTACTACAGTTCACCAACGCTCTTACAATCGGGCTCTTACAATACTATTGACCTCTAAAAAGTCGATAAGTACGCAGCCAGCATATACACCCGGTTTTATTTTTTTGACTTTCTGATGAACTCTGCCAGGATTAAGGATTTTAGAAAACCAATTTCATGAAAAAAGTATTGTAGTTGCTCATTGGTTCTTTACAAGTTATATAAAGTTTCAAGTCCGATCCAATGTTTTTTTAAGTGGGAGTCGAAAATCCGTTGTGTCAAAGATTCCCGTTACAGCAGAGATTACAGGCTCTCACGTCTACATACAAAGCGTTGGTAAACAATATGTCAGTTGATTTTACAACCAAGAACATTTACTAATTATACGAGTTTAATTAAATTTCATTATGTTTTATACCATCAGTGATGACTTGATAGGCACATTATTATTATTATATATTATTATTATTATTATTATTATTATGATTATTTATTATTATTATTATTATGCCATATTTAGTCTTTACTATAGATCTACTAAACTAATTTATATTCAAAAATTAAAGAATTTTGAACAATTAAAAACTATATTTAATCGTAATTTATTCTTTATTGCTGGTTGGACCTCTGGAACGACATATAATGCAAAATTATACATTCTGATGTAAACTCTAAGATAGTTATTGTTAAAGAATATCCAACACACTTAAAATACTCTAGTGCCGCTATCACGTAATGCGTAGGCCAATTCGAGTGAAATTGTATATATCGAATACTCCTAAATATCTAGAAGCATGCCTCCTTCCCTGCTTTTTAACTCTTTAAGACGATTAAAACGAAATATAGTTTTTTTTCTAAATCAACAATGCGTTACCTCGTGCACCACAGCTTTAGCTCTTCGAGCATTCGCGGTGGGTCATAACAAGGACTCTGCATTTTGAAGCCGCTCATTCTGTTTTTTTGTTGCTAAGTGTACATTCTACTGATAGTGATTTTTAATTAAATATATGAATATTAAAAATAAATAGTAAATAATATATTAAATAAAATATGAATGTTCAAACTTACATTGTGATTTCATAAAAAAGTAAAACGGTAAGGCCATGTAAAAGAATGACACAAGAGAGAATCCCAATAATTAACTAGAATGGGTACCACCTGATAGAAGAAAAAGAGGACGCCAAAATGAATTGGATTGAAGGTATGGCATAAGGGTTCGAGGATTAGACGTAGGAGATCGTAATTACGGATAAAAGTGGAGGAGTATGACATAGATTAATTGTGCCCAGGAAGATATGAAACCCGCTAAAGAAATTAATAAAAAATAAAACTATTAATGACGATTAATTGTGCCCAGGAAGATATGAAACCCGCTAAAGACATTAATAAAAGAATAAAACTATTAATGACGATGAAATGGATTGCGCTTGTAAGATTCTAACCCGAATATGCGTTGATATTGGAAGAAAAGCACGAAAAAATAATCCAATTTGGTTAGAAATTCAAAACTCCCGGAACGCTACCTTCTAAACCATCTTGTTAGGTAATGTTAGTCTAATATATTTTTAAGTGATTAGTTTATTTCTGTTTGAATGCATCCTGAAGACTAGTTTGTACATTTTTAGCTTGAAAGTATAGTGCATGTTATGTAATCTATCTTCTCGTATCCGACTTAATGTCAGGTCGAGGAATGAGATGAGATAAAACCTCTATTAGAGAAGATCAACTGATGTACACGGTTGCCGGCTCACCAGGTCTGTTTGCAGCATCACACGACAGTTAAAATGAAAGGAAATGGATAACATGAGTATTAAAAACGGTGGAATGAAGTTTGTGACAGGGGAAAATGGGAGAAGCGTCGATAAAAATCTGCTATAGTTCAGATTCTTCCACCATGAACCCCATAACCTATACAATGACCGAAACAGAAATTCGGGACTCAGGTATGGAGAGGCAGTGACGATATCATTTGCGCCACGGAACCGTCATATATTGCATTTATATCTAGATAAATTATTTTCATCATCATCATCAACAACAAGGATTAAGCCCAATGGCCTGTTCCGACCTCATTATAGGTCGAATTGGTCCTTCCATCTCTTCAATGGCTTTCCCAACATTCTTCTCCCTTTTGGTTTATAATTATACATTCTTCTTGGTATGCGCTGTTCATTCAAACGTAATATGTGCTGAAGATAAGTATTTTGATAATATTTTATTCTTTCACAGAGATTAAATATATTAAGTTCTGTTCTTATATCTTCGTTTTTCTTTTTATCGGTTCTTTGGTATCCTGCTATCGCTCTCAACATCTTTATTTCAGCAGCCTCTATTTGTTTACTATCTACCTTTGTTAATGTCCAGGTTTCACATCCATAGATAAGAGATGGAACTGCCAATACTTTGTAAAACTTCAAAATAGTTTATATTCTAGTCTTATTCAATAAAGTGCGTTTAATTGTGCCACATAGATAATTGAATCGTTGTATTTTAGTGTGTTTATCCAAATTTCTGTCATTGCCTAAATGACATCCCAAATAATTAAAGTTCTGAACTTGGTCTATAATTACATTGTTTATCATTCTTTTTGTTCTTATTACACATGTTCCTTTCAGAGCTAATATTTTTTGTTTTAGATGTAGATATTCTTAAATTGTATTTTATTTTAATTTTCGAATTAATATTAGACAAGTTTGCATGTTTTAATAATAAACGGACATAGTGAACATTTCACGGGTTAAGTTCCGATCTCATGGATTTCAATTGCAAAATATTTTGTACATCTTCTGACCTGTAATCCAAAATAATTTATGGTACGTAATTAGTCTGCTTTCATTCTTTGAACATGCTCCCTCCAATTGTTCCTATATTACTCATGTTTTCATTAGTTTTAAGATATTTAAATAATCCCTGATATCTTCACTTTTCCTTTTATCTTAAAGCGTGCAACAGGCTACACTTCCTAAAAACATAATTTCTGCTGGTTCTATGGTTTCCTCTTCTCTTTTGTTTAGATTCCGAAACTCAATTCATCTTATTTTTTATGTCAGTTTAACCTGTCGCCTTATGAGGTACTTTTTACATACCACGCCACCTGGGCCTGACAGTAGCACTTCCTGTAGAGAGGGATTTTACACTGTGGATCACACACTTACTTTTTTGATTACATGAGGACATGGAAGGCCTCCCCTAATGAGTGATCGCCTCAATATCAGCTCCTCCTCCGAGACATCACAGCATTAAGACAAATCTCACCATTCACACACGTAAATTCATATTTAATATGGCTAATGTGATAATGTCCGCCTCTGTGGTCTCGAGGTAGTGTGCTGCCTTGTCACGCAGCGGGCCCGGGTTCGATCCCCGGTCGGGACAAGCTTCCTGGGTGAGGTTTTTTTCGGGGTTTTTCACATGTAAGACAAATGTCAGGAAGCTTAGGACACTACGGTCCCCGAAAATCATCCGGTCATCATCATCATCCTTATCACCACCATCTTTGACCGGTGTGGAAAGCAATGGGAAGCTACTACATCTATAATTCCCTAGTAAAGCTGCAAAGCATAGCATGAAAATGCTATGATTGCAGTGAAAGATCTGCCCTCGGGCATAATTACTATGGATGGAAAGTGATAATGATTATTATGATAGCCAGATGATGTTCGGGAACCGTTTGGATCTTAAGTTTCCTGCTATTTGTCTTACAGGTGAGGAAAAACCCCGAAAAATAATATCACCCAGGAAATCTGTCCTGATCGGGGACACAGCGTTGGATAACCAAAAGAAATGGACGATGTAAAGTATACATACATAAGAACTTTATTAAACTAAAAGTAAGATACATTCAATTTTATTTACAAATATGGATCGCACGGGCAGTAAACCGTACGTGCTGTTGACAGTCCGTTACAATAAGTGGATGTTTGGTAATAATATACTTAAAAAAACAATAATATTACAATTAGATATGAATTCAATTACATTATACATTAACTTAGTTATGTAGAATTAATAAGAACTAATGGTATTGCAATTTGTTGACATATTTATTTATTCCTGAATAAGTGTTGTTCTTATTTTCCGCATTTTGTCCAGAAATCTACCCACGTTTATCCAGTTTTCTGGGTTTACTGGTAACTCGCAGCATGCCAATCTTTCCCGATTTGAATTTATAAATCTTTCCGGTAATAACTGATGCCTCCAATATTCTAAATCGTTACATTTTCCTAATATATGTTTCTCGTCTTCAAAGCTCCCGCACATTGGACATATTCGAATATCGCGATCGTCGCAAATTTTTAAGAATTTCCATGCCCCTAACCTGATCTCTCTTTAAATCCTAGATTGAGTATATAAGATTCTTTTCCCCAAACTTGTTTTAGGTCTCTTTGTAAAAACAGTGATGTAAAGAATGGAACGTGTGAAGCATTGTTCTTTTTATTTGTTAACAATTACGTGTCGATTGTATTTAAATTTAAATGTATTATTTTAAAAAGGATTGCAGTAACGAAGGCTGAAAGTATATTTGCTGACACTGACACTCATGCGTTATTTCTTGTTGAAGCTAGGATGAAATTGGTGTACAGCAGTTTGGGTTTAGTCGTGTTCTTGCACGAATGATGCCAATTATTCAACTTCTTTCCCCTCCCATTAATATCTGCAGAAGGTAATATTGTGCGGTTCACTTAATGAATACATATAGACTTTATCACATCCACCCATAAGTACCTCGTTCCCAACACTGTGTTTACTTAATAAATTGCTCATTGAGAACAATTCAAGTTTAAAATCTAATTTTTCTAACATAATTGGATACATCGTAATTTGAATATTTGTTTATACTGATAATAAAACCTAATATATATTTTTGTTCTTAATATATTTTTAGTATTTTCATACAAGTTAATAAATAATTGTCTATATCTTATTCCTTTCCCAAATTATAGTTATATCTTCTGACAAGTCACTAAATATATGTCGAGGAATGCCACTGCGTTTTTTTTTAATTTACACACTGCTTCATTCATTTTATTTTCTTCTTCTTCTTCTTCTTCGGCTTTCCTCCACTTCTAGTTTTGCCGTCTTCAGTTTTCACTTATTTCTATCATTCCAATCTCCTTCTTCCAAATTCTTATCATCCATTATAGTTATCATATAAGTTTTCCATTTCTATATTGTCTACCACGTTTATTTCTTCCAGGGGGTCACCATTGGCATATTTTTTTGGCCGTCTTTCCTCTTCCATTCTCTGTATATGACCATACCATTGAAGGGTTTGATTTTCAATCCTCTTAACAACAGATTCATTTTATTTAATCATTTTATTTTCCATTCGTTTCATAGGTCATCATGTTTTCTGTCGATTCAATTCAAATATATAAAAATTGCAGTACGATATTGGTCTTTTGATAATATTGAATCCAGTCTAGTGCTAGAAAAATTAAAATAAATATAGCTGAAAACAAATAATTGCTTTTTTTGTGGACGTTCGGTGTTTAGTAGAACTTAGTATAGATAGATATAAATTTACAGTGAGCTGTGACTTCAGGCACGACATAAGAGGATATATGTCCACATATGTCACCGAGCGGCGACGTAATATCTCCCTGGATGATATCGATTTCATGAATGATGTAAGCATGACGTCAAAATGACAAATATGCTTGCAGTGAAAGATAGCCAACCTGAAAATTTATGTATAGTGCATTATATAACCTAACAATAACTACAATGGTCTAGTAACGAATGTTCCACACTTAGACAGGGAACTTATGTTTCTGCCCTCATCGGTTAAGTTGCTTTTCCGTGGAATAGATTTTCAGAGCTGTAGTGATTCCCCTTGTAATTTATGAACATTATCGGGGAGTAGAAGTGGTAGAAAGAGAAAGATTCAAGCCACGTTGTAAATTAATGGATTTCGTATTGGGCATTTTGAGTTTATAAAATCCAAATAAAATGAGATATCACTATCTGGAAAAAATACAGTTTAACGTATCGAATATTTGAACATTCATAGAGCATTTCAGAGAAAAGAAAATTGAAAATGTTATATCCACTTTTTTTTTTTCGTTTATACTAATTTTTCCTTTTTGTTTTACCTTTTTCTGTGTTTGTTTTACCTATTTGTCAACTTTCTTCAATTCTCACATAGACACAAGGACAGGACACACACACACACCAGACCCAAAGTGGAGATTTAAAAACCCCTACCCCGCCAAGAAACGAACCCGGGTCGCCGGAGTGGAAGGTAGGGAATCTACCGACTACGCCACGGCGACGGATATTTAATTATCTTACTTTTTTCCCCTGTTTTTCCTTTTACCTTTTTTTTCCTGTTTTGTTAACTTTATTTTATTCTCACATAGACACAAGGACAGGACACACACACCCAGACCCAAGGTGGATATTTAAAATCCCCTACCCCGCCAGGAATCGAACCCGGGTCGCCGGAGTGGAAGGTAGGGACTCTACCGACTACGCCACGGCGACGGACAACTTTCATGACTGTTAAACCTTAGAGGTTTGGAAAGCATTGTGAACAACATATAACGACTTGTTTACAACAAACGAGAGAGGATTTGGTTATACGATGGTACATGTTACACATGAATCAAAGCACCGAACCATATAGTTAGGTGAAACAAACAAATGGAGCACGACTGAGTTACTTCAATCTCCCGTGTGTAACGAAATATCGATGTATTAATATAATCGAACTTTATTATATATCATTGTGTTGCGGTTGCAGGGTATATTAATATACATTTTTAAATTCTCGAATAGAAAACTTTTTGTATGGTCAGTCAAACAATTCTAGTACTACGAGAATGACCATTGCATGAAGTGATTAATGCAAACTTGAAATATTGTACAGGCCTATTTATATTTTCCAGTCCTTCATCTTGTGATGTTTTGTTGTTTAACACATTTTGCATTGAACATAGTTGTGTGTGTATATATTTTTTTATATTCTTTTACCGATAGTGTCGTTAGTAGCTTCATGAAGTGCTTCTGATACTTTTTGCATAGCCTCTAAATCAACACATTTCAATTTGGGTGTTTCATGATAATAATAATAATAATAATAATAATAATAACAATAATAATAATAATTAATAATAATAATAATAATAATAATAGCTTTATTTTACCTGGCAGAGTTAAGACTTAAGGCCTTGTCTGCCACTCAACCAGGTTTTAAAAAATAAAAAAAATAGTCTTGCATCTAAATTACAATATACATAAACGAATGCATCTTATAAATACAATACAATTAATATTTATAATGTATTTTGATTTACTCTAAATTTAACGAATTAAATATATAATATGTACAAGATATATAAAAAACGAGAAAAAGATTATTAATGGCATAGTATAAATTTAAATAAATAAAGAAAAATTAATTATTAGACAACAGGTATCTTTATAAGCGTGACTTAAAGGTGTAATGTGTGCGGCAACCCCTGATATCTTGAGGAAGGAAATTCCAGGAGCGGGCAGAGGCTACTGTGAAGGAAGTAGAATAAGAGGAAATGCTATGAAGAGGATGATTTTGCCAAGCATTTGAAAATATTTGCAATGTAGGCCCTATAATTTGATGTAAACATTTATTTGACATTAAGGGTTTCACTGTCTTAATCAGCAGTAATATTTTTTTTAATTGTTGATAATTTCAACAATTGTCGGGGAATACTGAGAGTAATAAACAATCGCATCCAACCAGGCAGTCTCTATCGGATCACTACTGGTTTCGAAGGATGCAGTATTTTACGTCCCCGAAATGCTAACATCCTAGAAAAAGCTTTTGCAAATATCTTTTACATGTTTGCTAAGGACATTCTTGTATAATATTGTCGTACTTTTTCTGCCATCTTGCGTAGACAGTGCACTAAACATGCAAAACGTTTAATATCCCATCCATAGTAATTCTACCCGAAGGCAGGTCCTTCACTGCAATCATAACATTTTCATGCTATGCTTGCAGCTTTACTAGGGAATTGTAGGTGTGGTAGCTTCCCGTTGCTTTCCACACCTGCGAAGGAAGATGATGCTAATGATAAGGATGATGATGATGCCATATGATTTCGGGGACCGTTTGGGCCTTAAAGTTTTCGTGACATTTGTCTTACAGGCGAGGAAAAACCCCGATAAAAACCTCACCCAGAAAAACTGCCCCGACCGGGGATCGAACCCGGGCCCGCTGCGTGACAAGGCAACACGCTACCTCGAGACCACAGCGGTGGACACTGTGGGTGCAGAAATCCGCACCGGCTTTTAACATGTATGCCGCAGGTTTACTAAAGAGAATAAACATATTTTCTCACTTAATATTATCTGGCCGTAAAAAAAGAGACAAGGAACGGTAAAATAAATAAAAGATTGTTGAATTTTCATCTTTTCCAGTAATTCATATGTCAAAATAATTACACGCCCAGATTCATAAACTGACAGTATTCCAATAATCATATTAGCCACATTTCGTTCCATACTATCGGTCGTTTCGACCATCGACGCCCATGTTTGATTTTACCTAACAGCTGATCGTATGTAATTCATTAGTTCTTTCACAACAATATGTCAAATACTGAAGACGCACGGTTATTCCATCTGGTATTTTTCTACATGTATACTTCTGTAAGAAACATTTAAAATTATCGTTGTCAAGGTTAGAGAAAGGAATATTTGATAATAATTAGCATCAGACACAAATCACAATAGAAAGTTGAGGAATCAGTGTTCGAATAGCAAAACAATTTTACATGTGCAATATGTCGTTTTGTGTCACAATGTTTTTTTTTTGTAAATCCTGGGGGTATTTTACTTTTATACTTATTTTTAAACTGACCCAAACCTTCTGGCGGCACTATGGCCCTGGGGTCGACTCAGCCTCTAACGAAACTGAGTATCAGACGCTTGTTCTGGGGGTAAAGGCGGCCGTCACGCAGGGCTGACAACCCGGCTGACATCAAGTGCCGATTGTCCAGAAAAAGTGGGAGCCTTAACCTCCTACTACCCCAAGGGCCTCCTGAGGCCTGTAGTGGGATTACTTTACTTTGCTTTACTTTACCTTACTTTACTTTACCTTACTTTACTTTACCTTACTTTACTTTACCTTACTTTACTTTACCTTACTTTACTTTACCTTACTTTACTTTACTTTACTTATTTTGACACATTTTACATAGTAATTTTCTTTTATTGAAAAAATCTACGCCGAACTCCGCTTCAAGAACATATGACGTTACGCTCTTTAAAGTCACCATTTTGATACAGAATACTGACTCTATAATCCACTGCCTATTCTGGATGATTTGTTGGCTGATAGTGGTTGTTGTGGAATTTGGCAGTACACTATTCTGCATTGCCATACAGTAGGCATAGTAGGGGACAACAGACTAAGTTGGTACCTCCTAATCTCAAGATTTTTAAGATACATTCCGAAACTCCGTTGAGCTCACTGTGTTAAAGTTTTATGAATTGTATAACAGCACCTGGTATCTCAATCGTTTCAATAATTTGCAGTGTTGTTTTATAGGAGGCCTTTCGATAACTTATGTATCATCTTCTGCTTTAATTTTGGTACTGAAATTTTGATACCAAAATGAAAGCAGAATATAGCACTTAAGTTATAAAAAGGTCTCCTATAAAACAACACTGCAAATTATTAAGGACGACTGAGATGTCAACTACTGTTTTACAATTCTTAAAACTTTAACCTCCTAACCTGACTCGGCCTCTGTCTAATGTTTTCCTGTCATAGTGATAAAAGTACCGATTTGATTGTTTTTATTCACTTTATATTGAAAAAAAAACATTAATTTAATTTTATGTTTTTTATACTATTATTCTTAGAGATCAACGATAAATAATTTTGCTAGACGAATACTAACCTAGGCCTAATTTATGTATTTTCACGGTTTATAAGTTAAAAAAAGAAATCATTATTACTTACTTTGTTTAGGTTTAAATTACTTGTATAAGTTCTGACTCTCCATATTGAACATCTAGATTCAAATTAGGCCTCATTAAACTAATTAACTGACCATGTTCATTTATAATTTATTCTGCAATTGTTAGTAAATATTTAAAGGGATAAAATAAGTCCTGCAATCTGCCTCTGGCCACATCATAACAACTTGCACCGGCTACTCAAAAGATCGCAAAGTTTTATACTTTTAGTCTCGTATTATCCGCTCTTTTTCTATTTCTATTTGCCTTAGAGATCCTTTTGTCAATAGAATTCAGCTTTCGATGTTAGAGAATTACCTCAGTGACACTAAAATATCTATTAAGCTGAAGATACGTGGTCACGGGAAATCGAAAATCATCGATGGAACTGAAAAATATTTAAATAGTGTTCTTTCAGCCACGAGGAATTTGCGAAACTGTTAGACCGCATTAAAAAAACACACATTACTCCGCTGTGTTGCAAATAGTGGTCACGTCTTATTAAAATAAGTTGAAAGCAGGATCATGGATATTATGCTAAGAGAGTGAGAGTTACTTCCTTCTCTCTGTTCTTAAATTTGTAATAATGTTACTACATTATTATTTTATGTTTTATTTATTTATTTATTTATTTATTTATTTTCAAGTGTGATCTTGATATCCTAGAAGTGGAAGTATAATGTACCTTGTATGGAGGAGATTTATTTTCATGTTGCTACAATCATCACTATCGCCATATTTAAATTATTTGAATGTATGGAACATATGTGTAATTCGGGAAATGTCATCTTAACACAATGTGATGACGTTACATCCGTCTGTCTCAGGATTCGCCTTCTGCGGCATTGGTAGGGCGAGGAGCAGTGTTCGGGCTTCTCCCGCCAGATGTCTCGCCCCGAACATGGCGGCTGGTAAGCCATGCAATAGTTTGCAAGATGTGACGTTACACTTCGTCTTGCATATAGCAATGCTCTTCACTTTTCTCGTGTTTATTTTGTTTAAATAGGATATTCTTATTAGATACTTTGTGGCTTTTAAGTTCTCTATTTGTGTATATTATATCCAAATTTACTTCAGTGTTTTTTCTTCAGATTTTAGTCTTATTTCCTTTGTTCCTTTCTTTAACTGTTGTTACCATTACCATTTATATGTGTGTTTTATTTGTATTATTGTGAACTATAGCATTGGCATTACCACAGCCCTCGAATATAACAGAAGGATTAACTATAGTTTAGAGTAGTTGTGATCTCGAGCATGTCATTTTTATGGTACGATATTATTAGGACTCACTCAGATTTTGGGAATGGTTCTTTATAATACTATGATTTACAACAAATAAATAAATATTCATTAATCGTTCATCTTATTATAACATATTTAGACATATTATGTTTTTTCGTCGGTTATGGCAATATATTATTTCGGAACAGAGAAAATCCAGTCATTATCAGTAACATATATAATGTTTTGACTTAAATTATTTTACCACAAAATAATAAAATATGTAAAGTATATAAACATGTTGAACATTGTTATATTAACCTTCCCACTATCATTCTCTATTCATTGATAAACATTTTCTATTGATTTTAAATGTAGTTTCTGTAATGGAATTTTAAGTAACCCTTAACAGAAGTATAAATTAAAATTAATCCTAGAAAAAATATGGAATTCGTTAGTTCGAATAACTATTAAATTTGTCACAGATATAATCAAATTGTTACTTTTGTTTATAATATTTTGTCAAGAATAGATGATTTATGCTCAAATAAATTATTAATTGATAAGTGCAACATAATAAATATGAAACAAGACTAGTTTTAAAAATTTGTGATGCCAGATATTTTAAGACCAAATACAAAATAAAGAATGTTTGTTAGATGTTTACGATACACTAAAATTTTATGTAATACAAAATTCTGTAAAGTAAGTAAAAGTAAAAAGTAAAGTGATCTCACAACAGGCCCGGAATTCCTTGGGGTAGTAGGAGGTTAAGGCTCCCACTTTTTCTAGACAATCGGCACTTTATGTCAGCCGGGTTGTCAGCCCTGCGTGACGGCCGCCTTTACCCCCAGAACAAGCATCTGGTACTCATTTCCGTTAGAGGTTGAGTCGACCCCAGGACCATAGTGCCACCAGAGGGTTTGGGTCAGTTTAAAAATACTGACCCCAACGGGACTTGAACCCTCGACCCTCCGGCTTGTAGCTCAGTGCCTAACCACTACGCTACGGCGTGCCCCAATACAACATTCTGGCAATATAAATTTTGAAAATAAACCTTGCTTTATATTACATTATGTTACAGTTATCAACTATTAAATGTAAACAAAAAACTTACTACATTTCTGTCAACATTCAATAAACGATACGGTATCATTTCTATCACATTTTTGTAGATGCTAAAAATAAATTAATTCCTCAGTTTATTTTTCTTAGGTCAACTTCAATTTTAGTCTAGTTCTTTAAAAATTGGAGAGACGTCTAATTGGTTTTGAAAATATGATTCCCGATTATAGGAATATTAACATAAATTGTAAAATGCAATACTGTATTTTAAAAATCACAGAAGACACAAGATACGTAAATTATTTAAAATACCTCTCTGCGACGTATCAATTTTTAATTCACGTTGCCCAATAATTTTGTAATATAAATTTTATTTTATTTTTCAGTAAATCATATATTTTTTTGAGTACCGGTATTTTGCTATTAAATATATTAATTCAAATGCCTTTTCATTAGAATTGAAATTTAAGTCACAAGCGTATCATAAGTTTTGTTATACAGGAATCTGAAGTTTGAAACTATATTTCTGTACTAGTGTAATGTTATCTTTAATTATACCTAGACCCTATAGTGTAGCCTTAATACGATTGTCATATACTTACATTTCCTTAGATTTATCAATTTTATTTTATACTTGTTTTAAAAATGTTGCATTGTATTTAATTTTAAAATACAGTAGGTTTATTTTACGATTATTCATTTCGTGAATAAAATATTTTTTCTTTTAAATTCAGATCAATATTCCTTTAAATTAGAGCAGTAATCTCAAGAGTAAATTCGGTTCGTAAAATAACTGTGGCTGAATTAAAAAAATAAATAAATGTGTTGTTCTGACATCCAAAGTTATGAACATTGAAAAAGAAATATTTGAATATACGGTAAGTTTACAGAATCATAATATTTATACTAAATTTCAAACTTATCTTAAGAGGAGTTGGTTGTGAACTAGGTGGCGTGGATTCTAGCACTATACTTAATTACGCACTTACAGACCACTTAAATGCAATAAATAATTACGGAACGATATAGTAAACATATTTACTCACGGAATTTAGTCATCTTTAACTCATTTTACTCGTAAATATGGAAAAAAAAGTGGGACTATTTCCTGTCATGACCACTCTGGTTACAGGTAAGTTTTTACGTATTTAGACACATTTAAAATGTAACAAACCTAAAAGCTAACTAACTAACTCACACGTAACGTAATTAAATTACTCTAACCTAGGGTGGATCCCACGAAACGCTTTTTTTTAGTTTTATATTTGTTAAATTCGGACGTAAATCAGTTATTATCGATGGAGATGCTGTGTTAACGACAGAGCCGTGGGTTTATTGTTGGTTATATAGTTACTTGTGCGCTTTTTCTGTATTATGTGGTTATTACAGGGTGGTTACTGCTGGTTCATAGAATAACGTGTTATTTTAAACTGTAAATAACTGTGAATTTTGAAAGTGTAGAGAATAACTGTTGTAACCAGACTGGTCATGACGCGAAATAATCCAACTTTTTCCGTATATGCGAATAAAATGAGTTAAAGATAATTAAATATCCTAAGTAAATATTTTTAATATATCATCTTATAATTATTTATTGCATTTAAGTGGTGTTTAAATGTGTAACTAAATATCGTGCTAGAATCCACGGCGCCCATAACTAAGAATGTATATCTCTGATTGTAAGTACCCGAAATTACTATAATTATTGTATTAATTAATGTTACATTTAGCTCCAGAAATATATATATATATATATATATATATATGTATATATTGAACCATATAGTCTTTTGTTTCATTTTTAAATAATTGACGTTTGTTATCATATACCGTACTTATATTGAGATCACTTTTCTCTACTTTGTATCAAATACGCAAGTTAAAATTTAAAAACTAGTAATTATATATAAAACATATCATGCATTTTTTTGCAGCTTCAATATTTATAAATGTGTCCACCGCTATGGTCTCGAGGTAGCGTGCTGCCTTGTCACGCAGCGGGCCTGGGTTCGATCCCCGCTCAGGACAAATTTCCTGGGTGAGGTTGTTTTTCGGGGTTTTTCCTCGCCTGTAAGACAAATATCAGGATACTTTAAGGCCCAAACGCTCCCCGAACGTCATCTGGCCATCATTATCATCAATATCATATTCACCTCATTGGATTAAGTTTAGATTTAAGGCTTCTCCTGGCGAATCATTACCCATCGCACACCCATCATAACATTGGGGCAGCGTAACCCCGCCTTCCAGGCGCCCCAACCGCAGAAGTGGGTTACAATACGTCAATGCCAGGATAGAATACCTGAAATGTCGAATGACAAGTAGGTGGCATTGAACAAAAAAAAAATATTATAAATGTGGAATATGTTTGAATTTTCACTTCCACTTTTTTTTATCAAATATACTACTTACAAAAACATGGTTTTTGAAGGAATATTTTATTGAATCTCCTACTGGAGCCTCATGATATAATAAGTAATGTGACACGAACATTTCATAGCCCTCCGTCAAATAGTTTCCGACAAATGTGTACCAGTATCACGGTTATCAGGAATTATTTAACAATTAATTTTGTAGATGAGTGCAAAAACTTGATAAACCACTTTTTAAAAAAATGCATTATTACCATGAAAGAACATGACACGTGATTATTAACTCACAATAGGTTTAGAAGTCTGGGTGGTTTATAATACATCAACAGATGAGAGTGTAGAATGTCTGGATGATTGGATATTAATTTTACCATCTGAGCATTCAATAATTGTATTTACTTCAATATTGTATATTTGTAACAAATCAGGTTCTTGGATGCACTTACAGAATTAATACTGAATGATTTAAAACATCTGAAATACACATGTTTATTGTTAACGTTAAGTTAAAAAAATTGTAGCAATGTCAGGAAAAATAATCAGAGATATACAGTCATTAACAATATTGTTTGTACACGCGAATTGTATAACTTCCATTTTTCATTACAAATATACAATTATGTTAATAGAAATGAATGTGTGTCAGACCATGGCAAAGACAAAAGTAAAATATTGAAATATTACAATATACACCGTGTCCACTAATATAGTATCATACTTCAAACTACTACTACGTCGCTTTGGATAATCGTATCTAAATGAAATTGGTGACAATCAAACGAGAAACTCAAAACGTTTTGTATATGTTAACAATGGAGAATAATTGACAACAATACAGAAACTAAACAAAATTTAATCTTTTTTTGTGGTTGATATGGGTTCATTGTTGGATATTTTGCAGACAGGTTAAATGTGAATGTCTTGCAGCGTCACTCGTGGGGACCACATTCAGTGTCTGAGGTACAGCAAAAACGTTTTGAGTTCCTCTTTTGATTGTCACCAATTTCATTTAGATACGATTATCCAAAGCCATGTAGTAGTAGTTTGAAGTATGATACTATATTTGTGGACACGGTGTATATAGTAATACTTTGATTCTAAATATCATGTATTGAATATGGCACAGATTTCAGGTAACAGAATTGTTTGTACACTTATAGCTTAATGGCCTAATAGTACCTGATGCACAGTCTGTTTTGTTTATACTGCGGCTATATGAGCGACTAGTGTTGCTACCGGTGTGCATGCATTCTCTACAATTTTCTTCAGGGGAGACGAAAATGGAGCACTGGAAATAACTTAATGATAATTTTAAGAAAATTATTGTAAATTTAGTAGATTCCATAATGATTTGGAGCTGAATGTCAGCATATCGAATGTGGAACATTCAAATTATTAACGGCTGTATGAACCAATGAGTTTATTTCCGCAATCTGAAACAAAATTTGAAAAAAAAAAAAAAAACAACTAAAATGGGAATGTTGAGCACCATCATATTTTAGCAAGATAGAGTCCCAAAGCATACAATTGATATTATTAGAAGATGGCTCATCTGAAATGTGCCTCAACGGCTTCACATTCCAGCTCAAATCTCCCAATTTAAACCCCATTGAGTACTTTCCATCCATTCTCGAAAGAAGGGTGAGTAAGAAGGAAGTTTCGTCAATAGAACAATTGAAATGTATAGTTATAAAAGAATGGAGCGAAATTAAGTCAGAAACTTGGCAAAATCTGGTTAATTCAGTGAAAAATAAATACAAAATGGTGTGAACCTCATACTGAACTACGAGTATTGTGAATATCTACATATTGACATTTATTTCTGCTTTTAATTTTATTTCCGTATTTGTGCACAAAGAAGAATGTTGCATAAACATGTAACTTTTTTGTTAAAATTAATGTACTAGCATTTATCAAAAAGAAAATATTTTTAAAAAAATCTACGTTTACTGATTGTATAAGTGTTACTACACAGTAAATATTTTAAAAATAAGCTATTTTCCTAATACATTAAACATAATATTCCTATAAAGGCTAGGTGCACAAACAAGACTGTTACCGAGTATGTATTTGAATACAGGTTTCGATACGTTATATTCCTTTTCACAGCCTTCTCTCCTTAATTTACTATAAAATAATCCTGATTAATAGTATGTGGAATACATTTTTCCAAAGTACTGCGTGAATTCTACCCACAAACCTAAATTTTGAGATGAGTTAAGTAGAATGTAGAATTTCCATATTTGCTTTCATTTCCCATTGTTATGACTTAAATAAATATTCTGATTCCTTGTAGAATAGTATCATATGTGTATCACGGGAGTAAAATCGTTTTGTTTTTATTAGAATAATACAAATATTTTAATGTAAATATATGACTTACTTATTACAAAAGATTGCCTTGGCCGACACAAAAAGCTCAGCATTTGTTGATTTGTAATCTGAATTCTTGAAGCCTGAAACTAGTCTGGTGCAGTACTGTAGATACTCTGTTACTCTAGTGCCTGGTTAGTAAATTGGAATTAGATGGTTTATGTTTCCAGGTATGGCCAAACAAGATGTAAAAAAATAGTTTGTGTAACTCATTGTAAATTTTAGAAGTGCAATCAATTTTAATAATTATAAATTATAAAAGCCTGTATATGGTTTAGAATTTCTTCACATGGAGCTAGGTAATAGCGGAGAGACTGGTTGTATATAGTTACCTGCGCATATTTCCTTCGTAAACTGGTTTCGTGTAATTCTGTGTTAATCAAATGTTCAATGAACGTAATGAAGACAAAGGAATTTGTTTGTTATTATTACTGTAGAACCAGAAGTGGGAGAATAAATTCTGATATAACTGTAGTTTTCGAAGGGTAACGAATTTAGAATATAGACTACACATTTCCTTGGAATTTGTTTACAAAATGATAAAGGAATTATTTTAATTAATTCTAAATATCAAAATTACTCCGGGCTAGTAATGAGATTGGAAGGTAGAGATATTAGGAATTTATTATAATAGTAATACGTTACTTATAGCGCAGTATGATAGTTGTTATTGTTACGTTCCTAACTCCAATCGTATTTTCTAATCACTTTTTAATAGCTCCTTGTGAAGAACGTATTGTTCAGGTAATAGTTTAGAAAATCAGGAAAGAAAACGTTTTATTTCAAAGTAATTTCAAATTTTCAAAACTTTTTAAAGCTTTAATATAATGGATTAAAGTTTTAATAGCCTAAACTTGGAATCTTTAATATTTCGTTTTATTTCTTCTGTGAAAGATTAAAATAATAAATATTTATCTGATATCTCAGTCGTCCTTAACAAAGTAAAATTTAAGTTAAAATACCTTATTGTCCTTTCAGAACATGTTGCGTCATTAGGAATCAAAAATGTTAAGTACTCTTAACGGCTGATTATGGAACATGTTCCGAAATACCTACAAATTTATTAACTGATATTTTACTTCGTTGAGGAGGACTGAGATCTCAGGCACATATTTTATTTTTATTGTAACCTCAACGGTAGTTCATAATAATTTTTAAGAGTATTTTGAGCGTATAATCGTAGTTGAATGATGGTCCGTTCAGAAGAAGAACATTTTACTTATTTTTATATAGGAAAATTAAATCAAATAAAGAAACATGGCGAATTTAAAAATAATATATCGTAATAAGATATGAAAATCTGTTAAGGAGATCAATTATATTATTTTTATTTTAGGTGAATTCCAAGTAAAATGTGACACAACATATGGAAATTAAAGTTTCTTCTCTTCTTCCCAAAGCGGTACTTGGCCTATTAAAATATTTATAAGTGCCTACATTCCAAATTATTGTAGCATGAATAAACTCATACGTAAAAAGTGATTATTTTTTTATTAAAACTCTTACACAACGCAGAAATTTTAGTTATGTCAGTTACCTTTATTTAGTAAAATTAATGACTAAAATTTATTAGAATATAAAACTCAAAACATGTATTTTGTAACACCTCCTATATATGCTACATTGACAACTGCTTGTTGGAATAAAATTGAAAACTTCACAGAGATTATTATTTTATTCTTACTCTGTAAAACATGACGTCATTCTTCAGTTGTGTCAGTTATTGATATAAAATCGTACAATTATTAAAGGTAGGAACTCCGTATTTTCTGTTAAAAGAGATTAAAAGCTATATATATAATTATATAAGGCTAAAATGTCATTTTATTTTGTTGTATTTATCACGTCAGTTACCACGGAATTCACCTATAAATTATGTTTATTTTGTATTATATTTTTTATTATATCTGTAAAATGAATGAAGTCGTTATTGAAGATTAAATTGTTTGGCCTTGCCATGCAGTATTTGACATAGTATAAAGTGTTAAATATACAATTGTTACCTGAATCTTATTTTATGTATCGTTCTTTTCACATTTAGCGACATAGGTTAGATTTAAAAAAGAGCATATCTAATGCATATTCATGGTAGTTATGTAATGTTTTATATTTGTACTGGATGGGTCAGATTTGAAGTGTTCAAGTACATAGAATTTAATTTGTTCAGAAAATATACGAAAAAAACTGTAAATATTTGTTCTAAAATTTATTATAACTAACAGAAAATATAAATAATTGACTGGAGCATGCAAGTTAACTGGCATGACCTCATCAATTTATGATTTTATGTTGTTTCTGAGTATTCTGATATTTAGAATACAAACGTAGGTACACTATTTATCATATAGCCTATATGTGTTTTTTTAAATAATTCTAAAGCAGTAATACATTTAAGTTAGTCCGAATTTTCAAGATGCAATAATTAGATTTGAAAACAGAAAATGCGTTGCCGACCGGTAAGGGCTTCCTTCTTCCTTACAAACTCATATTATATCTTTGTTCACTTCTCTGGGGACATGGTGGGTGTTCTTTTCTTACTCATAACACTTTAAAGATTTTATTTTATACAACAAAACAAATTATTAAATAAACCCAACAAGTATACAGTTCTGTGAGAAAAGATGGATTCTACGCAGTTACAACAGTTGGAATGTTACTAAAACCAAATGAGATTTGAAGCAAAATACAATAACCAGAGAAGAAGTTTCAACCTCTTCTGCATCCCATGAGAAGAAACCGTCGCTGCTGCCATCTAGCGTGGGGCGAGTAAACCAAAAAGTTAGATACTCCTTAATACAATATCTTATTAGACTTTTTGTGGAGATACATAGATTCTTTTTTCTCTACATTAATATACTTTTTGTTGTTTTATATTAGTATGGCCAGTACAGTAGAATATAGTTTGTGCAGCTATAGTTGAAACCCATTTTCTATTTTTTATTATATAATAATTTGATTTTTAGGAGTTTACTACTCGTAACAGCTTAGGAAGCTCTTTGTCAAATTGTGGTAACTATATAACTGGATGTTAAAAAAGTTCTGCTTTGTTCTGATTCCACCTCCTACTAACAACTGAGAGTGACTCGCTCGGAGGCATCTGAGTGGAGACCACTGATTTTGTTTTCTTATATTAATTGGAACAGAAATTGCTGCAGAGTGTTATAGCGAATTGTTCTAGATCATTTTTACCCATAGTGAAGCATCTGTTAGTCAAGAAGATCACTTCGTGTGTTTTTTTAATATTCTAATGCGTGATGGTGGTGTTGTTTTAACAATAGTTTGTAGTTATAGAATTATTGGTCAAGTAGTATGTGTGAATGTGTACATGTGTGAGTGACTGGGGAATTGATTCCATTTAAATTTAAAAATGTTCAGTAAAATTTAGATTTTTTAGCCAACATACTTATATGTTTGCTAGATTAATACAAGTGTTTCTTTTAGATATGGAATAGAGGGTGCAGACTAGAGACAGATTCCGATCGAATATACTCTTATTTAAAAAAAAGTTACTTATTTTATATTGAAGTTAAAATATGTAAAGTACTTAGTATATTGAAAACTATTTTAAAATATAATAAAGTAGCATTAATATATTATTAGTCAAATATAATATAAAATAAAATTATTCTCCTTAAAACAGCTTAAAAAAATATAAGACAGAGCTGTGGTACCAACATACAGCCAATATAAATGTTAGAAGTATATTCTGAGCGTCATTGTTTATTTCAATAACATACAAAATTAATTAAATTCGTAATAGAAAAAAATTATATATAGTAAGTTTAAATGCAATTAAACATTTTTAATATAGAATGGCTATGAAAATCAATTCCAAAATGCTAGTGATTTACTTCGGAATCTGATCTGTAGAAGGCATTGTTTAGTAATTTGTTAGTGCATTTAGTGCTTAGTAACATTTAGTGTAGGTTACGTGTTTTAGTGTTGATTACTATTAATTTAAATTGTTATTTTGTGCTCTTTTTTCTTATATGTTGTTATATCAGTAACATGTTAATAGGCATAAAAAATATTGCAATAGCTATCTAACCTAGTCAAGTTTACAGATTACTAACCTCTTATTTGTTGCAGAGAATTGCTAACTAACTTTCTTTTTTTATAGCCAAGTACTTGGAGAATTGCGAAACTCTTCGTTTTAACAAACCATCACTTTGGACGGAAAGTTTAAAAGATTCAGCAGTTCTGTAGATACTAAATTTTGCTTCATATTTATAAAATAAATTACAAGGTGTAAATTTTCACTTTGATGCAGATTATATCTTATAAAATTGCACGTAGTTTCAGTGTCAGTAATTATTTTCATTCCAAAACAGATGTTTTATGTAAAATAAATCTACTTTAAAGTATTATTCAACGTTGATTTGGCATTTTAAATTTCCTCTGCGCCGTGTTTCAACATTGCGAATCGAAATACATACCAACGGAAATTACACATGAATATAAAATTTACAAATAGAATAGAAATACCCGGAGATTAAGAGATCTTTATTACTTTTATTCATATATTGTCAGAATTTTTATTTTTATCAGAGAGAATAATATTTTTTTTTATTTTATATATGTAAACTGTATATTTAAAAAAATGGGATTGAATACTGTTTCTTATTGTTATTCTTAAATAATGATTTAGACTAAAAAAATAATAGTGAAATTGATTAGATATATTTAAACTTACTATTTTTATAAACTACATTTCTTACATTTTTAATTGCGATAAATATTTCTATAATTATTTGAATTCAATATATATATATATATATTTCTTGTTATATTTATGAACTAAGACTCAATTTTTTAAAATAAAAATGAATCCGTCTGTGTCTTAGAAATAGATTTCGCTTAGGATTTCGAAATATTTATATTAAATAATCTGATTTGTTACATTGAACCCCAAAACTGTATAAGGAGAAGACTATTACTCTATTTCGATGTATCTTATTGTAAATTATATTTGATATAAGGCAAACAAATTGAAATAGTTTTGGTTGCTTAATGGAATTTAGGCATTTGATAGCACCAACACTTTAGTTTGATCAATACAAAACTAGGGAGTTACAGAATGGTATTTTTAGGTCTGAATGTGGCACAGCCCTCAATTTTGATGGATGCGTTATGAGACGAGAGGTGCCCCGAGATGGTGGGAGTTGGCTTTTGCCTGAGGGAGACTTCCGCCCATCCATCATCCACAAACACAACCAGCATATATGCTAATCACTACAATCTGTCGACAAAATTATTCAATCTTAATTAGTTTTACAGAAGGCCTACTTAAATATGTCACTCTTATTTTATTACACAATATCAATGGAAAATTATATCATGCCTCAAGAAAAAATATGAATACAGTAAATAGAATTACGAATAAGATGACATCGTTATATGTTTAGATTACGGTACTCTGGAATTCAGTGAAAGTACTTTGGTGATTATCATTTCGACTTATAGACTATATAAAACAATATTTCAGTATTTTTTATTCATATAATACAACATAAATTATTATAAAGTAAATGTAAATATTAATTCATTTCTGTATTACATCACTCCATATTATAGTTTGAACTGTATTGAGTCCTGGGCTACCGTCACAACCTCTTTTCACACTTATAATAACAAGATTAATGAGAAAAAATACAGTTCATATGTGTAATACCAATTCACTACAAAAAAAAACATTGTAACATTGAAAAGTAATTAACTTCAATATCAGTGTTTGATATGACTTTACAAGTAGGCAAACAGATGGAGTTAGACCGCATTTCAAGTAAGTACCGTGTCTTTTGCTCTGTCAAGCTGCATGCCAAGTCATTCCTAAATATCGGCCGAACAGCACTCAAAATGTTAATATCGATTACATTCAGTTTAAACAATTAACATTCGAGTCGGCCGATAT
This sequence comes from Diploptera punctata, assembly GCA_030220185.1. NCBI lineage: Eukaryota > Metazoa > Arthropoda > Insecta > Blattodea > Blaberidae > Diploptera > Diploptera punctata. Next base: position 163,232 of record JASPKZ010003874.1, on the reverse strand, counting down.
AAAATTTATTGTAGATTTAAAAAGTACGCATTGTAGTTTATTTACTTTTGGTACGCTTGTTTTACAGCATGTTGTTTTAAAATTGTTCATTTTCAGTTTGCAGATTAATAAACTAGTTTCTAGGCTTACTGATCTTATTTAACAGTATTAATCATTTTTCTATCACCTGATTAAACAAATTAATTAATTTTAATAAAAATATAACACACTATAAAATATGTTATTTATGTTTCGTAATACTTCTTAACTTTCTGGACAAGCAGCCATTGTATTGTATATTTAATTATTTTCGTTACATCAACACAATTATGAAACATTTTTCTTTGTTATTTTCTCTCAAATTATAGAATTTATTTAATTGGAGAAATTAATTTGAGTAAGTTTTATACTTCATTCCGTTACGGAATAATTCCGTTTGATTGCCTGAAGTATAGATTTGGATTGGAATTAACTAGACTATTATTTTTTTACTTTATATAACTTCAATATGACATTCAATATTTCCAAATTTACATTAAAGAATACTTAGAAAACAAGATATATTAGGTACAGATTTCAAAGGCAAAAATACAATTTAATTAAAATGTCATCAGACCAAGAAATTTATTATTAATAGTATTATATTTCCTCTTACAATTGCTCGTAGCTATGTGCCATTTATTATCAGATTAAGTTTGCATGCTGTATGCATTTAAGTTTATTACATTTTTTGGAGAATTTCATTCATTCCTATTAAAATTATTTTACTCAAAGATTTGTTTTCGATATGAATGCTTTGTGAAGGAAATTGAAGATATATTAGATGTGATATTATCTTTGCAGTTATATTAATTTGTAGATATTTTAAAATTAATTTTCTAAAGTACTTTTCTTTTTCTTTGTTGCTTTACTTATTTCTTAATTTATGATTAACATTTCTTGATTGACTTAGCATGGCACATAGAATTCATGAACAGAATGTGGTAAAGGATCTGAGGACATTCTGAAAGTGAGTTTCCTTGTTTTGTGTCTATGGGAAAATCACAATTATTTGGTGTATGTTTAATCGGTGTGCTTGCTTTCTGTTTTATCGGCTGAAGTGTATTTAGTATATGGTGTGCTTTTTTGTCAAAGCAAAAGGCACGGTCTACACCCACACATATACACATTAACAAACCGTATCGAACCACTCGTGATGTTGCTGCTGCTGTTGTTGGGCGTGCCGTGGTATCGGGTTGTAACGTGTGGCCTGGGACGCACTTGAAATTTCAGTCACGCGTTGTAAAAATATAACTTTCCTTCCAAAGTTGAATGTTTTATAGTTTTATTTCACAGTGAATCGAAATGGTGTATTTTTATTAAGGGTTATACAATTATTTTATTACACCATTTTGGTCCAAACCGGACTGTGTTTTTAACTTTAAAATTCGCCATTTTTATTGGTGATCGGTGTTTTTATTTAACCGTGAACACCGAAGTATGAATGTAATCCCCTCTTAACATTTTTGTCTGGCTTCTCGGTGCGTCCATTCGCAGGATTCCCGGGCTACAGTTACTTCCCTAATCCCACAGCCACAGCTGCAGCTGCGACCCCAACAGCCAGCGGTGCGGACCGGTCCAGTACCACCTACTACGATTATGCAGCTGCAGCCCAGCAACAACACCAACAGCAGCAGCAACAACAACAGCAGCAGCAGCAGGCACAGACAACAGGCCGTCCCGAGCAGGCGGTGAACAGTTCGCCTCTGCATAGCGAACACGTCTATCAGCAACATGCACGTAACCCAAACGTCCCTCAACGTAAGCATACTAGTGGTCCTCCACCGTCGCGAACTAATCAGCATCAGCAAATGATGTTGCGTTCGGAATTGTACAACACGACCGGTGAAGATCGCGGGGTCAAAGCTTACGTCACAGGTATGTGATCGGGTTTTGTATGTATTTTTCATTTTGATGCTTAATCAGTAAATGAGGTGCACTATTGTCATGGGCACAACCTATTTGTATTTTAATTAATACTTCACGCCTCTGCTATTTATTCTAAATTCATTTTTATCAGTACAAAGTAACAAACTTTATTATAGATCTAGAGAAAAAGAGGATTTTTAAGAGAAAATAAAATGTTTATTTCATTAGTGAACAATTTAATTCACCTCATATTTTATAGTGCACTTCTTAACAAAATCTGCTTCCGAACGCAGCATTATTCCATCAATTTCTGCTTAAAAATTAGTTAATGTTTTTATTATAGCTTGTTTAGAAATCATTAGTCTTATATGACAATAAGTATCAACCTGGTAACAAAAAAAAATGAATAGTGCATCTTTAAAAATAAATTTAATTACCTAACAAATGTAATACAAATCACTGTAAGTAAATGATTTACCAGGTTTTCATTATTTCTAGTCTAGCGCAATTATTAATACTAAATTAGCAAATCAAGACAGTTCACGTCGTGTTAAGAATAATTATTACTATAATAATTTTATTTGATGTTTATGATAAAGTTATAATACTCAAATGTTCGATTCCAATATTCACTAATTTTTTTCTCTACTCCCGAATTATTTTATTAAAAAATCCTTAACCTTTAGACGTATTAATATATCATATATGATATAATCACTTAAAAAAGTGTATTAATTCTATAAGAAGGAATCCTATAGATGTTCTCTGTCACTTTAAATATAAGTAATACTAATTGTTTAACTGACAGTCCACCTAGAATACTGGGTAGAAATAACACAAGGGTGCATATTTAAATATATTTACTTAGATTAAATATAATCAGTTTGGACTAAAAACGTACGGTTTTATTTATTTCATAATAATCATCCAAACATATTTTGATGCAGTATACAGGGAATATGGAACAAATTTTCTTAAATGAATATTTTTTATAAAATGTGGATTATTGATTGCAGTACAACATTAATAACAAATGTTTATTTTAATATGATTCATTTACTCTCTGCTGAAATTGACAGTGGGATTGAAAGAAAAAAATACAAAGGAAAAATTTAGACTATATTTCACATCCTGTATATACATTATTTGAGAAAACTATACGTTTGATATTCAAAATCTTAATTTTATTTATATTTGTCATAAAATCTGTGCAGTTACATTACCCCCATTCGGCGTAATAAATTGTAACATATTTGTGGTGGTCTAGTGGTTACCACTGATTTTCTAGATTTGAGGTCCGCAGATCAAAACAGCCGGTTTGGATTTTTTGAGAGATAAAATTCATGAGATAGATACCTTCTAAAGGGAAATAAAACTCTGGAGCTCTGTCATAGACCAAGAGCCTAAATCCTAAAATGAGCAACGTTTATCGCTCCTTACAAGGCCAATTTTGATTTACTATGTTAGAGGCCTGAGATATTAAAGACTACATTTAAAATAGGTCTATTACATTCCTTGTTTTTGTATATGCACGTAGGATGCCAGAGAAAAGATTACCCAGACAAGCTTTGGAATGGCTTCCACCTTGGAAAGGAAAGAGAGGCCTACCTAGATTTAAATGGATGGGTTATGTAAGAAGAGATATGAGGGAGCTAGGTCTGAAAGAATTAGAATGGAAGGACAGAGAAGAATGGAGAAAGAAGATACAAATTTAAAAGCTTTGGACACAGGAAGATTTTTTATTACATTGTAAACCTGTTTATAAATAAATAAATAAATACATATAAATATATATATATATATATATATATACATATATATATATATCATCATCATAGTACATTCACGAATTTAGGCCATTTGTTGACCTGTTTCGGCCTCAAGAGAAACACCATCCAACAGTCTTTTGAGTGGACGTCCTGGTCTTCTTCTTCCTGCAGGTTGATATCTTAACATTTGTTTGGGTATTCTGTGATCTTCCATTCGATGAACATGTTGCATCCATCTTGACTTATAATCAGACATTTTGTGTTCTAAAGATTCCATGTGTAATTCTTCTAAGATGTCTTCATTTTTTTTGTGATCTAGTAGTGTGTATCCTGCAGTCCTCCGAAGATATCTCATTTCAGCAGATCTAAGTCTCTGTATATCCTTCTGTTTCAATGTCCATACTTCGCTACCATACAAAAGAGTTGGAAGAGCCAGTGTTTTATACACTTTGTCTTGAATGCTTTTGGACTAATATATATATATAACAACACTTTTGACACAATCACGGGAAAATATTAATAGAGATCAACATTTAATAATAGGCACAAACACTTTTGAAGTAGTAAAGAGTTTTTCATACTTAGGGAAATTCATACCGCTAACAATGATGAATTACAAGAAATACCAGTTAGAATATGTAGAGCAAATAAGGCATAAGATGGATTACTTTCAATCCTAAATTTCAAAATTATTTAAGAAAGTTAAAATAAGACTATAAAACCTGCATACGTCCAATATTGGTATATGGAAGTGAAACCTGGACTATGACAGAGAGCTCTGAAAATGTAATTAACACTTTTGAAAGAAAAACATTTTAGATGGATATATGGACCAGTATAAGATAATGGAAGATGGAGAATGAGGTACAATAAGGAAATCTATGACATTTTTACGGAAACTGATTTATCAACTCCTGTTAAATTTAAAAAAAAATGGAATGGACCGGACATGTTCAAATAATGGACAAATAATGCATATCTCAGAAAGTGGCCAGTAAAAAACCTAAGAAATGATATATGCATTCAGTGAAGGAAGATTGTAATTAAATCCTGAACTGTAGGGATAGAGAAGATTGGAGGTCTCGCATCAAGAAGGTCCGGGCCCGCTATGGGCAGTAGCGCCATTAAAAAAGACGATATATATATATATATATATATATATATATATATATATACCACTTTCATTTATTTACTAAAAATCAATAAAATAATCGCATTCTTGAGTTCATGTACGATATGTGTTGATATATAGCAGGGCCGCCCAAACTACGGCCCTCAATCACCTTCTATTCGGCCCTTGTAGGCCTATAGTATTCTAATAAATTAAAATATGCTAAGGGAAGGCGTATGATATTAATATATCAGTAATGGTACAAGAACATGTGATATATGTTATAACGACATAACAAGAAAAGTAGCACGCGCTAATAATAATAATAATAATAATAATAATAACAAGAAACAATAAATCTGTATGATCATACCTAAATAGAATAACGGAAGACAGATCCTCAAGAAGAATACAGGAATGGGAGCCACTTTGCAGAAGAAAAATAGGAAGGCCAAAAATAACGTGGATTGATAGTATTTTCAGCAACAAGAGAGAAAAAGGATTGGACGACGGAGATTGGATTGACAGATGTGCAGGAGAATGACAATAATATTATTTGGGAGCAGGAAGATGTTGTGAAATACTACGAAACTTGATAAATAATAATAATAATAATAATAATAATAATAATAATAATAATAATAATTCACAACAGCTATAATAGAATCTAATGACCCGCGCCACTTTCATATTTCTTTAATTTGGCCCGCGACACAAGTAAGTTTGGGCGACTCTGATTATTAGGGTGTACAATATACGTACTTTGAGAGTGAAAAAAATGTGACAGGTTCTGCGTTTCCCAACTGGAGGTCCGTCTAGGGCGGATGATTTCACGAATATAATTTCCTCCACCGAGTCGATTAGTCAGAAGAAACAGCCCAATCAGATGGTCGCGAACAATACCAGCCCACACATTTATGATAAATCTGTGTTGATGGTGGAATGCACGAGTTGTCTTAGGATTCACAAACTCCCAGACATTGTTATTGTGAATATTGCATAAATAATTACTGAAGTGTTTATCCAGGGACGTGGACACTGCTGGCAGTAATGATAACCTTCCAATATCAACCAATACCAACATGTTACATACGAAGTAGTCAAAACTACAGTGAACGGTGGCCTAAGGGAAGTCCAGCGTCAAACCCTTCAAGGACTTCCAGCGGGGAAACGGGGAATCTGTAATTTTGTTTCACATAACAAGAGTTTTGTTTTACCTCCTCTACGAACTCACAAAATTAGTATACGAATTTTTTTACACTCTATATATACGGATTGTCCACCGCTGTGGTCTCGAGGTAGCGTGCTACCTTGTCACGCAGCGGGCCCGGATTTTTTCTGGGTGAGGTTTTTATCGGGGTTTTTCCTCACCTGTAAGACAAATGTTAGGAAAGCTTTAAGGCCCAAACGGTCCCCGAACTCATATGGCCATCATCATCATCATCATCATAACCATCCTTCACCGGTGTGGAAAGCAACGGGAAACTGCCACACCTACAATTCCCTAGTAAAGCTGCACGCATAGTATGAAAATGCTATGATTGCAGTGAAGGACCTGCCTTCGGGCAGAATTACTATGGATGGATATACGGATTAGAATACCGTTTTTAAAACCCAACTTTAAACACCAGATTGATGTTCTTTAAAATGAATCAATGTCAGGTTTTGGAAAGTTTTCAATTAGTGTTGATGGTTATGAAATCTCGTATAAGAGTGTAGGATAATATGTTCTTGGGGCCAAGTTGCGTCGTTTTCGAGATGACGAGACGAGATGGGATGATGAGGTGTGAAACAGGCTCATGGGGGCACTCTGCAAAGTGTTCAAGAAATTGCCTCCCCACCATCTCCCTTCACCCGTTCAAGATAGAGAAAAAAATCCCTCAAGAGTAACTTAGTTGTATATATGGGCATTCTACCGGAACTCTTCGCTCTATTTATAAAACTTAGAAAGAAATTATGCAGCTTGACTTAAGAAAGGAATCTTTTTTTATAACTATTCTCCATTACCTTCATGAAGCCTTGAAAGTTGTTTCTGCTGAGTATTCTAGCATGATAATCCTTTTTTACATTTTAAAACTTCAGTTATCTCTTCCCCAGCATCATCTGGACTAGGTGCTTGGAATATTAAATAATTTATTCAAACTTTCTACCAATAAAAATTAAATTCCACACTATATAAACCCTCTGTGTTTAAACTCATTGCACAAAAGTCTTATTCACTTATTTATAATTTAATGTTTTGTTGAAAAATATAATAATATTCAAAATTGAAGAAAATTACAGAATTACACAGGCCGACGATGAACAGCTTTTAAATTTAATGAAGAAGACCATCGTGGTATAATTCATAGCAAACTCATATTGTGATGGACGATAGAAAATAACTGATTCATCATAAAAATCATAATATTCAGCTACTTACTATAAACAATAAAACAATTGAAGGACTCGGCTGTAAAACATGTTAACTGACAAATTCTTGAAAATTGAGTTCTAGCATATAAACTGTGATATGAGAACTCGTGAAGAATTTGGTGCACATAGTTTTATTTATCATCTATTGACCATCTGCCATCTATTGATAGATGTAAAAACTATGTGCACCAAATGCTTCAGAAGGTCACATATCACAGTTTACATGCTACGACTCAATTTTCAATAATTTGTCAGTTAACAAGTTTTACAGCCGAGCCCTTCAATTATTTTTGTCGGACGTTATTATTAAACGAATCCACGGTTGTGTGCATAAATACAGGCTACATTTTGCATATATTAAAACAAGGAAACCACACTTTTTTTTAAAGTCTGTAGTCCATTCTGGTGATCTGATGCTTACCATCACAACTCTGGCTCCAAGCGTCATGGATTCAAATCTGGTTATTAAAATAACGATACAAATTATAGCCTGAACAAACCAATAATTCAATGTAAAACACAATGAGATTAAAAAAAATTAATGGAAAAACATTGCAATATGCTGTAACAACTAAAAAAATCATTTCCATATCTTCGAATTATATGGAGTTGATTTTTCAGCACGTAAAATCCCTTTGAAAGAGAACTAAAGCGTCCCGTATCGTAGTTGTATATGCATTAATAGGAACTCAAGCATAACAGATATACTGTGAGCAAAACTGGCTCCCATTTCACGCGCAGGTTTGAATTTTCCGAAGCTAATGACCTCAGGTGTTAATGAGCGTCATTAAACTAAGTAATAACAAAGTCTATACTTACTATTTAACTGCAGTGATCCTTAGTATTTCCTTTTAAAAGAGAAAAACGCGCGTGTGTAGGTCTTAAGTATATAGGCCTATATAATTTCTATTGCAACGTTCGATGAGGGAAGAGAGGAGGTCTACAGTCTGTCCGTGGAATCTGTAGAGAAGCTATTCGATATAAATCATCTATGCAGGAGGCAGGCAAAAACGCACGACTAATGAGGCCGCGGAAGAAAGTGCAGGAGGGAGAACAGATCACGTGACATTACTCATTTTGCTCCTAATCTTCAAGTGAGAAAGATATCTAATCGGAAACCCGGCGAATTTCTCTACACATTCCATGGTTGATCTTTAGAAACGTAAGTTCTACAGATATTCTGATTTAAATGACCTACTGTTTACTGTAACTATTACCATTTTCATTGTTTTGCATTCTTCTCCATCGTGACCCCGGCAGGAGACTGTAAACAATGCCACACCTGGAGGAAGAATAATGAACTAATATTGTGTTGGTCACTTTGCTAAACTGGTCTTTTTCTCCACTCTACGTCATGTTATTCGGAGAGTATTGAAATCTGAGTTGTAACAAAATATTTATTTCAAGACTCTTTTCCTCAGCTGTAATATATTCTCTTCCATTTATAAGTAATACATGTCTTTATTTAGTATGCTCTCACATACAAAGCTTGTCCCTAGCTTCATAAAATCTCTATAATCCTGCAACATTCTCATATAAATCTATGCTTCAGGAGTCGGTCTGGTTCCCTTCCGGCGCTGCGGCTGTTTCTTACTTACAATGAACTGTTGAGTCGTTCGACTTACGGTAATAGGCTCAGTTACCGCTCACTACAAACTTTTTAACATTCGTTTGGTTGTTAGAGGAAGTATTTAAAAATCAATTCATTCGTAATCCCGAGCAATTTATTATAAAATAAGCGATTTTTCATTAAATTAATAACATTAAAATTGTTTATTGATTTTAAAATGTAATCAAATTAAAATAAAATGAAACATAATTCTTAGAAGCATACAATAATAACAATTTCAATTCTTCAGTTGTTTAAATTAAGTTTACTTGCTAAACACTTGAACAAGATCAATACATTGTCTATTTCAAGATGTATTCTGTTCAACCACCAAGAGGAAGAAATGGATGACGAATACCTGAACAATTGTGCAACCATCAACTGGAAACTACCAAAATTTAAAAAAAATGCTGGAGAGGAGGACAACTAGTGACTTCCTTGTTAGATCCAGCGCATTAGATACCAACCTAACAAACAATTTAAGTTGCTAATTATCAAAACTCTATTAAAAAAACTAATTTAAACAAAGCAATGAATATGTTTAAAAGAGATTAGGTAATTAACTAAATCTGGTCGTCCAATCATAGACATACCCTTCGGTTTAGCATGAAACAAAAAGACAAATATCTTAACCTCCCACGGTAGATTTGGACCTTCCAGTTTAGTCTTCGTGACCACATGTCGTCTGCCTCCTGCTGCATAGTATCACCTGCATTTCATGTGTCTCTCTATAACATATAATACTGTTCAAGTGTCGAAAACTAGGGATATGAATGAATCGGTGTACGTAATTGCGACTATTTCTATACACATGAGATCTCTTTATACAAACTTTAAATCATTATTATTGCTTTGTACACTTTTTATTTCAGTTTGTCAATATATTAAATATTCCTATAATTAAAGTAAGTTAATCTTAATGTGTAATGGTAAAGAAACCTAGTAAATAGTATTCTTATACAGGTAGAATGTGGAAAATGGTTTACTTAAAAAACGTAATATTTTCCTCTGTTTTAACGAAACTTGATTTTGTAATAGACAGCTATTGCAGCATGCCAACATTAATCTGAATGATAATATGTATTACTTTTAATCTACCAGCTTAGAAAATAATTTTGTGGTATTAGATATTCTATATCTGTTTTAATAATTTTATAATAATTTATTTATATTTTATTTTAAATATTTTTCCCTTTCCACCACATTTCCTATCATTTACTGTGGTTCTCATGTCGATTGTCATGTGTTGTAAACATAAATATAATCCATTAAAATGTTTGAATTTAATTAAATAAAAATAAAACTTAAGTTTTATATGATTTTCATTCAAATATAAATTATATAAACCAAATTATATAAATATAAATAATTTGAAAATAATATAAAACTTAAATTTTATTTTCATTTAATTAAATGAATATGGATTTTCATCAAGTAAACGCCAAATCAATTGATTACTAAACATGTTTGAAGTTTATCTATAAAACTGAATTCAAAATTATGTTTAGTTTGAAATTTTAACAAATCTCTCTTCTAACCAAATTATCCAAAATAATTATCTCAAATAACTGACAGCATATTCCAAGTATAAGATTCACCTAAGAATTAAAAAAAAATATATTCAACTTTTAAAATTGAATTCTGCTAACAATCGATATTCAGAATCTATCGATATATAAATTACATAGAGTGAATACAACGTATTTTCTTACACTTAAGATCTTACAATGCGAGTGACTTAGTCTGGGATGTAACTTGGAAAATTTTATCTGCCTCTATGATATACATAGAGATATGAGAGACTTCCATTGACAACTGTAAGGGCTAATATCAAAATTATTGAAGATATCTATCTATCTAGTGGGAGATGAAACATGGGGGTAGTCCTAATCTCCCTAGTCATATAAACATCCTGGAGAACATAATTACAATATATTTGACACTGTTCTTCACAAGTTACATTATCAGATACTATTAATGCGTTGTAAATTCCAGAAATAACACTAACAGATGATAGTTTTATCCATTTGAAGTTAATATTAAAAATAATAATCCTACCTCTGTGTTTACTCTTTGCAATTTCGTTCTTTCAAACCGAAATATTGCACATTCAATCGATTTTAGATTGTTTAAAAAATATATATGTGTATATTCTAAATAAATAAAGTTGTATACCTATTAAACTTATTTGTTGAACGCTAAATGTTAGACAATATTTATATCTGTTGAATACTGGAACTGCAGCTTAAATTATACGTCTGTTTCGGAAGATAGGAGCTAGAAATATCGCGAATAATCTTTCAAAATTTTGGAACAAGTACGGATTCAACGAGGAATTGAAAACACTTTGTGCTTGTATGTTTAATTAAGCCGGGAGTTCACATTTCTACCCATAATATTCTGTTCCGTTTTGCGTAATGGCTGCTACAATTTTGGACTTTGTCGTGCTGTTTTTATTAGGAAAAAATAAATATATTTTTCTCGTACTTCCTTAGCTTTATTTGCATAAAGTTTAGTAACCCGTTATGTATCAGAAATATTTTAACTGATTTATATGTGGTAGCTTGCAATATAACATGATTGGCTGGATTACAATACTATACATAAAGTATCCTATGATTACAAAACTCTCTACATTTTACTTTTAATTCTAAAAGTACAAAAATCTCGTTCTTAAAAATTACGTTCTCTTATTTAAAAGTTTAAAAACATAAAAAAACCGCATATGGTGAAGAGTATGAAGTTGTGTATTTTACGAGAAGAAAACTAGAAGTTAAACTTCTGATTTTTGGAAATTAATTGTCTCTTAATATTTTCAATTCGTTTTCATGTAACATAGGGAAGAGCGGGTGACAATGATGTTTAAAGTTATCTTGCACAATTTTAAATAATTATGAACTACATAATTTTTTTTAGATAATTTATATTCTTATTAATTCTTCCTGGTTAATAACACAGTTAATAAATATGATAAATTTGTTAATCAAAATTTGCAAGTATTATTGCACGTGTTGAGAACCACTTGTATTTCCTGACCTACTGACTTTATTTTATTTGTTTTTTTGCACTTTTCGTTTTACATGTTATGTAATGTGCTGTTATAACTACTAATAAGGTTTGTTTTTGCTTGTTCTGTGTGCTTCCAGTGGACCTAACGAACGGGCAGCTGACCCCCAACAATAACACACCGCTGTTAACCCAGGCGCTCTCAGGTAGGACTATCTGATGATGCGCTGTCAACATACATAAGTAACAAAATACCAATGTCTCTTACATTATACGGAAGTATTACCAGCCTCTAAATTGCACGGTGGGAATGAAGTCTCTCCATAATTATCAGAGAGATGCTTGCAGATGTTTTAATATAAGGAACACATTTCCTCGTTGGTCAATATTTTCAATAGATGCATCAAACAATATAATATGAAACGGAGATTTATGATGAGGGACAACAATATTCCGAAAATTTAAGCACAGGTGTACAGCAATATTTTTCTCAAACGGTAGGAAAATGTATCGTTGACTCTCACTCCTTTGTTTATATTCTCTGACTACCATTGTCCTCACTGTATTAGTCTACAAAGGTCGAAACGGATCGGTATGCTTGAAACTACGACCTACGTTATCAAGTAAACGTCACAAGTACTACAGTTCCTTTCTATAATAGATCTAGTTCAGTCTTGTACGTGGTGACATTTGGTTCTACTATAATAGAGCTAGTTCAGTCATGTACGTGGTGACATTTGGTTCTACTATAATAGATCTAGTTCAATCTTGTACGTGGTGACATTTGGTTCTACTATAATAGATATAGTTCAGTCTTGTACGTGGTGACATTTGGTTCTACTATAATAGATCTAGTTAAGTCTTGTACGTGGTGACATTTGGTTCTACTATAATAGATCTAGTTCTATAATAGATATAGTTCAGTCTTGTACGTGGTGACATTTGGTTCTACTATAATAGAGCTAGTTCAGTCATGTACGTGGTGACATTTGGTTCTACTATAATAGACCTAGTTCAGTCTAGTACGTGTTGACATTCGGTTCTACTATAATAGATCTAGTTCAGTCTTGTACGTGGTGACATTTGGTTCTACTATAATAGATCTAGTTCAGTCTTGTACGTGGTGACATTTGGTTCTACTATAATAGATCTAGTTCAGTCTTGTACGTGGTGACATTTTGTTCTACTGTAATTCCGTGAAGGAAGAGGGGAGTTAGCAGACTATTTACAACGTGATTAAGTTTTTTTATGTAAAAGTTTTAAATCAATTTCGCTTATCGTGTTATGATTTTCATGTTTAGAAGCCTGTATGCTCTAAGTTTGGCATTATATTTTTCCGTTCGCTACGCTAGTGACACCCTTCTATATCCTATCTATTACGGCCTTTGTAGGCTAAGATAAACAAATCTGCATTTTTTCCAAGATTATTGTTAATGTAACAAATTATAAACAAAAATTGTTAATAAAATATCAGTCGCTATTTTAACAAATCGTCTATACGGATAATAGAGTATTTTACTTCTCATTAAAAAATTAAATTTTAGTAGGCCTACAGTTATTGTAAATTTTGTTATAATTCTCAGTTTTGTAATTTGTTACCTTTTTATTCTCTCTCATTTGGCAAGCCCTAGCAGGGTCAGATAAATAAATAAATAAATAATATAATAACAATAATAATTTCATTATGCATATTGTTCTGTTATTCGTTAAAGTACATATTTAAAGTTTATTACGTCAGAAAGTAAATATCAGTTTATCAGTACATCATTGGATCATACACGTAATAACATATCGGAGATTTGAGTTCATATTATTAATACACTCAACCAATATATTTTGTAGAATTTGTTGGTACAGTTGTTTCCACTCTTCTGTAAATTTAATTTCTCAAGTGCATCAGATTTCAGATTACACTATTTTACAGCACTTAATAGAAATCGCAATTTGCATGATTTTTAGCGAACAAATCCATCTTAATTTTATCTGAATAAATTATTAAATTTCTAAGTTATGATTGTTAAAATAAATCCAGGTGGAGAAACTTGCCATATTCCTAATCCCTGAGTACTACTGTACGTCGCCTGCGGTGATCTAGTTATTATGTTCATTGTCTCCAGTTCCGAGAGCCGCGGGTTCAAACACGGCCGTGTCGATGGATTTTTTTTAGGATGGAAAAATCCTAGGAACATGTTCTCCAGGAGAGACCTTAAGCAGCCCCGAGGTGAAGATTTTCAGGCTCGTAAAATAACCTTAATTCTGAAAAAGAGGCCTCTAAGCAAAATATACCGACCTTCTTTATCTACCTTCGTAGTCAATTAGATGTCTCAATCGGTCGGTATGCTGGCAGCATTCCATTTATGTAATATGTAGGGAAATAAGCGTAACTAAATTAGCTTGATTTAGAAAAAATCCTAACAAAGGAGGGACTGGCTAGACACAAAGGGCCGTAAAGCCAATAAGTAATTAAGTAGTCAATACAAAGAGAATAATAGCATGAAAATGCTATGATCTGCCCTCGGGGCAGAATAATGTAGATAGACAAAGAGAATAAAAATATGAAGATATGTCTGAGCATTATCTTACTCTTTGAAAATTAATAAGAATGATCAATTGATTATAAGGTATGAAACCACTTGTGGAGTTGTGATGTTATTTTTAAAAAGTATATAAGTTGTAAAAGGTATACGTTATTTTTAAAAAGTATATTGAAGAATTAATTGGATAATAATGGCAATATAATCCTATACATGTATTCGTAATTGAGTCCTAACGGTCTTTTCAATATTCATGTGTGAATGCCTTCCGGACAATCGTTGTAGGATTCCGATCAAGATCGATGAAAGCGGAGTGATGGATCTTATTCGATGGCGTCCGTGGTGGACAAAGGCAGGTTTTCTTTTTACTTGGTAAAATTGCATTCCACCACTTCTTCATAATCATGCCATCCATTTCACGAATTTCTCACAGGTGAAAAGTGATTAATATACTCAATTAAAAATCACATCTTAACAATGTATGGCTACTACTTTACTTTATATTCAGCCTCGAGAATCTAGCTGCTACGGTCCGTGCCTCTGGACCAGTTCAAACCCGGCCGTGGTAGATGGATTTATCTTTGGTATGGAAACATCCAAGGGACAAATCCTCCGGAAGGGACTTTAGGGCCGTAGGTCCCGAGTCCTAGTTCGAAAAAAAACCTAAACATAAATTAGAGTTTTTGAAAAAAAAAATGTCCTCTTTCCCATCTGATTAATACCTTAATTACCTACTATATGTTTACTTGGGGCGATGAACTAACCACTGACATTTGTAGAGAAATAAGCGTATCTAGTAGTAGTAGGACTTTATTAGACAAAAAGTAAGATATTTACAATATTATTTACAAATATGGGTCGCACGGGCAGTAAGCCGTACGTGCTGTTGACAGTCCGTTACAATAAAGTAATAATTGGTACTAGTGTAAAGAAAAATAAACAAAAACAGCAATAACATTACAATTACATAAAGAAAACACAATAAAAATATTACAATTAAATAATAACACAATAGCATTATACACTAAAAACATAAGATAATAAGTAATTAGTAGTAGTAGTAGGACTTTATTAGACAAAAAGTAAAATATTTAGAATATTATTTACAAATATGGGTCGCACGGGCAGTAAGCCGTACTTGCTGTTGACAGTCCGTTACAATAAAGTAATAATTGGTACTAGTGTAAAGAAAAATAAACAAAAACAGCAATAACATTACAATTACATAAAGAAAACACAATAAAAATATTACCATTAAATAATAACACAATAGCATTATACACTAAAAACATTAACATTACAATTACATAAAGAAAACACAATAATATTACAATTAAGTAATAACACAATAGCAATAACATTACAATTACATAAAGAAAACACAATAATAATATTACAATTAAATAATAACACAATAGCATTATACACTAAAAACATTAACCTTACAATTACATAAAGAAAACACTAAATTATCTTCATTGAGTACTCACGTAAAGAGAACATCCCCACCATATGTAAAGAATTTCATGTTATGATGAGACGAGACCTTTACATCAGCAAAGCGCATGTAATAACTGATGGAACTATTATGACTTGTGTATAAGGATGTATTTTTTATTACTAAAATTGTTATTAATATGGATTAATGACAATTATAAGGACAGTAGTTGATAGTATGTTAGATCCTCACTGTCAGTAGTAAAAGAAAACATAAGCTCGCCTCGCTGGAGATATATGGCCTAGAATGCTGCTACACCTTCTTCAAACAAATTAAGTATCAAGAAAATCTCTGAACATTTAACGATTAATAGGCTATTGTGATGCATCCAATTTGAAATAAAAATCTAAATTCACGTTTCTAAAATATTTGTGTTTAAATATTTTTAATCGAATAGCCGACAAACAATTTGTAACCTTAATTTCTGTCGAAAGTTGATTATTAGATTGAAAAAGCGTTTTGACATATGGAACCAAAGCACCAGAGATCGGAAATGGATATTTCGGACGTCACAAGATCTTGAATGTGTATGTTAGGGACATTTGTGTACGCAGCTTTAATTGCAATAACACACAGCCGATTACCGGATCTCGCTCCTTCGAATTTTTTCTTATAAGGAACATTAAGATGTTGGTTATGAAATCCCAGTAGAAACTGAGGAACCGCTTGGGTCTCATTTTGCAACAGACTCTAAGGGATTTGGAGAGGGTTCGACAAAATTCCATACATTTTTGTAATGCATGCTTTTAGGTAGGTGGTTGCCAATTTCAACAACTCCTGTTGGCTCTAAGTTTGTTATGAGTGTCAAAATAGCAGCTTGCAAAAATATACTTCAGACTTATTACCTCTTCAAAATCTCGTAGCATCCGAATATCCATTTCCGACCCCTGGCTTCGTATGACAAAAATGCTCATTTTAGAGTCTATCGTCTTTATAATTTGAACAACCTGTATGGTTGTCTTCATACAAATATACTAAAGAGAAATAGTGAAATTAATAACTTGAATCTGTCAATTTTAAATCTCAGAGATGTTCCTCTCATTCAATTTATTAGGAGGGATTGAGGAGTATAATGTATGAGACATTTATATTTGGTTTAATAACTGTTTGCTTGTAATTCTTCACTTGATGTATTATTGTGTGTGGCTGTAGTCTCTGTCTCAGCTTTTCCCATTTCCTGACTGCTAGTGCGACACCCATCAAGGCTAAGACAATCTGAACAGTCTCAATGAAGCCGCCATGTTATTACTGTTTCTTGTTACGGTTAAACAGCGAGTTGAAATACTTCCAAGCAATTGGTGACATCACAACTCCATGTAATAAAATTTTATTAAATCCACGCTGACGATCTCTGGAAAGAAAATGGCGGCAGTACGTGTAGTAACGTTTTAGAGTAACGAAATCTCAATCTTAATTTCGGTTTTCTTAATCCATTATATCTGCTTCTTAATATAAGTAGAAAATCAGTTGTCTTCACGTTGTTGAATGAATTTAGTCACTACCTATACCAATAGGAATGTTGTTACGACATAATTTCATTTATTGTATTTAGGACTCCACCTTACACTATATACACTAATCCAGGATGTATACCTGTGACACAACATACTACTGAGCCGCGACGTAAAGTCTACCTCCGTGATGTAGTTTGTGACATGAATGTTTTATAAAATGAAATAAATAAAATATACCTTCTTAGGTAAGATCCGTCGTCCCCAACTTATAAAATTTGTGTTCTTTATGCCTGTAAGCCTTTCAGAACATCCGTTCCATCATCAGAAGGTCTTCGTTCGCTACAATATCTAATATGATGGTAGATGCTGTCGAGTCACAACACCACGTTATGACCAGCAGCATCTACCATACTAGATATTGTAGCGAACAAAGACCTGCTGAAGATGGAACGGATGTTCTGAAAGGCTTACAGGCATAAAGAATACAAATTATATAAGTTGAGGACGACGGATCTTACCTAAGAAGGTATATTTTAACTGATTTCATGACTCTCCACCTCAACGGTTTTAATAATGAATTTTATTAGTATGAATGATTTAAAGTAAGGAGTCAAAATTACGCAACGTGCTTGCAGTGAAAGGTGGCCGATCTGAATCGTTTACATACTACTACAAACAAACGATAGTATAGAACGGCCTAGTAATTAATGTTAGACACTGATAATGTAGGAAACGTGTCAGTACGTAACAGCGGTAAATGGGAGATTTGAGCTTTTCCCCACACCCGGTTGAGTTGCGCATCCGTGCTCTAACCGATACATTTATTTAAAATTTAATAAATTTGTTGAATAGTCCTAAAACTCGTAGACTTGAGGACGTGGTGTTGATTTCCTCGATATTTCGCTATCTGAAGTAGTTGATGTCACGACTCTTCGTTGTCACATATTTAAAGATGACGAAATGTCGAAGGAAGCTACATCAAATCTACCATAGCCCTCAAGCAGTGAAGATTTCAAGACAACCTTAATGAGATTTGTTATTATATAGCTGTTTCATCCTAACTGTGCGCTGCTCTTGGTAACATAGATACTGCCTCCCATTTATCTGTGTTTATAATAACTCGAGTTTTTCGGATAAAAGAAAAGCACAGAACCTCAGATGTACCGAAACATCATACCTTATCTGAAATTGATGATTTTGAAAGAAATGCGTAGAGAGTGTAGGGAAGGAGTTCCACAATAAATGATTGAACGTCAAAAGCCAAGTTAAGGGAAAGACGTATCCCTGTAATCTCAAATTAACGAAATTTATGCCCGATTTTTTGGAACCATAAGGTAATGTAATACCATTTTTAGTGTCATCATCCTAGACAAGTAGTAAGCCTTGAGGCCTCTCTTACGGTCTTCTTCCATCTCGTAAAGGGCCGATCAAAGCTATTTTACAGTTTCTAGTTTCATATTTTGTTAATGTTTTGATCTATTTTTATAAAAATTTTCTCTTAGTAAAACAATATATAATCTTTATTTAAAATGATACAATAAACATGAATATATGTATTTATGTAACTTATAATGTTAGAAGAAATCAAGATATCGCTCTAAAATATATCTTCATGAAAGTATGTTTGTGAATTTATAAGATATGAATTTATACACTGTAAATATGTTATTACTTCATCTTAAATGATTCCGGACGAAGTAGGGCGTAAGTTTGGTTAATTTAATGTTACCGGGATAACCTTCCACACTTCTCTTATACTTAAAAGTGTATGAGATATGGGTAGAAAAGTGAAAACAACGGAGGAGGTCAGTAGTGCAGGAAAGGTAGTTAGTTGAGGAATAGAAAAAAATATATTCTTCCCCATTATATTTCTTTTCCTATAACTTCATCCCTTTTCTTTTCACAAGAATTACTCGGGCTCGGGACATGAAAATTCTAATAATATACGAATATCCAGAGACTGCTGTAAATAATTCTTTCCACTTTCTCCAAAATCTTTTGATTTTCCGTAAAAATAGAATATTCGTATATTTTACAAGAATTAGTAAATATGTAAAAGTACAATTGTTATTTTTTTGTAAAAGTTTACTTTAATTTTTACCTTGTGCATCAGGATTAATTCATATTCATTTTTATTAAATAAAATATGGGTTTTCTTGGAATTAATAAATTTATTTATTTGCTGTTTTAAAATATTAATAATAATTGTCGGATATCTAAAAACTGTAACATGGTCCCAAATACGAAGCCTTAGGAAGCTCTTGGAAGTAATAGTAATTTAGGGCTCTCTCATTTATAAAAACTGCACAGATGTCAACTGAGTTGCCAGCCCTGCAGACGGCCGCCTTTATACGCACAGATCTACGTTTGACACTCATTTCATTTAGAGGCTGAGACGATCCAGTGCCATGATACTGTCAGAAGATTAACAAGTTTAAAAATCCTGGTCTTATCTGAACAGAAACTTCCGACCTTCCGGTCGGTACCTTAACGAACTGCGCTATATCGCGTGATCCTACATCTGATTTTACTACTCATGTTTTAATCCAATTATTTCAAGTTACCTTTCATTTTTATTTTATAACAAAATTGAAACCCAACGCCATACAATTTTGGCAAGTTACGGTACCTTAACGAACTGCGCTATACCGCATGATCCTACATCTAATTTCACTACTCATGTTTTAATCCAGTTATTTCTAAGTTACCTTTCGTTTTTATTTTATAACAATATTTAAACCCAACGCTATAAATACAGACCGTATTGACTACTGGCACAAATCAATTGTCCTACACACCATACGACTTAAGATAAAATTAATTGAAATTATTGAAAATAGGTCTTATGGTTGATAATTTAGTTACTGATTTTCTAAGATGTAGGTCGTTGGTTTATTTTTTAACCACAGCTTATTTATTAGGCAGGTAGTTTTCTAGTTTCGGAAAAAAAACTAAAAGAAAAAAGTATTTTTCTATCGATCACTTTGTGAAACTTTCTGGAAGACTAACTTTTATTTCTTCTTTACTTTGGAGGAGAATCACATTGTTAGACCATCAATGATGCTAACTTCACCTACAAATATATTTTTATAGTTTCTTAGCCTATTTTACTACTAGATTCTTATTTTTAACTCGAACATAATACCTAAAATAAAAATAAAATGGCGGTGCAGTTATGGGATCTGCCACAACCCTTCGAGGAACAAAGTTGATCTCAAAGTTTAAAAGTTTGGTGTATCTGCTATTATCACAGTACTCGTTACTTTGCTGTTTTTATACCCTCGATATTTTCTCATTCACCTCTAATAACTTTGTTTCCACTTCTATCGTATTCTCATGCCTTAGGTAACTATTCAAAACAAAACCAATCTATAACGTCATTTTAATTTATAAATTAAACCCCAATCATAAAGATTGACAAAAATCCTTTTAGATTGTACGAACATTGATTTCCCATATATTTAATTTCTTCTTCTTCTTCTTGACGGTTTAGGCTTATTTACTAGCCTGTTCCGGCTCCAAATTGCTGCTCTTTCCATCTTTTCCTTGGTCTTCCCAAACTTCTTCCTCGTGGTGAATAGTTGTATGCTGCTTTTGATATTCTATTCTCAGTCATTCTTGCCAAGTGTTCTTTCCAGTTTGATCAGTATTTTTCTATTGTTGAGTTTAATTCCTCTACTTTTAGTTGTCTTATTTCTGTGTTATGTTTTTTGTCTGTTCTTTGATATCCTGCTATTGGTCTGAGGAATCTCATTTCAGCAGCTTGTATGCTGGCAGATTGTTGTGTTGTCACTGTCCATGTTTCGGATCCATAAGTATAATAGGAACTGCCATTGTCTTGTATAATTTCATTATAGAGTCTTTCTTGGATTTATTTTTCAAAGTTATTTTTAGTGTTCCTGTTATATAATTAAACTTATTAATTTTGTTATTTATATCTGTTTCTGCTGTGTATGATATTTCGCAATCTAGGAAGTTATATCTTACTATTTGTTCTATCGGTTTATTTTCTAATATTATCTTTGTCCGATAATTTATTCTAATACCGTATTATGACTTTTTTAATGGCGGGCACGTGAACCAATGGATCCCGAATTAACGTTTCGGTCATTGTATGTGGGGTAGACAAATAGGAGCCAGTGAAGGTTTCTCGCAATTTCGCCCGTTTCCCCTGCCAAAATTCTTTCCACCACATCTTCGTACTAATATCATTTCAGTTTAATTTCATATCATCTGCTCCTGTGATGGTGCAACAGGCCTGGTTAGCCTGCATCCTCATATATCATAGGCATAAGAACTTAACCTCACATTACGGCTGTTTATTTTCATAATTTCATTCATATTGTATTTTCGATATTTTTACGTTTTTGTATAGTAGTTATAAGGAACTATTTTTATCGAAGACAAATGAGGATTGAACTATCCAAATTGGAAAAATTATTTTGTATCTTTTGGGAAAATTGCCTTTTGTAAAATGTAGTTTTACGAATTTTATAACAATTTAAAATATTATGAAAACGAAGATAGAATGTAATCATAATCTTTAAAATAGGTCCACGTACATATAACTGAATCAGATGTTCCAGAGCCTTTCAGGATTTCACTGTCTTACTCTTCCTACCAAACATGCGTTGGCACAAAGCTTGAAGTGTGCAACTACTGTTTGTACATACATTTCCTCACAACAATCAGCATTAAGCAATGTGGAAGAAATTCCTCAAATAAGGAAGGTCGAAATTAAATTTACCATTCCCTGATCTAAAAATAAAACTAATTAATCCAACAATTATAATTAGAAAATAGTTTCTAAAAACTAACTAACTCACTGGCACTATGGAACCCGTAGGTTTATGGTCACACGGCCATAAGCTCTCCATACATCCCCATCCTGAGGTAATGTTTTCTAATCATCCCGTGTATAATCGACTTCCCTCAAATCATGTATAATTTTATTCTCCCACCCCATTCTGGGTCTACCAACTGGACCTTTTCCCTCTGATTTTCCTACAAGAAGCTTCCACGCACCTCTTTCATTCCCCATTCGTGCTAGATATCCTGCCTATTGCAGTCTATGAGACTTAACTTGTTCTTATTAAGTTACATATATCTGGCTTCCAATAATGATCATGTAGCTCACCGTTATGTAGTCTTCTTCATTCACCCTATATTCATCTCTTTTGGCCCTAAGATTTTCCTAAGAACTTCATTCTTAAATACTCGTAATCTTCTTTCCTCCCTTAAAGTAAGAGTCTGTGTTTCAAATCCGTATAATATAGGAAGTAAGAAGGCGTACCCACGTAATGCTATTTTAACAGAATTTATTTCCCATTTTCTCTGGACCCATTTAAGATAACCTAATTAAATTTTTACAATATACAGATTAATATCTTATATCCACCCACGTTATCATTCTACAGCAAGATATATATTGTTTAATAATATTAAAATTGACATAAAAACACACTGTGGTCTGGGATATCGTCTTTACATCGTAAACAGCTGACCCGTGTTCGACACAGGCGGAAAAAGTTTTTTTTGGGGGGGATTTTTCCTCACCAGTAAGTTAAATATCAGGACAGTTTAATGTCCAAACTGCGTCCGAACATCATCTTACCATCATACTCATCATTATCTTATTCGTAATGTTTAGTATTGATGTGTAAGTAAATGGTTAATTTCGTCTTATTGTTGTGTTGTCTTGGAGGAGGCCCTGGATTGAGCTATTCATTCGGGGAGGTCCTCCATCTCCTTGTTGATCAATACAAGTATGCATGTGATCCAACGTTTAAAATCTCTCCCCCGACAGATCGTGCCAGTGTAAGACCCGTGCGGCGTGGGACTTGTAGAAGAATCTACTGGATAAGGCGAGAGGTTAAACTATGTTGGAGACGAGGAAGGAGAAGAGACATTAAAAATACTTTGCTCTAGAATGATATATATGTGAATCTACAGAATATTAATCTATACGCTGTAAAAGTTTCATTATTTTGTTAGACGGTTCCAGAGATAATGGGACGTAAGTTTGATTATTTTAACATATTGGGTTACACTCCTTAATATAAATGTAACTGTTGGTTTTGAGTAAGCGCTGCCCTCTGTTGTGACTAGTTTTAATCCACATGGCTTATCTCTATATTAAAAATAACAAATGAAGATATATATTAAATTCCAGTCGATTTACGCGTGAGGAGTTAATTTTGCGTGAATATGTAGTCATTATTGAAGCTGTTCTGTGAATACAAAGCCCTAACCGTCATCATTCATGTGACCGAGGCGAATGTGTGTTTGCTATCTTGGTGATAAATGGTTTTGATAATGCTTTCTCCCCTTCCTCCCCTACACCAAAATAACTAACACTTCTCCCTTTTTTATCATTATGTATACGTTTTTTATGTGCTTTATGGAGTTTTTATGGCCTTGGCTTTATGATAACGGTGTATGTTTTTTTTCGCACGGATCATCCGCATGTGAACAATATTATTCTATGTTTTGCACAAAAATGATTAACGCCATTTGAGATCGTGTCCCTTTTCGATGTGGCTGTTCTTTGTTAGTGTATTGGACAGGGGTGAGAATTGAAGGTCTACCTCATGGAGCAGTGTGGAATTAACCGAGCAAAAATCCCTTTGATTTAGTATACACAATTTGCGTAAAATGTAGGTCAGTATTCGTAACGTTTTGATAAGAATAGTAAAGCACCGCCCCGTGATATAGATCTTCAGCAGTGGATGTGATTCCAGGACTGTGGAGCTGCGGCCGGCGTCTCCAACACTCAATTGGTTATATTGCACGTAATGTTTCTGCTCGTTGTTGGGCCGTGTGTGGTGGTTTGATTGTGTGACTGTTCTTTTTTGTGTGCTTGTTGTCTCGTTGTCTCTGAAGGGACTCCGGCGACGGCGAGATGGCAGTCGCACCAGCCAGTGGCCGCACCCGGAGCCGCAGACGCACCTCCACCACCCCACCAACGGCACTTCTCCGTTTCCTTTGCAGTGATGAACAACTATCAGGCAGCAGCTGCAGCGGCAGCGCAGGGGTTTGGTCCCCCAGCGTCACCTCACGCGGCAGCGGCAGCAGCAGCGGCCAACTCGAGGGGGGGATTTCCCCCTGCCAACTCTCCCGGTCCTATCGACATGTACAGCTCAAGTGCGGCCGATAGTGTTGCGGGGTACGTGCAGGCCGCCAGCCCTCAACCGTCTGGCTTCCCGACTATTGCGGTAAGTCTACCACATGATACTATACTTGTCAGCAGAGAAGTATATATGATCCCCTATCCGTTTTTAACTGGTAATATACAGGCTGGACTAAAATGCAGTTTATGACGTTAAAGGGATGGAAGAGAAGGTCATTTTATGTAAAATAGACAATTTTCCGCTGGTTTGTGTCTCAACTCTTATTACAAGTTACATGTTACACTTACAGGCGTTGTTGAAATTTGTCATCATTGACTTCTGAACAAAGTTTCAGCTCCGTGACAATTATTGTCTGATACATTTAAGAAAAAAAAGAGTTTGCAGGCTGACTATTCCAGGAATAGCAAACTGTTCTTCGATAATTTACAGGCCTCTCGAAAAGAAGATGTCTTTACATAGTAACAGACTGATTATCAACACATGAGGTCAACATTGACCGGGCTAAGTCGCAATGATCCGGATAACGTGCGCCTAGACGCGTAACTGATTCGACATATTAGAGCATAAGCGGCAAACCGATCGATGTACAAGCATTTTGTTAAATAAGAAGAGTTGTTCATCTTGGCCTTCTATTTCTTCCCTCAAACATTGTAAACTACCTTTGCATCCAGAGCATAATTCATACTTTCAGCAAAGCTTGAGACAGCTGTAGACGTCACTTATTTGTTTCATACCACTTAAACATGTTTTAAAACAAAACTTAAGTAAAAGTGTGGATCTTACCTACTTCTTACATATCCATGTAATCTTCATTTTTTCGATCGCCTTCTTATAAAATGTACACACAAGATAAATAGGCTATGTTAAAAACAATAGTGCCGTAGTATGAAAAATAAGTTTCTAAATAATACAAAATACATGCGATGAAATTTAAATAGTTCAGAAGCAATACTTGAGCAGTTTTATCACAAACTGCTGAATTTTAAAATTTTAAATGATTTACGTAACAATAACATGTATTAAATTTAAAATAAAATAGCCGATCTGTAAATCTTATTATCAATATGCTTGATACACTGATTTTTATTTTTTGAATAGAAATAAGATACATGAGTTTTAGACATTGTATTGATCGTAACATGATCATAAAAATTGAAGGATCGAGGAAATATCAGGAAAAATACAGCATTATGAACAGAATATAATTTGATTAATAGGGTAAAATTGAATTCCTCGAAAGTTGGAGCTGAAGAATTGGAGAATAAATAGAATAGCAATTGTGGTAAATTTCAGTACGGTACACGGTTCGGAGAATTTTTAAGCAGAATGGGAATAGTGAGCAGATTAAAAAAATATCTTTTGGGTATATCTAATTGAAGTACTTTATTTAATATATCAATTTTATACGTTGGCTTCATATTCAAATGCATAGGCATGAGTAAATATGCTTTGGCATTTTTCGGATAAATACAGGCTATTCAGAAACAAGGAACAGGCTGCAAACAATTATTTCTTCCGAACTACAAAAAAATAGAATTACAATTCCAACGTTCCTGGAAAGAAAAAAGTTTAAATTTCATTATTTTATGCATTCAATATCAGCACCATGTGTTGCACGACACATATCAAAATGGTGGCTCATTTCTTGTCACACACGAATCAGCTGGTCTCTAGTTATCGAATTCACAGCTTAAAAAAAAATATGTCGCAGATTTTCAAGGGTGTCGGGCATAGGGGGTAAAACATGGTCTTTAACTCAACCCCACAGTCTGGGTTTTTGGTGACCTGGGAGACCACCGGCGATGAAGTTGATCTTATACTCCTCCTCTTCCAATCCAACGTCCTGTTGTGTCGCCATTTTAATACAAACAATCAACATGACAAGCAACGGCGCCAATGCGGCCGTGATCGGAACTTCAAAATTTTCTCTTTCCAGGAACGTTGGAATTGTGTTTATATTTTTTGTAGTTTGGAAAAAAATAAATGTTTGAAGTCTGTTCCTTCTTTCTGAATAGCCCTGTATATAAGACGTTGCTAGAGTGTTGCATTTTTTATTCTGGGTTCGCGAAAGTTATTAAAGACAAATGCTTATTTCTTCATCTCTTAATTTGAAATTTAAAAATAAGAAAAAATTGCATTCATTGAGACAATTTTTTTGGTACCTTTAAAACCCAGAATTGCTGTATCATAATTCAATCAAACATAATTATTTATTGTTAATATTAAGCCATAGAATTAATAACATAACAGCTGTGTATTATGAATTTTGTAGAAGATAGGATTTTTTTCTCGCAAGTCTTATATGTTTTTGTAAAAACAATAAAAATACTCACAGTCATTATAACGTAATGAATCAACTAACTTCTTTAGAATTTTTATGAGGAACTATAAATTTCCAATTCTAAGAATATAAGATATTTTTGTCATATTTGCCCTAAGAAAATCACAGTCACGATCCATATTTTCGAATCCTTTCAAGCTGGATTGTTGGATTATGAAAATGTTTGTTGTATACCAGTTATTTATGGATATTATTTATTTACATACTTTAATGTTTTATAAGAAATATTTTAATATTCTCTGCTGATAATATGTTATATTGTGAAAACATAATTTTATGTGTGTTTTATAACAGGTGTTATTTTTAATTATTTATATGGAATGGTAACTGCATGTAAAATGATTATATATACCACCATCAATACTGCATTCTTGGTTACTAAAAATTCAGTAAAAATTTTAAATGAAAATAAAATTCCATAAAATATGTTAATTGGCACATACTTATAAGTACAGTAATCAATCAAATTAAGGATTTGATCCAAGACTGTAATTTTTGTTGGCTTCTCCCTACCATTTTTAATTTATGACATGATCCTAAACTTAGTCTCATAAACTTAAACATTCAACTCCACCCCCCCACTTTTTTAGAATTTATGTTGTTTCGTTTAAAATGTAATACTCTAACAGTGTTCCATGTTACAATTAATGCCTGTTGCATTTGTTTGGCCTTAATGATCTAGGAACAGTATCTTAATGTATGTACGCAAGATTCACAGTTTCAATCCCGTTCAAGATTGGAGAACACAGTTTCCTGTGGATTGGAAGTTAAAAGATGTTGGTCCCATGTCACATAAGTATATGCAAAATAAAGAATGTTTGGAAATGGAAACAATCCCTAGTAAAATTCATGGGCCCAGGAGTTCGGCATTTGCATGATTATTAGTCTCCTAGAAGATTATGATGTACCCTAAATAAAAGGATACATTGATTTCACCAATAGAGACATCTTATATATTACATACGGTCTATTAGAATGTTAGTTCTGATTGTGAATTTCTCCTTTAAAATATGGACTTTAACATAAAATATTAAGTTCTATATTGGAATGAAACTAGCTGTGTAAGTAAAACGCACTACGATACTACATTGTTTACAATGTAATACGTGCTACAGGAACCTCTATTCTAGACAGAGTTTACTTCACAAATAAAATTAGACTTTGCATTTAGAATATATTTAAAATATATACTTTTTTAACATATGAACTCATTCTGTAACAAAACTCCCTTCTTTAAGTGGGCGGCGGGTATTTGCTACTTTTAGATTAGGGATAGATTATATTTAGTATCAGGTAAGGTCTATCTGCGATCCAAACTCTGTAAGTCTCTGGATCCGGTCTTTTATAGTTAAAATCTGTTTTGAGTTAATGTGCTTTCTTCCTAAAATGTAAATTATAAGTTATCTATAAGTAGACACATTGGAGTTCTTTCAGATCACAAATAGCTAGATTCGTTCAAGAACATTTACCCTAAGATAAATTTATCTACCACTTAGTCCTCATAAATCGTGATATTAATTACATGAGATGATACATACAATAATACAGGGTGTCCCATTCAAACCTCCCACATTTTAATTAATCAAAACTAACAAAGTATGCAGGATTATGAAATGAGGTCGGTATTAAACGAAACAGAAACGTAAAGAATCAGTGACACACACTAAAACAGCTCTATATATGCACTATTAGTAGCACGCACAATATAAAGTCTGTATTCGACTTCGTGCCTCGTTCTGTCCAACATGTCCATTGGTACTGTTGCAATTGTGTCAAGGATACGGGTTCGTAAATCATGAAGATCTTGTACTGGAGTCGCAAACACACGGTCTTTAACGTACCCCCAGAGGAAGAAGTCCAGTGGAGTGATGTCTGGCGAACGTGGTTTTATGTCATTATTGTCCAACATGCGACAGATGAATTAACTGCAACAATGAAAACAAATATTCTTTGAGTTTCTCTTTCTTTTAATACCAACCTCATTTCATAATTCCTCATACTTTGAGAGTTATGATTAATTAAAATGTGGGAGATTAACGGGGCACGGTGTATATGTCATTGATTACAAAACGAAATTATTATTACTGTACAAGATTATTTTATGAAATAATGTTTTTGTATAAAAAAGTAAAGAAAATGTTGAATCATTCCTTAATTTCATAAAGGAAGTTGTTTCATTTAATCTATTTTGGATATTATAATTAAAATATAACATTCTAGATAGGAATACATGTCCGGGAACATAAGTTTCAGTTTTACACATACAACCATTTGCAATTATATGTTTAATGTTTCCCACTTATAATAGTAATATTAATAGTTTTTTTGTTTACTAACTTATTAATATCTTTTTTTTTGTAAATGACAATTTTAATCGCTGAGTTTTGAAAATTGCAGGTTGTCGATGATTGTCTTGTTATATTAATGTATTCCTACATATAAGTTAGCTTTATAGCAAAGGAGCCAGTTTTGAACGTCTGCTTTTTCAAGTTTGTGGATGTTGTTTCTTATAGTTTTATACATATTCCGTATATTCTACAAGTAGATATACAATGGATTAGTAATCACAATTTCAGGTTATTCTGTTTTTTATACCCTTATCATCATATATCTATATTAGGTTTCGTGGATTAGACCATTTGATCCGTTTGGTCTCCAGAATTTATATTTCCCCTGTCAACACATTTTTAGATCTTCTAATTTTTCTCTTACCCTACGGTCTGAACCTGTTTGTTTGCTATGGAATTCGTCTTAGTTGAATTAGCTATAAATTCAAATACTAATTTGATCTGTATTCGTCAATTATTTGTAATATATTTGAGATCTTATATTCCTGACGAAGACTAATTTGTTTTGTGGCCAAGGAGAGTGTATCCTGCCAAAGGTCTAAATTATTTCATTTCTCTGCTTACGTTCCGTTGGCCTGCGATGCAATTATTATCAATTTTTCTGACCTATAAAAATCTATAAGTTTAATAAACATGTTTGAACACTGTTGAGATTAAAATTATTTCCAGTAAAAAATGTACCTTATATAGTTGTACCTTATAAGGTACAAATTTTAAAAATTGAAATAACCTTATTATATATATATATATATATATATATATATATACACACATATATATATTAAAATGTAGGTAGAATTAGAAATTCCATATACGCCTATGTTAATACAGTTTTTTGTGTCTATTAATTGGTGAAATTTTGCTAATATTCATTCAAAATAATTTGAAACTTGGTATGAAATTTTGCATCCTAGGTAATTCAATTCATGGGCTTGTTCTAATATTTCATTGTTTACACTTGTTTTTGTTCTGATGTGGTTTATCCCAACAAAGCAAGACATTTTTGACGCTTCTGTGGAAATTTCCAAATTATATTATGTAGCGTAAAAACTGTGATTTGTAAACTGTCTTCCGGAATTGTATTGTTGATTAATTACATTAGGGAGGAGACAATTTACGAAGTAGTGAACTGGTCATCGGCAAACAGTAAGTTGTTAAATGTAAATTCTTTGAAACACATGTTTCTTTGTAACTTGTGAAGTCAGATTCTAACAATGTCAGATAAGTGTAAATTGAATAGGGATTTCTTTGCCTTACTCCTTGGGCGATTACGTTAATGAAGGTGTGTTTGGATTGTACTCAGAGTTTGAGTCAAGTAGCTTCTCCATAGAAAATGGATTGAAACAAGGAGTTCCATTATCACTTAGATTTTCAATTTCGGGGGCTCAGGTATTTCGTTAAGGCAATAAGTTACAAAGAGGACAATCGCGGGCTCAAAGATTTTTAAAACTGGTCTAAACCTTCTGACAGTACCATGACCTTGGGTTCGACTCAATCTATAACTGAAATGAATATCAAACGCAAGTTATGGGAGTAAAGGCTACCATCACCCAGGGTTGACAACCCGGCTAACATTTCATTTCTATTATCTATAAAGGTGGGAACCTTAACCCCCTTTTACCCTAAGGGTCTCTTAAGGTCTGTAATTTTACCTATTTAATTTTGTTTTTTAATATAACGTCAGTAAAATTAACTACAAATCTGGGTTTAGATAAGAATGGCGTTCACCAGGTTTTTACCTCTTCAGATGGCTCAAGGCTAATAGGAATTATGTTAATAAGGTAGCAATAAATACAGAACATTTCTCAAACATTTGCAAGGACACTGTATTAGATATAAACACTGAAAAATCAATTACATGGAAATCTACCGTCATCGATAAAAATAATATAGAATATTATTACATGTTAACTACCGTATCAAATGTTTTTTTTTATTCAATGCCCTAGGTTGTCATTTCGACATTTCTGGTGTTCTCTCCTGGTATTGGCTTAATTGTAACCCACTTCTGAAGTTGGGGCGCCTAGAAGGCGGAGTTACGTTACTTCGATGATATGATGGGTGATAAATGATAATGAAGCGCCAGGAGAGTTCTTAACCTAAACTTAATCTAAATTCCAAACAGACCATGGCCAACCACAGGAATTATTCCCTTTAAGAGAAGATTCCTATGGTTTAACCGGGAATCGAACCCGGGACTTCATGAACAATGGTCAGAAACGCTAGTCACCGTATGGAATGTAATTCCTTAATTCCTATGAAAGGTGACAGTATTCAAATATATAGGATAACACTGTAGTTAACACGTCAAAAATCATATACCGATTTGTATGTATGTATATACCCGAGGAGACATAGGAGTTTCTAATTTAGTTACGGTTATTTCCCTACAGTGAGTGGCATGTGGTCGGTACTTCACCTCAATGAGACATCTAGTATGGAATTAAGGTATCACCAGTTGGGGAAGGTTGGTTAAATTTTGCTCAGGTGCAATAATTTAGGCTTGAGGTACTCAAAAGTCAAATTAAAGGAGGAATATCATGTCGGATTTCTGTTCAATTTTCCTTTTATTTTTTTCACTTTTTTAATAACGTAAATATTGACATTTGCAAGATCATAATCTTGCACGTCTACTCTACAGGGGAGAAACATTCTCTCTTACACAGTAAGGTAACGAAATAAGCTAAAAGTATTTGAAAATAGGATCCTGAGACAAACATTTCTTCCAACAAGAAGTAAAAATGGAGGAAACTAAAAAATATGAGTTCTATTGTTTATATCGTTGTCCTAACATTCCTAGAATTAGATTGTGATAGAGAGATCATGTAGTTTAAATATATGGCAAAAAGAACTGCTTTCAAAAGTTTCTAATGGTGTACCACTTGAGGGAAAATGCCATTAGAAGGATAGACATAGATGGTAGGATGTATCTTGTGGAACCGAACATCGGAAATATAATTAATTTCGGTTGACTGAGAACAGAGGCCAGTGGAGCATCTTAGTGTATACGACATTGAACTTACTGGTTCTGCAAACCACGCAGTTAGTTAGACTATTTAACTCATGCCCCAAATGGGATTCAATGACCAATCACGTTTCAATTATTTTTTATTTACAACCAATCACAATCGTGTTTCGCCTAAAATTTACGCAGATAATATAAAAACATCTGTAACTATTGATTATACCACAAAACTAGAAAACACTGTTTGAACTTTTTTAAACGAACTATTTTCCAGAAAATGACGTTGCAGAAAAATATAATTGACACATTTACATCATAGGACATCAAATTAATTAATACCTATAACGTTGGTTATACATTTCTCCACTAGGGTGCATTCTTACAATATTGCGATCCTATGGCAATAAATAATATGATCTGGTTGCAGTGATAAACAAAGGAAGGAAATGAAGCGTACCAATTGTTTCTCATTTGTTTTCAAACATCGCCGTTTACATTAAATACCTTATATAAATATTTGAAAATAACTATAGTTAAATAATGATTTTTGAGTAAACACCTTAATTTTATTCGTTAAATAGTCCTAACAAATGCCACTCATAATTTACAAATTCGCTAGATAAATTCACTCCTCACTTCGTGAGTCGTGACTTTATCGGATAATTTGGAAATCAGCCGTGGCATTACTTATGAATAAATTTAATTTGAATCGAATTTTTCATATTTTCTTCTGGTGTCCTAGTAATTACTTTTTAAAAAGTATTTTACTAACGATCTCAATTCACTAACCAGATGTATGTGGAATGCAGCGACCATACTTTACATTTTTTATGGAGAAATCAGCGCATCCAGAAATACTAAGGAGGAATTGTAATGCATATATCCGTGTTAATTACAAACGCCAATGACTTAGAGAAATTAATTAAACTTAACTCTGGAAAACCTTGCTATGCTGCATTAGAGGGATATTTGTCACCCAAAGTCCGTCAATCTTTAAAATAAAATATTTCAGTTCTATTATATACGCCAGAGAGTTAGTTTTAGTTAATTAGTTAATGGTTGGACATTCAGTTCTTACAGTATCTCATCATTCCTCTCGTGGTCCAGAAGTGTATATCCTACAGATATACTGCTGATACATGTTTGTTTTAAGTGCAAAATATTGCTTTCGTAGAGGAAACTTGGTTGAAGAATTATTTTCCTGGAGACCAAATAGAGGGACCGATAACTGTTGGAGAATGAAAACAAATAACGAATCTAAACAAATTAATCAAAAATCAGAATATAGTAAACCATATAAGATCTCTTAGAATTGGTTGGCTTGGACATTTGGTAAGAATGGATGATCAGAGACTGGTCAAGAAACTCTACAATGGAAACCTATAGGAGACAGAGCTGTTGGAAGACCGAAGATCAGATGGGAGGATGGCAATTAAAGTGACTAATTTGAATATGGCAAGAGACAGATTGGCATGGAAGAGGATTGTTGAGAAGGCCAGAACTTTCACTTTTGAAGTTGTCGTGCCTTAGGATGATGATGATGATGATTTTCTTGGAATGTTTTTTGTACAAGATTTGGTTTTAGAGTAGAATGAAAATTCATAATATTTGCAAAAAATTGTAATATCCTTATTCACATCTTTCTCTCCTTGATAAGAAATATTACGTCCCAAATAGTAATATATTTTTGTTCTAAATTCATGTTATTGTCTACAACAATTTTACTTCTCGTGGTATGTATACAATTAAATCCCTTCATGTTGGTTTTGCCCTGAGATATTCTCATGTCAAAGTATTTTATGAATTTATGATGCCTAATTTAAATAAACCCTTCTGAACATTTTAATGTGATTTTAAAATAAAATAAATTAATATAAAATTTCATAGATCCTGATATTTGTGCTGCTTTATCAGCTTGTTTCTTTACTTCTTTTATTAATTTTTAGTGTTTGTTATTAATACGCCTAAATAATTAAATTCTGACACTTCTTCGATATCGACCAGTTATCGTATATGGAGCAGAAACTAGGGCTGATACAACAAAAACTAAACAAATAATAAGCACATGCGAAATGAAAACATTATTTGATAAAATACACAACACAGAAATTAGGGACAAATGCCATATTCAAGACATAACCAAATTTATTATAGATAGACGAAAATATTGGAAGGGTCATATAGAAAGAATGGAAGAAAACCGGCTTGCAAAAAGAGCTAAAGAAGATAGACGAATGGACGGGAGAAGAACAAGAGGAAGACTTGCCAAGAGATGGATAGACAGTGAATGCACATCCGGTACGTCTTCCTCCGAGGAGTGATTTTGTAAATAAACAGGATGAAAATCCTACAAATTAAGTTTAAGAAGAAGAAGAATATAAATTTATGATGATGCCACTCAGCTGATAACATCACTTCATTAAATTTCACGATGTTAACACATAACTTGTTCTTGAGTTAATATATGTATTGTCTTACAATATTACATTAAAAAAATCGGCCGCGGTGGATTAGTGGTTATGATCCTTGTCTCTGGTCCCGAGGGTCGCGGCTTCAAACCCGGCCGGGGTCGATGGATTTTTTAGGATGAAAAAATCCAAGGATCAAGTACTCCGGGAGGGACTTTAAGCCGTGGGTCCCAAGTCTGAAGAATTTCAGGCTCGTAAAAGATCCTTAAGCCTGAATAAAAAGGCCTATAAGCAAAATTTACCGAATTTTCCCGTCCTAGTACTACCTTGGGTTTCTAGGTGTCAGTGAGAAGCCGAACGCTGACCACGGGCCACTCCATTGACATCTATAGGAAAACAAGTGTAACTAAACTAGTATGGTTCGATTTATTCCGTGTAGGGGAAGAGCGCCTAAATCTCGTTGAGGGAAACAAGGGCTTACAAAAAAAAAAAAAACATTCAAAATAGTGTTTTATATTGATGGATAATTTTTTCACCTATTCAACTCATATGCATTAAAAATATTACGGAGACCTATTTATTTTCTTTCATAGTCTGTTATTAAACAAATGCTGTTAATTTAGTTTCAAATAACTTACTCTTGCAATCAAAGATGGACACGAAATAGTATTTATAATTTTATAATACCAAATCGAAATTGCCTATTTTTTATATTTATAATGTCAACATTGATGAAAGAAAGTAAATCATTAAATGATGATGCGTATAATAATAATAATAATAATAATAATAATAATAATAATAATAATAATAATAATAATACGAATGTGTCTAAATGGCTCAAATAGTAGGGTGCGTGTAGGCAAACAGTTTTCAGACACTTTTGAAATCCAGAATGGGTTGAAGCAAGGAGATGCACTATCTCCTCTACTATTTAATTTTGTACTAGAGCATGCCATTAAATCTTTAGAGAATGAGGAAGGCTTACAACTGAATGGTATTAATAAGCTGTTAGTTTATGCTGATGATGTAGTACTATTGGCCGATAGCGAGGAGATACTAAAGGCCAACACGCACACACTATTGAGTAACACTAAGAAATTAGGACTGGAAGTAAATATCAGTAAAACTAAATATGTGGTTACAGGTAGAAATTCAGTATATAATGGAAATGGACAGCTAATGACAAATGAGGGAAATTTTGAGGAAGTGGCTGAATTCAAATACCTAGGAACAATAATCACAAATAGGAATGAGACGCACAAAGAAATTAAACATAGGCTCAATTCTGGAAATGCATGCTTTATGCATTGCAGAGACTTTTGATGTCCCAACTCCTTTCAAAAAACGTTAAGCTGAAAATATATAAAACTATTATTCTACCAGTTATATTATATGGGTGCGAAACATGGACTCTTACTTTAAGGGAGGAAAGGAGATTACGAGTATTTGAGAATAAAGTTCTTAGGAAAATTTTTGGACCAAAGAGAGATGAACAGACAGGTGAATGGAGAAGACTACATAACAATGAACTACATGGTCTTTATAGGAAGCCAGATATAATAAGAACAGTTAAG
Source organism: Diploptera punctata (assembly GCA_030220185.1). Taxonomy (NCBI): domain Eukaryota; kingdom Metazoa; phylum Arthropoda; class Insecta; order Blattodea; family Blaberidae; genus Diploptera; species Diploptera punctata. Next base: position 127,180 of record JASPKZ010003874.1, on the reverse strand, counting down.
TCTCGTAGACTGCGATGGGCAGGACATGTTACACTTATGGGGAATGAAAGACGTGCATGGAAGCTTCTTGTAGGAAAGCCAGAGGGAAAACGCCCAGTTGGTAGACCAAGAATGAGGTGGGAGAACAACATTAACTATGATTTGAGGGAAGTAGATTATACAGGGAATGATTGGAAAGCATTAGCTCAGGATAGAGATGTATGGCGAGCTTATGTCCGCGCGGCCATGAACCTACGGGTTCGATAGTGTCAGTGAGTAAGTAATAATAATAATAATAATAATAATAATAATAATAATAATAATAATAATAATAATAATAATATGTTGATTGATCACCTTTCGTCCCGCTTGAGACATGGGTGCTCCCCTAGCGTCAAGTTTCCTTTATTTCCCTGTAGTTATGGACGACTGGCATGTGATTAGTACATCGCCTCGAGAAGACATCCAGTAGGAGTCTAAGATATTACTTGAATGAAGCAATAATAATAATAATAATAATATAATAATAATAATAATAATAATAATAATATAATAATAATAATAATAATAATAATAATAATAATAATAATAGTAGTAGTGATAATAATAATAATAATAATAATAATAATAATAATGATGAATGGAGTCTTATGGAACAGATATATAACCATAAAAAATAAATTACAAATATATGATTCAGTAGTGAGAAGTACTGTCTTGATCTCTTAAGATGTACTTCAGACTCCAGATTTTCTTCATGGCTTATCTAATCCTTCTTTTAATCTCTTTCTCAATGTTAGGAAGTATGAATGTTTAGAATCTAACTCATATAGTGGACACAATCTCTCTTAATGAATACAGAGAGAAGTTAGTAAATGTAGTTTTCATAAGTAATGTCACGAGTGATTTCCAATTTATCTAGAGAATTTGGAAATCAAGAGTGGCATTTGTTAGGACTATTTAACGAATAAAATTAAGGTGTTTACTCACAAATCATTGTTTAACTATAGTTATTTTAAAATATATATATATATATATATATATATATATATATGTGTGTGTGTGTGTGTGTGTGTGTGTGTGTAAACGGCGATGTTTGAAAACAAATCAGAAATGTGAGGTTATAATGTTGAATGATTCCGGGTTCTGTGGCCGTGGTCCATAGGTGGTGTTGATACCAGACGTTTCGCCCTCAACTGCGGAGGGCATCTTCAGTGGCGAGTGCTTCTAGGCGTGTTTCCTGGTCGGAAGCTCTACTTAGAGTGAACGCTGCGGGCGTTGTATTGATACTAGTGGTGGGAGCAGGGTGAGCGGGCGTGGCTCTTGCTGATTGGCTAATGGTCGTCTCCTTGTTGTCCCTAGTGTTGATGCATTTATTTTCTAGTGTACAGTACCAGGCCTTTGACAGTTTAATACCTTCCTCTTTTCTGTTAATATTTTCCTTATGCTTGTGTATTTCTATAGCCTCTCGATATAATCTAGGGAAATAATAAGAAGTTGTGGCTAAAACTTGTGTATCATCGAATAGAATCTGGTGTCCATTCATAATGGCATGTTCTGCTACAGCCGATATTATATCGAGATTATATCGAGAGGCTATAGAAATACACAAGCATAAGGAAAATATTAACAGAAAAGAGGAAGGTATTAAACTGTCAAAGGCCTGGTACCGTACACTAGAAAATAAATGCATCAACACTAGGGACAACAAGGAGACGACCATTAGCCAATCAGCAAGAGCCACGCCCGCTCACCCTGCTCCCACCACTAGTATCAATACAACGCCCGCAGCGTTCACTCTAAGTAGAGCTTCCGACCAGGAAACACGCCTAGAAGCACTCGCCACTGAAGATGCCCTCCGCAGTTGAGGGCGAAACGTCTGGTATCAACACCACCTATGGACCACGGCCACAGAACCCGGAATCATTCAACATTATGATTACCGGCCGTGAAAGCCTGCATTCAACTAATGTGAGGTTATGTTCATTCACTGCTGCTTGATCATATTATTTATTGCCAAATAAGATCGCAATATTTTAAGAATGCACCCAAGTGGAGAAATAATGAAACACATTAAAACTATATATCATAATCAAGATTACGGGTTATTCATTTATTTTTTTTAGTAAACAACTCAGTAAAATCAAGGAATCTTTTCATTATTTGCTATATTCATTGTATTTGTTGGAGAAAAATAATGCTTTGACCTGTTCAGAACATTAAAAAGGAGGAGCTTTCTTTATCACAAAAGCAAGAGCTGATAAAGAGAAATCGTTAAAGAGCGGGGTGAAACACGACTGTCATTGATTGCAAAACAAAATTCATTGAAACGTGATTGGTCATTGACTAGCATTTGTGCCATGAGCTAAATAGTCATAAAGAACGCATGTCCACTTTTTCTGTGTTATATCCCAATCAAAAGTTGAAATCTCGTATTTTCTCATTAGAGAATCTCCATTAATAAAAGGATGATATGTGACATCACGTAAATATAGGTGTATTTTGTTAGCAATATGACGTAGTCCTGCTATCTAACCTGTTATACACTCACTCGCTGGCACTATCGAACCCGTAGGTTCATTGCCGCGCGGATATAAGCTCTCCATATATCCCTATCCTAAGCTAATGTTTTCCAATCATTCCCTGTATAATTTACTTCCCTCGAATCATTGTTAATGTTTCTCCCATCTAATTCTAGGTCTACCAACTAGGCGTTTTCCCTCTGGTTTTCCTACAATAAGCTTCCATGCACGTTCTTTCATTCCCCATTCGTGCCACATGTCCTGCCCATAGCAGTCTACGAGACTTAACTGGTCTTATTATATCTGGCTTCCTGTAAAGACCATGTAGTTCACTGTTATGTAGTTTTCCCCATTCACCTGTCTGTTCATCTCTCTTTGGTCAAAAATTGTCCTAAGAACTTTATTCTGAAATACTCGTAATCTACTTTCCTCCCTTAAAGTAAGAGTCCATGTTTCGCACCCATATAATATAACTGGTAGAATAACAGTTTTATATATTTTCAGTTTTAACGTTTTTTAAAAGGAGTTGGGACATCAAGAGTCCCTGTAATGCATAATAGCACTCATTTCCAGAATTGAGCCTATGATTATAATTTTTTTGTGCATCTCATTCGTATTTGTGGTTATTGTTCCTAAGTATTTGAATTCAGCCGCTGCCTCAAAATTTCCTTCATTTGTCTTTAGCTGTCCATTTCCATTCTATAATGTATTTCTATGTGTGGCCATATATTTAGTTTTATTGATATTTACTTCCAGTCCCAATTTCTTAGTGTTACTCAATAGTGTGTACGTGTTGGCCTTCAGTATCTCCTCGCTATCGCCCAATACGCCCAATAGTAGGCATACTACATAATCAGCATACACTAACAGCTTATTAATACCATTGAGTAGTAGGCCTTCTTCATCCTCTAACGATTTGATGGTATGCTCCAGTATAAAATTAAATAGTAGAGGAGATAGTGCATCTCCTTGCTTCAACCCATTATGGATTTCAAAAGTATCCGAAAACTGTTTGCCTACACGCACCCTATTCTTTGTGCCATTTAGACACATTCGTATAAGTCTAACTTTTTAGCAATTCCGAACTCCAGCTGGATGCTATAAAACTCTCCCTCTTAATTGAATCGTATGCCTTTTTGACGTCTTACGTATAGTTGATGTAGTACCATTATATTCCCATTTCGTTTCTAAAATCCGTCTTATACTAAAAATATAATCTGTTGTAGACGTGTTTCTTCTAAATGCACATTGATGATCTCCTAGAATGTCATCAATAAAGGGAGTAAGTGTGCCTACTAATATAGTTGTTAGAATTTTGTACGAGTTGAAGGTAATGAGATGCTCCTGTAGTTGTTGCAATCAGTTTTATCTCCTTTATTATAAATTGATACAATAATCGATACTTTCCATTCATCTGGAAGTGCTTTCTTTTTTTCGAAATCATACTAAACAACCAGCGTATCTTGTCCAAAAAATTTTCTCGCCTGGTTTTATCAGTTCTGCTGGGATTTTATCTGAATATGATGCTTTATACACCTTAAATTTTTCTATCGCCATTTGAACCTCTAATGCACTTGGTTCTTCGACTAGCATTTCTGCTGTCTGTAACTTATCCTCCTCAATGTCATATTCTGTATGTACCTTTAATAGCCAATTAAATCAACTTTTCCATCTATTTAATATACTCATGGAATCTGCAATCATATCACCATTTTCATTCCGAATTATGTTTGTACTAGCCTAAAACCCTTTCATCTCTATCCTAATTCCCTGATATAATTCTCTAGTGTTCCTATGGTTTGCATTCATTTGAAGAACATTGATTTTTTCTCTCAAACATTGTACTAACATGGTGGTTTTCCGTCTAGTACTATCCAATTGCTCTTAATTTATCTCATTTGGCTTGTGTAACCATTTCATAACTTTCTTTTCTTTACAATGTCGACACATTCCTCATCAAACCATTTTTTGTTCTGCCTCTTTTTTTTAAATAACCAATGATTTATGATGCTGACAATTTAATAGTATCTCTTATAGCCTCCTATTCTTTATTTAAATCAGTCTTTCTTCGTTTGCCATATTGCCTTCTGAAGATTACAGTACTTCAAATCTTTTAGCAATTTTGATTTGGTGTTCTTGCCGCAATTCATTATTTTTCAATTCAAATTTTTCAGAATCATCTTTAGCGTTTGTTTCTCTCATAAGCGATATACTTTGTCTGATTTTCACTCTGTCTAGATGATGATCCGATTTGCAGTCTGTCCCTCTAACTGATCTAACATCGATGATGCTACTGTGACAGCGTTTGTCCACTAATACATGATTTATTTGGTTCCGAGATTCTCCATCTGGAGACGTCCAGGTGTATTTATGAATATCCTTATGCTGAAATGTTGTGCTCATAACAATGAGATTTTTCGATGTGGCAAAGGTGATTAATCTAACGCCATTGTCGTTACTAACTTCATGGAGACTGAGTTTGCCTATTGTTGGTTTGAATATATATTCCCGTCCCACTTTTGCATCAAAATCTCCTAAGACAATTTTCATAATTTTAATTCAGTGTAGCGATATCCCTTTAGGTCGACTGAAATTTAGATTGAGGAACTGCATCACGTTAACAACTATACTGCGAGGAGAGGAAATATTTTCAGTTTAGTTATATATTATTTTTACTTTTCTTTATTTTCAATAGACTTAGATTTTAGTGTAAAATACTCTACATGTCGAATCCAACCGCTGTATATTTACTTGTATTGTTTGTGGGGGGAAAAATATGCAGGAAATATGATTTTGAAAGTTAGGAAGAAATAATGCGGAATTCAGTGATTTAATTAGTGAGACAACAAATGCGATGTAGCACTTTGAGTATTACATTTCTGCTGCCTGTTCTACACCCTGTCCATCCTAATTATGTATATTAAAGGCACATACAGTGTTATTATCCCTCTAATTGAACATGGTGCATTGCAAATTGTATTAAAGGATGTAAAGGAGCTTCTGACTGACCCGTCTGCACATCCCCTTTGAATCGCCATCCACTTATAGCATCAATTTCTCCAGAATATAACATGTTACATTTTTCTCGATTTACAGCTATCACAGTTTGTAAATTACTCGCGTTTTTGGTTCAAACTAAAACTATGAAAGTGGAGTTTTTCTGTGGTTTTTCTTTTAAATTCAAGAGGAATAAAATATATTTACAATAAATTTATCCCCGCACTTTGAGTATTGCATCACTCATACTTAATTTGTTAAATAAAATATATTTCTCCTAATTTAATAAAATAAAGAGCATAGCAATGTTTATAAAGAGCATAGGAATATTTTAGACCAAAGAAACGAACAGGCAGATGTAGGGAGAGAATTACATAATCAATGAGCTACATGCTATGTATGGAAAGCTGTATGTAATCAGAACAGTTAAGTTTCATACGTAACGGTGGGAACGTCATATGGTACGTATGGGGAATGAAAGAGAGGCCTAGTAGACACTGAAAATGGCATGACAAAAAGTCTGTGTGTGTGTGTGTGTATATATATATATATATATATATATATATATATATATATATAATGACAACGCCATGTTTATATATATATATATATATATAATGACAACGCCATGTTTTATATATATGTTTGTGCGTGTGTATATGTCTTTTAACAGTCCATCAGCACCAATTTGGGGGGGTCCAAACTCACAATATAGCAATCAATTAAAATAGTAGTAGGTTCCAGTCCGTTTCTTAGAAAAATGAGACCATTAGAAGTAGGAATTTGCTTAAAACAAGAAGTTAAAGTTGCTTCAGCTGGAGCAACGAAAAATCATTTTCCATTTCAATTAAACGAAGAATCCGTTTCAAAACATCAGTGAAACCCGATAATTAAAAGTGAGTGTTTACAGGAAACCAACTTTTATTTTCTAGCGAAGAGTGGTTCAAAACAAAATAAATATTTTCCAACAAAACGTCATGTACTATACAAGACATTTTTCTTTATAAAATTTATGTTAGGATTTGTATGCTTTTATGATTTTTTGTGATTCAACGTTTAGTATGTTCTGTGGAAATAGGAAAAGTATTGAAATTACGAACTATAATAAGGGACTTGTTTGAGCAGTGTTGTAAGACATAACTCCTAATCTCTTTGATCCTAATTATCTGACTTTAATTTTACAAATTTTAGTGTTAATTGTATAATCTTTATAAAACTATATATTTTTAGATATATTAAACAATTAATACTAAATTATTTTTTTAAATAATTGTAGTTTGTCCATCGCATACCTTTGTTAAAGTATAGTTTTCTCATCCGTTGTGATAAATAAGTGTGATTTTAAACATAAGTAGTCATAATATGTAGAAGTATACCATAACAATTTTATTGTTATAAGTACAAAATTGTTTAATGCAGGATATGATTTAGTTTTGATTAAAAAATTATATTTTTCCATAATATTTTGTTTTGAAAATACAGTTTCTGTAGGACTCCCTATTAAATATGTTACGGGAGATGTATCACATAGTGAATAAGATGACCTGAAAATTTCGTATTATTATATTGAGTAGTTCTTGAGGAAAAATATACAAATGAGGAGATATTCATAAATTGAACGGATGAAAACCGTTATAGTATAAGTAATTTGTGAAAATTTAGTTAAGTGTAGTAAGTTATCATATGTTATTGGATCCTACTTTAAAATGGCAGAGAGATACAAGTGTATGCTGTCAATTACTGCTCTCTGGCGATGGATGATACAACTCTCTTTAATAATTGGTTTCAAACCTATATCAAATGTTTAAACTCACTTTTCTCTGATTAATCTAAAAGTTATATATAACATTATGGTTTTCATCCATTCTATTTAGACTTAATAGCTTAAGATATTTAAAAACACCCCCCCCAAACACACACACACACACACACACACACACATATATATATATATATTGTACTGTAGATTTTCGCGGATATAAGTATGATTTAGAAAGTTTTTTTTTTTTTTTTTTTTGGGTTTTCCATGTTATGGATTCGAGGTCGGCCTCTGGCCACTGATTCCTACGTTTCGGAATTTTGTCAAACTGAGGTCCTCCGTTTGTGAGGCCTTTTGTTCCCGGATCGTCCGTGAACCGGTACTTCTCTTTCCATTTACAGTGCTTTTGACAGCAACTGTATTTGAGGTGTAGCTCACCCATCCAGGAGGCAGTGGTCTTAAAGCAACTGGCTCTATTAGACCTGGACTTTTAGGGGAGGCAGCAGGAGCGAGCACTGCTGGGACTGCCTGTTGCGCGGTAACAGGAGTGACCTCAACTGCAACTACCTTGTCTTTACGTGCTGTGCTATTGGGCCGTTTTTCAGGCGCCGGTAAGGCACGACTTTTACCTTATAGTGGCAACGTCGGCCTATTTTCACCGCCTCGCAGGCAGTGAACCCTTCCGCCAGAACTGCCACGAACGTAGGCAGCGGGTTCTTAGTTTTTCCGGAAGTCATGTTGACAACCTTCAAAGCTTCGAACCTAAGACCGTTTAGGTCGTCCTAGATCTCGGTCGGGTCCACGCTGGAGTCGATGCCTTAATAACGAACTTACGCCTAGCAGTCCGTTTTTTCTTATCACCCTCGCTGTAGGGGATCTTACGCAGCTGCAGTAGCTGTCGGTAGTTGTTATAGGCTGAGACTGAAGTCAGCCTAACCCTTGATCCGAGCCTTGTAGCCTCGCAAGTGAATGCGAGAGGTTCGGGTTTTGCGAATACTTTATTCGCGGCTGCCAATTCGACCGTATATTCCCTCCTTCCGCAGGGAGTGGGGAGTGCGGCCGAGCTAGGGGCAGATAGGATAGGCCTAGTGCCTTTTAGGTTAGGTACGTTTAATAGGTTAGAGTGTAGGTACCAAGAACCCTCAGCTGTAAAATAAACTGTCAGACGAAATTTTGCCTCGCTGGTTAACGTTGGTCACAACCGCTTGGCTCAATTGTGCGTGGGAGATTCACTCCCCGATCATGGCCGGATGAGGCTTCGCTAGCAGGTAGACGAGAGACCCTGTCCGGTGCTCAGGAGATCATTCATATTCCACTGCTGACGCTCGAATGAATCGCCGTACACCGATCCAAGATTTAGGTTTCATATAAGACATTGAGTGTTCATTGTGGTCCGTTTCAGAAGCTGTGCTCCCATCCAAGGGTCGACCATGCTCCATATTGCCCAACCGTTGTTTCCTCCATACCTTCTAACGCTGTTATAGTGATGACACGGTTGACAGCGAAAGCAGTTTTCCATGTAGATGGTATATTTGGGCATCATCTCGGGTATTCACAGAATATTGGTTGGGGAACTTCACATTTAAAGTTAGCTTCTTCGACATTTTCCAAGCACAATTATTACTACTTTACAGAGTCTGGATATTTTACTACTGTATTATGTTTTGTTATTAATATACATTTGAAGGAAAATAGCAATTATAATATATGTAGGTGAAATATTCCATTCTTATTTAACTCTTACCTATAAAACAAACCACATCACCACTTAAACTATAAACTTTGCAGACTCTTAATTACATGGAATGCCTGGAAGGCCCTTAGCGTAACCGCCAGCTACAGACCTCACGTCTATATGTGTCAGTAACGGAGGTGGACGATATTCCAGGCAGCGTAAAGTTGTAATTTGATCAAAATGTCGGATCTCCCACCCATATAGCTGATTATCGTGATCTGGAGCTGATACTTTTAGCTACTGAACTTCCTCACGTTGCTTGGTGGTACCGCTCCAAAACTTGCCTAATTCCATGAAAAAAAAATCCTTTGGTAACTTGAACCAGCGGAATTCCCGTAACTGCATCAAGTATGGTGCTTAACCGCTCGACTACAGGGCGGGAGTTAAGATATTTTCTGTTTGTCAGTTGATTGAAATGTGTTAAAAAATGAGGTTGGTTCTTTGGATTCTATCTATTTTTCATTCCTCGTACGTGTATTTTTACTGAACGTCTTTAGACGCCAGGACTTTGTATATAAGTCTGATTGAAGCCCATTTCCATAATCTATTTAATAAGGTTTCAACATACGCTAAATAGTGAGGAAAGCTTTCTGTGATGACGTAGAGAATGAATGCAAAGACAAACTTTGGCAAAAAGCCCTGCAAAGGCACTCCCGGAATTCCCAGAAAAGTACCAATTACGTCATTCCACACTAAAATTGGTTGGTAGCTACCTTCATCGCCTAAGTGTCTTACTGAGTCCTCACAAATTCATCTGCATTATTCGGATGGCATGGATGCTGATCACATTATTGTCGGCTAGCAGTTTTGTGGTCAGATGCTGGGAGGCTGAATAAAAGATGAAAATTTTAATAATTTAACGTTTTTATTGTTCGGTGAATATATGAATAAATACATTTTTACGAAGTCTACAAAATTTGGCTTTAGTAGTTCATTGGCTCTGGTCATGAGAATCACCAAAATTAGAGGATCTGTGCAGAATTTAACCATCCAAGACGTCAGTTGCCTACTAAATGTCCCCACTTTTTACTCACTGACAGATTAAGGGGAAACTTATTTACCCTTACGTAACTATTATTTTGTTTGTTTAAGTAACGCCTCAACGGACCTCCCTCGCTCAAAGCGGAAAACTGCGTGTGTAGACATTTAGACAAGCCGTGGTTACTCTAGTATTAAGAGATCTCGCCACCAATAATAATTAAGCTTTGAATCAAAGAAGTTTACTATAACTCCAAATTAGAATTATAATTTTCCACATACTTAAGGTTAAATACTACAGAATTCAATCTAATATTCATTTGATGCCCCCTAAAGCTCCGTGGAAATTCCCAAGATGATATTGAAAACAAGCAACAACAAATTATTCTATGCACTATTTTTTAAACATATCAAATTAAAAACACTTATATTTATTCAATATTATCATTAGAAATGTTTCTTCTAAGAAATTATTGTTGAATAGATAATTTTGAATCTGCAAAACATCTCAGGATAGAGGTATACCCAACGCTTATATCCGCGCGGTTATGAATCGATAGTACCAGTAAGTTAGACAATTCCTAGAAGTAAGTATTTTTGTTGTAGAAATATATTTTAGTGAAAATGTATTATTGGCAGATACATCACTGTCAATCGTAAACTTTCACGCTACTCCCAGACGTCCCCTACTCCATATATTTGTCTCTACCTTTCCTTAGCCACCCACTTGAAGATAAACCCGCATACCTCGTATTCGTAAAACACTAGATTTAACACTTGCAAAAATTAATTATTTATTTCACACACACACACACACACACACACACACACACACACACACATCCGTTAATAATTTCAATTATAAAAATGCTTATACCATATATAACACAGTCTTCCTCAACTACAATATTTTCTGTTATAACCTTCGTTATATTATTAAAGTCAAAGCTTTTCGAAGACATGCTTCATCTTCAGGAATGTCCTTGATATTAAAAATATTTATATATTTTATACAGAGAGCTTTGGTTGTTAGGTGTATTTTCATTTAATAAATTTTTATTTTGTGCTTCTTGATAATTTCAATTTCTTCCAAAAAATAAGTTTTGTCTATTTTTTTCTTCGTGGATTATTGATAATGTTTTATCTCTTTGGTAAATTTAGTTTCTTCATCTAAAAACTCACTCTATAATATGCATTAGGTCTCATTTTTCTTTACATGAGTTGTAATCTCTGGAAATGTAACACCTAAAACATGAGGCTTTTCGCAGTTAAGAAGGTAAAATTGAGCTCTTTATCTAGAACATGTTTTCGACAATCAACATTATATGAACTTTTCTGGAGGAGATAAATATCTGTTGTGACAGCTCAAGTAGCCGCTGGGCGGAGAAGACGAGTGGTTGATATGTGCTCTTCCAACAGTCCCACACTGTGTGCCATGGAATAATCCATTTATCTTATTGATGAACATTATTGAATGATGATGATCCTTGATATCATTCTGAAAGTTCGATATTGTTATATAACAAAACTTTGTGATTTGACCTTTGTCTAACAGCCATTGGTACATATCAGCCTCTTAGAATATGCATAAATTACTCACACCCTCAGGAGATTCTACTGTAGAATAGACTTTAAAGTATTCTAATTCGTCCAGTATTGTCCGATAACTGTGGTAATAGTGATAATGAAATATATTGCATATTATGTTAAACATCTTTAAAATAATTTGGGGATACTCTAATTTAATGTGGTTTGTCTCCAGTTAATCTTGTTTTATTTAGAATTAGACAATCTAGAACATTATAGATAGACGAAAATATTGGAAAGGCCATATACATAGGATGGAAGACAACCGACTTACAAAAAGAGCTAAAGAAGATAGACCAATGGACGGGAGATGAACAAAAGGAAGACCAGCCAAGAGATGGATAGACAGTGAATGCACATCCAGTACGTCTTCCTCCGAGAAGTGATTTTGGAAATAATCAGAATGAAAATCCTACAAATTATGATTAAGAAGAAGAAGAAGAAGAAGAGAGAACATATCCATCCATGGTATTTTTACCTTTTTTCGTGATTGATTTTCCTGCGTGTTTAAATATCCCTATGAGCTATGCTGGCAGTGTGTTCGCTGCCACAAGGCACAGGGCAAAAACGAAGCGAGACTTAAAGCGATATCCCTCAGAGAAGAAAACAGAGCACAATTTGCGGACGATAGAGCCATATACTGTACAGACAGCGACATAAATTACACCACAAGAAGAATACAAGCACATATAAACAAAACTCAGCAACTGGTTCTCCAAATGGAGAATCAGACTAAATGCTGAAAAAACACAAGCCATAACATTTACACGCACAAGACCAAACCATCTTCATTACACTTACATAATACTCGACTAGAATACAAAAACACTGTTAAATACCTAGGTGTTACACTTGACAAAAAAGCTCACATTCAGTCAACACATTACACAATTAAAAAACAAGGCTCTTCAAAGAATGGCACGCATCTATCCCTTACTTACATCTCATTCATTTACAATAAAACACTAGATCACTCTATACAAAATTCTAATCAGAACACTGATGACATAGCCTATGCTAGTCCAACCTGGGGACATGCAGCTAGAACTCATTTACAAACTCTTCAAATTCATCAAAACAAGGTCCTAAGAATAATTTTGTGTGATGATAGACAAACCCAAATTGCCCTTCTGCACGGCATTACCGAAATTTCATATATACAAGAATATATCAGACAATCAGCACGTAAACAATACGAGACATATGAATCGCACAACAGACCAAGTCATAAGCACAACACAAGTACACGGTACACTTCAATGCAGAACACCATTACGTACTATACATTAAATAATTAACACACTTCAAGGATTTATAAGATTGTTAAATTTTTTTCTTTCTCACTCATTAAACAAATAAAAGAAAAAGCTAAGAGAGGATCACTCTCTTAGCAAAACAAAATTACAAAAACACTTACATATAAACACCATAGAAAGGGTCATGACGCCGAAAGGTCGTCGGAACCAACAGACACATTAAAGACACGACCGAATTTGGTAGAAGTGAGGAGAAAACATTACGAGTATTTGAGAATTAAATGCTTACGAATATGAGGGTAACAGAGTGGAACCCTTGGAAACAGGTAGTCCACTCCAGGGAGTAGGCGCCCCTGCCCTTTTGTGAGCCCCAGGTCCCCCTCGCCCAGTGAGTAGTACCTGGGTAGGACCCCGTCCACAGGGTTACGTGGGGAGAAGAGAAGTCCCCAAAGCCGTAGTGAAGGCAACTTCTCTAGGAGACGAACACTCCGAAATTGGAGTTCCCTGCCCTCCAGGAAGAGGGGTTTGGCTAGAGGCTGGTAACTTCTACTAGTAAAAAATAATTTACTCATAAACTTAAGCAGGTGGGCAAACATAGAAAGAGATGTGCTGAAGTCGGAACGGGTCAACAGACCTAATCCATGAATGCAGATGATGATGATGACGAATATTTTTGGGCCAAAAAAGAGACGAACAGACAGGTTAATATAGTAAAGCACATAACAGTGAGCTACATAATCTTTATAAAAACGGGATGTTATTTGAATAATTAAATTTCGAAGACTGTGATGGCAGGGCATGTGCAACGAATGGAGAATGAAAAAGGGCTTGGAAAATTATTGTAGGAACGCCAGGGAGAAAGAGCCTAGTAGTTTGGCCAGGGAATAAGGTGAGAAAATAAAATTAACAATGTTTTAAGGGAGTAAATTATATGCCTACAGCGAATGATTTCAAAATATTGGCTCAGAATAGGGATGCATGGAGAGCTTGTGTCCTATCGGACATGCACCTCCGTGTTCCATAGTGCTAGTGTATTAGAATTTTTTTATGTTCAAGTGAACTAGGGACGGGTAGCGTACGGACTTCATTGCAGCATATGCCTGTTTGTTTAACAGATATATATATATATATATATATATATATATATATATATATATATGGTAAATGCAAACTTCCACTTTCTTCGTTTTATTATTTATCATTAGAGGAAAACAATATTTCTTTTATAAATTCAGGTTTAGAACGAAGAGCATACTTCAGCTTTCAAACAGCAAGAATGTATTTTATTTCTGTTTCATTGATTGATTTACTTTTATTACTTTAATATTTTCCAGCATTCTCTTGTTCTGTTCTGTGCGTTTTCCTACTTTCTTCTGCTCACTTGTTGCCTATTTTCATTTATGTTAATCCAGGAATTCCGAAATGTTGTGAATTTATTCCCAAGGGGTTCGTGTACTCGAATATCTCTCTCAATTATACATAGTCTTCCGTGTCTCTTTCGAAATCTCTGGTGCATTTTTTTAATTCCTAAAGTTATAATCCGGTTAAATAATCTCTCATTGAGTCATTGTTTATTTGGACTAAGTGCTCCTAGAGGGAAATCCTTAAACAATTTATATATATTAATTTGCTTTATTAATGATGTGGAGTCCATTTATAATTTTTTTTATTTAGGAATATTCCACAATACAGTGTTTCTCCTTCAACCCAAAGTGATTTGTCGCCAGAGGTTTCTGTCTAAAGCTCTTCTTCCCTCAAATCTCTAGCTTCCATACTTCTCTGCACTCCATCGATCCATCGTTCTCTAGGTATGCCTCTTCCGCTTCTTCCATTAGCTTTCCAGTTAAGGATCTTCTTCAGTATTCTCTCTTCTCCCATTCTTATGGGGTGTCCATACCATTTGAAACGTTTTTCTTCTATTTTACCTCATATGTTTTTTTTATCAACTTTCCCTTATTGTGCTGTTTCTGACCGTATCCCTTCTTAAAATCCATTTCTTCTGCTTGTTGGCTTGTTTTCTACTTACTGTCCACTTTTCGGACCCATATATTAAAATGCTTTGTAACAGAACTTGAAATATAGTTTTCTTCGTTCTGTATATTATATTTCTATTTCAAAACACTGAGTTCAACGTACCAATGATTATTTTTCCATCAGTTATTCTTCTTTCAATTTCCATTTATTCTTACTGTGCAAAATACTATGACAATAGGATTTTAATTGTAATCTCAATATTTTGTATCATTTACGTTTATCTGTGTAAATTTACAAACTGAAACATGCTGCATTAGCATGATGCAGGCAGTGACCAAGTGATGATATCGCCTAGTTGAGTTTAATGAGTAAACAATATATTTGTGTCCGGCGTAAAGCCAGGTCGAGAGATGAGATGAGATGAGATGAAGCCCGTATAATTGAATGTCTTTGGTATACAAAGTTGCCGGCAGACTAGGCCTGTCGCACCATCACAAAGGCAGATGAAATGAAATGGGACGAATGGGTGATATGGGTGTGGAGAAGTGGTGGAATCAAGTTTTTGGCAGGGGGATACTGGAGAAGCCCCGAGAAAAATGTGCCCTGACCACGTCCCCCAGGAACCCATATGGAGTAATGAGACGTGAACTCGGGCCCCGAAGTGGAGAGCGAATATCTAACCACTTGCATTACTCGGTCGCCTAGTCTATTGAATATGAAAATAAAACAAAACAGGGTCTCGAATATCTGCTTTAAATAGTGTGACATACATAATATTAATAAAATCAATACAAATTTCCAGACAATAGGAAGTAGCTACCTAACTAACTCATTGGCACTATCGAACCCAGACGTTCATGGCCTCATGGACTTAAGATCTCCTCCATACATTCCCACCCTCAGCTAATGTTTTCCAATCATCCCTTGTTGCTTTACCTCCTTCAAATCTTGGTAATGTTATCCTCCCATCTCATTCTTGCCTATATACTTGTAACGTTCCCTCTACTTTTCTTACAAGAAATTTCCAAGATTCTCTTTTATTCTCAATTCATGTCACATGTCTTACTTATCGCAATTTACGAGGCTTTTGTTCCTATTACATCTAATTTCTCCATAGAGATTATGTTGTTCATTGTTATGTAGTCTTCCCCATTCACTTGCCTGTTTGTCTATCTTTATAAAAACAATTCTAAGAACTTTATTCTCAAATACACGTAATCTTTTCTCCTCCCTTAAAGTAAGAGACCATGTTTCGCATCCATATAACATTACTGGATCTTTAAATATTTTATTTTAACGTTTCTTGAAATACTTTGGGATGACAAGAGCCCCTGTTATGAATAATAGCGCGAGTTTCAAGAGTTGAGCCAACGTTTAATTTATTTTTTGCATCTCATTCTTATTTGTGATTATTGTTCCTATGCATTTTAATTCAGCCATTTCCTCAAAATTTCCATTATTTTTAATTATATGTAATTTCCATTCTATAATGTATTTCTGCGTATGGCTATATATTTAGTTTCATTGATATTTACTTTCAGCCCCAATTTCTCAGTGTTACTCAATATAATGTACGGATTGGCCGTTAGTATCTTACCGCTATCATCTAATAATGCATCATCAGCATGCACCAAAGCTTATTAATACCATTGATTTGTATGCCTTCTTCATCCTCTGAACATTTTGTAGCCTGCTGTAGCACAAAAACTAAATAATATATGGGATATAGCTCTCGGCACGAACAAAGGCGGGTCAGGCGGGTTTCGCGCATCATGGAAATCCAAATTTCACTTCTTCGTTTAACGTACAATAGATGCAGGCGATTTATTCTCTGAAAGCATTATGACGTAAATGCGCAGAACTCAAACACGATCTCCTCCTTCCGTATGTTTTACAGTAGTAATTATTTATTTTCTTTAACCCATCGTAAATTTCTAAATTATATGAAAACTGTTTACATATCCGCACCCTAATCTTGTGTCATTTCGATACATTTCAATAAGTTAAACAACATTTTATGAAATTCTATAAACTTACTTATTGGCTTTAAGACCGTTTGAGACTAGCCAAATCCTCTTCTTTTTTAGGGGATTTTTAGATCAAGATACATTAGTTAGGAATATTTTCCTACAGATGTCATGGATTGCATGTGGACGGCATACCGACCATATGAGACATCAAATAGATAACGAAGATATTACTTGGATGACGAAGTTCTGTAAATTTTGCTTAGAGGCTTCTTTTTCAGGCTTAAAGTTCCTCCCGGAGGACATTTCCTTGGATTTTTCCACCCTAGAAAATCCATCGATTCCGGCCGGCTTTGAAACCACTACTCCCGGGATTAGAATCGAAGACCATAGCCACTAGACCACTCTGTCGACCTCTATGCAACTTCTCGCCCTTAATTGATTTATATGCCTTTTTGAAGTCTATTTACCGTTGACATATATTGTCATATATACATTTATATACTTTAATCTGTCTTGTACCAAAATTCAGATTTACTGTATACCTGTTCATTGTAAATCCAAATTGTTGATCACCTATTACGTCATTAATGTAGGGAGTACTATATTTGTTAGAATTTTGTTGGAAGTTGAAAATAATTAAATTTCCCTATAGTTGTTGCAATCAGTTTTGTCTCCTTTCTTATAGATTGGTTCGATAATCGATTCTTTCTATCCACTTGGAAGAGCTCAGTAGCTACAGTAAGTATTAAGTAGAACATTGATATAATAAATTATTTATTTATTTGAACTGATGAATAATAAAATCATTGTTCCATAAGCCTGATCCTCTTAATCACGGTGCTCTGTAGGGCTGTAAGGAGTTCATAGTGTTTGTTAATGTCGTGAAGAATCTTATCAGATGGTGAGGACACTATTTGAATATGTTTTCCATGACAGGCATGACCAGTGTTAAGGCGCTAAGCTGGCACTGCTGTTTTTGTTGGTTGTGGAAAGTGGATTTCCAGTGTTTCGGCTGACTTTTTTTATTCCATTTCCTCGTTTACAGTATGTCTGATCATTTTCTTGATTAGTAGGGTTTATTATTTTTATGGGAGTAAGGAAGAAGGTACATTCTAAGTTATTTTTTCTTCCTATTCATTTCCAAGAATCTGACAATAACATCGTAGGTGCTTGCTGTTAGTTGCTGGATGAGGAAGAGGTTGACTGGATTGCGGCTTATGTATCAGATATCATTGCAGAATTTTCTATCAGGATATTAGTTCCACCTCATAATGCCTGAATACACAGACATGAAACGAGATAGTTGTTGGTATGTTGCATATTTAATTGATGTTAGGATGAAGTTTGGTTTGTGTCCCATCTGAAATGAAATTGATGGAATTTCCAATTTGCAGAATGATAATAATCTGTAACGATGCAGGGAGAATTAATGTAATTTTGCAATAATACATTATTTAAATATGTTTGTACTGTTTGCATGTTTTGTGTCTTTTTAAGTGCATAATGTTTTTGTAATGGAGTGTTTTCAGGGATCAGCTAAAATGACGTGATAATGTTCTTATTTGATTGTGGTTTATTTTAATCCTCAGGGTCCGCTTATCCCAGCGGCATTTACTAATGGCTATCATTGAGGCTGACGCATCAGCTAATGTACAGGTAAGTCTTATTTTTATAAATGTTTACTGTTTAAAACGCCCGGCTCACAATCCGATTGCTTTATCGCAACTTAAAATTATCTGCAGTAAAATGTGCACGATTTCCTCAAATCCGGGAACTAATTCTGCTCATTACATTTAGCAACAAAACATAAACTTTTGTTTTGTCTCAGGAAGAAAAATATGTGATTCTCATAGTATGTTTCCTCCTGAATTAAAATATGATATCGGGTTTTCTCCATCACGCAAGGTTTCCGAGAGACAGGAATTTATAATTGCAAACACTCTAATATTTTCTACATTCGTAACTACATAATATTCGAACATTCGGACTCACCTAGAAAGTAAGAAATGTCGATTTTCTGCTATATTTCGCCTGTGGAGCATCCCTCTTGATGGTCCAACAATAATCGGCCAGCATAGAATTCCATTTGCCTTGATATCTCTTTTCCATAGCTGAAATCTCCTAAGTTAACTCATTTGGTTTTATTTTACGAAAAAAGTTTATTTAAAAAATAATTATTTAAATTTCATTAATTGAAATTAAAATAAAAAAACTGTGGGTGATGGAGAAATTCCGAATACATATTTGAAAACACGATAAAAAAGCTGCATTAAGTAGAACTATTGGTACTCATGAGACATAAATCATGTTGACCAGTGTTATCAGACACAGGAGACTGTATTTTAATTAACTTCAAGTGTTCATTGGATGATGATAATATTTATATGGAAAAAAAACTAAGATGTTATTAACACCGTTGAGGTTATTACTAAATATTTAAAACAATAAAAGTTGTACGTGTGATGTCAGTCGTCGTCAACAAAATTAAATTTGTTTAACATAATCACTTAGGCCTTTCGGAACTAGTATCATTTTCAAATCGGTACTGTTGGATACAGATTGTGTTTAACGAACATGTTGTATAATGGTTTGATCTGGTAGGATGTGTTCTTGTTCAACCGATTATTGTTTTATGTTTATTTTATTATTTATATTTTCTCTAAGATGTTTATCTTCCGGTTATCATATTCTCCATGTATTATTGGAAGGGTGCTATCTAATGTGTTGAATTGATGATCTGTCTTTGTAACATGCTTCGCGAAAGTTGCTTTTCCTCCATTTTTTCTAAATTCGTTAAAATTCTCATTATAATATTACACGCTTTATATTAGCTTGCTCTGTATCTGTCTATGTAACGGACCTGTATCTATGAACGGAACCTTTGAACACGATTTTCACCCACTTAAAAACATTGGATCGACGTGAAACTTTGTATACGTGTAAAGGACCCATGACAATACAAAAATTTCATAAATCATTTCTAAAAACCTGGCCAGAATTATCAGAAAATCAAAAAATAAAAACCGGTATAATGGGTTCCGGACTTGTCGACTTTTTAGTCAATCGTTGTAAGAGCTCAATTGGTAGAGCGGTGGACTGTAGTGTTATATAATTTCAGTAATCGATAGGTCGCTGGTTCAAATCCGGTCCGGAGGATTTTTTAGAAGAGTTTTAAGCAAGTACATTTACATGGGATTCCGGTTTATGACAAACAATTAAACTAAAAATAAAAAATAATAGTTTAAAAAACTAAAATAACACGCTGTATTAGAAAACCAAACTAAAACATGAAAAAAAATTAATTTCCAACACGTTTGGGATAAAATTAAAGTGGTCAACAAAAAAGTTATCTCCAACATATCTAGAATAAAACTAGAATTATCTACAAAAAAATAATTTTACCATCAAAAGCGTGGGATGCTTGTGGTTTTTACGTTTTCTTCTTAGAGACTTTACTTTTACCAATATATGTCTATTATCAAATATAGTAATTGGTATAGAGTACTCCACGCTTTTGATGGTAATTTTTTATAGATAACTCTAGTTTTATTCTAGATGTGTTGGAGGTGTTTTTTTTTTGTTGACCACTTTAATTTTATCTCAAGCGTGTTGGAAATTAAAATTATTTTTCATTTTTTAGTTCGGTTCTCTAATAAAGCTTATTGTTTTAGTTTTTAAACTATTATTTATTTTAAAGTTCTGGTTGTACGTCCTATATAACATATTTCACAACTATAGCACTTAAGTTGATATTATCCTTTTTTGTTGTCTTATAATTTAATTGATATAATGTTGATTCAAATAAACCCAGGTGTTATAATCTGCGTGCTGTACACATATTAATATACAGTAATCCCAGAAGGTTTTTAATGTTGGAAAACAGAAGTTACATATAAAAAATAATATCGTATAAACGGAGCTAACAAAGCTTATAAAATCTATAAATATAAAATATTTTAGAATTTAGCCTGAACCATCTAGCCTACAGTTTTAATTTCTTGTCCTCAAATCACTGTTTTAGAATCGGTTCACTTACTTAACTCTTAACATCCCCTGCACAGAACATCTCCCTGTTCTACTGTATATGTGCTATGCAGATCTAGGGATTCCATCCCGTCCGTAACAAGGGGCTGCTGGACAGTATCATCTTTCAAAGGACAGGTTAATTAGTTTGTATGCAATCATCAGCTTGTCACATTAGATCTATAATTATTATTGTATTCAACTTTGTAGACTACGTACCATATCTTATTCATAAATTTAGGTTTTTTGTTTGAATTTATTATATATCTCTGCTAAATATTACTGTACGTATTATTTACATCTTGCTAAATATCGTAAATGTTGTTTCAGATCATTAAATATATTTTTATAATAATTATAGCATTTCCACGTTATGTGCTTCAATATTTTGAGTTGTTACCGGTTGAAACAAAAATTCTTGGCCTTAAAATACGTCAATGTGTATAAAGTTTTATTGCTGTTATAATAATATTTAATAATAATAATAATAATAGTAGTAATAATAGTAATAATAGTAATAAATCCTCAGGGGTCCTCATCTAGGGGATATGTGGTTGGCGACCACAAGGTGCTCAAGCTGTGCAAAACATTTCTTCCACTTACTTGTGTTTTGCACTCTTTTAACTTTACTATCTAACCTCTCTTGGTTAACTCTTGTTTTTTCGACCCCGACGCTATTAGGGCATCCGAGGGCTAGGGAGTCGTTCCTTTCTTCTATTTCTTCTTTCCTTTATTTTCTTTTCTTCTCCAGAAATGCCTGACCAGAGGCTATAAGATGGCAGCCCCATCACTGGTCTTGCCTTCCTTTGGCGAGCAACCAATCGAAGGGACTATTATTATGCTTTCAAGTCTTATACGAGAATTTCCTATAAGGAAAAATTTTCTATAGGATCGTAACAGGCCTTGGTCTAATACTTGGAAGGAAGAAGAAGAAGAATAATAGTAATAATAATAATAATAGTAATAATAATAATAGTAACAATAATAATAGTAATAAATATAATAGTAGTAGTAATAATAATAATAATAATAATAATAATAATAATAATAATAATAATTGTAGTTCATGCTGTAATGTATGTATATCAGACTAGATAATAAAAACAGATGAAAGTCTTAATGATCAAAGTCTAGGCATAAAAAAATAAATGTATGTTAAAGCTACGATATGAAGACCATCCAGTTAGGAAATAAAATCAACTGATTAATGTGATACGAAATATTATTTTACTGGTTCATATAACAGTAGTAGTCTTACAGTTTTTATTTTAAAATTCATTTTCAATAAACAAACTTTATGGGGATGTGTGGAAAACACGAAGATTGAAAATATAATTGGATGGAAAAATTATAGAAAAAGTTTCTGAATTTACTTACATCGGTCACCTAATATTTGATATAAAAATATATAGATATAAAGTTACAGAATTAAATGCTATAAATGGAGTCATAAAAATAAATTTTGGTAAACAATTCTCAACCGCAACCAAATTAAGATTATACAATGTATCTGCAAAATCAAGACTGGAATATAGCAGTGAAAATTGTATCCTAAATTCTAAAATCAAATCAAATTTGCAAGTGACACAGATGGCATTTTTACGTCCGCTCCTAGGTTTGACAAAAATGGACAAGTTCAAAATATTTTTCAATAAATTCAAAATTATAAAAGCAATTTGATACAACATGTCCAAAGAATGGATCTATCTCGCATTCCCCAATTAGCATTGCAGTTTGAACCTTAAGGACTTAGAGATAGAGAAAAACCAAAATTAATTTAGCCTAACCAATAACATCTTGAGATCTCATAGTAAATTTTCAAACGGCCTAAACTTAAATAAGTTCACGATGATGACGAGGTCTACATGTAATTTAAAATAATACTGAAGTGTAGCTTTCTTCACCTAACAACATGGGTACTCACTGATGTGTAGAGTATTGGGCAGAACTAACTTTCTCATGTTTTGTTGCAGGTTCGGATCATAGTGGGAAACTCAGGTTGTTCACTGGATGCGCGACAACACGACTCATCTATATTCCTCCCCTGGTCACTGCTGCCCTCTGTTAGCCGAGTTGGTTAACAGTGCAAAAAAAAAACAAGATTGTCGAAGAGAAAAATAAAATTTTCGATGAGTAAAGATAAACTTTTATTATACTGAACTCTATATATAAAAATATATATAAATATAATTATTAATGTAAATGTGAAAAGTCCTACTCCCCACACCACGGGAGGGAGGCCTGAAAAAATATGAAAGAGACTGGATTTCCGCCGGATGTCTGTTGTGTCAGTTATTTTGAGTTTTTAAATTTTCTGGTGTTATATTTTGTAAGAACAAGACTTCTCACTTGATAATGGTAATAATAACAATAATAATTTATAAGTGTTAACGCTGTGAGAAAAGTGAGTTATTACTAAAATTAAGTGATTTGGTTGGTTTTTATCGTTAACAATAATCTAATTTTGTTTTACCTTCCCTTTAATTGCTACTTTTAATCCAGCTTTGTAATTCTGGAGTCCGACCGCGATCACCCAGGGGAAGTCATCCCTTCAGCAAGGTGAAGTCGCCAGGGCGAGACAACAAGCTCCTTTTCCTGGACTAGTTGCTGTTTTGTTCATTCAAAAATAAATGCATCCAAGAAGAGACAAAAATATATTAAAATAGTTAATTTTTTTCTATAGGTTGCTCGATGTTCATTGGACAAATTCGCGTGCTATGATCTGCATCACTGCACTTTGCTATTTTTGTCGGTAGAAAATTCGTCCGACTGGTTCCTCGTATATACGCTTGATGTCATGCGCCTTTTCGAAAATAAATTAGTTTAAAGTCAATTACAGTGATAGAATTTAATTTTGCTTTATATGTTAGATATTTTACTTTTATCAAATTTGTACCAACACTTCTTTATGTATGTCTAGCATGATGAAAACAATGAAATAAAAAAAACTTAAAGGCAACATAATCTAGGATATACTTCAGGCCGTTATTTTAATATTTTTAATGTTTTTATTATTAAATTGCCTCCTGAATACGTTACAGGGTAAAATGTTTAAAATGAAGACAGAAGAGTTTAAATGAAAAATACTGTGTATATTAATGGACCAAATGTGTTGGTGGAGGGTGAATGCTTTTATCATCCCCTGACGACTCTGGGCTCACGCGTTTTCAGATTGATTTCTTACGAAAATGTGTAAATGGGCTAATTCATTTTTTTATAAATTTAAGTTCTTTTCATACATTCACAAGATCGTCATTCTGACAAGTTGCCCATTACAGACAGTGAGTTGGAAGTCTCTAAGATTAAAAAAAAGAGAAGGATTTTTGGGTCACCCTTCTGCAATCACGCTGAAATAATATTAAATATATTTTACATTTATATATACACATCTATATTTTAATTCTTTATGCATTTGTATATATAATTATTCAGTGTTTTAATATAGGCTACTTTGAATTGGAGCATAGGCACCTGGCAGGAAATAATCTTTGCGCCAGAATACAAAAAAATGAATCATAATGCTGTATGTACATAAATTTACAAAAGTAACAAAAAAATGAAAAACAGAGTAATAATCTGTCTAGAAGTAGATATATAGAAAACTGTAGCTTCATGAAAAAATCACCTTTTAGATGTAATAATGGACTAGAGAGAATAGTTATAATAATTGTTTAGAATTAGTTAGAAATAATGATAACACATGGGTAGCCATGTTAACAGCAGACAAAGACAAAAATTTTGAAGTTTTTTCTCTTTGACTGCCTCCCGATGTGCGACTCTGGTAAAACGGTGCAAGGAAAAAAGGACTCTAATTCAGGCCGCACACACTCAACAATAATGATAATATTACATCACAGAGTAAAGTTGTTTACATTTTGAAATTTTAATCCATACCCAATTTGTGCCAAGGTATTGCAATTCTTGTTTGCATTATGGAGAAGCGAAACAATAATAAATAAATATGTTTCATGTAAGATGTGAATCCGTCCGGTGGAAGACGATCCCTGAAGTTTTAGCCGTTTGAGATAAAATAACCCAGTGCAGCTAATCATAAATACGACTTAATATTCATTAATTTGAAACCAGATAACTTTGCTAAATGAAAATCGCTGTGAACGTTGTGAGGTATATGGATGTGCAGTTACCAGTTATAGTAACAGTTCCATGTGAGCTACATACAGTTATCAACTGAAAGAACATTTGGATGTGAGTTATGGAGAGCTAGCAGTTATCAAAAGAGTTGCATGTGAAAAAAAATCAGTAACTAAAAGAACAGTTCCATGTGAGTTACATACGGTAGCAATTAAACGAACAGTTTCATGTGAATTATAGAGAGTTGACAGTTAATACAAGAGTTGTATACGAGATATACACAGTTATCAGTTAAAAGAACGGTTAAATGTCTGTTAGATACAGCTATCATTTAAAATAACAGTTTCATGTGAGTATATACGCTTGTAATAATAAGTTATTTTGCAAGAAAAAATCATGAAAGAACTAAGAGCAGTGTTTAGGACAAAAATATCTCGCATAAAAAATTAAATTTGAACACCAGTAGCGATTATTCTGCTTCTTCAGAGATTTTCTTTCACTGGAAGTGCATTAACATCCAGCCACAATCTGGTTAAACTATAGCTTAATCAATGGAAATGTAACAACTTGTAACATTGATTGTGATATTTAGCTTTTTATAATTCAGTAACAACAAGGAGCTTATTGTTTCTATCGTTAATATTTTTATAACCGAGAATCTGATAAAAAAAAACAATTTATATTCTTTAAAAATGAACCATGTTGTGAACGTCACGTCAGGCTATCAATTAAACATTTGTTACAAGTTGTTTTCCAGAAATTTGCTTGGAGATCATTTTTACATAACTGACAGATTGAACTTTCTAATTGACTGTTGTCATATAATGTTAAGTGTTAGTATATTTTATTTAGATTTATATAGACTGACACTCACTACTTCTTAGAGTTAACTATTGCCGAAAATTCCAGACATATTAGCAAATTGTTTAAGAAATAAAGATTTAATGAGGAAGTTGGATATTTGTTAGATATAATTAAAAATAGAAAATATTTATGGAATTAGACATAACTAGCATGAAGTTGTTGTTGCACCAATATAGGTCTGTATGCCTATATACTGAATTTAGAGGTTTCTCGAAGTAATATTGATAAAGCAGTAACCTACGGATAAACAAATATGGCGCGATATAATGAAGACGATAATGTTATACTTGTGAGAAATCCCATATCATAAAAACAAATATAAAATAAATACGGTGTAACACAGTCACAATGTTTTTTCCTAACAAATTAACAAAAACTAGTAACTGTAGTGAGTGCTAATGTAAAGAATAACCTAAGATTGTGGCATACATATTTGTTTTTATTTTTTCTCCATAATATGTGTTCTGTTATTCACGAAACCATCAAACCTCAAGTAAGCGTGAAGTTTGTATTACATTCCTTTAAAATGAGGAAGCTATGTTATGAGATAGAAGGCTGTTTTTTGGGGAAATGATTTCAGACTTTGATGGCCCTCCATGTCCAATGATGTTTTTATATAAAATCAATTTATTTCCCTAATAATTGTATAATTTTAGCAATGAAGCATGAGTTATTTCATCCCTGACGGCCTGTCAGATCATAATATGAGAGATTATAACAAGAAAAAATCCTTAGTACAAAAACGGTATAATATTATATTATTGAAATGCGTGTGGCCTACGTTTTCATGTGATTTTGTTTTACTCTGTAGTTGACGACGATTTAGAGATCTGATTTATCGCGAAAGAAAGTAGCAGATTAAAAGTGTCGGTAGGAATATATCTATATTATATATAAAAAAGAAAATTATATATACATTGATAAAAGAAGTGTCCTACGATAATCAGTGACTATATTAGTTAAAATATTATAATAATAATAATTATTATTATTTTAAATTTAAGAGAAGTGAGATGTACGGTTGTCTCACATTGTTTCTGTTGAGTTTTATTGTCTCATGATCATCAGTTTTAATGTGCTGTATGTAGTTAATTTTTATTATATATTGTATTAATAGAAATTGATTTTCTCAATAATATTTTTAAAAAATCTTTTTTCGTAAGCAAAAATAGTTTCAAAAGAGCAATAGAACAAAAATAAGAGTTCATACATAACATACGGAATATCAGGGAATGGATATTAATATAGAGTTTTCCTTGGAATAATAAATAATTACTGTTAATTATAAATTAATATTGTTAGGTACTGCGGATTTAGTTAAGCGTTGTTTTTATTGTTAGTTAAGAGTAAAATAATTTAGAAGATATCGTATGACTTCCTATATTGAGAGATGGAAATGCGTTTCCATCTTGAAGTCTCGAAACTTTATTAAATATCTACTTCAACTGGTTCTTTATTTTTATCAGAATGCGATTAAATTTCTTTGTTTTATAAACATCTTTTATTACAGTAGAAGTATTTTATTGATAGATGAATTCAGAGCAATACAATACTACTGTATAACTTTTACTTAAAATCCTGTATTTTGATACCGTAAAATTGTTAAAAATGAATATGCAATCCTGTAATTAAAGGGATAATTCTTTGAGAACAGATTACGATAACTATTGAGGTTGGTATTGATGATGTGTTATGTTATTAATAATAATAATAATGTAGAAATACAATTTAAAGGATCCGAATGCTGATCGTAATGTTGTCCAAACGTCGTCTCATAGTTCTCATAGATTTTGATATTATCGGTGAGAGGAGTGTGAGTGCCTGTATGTGTGTGTGTGCGTCTTCGTATCGACTGATACTCAATGAAAAGCAATAAACTTATTGATGTAGAAATCCTGCCGCTTTGCTTTATCCCAGCCCTAACACCACAATAATTGTCGTTATTGCTGTTATGTCGTCTGTTTCAATACCATATCTTGCCCCTCTTGAGACAAGATCTGATAGACTTTTTTTAAAAAAATAATTGAAAAACTGAAAGGGAAGGATTTATTGACTGCAGTAACTAAAGAAAATGGGAATGTTTGTTATTCGGCTCTTGCACGCTCTGAATGTTATTAATAAGTGTTGTAAAATTGCAGTGTCCCGATCTTCGCAAACTGCTTACCGTAAATAAATGGGCATTTTTAACTAAATGATAGTTAAGTAAAACACTTTAATGAGTAACGTTTTATCCTTATTTACGCCATAGAAAAGACGTCCATAACATATGGTGGTTGAGAATTCCCGCCTCTTTCTGTTTTCGTGCCACGGATTAGAAGTTAAATATTTTTGTACTCCATTGTTCTGCTGTAAAATGCGCTATTTACAATTTATTAACAGACTGATTTTACCTTAATCATGTATATTTGTTTTCAGTATATCTACGAAAAAATAAAAGTAATATTGTACTTACGATGTTGGCAGGTCGCATTAAAACAAATATAATTTACGTTTATGTAACGTTCCTTTACATATTTTGATTAACAAAAGGTAGGATTTGAGATATGCAAAACATTTTATAAAATCAATTATCTCAATTCAAATATCCAATAGAGGACGAGAAAGAAAATATTCTCTAAGAATAACATATTTTTTATTTTCATATACGCGTTTATTCCAGATTAACCCTTAAATTGACTTCTTGTTCTACCCTCTGCATTTGTAGGTAAATCGACTGTTCTGCTTGTGTATCGCTTATAGGGTCTCACCAGGCAACATAACCTATATGGCATACAGGTTGAATTTATTTAATATTTTAAATAAAGGAGTAGAAACATGAATGAGCAGAAATTACTTAAATTTGTGTTATATTACACAATGTATACTAACAACTTATAGTTATATATAGTTTTGTTTTCACTGCAGTCCGACACATTTAAATAACTGGTATGATAAATTGATGTTATGGCAATTTAAGGGTTAAACAGTACTTCGGTTAAAACATTCCAAACAAATATTTTTTTTCACAACATTTTTCGAGAATCATATTTAACAGAAAATAAACTTTTTTTTAAACACCCAATTAACATAATTATAAAAATTATTGCGAGATTGGTAAAGTCTGATCGTACATCTGATAATTTAACTTATTCCCACTGCACATAAAATAAATATATTTAATAAAATCAGGAATGAAGAAGACCAATGCCGTCTAGTATGTAAGCAGGGTGAGAAATGCTTCGATTTAAATACGCAAAATTGAAATCAGCAAACAATGTGGATAAATCCGTGGCATGTTTTATTGCCTTCAAATGAAAATTTTTATATTATTTGTTCCCGGAGTAAACTAGCTTAGGAAAAAATATATTTTAAAAATGTTTAAAAGCGAAGATTTGTTTTACTTGAAGAGAGAATAAAAAAATAAATAAATATAAGCGATCAGCATTCGGTATCGATAATTTTAAAAATAAAACACACAAAACACAAAAACACAACACACATGACACGAACAACACAAAACACATTTTGTCCGAGAGGGCGTGTCTTCCTTCATAGGCATGCAGTCATGTACCGTGGTTATATAATCCAGTTTAACTAACCAGTGTTGATGTGGTTATATGTATTGTTCACATTATGGTATAATGTAAAATGTATGTTATTAATTGTACAATCCGTTACCTCTTTGTTATGGAAAAATAATGTAATAATACCCAGAAATCGAAACATAAGAAATAAGTGAAAATGTATGCTTGTGTTTTTTTGTGTGTGCATTTGTCATGCAGTATAGCAAACAAAATACTAGTTGTAAGTGTTTATGTTGAAAAACAAAACAAAGCTTCTTTCTTTAGAAGCACTTAAAATGACATTCAGTGTATGGACAGAGAACAACATTTTATAGTAATCACAAAATGGTGATTACAAAAAAAAAACAGTTGGTGTTGGTGTACCATAAAGAAGCTAATTCACTCACTTTCTGAGACCTCTCAGTTGTGCACAGGATTTGCAAATATTGAGTACTGACCAAAGTTATGGATCATGAAATAGCATGGTTAGAAATAATAGTATAACTTAGTAATAATTTATTTTGTCATTTAATTTGTTCCTTTTTTGTGTCTGACATTTCAGGATTGATATGTTGATATATTTTTTATGCCTCGTCATGAAGGAAGATAATGAGTTTTATTCGTATAGTTTAGAGGCTTCAGTAGTAATGTATTTATATGTTAGTTTTTAATCCATCCTATATAATAATCATGATTTTTAGTTCACTTATTTAAGTTAAGAAGGAGAGGCCAAGGAGAGATGAATGAAATGGCCTGAAATTTCAGTATAGTGTTACAACTGTTTGTTACTGAGGTATACAGGAAATGTGAGAACGCCCACTTTTTGTGACGAACGGACGAGGTTACCTTGACTGCAGCCAGAACTCATTTTATGCCCTACATTTATTTTAGAATTAATATTCTGAAACGAAAAGCAATTTACTTATTGTTATTTATTTTCTGAAATATCGAAGATATGAAACGTTTCAAGTGATACAAATAAAATTAAAATAAATGTCATTAAATTAATGTAGATAGACCTGGAGATTTTACAAAATATGTGGACTTCACAAACATAAACTTTTCTTTAAAATGTCCTTATGTTACATTATTGTACATTTAGTTGAGACATTTTCTTCATATATGCGAGAGAGGAAGAAGGATTTCCTTGTAATTACTATTTTTGCCTAGATTCCTTCGTTATTTCAGAATTGTAAATAAATCTTAACGAGACTGTTGAATATATTCCGATTTGAAAAGTAGATTTTACTGAATTTGAATTTGTTTCAATAAAGACATTGCTGTACTTTAAAATATTTTTAAAAACTCATATGATCTTAGATGCAGTCAAGGTTTACAGTCTGAGAAATTCAAAATGGAAACTTATATAAGGTATTAATAGTTTGTGTGTTTTTACATTTTAAAAAGTGCTAAATAATGAAGAGGTCAATTGGACATAATTTCTATTTTGGATTTGAATGTCACAACAGGTGTCGGTGATCGTTTCCTCCCCCACAAATACACATTATAACACTCGCTCTATGAGCGAGGGGCGCTGTTGTGTACACCTAGTTGTAGAAATGTTATTACTGTCTTGTATTATAGCAATTACACCCCCTTCCTCTTTCATTGCCACCTCATATACACAGTCAAAAAATTAAGCGGAGGAATTAATTATTCTGCACCTTCCCCACATATTTCCTCTTGTATTCTGTGATTTAAATTTATGAAACAACAAAATAATAGCTTTACTACGTCATCAAATGTGTTCATAACCGTTTGTTTTTCTTAGCATCAAAACTGGCAAAAGGAGATAAAAATTCCTCCTTCCATAATATGTTTAGTATTTTATCGTCATTACAAGGTTCGCAGTTGTGTTTACTTGTAGGTGCAATGAACTTTTGTTTCCTAACTTCTGGGAAACAGGTTTTTATACGTTCAAGAAACGTTTGAAGCAAACACAATTAAATGTTACTGAACATTTTGATGTGTCTCCAAGAACCTGGAGATAAAAGCAATGTATATGCTTTTCTCTGCAAGTTTGGATTGTCAGGTCCAGTGAACACCAGTCCTGTTTGGTTAATTGCACAATAATATACTTCTTAAAATTTTCGATATTAATAAAGTAGAGTCTAGAATGAGAAATAGAAATAACGAAATAAAAGTTCATTGTGTGAAACCTGTCTTCAATATCAAGTTTCCGGACATCCGTGTGTCGCCGCGTACAAGTATACTTTTCCCCAGTTGTAAGGTGGTGGATACGTGGACATGACGACTCCCGGACAGCCAGGAGACTGTTACTGGAAGCTCATTGCGTTAAGAATTAATAAACATTTAGTTTACTACACAATATTTCGATAAAGTTGAAGCCGTTCATTGTTAAGATATTTTTATGATCACGTCGTTCATGGTGATATAAGCATGATTTTAAATATAACAATAATAATGTAAAAAATGTTGATATGCATTAATTAGCAGACGATACAGTAATAATCCCAACGTCTTATATATTTAAAAGAAGAATAAAAGGACTTCGGTCCTGATTCACTGCTCACAAAATACATTTATAAAATAGTTGTTTGTGTGTCCGTGAACAAAGCTGCACAGAAATTTGGTTTTGAGGCGTATTTTCCTTGTACGTAGCCCCAAGATCCGGAACTGCATCATCAAAACACAACTGTAGCTCTTTTTAAAAACAAAAAAAGTAGATAAAATTTAATTGAAAGAGAAAAAAACGTTTAAACATATCAGAATGTCACATCCTTCCTTCCACATTATCAGTGTTACCGGGCAAGTAATGTTTTTCAGGCCTATTTAGCACTTCATACCTCCCTTCTAATATGTATCCATAATAAACAAGTATACCGAAGATATATTTGCGTTGTCGTGTACGATGGAAACGTTAACTATTATTCGTTTGCCATTTTCTATGGAACCTAATTCCATTTTTATTTCAGAATAGGAGATGAAAGTGGCAATCGAAAATATTAGGGGGTTCTTGTGGCGATAATAATTGAGTATTACCGAATGCGTTTATATATTTTATGGTTAGCAGTGTCGTTGTGGATGACGTATCATTTGCTGGATTTGTATTTGTTTCGGATATAAGTAGCAAGTACTAAGTCACTGTGTTGCTATTTACGTAAGAATTTCATCATGGGCCATCGAAATGTAATATTTAGCTCAAACTGACTTATGTATTATTATTATTATCATCATCATTATTAAAATGTTAGTGATCGTTATCAACATAATTAATTAATTAGGAATTTATTCAAATTCGAATTTTTAACTGAGCTCACTTTAAAATTTTATTATAGATTTAAATTATTACTAATATACCAGAGTGTTTTAAAAATATTTAAGTGAACTAGATTTGTTTAGAATAAACTGATAAAGGTACGTCTGTCAAGATGCAGCTCATTTATTCGTTCTGGAATGACAATCTCTCAAAATGTAGGTACGTTCACGAAGGTTTCATGTTAATATATAAATAGGGATCGTATAGCTTATATTATACTATTAAGAGGGTAATTTATTTTTATATATTTCCAAGTTATCATAATGGCAGAAAATCGATTAGTTTGAATTATTTGAATGGAATCTAGAGATGGCCCATGATTTATTTCGTCTGTCATTTAACAGTTGCCCAGCCCTTATTCCCTTCTAGTTCTTATGGAAGTATAAATCAAAATAGCGGTAAGAAGCGAGTGCAGTTCTTCACATAATAGCGTAGTGAATACGGTAAGCTCGAACCCGACATTTAACGTCCTTTGGTAATACACTAGACGGAGAGGGTAAATGCACCCTAGTACAATAGGCGTATAGTATTCTTTCATAAAACCGTATCAAATTGATAAGATTTTTATGGTCAAATGCTTAAATGGCTGAAATTATATAAAAGACACAACTATGGAGAATGTACATGCATTTTACCTATTTCTAGATTCCAGTTACTCGCATATCGTGTTAGAAATTAGAACAACTAAAAGATGAAATACAGGTCAAGTCGTACCAAATTTTATTAATGAAAAATATATGGTTCAATAGCCCGTCCAGTATGTTACTAAAGATGATTGGAAGAACCAGGCGATGTTAAACTATTTATAAAGGAAATGCTAAGATGCTTAACACCAAAAATTCTAGGGAATTTGTAGTGCGAAGTGGTGTTAGAAGTAGAAGAGAGACCAGATCTGTTATCTCCCAATTCCTCTTGTATCGTTGAATAAAACTGTACCTTCGACTGGAAAGTAAGTCTATAAGTGTTAATCTTTCTGACAATATTGCATTTACACTGAGAGCTATTTTCAGTTAATTCAAACATGATCGTGGGCCTTATAAAAGTTGAAACTGAAAATATTAACTGTTCAAATTTATTTTATTCATAATTTGTTGTACGGGATGTGTATATTGAAGTAATCCCTAGTTTTTGTCGATTTCCCGTGTTATGGTGTGGCACCACTTGAAGTAGTTAGGCCCTTCCCCATTTTGTCGGTGTTTAGAAGTTCTAAAAAATAAAATGGAGAAAGTCTGTTATCCACGTTGTAGTCTGAAGGCACTTTTTTGCTTCCATTCCCATAGTCCACACCTAAAACAAGTGCTTGATTCCAAGACTAATGAATTTTTTATTTTATTTTTTTAAGTGATAGAATATTTACACCAAGGAAGCTAGATTTTTTTATATCCACTGAATCAGATACCCAGTGAGAAAATGAACATCCCCAAAACCACTCCTCACTTGTATATGTCGCATAAAATTACTTGCAAGAAATGTTATATTTGTATGCTTTTTTAAAATAGATACAATCTGATCACATTGTAGATCAGTTTTAGAGTTTGTGTATGGCCTCGCCGTTCCTTATTTGCCCATTTTACAGCCAAGATGAGTGGCTTCTTGCAATAAGAAAGCAATAAACCTACTCTTATTATGGGTGATGCTTCTCGATTTACAAAAATGAATGGAAGTAAATGATTATTGTACAAGTACCTACACAAATGCTACTTGATGACGGCGGTATTGATGTGGGTGTTTTGTACGACACAAGTACTCACGGTGTTATATGGATACATTTACAGTGTGTCCAGGTACCCTGAAATAAATATAATTATTACTACTAATAACAAAAAGGGTGTAAGTGTATACAGATTGTACCATGTACATATATTAATAATACATAATGATAAGATAAGGTTCACGCCGTGCCGTGTGTATGTGGGAAATATAATTATAATATGGACATTGTTCAAAGAAATCTTTATGTGTATTTAATTATAAACCTAGCCCTCTTCCTTCCTTAAAACATGACAACTCAACTCAGTTGGGAAAATGCGACACTGGTCATTTCCGTGGGATCTTCATTATTCAAATATGCTAAAATTAAAGTTTATATAACATTTTGAGTGAAACACAAAGTTTCGAAAATAATATTCAAAGTTGGTGTGAAATTCTGTAGCAGTAGAAGTTACAGATGCTTTTGAGTTTATAACAAGATGAGAGCATTGTATAAAAGGCAAAAATTGGAAATTTTCATTATAAGCTTCCCAACCATGAACTTATATTTACTAATTACCGGTACTATTTACTGCCTAATGTGTCTGTTTTTTTTAGAACTATACGAGATATCAGTGTATTTTTTTTGTGAAACCCACGCAAGTTTCCAGTGTGTTCAAAGTTCCCTTATTAGAAATTTCGAGTGTCGATGTGATGTTATGGTAGGATGAAACGATATTATGTAGGCGTCTGTATGTCTCCATTATCGTTTCAACTCATCAAATTACATTCGAAATCCTAACAATCTGAAGAACAATCAAATGCAATATTATATAAAATATTAGATAATAATATCTTAACATATTTGGCAGCTTTTAGGTTTGACAGACAGTTGGAATCTATTAGCAAAGAAATGTATTACAACATAACGTCCTGTATCCTTCATTTGTCCTCATAGTGGGCTGACCATATTGACTGAGAGAAAAAACAGGACATTGGAATGGCAAAAAGGGTATGGATTTGGAACTTTCTGCAAAATTTGCTTAAACACATTGACTCGTTTCTATTATTCACTGATAGAACATACACAATATTTTATGGAGACACAAACGTGAACTCTAACATCATTATTATACCAGTAATATTTATAAAATGAAGTAAACTAATGAAGAAAAATAATTTCTTTAAATACCTTTCCTTGTCTCTGGTCTCATGAGTTTAATCCCAACTTTGGTCGATGGATTTCTTTATGATATATTCCGAATCTAAAGATTTTAGGCTTGTAAAATACCTCAAGCATAAATAAGAGCCTCTGAACAAATTTTAATCAGTGTTTCCATCTGAGTAATAGCTTAGTTGTCTACTAGATGTCTCTTCGAGATGTTGAACTAACCATTTGAGGCTAATGAATATCTGTAGGGAAATAAGTGTTACTAATTAACTTGTTAAAGTAACTTATGCAAGGAAGTAACTTAGTTCCTTGCGGGAATATACGGGTAAAGACAGACAAGTATCTCATGAAACGTCACAACCCATTATAAATCTCTGTCTTATAACTAACGTAATCCTCATTGTCTGAACGTTTAAAATATATTTTTCCTATGGACAAACACGGTATATGATAGAAAACATCCAGACTCTGCTTCCGTAGACAAATTATGCAATATTTCAAAACTCTTTAATTTTCCTTTGGAAACTTAAAGATAGGCACAGTTTACTATGTGCAAGTATGTCCAGTGGATGGGGAGCTACCTAGAACATTTTGGAGAGGCGATTCCTCCATATTAGATATAACGGACATACCGTCGTGAATAATTAACAAGCGCTGTCACGGCGTCAACTAGACATTCTTTACTCATTTCAGAAAACTCTGTACTCATATATATCTTATAGGAGTTTTATTCCCTTTATGTTTCATAATGTTTCGGTGATCAAAAGCCTGATGAATTCTTAACCTCGATTGTCCCGTATATAAAGGCTATCCTTGAATTCAGATGTCTTCTACGATTGTATGCAAATTTTAATCTGAGACGCGCAAATCTTCAAACACTTATTTCCTTTTTCATATAATCACTCAGATATACTCACTGTTGATCAATGCAATTTCATGCCTAAAACAATCACTATAATTTTCGTGATATATATGAAACTTGTGAAAAATGAATACAATTAGAATAGACCAACATAAAATAATATATTTATAGTCTAAGAACAGCGTAAATCCCACATTTTTATAAAAACGACGGAATACCCGACGGATATCGAGACAAATGATACCATCTCGTTTAGAAATAGTACGTATGGTCAGCCTACCTCCTAAGAAAAAAGTTAGTAATGCAATATACAGAAAAGAGTTATTTAGGAAAAATGATTTTTTTTTCAAATTTACAATCGTTGAATGTCTCTAAGACAATAATGAGGTATTTTGCTATTTTATAATTACCTTTTAAAATCCTCTATCACTGAATCTTAGCATCCTATCAAATTTATAAGAATGTCATGGATGAAATATTAAAAGTAAGCAATATGCTATGATCAAGTATAGGGACACTCACCAAAACTCTTACTTAGCATTTCCCTTGGTCGAATATTCAGGTGATTGCATCTACCATTTGCCTTTAAGATAGTCTTAACTCCAGCAACACTCTTTGCAATAGGTGCCTAAACAATAGTCGAGGAATGTCAGCTAATTCTACCATTAAGAGTTGTAAACAGAAAATTAATTTTATGGATCTTTGCGATATCCACATTCTAATTAATAGTACATTTGTTCGGTTGGATTTAGATAGAAATTCTGGTAGATTTCCGGAATATAGAACGACGAATGTCGTTGTCATCAATCAGGCCGTTAACAGTAGGCAGTACAAAGCTCATAAACTGCGGCGTTTAGAATGCTGCCCAGTTTTACTAGGAGACCAAGCCTATACAATCAGAAACAACCACATCCTGCAATGTTAAATTCTACAAATTTAGTTTTTGGCAAATCACGGATTTGTAGATATCTTTTCTTGCATTCGACTTATCTAAGTGTTCAAGCCAGAAGGCCACAACTTATAGCATATTCTTTTGTTAAAAATCATAGATGTTTTAACTGGCCACGGTCCAATGACGGCATCGTCTACAGCGGTAAGTATTCACACAGAAAATGTTAGGTCTGTGTGCAACTGGGCGGCCATGCCACCCCATTTTCCTCAACCCACCATGAACAATCATGGTTCTAACTTCTGTTGAATTTTTGAGTGACTGCTTCAGCTGAAATTCTACGGAATTTGGAAACAACCCTTTTCAAAGATCGACTATCCCTTTTATACTTAATATACGGCCTACAAGTCATGTTTTACTCTAGTATAGAACCATAAAACAAATTAGTAATGGTTATTTTTGACAACTGCACAAGAGTTAAAATTTCTCTGATAGACGCACTGTTGTGGGCACCAATGATATGCCTTGTTGAAAATCTCTAAGCCCTACATTTTGCTAAAATTTTTATTACTGAACAACACGGGATCTAATGTGATGTTGGTCATCATGACGAAAGAGCATTATTCAGGGATGTTCCTGTGTATTTGATCATACAGTATATTGTAGGATTTTTTCCCTTATGAACCTCCAATCCACCTTGAGAACGAGTCGAAAAATCAGTGTGACAGCTCTTGAGAATGTCTCGACTTTGTCTCTTCATACAAGTGTTGATTAAGGTAAGTAATTGCATCTGAGCAGCTGCTAGCAACATTGAACAGAAAAAGAGAAGAAATACATCCAGAATTCTACAGCACCGGGGCAATGGTGGACCGTGCGTGGACAAAAGAAAATTTCGAAATGAGACACGTCATCACTAGGTTGGCAGTCCATGGATTCCACCACCTGATATGCAAGAACACAAAATTTCATGAAGCAAATATAGACTGTAAATGTACGCTATGCGAAAAATCGTGTGCCCGATATCACATTGAGCTATGCACAAAAAGAACAAAGACAATGTGTGAATATGCAAATATGTAAATTTAAAATGTATTCTATTTTAATCCTGGCTATTTGGCTGCAATAAAAAAAAAATATTATTAAGGTAAGTAATTCCAAGAAGAGAAATGAAGGTTCAGAGAACACTCGGAATTCTTCTCTGTTCTAAGGTCAAATTATAAACGATAGTATTGCTTTCTCCTGTTCAAGTAAAGTCATATGTATATATTTATATATCATCATTATCATCCGGTATCATGGCAGCTGCCGCCGTCTTCCGGAAACCAAACGCATCCCTCTCTGTCCATCAATTGATCTTCCTCCAATCCTCTGATATTCATAGCAGCTTGTAAATCTTCTATCCAAGTTTTCTTCGGTCTTCCTCTCTTCCTCCTTTCTATTGGGATCCATTCCATAACAAGTTTAGACAATTTTTGTTCTGGCATTCTTTTGACATGGCCATACCACTGTAATCTTTTCTATAATGTCTGTGATGTCCTACTCTCTTGTACACCCATAATTTCCCTTATTTCTTTATTCCCATTCTATATTTTCCAGCTGAACTTCTTAAAACATCCATTTCTGTACTTAAAATTATTTTCATTTCCCTGGTAGGAATTTGCCAGACTTCAG
Source organism: Diploptera punctata (assembly GCA_030220185.1). Lineage (NCBI taxonomy): Eukaryota > Metazoa > Arthropoda > Insecta > Blattodea > Blaberidae > Diploptera > Diploptera punctata. The sequence continues at coordinate 88,340 of JASPKZ010003874.1, read as the reverse complement.
CACCATATGTTAAAATGCTCTGCATTATTGTTTGATGTATTTGTAATGTTCTATATATATATATATAGCCTACTGATTATTCTGCATGATGATTGAAAATGAGGTAAGGAATATAATCTACGCTAATAATTCTAAGTTATGAGATTTTTGAAACAAATTTGGACGTTGCTTCATAAGCTTACGAAAGCGCCTTATCTTACCTATCACAATCATTCTTATTTTTAGACGCTTTGGGGTAAGCGATGTTACCAAGTGAATGTTATTGGATACATGAATCCAACAGTGTTTTGTGACATTACAAAACAGCAATGCAGGCTTCTAATACTGATAACTAAATATTGTAGGAACATAAAATATAAGTCCTTGAGATAGAACCACTCTGGTGAATAGCGAAAAATAATTTTATACCCTTAAATTTTTGCGTAGATTTCCCTAACGGACTGACAAGCAGCTAAGGATAACTAATTGACCCTCATTTCTTGTAGATTTCAGTTGATGGAAACTTGACAAGAAGTATTATTTTTGATAATGGTGAATATGACAAAGTAAAGATTTCACTAACATTGAAACTTGTTATATGTTGTCATAGACAGATGTTTGTGTATCAAGATTCTCGTATCAGGAAGAAAATTCAATATTTTTTTTTGTTATTTTAAGATTAGATATTTAGACTTCATTCTGCAAAGGAATCCAGTCACAAGTTAACTGAACAGAGAAAAATGAACATGAAGTTAAATATAAAAACAATCACAAATAAAAATAAACGTTTACTTATTAATTCAAAATGTTTACATTTTTATGAGAAAGATGGCACTCAAACAATTTTTAATTTGGGATTACATATTTTTGTTAGGTTCCTTCTACAGAAAGAGGATGGTGGCGTTCGATCTGTCTTACATAACATGGTGCGATAATAATATACCATTAACTCATGTATTTCAAATTTGAGGGTTGTTTCCGTTTTACAGAAAGTGGTCCAATTAATTCATGATGACGTATAGCATTACAATATTTTATAGAAATATGACATCCCAGAAAAACATCGTTGGGTTTTTTTTTATTTTGTTGTGATGCGAAATTTATGTTAATAGTTATAGTTTTAATTTCGACATTTAATAGGAGGTAGCGAACAAATATGGCCTCTACGAAATTTTATATTATTTAAATTCTTGTAAGCACGTGTTTCTCTCAACGAGACGTAAGCGCTCTCCCCCTGCAGGGCAGAAATTCAACATATTAATTTAGTTACACTTGTACATATTACATTATAAAATGTGCGTGTTAAATGATTAATGTTTTCTAAATGCATCGAATCTTTTCACAGAATTACAGTGCATAAAAAACATAAAGAAACAGACATGCTGTAACAATTTTGTGAAATAAATTTATTTATTCTTTAGAGCATCGTTTCCCAACCTGTGGTTCGTGAACCCCCAGAGGGTTCACAAAATATATCAAGGGGTTCAACTAAACTTTTCCGTAATGGCGGGTTTCGATGTTAGATCTATTATTATTTCCTTCATTTTGTGGCATTGTAATAATAATAATAATAATAATAATAATAATAATAATAATAATAATAATAATAGTAATAACAATAATAATAGTAATTATTGTTATAATCATATAATAATAAAATTATTATTATTATTATTATTTTAAAAGTAAATTAACTCTATAATCTCCCTTGTTACATATGTGTAACATCGGGAATTTATCACATTATTTCCACAATAAATTAATATTTACAGCGAATGCCTGATTTATAGTTATGTAACAACGTTAGGAATGCATTTGATTTCGCTAAGATAAAAATGTAGTCTGCCAGCTTCTTTGTGTTCGAACAATACTAACAACAGTAACGCGAAAGTCGTTTTTTTCGTATGCCTATTTAAAAAATAAATACAGAAACAGATTTTATGCTGAAAAATAATTTGAGGCTTTATTTAACATTTGTGGTTGCAACTAGGCCTACACGTGTAACCTTTGAGCCATAACTAGAGTAACTTTAGGTTTTATCCGTTAATGGTTAAGTTAATTTAAGGTTATTAACCTTTTGTTTGGAATTAAATTTTATGCATATCTACTGTATGTACCTATATTAAAAAGTTACTGGTTCACCCAACTCGGATCGTTGTGGCAGATGTTCGCGAGTCGAAAAAGGTTGGGAACCGCTGCCTTTGAGGAAATCATATCGCTATACATCCATAAACTTGCACACTATTTTCTTAACTATAATTCGTTTTTCAAAGGCATATACATGGCTAATAATATGCTTATGTAACTGTAAACAGTAGGCCTATTTAAAACAAGTGGAATAACAGTAAATAAATTAAATAATTGGTCTCATATTTTTAATATGAATTATTCACATTGGAATTATATATATATATATATATATATTAAAATTATCATACAAAAAATTTAGAAAAAAAAACAAACTTTTCACAAAAAAAATATTAAGAGAGCGAATTTTACAAACTGATGAATAGTGGATCTCCTAACTCCGTTGCCTATGACAATGACCTCTGAATTGATAGGTACCTGATTGTTTTATCTTTATGTTTATAAAATATGAGTACATGGACTTCATGTACGAAAAATATATGATTCACATAATAAATAAAACTCTTACATACCTCTAGTGAGACAGAAAATGCCTTTCCATTTTAAGGGCAGTTCTTATAAATCTTTCCTAAATTTTTCTTAGCTATGGATGTCATTTTAACACTAAAAATGACTTGACAATCTTCACTATTGTTTTTATTGTAGCACCAAGTCAACAATACTCAGTTATGCACCAAATGAGAGCGGGAACATTTGGCGCTAAGCTTCATGATGCAAAATTTATATTAGTATTTATGAAGACATAGTTTCATAGCCGTTCGTTGCAAAACACAGAATATCTGATAGGACTGATGGCGTTTATATTTTTATTTAATAATAAGGCTATAATTAAAAATTTGGCGCAGAACGTGTTCATACATTTTGTTAGTAGTAGTGTGGAAGACAGAGTGAGGTGGCTGGAAGAAAAAATGGACTATCTAGAAAATCAATCTAGAAGGAACAATATTGTGTTGTATGGTGTGGGGGAAGAGGAGAACGAGTCCTGGGACACTACGGCAGTTATAACAAGGCATGTCCTAAGGCAAATGGGAATAGTTCTGCTAGAACGGGACATCGAACGCGCTCATAGAGTGGGTCGTGGACGGTACCCCAGGCCTATAGTGTGCAAGTTAGCTCACTATAGGGATAAAGAAGAAATCATAAGGGGGGCAAGATATCTACGGGGCACTGGAGTGGCAGTGAGTGAAGACCACAGCCGGAGAGTGAGAGAGGAGCGAGCATTCCTGAAACGACATCTAGTGGACGCGAGGAAGCAGGGAGCTCAGGCTTTCATCCGTTTCGATAAACTAGTAATAAATGGACGGGTGAGGACTCGTAGAGAACTGGAGGAGATGTCTGTGTCCACGAAGGAAGCGGCAGGGACAACGCAACGGGAGACGACCTCTGAAAGGCAGAGTTTTAAATCGCAATAAAACAACAAGGGAACGAGGTGAGTCGCGTGGAACGACATCGGAGAGGCAGAGTTCGAGTCCCAAGAATACAACACGGGAACGAGAAGAATGCGAGAGAACTGACAACACTGCAGAGAAGACGACAGAAGACAGCAGTGGGAGGGAGGGAAGTTCGGCGCGACAATTAAGAAGTATGATGTCTGAAAAGCTTGCAAAACACAATGCAGAAGGGCCGCCAACAGCAGGTAAAGAAAACCGTTAGTACATAGAGGACAAACCCCCCTCTCAGAATTGCTGTGTGGAATATTGAAGGTTTGAAAAAAAGAATGTCTTCCGACAGATTTATTGATTTTGTTAAAAGTTTTAGTTTTATTTCATTTGTAGAAACTTGGATGGGGGACAAAGACCATATTGAATTTGATGGATTTAATTGTATAAATAAGGGGAGGGGTAGTAAACAAAAAAGGGGAAGATATCCGGGAGGGATATTAACAATGTTGAAAAATAATACATTTAGACATGCTGAAAATGTTCATGTTGAAATACAGGGTGTCACGTGTATTCATGTAAAAATCGGAGATCTTTGTTTGTGTATCCTCTCGGTATATCGTCACCCGGCTGGGTCTCGACACGCTAGATCTACCTTTTTTGATGACCTGGGAGATACAATGATAGAACTCGGACATAAATTCCCGGATACAGATACTCTTATAATGGGGGACTTTAATGGTAGAACTGGGAGAGAAAATATAACTTTAGGGACGGAAGAAGGAGAGGAAGATTTAAGAAAGGGATTTCGGGCGAGTAAGGATAGGGTTATTAATACGTATGGGAGAGAACTTCTGACGTTTTGCGATATTCATAACCTAGAAATGCTAAACGGAAAATACGGGGAAGATACTGAAGGAGAACTTACGTTCATAAACGGTAATGGAGGAAGTGTTGTGGACTATATGCTCTGCTCACAGAATCTTATTTCTAGGATTGCAGCATTTAAAGTAGCGGACAGAATCGAATCGCATCACTCACCTATCGAAATCCAATTAGAATTTGAAGAAGAGGGAAAGGAAGTGGGGAGCTTGAATACGGGAAGGAGGGGAGACATTAGAACTGTTAGGCGGTTCTGTTGGAGAGAGGATAAGACACAGGAACTACTTAACAAACTAGAGTCTTCGACACCGGAGGTATTAGGCGATGTGGAGGAAGAGGTGAAAAAATTAAGATTACTAATGTGGGAAGGGGGGAAAATATGCAGATTAGAGGAAAATCAGGGCAAAAACGATATGAAGGCTGGTACGATAATGCATGTAGGGAAGGAAAAAGACGAGCGGAGAGGGCTTTAGTGAGGTTCAGAAAGGAGGGTGGCGACTTCAATCGGCGGGTGTACATAGAGATGAGGAGACGATATAAAGAGATAACGGCTAGAACCAGGGAGAATTGGGAGGGAAAAATCTTGGAGAGAATTAATCAGGCTATGAAGGAACGGGATGTTACCAAAATATGTCAAAATTGCGAAACATACCGATGCGTACACTAGAACAGGTTTATTCTTCGACTGTGAGAGCGACCATGCTGTATGGCTCAGAATTATGGGGTTGGGAACGAACGGGGACACTAGATAAAATTCAACCTATGTTTCTTAAGAAAGCGATGAGATTAGCAACGGGGACTTCAAATTGTGGCATACTGAAGGAATTCGGTACATTTTCGGACACAATAAGGGGCAAAATTATGGCTATTAAGTATTGGTTGGACATAATAAACGGGAATCAGGACTCGCTTAGAGCAGAGTGTTACAATGAACAGAAAAGGCAGTGTGGTTTCGGGAGATTGGGTAATCGGTGTAGAAAGGGGATTGAAGGGCATAGGGATGGGTTGGGTATGGGAAAGGAGTACGCGGAATAATAGAAATGTTTGGAGGACAGTTAAGAAGAGACTAATCGATATAGACAGACAGTATATAGAAGCAGAGTGTAGCCAGAAAATATCGCTCACCCTGCAGACGGAACTGAAACTTTCGTGGGGAAGGGAGAAATATATTGACTCTTTGGATGGGGATGATAAAAGTGCTATTGCATGGTTTCATTTGGGGGGATGGATGGCCCATAATTTAACAAATGAGGAAGGCATTAAACTATGCCCACTATGCGATGACCATGAAAACTGGCAGCATATTATAGCATTCTGTAGAGAGACAGAACAACTTAGATTACAGATGCTGCCGGAGAGATTTCTCAGGTCGGATCGAGGGAGAGTGGCGTGTTGGGATCTTTTAGGACGGATCGAGAGTGAATCAAAAACATGCAAATTTTGGGTACAGTAAGAAAATTGAGATATAACAAAATTGTAGATTAAGGATATATGTATTAACAATAAGAAGAATCTCAATATGGTCTTTGTTTTCGATCTTTAATCATGTTATATAATAAGTAGGTCTGATAAGTTGAATAGTCTGATAGTGCACTTAATGTCTGCAGGGACGGGGGAGGGGGGTATGAGCGTGCGGTGTGTATATGTGTGGGGGTGTGTGGGTGTATGTGTGTGTGCTTTTTTTTTCTAATTTGTTTTCTAGCATTTTTTTTTTTTAATATTAATGTACGGAATGTGGATGAATGTAGATATGTATTATTTTGATTTAGTGCAGACATAGATTTTACTTATATGTAGCCAGTTATTGTTTTTTGATACAGGTGTATTTGTAGGTATTTGTTTATATTATTAGTTTTATTTTTTTTATTCGTGGAAAAATAATGCACGTACGGCCAAGCAGGCCCGTGCGCAATGTAAATGCATATGTATTTTCTTTATTCTGAAAAAAAAGGCAATAAATTCCATATTCTATTCTATTCTAATAGGACTTTATTAGACTAAAAGTAAGATATGTACAGTCGCACGGGCAGTAAGCCGTACGGGCTGTTGACAGTCCGTTACAATAAAGTAGTATTTGGTAATAGTATAAAGAAAATAAAAAAAACAATAATATTGTAATTGCTTAAAGAAAACACAACAAAATTGCAATTACATAATGATACAATAACATTATTTATGTAGCATTATTAAGAAGAATTAATGGTATTGCATTTTGATAACATGTATTTATTCATGAATGAATGTTGTTCTCATTTTCCGCATTTTGTCCAGAAATTTGCCCACGTTTATCCAATTTTCTGGATTTACCATTAACTCGCAGCATGCCAATCTTTCACGATTTGAATTTAGAAATATTTTCGGTAATAACTGACGCTTCCATTATTATAAATCGTTACATTTTCCTAATATATGTAGGCTATCTCGTCTTCAATGTTCCCGCATATTGGACATATTCGCATATAGTGATCGTCGCTATTTTTTTTTAATTTCCATGCCCCTAGCCTAAACCAAGCAAGCCCTGATCTCTCTTTAAATCCTAGGTTGGTTCATATACTTACTTCATGAGCCAGTGCAACACATGGCATCAAAATATTTTTTAAAATGACGCTTAGCCGGTTGATGCATAACGCCGTCCAATTAGTATATTTATAGGGGCCTAATATATTATAATCCCCAAACCAACAGATGTTTCGTTGCAAAACTCGACCAACTGAACAAACGTTATAAAAATGCTAAGTTGATTTACACAAAGAGATTTCAAAGAATTATTAACTTTGACAGCGGTTGATAGTAGTTATGCTCCTTGCCCCTGGTCCCGAGTGTCGCGGGTTCCAACCCGGCCGTGGTCGATGGAAAAATCCAAGGAAGATGCCCTCCGGTAGGGACGTTAAGTCTGAATATTTTCAGGCTCGTAAAAGTCCTTAAGCCTGAATAAAAATACCTCTAAGCAAAATTTACCGAATTTTCCCGTCCTAGTATTACCTTGGTTTCCTAGATGTCATTATTATGCGGAACGCTGACCCTTGACCACTCAATGGCATAGACCTAACAGTACAGGACTGGTTTAGTCGTGTTGCGCGCACAGAAAATCTACAAGAAGAAGATTTTCGTAAAGAAGTGGCAAGAGACAGTATTGTGCAGAATCTCACAATAAATATTCAGGCCAATGATTCTGACGTAAATGTTCAAGATATTGACGAAGAAGATGGGGAGGACGAAGACAAGGAACTTGCGGTACCTTTACCTGAATAATGCAGGTATGATTTTTCGTATTTATTCATATAATTAATGTTACATTAAATAAATATTTTTAGAGTTTGTATATTTTTATTTAATTAAATAACACTGAGCAATAAAAAAGAAAATTGTTTATGTCTCAGAAAGGAGAATATGTGATTCTGATAGTATTTTTTCTCCTGAATTCAAATATGATATCGGCTTTTCTCAATCACGTAAGGTTTCCAAGAGACAGGAATTTATAATTTCAAACACTTTAATATTTTCTACATTCGTAACTACACAATATTCGAACATTCGGACTCTCACCTAGAAAGTAAGAAATGACGATTTTCTGCTCTATTTCGCCTGTGGAGCATCCCTCTTCATGGACCAACAATAATCGGCCAGCATATTAGGATTCCATTTGCCTTGATATCTCTTTTCCATAGTTGAAATCTCCCAAGTTAGCTCATTTGGTTTTATTTTACAAGACAAATGGACGAAAAAACGTTTATTAAAAATAATTATTTAAACCCATTAATTGAAATTGAAATAAAAAGAACTGTGGGTGATGGAGAAATTCCGAATACATATTTGAAAACACTATAAAAACTGCATTAAGTACAACTATTGGTACTCATGGAGACAAAAATCACGTTGACCAGTGTAATTGAGACAATATATAAACAAACGTTTGAGATGAGAGGAAGTAGAGGCAATGTAATTTGTTACGTATTATGACGGTAGGTCTACAAGTATCTCGAGCGACATATCGTGTGTCCCTTTTCCCCGTACATACCGATATCTGGCATCGGCGTATTAAGAGTAAAATAGGATTTGCTTATGCATATGTCTTCTAATAGCGTGTGGCTTTTAGAGTATGCTATTTTGAAAGTAGGTAAATTGTAACAAAAACGCATATTTGGAGACTTGATGTAGGGGCGTTGTGTTTATAATGAATTACTATTTTGTATTGTGGGGGCATTCATGATGAGTGCGTATGGACAGACAAATTGAATAAATAGCGAGCGATTTGTATGTACATTATAATGCAACCCACTGGTCTTTTCGTGCATCAGATTCCGCATTAGGCCGATAGAGGTGTTGATGTGGTCTGTTTTTTTTTATTTACACGACTTCGGAAGACCACATTAAGTAGATGATAAATATGTACTTGTATAGCGTTCAGAGAGGAGTGTATAAGTCTATATATATATAGTGTAGTCCTAAATATGTCTTTTGACGGATCATGTTTGAAAAAAGAGAGGTAGGAGACAACACTTTTACAAGTTATTCAGAACCACCATTGAGGCCAATATAATACTATATAAACGGTGAAAACAATAAGGTATGGACAAGAGATCTCGGTCGTCCTGAACTATGTGAGATTTTATTTAAAACACCTCGTAGGCCTTTTGGAACATGCTCCATCATCAGTTGTTATAAAGGTGAAACTCGAAATCCGAACAGCACATAGCCTATTTCTCCTATTACATCGTAATGCACCAAGGGGACCGCCAGGCTTAACATTCCATCAGACGAAGAAATCACTTTGTAGCAATACCATATACATTTTCTGCAGATATATTTAGAATTTACTGGAGGAATTTGGTGCACAATTTAGCGATATTATTATAAATCACATTCCCCTACTCACGTCGAAATTGAAAATTTAAGAAAATAAAAATATCGAATGTCCCGGACAGGTGCCAGGGGCTTGCTAATCAGGAAACAGACATGTTACTAATTTTTCTAGTGCGGTGAAGTAAACGATTAATTATTTATAAACAGACTAACAATTCACAATAATGAACTCAGTATTTAACCACAAGGATAGTCACAAATATACATGGGAAGCCAGGGATCTTAAATCAATAATTGACTATGCTATATGTAATAAAAAGTTAGCATCTAAAGTTCTTGATACAAGAGTTTACAGAGGACCTGAAATCGAATCAGACCATTACTTACTTGTTTGTCCAATTCGTATGCCACCGAGATGGAAAAATAAAAATAAAATTAATAATGTAAAATTTGGAAAAGTGGACTATACTTATAAAGTAAGTCTTTTCCGAGATCCCACTATTACCTGGCTATACAAATGCAGATTAGATCGCCTAGTTCAAGAAACACCGGTTGGTGAAAATATTGAAGAAGAATGGCTTGCTCTACAAAGTATTTTGACACAAGCAGCAAATGAAAGCCTGGGTATCAAAACCAAATGGAATCGAAAAAAAGGACTACGGATATGGGATGAAAACATAAAAAAAGTAATTGATGATAAACGTGAAGCATACAAAAAATTTCTGTCTACAAAAAAAGATGAAGATAAAGTAGAGTATCATAGGAAGAGAGCCATAGCTAAAATTGAAGTTCGCAAAAAACATAGACAAAGCTGGGAACAATTTGTCTCATTTTTGGAAAATGATATCACTAGGCCTCAACCAAAAATATATAAAGTTTTAAAAAATTTAAATAATGATTCAAGAGAAAATGCACATTTAAATTGTATATCTAAAGAATCTTGGCTTACCTACTTTCATCATTTATGGACACAAAAGGATGATTTATTACAAATACCAATCTCTAATAACACTGCTTTGGAACAAATTTCTATAGATGAATTAACTGATGTTGTTAAATCATTAAAAAGTAACAAAGCTCCCGGAGAAGACCACATTAATCAAGAATTATTTAAATTTTCAACTAAAAATTTTTTAGACAGATTTCTTATTCTCCTTAATATGATATGGGAAGGACAAGAACCACCACAAAGCTGGAACAAATCCATTGTAATACCAATCTTCAAAAAAGGAAGTCGCCAAATCAAAGATAACTATCGTGGAATTAGCTTGTTGAACTCTGGATATAAAATTTATGCTAATATAGTTAAGAATAAATTGAGGAAAATTTATGAAAATATAATTGGAGAAGAGCAGAATGGATTCAGAAAGGGTAGATCTTGTACAGATGGATTCTTTACTCTAAAACTACTATTAGAAAAGCACAAGGAATTCAATATAGAAACTCATATCGCCTTCGTTGACTTCATAAAGGCTTTTGACAAAGTAGACAGAAATATATTACTACAAATTTTAGCTGAGGATAACGTTCCACAACAATATATTACTAATATCTTCAACATCTATAAAGATAATGAAATCTCTGTTAAACAAGATGGCAAATTATCTTCTTGGGAAAAGATCAACACTGGAGTAAGACAGGGATGTGGACTTTCACCGGTGCTTTTCATTATATACATGAATAAATTAATAAATGAATGGAGGAAAACACAACGAGGATATATACCCATCAATAGGAACCTCAAACTCGATGCTATTCTTTTTGCAGACGATTTAGCTCTTCTGGCACTTTCCGAAAATGATTTGCAACGATCAATTTATAATTTACAAAAAATAGGTGCCAAATTTAATATGGAAATATCAATTAACAAAACTAAAATTATGGCATTTCATGGGAAGGACCCCATACAAAGTAAAATCTGTCTCCAGAATAAAATTTTAGAGAGATCTAATCAATTTAAATATCTTGGATATTATCTCTCTATCTGGGATGAAAAGGATATCCCTGAAAAAGTTACTAGTTATAATAAAAGTTTAGGAATTATTAATCAAGTTATGAAACCATCCCTTGTACAAAAAAACACCAGATTACGTTTATATAACACTTTGGCTAGACCAGTGTTGACCTATGGTAGTGAAGCATGGACACTAAAAAAACAACATGAAAGCAGAATAACGGCTTGTGAAATGAGATTCATGCGCAGAACAGCGGGTTACACCAGATGGGATCGGAAAAGGAACACCGATATCTTAAAAGAATTGAAGACTACGCCAATTTTGGAATATATTAAACAGTACCAACTAAATTGGAAACACCATCTTGAAAGAATGAGTTCAAATCGGATCCCCAAAGCTGTTTATAATTATATACCAAGAGGACGAAGATCACTGGGCCGTCCTATGAAACGCTGGAGGGAAAATTTTCTATAGGATCGTAACAGGCCTTGGCCTAATACTTGGAAGGAAGAAGAAGAAACTAATTGACTAACAATTAACCTAATAAACTAATTGGCTGAACAGCAGTTATGGTTATCCTTGATTTTGTAGTTTATTATTGTAAATTATAGCTATTTGTCTGTATTTACTAACATTTTTTAATATTTTAAACTTTTACAAACAATTTTTATAACACTATTTGATAATCGCAAATCATAACATTATGGCACTGTTAGACAATATTGTGATGCTGACTGCTATTTTCTCCACAGAGTATATTACTTAATCTATGATTTTTCGATCGCTCGTTGGATCGGCGTTAGGGAGTGATAAGTAAGTGTACACCCAGTTGTAATAAACATTTGGTAATTTTAAAATCATTAATATATTTGTTTAACATAGATTTGGGGATTTATTGCAAAGATTGGTCATTTAAATTTCAGAGCGATAATCGATATGTGGTTCGTTGGTGGGTTATCGCTGGCTCTATAAACTCTGGCGCATGCACACTGTTGTTCTGTAGGACTCTGAAAATATATCAGTTAACCTAAAGTGCTGTTTTTCCAAACTAATTTAGTAAATAGTGTGTATTTTAATTCCTTACAGTTAAGGAAGATAAAAAAATAATCATATTAAAACTTTTACTTCATATATACCTTGTCGCTTAGCATGTAAGTTCATATCGCGTCTATTTATTTTTTAAATAGTACTATGGACTCGGGGGAGGCCCTAACATTGAGCTGATCACTCATTCGGAAAGCACTCTATGCCCTTGTGTGGTCAAAAGAGTATGTGTATGATCCGTAGTTTAAAATTCCCCTCCCGACAAGTCGTGGCACTGCACTGCAAGGCTCGGGTTATGTGTGGCATGTAAACTGTAAGGTAAGACGTTATACTGAAATAATATAATTGAATGGATAATGCTATCAAATTGTGAATATGATTAAATGAAATTCCTACCCAAATATTTTCCTTGACAACTGCTAAATATAAAGAAAAAATCCGTCACGTTTGTCACCAGCGGGTTTTGATCCTAGGACCTCCCGAATACAAGTCTGAAGCAGTACACTTCCAATCACCGCGTTCGGTTATTTTTAATAATTTTGAGCATTAAATTGTCAATGCAATCTATAAAATAAAGTGGTATAATTTATTTAATATTTTTAAGAAAACAAGAGAAACGAACGAGTAGAGATTACTTAAATTTGTGTTGAATTACACAGTAACATACAAGCAAAGAAGTTGATTAAAGCTGTTATCGTGATCGAAAAATGTAAATTAATGCACACAACCTAAAAATATATCTTAATCTTCCCCAACAATAATAATAGGGGTATATTAACATAAATATGAAAATAATAATAGAAATTATTGATTGAACAAATAAATAATTTAGCGAGCTATTGTAATTAATGGTAAAGAGAAAAAAAATATCTGACTGAACCGGGAATTCGAGGGTCGAGATTCGATTCCCGGTTCAGCCAGATATTTTTTTCTCTTTACCATTAATTACAATAGCTCGCTAAATTATTTTGAAGAATTTGTTTCTCTTTACCATTTATTATAATAATTCAGATATTAACATGGTTTCGTTTTCTCTGCTCCGACGCATTTAAATAACAGACACGAGAAATCAGTGTTTTGTCAATAGTTAAGAAAATGTATTTTTGCGCGATAGTGCGATTTGTCGTACTTACAGCAATGGCGACCATGATAGAAAATTCAACTTCCTACATTACTACCTAAATGACTATATTGTAATAAAATAACTATACTGTAATATTACATATTACAAAACGCGCGTGGGAAGTAAAACCACTGCCCTCTATGTATACTACATAGGCCTACAATGTATATACAAAAAATATCCAAAAGGTAGTGTTAATATAGGCCCTACATTATACGAAACAAATAAATACATTTCAAATGAACTGAACTTTATTTGAAACAATATAAAACAATAAATACGTACTTGCGCAATTTTATCACGGTCTCCTATACTTTCAACTAATAAGCATTATCCACACTGTTATCGTTAGTCAATTATTTATAATGAACGCAAATATTTCTAACAAAGATGTTATTTTATTATCATTTATTATTTTGAAAACACCATCGCGCAAAAAATAATATACAACGCACGTTTGTGAAGTGTTTTACAGAATCTCGGAAATTAAAAACCTCACTATCGCTCGATTTTTAAACATTTCCCTCGATCCTGTAAAACCCACTTCCCAATCTCGGTTTGTAATATACTATTGCATTAACTTCAGCTGTTAGTATGCCATTGGCAGAATTAATGTTCCTTAAAGTAATATTGAAATTTAGGATCATGGCAGGACAATGTTATTCCATTATGCACGTTTACTTTTATGTGCATTTGGTTTTGCAATTCCAATTAGTAAAATGACGTAGTTTTGGAATCGGATTTAAGTATTAAATCTAAAAGAAAATAATTTAATTGAAATACTAATGCAATTACTTGCTTGTTGAACTGACACATCAAGTATTCATAAGTATTTTATTTCTCTTATTTTAACTCAAATTGATTCCAATAATTTATTTTTTTCTAATTCTTTAATATGTCCCTAACATACGTTCATTGTTTCACATTACATACTCTTCTGATATTCTTTCATTTTGGATCAGATAATTTATAAGTAAAAATTAAAATTGTAGATAATCTCATTTCCTTTTTCACTGTTTCTTCCGTTATTATTTTCTTTTTTTCTTATTACTCTTTTTATTGTTTAAAACCCTTGAGGTGGATAGTCATAAAATAAAATGAAGTTAAAATATGTACCTTCTTAGGTTAGTGCCGTCGTCCTCATCTTTTAAAAGTTCAGGGCATATTTTAACTTTATTTTATTTTAGTACTCTTTTTAAATCTCTCTTTATCTTTTGTTTACTTTTTACCATGTTTTTTCAATGATTTTTTATATTTTTATATTTTTGTTTGTTTTTTCTTCAGTACTTCTTCCTTCCTCTCATTTCTTTTTTCCTATAATATTATAATGATATTGTGATAAGAAAAATTAATGTCTGAACCAGGAATCGAACCGTGGACCTCTAGTTCTCCAGACTAGTGTGCAGCCCACTACACCATTCTAGACTTGGCACAGACATTAGCAATTCTTTCCACATATACAAATCTACAATTCTCGTTTCGTCCGCTGTCAGGTAGATGACACTACCATCGTCTTTCTTCCTATCTTTCTTTTATCATTTTAGTTTTACTCTTTTCTGTCTTTCACATAACATCTCCTCTCTGTGTTACTGAAATACTATTGTTAATATACGTATTTGGGAATATTAAAGGATCACATTTATTTAAAACAAAATCTGAGAGGAAACTATAGTGCGTTGTAATCATTTTACACAAGTCATATAGGCCTACGAACAATTTCACAATGATTAAGTTCCGTTAGCTTCAATACAATGTTCACGGCGGCGGAGAAGATTTTGAAACATGCTATCCAATTCCTGCCTTGAAATGTTGGAGATAACAGTCTGAATATTGTAAGTTTATCAAATGTTAGAAGATGATTAACGTGCACTTTACGTTTAAACATACCCAAAAGATAAAAGTAACACATATTAAGATCCAGGGAACGCAGAGGCCAATTAACAATCACTTGATCGTCTTAATTCCCGCATAGAATCACTCGGCTGTATGGGCTGTCGCATAATCTTGCAAATACCATCCATATTTTTTTCTTCCTCAATCATTTTTTCAAACATTGAGGCGATATCTCACTGACGTATAAATGAGAATTAACTGTTCCCTAATAATACATTGACCCTTTTATTCTTTTAGATGTAATAGCAGACCGCACACCAATGTTAGCATCAAACAGAAGTGCTTCATGAAGCACATGTGGACTACTATTACTCTAATAGCGATTATTTTGTAAATTTACTTACCCACTTAAATGCATACATGCTTCATCGGTAAATAATGATAATAATAATCATTGAGGATTGATTTTACCGTTATGTGTAGAGTTGAGAAAGCAGTTAAGAAATTAATTCTACTGTTGTAATGAGGGACGTTGAGATTGTGGATTTTTGTTATTTTAAATTGTTTTAATTTTAACAATTTCATGGCGTTATGGGCCAATCCTATAGACACATCCGACTGGACAGCTGCGAGATATATTTTCTTGGACTGGCTTCTAAAAATGCTCCGATGCCATCACGTTTCTCTCGGTAGTACATCTCCTGCTTTTCTTCCTGTCTTTTACAGAACCGGTAACAGAAAAGTTACTGAATAATCTTGAAACCATGGATTTATTTGGGACAGTTGGATTAAGGAATTGACGGCGAAATTTACGGCGATAACGTTTGTAAGTTTTCTTTTTAGCACGTGCCAAAAGTAAAAATGCCCTCTATTCTGTGGTATACACCATGCTAATCTGGAATCAACACAATCACAACTGAACAAAAATTCACAAGTGGATAAAAAATTCAGAAAAAAAATTCACCAAACACGTCTGTATTTTACAGTTAAAGCAGTAACACAGGATTAGAAAGAATGGGAATGGAACCTGCTTTTTCACCCGCCCGCCATTTCAGTGACGGCGGAACGGAGATCCTTTGACCGCTTAACCTGCCGGCTGATTGTCGGGCACTAGAGTTTGAAGGTGGATGTACGTCCCACAAAAGAATTTCTGGTTTTGGGTTTGGGTTATGGTTTAGGTTGGGATTAATTCAGGTTAGATTCTCTTCTCAGGGGTCGGAAGTTGGTATACAGGAGACGTTTCATGAAAAAAAACCTTTCTTGTAGAAATTATTAGGATTTATTCCAAGTCTTGAGTTCCAAGTGGATCAAACAAATTCTGGTTGTAATAATCTTCACCCTCTATTTAAAATCAATTATTCTTATCCATACGTTGCATTGATTGTTTTCATTTGAAGTATAACATTTCATTTTTCTCAATCCTTGTATTCAAGAGGATATTAAATTTTGTCTGAAGAACTCTGTTTTCTTTTATCCTTAATTAACGTTTATACGGAAAGAATACATTTTAACATGTATTATAAAGTCCATTTTTACATCACATGACATTATTCTTACTTTATATGGTTAATAATTCTATTAAATGTAAGGTTAAATTCGATTGGTCATATAGGAAAGATAAGTGATGTTAATCCCAATCACAATTTAGTTTTTCTCTTATTTATGGGCGTTTAAGTTATTCAGATTTTTATTAAAGTTTAATATACGTAAATACTTAGAATTCTAACAACAATGAATGAAAACAATGTTTAAAAGCATTTTATAAAAACATCTTTATCATAAGTAACGCCAGGAGTGATTTCCAAATTATCGATAAATTCACGAGTCACGAAGTGACGAAAGAATTTATCTAGAGGATTTGGAAATAAAGAGTGCCATCTGTTAGGACTATTTAACGAATAAAATTAATCTGTTTACTCACAAATCATTATTTAAATATAGTTATTTAAAAAAATTTATATATTAAATGTAAACGGCGATGTTTGAAAACAAATGAGAAATGTTTGGTCATTATTTATTGGCAAATACGATCGAAATATTGTAAGAATGGACCCTAATGGAGAAAAAATGAAACACATCAAACTGTATATTATAACCAAAATTATAGGTAATTAATTTTTTCGGAAACATCTCAGCAAAATGTTTATTTAAAAACATAATTATTTAGCACACGATTATCAAATGTGTGGTTCGAAAGAATCTGTTCATTATTTTCTATATAAAAATAATGGAATATTCACCTGAAAGGTCCGTCTCCTCAACTTAATTAATTATTTAACTGTAGCGCTTTCGGGACTTGTCCCATCATCGGCAGGATTCAAAACTGATGTCTCACTGAAGATCTGGTAGAGGGGGTTACATGTATTGGGTTCGTTTTCGTTGATCAGGTTGTCGTTGTTGTGAGCTGCTTTCATGATTTCCATCTCTTCGAGTACGTTTATCTTCGCTGGATTATTTTCTCTGTGCATTACTGTTAGGGTGTTTTCAATATTTAACATGCGATGTCCTTCATGGATAACGTGTTTTGCATAGCTTGATTTTCCTTCTGCCTGAATGAAGTCTCGAAAATGTTCTTTAAATCTGATGAAAGCGCTACAGTTAAATAATTAAGTTGAGGAGACGGACCTTTCAGGTGAATATTCCATAATTTTTATATTAATTTTGAATAATACCTCAACGGGACATATCATGAATCTTATAAAAGTTGATATTTGCTATACTCAACGTGTTTGTTGGAGAGTCAATCACTGCAAAATAATGCTCTGACCTGTTAAGAATATTAAAATGGAGGAGCTTTCTTTATTTTGTAAACGGAATTCGATAGAAGCGAGGTGAAACACGACTGTGATTGGTTGTAAAACTAAATTCATTGAAATGTCATTGACTCCCATTTAGGTCATGAGTTAAATTAGTTTAGTAAAATACTTTTATCATCATTAAGATATTTTTATTCTTTTATTTGACATTAACAATGAAATATTTAGATTTTTTAAAATTTGAAGTTATATTTAGTTATAAAAAGAATTTAAAAATACAAAATTATTTATTAACTTTAATTTTAGTTATACAGGCAATAGAAAATCCTGCTTTAGGTTGCGTCTTTATCTTAAGGCTCTGTATATCCGAGAGGTGTTAACGATTCACCCAGAAGTATTAACGAGTCCACATCTTTGCAACTCGCAAACGATGGCTTGTAACTTCTCCTATGTCTCCACATACCATCTTTTAATTTTCTTACCCCGAAAAAGCACAAGTAAACCGACATGAGAAGCTAATTTCTGAGATATATTGATCTTATAGTCAGAGCTTTTGACTACTGTTCATGAGCTCCCGGGTTAGATTCCTGGTCACACCAAAGTAATTTCTCCATAAGGGAATTATTCCTGGTGGTCGCCCAAAGTCTGAAATTCAAGTTAAGTTAAAGTTTAAAAGTCTTGTGCTGTAGCGGAGCGGGTTAAGGTATCAAGACTTATTTCATAGCTACAGGAATTGCTCGTTTGAGTATCCATGGGAGAATAAATTTTATCATCGAATTTCGGTCAATATTGTAGCGGTACTCGTCCAGCACCGTGCGAAATATGGATAGCTATCATACAACATTTGGCGGCACGGATTGAGAAAACCAGGACTCGGCATGCTGATTAAATATATCGCTCATTTGCTGCAACAACGTCATATTATTATTGTTATTATCGTATAAAATGTTGTTTGTACATTAAATTTACATTGCACGTTTAATGTATATTTAACTGTTTATAATTAGTATAGTGTATATCTATAATTGTCAAATATATATTTGTATTTGTGCTCGTTGAGTGGAAGAGAAGGCCTTACGGCCTTAACTCTGCCAGAATAAATAAAACATTATTATTATTATTATTATTATTATTATTATTATATCTTCCATTATTTTCCAAGAGGAAGAAGAGATGTCGGACGTCCTCGGAAGAGATGGTCTTAGATCTATTAGTGAAGATGGAACAGGCAACTCTTACCTAAACCAGGAAGTGAAGAAGATTATTATTATTATTATTATTATTATTATTATTATTATTATTATTATTATTATTATTATCATTATAAACTCAAAAAACATAGTGTTTCAGGAGGAGCATTTAAAGGGTTGAAATCCATATGCCGTTGCCTGTATTTGCCATAAATATCAAATTACTATACCAACTCATTGTATACAATAGCTTATGTCGTTCTTCCTCAATATAAAACTGAGTTTTGTCTTTCATGTAGTACCAACAACTCACAATCGACAATTTTTGAGTTATGGCGTTGTTGCAGCAAATGAGCGATATGTCACTCTTGTACTGGCTAGATAAACGTCCACTATGTGATTGACATATGTGGAGGCGATACCAGTAGCCGTCTATAAACCAAGTGTCTTCCAGCCCAATCGCACCTTGAAGTTCTTTTATTAAGTTTAAAGGGTTTTCTGATAGAATGATATAATTTATACCAATCATATCCTTCCATGCTTCCCGACTTCAGAAATGGGTTAAAATTCCGCTAAGGTGATAGTGATTACCAGAAATGGTATCTGGAGGGATAGGAAAAAAAAAAAGAGCTGGATTTTCAAACTAAATGGATGTGAATATTCTTGTATAATGTAAAGTTATTATCTCATTTGAGATTTTGTTAAGTAACAAAGTGTTTAGTGTGGAAACTAGAATTTGAAACATTTTGTGTAGAGGGATGCGATCCATTCATCTCTGTTGTCAGACTTTACTGTTAATACAGTAAAGCAGTGCGGCCACCACATAATACCCTCACAAGTGCCATTATATTATTAATTATGTCACATTATGCTTCTGAGCAGCCTCCAAGGCAAGGCTTGATCTTTTGTTGTAATCCCAACACTAAATATTTGTTTGCTCGTGAGCTTACTGTAGCACTGTGTGGTATTAGAGACGAGGATAGTAACAACTGCTCATATGGGAGGATTTCCTTATCTAGATTCAAGCTCTAATAATACTTTTATTAACGACGAATTTTGCTCTGAATTTAATCCTGTCGACTCGTGCAGAGATTACCGAGTTGAGGAGGAAGATAGATTCTGGAACACAGCCTGTTCTACAACCCAGTGTTTGTTAAGTATTATCTGTTTCACGTGATCACTAATTAAACTGACTATTTAACTCATGCCACAAATGCTATCAAAGACCAATCACGTTTCAATGAATGTTGTTTTACAACCAATGACAGTCGTGTCTAACCTCGCTCTTTATCGATTTCTCATTATCAGCTCCTGCTTTTCTGATAAAGAAAGCTCCTCCTTTTTAATGTTCTGAATAGTTCAAAGCATTG
The DNA here is from genome assembly GCA_030220185.1 of Diploptera punctata. Taxonomy (NCBI): domain Eukaryota; kingdom Metazoa; phylum Arthropoda; class Insecta; order Blattodea; family Blaberidae; genus Diploptera; species Diploptera punctata. Next base: position 67,878 of record JASPKZ010003874.1, on the reverse strand, counting down.
TTTGTCCCCAACAAATACATTGAATATTGCAAATAATGAAAAGATTCCTTGATTTTACTGAGTTGTTTACTAAAAAAATAAATGAATAACCCGCAATGTTGATTATGATATATAGTTTGATGTGTTTCATTATTTCTCCACTTGGATGCACTCTTACAATATTGCGATCTTATTTGGCAATAAATAATATGATCAAGCAGCAGTGAATGAACATAACCTCACATTTCTGATTTGTTTTCAAACATCGCCGTTTACATTAAATATATAAATATTTTAAAATAACTATAGTTAAACAATGATTTGCGAGTAAACAGCTTAATTTTATTCGTTAAATAGTCCTAACAAATGCCACTCTTTATTTCCAAATTCTCTAGGAAAATTAACTCCTCACTTCGTGAGTCGTGAATTTATCGATAATTTGGAAATTACTCGTGGCATTACTTATGATAATTTCTAATTTGTTTTACTGTCTCATTTTCTCCTTAATACAATTTACTACTAATTGATACCAGAAGGTGCCCGTGAATAGTCCATTTTAAGAAATAATTTACATAATTTACAAAAGCTCTTCGGCAATACTTCTCTTTTTTAGCGAATTTCGAAGGAAATATGCTACTAATGTTAATCTCATGAACAGAATTTTGGAAATGTTTTACGTATCTTCACCGATCCTAACTAGTAGATAGCGAAAGTGACCATTAAGTTACCATCATTTATGTATACACCGTGTCCCATTCAAACCCCCCACATTTTAATTATTCATAACTCTCAAAGTATGCGGAAGTATGTAATGAGGTTGGTATTAAAATAAAGAGAAACTCAAAGAATTTTTGTTTTCATTCTTTAGTTAATTCATCTGTCGCATCTTGGGCAATAATGACATAAAACAAAATGGCGACTCCTCAAAATCGAGCACAAACTGTTTTCTCTGGGAAGCAGAGACGAAGTCAATAATTACAGCGCAAAAATTACCTGAGAGAATATGGAGGAAATGTATCTGATGGGAAGACCGTTAAGGCATGGCTTGAGAAATTTCTGGCGACTGGAAGCGTTAAAAAAGAATCAGGAGGTGCTCGTACACGTGTTTCAGAAGAAACGATTGAAGAAATGGTGCGCTTATAGAGATGTTTTAATGTGTGGCAATGAAAATTCTTTGAGTTTCCGTTTCGTTTAATACCTGCCTCATTTCATAATTCCGCATACTTTGTTAGTTATGATTAATTAAAATTTGGGAGGTTTGAATGGGACACCCTATATATATTTTAATGTTATATCGGCCGCAATTTTTGCTTTCTCCGAAACCAAACTGGGCATATAACAATAAATTTAAAAATGCAAGATCGATTTTGTTAATTTAATCCATTAAGAGTAGGAGTTCACCTGAAACGAAAATATAAAACTTACCCTAGCGATCACATTTTTTTACTTTTTATGCCGAAATTCAGAATATGTCACTGGAATTAAACGCGTAAATCATTATGGAAATCTCAGCGAAATTGGAAGATTTGCAAGTGGGAGTTAACCTGAAATCCGAATTGAGAATATCGCTGTAGTAGCCGCCATATTTGTTTCATCACTATATATCGATATGCTATACAATTTATTTAACCCTAAATTGGAAATGTATCCTTTAAAATACATCCCTATTTTTAATAAATCAATAAAAATGTATCAGTGAAAATTATTTAAAATTGTGTCAAATTATAAAATAATATACAATAATGTAATAAGTTACGGATATGTGTGGTTTCTCTTCACTTCGACAAATTAAATTAATCCTGCACAAGAAACTGAATTTATCAAATTTAACAAAAGTAATATATATTCAGTGAGCCAGTGAAATCGGACCATAATTTCCACTTTCTGGGGGGGGGTCTCATAGTTTAGTCAGTTCCGGCGTAACGGATGTTTAAGGAATTGCGAGTTAAATAATACATTTGAAGTTATTTATATACTTATTTATAACCAACAGAATTTTAAAAATATTTCCCGCGCCATAGCTCAGCAGTTTAAGGCATGATGCCTTGCGCTGATTCGAGTCCCTAAGGGAGAATAAAACAATACTAGTACATAGAGAACACATTCCAACGAGGATAAATATAGGCCTACTGGAAGAAATAGCAATCCTAAGAGAAATCAACAACAAACCTGATTCTCAATGAATACACACCTATTCCACACAATCCTCTGTACAAAATTCTCACAACCAAGTAAGTGCTTCAACAAGGGTCAACAAGTACGGACCTAATGCATTCTGCTGATGATGGGACTAGTCGCGGAAGGCCTACAGAATTTTAAAACAACTTAAGTTGAGGAGACTGACCTACAAGATAACTATTTTTATAGTTTTTAACCGTATATTATATTACTGGGAGAATAAGTTTTCGCATGGAATTTTAGCCAGTACGGGACTGATTGTTGACGCCTCAGGTTGGCTGCCTTGAGTGGTTGGCGGGAGTTGTCAATGTTGGCCAACCTGAGTCCTCTCGTGTTTTGAACCGCGTGGCGTACGCACTCTTCTTTGTGCTTGTGGCGCTCGTAAGTAGCGGTCGTGCCTTGTGCTTGTGGAGCTCCTAGCGAGCGGTCGTGTGTGTGTGCGTCTCGTAGATGTCGGACGTGTTTAGTGGTGCGCCTCTGCACATAGTGTTTAAGCATCTACGCGAGCACATAAAGAACTGTGAGTGATAAATTAAGGCTGAAATCAATAGCCACACATTATAAGCATTATTAAGTGAATTAGAAGAGTGACGCTCTGTGTAAGTACTTTGTGAGAGAACTGAAAGCGACGAGAGCACGTGGTAAACTTACTGAACAAGACTTGAGCACGTGCAACCTTAATGTATTATTACTTGTTTAAATATAGTCTTATCTTCATATGTGTAATTATTTGTGTCACAGCATTTCCTAAAATACAGTCCACTTTCCAGAGAGAAGAACTTTATCGCTATTTACAGGTTAGAAATAAAGCTCAGTGAACAATTACCTGTATGTGTAGTAGGTATTTATTAGTATTCTGCTACACTGATGCCCACCCAAAATATAACTAATTTGAGTAGCTACAAACAGTAGCGGCTCCAGGTCAAAAATACAACAGTTATAACTTCTGGGGAACCCGATATGCCGACCTGTACTGGCAGGATGAACGTTCCATCTTTGTAATTAACACATGTTGGTGTGAGGCTAGCAGCCGGATAGTAGACTGTCGCGCTATGGAGTTTATATTAAGCGCGTTTTTATGTTGGTAGTATTTAAAATTAGTTTTATGGTTAAATCCTCATAAACATGAATATATTATTTTCATTAGGTTTAAATTTCTGGTGCTGAGTACTTTAAGTTGCTGCAATAAAACTTGTTGGTTATGTGTACTGCAAATTATTTTGCCAATTGTTCTTATAAATAGGCCAAGGATCAATAAAACTAAATTTATGGTCACGTATAGAAATACATTTATATAATGGGAACGGACAGCTAGTGACAAATGAGGGAAATTTTTGAGATATTGACTGAATTCAAATACCTAGGAACAATAATCACAAATGGGAATGAGATGCACGAAGAAATATGGCTCGTGGGGGGGATAAAAGACGTGCATGGAAGCTTCTTGTAGGAAAACCAGAGGGAAAACGCCCAGTTGGTAGACCAAGAATGAGGTGGGAGAACAAGCTTATCCATGATTTGAGGGAAGTAGATTATACAGAGTATGACTAGAAAACATTATCTCAGGATAGGTATATATTGAGAGCTTATGTCCGCACGGCCATGATCCCATGGGTTCGCTTGTGCCAGTGAGTTAGTTAGTTATATTATAGTAGTAACATATTGTATAATGTTTCGTATATTTATACGACAATAATTGCATAATGTACTGGCCATAAACAAAGAGAAAACGGTCACAATGGTCTTTAGGAAAGGAGGTAGAGTGAAGACCGGAGACTGCATTAGAACGGATCAAGGAGAGTTAGAAAAAGTCAGCCATTATAAATATCTCGGCATTACCTTTCAGACCTCTGGCACCACCTTCAAGATACACGTCAGAGAAAGGGCAGAAGCGGCTCTAAGAGTCATGCATGAAATAAAATCACCTGCCCTACTATCAATAGACATAGCTGTGCAACTCTTCAATGCAAAAAATAATGTCAATAATCGCATATGGGATAGAGATAGTTTGGGAACATCTGAAGATAAATGACTTAAAAATCTGGGAAAGCGTCAAGGCCTCCTATCTAAAGAAAATTCTAGCAGTCTCTAAATTCACTCCCTCGAGACTGGTCTTTGTACTAGCAAGAGAACAGTTCTTCCTGGAAGACCTCAGAATGCGCTACTACCTGTCATCCACTAAAGCTTACAAACAACAGATGCAAGAGAGAAGACAAAAGCGGGATACCATTCCTGAAGAATTCTACGGTACGCCTGCCATGATAGATAGAAACTGGTGTGGGCCAAACAAGGAACTAAGGCGCCAGATAAACCGCTATGCAGTCCACGGCTTCCATCACAAAGTTTGTGTGAATGTCACCATCAAATCGAAGACAGTTGCAGATGTAAACTGTGCGGACTAAAGTGTACAAGATATCATCTGGAATTGTGTTCCAAAGTGACAATGTCATTAGCGCAATACGCCAATTAATTAATTTTGCACGATTGTGCGCAATTATATTATTATTATTATTATTATTATTATTATTATTATTATTATTATTATTATTATAATGTACAACGTAAAAATATTCACCGGTATTACATGACACCGGGGAATTATGTGGTATGAACTTTTAACATGTTCCTTAACATTAACCAATACAGCAATTAAACACCACCTTTGTATGTGTCTGTAAGTTACTGCGCAATATCTCCTCATAACGCTTGAGAATGGAGGACAGGCGGGATCAACGTCAACAACTGATAGGATTCATTCGCTCCGGTTATTCCGCTTCCCCGGATGCCAGGAGTACCTTTTTCTAAAAGTAGGAGGTGGATTCCGTGTTCATGAAACTGTATGAAATCGGCGATTCCAGGAATGCCACGGATTTCGTCAAGGAGTGAGGATCGTGCTTTAGTAAGAGAGGTTAGAAGACCCCCTTTTCTAACTGCTTCTGAATTGAAGGTCAGATCCAACTTTCCGGGGTTCCGCCACAAAACGTTAGGAATAATTTCAGAAACCAAGGTATACGGTTTCGTAGAGCTGCTACAAAAAACAGCTTTACTGATGACCAGATCGTGGATCGTCTAGCGTTCGCTAGTAGTCGAGGTAACGTCGATGGGAGAAATATTATTTTCTCCGATGAAGTAACAATTTCGGGTACTAACGATGGACCTGTCCGTGTTTATCGTATGAATGGCTACCTACATGATGCTCGCTATGTGAATCGGCGTACAAAGTCGGATCGCTTAAGTGTATCATGTTAGGGGTGGATGTCATACGAAAGGGCAGGATATCTAGAGCGCATCCACAGGAAAATTTACCAAGGATACGTATTTACATATTTTAGAGAATGTATTGGTTCCTTCAGCTCGGATCCATTTTCCTGAAAGATATTATACTTATGTATCAACAGGATAACCATCCGGTTTTCCATGACCTCGAGGTTCAGAGGCGGTTCCGCAGGATGCAAGACATCGACCTCTTCGAGTAGCCTCCGAAATACCTGATCTGAACCCGATATGGGTCAACGTGTAGAGACCCACCTTGAATCAGTGATGAAGTGTGAGATAGGGTTCTTCATGCATGGGAAGAGGTCGCTATGGATGAAGACCTATTCCACAATGTGGTGAACTCCATGTCACAGCGAATGATTGCTGTCATTGACGCTGAAAATATGTGGACTAAATATTAGTTTCGCATGCCTTTTTTCTTTAGTTATTTTTGTTTATTTATGTATTTATTTATTACATTTTAGTCAGGAAAAAGTTTTACCCTCCAACTAAAATATTTAGTTTATATATGTAAGGTCCAGCCTAGTAATAGGAATAGATGATTTGAAATAATAATAGTAATAATACTTACTTACTTACTCACTGGCACTATCGAACCCGTAGGTTCATGGCCGCGCGGACATAAGCTCTCCATACATCGCTATCCTGAGCTAATGCTTTCCAATCATATCCTGTATAATCTACTTCCCTCAAATCACAGTTAATGTTATTCTCTCACCTCATTCTTGGTCTACCAACTGGGCGTTTTCCCTCTGGCTTTCCTACTAGAAGCTTCCATGCAAGTATTTCATTCCCCATACGTGCAACATGTCCTGCCCATCGCAGTCTACGAGACTTAACAATATAATAGTAATAATAATAATAATAATAATAATAATAATAATAATAATAATAATAATAATAATAAATAATAATAGAGCGATTCCATGAAAATTCTACCGAGGTGAACATTTTTAAATTGGCGCAGGAATAATTTTATAGACAGAATATATATATTTAAAGATAAAAATTTCTGATTATACATGAGAATGTTTTAAATGCGCATTATTTTAATCTAAAATTAGTGCTAGAACTTGTCATATTTCAAACTTGCAGAAACACGCAACATTTTATGAATTTTTCCTTAACGATTTGGTCGTATTATTTATTTTATTTTACAATCTCGTTTGTTAAATCATACTTCAGTCCTTGTTAGTCATACAATAATATAATTGCTAACTGTATGCAATCCCCCGTGTGGTGCCGGGTTGTAGAATAGCACCATGGGACCTCCCCTGTCGTAAAAGGCGACTAACAGGAGCAGCAAACTGCTGTCCTTAACGAAATATCCTTTCATTTCATAACCTTCCTATAGCCCTGGGTATTCTGGATGGAGTAGCTCATAATCTCCAGTTACCTTTCCTAAATTATCCATTTTATACAAATACCTACTGCTTGAACTAGGAGGTGCATCAATGCTGAGTAGATGTACTAATAAATACCTAGATATAAGACAGTAGGCATTACAACAGCCACCTGACCAACAAGCCAAGACCCTTGGGAATTGGTTCGGGCGAAGCTCGGCGCCCTCAAACAAGACTGTCTCAGCTAGAGTATGGAACCCCAACAGAAGACTCCCTGGCCCTCCAGGTTGGGGGTTAGGCATGCGGCTGACGACACATCCTGTAAAACCGGTTTGTTAGGAACCCAAATATGAAGCCTCGGAGGGAAGTCTGGAGGATGCTCATTGAGGAGGCGAAGGTCCTTAATTGGCTATAGTGCCATTTAAGAATAAGTAGAAGAACTGTAATGCAATGATCATTCATTCATGGAAAACGTATAAAAGTTATTGTACAAAACTTAACAAACGATGTTTTAAAATTTTGTCTTGGATTCTACGTTATCGGTACATAACTAACAAAAAATTATTAATGACTTTTTTTTTGTAAAATCACTTTTCCCGCTAGAGTCCCGTCACTAACTGACTTTCGTCCCCTTGTTCTTACTGCTAATACGTATGACATACTCAGTTACTTGATAATACTCCGCTGAGGTTTAACATAAACATGGTTTAGAAAACCTGGTAAACGGTTCAGCTCAGATGTTACATAAAATAACTACTCGTCCTTATTCTATCTTAATTTGAGCTGAAACGCAGTCAATGAAACAATTTAAAAATGCTCGGGAATACGTTGCAGTAAAGGAATCAGCCATACATGTTGATTTATCATAAGTAATGCCACGAGTGATTTCCAATTTATCTAGAGAATTTAGAAATCAAGACTGGCATTTGTTAGGACTATTTAACGAATAAAATTAAGCTTTTTACTCACAAACCAATTTTTAAATGTACTTATTTTAAAATATTTATATGTGTAATGTAAACGGCCATGTTTTAATACAAATGAGAAACGTTATATCTCACTTGTTTATCTCTGCAATCACATCATATTATTTATTGCCAAATGATCGGAATATTGTAAGAATGCACCCTAGTGGAGAAAACATTAAACACATCAAACTGTATATTAATTAATTTCTGATGTCCTATGATGTAAATATGTCAATTCTATTTTTCTGGAACGTTATTACCTGGGGAAAAATACGCGTAAGAAAATGCAAACGGTGGTTTCTTTTTTTTTGTGGTATAATCAATTGCTTACTTACTTACTTACTCACTGGCACTATCGAAACCGAAGGTTCATGGCCGCGCGGACATAAGCTCTCCATACATCCCTATCCTGAGCTAATGCTTTCCAATCATTCCCTGTATAATCTACTTCCCTCAAATCATAGTTAATGTTGTTCTCCCACCTCATTCTTGGCCTACCAACTGGGCGTTTTCCCTCTGGCTATCCTACAAGAAGCTTCCATGCACGTCTTTCATTCCCCATACGTGCAACATGTCCTGCCCATCGCAGTCTACGAGACTTAACTGTTCTTATTATATCTGGCTTATAATCAATTGCTACAAATGTTTTATATTATCTCCCGCAACCACGATAATGTTACATTCGTGTACTATATATACAATCTGGTAGCCATTTGAGATCCCTGCAAAATATTTGACCTATTCAGAATGTTAAAAAAGGAGGAGCTTGATTTTGCAGTGATAAAATTGAACTGATAAAATCGAGGTGAAAAATGACTGTGATTGGTTGTAAATCAAAAATGTGATTGGTCATTAACTCCCATTTGGGGCATGAGTTAAATAGTCAGACACATGAAGTACAACCAGGGCGTACTCACCATTAGGACCTCAACAAAGGCGGCCTATCGGCGAGCTTACAAAGAGCTCAAGAAATCTGAGACTCAGTTTTACACCCACGGCTATGGCAGGCCTCCTATCATCAAACTAGTTGTGAAGGGACTTCCTAAGTCCATCACAACACAGGAAGTATGTGATGAAATTGCGAGTAGGGACCTGCCCGTCAAAGAATTAAGAAGCATTGAAAAACAAGTCTTCATAGATGGAGTAAAGAAGAAGATAGAGCTTCCTATTTACATCCTAACTCTCAACAAAACACCAGACATCAAGGAAAAAATTGAAGATCTAAAAGAGCTATTCAACATCCGAATCAGATTGGAACCTTACCGGAAACCCACAGGAGGCACCCAGTGCTTCAAATGTCAAGGCTTTGGACATATTGCAGAATTCTGCTTTCGAGACACAAAATGCGTCAGGTGTTCCGGCAACCACAGAGTCTCCGACTGCACCCAGACGGAAGTCAAGTGTACCAACTGCAACGCAGATCATGCAGCAAGTCATCGAAAATGTCCATCATTCCAGAAGTATCTGAAAATGAGACAAACGCAAGGAACAAGCAAACCATCTATCACGAGAAAGCCTGAAACCACTTCAAAAACCACTCCAAGAACACCTCAAAAGACCGAAGAAAATTTCCCTTCTTTACCTTCTCAGAACCCACCGGAGAATATACTCCAATCCCTCCTTATTCTCCTCACCACCATCCTTCAAAACCCTCAAGTCCTTCAATCCACACTATCCTTCGTGAATACTCAAGTCTCATCTAGAACTTAGACTGCAAGATCCAGACACTACAAGAAAAAGCCGTTTTCAAGACCGACAAGCTCACCTGAAGAACGAAAACTGTTTAGAGGAGTACTCTACACAGCATAACACACAACTACGCCACCACCTTCCTACAAGCACATGAAGATATCGGGTCAAGACCTTCGTAAGGTCGGTACCAAATCCACACCTTAAATAATTGCTCTAGGATGTACCTACAAAGAGCAAATTGAGATCCAGACTTATTGGATCAATAAGCAGATCTCAATATTAACTGCTGTTGCAGGTTTAGACGAAATGTGAGAGCGCATTTCGAAAGAAATCCTTCGATCTAGTTCCAGGTTATATCACACATAAAACATGTGCTACATATGTGTGCTTACGAAAAGTGCTTTCCGAATTATTTGAAATTCTCCAAACTTTAAGGCGATAAAATATTTTCAGGTGGAGAATGAGGTGCGTACAGTAAACAAAACGAGGCTTTTACATTGAGCAACATGACGCTGCTTAGTTGGATATATGGATTCAACATTGAATGGAGCTTCTTTGATTAATTTCTATATAAAGGGGGCAGTAGATGCGATTGGCGTCCAAGTAAAAAGAATGGCACGAATGTTTGGAAAATCTGGAAAAGAAGATACAAAGTGGTGTAGAATTCTGTAATATCGTGAGAAGTAAAACCAACCAAATAACTGTTTAGCAGTTGTCACAAAATGAGATAGAAGAAGGAAAGAAATTTGTAGAAAAAGAATTTTAACGTCTTGTAGCAATCCCGGCAACTCATGGAGTTCACAACGTGAAAGTGTTGGAATGATATGCTATAGGCCTAGAGTATGCACAAATGCCAAACGGAAGATGAATGCAAAAACATCCACAAGTTTAGTGGGGGAAAAACATTCATGGCGCGACATGTCTCGATGGCCTTTGGTGTACCAGCTGGCTGCTGATATCACATTCAAATATATAAACCACAGAGGTGTATGATTATCTAGTCAATATAGGGGTGACATATGGCCAACATATCAGTCCTCAGCCGTCATGACTAGTTTATTTCTACCTAGAGCCGCTAATTATTGTTGCTACCCAAATTTCTCATGATACTGGGCTGACATCCGTCTCATTGTGACCGCAATTCAATGAGAAAATTGCTTCCATCATGGGGATTCGAACCAGTGCTCTCCACCAAGGCATTTTGTATCAAACCTCTCATAATAGTAATTTATTTTACAAGTTTATTTTAATTTTGTACCTTGTTTGTCAGGGTTAATTAATATTTGTTTTTTGGAAAGAATAGTCCGCTAAAGCATGGGACTTGAGTGAAAGGAAACATTACTTTTATTACTGGGAGTGAAATAATTACTGAGTAAGCGATTCTGGTATATATATATATATATATATATATATATATATATAAGTTATGATTATGCAATGAGTCACCAGTCACTGTGTAGCCCCATTAAGAGTTATGTTTCAATACTAGAGTTTAGAAATATTTATTTATTTATATACAGAAATGTTACACATCTTTCTGAGCCTTAAGTTTTATTTTTCTTCTCCACTCGTCTCTCTCCATCCAATCCATGTCCTCCAGTCCCTTGGTCTCATTCCAGTTCTTATTTCCTGCATCCACGAGTTTCGAGGACTTCCTCTCCTCCTTCTTCCAGGTGGACACCATTCCAATGTTTTTCTGGTTTAGAAATATAACTCACTATATCTGCAACCGGACAGCTTACTCATGTTAAAATGGCACGCGGTAGGCGAGTTAATTGAATTATATTATTGATTTAAATTTATCTTTATTTTAATATTTTATTTTTATATTTTTATTTATTTAATATTATTTTACGGTAAAACAAATTTGGCATTTTTAATAGAATTGATAAAGTATCTGTAGTTCTTTTTTCATCTCTGTTACCGAAGTTGTTTACCTAGTTTCAAATGATTTTGTTATATTGGTGAAATAATTGCATTTAAAATCAAAATGAAATTCAGATACGTCATTCAGTCACGGAATAAAGTCAGTCACATATCTGTGTATATGTGAAATATGACAATCTTTGACGTCCTAGAGCGTATGTATCAGAAGCAAAGGACTTCTGAGTGCCAAAATAGCTGATGCGAACAACGCACATTAATTTCTGAGAGAGGTGTTTTTTAGCCATGGTATAAACTCATCAAGAGACTACATTGCATCTTTGCACTGTACATATTTAATTCGCTATTACATGGTATTTAATGAGAGCTATGCGAATGAAGGTAACTACAAAACAGGAAGCTCTGTAATCTTTATGGGAAACCAAATGTATTAAGAAGTGTTATATCTCGTAGTGTGCACTTGGTAAGTCTTCTTCTTCTTAAACATAATTTGTAGGATTTTCATCCTGTTTATTTCCAAAATCACTCCTCGGAGGAAGACGTATTGGATATGCATTCACTCTCTATCCATCTCTTGGCTAGTCTTCCTCTTGTTCTTCTCGTCCCTTGGTCTATCTTCTATAGCTCTTTTTTGCAAGTCGGTTTTCTTCCATTCTTTCTATTTGACCCTTCCAATATTTTCGTATATCTATAATAAATTTGGTTATGTCTTCAACTCCGAAATAAAACGGGGCTCTATTTGACCCTTCCAATATTTTCGTATTTCTATAATAAATTTGGTTATGTCTTCAACTCCGAAATAAAACGAGACAGGCTGAACTCTGGAGCTGGGTGAAGGTAATCGGCCTAGGGAGAAAACCCCGAATAATAAACCGCCTTGAACGGGCTAGCAACCCACTTCAAGGTGTATCTTATACATTGCTCGCAGTCCCAAGAATCTACCTCGGATCAAAGTCATGTGCACGAATATGGGGTGTGGTATAATGACACGGTAAATTCTTGTTGGAAAACCAGAGGGAAAACATCCAGTAGTTAGATCAAGAATAAGATTGACATTATTCATGATTTGAAGGAAGTTAATTATGAAGGACTCTTGTTCCTTGATCTATTCTTTTATTCCTGTTATTTGGAGAAAGTCTCGGCCTGTCTCCTCTTCCATCAATTCCATCTATTCAACTCCTCTTTTCTTGACAATCTTCTTATCTTTTTGTTGCCATTTTCGTTTGAAAACACACTATTATCCTTTACAGGGTTGCTACACCTGACGTAACTTAATAGGTACCTCTGTTGGCCATCTTTTTAAGAATTCTTTCTGAAACTTCTCAATTATCATGTTGGTATCAGAGGCAAAATATTTCCACTGTACATAACACTGCAAGCAATCTCATACCCAACATTTGTCACCTCTCACAAAGGTTTAGGAGCCGAACTTTGAGATGCAAGGCTATACAGGTAATGATTTAAAAATATTAGCTGAAAATTGGGATGTATGAAGATGCGTCCACGACCGTACTGGTTTGGTAGTGCGATTGAGTTAGTTATGTTAGTTTACTGCCATTAACGATATTAAATAAATATGAGAACATATACCCAAGGGTAATTATAATTTGAAAAAGACACTTAACATTTTAACTTAATGTGATTATGTCGTTAGATTTTTTCTCATTCGTAAACTGACCGAGTTAAGCGTGTTACATCAAACTTTATACATTCAACAGTGAGAAAATTAGTAGAATTTTGTTGCGAATCAATTACACATCAGAGCTAACAGTTTGAACTATTCTTTTCAATAGTATTAACTGTATTTGTCTGCATGTTGATTTCTACTATCGAATTAGTCTGAACGGAGCCTAATTTTGTCATTGACGCTCCTGTTTGACGGCCGTTAATGATGAAAACGTTTGATCAGGGAAAAGTGACACTCTGCTACACAATTACTACCTAGAGCTTTATAATCATTTTTCAGCTCAATTCAATTTACAACACAGAACAAAGAACGGATAAATAGAAATAGGAATTTTATGTTTGTTATCTGAATTAAAAACATTTTCGAGAATGTAAATTAAGCGTGGGTGGATGGACTTTGGTTGAAATTTCAACATCAGTCCAAACTGTCCACATAACACGATAATAAATTGTCATTTCATGTTTATGAGTGATTTGTTACATTGTGCTGTGTTAACGTGACCAAAGCGCAATTCTAGCGTTAAATAGGGGAAGTTTAACTAAATCGAAACAGTTTCTTTCATTTATTTCACATTCTAACAGCCGGTTCCATCAGCTTTCGATATCGTTTTAACGCATCTTTTGATTATTACTTTAAAGGTGGTTACTGAACCTTTGCGTTTCATCAAGCTTCAAAGTGTTATATAGAAGAGTGCTTTCTTTATATCTCACTGGCACTATCGAACCAGTAGGTTCATGGTCGCGCGAACATAAGCTCTCCATACATCCCTATCCTGAGATAATGCTTTCCAATCATTCCCTGTATACTCTACTTCACTCAAATAATAGTTAATGTTATTTTCCCACCTCATTCTTGGTCTACCAACTGGGCGTTTTCCCTCTGGCTTTGCTACAAGAGTGCTACTTAATTAAATTTTTAAAGGATTATTTTATCTAATTACGTAATATGACGCAATGTTTTTATACAGAGCTACTATATTTCCAATATTTCGAAAATAAATAAGGTTGGGAATCGTTAACTTTCGTATGTAGAATAATTACACTGAGCAACAAAAAAATAAACTTTTTTTTGTCTCAGGAAGAAAACGTACGTGATTCTGATAGTATTTCTCCTGAATTCAAATGTGATATCGGTTTTTCTCCATCACGCAAGGTTTCCGAGAGACAGGAATTTATAATATCAAACACTTTAATATTTTCTACATTCGTAACTACATAATATTCGAACATTTGAACTCACCAGAAAAGTAAGGAAATTACGATTTTCTGCTATATTTCGCCTGTGGAGCATCCCTCTTGATGGTCCAACAATAATCGGCCAGCATATTAGGATTCCATTTGCCTTGATATCTCTTTTCCATAGCTGAAATCTCCTGATGAAAGTATTCCCCGAGCTCATCTTTCAATGGACAAATGAATGAAAAAACGCTCATTAAAAGAATTATTATTTGTCTTCTTCTTATTATTCTTCACGGTTTAGGCTTATTTACTAGCTTGTTCCGGCTCCAAATTGCTGCTCTTTCCATATTTTCCTTGGTCTTCCCAAACATTTTCTTCCTCGTGGTGAATAGTTGTATGCTGCTTTTGGTATTCTATTCTCAGGCATCCTTGCCAAGTGTTCCTTCCAGTTTGTTCTGTATTTCTCTATTGTTGAGTTTAATTCATCTATTTTTAGTTGCTGTCTTATTTCTGTGTTATTTCTGAATTATTCAAATCCATTAATTGAAATTAAAATAAAAAAAAACAGTGGGTGATGGATAAATCCCGAATACATATTTGAAAACACGATAAAAAAACTGCATTAAGTACAACTATTGGTACTCATGAGACAAAAATCATGTTGACCATTTTTATTTTATAGAGCTGCATAACAGCATTTTATAGAAAGGTACCGCTTATCTAAAGCGATGGCAGTTCCGCAGAAATTGATTTTTCATTCGGGGAAAATTTGTTGTCTTTTCTTTGTATTTACGGTTTCCATTACGATAGAAGTACACTATATAAACATTTCGGTAAAAAGCAGAAAAAATACGATCAGATTAATCACTGTTATACAGTAATGCCAATCTCAAGCCATATAATAAAATAACTATTTAACTCATCCCGCAAATGGGAATCAATAACCAATCACGTTTCAACAAATTTTGTTTTACAACCAATGACAGTCGTGTTCACCTCGCTCTTTATCGAATTATATTTACCATAATAAAGAAAGCTCCTTCTTTTTAATATTCAGAACAGGCCAGAGGATTATTTTGCAGTGACTGACTCTCCAACAAATACATTGAATATAGCAAATAATGAACTGATTCCTTCGGACTACACATTTGATAATTTGCGTTCAATAATTGTATTTTTAAATAATGATTTTACGAGTTGTTTACTAAAAAAATAAATTAATATCCATTAATGTTGGTTATAATATACAGTTTGGTGCGTTTGATTTTTCTCCACTATGGTGAATTCTTACAATATTGCGATCCTATTTTGCAATACATAATATAATCAAGTTGTAGTGAATTAACAAATACAAATAACCATATATTTCTGATTTGTTTTCATACATCGCCGTTTACATTAGTCTAAATATAGGGGTATTTTAAAATACCGGTAACTATATTTAAATAATGATTCATGAGTAAACAGATTATTTTTTTCGTTAAATAGTCCTAACGAATGTCATGATTGATTTTCAAATCATGCAGATAAATTCACTCGTCTCTTCGTGACTCGTGAATTTATCGATGATTTGGAAATCACTCATTACATTATTTATAAAAAATTACTGTGTATAAAAATTATAATAAGCAAGACTGTTAAACGAATACTACACGTCAATAAACGGATGTAATTTTTAATGAAATTATGTTTGATGAAACATATAATTGTTAACTACTCGTTTAAAAACAAATGACGCGTTTCTTAATGATTCGTTTGACCAGATTCAAACAAAGATTCGTGAAACCGGGCAACCCTGACCGTAGCCACGTGGTCAATGCCAGAGCTACGGAACTTGCTGTGGTACGAGTCCCATGGAGGAAGAAATTTCCTAATGAATTTAGTCACCCATAAATGCTGAAAAAATACCGTCTCCAAGAGAGAAAACGCTGGGAGAGATGACATGCCACCCTGTGCAGGCTAAATGTTCGTCTGCCTCTGTAAATTTAGCAGCCGGCTATTAGACCAGGGACTTTCTACAAATTTTGCGCCATGCAGTTCATTTTATTAGCAGGAAGCCGGAAAATAAAACTAAACAGATGCATAAGATCGTAAAAATAGAAACAGGGTTCTACCTGAATCATTTCTAATTTATAAGTAGAGCAATTTAAAGTTTAGAATTAATATAGGAATAAGATGTGAATAGTAATGATTTAACTAATTGAATTGAATTATTAAGTAAAAAAGGTTAAATAATTTTATGGGACGAGAAGACCCTATAGAGTTTAATAATTTTATTAATTCAATTGGTTGGTTTATTATTTTAATTTTTTAAATTATTTTGTTGGACAGTATTCAAAGATGATAAACATTATGGACAAAACATGAATGTTAGATATGGGACATTCCATATCAAATCGGACAGCAAAAAATCTTGCAATTTATTTTTTTAATTTTATGTATCCCTAAATATAGTGAATACATTTATAAACGTATTAATACACAAATTTAATTTTTATCATTTATAGGTTCGTAGTTATGATGATCTAAAATTATCGTAAATATGATAAACTAAAACGTTTACTAACTAATATTTCTGAAACAGTAAACAGCAAAAATTTGTTTCAAACATATTTATATAGGTGATATCATGTAGTTTAAGGGTGTTATTTTTATAATTAGGATATTTTTATTTTCGGTGTCAATTTTCTGTTTTATGGCGGTTTACTGCAGTACATATCAAAAAATGAAAACGGAAAAAATACAGGATACTATTCACGTAATAAGGATTAATTTTCAGCAATTACCCTTTTGGAGAGTTGAATAGTTCAGACAATATAAATGTTTTTTATTCTATTTTCGTAAAAAAACTCGCGGGTCCACGGCGCATCAGATTCATTTCACGACCAAGGTCGCGCGCGTAAAAGAGCTTCATCAGTGACTTTTTCAACTGCCATTAAATCGAATAAATTATTATATGTTGTGCTTAATGGAACAGTACCGTAAATTTATAAAAGTGGCGATATTTTAATTCTTACGCAGTAGATATTTATCAAATTTTATTGCTGAAGTGAGAAGTAAAGAGCTCTGTTACTTACGTTTACTGTGAATTATTAAACAAATTATTTATAACTAACTCACTCACTGGCTCTGTGGAACCTGTAGGTTCATGGCAGCGCAGACATAAGCTCTCCATACATCCCATCCCGAGCTAACGTTTTCCAATTATCCCCTGTATAATCTACTTCCCTCAAATCATGTATAATGTTATTCTCCCACCTCATTCTTAGTCTTCCAACTGGGCGTTTTCCCTCCGGTTTTCCTACCAGAATTTTCCAAACACCTCTTTCATCCTCCATACGTACCACATGACCTGCCCATCGAAGCCTACGAGACTTAACTGTTCTTATTATATCTGGCTTTCTATACATATCATGTAGCTCACTATTATATAGTTTCCTCCGTTCACCTGTCTGTTCATCTCTTTTTGATCAAAATATTTTCCTAAGAACTTTATTCTCAAATACTTGTAATCTTCTTTCCTCCCTTAAAACAAATTATTTATTTTGTTACAAATTTTTCATTGCAATTAAATGAAATATTATAATAAACCTCTTACACCATTAATTGAATAAACTGGTATAGATTTTTTTATGTTATAATTACTAATTTCAATCTTAAAATAATTGTTATTGAGTGTACTGTATTGTACCCTGGAAACTATGACGAAATAGTGTTGTTACAAGATATCACTTCCAAATAAAACCGAATGTTTTAATACTCGTATCACTTCCTAACAAACGAATGAAATGCTGAATCAGCGCGTCTTCTTAAAACATCTGTTCCTCTATCAACAATTCTCAAGTTCAGATTATTTACTAGACAGTAGATTTAAATCAGTGCGTGTGTTTAGTGTGTCACCTCATTATTTTAAGAATTACAATCAAATTTAAAATAATCTTTTATCGTTTTTAACTAACAAGTTTGCAGATTGAAGTGTTTTATTTTATTACTGTACATATAATTACACTGCCTATTATGAATAAGCCTAACTGGTGTTATGTGAATGGAAAGTGCTTCAATCCACTCGGACGACGACATAACAGTAGTTTTAAAAAAATTCAGATCTGTCCCTCCATGGATCTGTGAGGAATTCGGGGTACCCCAAGAACACTGACTCTCGGCAAAAATATGTAGTAATTGCAGGCTAATTTTAGAGGGTACGAGAAATGTTGAGGATGTACAGCCTAACAGATTAACTAATACTGAAAATGAGGAATCCGATGTAACGCAACCTAGTAGCAATAACGATAGTAGTTCCGACATCGTTAAAGAATCGGCTATACAAACATTAAATGAATCATTTAAATTGATAGGGGAAAGTCCCATTAAGAGAGCAAAAATTTCTCACAATAAATATGTGAAAAATAAATATAAAAGTGTAACTGAGGCAATTAAAAATAAAATTTTCCACCAATTTGACTCTTCAAGTGAAGAAGAGGATAAATATGAAATTGAGGTTTTGGAAAATCTTAAGAAGGCGTTTGCTGCTAGCAGTGATAAAAAAAGATAAAATCAAAATTCTAACGTTGCTTCCACTCTCCTGGTCAGTAAGAAGTACAACAGCATTTTTATGCATCAAAACATAGCATTAAAATAGCAAAATAGCATTCAGAATTGTTACGCCTTTAAAATTCCATTGATTCCTATCGAGTTTGAACCCGCGAACCTCGGAATCGGAGGCGTGCAGAGTAACCACTAGTCCACGATGATGATGATGATGATGATAATGTAATAATTGTTATAATGATAATAAAAATAATGTAATGATGATAATAACAATAAAAATATTTGTTAGTGCGCAAAGGACTATTACCAAGTAGTTCCGTCATTGTTTGTACGAGCAAGCGATCTCCACTCACGCGAAAGGTATTGCGGGCAGTCTACACATAGGAGATTTTAGGAAAAATAATTATTTTTGGTAGTTTCCTTTCAAGACTCCACTTTAATACTAATTACAAAAAATTAACTGGTGTTCAGGTAATAATGTGGCACTTTTTGATTTTATAATTTTTTGGTGAGGAAGGTCAATTGCATATTAATAGCATTTACGCCCTTCAGAAAAACGTAAATATTAACATACTAATTTTCACGCGATAGAGCATAAAATCATCTATAATGTGACTATCTTTTCAAGTTGAGGGAATAGCCATACTTCGAGAAATGTATTTTATAAAAGAGACTATTTAAAACAATACGATAAATTGACAGCTCTATTACTATTTAATTACACCAAGCGAAGACTTGAAATTCGTTACAGATATTCAGTATATCATAAAGTTTCACTGTAAAAAAAATGGTAAACTTTTAAAGATGTGAGTTCATTTTTCACAATTTTTTTGCCGATTTCGTATGGAATGTCCCATATAGGAATGACTCTTAATATCCATTTATTATTAAAAATAAATATGGAGTTACTGTCCTCCTCCGACGAGTTTAGCGCTCAATGGAATGTGGTGTGGGTGTAGGTGTTACGAAATCCAAAACCACGCTGACTGCTACCCTTTTGTAGGTAACGAAACCACGCATCTACTACCATTTGTAGGTAAGTAAGTGAACCACACTACGCTACTGCTACCATTTGTGGGTTTAGAAAAGCAAACCACGCTCAGCGTAACACTTGTCCGGGATCGGGCTTTGTAATTTGCTGTATTTATTAATGTGGTCCTGATATTCAAAGAAGTTATCTGAAAGAAAGCAGCTTGCCTCGGGCCCATGAAAGGCAGCTATTAATTCATCTTTCTTTCCCTGATGAACATATATACATATATAGATACAGATTATTAAAAGCATACAGTGAGTGATTTTTGTATAGGAGAGTGAACAACTACTTATACTTGAATAATAACAGAGGGGCGTTGTTTAAAAAGATAACCTTTTAATATAAACAA
Organism: Diploptera punctata; assembly: GCA_030220185.1. Classification (NCBI taxonomy): domain Eukaryota; kingdom Metazoa; phylum Arthropoda; class Insecta; order Blattodea; family Blaberidae; genus Diploptera; species Diploptera punctata. The sequence continues at coordinate 47,763 of JASPKZ010003874.1, read as the reverse complement.
GTTGGTTTTAAATAAAACAATAAATTAATAACAAAAGATGATTCTTGATCAAACGACCAAGCATAGCTATAAAAATAACTGAATAAATAACATACCATACATAATACCTCACTCACACACGTGTCCAAGCTTTAGAAATCACTTCTTCCGTACATTGCTGGACTAACTCAAAACAGACCTCTTCTCGGCCTCAATCAACTTGTCTATATAGACCACCATATTAACCTTCCAGTCGCATGGTGGGCTGGAACTGGATTCCACCTTTGAATCCGTCTTCAAATAACCAAACGCCGGTTGCTAGGCTGATCGAATGATAATGTTCGGTAAGAGTACAATGTATATAAAGGTTCGCAAGTAGAGGGGATATGCGCCGTAGAGATGCGCGGCGGAAAGGATGAAAAGGGGAGGGGTAGGCACAAGGAACACAGGACATTGGCATATTTCATAAATGTTCTGTAGTAGGGAGGAGAACAAAGATACCATACTGAACCGCAGAAAGGCACTTTCGGTTCATGGGGATGGATACTGGATGACGACACCAGTCAGGAAGGAAGTACAATCATATTGAAAACATTCGCCCTATTTACGAAACCAGTATGCTTTAGACCTATTCAAAACGGCAAACTGAAAACTGCATATTTGTGAATGAATAATTCTTCCCTTTAACTCGGCTGTAGGAACAAAAGAAACTACCTGCAAGAGTAGTAAAACGAATGGCAAGAATACCCTACCTTCCAGCTGTAAACTGCTCGGAGGAGGACAGTAGAACTATTTGGTTCTAATCTCGCGATGTTGGAGAATAACAATTAGGCAGCAAAGCAAAATAGAAATGTAAGAGAATAGCAACAGTTTTGAAAAGCAGAATGATTTAAGCAATTCATCTAATTATATATATATATATATATAGTCCACCGCTGTGGTCTCGAGGTAGCGTGCTGCCTTGTCACGCAGCGGGCCCGGGTTCGATCCCCGGTCGGGGCAGTTTTTCTGGGTGAGGTTTTTATCGGGGTTTTTCCTCACCTGTAAGACAAATGTCAGGAAAACTTTAAGGCCCAAACGGTCCCCGAAATCATATGGCCATCATCATCATGATCATCCTTATCATTATCATCATCATCATCCTTCACTGGTGTGGAAAGCAACGGGAAGCTACTACACCTACACAATTCCCTAGTAGTAGTAGTAGTAGTAATAGTAGTAGTAGTACTAGGGAATTGTGTAGGTGTAGTAGCTTCCCGTTGCTTTCCACACCAGTGAAGGATGATGATGATGATGATGATAATGATAAGGAAGTAAAGCTGCAAGCACAGCGTGAAAATACTATGATTGCAATGAAGGACCTGCCTTCGGGCAGAATTACTATGGATGGATATATATATGTGTGTGTGTGTGTGTGTGTGTGTGTGTGCGCGCGCGCGTTTTATTTGAAAAGAAAAATTAATACCTCAACTTGAAATTTTCTTTTTCAAGTAATATTTGGCCTTCATTCCTAAATGTCATTATTTAAATTATAACGTATAAAATGGACAGACAAGGTAAGAAATAAATATGTGCTAGACAGAGTGGGTGAAAGAAGAACAATGCTGGAACTCATAAAGAAGAGGAAAAGAAATTGCATTGGCCACTGGCTAAGAAGAAACTGCCTACTGAAGGATGCCCTAGAAGGGATGGTCAAAGGAAAGAAAGTTAGAGACAGAAAAAGACATCAGATGGCAAACAATATTAAAATAAATGGTTTGTATGCAGATACAAAAAAAAAACTAAGTTAAGGAGAGAGTGGTGAATGCTGAGTTTGCAGTGAAAGACCTTCTCTTGAGCAGAACACTATGAATGAAATGAATATTATATATTAGGCTTCTAGTTTTAAATAGTGAATATGATTAATCGAATCCTGTTAATGAAATTCTAATCTAACTTTTGGCTTGAGGCCTGAGAAAAAACGAAAGAGATCTAAAGTCATGTTGGTGGATATCACGATTTGAATCCGGGTCCTCCGATTATGAATTTCAACGGTATCATCAGAGTAAGCTGGGTCGGTATTTTTTATTCCTTTAGAAAGCTGTATTCGGATACAACAACATGAGTTTACATTTCAAAATTACTACACTATTTTAACAAACATTTCCTCCATCCTCCGACTGTTGCCATTTCTGAATCAGTTTTGTTGACATCTGACTATTGTCGATTATAATCGATGATAGAGAAAGCGGAATCTTAAGACATTTTATGGCTACATAATTTGCTTTCAGAAAACCAAAATAATATATCTCTAAAATACAATTTAAGAATATCTACATCTAAAACAAAAATATTAGCTCTGAAAGGAAAATATACAATAAGAACAAAAATAACGATAAACAATTTAATTATAGACCAAGTTCAGAATTTTAATTATTTGGGATATCATTTAGGCAATGACAAAAATTTAGATAAACACACTAAAGTACAACGATTCAATTATCTATGTGGCACAATTAAACGCATTTTATTGTATAAGACTAGAAAATAAACTATTTTGAAGTTTTACAAAGTATTGGCAGTTCCATCTCTTATCTATGGATGTGAAACCTGGACATTAACAAAGGCAGATAGTAAACAAATACAGGCTGCTGAAATGAAGATGTTGAGAGCAATAGCAGGATACCAAAGGACCGATAGAAAGAAAAACGAAGATATAAGAAGAGAACTTAATATATTTAATCTCTGTGAAAGAATAAAATATTATCAAAATGCTTATCTTCAGCACGTATTACGAATGAATGAACAGCACTTACCAATAAGAATGTATAATTATAAACCAAACGGGAGAAGAATGTTAGGAAGACCATTGAAGAGATGGAAGGACCAATTCGACCTATAATGAGATCGGAACAGGACATTGGGCTTAATCCTTATTGTTGATGATGATGATGATGATGAAAACCAAAATGTCATTTTTTTCTGTAGTAGGCCTATAGCAGAATTTTAGTAGCTGTTGCTGTAAAATTATAAGTAAGACTGGAATCTAATTTATCTAGAATTACCAAAATATGTAGAACTGAAATATGCACAATACTCGTGCTGTCCAACGTGTATCAATATCCAACAAAAACATTTTTAGAAATAAAAATTATTGCTTCTACTAAAATAATGGTTGCACAGAATTCGGATCGTCTGCAATTTATGTCTATTATAATCAAATTATAATTATAATTTAATCGGCCGCGGTGGACTAGTGGTTATGCTCCTTGCCTCTGTTCCCGAGGGTCGCGGGTTAAAACCCGGCCGTGGTCGATGGATTTTTTAGGACGGAAAAATCCAAGGAGCAAGTCCTCCGGGAGGGACTTTAAGTAAAATTTACCAAATTTTCCCGTCCTTGTACTACTGTGGTTTCCTAGATGTCAGTATGAGGCGGAACGCTGTCCACGGACCACTCAAAATGACATATTTACGAAAACAAGTGTATCTAAATTAGTATGGTTCAAATTCTTCCCTGTAGGGGGAGTGCGCCTAAATCTCTGTAAAGGGAAAACATAGGCTTACAATACAATAATTATAATTTATTAATAAACTAATTGTTCAAACAAAACAAAGAAATCATGAAAAATTCTAACACACGCATGCAACTATGCATACGAGTATAATTGAATACTGGGAATTAAACTCGGATCTTCAAGAACAATACGCACAATAGTAAAATATGAATAAAACTGTAAAATAGTCACCTTATAGGTCTGTCTCCTCAACTTAATATGTTTTAACACTCTGTAGTCCTTTCGGGACTAGACCCATCATCAGCAGAATGAAGTAGGTCTGTATTTGTTTACCTTCGTTGAAGCACTTAACAATTACACACCTACTTGATTCTGCTGATGATGGGACTAATCCTGAAATACCTAAGAGTGTTAAAACATTTTAAGTTGAGGAGATGGACCGATAAGGTGACTATTTTACAATTTTATTCATATTCTACTATTGTGACTTAATACCTCAACGTAATCGTATCATGGACTATATTAGTATTAATTAAGAACAATATAGAATAACACTAATTTGCAAGACATAGACCTAGGTTCAGAGGAGGAAACTTTATAATATATTAGCTATTACTAAACCTTAATATAATTATGTCGATTTCATAATTGAAGGGCTCGGCTGTAAAACATGATAACTGAAAAAATTCTTGAAAAATGATTTGTCGCATGTAAACTGTGATATCTGACCTCTTGAAGCATTTGGTGCATGTAGTTTCTACATCTGTCAATAGATAGCATACGTATTGTCACAGTAAATAAAACTACACGCACAAAATATTTCAGAGAGGTCTCATATCACAGTTTACGTGCTACAACTCAATTTTCAAGAATTTGTCAGTTATCATGTTTTACAGCCGAGCCCTTCAATTATAGAATAGATTAGAATAGAATAGAATATATTTATTTAGCCTGGTGGAGTTAAGGCCATGTGGCCTTCTCTTCCACTCACCAGGACAAACATATGTTACATTTAAATAAAAAAAAATACAAATATACGAGGGTCATACTGAGAGTCGTGAGCAACCCATTGTTAAAATTCAAATTTCAACAATGTAACAAAAACAACTGCAGGATCGTATTCTACAGACTTTATACCACAGCATTGCCGTTTTGTGGCGTCATAGCTTCTATCATGTGATCACACGCAGCGTTTCCAAAATGGCAGACATCAATGTTTCGTTTCGACAGCGCGCTGTCATTGAATTCCTTGTTAAAGAGGAACAATCTGCTGTTGATATTCACCAAAGACTTCAATGTGCTTACGGAGATGCCTGCATGGGTGCCAGCAGTGTTAGGAGATGGGTGAAACATTTTAAAGATGGGAACACGAGTATCAAAGATGAGCCTCGTAGCGGTCACCCACGCTCTGCCTCCACGGATTGCAACAAGGAAAGAGTTGATGCGCTCATTAGAGACGACAGGCGTATCACAGTGAATGAAATCGCTACAAAACTTGCAGTAGGACACAGTGCAGTGTAATAAATCATTCCTGCTTTGGGTGCAGGAGGTCCCGGGTTCAAATCCCGGCTGAGCCCAATTTTTTATGGTTGAAAGTTCCGTCACATTTATCCAGAGTACATAATGTAGAATTTTATAACTGTATAAATACAGAGTGTTCGGAAATTCATATTACAAACTTCTAGGGAAAAGTTAGTGCCCGTTGGATTCTACGTTTATTGAGTGAAGACCACAAACTTCAGAGAAGAATCATCACCCATAACCTTCTTCAGAGATTTCGAAATGAAGGTGATGATTTTTTGACGAATATTGTGATAGGTGACGAAAGCTGGTTTCATCGCTACGAGCCTGAAACAAAACGCCAGAGTATGGAATGGCACCACTTGAATTCGCCATAAAAAAACGAAGACAGTGCAATCTGTTGGGAAAGTTATGGGCAGCGTCTTCTGGGATGCGCAAGGTTGCATTCTGGTTGAATTTCGTGAACCTGGACAAACCATAAATGCTGCCCGCTATATCCAGACACTTGTGAAGCTCCGTCGTGCATTGCACGACAAACGCCCTGGAAGGAAGATCATTCTGCAACACGATAACGAGCGTCCTCACACTGCTCGTGCCACTGTGGAGAAGATCAGGACATTTGGGTGGTAAACTCTTCCACATCCTCCCTATAGTCCCGATTTGGCACCCTCCGACTACCATATTTTCGGTTCTGTGAAGGAGCAGATGAGTGGCCAACGCTACGAGACGCTGGAGGATATTCGGAAAGCAGTGCGTCAGTGTCTTCGAGCAGCTGGAACGGACTTCTATCATAAGGGAATTTTCAAGCTTGTAGAACGCTGGACAAAATTTGTGCAAAGAAATGGAGACTATGTTGAAAAGTAGCACAAAGGTCTGTAGATTAACATAGTGTACTTGGTTTGTCTAAAATGTTATGATTGTTTAAAAAATGTTGCTCATGAATTTTAGTATGACCTTCGTAGTACATACTAAACAATTAATTATCTGTCAATTTGAACAACAATGAAAATATTGTCTAATAATACAATCAAATTAAGTACAATTAAAATTGAACTAAAGATAGAATGTTTACAGAAAGGAATAACAGCTCTAATCTACTATACATAAAAATAAAAGAGGAAAAAAAAAATACAAAGAAAGTAATGAACTATAGTGAATTAATCTATCGCTTATTATATAAGGCATTAGGTAAATATATTGACAAATCTTAAAACTATTTTTATTAAAGAATGAAAAAACAAATTATTAATTTTTAAAAAGCTATATTACTGAGTTGTTTCTGTTAATAATTTTTTCAATTTATTTCTGAAAGATGTTAAAGTTTGGCAGTCTCTGGCATAGGGTGGAAGAGAATTTCATGTTCTAGCAGGAGAAACTGTAAAATATTTCGAATAATAGGTAGTGTGATTTGGAGGGATATGAAGGACAATGTACTGAAGGGATCGGGTATCTAATTTATGTGTATCAGAGCGGTCTAGTGAAGCGGTATGATAAATAATAAGGTAATGATATGTGTACTATTTTATAGAGAAGGCATAGGGAATGGATGGTTCTACGATCGTGTAGACGAAGCTGATAAGAAATAACGAGGTATTCCTAACATAATTTTTTGCTCCGATTGATTGAGGGTCTTTCCACTTTTCAGCGGTTGCCCTTTTACCAGCCGGCTGCTGACCCTTCACATCCACATGTGTCAATCACAGAGGTAGATGATCAACAGCCAGTGTAGGGGTGACATGTGGTTAGCATGTCGAGTCCCCCAGCCGTTATAGCTGGTTCTTCAACCTGGAGTCGTTACTTAGTTTTTGCTAAAATCTGAAATAGAAGGTGAGGGAAAATTATTTCTTTTCATTTAATGAAAAGGTATAAAGATTTAATGTCTTCTTTACTTTATTACTTAAAATTTTCCCTATTCATTAAAATAATTATTTTCATTTTTTAGAAGCATGAAAGCAGATTTTTTGGAGATTATTTTTGTCTTTGACCCCTTGGAGAAACATGTTTGTCAAATTACTTTAATTACATAATGTCTCTTTTCAAATTTATTAACAGTTACTTAAGTTGCAGGAAAATAAAATGAGATTTTACGGATGAGCTGAATTTAGAAACAAATTTATAAAACATAAAAATCATTATATATTTTATTTGAAGAGAAAAATTATACGCTCAGACCGGGACTTGAACCCGGGACCCTTGGTTCTCTAGACCAAGTGCTCTACCAACTGAGCTACCTGAGCAAGTACCGATCTAAACGCAAATCCTTCTCTATATACATTGTAATTCCCGTCCACCAAATGCTATGAAGCCATGCTTCTATCTTGCAAATAGCGGCTCCTTTATTAAGAAGACATATTTGGGAATTATATATTACAGCCAATACGGCTTTTTCCATGTTATTATTATTGATTTCGTACATCTCAATGATGGATAAATCATATTTGAAGAGAAAAATTATACGCTCAGACCGGGACTTGAACCCGGGACCCTTGGTTCTCTAGACCAAGTGCTCTACCAACTGAGCTACCTGAGCAAGTACCGATCTAAACGCAAATCCTTCTCTATATACATTGTAATTGGTCTAGAGAACCAAGGGTCCCGGGTTCAAGTCCCGGTCTGAGCGTATAATTTTTCTCTTCAAATATGATTTATCCATCATTGAGATGTACGAAATCAATAATAATTATATATTTTATTTTATTTTAATTCATATTATGTCAAAATAAATTATTTTCATAAATGCATATTAGCATATTCTGTACATAACTAAATCAATAACTGATACAAAAGACACTCATAACTTTGCTCACAAAGGATTTGTTCGTATGGCTACTCTTCCAAACTTAATTCCAGTTGTAATGTAAACAAACCAGATGTATGGACTGTGTTTTCATTGGTCGAATAACCGTTTACTTTTACGCTTGTTAGAAAATGCAATTCGATTTCTAACACTCGATATAAATAAACTAAAAGTAGTAAAATATATATTATCTAGCCGAGTTATAAGTTATAACGGAGAATTAAAATATATAGGCCTAACTACAATTTCTAAACATCTGTCTTATACTAAAAGTCTGTCCTGTTCTAGACCTGTTCCTTCTAAACATAATAAGTATTACATATATTATTTTTCAATAAAATAATCTGTTGCATAGTAACATATCTCTTCCGAACCTAATGAAATGCATTTCTTAAGAAAATGTTTGGGAATTTATTGCGAACGATAATCATACGGTTACATAGATTGTGTTGTTCTTGCGCATGTGTACTATGATAATATAAAACATCCAAAAAATCAACGACAGATAATTACCACATTTTGGGTAAATAATAATTAATAATTAAATAAATAATACATAATTAAGACCTATAAAAATGTTTTTTGCGCTATAATCCGTTTTGTCGTACTTACCAGCAATGCGACCATTATTGAAAGTTCAACATCCAACATTTCGGGGTTGCCAACCTAATTAACTATATTGTAATATTACATTTACACCCACGTGCGGGAAGTAAAACCACTGCCCTCCACTTAAACTACATACAATGTATATACAGAACATATCCAAAAGGTTACATTATACTCGTGTGAAACAAATCACTGAATTTTAAATGAACTAAACTTTATTTGAAACAATATCAAGCAATAAATACGTACTTGAGGCCATGTTATCAATAATTGTTCTCAAGGCCTCCTGTTGTTTCAACTAATGAACATTGCCCACACTGTTAACGTTAGTCAATTGTTTATAAAGAACGTAAATATTTCCAACGCAATATTTACTATTATTTATTATTTTGAAAACACTATCGCGCAAAAAAGTAATGTATAATGCACGTTTGTGAAGTATTTTACAGAATTTCGGAAATTAAAAACCTCGCTGTCGCTCGGATTTTAAACATTTTTCTTCGATTCTGTAAAAACGACTTCCCAACCTCGCATCGTAATATACTATTAAGAATCGTTATAAAACGAAAATGTTAGTAAAAATTAGATAGAGCAACGTTATTATAAGCATGTTGTATGTAAGCATTTTGCTATAGCGAAAACTCAAATTGACATGTTATTAACAAGCGATACTGTCCATGAAGTTGCTAACTAGTGGTCTATTTCAACACTCATAGGCGAATATCAACATAAGTTGATGTTAATTAATATATTTTTGTTGATTCAAGCATGGAATACATCAAATTACTTAACAATTTCAAAACATGTCAATGAAAACCCTATCTACAACACTGTAAAGTTTAATTTTCGGCGTTGTAAATTGGACAGTATAAGATAAAGCAATTTAATATTGTGATATAATTTTACTAATGTGTTAGTAAGGTGGCTGAATGATTTTACGTAACATGTTTTCTATGAGCCATATTAGCGAATCTTCCCTTAGTCTTCATTTGGAGCGTCTGCAACAGGCAGGGTTGCGAATACTGCTGCATTTGCATATGGCCGTTAATAATTATTCATTCTGGATGGTGAACAATGTCCCCGTCAAAACCAGCAGGGAGTTGAATTAGATTGGTTACATCATATCTTCCTAAGCATATATATATAATAAACCGCTATACGAGTGTCTGTGTTAGTGTTGTTTATTGGTTGACATATTTATATTTTTATTTATTTGTTACGTAGAGTTTTTCCCAAGACAATAATTTATATGTGGTATATCGCTGGCATAATTTAAGAGTATATTAACAGCATATTCAACATTAATTCTCTGGTAATAAAAAAAACTGTATTTTTTTATTTTAAATTCAATTATGAGCATTTCCACGCGCAGCTCACTGAAATTTGCAGTACATTATTACGGTAAAATCATTGCGTAAATAATATAATTGATTGAAATGAGGGACGTTCTCTACGTGATCTGATAGAAAAAACTGTATGATTTAGATTACATACATAACATATAACTTCTGAAGAAAAACAATGTTATTTATTAACTAAGAAAGTGTCATATCAATTCATCATGCTGCTCACTGACTGACTGACTGACTGAATTAGATGAAGTCTAGCTTCGTCCGGTGAGCTGCGTACTGTAACCAGCTGGGCTCCTTGGCAGGGGATAAGTTTAGTTAACCTGGGCCTATTTGGCAGGGCTAGTGTTTCCTTGCCGTAGAGAGAGGTCTGGATGTGACGACGTGAAGCAGGTCATCAGAAACCGCACTTCCTTCAAGTCCAGAGTCGGAAATCAAACAGTGCGGAATGAGCCACGCTCTTCGGGTGAGAGCACATCATCAATCTCAGGCTGAGTCATTAGTGGGGATTGAACCTAGTGAATATATTTTTGTAAACAGCAAGCCGCTGAGGCAGGCGTCCCATATTGGGTCGATAGCATTAAATAACGAGTTCGTTTAGTTGTACATCTTGTGTAATTGATCTTGAAATATGACATCAATATAGGGAATCTGCGCAACGTTGTCATCCTCGTGTAACGGGGAGCCGAATACATGATTTTTACGCATTTATTTTGTATTATTTATATTTTATTTTTACGTCGTTTTGTGATGATTCTCCAGATCTCACATCCATACAGCAGCATGCTGTCTCCTAAGAGACAATATATCCGACTTACAAAATGGATGTAAAAGTGCAATTGCTGCATTTGCTTTATGCTGTAAATGCCGAATGTGAATTTTGATGTACGTTTGGGATCCATATGGATGCCAAGATACTTGACTGAAGGTTCTAGGCGAATATATTGAGTTCACAATGTAAGTTGGATCGGTGAGCGTCTGGTAGATTTTGTGAAGGAGATCACCTGGGTGTTGGAAGTATTTATCTTTATGTTCCATTTCTGGAACCAGAGATAAATACGGTTAAGGGCAGTTTGGAATATATGGATTCTTGTAGGAAGGAATCGAAAAGTAGTTTGGTAAAAGAAACAGGTATTATCGGCGAATCATGAAGTAAGGATATAAAGGGGTAGTATAACGTATATAGTAAGGGTGAAAGGACAGCACCTTGCGAAATTCCGTCCAAGCGTGCCTTACAGTCCGATTTACACCCACTGATCGAAACATAGAATTTTTTATTAATGTGGTATTTAGCTGTTAAATTAATTAATGGTGTCTACATTTCAAATTTAATTAGTTTATATATATATATATATATATATTCAAGTCGTATCGAAAGCTTTTTTCAATCTAAAGGAATACCGCAATGGTACTACGTTTCTTGTTATAGCCCGTGACTATTTGGTCAATCAGTCTTGCTAGTCTTGCTAGCTGGAGCTGGAGCAAATTATTGCCTATATTGATGACGTTCCAGGAGACAATCAGTGTAGAATTAGAAGAAACAGGTCTACAACAGATCAGTTTTTTCTGTATAAGACAGATTTTAGAAAATAAATGGGAATATAAAGACACTATGCATCAACTATATGTAGACTTAAAAAAATGAACGTGATTCATTAAGAGGGATAAGTTATACGTGGTACAGTCTTTAAGTTTTGAGACTGAGCGTATAGTGGCGCTGTGGTGCATTATAGCGCATAGGTGGCGCCGTGGTACGGTACCTTGTCAGTTAGTATCTCATCCCAGCAAGAGACAGTTGGGTGCATACACTGCAAGCAGAATTACGGTCTTTGTTGTGACCGTGATTTGAATGCCCACGTCGGAACTCGAGATGTCACAGTTTGAGCAACGGGCAAACATAAAGTTCTGTCAGAAATTAGGCAAAACCGCTGTCGAAACGTTTCAAATGATGCAGAAAATTTACGGTGAGTACGCATTGAGTCGCAGTATTGTGTTTAGGTGGCACCGACGCTTTTTTTGCAAGGAAGAGACAGTTTGGAAGATGATATGCGTACTGGTCACAAACAATTCGAACTAAACGCAAGATCGAAGAAGTTGTAACTTGGTACGTGCTAACCGCTCCCAATCAGTAGACGATCTGGCAGCAGCGGTAGGGGTCAGCCATGGTACTTGCTACAAAATTCTGTCTGATGACCTGAACACGTCTCGTGTTACCCAGCACAGTGTGCTACGAATCCTATCGCAAGACCAACGTGATGATCGCATGGCGATTTGTGGTGATCTGATCAGTGGTGCTGACAATGATCCGACATTTCTCAACCGGATAAAAACTGGAGACGAAACATGGTGTTTCCTTTACGATCCGCAACTGAAACGGCAATCCGCCATCTGGAAAACGCCATTGTGACCACAATAGAAAAAACCGCGACAAGACAGGTCAAAAGGCAAGGTGATGTTTGAAATGTTTTTTTTATTCAAATGGAATTTTTCATATGGAATTCATCCCAGAAGGTGCAACTGTAAAAAAAATCTACTAAGAGATCCTTGGACATATATGCGATTTAATTCGCCGTACGCGGGTTTGGCGTACAAAGAATTGGCTGTTGCCACACGACAACGCCCCAGCACATCGTTCTGTCCTTTTCCAAGAGGAACTTGCAAGGCAACAGGCGACAATTTTGCCATACCCTCCGTACTCACCTGATCTCGCACCATGCGATTTTTTCTCTTTCCTCGCATGAAAGAAATCCTACATGGGCGTAAATTTCATTCTTCCGAAGAGGTCTTGAATGCCACAAGAGAAGCCATACGGGACCTTCCTGCCAACATATTTCAGTGGTACTTCCAGCAGCTATACTAACGTTGGCAAACGTGCATAACGGCCAATGGCGACTATTTTGAGGGAATGTGTGGTTCTGTTTAAGTGTACGTCTAGTTACCGGCATATTGTGAGACATCCAGATTTTTGTGGGTGCCTACCCTCCAGGCATAAAGTCTCAGAACTTAATGACTGTACTAGTATAGTATCTTTCTGAAGTTCGGAATGCCTAAAAAGTTAGTTAGACTTACACGAATATATCTAAATGGCACAAAGAGTAAGGTGCGTGTAGGCTAACAGATTTCGGATTCTTTTGAAATTCACAATGGGTTAAAACAAGGAGATGCACTATCTCCTCTACTATTCAGTTTAGTACTAGAGAATGCTATCAAATCTTTGGAGAATTAAGAAGCCCTAAAACTCAATGATATTAATACGCTGTTAGTTTATGCAGAAGATGTAGTAATAATGAGCGGTCGCGAGAAGATACTAAGAGGCAAGACAAACACTCTATTGAGTAACACTAAGAAATTGGGACTGGAAGTAAACATAGATATAACTAAATATATATTTCCACATCGGAATGCATTAAATGGACAACTAATGACAAATGTGGGAAATTTTGAAGAAATGAATTATTTCTAATATCTAGGAACAATAGTTACGAAAAGGAATGAGATGAACAAAGAAATTAAACAAGGGCTCAATTCTGGAAATGCATGCTATTATGCATTACAGGACTCTTGTACCAAATTATTTTAAAAAACGTTAAATTGAAAATATATAAACTGTTATTCTACCAGTTATATTATATGGATGCTAAACGTGGACTCGTACTTTTAAGGGAGGAGAGATGATTACGAGTATTTGAGAATAAAGTTTTTAGGAAAGTTTTTGGACTAAAACGAGATGAACAAAGAGGTGAACAGTGAAAACTACATAATAATGAGCTACATAGTATGTATAGGAAGCCGGATATAATAAGAACAGTTAATTCTCGTAGACTGCGATGGGTAGAACATGTAGCACGACGTTCATGGAAGCTTCTTGTAGGAGAACCAGATGGAAAACGCCCAATTGGTAGACCAAGAATGAGTTGGGAGAATAACATTATCCATGATTTGAATGAAGTAGATTATACAGCGGATGATTGTAAACTATTAGCTCAGGATAGGGATGTATGGAGAGATCATGACCGTTAGGAAAGTTTTTGACCAGTGAGTGATGAACAGACAGGCAAATGGGGATGAATACATAAGTAAGCTACATGATCTTTATAGGAAACCAGAAATGATACGAACTGTTAAGTCTCGTAGACTGCGATGGACTTGACATGTGTCACAAATGGGGAATGAAAGAGGGGCCTGGAAGCTTCTTGTAGAAAAAAACAGAGGGACAACCCCCAGTTAGTTTACCAAGAATGAGTGGGAACATAACTTTAACCACGATAGGTAAATACGAGGGCGGATCGGAAAGTAACGCACAATAATTTTTTTTAAAAAGTTTAATAGTAAAAAAAAGGAAAAAAATCACAAATGAACTTACATCTTTTACCTACTTTTCGACATAGTCACCAACTTTCTCAACACATTTTTCCCATCGTGTTACCAGTTTCAATATGCCCTGTTCGTAGAAGTCCGTTTGGTTGGAGTGTAGCCATCTGTGCACTGCTGATTTCACTTCCACATCTGTCTCAAAGCGTTTGCCGGCCAGGAATTTCTTCATGGGACCAAACAGATGAAAGTCCGATGGTGCAAGATCCGGACTGTATGGTGGATGCTGGAGCACCTCCCAACCAAATTCGGCGATTTTCTGACGAACGACAGCAGCAACATGGGGGCGAGCATTGTCATGAAGAAGTTTAACGTTAATGTTGTGAAGTTTGTCACGAATGGCACGACGCAACTTCACCAAAGTTTTAATGTAGGCCGCAGCATTCACAGTGGTCCCGTGTTCAGCAAAGTCCACCAATAAAACACCATGCATATCCCAGAACACTGTCACAAGCACTTTCCTGGCAGATTGAGTCACTTTGAATTTTTTCTTTACTGGGGAACCAGCATATTTCCACTCCATTGATGCCTGCTTTGTTTCGGGCGTGTAGTGGTACACCCACGACTCATCACCTGTGACGATTCCTTCCAGAAAGTCATGTCCTTGTGCGGTGTACCGCGTTAAGTGGTCCAAGCTTGCCATCATTCGCTGGCCCTTGTGGTCGTCTGTCAGGTTCTTAGGCACCCAGCGAGCACTAACTTTACGGAATTTCAAATTTTCATGAACAATATCGTACACCGCACCATAGGAAATGTTGAACTTCTGCGATAAGGCTCGCAGTTGCAAACGCCGGTCGTTCAGAATTGCCGCCTCAATGCCTCTGACATTCTGCGGGATTGCTGCTGTTGTCGGCCGGCCGGAGCGTGGCGAATCACTAAGGTTCACGCGTCCCTCTTGGAAGAATGTGCACCACCTGGAGACATTGCTACGGTCCATACAATCATCCCCATACACGCCACGCATGTCCCTGTGAATTTCACTGGGTTTATGCCTTTGGCCCACAAAAATCGAACAACATTTCTCTGTTCCTCACAGGTGGACGACTGTAGCATGCGCGCCATCTTTGTTGCATAGTTCAAACTTCTCTCGCAAGAGGTGCACCTGAGAAAAAAATGCCATCTGTAGTGAAAACTTCAAACTATATCTCTGTGAAATTTCAACATTCTAGCTGCAATACCAAGGCAGAAAACAATTATTGTGCGTTACTTTCCGATCCGCCCTCGTAGATTTGGATAGGCGTGTGTGGAGAGCTTATATCGCGCGGTCATGAACCTAAGGTTTCGACGGTGCCAGTGAGTTATTTAATTACCATATTAGTCCACCGCTGTGGTCTCGAGGTAGCGTGCTGCCTTGTCACACAGCGGGCCCGGGTTCGATCCCCGATCGGGGCAGTATTTCTGGGTGAGGTTTTTATCGGGGTTTTTCCTCACCTGTAAGACAAATGTCAGGAAAACTGTAAGGCCCAAACGGTCCCCGAAATCATATGGCCACCATCATCATCGGCATCCTTATAATTATCACCATCATCCTTCACCGGTGTGGAAAGCAACCGGAAGCTACCACACGTGCAATTCCCTAGTAAAACTGCTAGCATAGCATGCAAATGCTATGATTGCAGTGAAGTACCTGACTTCGGGCAGAATTACTATGGATGAATGGATATGTATCATTTGTGAATTGAAGAACATTTTAAAATAGTTTTAGTATGTTCCATGCCAATATTTTTACATTTTTATGTTTGTTTGTATTATACTTATTTCATATAGATTGGGTATAAACATAGCTGTAACAAGTAAGTAACTTACTTTTAAAATTTAGAAATGTATATAAAGTTTGATTCAGTTATAATAATAATAATAATAATAATAATAATAATAATATAATATAAATGGATTGCGCACAAATGTGCAAAGGTAACACAGCTAAAAATCACTAACACTAACTTGGTCTTGCGTAATCACAAATTGTTTTTGTTCTTTGTGTACATGTTTCGATGTGATATCTTTCGCATTTCTGTTCACACACTTCGCATATGCATGACATCTTCGGGTCATGGAATGTTTTACCTCTACATATTAGGTGGTGGAAATCCATGCACGCTTAATCTTGTGATGACGTGTCGTATCTGGAAATTTGCTTCTGTCCAGTTCCTATCTATCATCGCTCCGGTGCTGAAGAATTCCGGCCATACTTCCTCTCTTTTTCTGCGTAGTCTTTGTAGCGCATGCTTATAGGGTTCTGTGGTTGGTAGTAGGTATGATGTTTTCAAGTCCTCGATAAGGAAAGTCTCCCTTGCCAGTAGGTACACTAGACGGCCTCTTGTCGTTTTTGATACTCCTATTGCCCTTTTTATGTATGTAGCTTTCACTTTTTCCAGCGTGTTCAGATTAGCGTCTGTAAGATGTGGCCATATGATTTCCATCCCGTAATATATTATTGGGAGGATCTTTGCATTGAATAGTTTCATCGCTGATTCCAGGCTTAGAGCTTGTATATTGCGTATATCATTTATTGCCATTATTGCTTGCGTTGATCTTTCCGCTAAGTGTTTTGTGAAGCTTCTTCCACTGAGTTGTAAAGTAATGCCTAGATATTTAAACTCCTTTACTATTTTGATGTTATCTTTGTTCAGTTTTATTTCTGTGGCAGGGATCTTTCCTCCGTTTCTGAACACCATCATTTCTGTTTTTTCTTTGTTTATATAGAAGCTGTGGGTTTTACACCATTCTTCCATAGTTATTATGGCGTTCTGAAGTTTACTTATATCCGTTGATCCGATTACGATGTCGTCTGCGTATGCATATACGAAAATTTCTTCTCCTAGTTCTTCTATTTTCCTTACCAGTTCTTCGGCTGCCATTATGAATAGCAGTGGGCTCAATGGATCTCCTTGCAGTACCCCATTTGTCTCCTGTATAGTTTTTGATTTTGAGAGACCATCAGATATAACTATGCTATTTTCTTTCAATAATAATAATAATAATAATAATAATAATAATAATAATAATAATAATAATAATAATAATAATAATAATAATAATAATAATAATAATAATAATAATAATAATAATGATGATGATGATGATGATGATGATGATGATGATGATGATGATGTGATGATGATGATGATAATAATGATAATAATAATGATGATAATAATGATAATAATAATAATGATAATAATAATGATAATCACAATAATAATAATAATAATACTATTATTGTATTTACTACTGCATTATCATCGGCGTTCGGAAACTGTGTTTAGAGATTTACGGTAGCTTAAACTGCATTTTATAGGATGAGGTGGTGCATAATATGTCGATTTATCAGACGTACTTTGGGACTTCATTAGCTCTCAAACGCAGAAGCACTTTCTTATGCTTCCTCCCCACGTTCATATTTCATAGGGAAGTGTTGTAACACTGTATGTCGTTTGCCAAACATCCGGTGCTATCAAAAGAAGTTTGGATCCGTCTCTTCGTATTTATATAGAAGTGAGAATTCAATAAAAAATAAGAAGGGAAAAGGAAAATAAAATTTAAAAAAGTGAAATAAAATAGGATGATGGATGACATCGAATTCTGGAAGAGATCTAAGTTGTGTCAAATTCAGACTTGGTGAACACATATCTTTATAACAAGGAAGTTTTTCTTAGTTATATGTGTAATTTTTTGTCAAATTTCTGCACGAACAAAGTAACAAGTTTTCAGGCTACATTGGTACAAATTGTAAACTTACAAAGAACGTTCATCGCTAAGGAACTGTTTGAATTAAGCAAATGCCTCAGAAACTAGAATTTTTGGTTCCATTTTTTGACTTGAGCTATATATTTATATACCGCTGTACATATATATATATATATATATATATATATATACATCCATAGTAATTCTGCCCGAGGGCTGGTCTTTCACTGCAACCATAACATTTTCATGCTATGTTTTGCAGCTTTACTAGAGAATAATAGGTGTGATTGCTTCCCGTTGCTTTCCACACAGGTGAAGGATGATGATGATGACCGGATGATTTTCGGGGACCGTTCGGCTCTAAGCTTCCTGACATTTGCCTTTGTCTTACAGGTGAGGAAAAAACCCGAAAAAAACTCACCCAGGAACCGTAAAGTAAAGTGATCCCACAACAGGCCTCAGGAGGCCCTAGGGGTAGTAGGAGGTTAAGGCTCCCACTTTTTCTAGACAATCGACACTTTATGTCAGCCGGGTTGTCAGCCCTGCGTGACGGCCGCCTTTACCCCAGAACAAGCGTCTGGTACTCATTTCAGTTAGAGGCTGAGTCGACCCCAGGGCCATAGTGCCGCCAGAGGGTTTGGGTCAGTTTAAAAATCCTGACCCCAACGGGATTTGAACCCTCGACCCTCCGGCTTGTAGCTCAGTGCCTTAACCACTACGCTACGGTGTGCCCCCTACCCAGGAACCGTAGATAACCGATATATATCTTTCTTAAATAGAAGGAACTCGTTTACTGATGCCAACTTTTTTAAAATTGTCTGACTGCAGTGAAAACAAGTTATACATAACAGTAAGTTCTTACCTTTTTGGATATCGTAGTATAATTTTGGCAATTAAAATAATATTCACTGATTTATTTTTGCCGATGCTTTATTAAAATATTAAATAAATTAAACTAATGGATCTTATAGAATACATTGCGGTAGAGATTAATTATATGATACGACCGTCATTACTATGGACAGAATATGGCGATTAGAATCAGTTTTTAATTTGATGTTTCAGGTAAAGGTCCACTTTTAATGGTCGGATTTCGCTGATATTTGGAGAATCCATTCCTCGGTTTATTTTAATAACGTATTCTAAGTTTTTAGTTGTGAACGTACAGAATGTGACCGCTAGATCAATTTTTAAATTTTCGTTTCAGGTGAACTCCTACATTCTCGGTCCGATGTTTCTGGTTAACGAACTTAATTTTGCTTTAATAAATTGATTGATATATACCAAGTGTTATATGCGTCACATTATACAGGGTGGACCGCTCGAATGGACCTAATTTCAATTGCTTGTTACTGGCAAACGGTTGAAGATAGAAACTTAAAACAATGTTCATATTACAGAAAAACTCACCAAGTTTTGATATCCAGATCACCACATCTCTATATGAGCCCCAGCAGTCACTGTGACGATATCAAAGCGATGAACAATTTCTTGCCAAGTACGTTGGAGTATGTCTTCTGGAATGTTCTCAATAGCCTCTATGATGCGCTCACGAAGATCACGAAGGTCTTTGACTGGGGTGGTGTAAACTTTATCTTTGACATAGCCCCAGAGAAAGAAATCCAGTGGTGTTAAATCGGGAGATCTCGGGGGCCACGCGATTGGTCCTCCCCTACCAATCCAACGGCCAGGGAAAATGTTGTCCAAAGTCGTACGAACTTCATTGGACCAGTGGGGAGGAGCACCATCTTGCTGGAAAACGATGTTAGGCTGCAGTTTGTTCAATTTGTGGAAAGAAGAACTGCTCCAGCATGTCAAGATATGTGGTACCACGAACAGTTTTCTCGGCGAAGAAAAACGGTCCAATGACCTTATTATGTGACAAACTGCACCAAACATTCATCTTCGGACTATCACGAAACATGCTCTTGAATAGCGTGAGGATTCTCCGATCCCCAGATCCGCACATTATGCCGGTTTACCTTGCCTGACAAATGGAAAGTGGCTTCGTCCGAGAAGAAAATCTTGGTCATGAAGTCAGGATCAGCGCCGAGACGGTCCAGCATCGTATTGGCGAATTCCACTCGTTTCGGCATGTCATTCGGCTCCAGACGTTGCACTAACTGCACTTTATATGCGTGCAGTTTGAGGCGTTTGTGGACAATCCGTTGTAATGTCGATTTTGGTATTTGAAGTTCCCGCGAAGCTCTTCTTAATGACTTCCGGGGGCTTCGCTCAAATGCGGCTTGAACATTTGCTACCATTTCATCGGATGCTCTGCGACCACCACCATGCTTCTTCAACACAGATCCTGTAGCTAATAATGTATCACGCCACTTCTTTATGCTTCTAGCAGTTGGAGCATCACGGTTAAACACACGCCGGAACTCCCTTTGAACTCTAATGATTGATTTAAACTCCGCATACCACAAAACAGCTTGCGCTTTCATCTGCGGAGTCGCCATTTTCACAAACAATTAAATCTAAGAACGAGAAACGTATCTTTGTGCCATCTACCGACAGGATTCGAAACTTGGTGAGTTTTTCTGTACTATGAACGTTGTTTTAAGTTTCTATCTTCAACCGTTTGCCAGTAACAAGCAATTGAAATTAGGTCCATTCGAGCGGTCCACCCTGTAATTTTACTGTATAAATATCTATGCAAAGAGTAATGAATAGATCTGAGATGTTGGAGGCGTTGTATCACTATTGAGACATCCTATAGTGCCATCTTCTTGGTACTGAAGTTAGAGCTTCTGAATTTAATTCATGATATTCCGAGTTCGATATTCGGTTAGACTATTTGATTTTTTCCTTAAAATGAATTATGCCTGTTATCTCCCATGACTTGGATTTCAGGTAATTTTCAGGTTAGAGAACTCCTCTGGTGCTTCGTTATCACTTAACACCCATAATATCATAGCGTCCACCGCTCTGGTCTCGAGATAGCGTGCTGCCTTGTCACGCAGCGAGCCCGGGTTCGATTCCCGGTCGGGACAGTCTCCTGGATGATGTTTTTCGGGGTTTTTCCTCACCTGTAGGACAAATGTCAGGGAGCTTAGGGACCAACGGTCCCCGAAAATCATCCGGCCATCATCATCATCCTCCTTATCATTATCATCATCATCCTTCACCGGTGTGGAAAGCAACGGGAAGCTACCACACCTACAATTCCCTAGTAAAGCTGAAAAGCATAGCATGAAAATGCTATGATTGCAATGAAAGACCTGCCGTCGGGCAGAATTACTATGAATGGATGGAATATTATAGCTGTAACGTAACTTCAACTTCCAGCGACCCTAGCTGAGACGTGGGTTACAATTCCATCGATGTCAGATCAGAATAGAATGTCGTAAGACAACCTGGTGATATATATATATATATATATATATGAAAACTGAAGATGTTTAACTACATAAGAACTAAACCTTGGATGGGTGCACGGCTTCGGAAACGGACCACAGCGAAAACTCTATGTGTCTAATTATTAAGACCTAAACCTGTGACTCGAACTTATCATTCCTTGATAATGGCATGTGGGATCATGCCGAAACGTCGGAATCAGTGGCCAGAGGCCGAATTTAAAACCATGACGCGGAAAACCCAAGAAAACGTTCTTAATCATACTTATATCCGCGAAAATCTGCAATATAATATGTACCTATATATATTTCTTGAACAACCAATTTGGTATTGAAGTTTTAATAGAACCATGAACTATCTAATCCACACTTATTATTAAACTCGGAGAATCATGACCACACACTCATTATCTCCCCATATATCCCTATACAGCAATTAATATTGTCCAATAATGCCCTAACAACACCTCCTTGAATTCATGGTTTATGTTATTCTCCCATCTCGCATACCTATTGGGAATTTTCTTTCTTGTTTTCCTACAAGCAAGTTAACATGCCCCTCTTTTATTTCTCATTTGTGCCACATGTTCTACCCATCGCAGTCTACCACACGTAAAGTGTTCAAAATACACCTCGTTTCCAATAATTATCACATCGCTCACTGTCGTGTATATATACCTCTCCTGTCACCGCAATGTTCGTATTTCATTAGTAAAAAAAATTCTTAGCACTTTATTCTCAAATACTCTTAATTGTTTTCCTTCTTAAAATACATTATATTCCTCTTCCATATAATATAAATGGAAGAATCTCCATTTTTATAGGGCTATTGTTGCAAATTATATCTATTTGAAAGGGCTTAAATGGAATTTGCACAAGTATTCTTCGGAGGACATGGTAGCATGATGATAATTACGCAAGTGGGATCCGTCGAGCTGAATAAGACTGGAGAATGACTGAGGGTAGTTGTGGCACATGGGAATAAATAAGTAATTCTTAAATTCTATATTTTCAACTGTTTAGTAAATTAGTACCAAACCTATTAACCTAAAACTTACTCTAACTAATGTATGCGGTTTCCTAAGGGCAGAACGAGAGAGGGAAAGAGAGAGAGAGAGAGAGAGAGAGAGAGAGAGAGAGAGAGAGAGAGAGAGAGAGAGAGAGATAGCAAGAGAACTTTGGTGGGAACCAAGCCCATTACGACCCAACCTTAAGGATATCATTATTCTCAATTAACTTAGTTCTAATCAATAATTTTAAAGAATTAATTAATCCTTGAATATTGAACTATTTGATTCATATTAAAGCATAAACACCTATTAACAAAAAATGGTGCAGGCTTACCTCATGATGAAACTTCAGAGTGGAAAGAAAGACCCAGGATCCAAAGTCTCTGGTATTTTATACTGTCCATGGTCTAGCTTTCTCTCTGACTCTGCCTCTGTATATCAACAAGCTACATATAGCTGGCTATTTTTAGAAATATACTGTTACATATCCTACATAACTTGCCCTCAAATATCATTATTCAAATTTCCTATCTCCATATTTCAACATCTGTTTTAATATGAAATGACTAAATAAAATATCTAGTTCTTAGTCTATCTCTTGCAACAGCTATGTATGAGGGGTATGTATGAGTTAACATTTCTTTGAGAGAAGTTTGGAGATGACATAGTAGTACGAGTTTCCTGAATTGAACTTATATTTAATTTTTTGTATCTCGTTTACGTTTATAATTAATCGAATAATATATATACAATTTAGAATGGTTTTGCGGAATGAAAAAAAAAAAAAAACATTATGGATTTCATATCTATTGAAAAAATATTATAAATTTCATACCTATTGACGGAAGAAGTTTTTCATTTATAAATATGTGTATGTTTACACCAGTTCAACTGAAATTACGGTCGGCTCGATTGAGAGTAAAATATGGTATTTCTTGCATGTATCATGTTTGTTTTCCCATCACACTCTAGTTTGAGTTCAATGTAAGCTTGGTTTAGTGAAAACTTGTATTTCTCCCCTCAGATTTCATGCCTGAAATATCTTATGGGAAGGTTATTCTATTCATCTTTTTGAGGCTGTCCCAGCTTATAGCTATCCCCTCCCGATACCGCACCGGGCTGCATACGACGGGCATAATCGATCACCGTCTTATGAAGGAAACCACCAGCCATTTAAAATTTTAAACTTCCAATATGATTTGAAAGTCTAATCAGAGAGAGAGAGAGAGAGAGAGAGAGAGAGAGAGAGAGAGAGAGAGAGAGAGAGAGAGAGAGAGAGAGAGAGAGAGAGAGAGAGCATTCCCCTAGAGAGAACAAGAGAGAAAATTGTACGTACACTTTTACATCTTGCGATTAAAATTATTTTCTTGGTATTAAAATTTATAATCACTTTCATATAGAGAAGGAATCCTTTACTGTATTAGAATTCGGTTCAAACGTTTAATTTAGGACAGTGTTTCCCAATGTATGTCCCATGCACCACAGGGGGAAAGTTTGACTATTAAGAGAGGCAATTTGAAAATGAGCTCATATAGATTTTTAAAATCCAATCGTTTACTATGATTTAACTTCCGTTGAAAGGAGAATCATTTGTGTTTTAATTTGAAATAATCTTTCGAAAAGAAGTATCATAAAAGGTCGATGTTTTGAAAACATACATACCGTATATATATATATATTTTTTTTTTACTCTCTTATTATTACGAAATGTAGCGAGAACACGGTCTCCACTGTCATCTAGTAGCTCCTATCACAAGAATATTTCTACTTTATATGATGGATCAAAGACTGAGAATAGATTTGTTATCATTTTCAGTTTATTATTTTAATACTTACTCCTTTTTTTTTGTCAGTGACGCTTTATCGATGCTATAATTAAATTTTTGACATTGAGCAATGCAAGCTTAATATTACATGATAAGAGGTCCGGTTTCAAGTCCCGTCCGACCATTTATTTTTCTTATGTCATTTTAAGCTAGCATTGCTCAATGTCAAAAATTTAATTATATATATATATGTGTGAATTTGTGGGAGGAGAAAAGGAAAAGAGTTCCTAGCGAAATTTGTTATCAAAGAGAGACGAACGGAGATGAATAATAGTAAACCTACGTACATGATCAATATGGGAAACCAAATATAATAAGAAAAGTGAGTCTCGTAAACTGCAATGAACAAGACATGTGAGAAGAATTGGAAAAGAGGAAATGGTAGCGTGATGATAATTACGGATGTGGGATGCGCTGAGTTGAATAAGACTGGAGATTGACTGAGGGTAGTTGTGGCATATGGAAATAAATAATTAATTCTTAAATTCTATATTTTCAACTGTTTAGTAAATTAGTATCAAATCTATTAACCTAAAACTTATTCTAACTAATGTATGAGGTTTCCTAAGGGCAGAACGAGAGAAAGAGAGAGAGAGAGAGAGAGAGAGAGAGAGGAGAGAGAGAGAGAGGAGAGAGAGAGAGAGAGGAGAGAGAGAGAGAGAGAGAGATAGCAAGAGAACTTTGGTGGGAACCAAGCTCATTACGACCTAACCTTAAGGATATCATTATTCTCAATTAACTTAGTTCTAATCAATAATTTTAAAGTATTAATTAATCCTTTGTAATATGTTTTTTTTTCAACTTGCATAATTTCCCTTATTGTGCTGTTTCTGACCCTATCCCTTCTTGAAATTCTTGTCGATCGCCTCCAAAATACATTTATACTGCTAACAGCTTGTTGGCTTGTTTTCTACTTACTGTCCAGGTTTCGGACCCATATAATATAAAAATAATAAATTATTATATTTATTACTATTTTCGGATGAAATTATGACTGTATGCCTTTCTCTTCCACTTCAATAAGGTTAAATTGCGCAGTTATTAATAATTGTAATTATCTATAATTAAATGGATAACACATAATACATAATGTAGAGATAATTAGGTTATGGCGTGATATTAGTAGTAGTAGGAGTAGGACTTTATTAGACAAAAAGTAAGATATTTACAATATTATTTACAAATATGGGTTGCACGGGCAGTAAGCCGTATGTGCTATTGACAGTCCGTTACAATAAAGTAATAATTGGTACTAGTGTAAAGAAAAATAAACAACAAAAAAAAGCAATAACATTACAATTACATAAAGAAAACACAATAATATTACAATTAAATAATAACACAATAGCATTATACACTAATTAATTTATATTAGTATGAACATTACATATGCTGTATAAATGTTCTTGCTGAGGAATGAAAATGAGAAAACTATTGTAATATTTTAAATAATTTTAATAGAGCTATGTTATAACATTACGGTTTATAATGGCCCTGAAAGCGAGTTAGTTGATGTAGTGCTTCTCACACTGATTTTGTGTGTGTACTGGGCAATTAGCAGAAATAAAACAGGAAGATTATTACCGACTATAAATGCCGCTGGTACCAACAACATATGTGAAATGTACTTTCCTAGGCTATCCTGCTATCCTCCCCCACTAGTTAAGTATCCAATCAGCTAATTGCAACTTGGTAATGAGTTCTCTTCCCTCTGGAAACTGTGCACAACCATTAGAAGAAGATAGAAGACACTATCTACAACATCCATCACAGGTGTTGGAGAAAGTAATGAGGTAAAATCGATACCAAATAGGCAATTTTGTTTGATTAATCTGGGCGAGGTTAATCTGTTACCCAAATAACTTAGCAGCTTGTGTGCGTGGGATCCTCAAGTCATAAGTAGGCCACAGAAAGAGCAAGATTTCCCCTAAAGAGAAAACTGATTAAGGATCTGGAACGTATAGAAAATATCACGATGTTACTACTATTTAAAATTAATTAAACTATTTAACTGATGCCCCAAATGGGTGTCAGTGTCAATGACCAATCACGTATGAATGGACTTTCTTTACAACCAATCACAATCGTGTTTCACCCGATATTTATCAATTAAGTTTATCATAAGTAATGCCACGAGTGATTTCCAAATTATCGATAAATTCACGACCCACGAAGTGAGGAGTGAATTTATCTAGAGAATTTGGAAATCAAGAGTGGCATTTGTTACGACTATTTAACGAATAAAATTAAGCTATTTACTCACAAATCATTGTTTAACTGTAGTTATTTTAAAATATTTATATATTTAATGTAAACGGCGATGTTTGAAAACAAATCAGAAATGTGAGGTTATGTTCATTCACTGCTGCTTGATCATATTATTTATTGCCAAATAAGATCGCAATATTGTAAGAGTGTACCCAAGTGGAGAAATAATGAAACACATCAAACTATATATCATAATCAACATTACGGGTTATTCATTTATTTTTTTAGTAAACGATTCAGTAAAATCAAGGAATCTTTTCATTATATCTTTTCATTATATTCAATGTATTTGTTGGAGAAAAATAATGCTTTGACCTGTTCAGAACATTAAAAAGGAGGAGCTTTCTTTATCACAAAAGCAGGAGCTGATAAAGAGAAATCGATAAAGAGCGAGATGAAACACGACTGTCATTGGTTGTAAAACAACATTCATTGAAACGTGATTGGTCATTGACTAGCATTTGTGGCATGAGTTAAATAGTCATATTAAAGAAAGCTCTTCCTTTTTAATATTCTGAATAGGTCATAGCATTATTTTGCAGTGACTGATTCTCTAACAAATAAGTTGAATATAGCAATTTATATATTAAGATGTAAGAATAATGAAATACATGTAACTCCCAGATTGTATATATACTTACTTACTCACTGGCACTATCGAACCCATAGGTTCATGGCCGCGCGGACATAAGCTCTCCATACATCCCTATCCTGAGCTAATGCTTTCCAATCATTCCCTGTATAATCTACTTCCCTCAAATCATAGTTAATGTTGTTCTCCCACCTCATTCTTGGTCTACCAACTGGGCGTTTTCCCTCTGGCTTTCCTACAAGAAGCTTCCATGCACGTCTTTCATTTCCCATACGTGCAACATGTCCTGCCCATCGCAGTCTACGAGACTTAACTGTTCTTATTATATCTGGCTTCCTATAAAGACCATGTAGTTCATTGTTATGTAGTCTTCTCCATTCACCTGTCTGTTCATCTCTCTTTGGTCCAAAAATTTTCCTAAGAACTTTATTCTCAAATACTCGTAATCTCCTTTCCTCCCTTAAAGTAAGAGTCCATGTTTCGCACCCATATAATATAACTGGTAGAATAATAGTTTTATATATTTTCAGCTTAACGTTTTTTGAAAGGAGTTGGGACATCAAAAGTCTCTGCAATGCATAATAGCATGCATTTCCAGAATTGAGCCTATGTTTAATTTCTTTGTGCGTCTCATTCCTATTTGTGATTATTGTTCCTAGGTATTTGAATTCAGCCACTTCCTCAAAATTTCCCTCATTTGTCATTAGCTGTCCATTTCCATTATATACTGAATTTCTACCTGTGACCACATATTTAGTTTTACTGATATTTACTTCCAGTCCTAATTTCTTAGTGTTACTCAATAGTGTGTGCGTGTTGGCCTTTAGTATCTCCTCGCTATCGGCCAATAGTACTACATCATCAGCATAAACTAACAGCTTATTAATACCATTCAGTTGTATATATAGTGCACGAAATGTAACCAGATAACGCTTGCGAGATATAATATAAAAAATGTTGTAGAAATTGATTATACCACAAAAGAAAAACACTATTTGCACTTTCTTTAACGTATTATTTCCCAGGTATTTACGTTCCAGAAAAATATAGTTTACATATTTACATCATAGATTATCAGAAATTAATTAGTAACCTATAATTAATTAGCAACCTATAATGTTGGTTATAAACAGTTTGATGTGTTTTATTTTTTCTCCACGCCGTAGCGTAGTGGTTAAGGCACTGCGCTACAAGCCGGAAGGTCGAGGGTTCGAGTCCCGGTAGGGTCAGGATTTTTAAACTGACCCAAACCTTCTTGCGGCACTATGGCCCTGGGGTCGACTCAGCCTCTAACGGAAATGAGTACCAGGCGCTTTTTCTGGGGATAAAGGCGGCCGTCACGCAGGGATGACAACCCGGCTGACACCAAGTGCCGATTGTCTAGAAAAAGTGGGAGCCTTATCTCCTACTACCCCAAGGGTCTCCGAGGCCTGTAGTGGGATCGCTTTACTTTACTAGATCGGTATTAAATCTGACAATGTTTTCGTTTATTTAATCAGGTTTGAATTTAAGGTAATTTTCGAAAAAATTAGCGTAACATTTATAGCGATAACACCTAATGTGTTGGTATGTTTCTTCCTACATTTTATGAACAAAAGGTAGGAAATGCAATGGGTAATTCATTGTTTCCCTTCCTGGCTAATCTTTTTATGAGCAGATTTGAGACAGACCTGGAAAAATAATTAAATTATTTTCCCAGGTTTTGGCTCAGATATGTAGACAACATTTTTGTCATTTTTTTAATAAAAATGCCATGTAAAGGAATTTATTGAAATGTTAAATGACCGGATTCCCAGTATAAGTTTTACTTTCGAGTCTACAAGGCAGCACGCTACCTCGTCACGCAGTGGGCCCGGGTTCGATCCCCGCTCGGGACAAATTTCCTGGGCCAGTTTTTTTCGGGGTTTTTCCTCATCTGTAAGACAAATGTCAGGTTACTTTAAGGTTCAAACGGTCCCCGAACATCATCTGGCCATCATTATCATCAATATCATATTCACCTCATTAGATTACCCATCATTATCACCCATTATATCATTGTGGCAGCGAAACCCCGCCTTCCAGACGCCCCAACCTCAGACGTGGGTTACAATACGCCAATGCCAGGAAAGAATACCTGAAATATCAAATTACAAACAGGTGGCATTGAACAAAAAGAAAGTTTTACTTACGAAGAGGAGAAAAATGGAAGGCTGCTTTTTCTTGATATGCTAATAATTACTTACTTACTCACTGGCACTATCGAACCCGTAGGTTCATGGCCGCGCGGAAATAAGCTCTCCATACATCCCTATCCTGAGCTAATGCTTTCCACTCATTTCCTGTATAATCTACTTCACTCAATTCATAGTTAATGTTATTCTCCCACCTCATTTTGGTCTACCAACTGGGAGTTTTCCCTCTGGCTTTCCTACAAGAAGCTTCCATGCAAGTCTTTCATTCCCCATACGTGCAACATGTCCTGCCCATCGCAGTCTAAGAGACTTAACTGTTATTATATACTCCGGAAAACCCCAGTTGAACCCATGTCCACATTTCTTGACGGTTGTATTTTTACGGTGAAAGATCGTCACTCTTTCGACCAAGGTACTTTTTTCGTCTAGCTTATCACCTTCGACCAGTCCGGCATGGGTAACCCTATCGGCAGCAATGCTACCGCCGGCATAGCTCTCAGGATCATTTAAGCACGCAAGCCACTCCACCACGACAAGGTAAAGATACCATGGAGGGATGCTAATAATTAGAAATAATTATAGATTAGAGTTTGATATTTACAAAAAAAAAGTACGTTTAGATTTATCACTGCAGATACTTATCACTGTAATCAACATATAATGGCTAATTTCGATTTTTTAGTTCACCGTCTTACCATTTTTCCGTTACGTAAAGTAAGGTGATCCCACTACAGGCCTCAGGAGGCCCTTGGGGTAGTAGGAGGTTAAGGCTCCCACTTTTTCTTGACAATCGGCACTTGATGTCAGCCGGGTTGTCAGCCCTGCTTGACGGCCGCCTTTACCCCAGAACAAGCGTCTGGTACTCATTTCAGTTAGAGGCTGAGTCGACCCCAGGGCCATAGTGCCGCCAGAAGGTTTGGGTCAGTTTTAAAAATCCTGACCCCATCGGGACTCGAACCCTCGACCTTCCGGCTTATAGCGCAGTGCGAAAACCAGATATAATAAAGAATTACAAACAATTAAAGATATCGCTAAATGTAATGGTTTTTATGAAAATATAATTGTTAATTTGATTCGCAAGTTTGAATTTTAAAAATGTATTACTGATGCTACAACCTTCCATTCTTCTGTTAATAAAACTAATTTTGCAATTATGCCGTAAGTTCCCTCTTTAACCAGAGGTTTGAACCAGATATTTAAAAGCTTAGATACTAAATTAGTTTATACTTCCAGTTTGGCATTAAATAATATTTTTCGAAACCCCAAAGATAAAGTCGATATTTTGAAAAAATCCGGTATTTATGAAATTGGATTCTGATAGGAAATATGTTGGACAAACAAGATCTATTTTAACCAGATTCAATGAACATATTACACATTTTAGATTCAATAGAATTGAAAAATCTGCAGTTGCTCAGCATATTTCTGATTACAGTCATGTTATCAATAAAAGTAACCTTAGGTTGGTTCGTTCGGTCATTAATTTAAAATTCCTGACGTCCTTCAAAGTTCAGAAATCTATAAAAAATAAGGACAAAATTATGAATAAAGACAAGGACTTCTGTCTGTTGTTATCCTGAGTGGTTAACTCAAGGCCTGTTGAGATATATTTGAAACAATGCTCCATACTTAAGGTGAATGTGATAGGGTGATTAAGATGAAAAAAATAATGTTTGGAGACTAGTTGGTTCTTCCACCTTATCGATGTTTGTCTTACAAGTGATTTAACTTCACCCAGGAAACATGACCCGACCGGTGACAGAATGCGGACCCGGTGCGTTGAAAAGAACGACATCCCCAGCCAACCTGATTATTATTTTATTATTATTATTATTATTATTATATTATTATTATAGAATAAACAAAGGTAGAGCAATAACAGCAATGATGAATGGAGTCTTATGGAACAGCTATATAACCACGAAAAATAAGTTACAAATATATAATTCAATAGTGAGAAGTACTGTCACATATGGAGCTGAAGTTTGGAAATTCAACAAACACTTAGAACAAAAACTTATGTCGATGGAAATGGATTTCTTGAGGAGAGCAGTAAGATGTTCAAAATTAGACAAAATAAGAAATACTGTCATAAGAGAAAAAATGAATATTGGTTATTCAATAGTAGATTATATACAGTATAAGCAATTAAATTGATATGGGCACGTACGACGAATGCAAGGAGAAAGATTACCCAGGAAAACATTGGAATGGTGTCCACCTGGAAGAATGAGGAGAGGAAGACCTCGAAACTCGTGGATGCAGGAAATAAGAACTGGAATGAGAGCAAGGGGACGGGAGGACATGGATTGGATGGAGAGAGACGAGTGGAGAAGAAAAATAAAACTTTAGGCACAGAAAGATGTGTAAACATTAAAATTCTGTATATAAATAAATAAAACATTATTATTATTATTATTATTATTATTATTATTATTTATTATTATTATTATTATTAACACATCCCAACCATTACAGCTAGTTTTCTCAGTCTATTGTAGCTACCCAAATTCCCCAATATGCGGGTGGGCACCAGACTCATACTGGCCAATTTCTATGATAAAAATGTTCTTTCCTCCTAAGAACTTGAATAACTCAGCGCAAGTCCCGCAGCTCTGCTCCAAGGATTGATGCCTTATATTGTTCGGCTACTATTTAAATATCAGGAAATGTAAATTTATCTGATGAATATATACCTGACCGCAAACTCTCTTATAAACATTTTTTTTGCGCGATGGCGCGTTTTGACGTGCTTACAGCAGTGGCGACCATGATTGAAAGTTCAGCTTCCTACATTTCGGGATTGCCACCCAAATAACTATAGTGTAATATTACATTTACACCCACGTGCGGGAAGTAAAAACCACTACTCTCTATGTATACTACGTACAATGTATATACAGAAAAATATCCAAAAGGTAGCGTTAATATACATTATACAAAACAAATCACTGCATTTTAAATGAACTGAACTTTATTTGAAACAATATAAATCAATAAATACGAACTTGCGTCCATATTATTAATAATTGGTCTCAAGGCCTCCTGTGTTTCAACTAATAAACATTGCCCACACTGTTAACGTTAGTCAATTGTTTATAATTAACGCAAATATTTCCAACAAAGATATTATTTTACTATTATTTATTATTTTGAAAACAACATCGCGCAAAAAATAATGTACAACGCACGTTTGTGAAGTATTTTACAGAATTTCGGAAATTAAAAACCTGGTTATCGCTCGGTTTTTAAATTTTTTCCTCCATTCTGTAAAAAACACTTCCCAAACTCGCATTGTAATAGCTATACTATTACAAGCTCGATGCTAACCATAATAAATTAAAATAAAATAATAATAATAATAATAATAATAATAGTAATAATAATAATAATAGTAATAATAATACTACTTTATTTATTCTGGCAGAGTTAAGGCCATAAGGCCCTCTCTTCCACTCAACCAGCATAAATACAAATAAATAGTTGACAAATATGGATGTACACTATACTAATTATAAACAGATAAAGATACAATAAATGTAGCAATGTAAATGTCATGTACAAACAAGATTTTATAGGGTAATAACAATAATGATATGATAATAATAATAATAATAATAATAATTATTATTATTATTATTATTATATAAATATGATAAATTATACGAGAAACATCAACTAATGTATATACCTTACACTAAAATACAATTTAGTGTAGAAAAATATATAAATTTAGAAGCTAAGCTCTACTTTCTAATACTTTCAAGTTCATTATTAGTTTAAAGGCTTCCAAGTCGGTTAGATTTTTATGGTTGAAAATGGGAAGTGGAGGTAATTATAAAAAATTACGATCCAGTATAAAATTATTAAAATATGTGCTGCGGCACTTTACTATGATATATATTATAATGAAATAATATAGCTTAATGTTGGAGAGGTAAATTTACAATATAAATTATTATGGGCGTTTTAAAATTTATGATGGGCGTTTTTTGTGCCTTTCTTTTACATTTTTCGCTTACTATGAACTCCGTTTACATCATCTCAATTTTCTTTTGTGTCCTATTAACTTTCTTTTCCCTCTTGTTATAAATTTTAATTACTTTATTCTTGGTTCCACATATTTTCTAGATTTTAAAATTATCTTTCTTTAACACTCTCTTACAAGTTGCTACAAACTAATTCATCTTTAATTTGTTTGATCTTTCTTCCTCAATTTAACACCTTGCAATAAATTAATTCCATTGCTTGATAATTTATTCCCCTTATTTTAATTTATTTTACTTTTATAACTAACTATCTAACTAATTTACTCACTGGCATTATCGAACCCGTAGGTACATGGCCGCGTTATCATATGAAAATTGTCTTAGGAGATTTTAATGCAAAAGTGGGGTGGGGTAATATATTCAAACCATCAATAGGCACATTCAGTCTTCATGAATATAGTAACGACAATGGAGTTAGATTAGTCACATTTGCCACATCAAAGAATCTCATTGTTAAGAGCACAACATTTCAGCATAAGAATAATCATAAATACACCTGGACATCTCCAGATGGAGAAACTCGGAACCAGATAGATCACGTATTAGTGGACAAACGCTGGCAGAGTAGCATCATCGATGATAGATCAGTTAGAGGGACAGACTGCAATTCGGATCATCATCTGGTCAGGGTGAAAATCAGACAATGACTATCGCTTGTGAAAGGAACAAACACTAAAGATGATTCTGAAAAAATTGATTTAAAAAACTTGAAAAATGATGAAATGTGGCAAGAATACCAAGTTAAAATTGCTAATAGATTTGAAGTACTGAAATCTTCACATGGCAATGTGGCAAATGAAGAAGAAACTGATATAAGTAATGAATGGGAGGCTATAAGAAATACTATTAAATTGGTTATTTAAAAAAGAGACAAAACAAGAAATGGTTTCATGAGGAATGTACCGACTTTGTAAAGAAAAGAAAGCTAGCAAAAATGAAATGATTACACGAGCCATAGTAGAGTAATTGGGTAGTATTAGACGGGAAACTATGAGGTTACTAAATAGTAAAACAGAGGGAATATATGAGAGAAAAGATTAATGATCTTGAAATTAATGCCAAAAATAGGAACATTAGAGAATTATATCAGGGAATTAGGATAGAGATGAAATGGTTTCAGGCTAGAAGAAACATAATTAGGAATGAATATAGGGATATGATTGCAGATTCCAGTAGTATATTGAATAGATGGAAAAGTTACTTTAATCAGATATTAATTGTACATACAGAAGAGAATATTGAAGAGGATAATTTACAGACAGCAGAAATGCTAATCTCAGAACTAAATGCATTAGAGGTTGAAATGGCGGTAGAAAAATTGAAGCTGTATAAAGCATTAGGTTGAGATGAGATCCCAGCAGAACTGATAAAATCAGGGGGAGAAAAATTGATATACAAGATACACGGTTGCTTAATATGATTTGGGATAAAGAAGCTCTTCCAGATGAATGGAAATAATTATATGTTAAAATTTATTATCACGTAATAGAATAATGTATTTGCATTTAAAATGGGTTAGATATTTTTCTCTCGATCAAAGTGTTCCAAATATCACCCATTGTTCGTAAACACTAGTCCGATGAAGATTTGATAAAATTAATTGATGGGAATATCCTTAATAACTACATTCCTTCGGAATTCGCTGGAAGAGTAAAATATACTTCCTCATTTGTTATTAAAGTGCTTTAGGAAAATCGTGAAAGTGGTGTCAATTGTAGCACGTGGCGTCGATTAATGACATCCCTTCCCTTGAGCGTAATTCTGGTGTGAGGAGGATAGTTGTGCGTGATCTGTGCGTCATACCGTCTCCCCTGCATACTTCCCTATCCAGAGCATTTCATTTAACATCTGTAGCATGGTGACATATTAGTTGTCAACTTGATGCATTCACTTTGAGTTTCGATCAAAGTATATTTATATAAGTTAATTATCATGACATTCTGCAAAACTGGTCCCAACGTATAGATTGTTACACTATGTTCAATCGCTGATGTTATAACTTTTCAAACAGTAATTAACATTAAATACAAAACAGTAATGATAATGAAGATAATTTGAATTTTTTATTTTTATTTAGAACCCCACCACCACCCCCCGGGTTACCTCGGGCATAATGCCTTTATCCCCGGGTCTGCTCTATGTCCCTAACTATTGTCTAATCTTTATTGAATAAATGAACATAATACGTACAGATTTCGGGTATGTGAAGTGTAGATGTTACACAAAGCAAAAAGTATTGTGTGTTTGTTTGTGTCTGTGAGTTTGTGTTTAGTGATACATAACATAAATATTCATAATACTTAAAGTAATGATAATTGTTTTAATGATACGTGATATGAGAGTAATTGTGTTTGTTTGTGTTAGTGTGTGTGTGTGTGTAATTTGTGTTTGCTGTTTGTTTGTGTTTATGTGCATGTGTGTGTGTTGATTATGAAGATGGCAATATTAATGACGGATCATTCTTCTTGTCATCTTCTTCAGTTCTTAATCGTAGAACTCTACCGATGTAGCGTGTGATTGCTTTGTACGGTTGCTTCCTTGTCCAGTACTCCAGAGGCGGCGGCCAGTGTGCAACGAATCAATAAAAAACGGCGACGATTGTTTAGAGGTCACTTTGCTTGTTTATAGTCCCGAGGGACGCGGATTCAAAGTCCGCCGAAGTTGTTGAATTCTTTCAGGATGAATAAACCGAAGGGAAAGTCACACGGGAGGGACTTCAAGTTATTGGTCCTTATTCTGAAGATTTTAAAACTGGTTAAAAACCTGAAGGTTAAATTTAATCGGCATTTTCCATCCGAGTAATACATCAGGTGCGTACTAGATGTCTCTTTGAGGGGATGAGCTAACCATTTTTACTCGCTTAGAAATAAGCCATAATTAAATTAGCCTGTTTTAAGTGACCCCTTCAATAAACAAATATAATAAGAAAACTTGGAAATCATCCGCTGTGGTCTCAGGGTCAAGTCGTTGCGTCTTACATAGCTGCTCTGATTTCGTCCTCGGTCGGGAAACGCTTTCTGCGTGAGGTTTTCTCGGTGTTTTACGTGACCAGTAAGACAAATTTCGGGGGGAAATTTAATGCACCAATAGTTCCCGAACACAATTTGGCCGTCATAATCACCCTATCATATCCACCTAGTTTAACATGAATATATGAGTAAATAGAATGTCTTGTCTTAGTGTTCGCGTTGACTTGGAGGTGGCCTTGGCATTGAGTCTGGGTGGGCCACTATATTCTTATTTGCTCATAAAAAGTATGTACCTGATCTATGGTATGAATTTAGTGCTCAGGAAGTTCATGTCAATGCAAGGGCCGTTTTCTTTCTTATTGGTTTTATGGCCCTTTCAGTCTAGCCATAGTCTCTCTTTTTTTGGGAGTATGTAGGGCAAGTTAATTTGATTACTCTTATTTCCTACGGATATAAATAATGGTATGTGATCAACATACCGACCGAATGAGACATCTAGTTGGCAACGAAGGTATTACTAGGGTGTTGAAAGTGAGCAAATTTTGCTTAGTGGCCTCTATTGTCAAACGTAAGTTCTTTTTTTACTTCCTCTTCTTCTTCTTCTTCTTCTTCTTCTTCCTCTACGCATGAAAGCTGGCAGCTTGTTGCGTGTTCATTCACTACAGGTCCGGGGTATGATGACATCCTTCCATCGTAGTTGTGGTCTTCCTAATGGCCTTTTCTGCTGAGGTGTCCAGTCACGTACTTTCTTCACTAATCTACTGTTCTCCATTATATCTATGTGATCGTTCCAATTTAATCTTCTATCATTTATCCAAAGGTTTATAGGTTCAAATTCACATTCTTCTCTAATAACAGTGCTGCGAATTTTCTTTCTCAGCGATTTTCCTACGATTTTCCTTAAAACTTTCATTTCGGTTGTTTCATTGATTTGTTTTGTTTAACAATCACATGTTAGAACTGGTCTTATGACAGATTTGTAAATTCTTACTTTTGTATCTATTCTTAAATTTTTACTTTTCCAAACAGTATTGCTTAAACATCCCGATATTTTGTTTGCATTATTTGCTTGATGGAGGATTTCATCTGTTATTCTGAGCCTTAAAATCGTCATACTCGGGGCCCAAGGCTTAAAGTCCTTCCCGAGAACTTGTTAATTGGATTTTTCCATCCTAAAAATCCATCTACCCCGGCCGGCCACGACCCTCGGGACTAGACGCAGGGAACATAACCACTAGAGTACCCATGCCGTTTATAACTACCAAAATTATAATTCCTTAATTTTTCAATACTCATGTGATCCATTTCGTTCCATATATTTTCATCTGTCCCTGTGACGATTCGAAAGTTAACAGAAGACATCAGGACTTTTGATTATGCAGCATGTTAACTGCGGCTTCAATAAGCCATAGATTACTAGAGATTGGTTGGACAACGATAATTAGGGTTCATTGGAATATCATCTTTGTTTTTTTTATGAAATGAATGAGACGGAATTTACTGTGCGACATGAAGTTTGTTATGAAGTTCCTGGTTCGGCATTCCACGCACATATGACTCGTATCGTCACTACTTGGGCTGGGCTCAAGACCTCGACGAGGGGCTTCAACACTCTATTTGGTTCAATTCTGCCCTAAGTTGACACACAGGCTGGAAGTCATAAGAAAGTACATGAGTGCTCTTATATCGACACAACCACATATTTTTAAAAAAATTGTTCTTTGCTAAACCATGCTATTTTATACCTAACGTGAGATCATGTGAAATAATATGTGAAATGAATGAATAAATGAATGAAATGATATGATATAGAAAGGAAGAAGAATGGAGACTTTATAATAATAATAATAATAATAATAATAATAATAATAATAATAATAATAATAACAATAGTAATAGTAATAATAATAATATTTTTATTTATTCTGGCAGTGTAAGACCACAAGGCCTTTTCTTCCACTCATCCAGCACAAATTACAAATATATATTTGACAATATAGATTATATATACACTATACTAATTATAAACTGTTAAAAATATTTTAAATATATATATTAAATTATCCATCCATCCATAGTAATTCTGCCCGAAGGAAGTTCCTTCACTGCATTCATAGCATTTTCATGCTATGCTTGCAGCTTTACTAGGGAATTGTGTAGGTGTGGTAGCTTCCCGTTGCTTTCCACACCGGTGAAGGATGATGATGATAATGATAAGGGTGATAATGATGATGATGGCCGTATGATTTCGGGGACCGTTTGGGCCTGAAAGTTTTCCTGGCATTTGTCTCACAGGCGAGGAAAAACCCCGATAAAAACCTCGCCCAGAAAAAACTGCCCCGACTGGGGATCGAACCCGGGCCGGCTTCGTGACAAGGCAGCACGCTACCTCGAGACCACAGCGGTGGACTAGCAAATTACAGTGGGATGGAATTCGAAAAACGGGAGAACCGAGAGAAATAATCGAAAAATCCCGGTGTGTTCCAACACCAATATCCTTCCGGAAACCATCAGAATCAACTCACTGGCACTCTGGAACTCAAGAGTTTCCGTCAGTATGGGACCGGTGCGGTGTCCACCCAGAAGCGTGAGGGGTCTTGGTAGCTGCACTAACTAGCATCCCATATTGAGAAAAGAGTTACAATGGTAGATTTACTAAAATATCCGATTAAAAATTGTGATGGGAATTATAAGTTAATTTTCATATGTATGGAAGTGGGTGAATTCAAATACCTAGGAACAATAATCACAAATAGGAATGAGATGCACAAACAAATTAAACACAGGCTCAATTCTGGAATTACGTGCTATTATGCATTGCAGAGACTCTTGATGTCCCAACTCTTTTCAAAATATGTTAAACTGAAAATATATAAAACTATTATTCTACCAGTTATATTATATGCATGCGAAACATGGACTCTTTCTTTAAGGGAGGAAAGGAGATTACAAGTATTTGAGAATAAAGTACTTAGGAAAATTTTTGGACCAAAGAGGGATGAACAGACAGGTGAATGGAGAAGACTTCATAACAATGAACTACATGGTCCTTATAGGAAGTCAGATATAATAAGAACAGTCAAGTCTCTAGACTGCGATGGACAGGACATGTTGCACGTATGGGAAATGAAAGACTTGCATGGAACCTTCTTATAGGAAAGCCAGAGGGAAAACGCCCAGTTAGTAGACCAAGAATGAGGTGGGAGAATAACATTAACTATGATTTGAGGGAAGTAGATTATACAGGGAATGATTGGAAAGCATTAGCTCAGGATAGGGATGTATGGAGAGCTTATGTCCGCGCGGCCATGAACCTACGGGTTCGATAGTGCCAGTGAGTAAGTAAGTAAGTAAGTATAATCAAACGTTTATATTCAAAATTATACTTTTGACAGAGAACCGTAAACCGAATGTTTTGAGATATATAAGCAATATTTTAAAATGGCCAATTCATTTTTATGGCCATAAACAACGTTCATCTAAGATATAATGTACAATAGTGGTCTCGAGGTAGCGTGCTGTCTTGTCACGCAGCGGGCCCGGGTTCGATCCCCGGTCGGCACAGTTTTTCTGGGTGAGGTTTTTATCGGGGTTTTTCCTCACCTGTAAGACAAATGTCAAGAAAACTTTAAGGCCCAAACGGTCCCCGAAATCATATGGCCATCGCAATCATCATCATTCATTTTCATCTTAGTTTAAGCTTAGGATTAGGGACTCTCCTGGCGCACCACTACCATTATCATCATCACCCATCATATCATCGGGGCAACGTAACCTCGCCTTCCAGGCGCCCCAACCTCAGAAGTGGGTTACAACAAGTACGCCATGCCAGGAGAATATATCAGGAATGTCGAAAGACAACCTGGGGCATTTGCAATGTTATATATATATATATATATATAATGTAGAATCTGGCGCACACGTGTTTCCATACATGAATGATAACGACGAATGATATTTTGCCGGACTTTCCAAACATCTCAGGAATATGTTATACAATGAGACAGGCAGCTAGGATCCTATGAAGCATTTCCACATCGGTGTGTACTTAGATTTATTGCTACAGCGACTTGATGTATCCCCATAAAAAAAAAACTCAGCTCGTAGTTATTGTGTACTCTATGTTAGTTTTCAAGCTACTAACGCCAACGCAGGAAGCAGTTGTATGCTGTAAAAAAGAAAGAAGCTTACACAAATGCCCTTCAACTGGATCTAGTATCCCCTGAAATATCTATTTCCGCCGTCAGTTCCCTATCTCAAAATACATAGTTTAATTTCCTTTCTTGTCTGTAATCTTGGAGGGTTTGACTATTTTTTGTTTTTCTGGCTGTATGCAGTTTTCCTAGAGTTACCTTCCTCTGTTCGTAACATATGGAGAAAGTGAAGTCAAGATACCTCAAGAGACTCTTAGGAGTATCACCGAGTACGAGATCGAGGCTGGTTTACGAACTCACCAGAGAGACGTTTTTAATAGAAGATCTGCGGACAACACTACTCTTACCGTCTAGTAAGGCCTACAACGTACTCTTGCAAGACCTGCAAGAGAAGAAGAAGGACATACCATCATCATTCTATGCGACCTGTGCGATGCAAGACAGACGATGGACAGAATCGAACTGTGAAATGCGTCATGTCACTACCAGGCTGGCAGTCCATGGCTTCCATCACAAGATATGCTGCAACAAGACATTTCATGAACCTAACGACATGTGCATATGTGTTTTGTGTTCACAAAAATGTGAAAAGTACCACATTCTGAATTGTAAAAAACGACTTAAATCAATCAGTGCTTATAGCAAAGACAATTAAGCACTTCACATGTAATATCTGCACAGTCTGTGCGCATTTCTCCTTTATTATTAAAATACATAGTTTACCTACGTATCTATAATTTTGACCCTACATGTTTCTAGACACCATATAAATTATATATACAAATATATATTTTTTCAGGTTTCTTTCAGTTTCCCTCAAAATTGTATTTTATGGAAAGAACTTATAGAAATTTTAATAAAATATATTATAAACTTTTTTACATACTTCATGTATGCAGAAAGTAAATTAAGCTATTTCAAATACGTAATACAAAAGATGCAACGAAATTAAAATATTAAAAAATGATGATATTGATGTTACATAGAGAAAACATTAATAATGAAGTAAATATTTAAGAATAAATATAAATTTTAAAAGAAACTGGAGTTAAATTGCTATTAAATATATATATATATATATATATATATATATATATATGGTATATACAGTTTTAATTTTTTTGCAAAACTCAATTTTGAAATTTTGGATTTAGAACGGATTTTTTGCATTATAAATACAGGACACACTCTCTAGGTAGTACTTTTGCAATTTTTTATATTTCGAAAATTTTGACATTGTCTGGAAAAAACACGAAGAGTATAGCT
Source organism: Diploptera punctata (assembly GCA_030220185.1). Classification (NCBI taxonomy): domain Eukaryota; kingdom Metazoa; phylum Arthropoda; class Insecta; order Blattodea; family Blaberidae; genus Diploptera; species Diploptera punctata. The sequence continues at coordinate 6,283 of JASPKZ010003874.1, read as the reverse complement.
TTGGAAATCTTAATTTTCAAATTATTCATTTAGATCGGAATTCCTGTATTTGAAATCCCGGACAAACTCTCTAGATAGTATGTTTGCAGTTTTTCAAATTTCGAAAAAATTGGCAATATTTGGATAATCACCAAAACTATAGCCTTGGAAAACTCAATTTTGAAATGTTGGATTTAGACAGGATTTTTTAAATTAGAAATCCCGTATAGTAATTTTGCAGTTTTAAAAATGTAGAAAATTTTGACTTTTTCAAAAAGAAAACACCAAGAATATAGCCTGGGAAATCTCAAATTTGAAATTATGAATTTAGATCCGAATTTCTGCATTATAAATTCCAGACACACACTCTAGATCGTACTTTTGCGTTTTCTAAAATTTCAAAAATTTTGACATATTTTGGAAACACCAAGACTACTGCCATGGGAAACTCAATATTCAAATATTAGATTTAAACCGGATTTTGTGCATTAGATATTCCGTACACACCCTCTAGATATTATTTTTTAAGTTTTTGGAATTTCGAAAATTTTTGACATTTATTGGAAATACACTAAGAATATAGCCTTGGAAAACTAAATTTTCAAATTCTCGATTTAGACCGGAATTTCTGAATTAGAAATCCCGGACACACCCTCTATATAGTATTTTTGCAGTTTTTGAAATTTGGGAAATTTTTACATTTTTTTAGAAAAACACCGAGACTGTAGCCTCGGAAAATTCAATCAAGAAATTTTCGATTTAGACCGGATTTTTGCATTAGAAATCACGGACGCACCCTCCATATTGTGTTTTCGCAGTTTTTGAGGTTTCCAAAGTTTTACATTATTTGGAAAAACACAAACACTATAGCCTTGGAAATCCCAATTTTGAAATATTGGATATAGACCGGATTTTTTCCATTAGATATTGCGTATACACCCTCTAGATAGTATTTTTCCACTTTTTGATTTTTCGAAAATGTTGAAATTTTTTTGGAAAAACACCAAGACTATACCCTTGGAAAAGTCAATTTTAAAATTATGGATTTGACCGGAATTTGTGTTCTATAAATAGCGGACAAATCCCTCGAAATAGTATTTTTCAAATTTTTGTAATTTAGAAAATTTTGATCTTTTTTGACAAAAACACCACGAAAACAGCCCTGGAAAGCTCAATTTTGAAATTTTGGATTTAGACCGGATTTTTGCATTATAAATCCCGAACGAACCCTCTAAATAGTATTTTTGCAGTTTTTGAAATTTCGAAAACTATGACATTTGTTGGAAAAACAAAAAGACTTGGAAAACTCAATTTTGAATTTTTTTTATTAGGACCGGATTATTTATATTACAAATCCCGGACATACCCTATACATGGTATTTTTGGTGTTTTTGAAATTTAGAAAATTTTGTCATTTTTTGGAAAAACACTATAGCCTTGGAAAACTCAATTTTGAAATTTTGGATTCAGACCGGATTGTTTGTATTTGAAATCCCGGACACAGCCTGTAGATAGTATTTTTACAGTTTTAGAAGTTTCGAAAATTTTGACATTTTTTTGAAAAACACTATAGCCTTGGAAAACTCAATTTTGAAATTTTGAATTTGGACCGCATTTTGTAATTAGAAATACCGGTCACAGCCTCTGGATAATATTTTTGCAGTTTTTGAAATTTGGAAAATGTTGACATTTCTGGGAAAAACACCAGGACTATAGCCTTGGAAAACTGAATTTGGAAATTTTGGAATTAAATCGGACTTTTTTAATTAGAAATTCCGTACACATCCTCCAGATAGTATTTTTGCAGCTTTTGAAATTTCGAAAATTTTGACATTTTTGGAAAAAAACTCCAAGACTGTACTCTTTGAAAACTCAATTATGAAATTTTGGATTCAGACCGGTTTTTTGAATCTGAAATCCCGTTAATACATGTCTGCAGATAGTATTTTTGCAGTTTTTGAAATTTGGAAAATTTTCAAATTTTTAAAAACACCAAGACTTGAAAAGATCAATTTTGAAGTTTTGGATATTTTAATTAGAATTTCCGCACAGAGCCTCTAGATAGTATTTTTCAGTTTTAGAAATTTCGAAAATTTTGACATTTTTTGGAAAACACCAGGACTATAGAATTGGAAAACTCAAGTTTGAAAATTTGGATTTAGACAGGATTTTTATAATTATAAATCCCGGACACATCCTCTAGACAGTCTTTTTTCAGCATTTGAAACCGCGAATATGTTGACTTTTTTTGTTGGAAAAACACCACGACTATAGCCTTGCAAAACTCAAAATTAAAATTTTGGATTTAGACCGAATTTTTTCCATTATAAATCTCGGACAGAGCTTCTAGATAGTATTTTTGCCGTTTTTGAAATTTCGATAATTTTGACATTTTTTCGAAAAACTTGGAAAACTCAATTTTGAATTTTGGATTTGTACCGAATTTTTTGCATTATTAATCACGGACACACCTCTTGAGAGTATTTTTGCAGTTCTTGGAATTTCGAAAATTTTGACATTTTTTGGAAAAACAAAAGGCTATCGCTTTGAAAACTCAATTTTGAAATTTTGGATTTAAACCGGATTTTTTGCATTATAAATCCCGGATGGGAGCTTCTAGATAGTATTTTTGCAGGTTTTGAAATTTCAAGAATTTTGACGTTTTTTGGAAAACTCAATTTTGAAATTTTGCATTTAGACCAGATTTTTTGCATTATAAATCCCGGAGAGAGCTTGTAGATAGTATTTTCGCAGTGTTTGAATTTAAAAAATATAGACTTTTTTGGAAAAACGCCAAGACTAGGCTTGGAAAACGAAATTTTGAAATTTTGGATTTAGACCGGATTTTTTGCATTATGAATCCCGGACACACTCCTTTATAGTATTTTTGCAGTTCTTGAAATTTCGAAAAATTTGACATTTATTGGAAAAACTCCAAGACTATAGCCTTGAAAAACGCAATTTTGAAATTTTGGGTTTAGACCGGATTTTTTCATTATAGATCCTGGATACACCCTCTAGATAGTACTTTTGCAGTTTTTTAAATTTCGAATATCATTAACATTATTTGGAAAAACACCGAGACTATACCCTTGGAAAACTCAATTTTGAAATTTTGGATTTAGACTGGATTTTGCATTATAAATACCGGACAGAGCTTCTAGACAGTATTTTTGCAGTATTTCTAGTTTAGAAAATTTTGACATCTTTTTGGAAAAACACCAAGACTATATCCTTGGAAAACTCAATTTTAAAATTTTGGATTTTGACCGGACTTTTTGCATTATAAATCTCGTACACACCCTCTAGATAGCATTTCTGCAGTTTTTGAAATTTCGAAAATTTTGACATTTTTTGGAAAAAACACCAAGATTATAGACTTGGAAAACTCAATTTTGAAATTTTGGATTTAGACCGGATTTTTTGCAATATAAATCCCGACACAGCCTCTAGAACGTATTTTTGCAGTTTTTTAAATTTCGAAAATTTTGAATTTTTTTGGAAAAACACCAAAACTCAATTTTGAAATTTTGGATTTAGACCGGATTTTTTGCATTATAAATCCCGGACACGCCCATTAGATAATATGTTTGCAATTTTCGAAATTTCTGAAAAAATTAACTTTTTTGAAAAACACCAAGACTACGCCTTGGAAAACTCAATTTTGAAATTTTGGATTTAGACTGGATTTTTTGCATTATATATCCCGGACACACCCTCTATATAGTATTTTTGCAGTTTTTTAAATTTCGAAAATTTTGACATTTCTTGGAAAAAAGACAAAGTCTATAGCCTTGGAAAACTCAATTTTGAAATTTTGGATTTAGACCACATTTTTTGCATTATAAATCGCGGACACACCCTGTAGATAGTATTTTTGCAGATTTTTAAATTTTAAAAATTTTGACATTTTTTTGGAAAAACACCTCGACTATAGACTTGGAAAACTCAATTTTGAAATTTTGGATTTAGACCGGGTTTTTTGCATTATAAATCCCGGACACAGCCTCTAGACATTATTTTTGCATGTTTTTAAATTTCGAAAATTTTGACATTTTTTGGAAAAACACAAAGACTATAGCCTTTGGAAATCTCCATATTGAAATTTTGGATTGAGATCGGATATTTTGCATTATAAATCCCGGATATACCCTCTGGATAGTATTTTTGCACTTTTTGAAATTTCGAAAATTTTGACAATTTTTGGAAAAACGCCTAGACTATAGCCTTGGAAAAATCAATTTTGAAATTTTGGATTTAGACTGGATTTTCATTATAAATCCCGGACAGAGCTTCTAGACAGTATTTTTGCAGTTTTTGAAATTTCGAAAATTTTGACATTTCTTGGAAAACCACCAAGATTATAGTCTTAAAAACTAAATTTTGGATTAGACCGGAATTTTTATATTATAATTCCCTGACATACGCTCTAGATGGTATTTTTGCAGTTTTTTAAATTTCGAAAATTTTGACATTTTTTGGAAAAACACCAAGATTATAGCCTTGGAAAACTCAATTTTGTAATTATGGATTTAGACCGGATTTTTTGCATTATATGTCCCGGACACACCCTCTAGATAGTAGTTTTGCAGTTTTTTAAATTTCGAATATTTTTAACATTATTTGGAAAAACACTAAACTCAATTGGAAACTAAATTTTGAAATTTTCGATTTATACTGGATTTTGCATTATAAATCCCGGAGAGAGCTTCTAGACAGTATTTTTGGAGTATTTCTAATTTCGAAAATTCTGACATTTTTTTGGAAAAACACCAAGACTATATCCTCGGAAAACTTAATTTTAAAATTTTGAATTTAGACCGGATTTTTTTCATTATAAATCTCGGACACACCCTCTAGATAGTATTTCTGCAGTTTTTGTAATTACGAAAATTTTGACATGTATTGGAAAAACACCAAGACTACAGCCTTGAAAAAACTCAAATTTCAAATTTTGGATTTAGACCGGATTTTTTACATTCTAAATCCCGGACACACCCTCTAGATAGTACCTTTGCAGTTTTTGAAATTTCGAAAATTTTGACATTTTTTTGGGAAACTCAATTTTCAAATTTTGGATTAGACCGGATTTTTTGCATTATAAATCCCAGACATACCCTCTAGACGGTATTTTTGCAGTTTTTGAAATTTCAAAAATTTTGACATTTCTTGGAAAACCAGCAAGATTACAGCCTTTTAAAACTCAATTTTAAATTATGGATTTACACCGGATTTTTTGCATTATACATCCCGGACACACCCTCTACATAGTATTTTTGCAGTTTTCGAAATTTCGAAAATATTGACAATTTTTTGGAAAAACACTAGCCTTGGAAATCTCGATTTTGAAATTTTGAATTTAGACCGGATTTTTTGCATTATAAATCCCCCGGACACACGCTCTAGATAGTATTTTTGCAGTTTTTTAAATTTCGAATATTTTGACATTTTTTCGAAAAACACCAACACTATAGACTTGGAAAACTCAATTTTGAAATGTTGGATTTAGACTGGATTTTGCATTAAAAATCCCGGACACACCCTCTTGATAGAATTTTTGCAGTTTTTCTAATTTCGAAAATTTTGATATTTTTTCGGAAAAACGCCAAGTCTTGGAAAACTCAATTTTGGAATTTTGGTTTTAGACCGGATTTTTTGCATTATAAATCCCGCACACACTCTCTAGATTGCAGTTTTGCAGTTTTTGAAATTTCGAAAATTTTAGCATTTTTTGGTAAAACGCCAAAACTATAGCCTTGAAAATCTCATTTTTGAAATTTTGGATTTAGACCGGATTTTTTTGCATTATAAATCCCGGACAAACCCTCTAGACGGAATTTTTGCAATTTTTGAAATTTCGAAAATTTTGACATTTATTGGAAAAAACATCAAGACTACAAGCTTGATAAACTCAATTTTCAAATTTTGGATTTAGACCGGATTTTTTGCATTATAAATCCCGGACACACCTTCTAGATGGTATTTTTGCAGTTTTTGAATTTTCGAAAAATTTGACATTTTTTGGAAAAACACCTAGATTATAGACTTGGAAAACTCAATTCTGTAATTTTTGGATTTAACCGGAATTTCTTGCTTATCAATCCCAGACACACCCTCTACATGTACTTTTCAGTTTTGAAAATTCGAAAAATTGACATTTTTATGAAAACAACCAAGACATATCTTGGAAACTCATTTTGAATTTGGATTTAGAACTGGATTTTCATTATAAATCCCGGACAGAGATCTAGACAGATTTTTGCAGTATTTCTATTTAGAAATTTTGACATATTTTTGGAAAAAC